>JAZKJV010003030.1:0-1442326 GCA_037367405.1 Ottelia alismoides
TGCTCAAAAGATCAGGTACCGGGCACGTGACCTTTGATTGGCGGGGCTCCTCTATAAATATGTGAAGGTCCAAGGTGATCCTTGCAAATTTTTCAAAGCGTAACATGCAGAGCACGCGACCTCTAAGGTGTTTCTGAGATTTCGGAAAGTTACAGGGGTGTCGATAAAGTTCCCCTCAGCACGTGTAGGACACGTGGGAGAGGGCCTCGAGTCTAGAGCACCCGGTGCTGACATTTGGCAGAAGGGGTGGCATCTCTCACATAACTGCAACTGGGCGTAGGTGGCCAGAACTGGTGGAGTCGACGGTGGGGCTCCCTTGGTGAACTGGTGGAGCATTATCGGTTGTGAAGCCGGAGCAGAGGACAGTATTGCAGCCAACGCGGAGGACAGGATTGCAGAAGTAGACTTATAGACTGAGTGTTGGTTCAACCGGTGGTGAAGTTGAATGGCGGAGGAGCGTCGATGGTGAGGCACCTAGCGACGACATTGAAGGTGTTGCGGGAGTTGGGGACGCTAGGGTGGAGGTGGAAGTATCGTGGGCTCGACGGGATTGAAACCGAAGCAAAGCAGCAGAGTGAATGAGCTCTTTCCTGCGACGAGACCAGAAGTCTCAGATCTTATCAAGGAAGACGGCGTACAGTGGTGCTGTCACCACCACTGGCGAAGGTTGAAGCGATTATCGGCGGATGATCGAGCAAAGGGCTGGCAGTGCTTCTCTTATAGTGACATGAGGTGACGGTTAATGGCATGAGGGGAGATTCAATGGGATATCGAAGAGAAGGAGATTGAGGATTTGACGAGATCGGAGGGAGGCTGTGCGCGAGATTTGCGGGCGGATTTCACAAAGCGGCGGCGACGAAATTTAGAGGAAGGTGACGGAGCAAAAGAGGAAAGTGGGGGAGGAAGATGATGGGTCTAGGGATCGACCGAGATCAGAAAGCCCAGATCATGGCACATGGTGCCTATTTTTTTAAATTTTTTTAATTTTATTTTTTTAAATAAAATGAATTTTAAAAACCTTAAAAATGGGTGACATGTGGTGGCTCCAGGAGGTGCCACGTGTCAGCCCCACAAAAATCGAAAAATAAATACCTTAATAAATACGTAAAAAATAGTAAATGACCTTGGATCAAAAATTTTTCTTCACAATAGTTGCTCGTCTCGATTAGATCTACACCTTGCATCACCAAAACCAAAATAGATAACTTGTGCAAAGTGATATTTTTGGGGTATCCCATGTACATAGAATACCTCGGTTTTTGGGTTTTCTATTTTTTTGTTATTTTTAAATCGGATAAAAATCCAAAAAAATATGATAAAATCAAAGATAAATATTTACACAATAATCTATTTTTGAATTTTTATTAACTAAGAAAAAGAAAAAAATAAAATAAAAGCCGAAAAGATAAATTTTGTACAAATTGTTAATGAAGACTCAGACTCAATTGTTTTCTTTGATTTAAAGCTCAGTTTGGATCTGGATTTTTACGCATTTTAATAAAACATTCATCAAAGAAGACAAATAAAAAAGAAATAAAGTAAAATGAGTCAATTATGTACATAAAGTAATAGATCAAAACAACTAAAATACAAAATGTACAAAAGAGGCCCAAAACACAACTTTCACATATGAGCTCCGATTCACTTGAACTTGGTCTTGTTTTGAAGGTAATTGAATGTACAATAGTTCATAAGTGAATAGGATCAAAACAGACACTGGATGGGGGAAGATATCAAGGTTTTAGTCCAAAAATCCTAGAACTAGGGTTTGGGTTTTTGGTTCACTTATTTGGGTTAGTGATTTTTTTTGTTTTTCATTTATTCTTGTTAGTAATATGTACACAACGGAGGTGGTTTCGGGTCATTTCGAGTTAGCATGAATTAGTTAAAAATCAGGAAAGTTAGGCTATTTACAGGTCATTTTGTTTGGGATTTTTGGCTTCTTATTTTCTGCGAAAATAAGTGATAAAAAGCAATTATTATCTAATTATGCAGAATAAATGGAGAAATGCCAATGAATTTTGGGGGATTAGATCTTAATTAATGACTGTTAGAGTGATGAATCTGAGATTCATTGAAGCCCCAGGTATTACCCTTTTCGTTTGCACTTTCGGGTTCATCTCGATTTCATCTTCCATGTCGTCGCCATTCAGTTGCCCCGACCGTCAAGTCTGGAGCCCCATTCATCCCATATTTTTCATAGATCGAACCCCCTACTCACCTTCACCCTTCTTATGCAACCTTCCCCGTTAGGCTCTCCCATCATAGTGAGATCAAGGACGAGACCACTTTCCCCTCGCCTTCGCTGGAGGTCAAACCTCGTTCCCATCGCTTCTCCCTATTTCACCAAGCAATAACTCGACTGGAGCCACACCCTCGAGTCACCCTATTTCTTGTACGTTTTGGTCGTGCGAGGAGGCCCATTAGGATGCCCAACTGCTCCGACGGAGCAGCTATAGGAGGACCATCACCACATCACCCATCCGACTATTCTTTTGTCCATTAGAGTAGCCTAGTCGACGCGGAGTGCTTCTACGACATGCTGAACGTCTCAGCAGCTTCATCGAAGCGCCGGATCTCCATCCTCGCATAGTTGATGCTCGCCATACCCGAGTTCATCCAGGTCCCTTTTCTGCCGCTCGATCAGAAACTTTTCCACATATTCAATCTGGACCATGCACCCATGTCCGATCCTTAGCGGTCTGATCTGATCTTGGGATGATCTAATACCCATGTCCCCGACCATTCCAGAGCCGTCAGATCACTTTTCATTGGAATATCAGAGTCGTCCACATCTCCTTCTTGTGCGTGCACCGCGTATCTATAAGGGTAATTTTCTTTTGTTACCCTGTCCTTTATGTTATCTGCGTTTAGTCCAATAAATGTTATAATTAGTTAAGAACATTTGCAGTTAGACCCTCGTATTTTTCATATTTGCATTTAAATCCAGTTGAGTTGGAGTCACGTGAGTCCACACGTGCTTTGTTGGAATATTTGCAACTTGTGCCTTGAATTTTCTGCTTGTTACTCAGTGAATGTTAAGTTTTGATAATTGCACTTATGCACCTGTGAGTCTTGATCACGTGCGTGCATGAATTTGCTGGATTATTTGCATGTTTGGCTCTGTGTTTAATTAGTGTGTTGTCTGCTTGGTCCTAAAAGTTGAAATAATTGTGTTTGGGTCCCTATAAATTGTATTTAACTTCTTGTTTTTTATTGATTGTAATAAATATTAAAGTAACTTTAAAAATAACCTAAAATTAAAGTTACCTCCTGCTAGTGTGTAGTATTTATATTAATTTTCGTAAGTAAATTTATTTACATTTTCTATAATTAACAATTAAAAAACCTATAAAAAGTATCCTATTTGAGTTACAAAAATTATAAAAATGTGAAAAATGTATTAAGAATTCCACAATTTTTTTGGAGTTGTCTTGTGTTGTGTTTTATTTCCAATATTAATTATGTTTTAACAATCACTATAAAACCACTAAAAATTATAAAACATCAAAAAAATTATAAAATTTTTATAAAATCAAAGAAAAATCCAAAAATTATGTTTTTAGTTTCTATTTAAAAGCTTTTATTCCTATTTTATCATAAAATTATCTTCCAGGAATTTTGGGCATATTAATATTTTTATTTTGCAAATTATTCCTGGCTGTGTACTATTTTGCATTTTTAGCACTGTTTAATTTTTAAAAATTCATAAAAACATTTGAAAATCCCACAAAAATTATCAAAAACATTTTAAAACCTATAAACCCAAAAATACTTTTACTTTATTTTTTAGCATTTTTGACTATTTTGAGAAATCTAAAAAGAGTGTTGTGTGTGTATTTGATTCCTTGTTTTTGTTTTTGTTATAATGAAAGTAAAAGATTTGAAAAACTAATAACCACCAAAAAAATATTTGTTTTTGAGATTGATTACTTAGTTTTTAAATCATGCTCCTTGTGTTCGACAATGGTCGCTATACCAGGTAAATAAAATAGTGAGACCGCTTACATTGGCTGATTGATTTTCTGAGTGGTTTATTTTTCTTGTGACCAGTTTGATCGATTGGGGACAACAACACTTGTTTTACTTATTCCACCTTAGTTGATTGGATTCTCGGGTCATCAAAATGACGCCATTGCTGGGGAGCACGACTTAGTAGTCGATTTCATTTATTTATCATTTTGTATCTATTTATTATACCTGCCTTATGAGATTCTTCTGTTTCACTTTTTGTGTGAGGGACTGCCCCAGGGACAACCTGGTTCTCTTTTGGAGGAACCCACATCCGAGTTGGAGCAGAGGAGGAGAGAAGATAGTTATAGTTGATAGATAATTTCTTTTTGCAAAAAACTATTGCTATAATTCTTTAGACTATTTGAGAATCTTGGACACTTGGTTGATTCAGGGACTATTTCGTCGAGTGATGGTGCACTTGCGGGACCTCACCGTAGTTTTCCGAGATTTTTTGCATTATTTTCTAATTGATTTCGGAGGATTTGGCACCAAGATTTGAGACTTCTACTTGTTTGATCTTGTAATTAGCTTGGTCCAAACACCATAATTTATTAACTATTACTATAGAACGTAAATGGACTTAGATAAAATAAACATATAAATTTAATTTATTGGGATAAGAAACCACGTGTCGAGAGAGGTCGTATACAGCTCTGGCAAGACCCATTGTGATGGCCACCAATCGACATCGGAGACTGGATATGAGTCTCTCTTCTTTATAGTTAACTACTTGTTCTTCTCGCTAATAGAAGTTGCTCGTATTAGGGACGATTTCCTCGTGCATCATATAGGTAGTTTTATTTCTGTCTTTTATTTTATGCACGGATCACCCTTCATGTAGAGTGCTAGAGCAAGGTACTCATTTCTATCCCGGCATGCATCATTGTGTGTGATTGCGCATCGGTTTTTCTGTCTTCCTTCCCATAGTTTTATTGGATTTAAATAACCAAGGAAATTGTAAAATTCATTAGGCATTGTATTCTTTCAGAAAAACACATAAAAAGTGACAACAAATAAATTTTATGACTGCTAATGCAAAACTTGGCCTAAAACCAATTTCACTTAAAAATCATTGTTTTGGGAAGAGTCACCCCCTCCTTGTTTGATTTATCTGTAGCGAGAGAGCGACCAACACACTAGGATAGAGCCACACCTGATCTCTCTTTATACTACTGGTTTCGTGATTAGTTCTTCTTCAATGAGGATTTCACTGGGCAGCCGGTAATCGGTCTGGGATTTCCTTAGCAGATTGGGTAGATCGGGTAGCCGGTAAACGGTCCGCATCCATACTGGTTGGGATAAACTAGTTGTGAGATTCGGGATAGTGTCCTGAGAGCATTGGGTTCCTAACACCACGCTTAACTGCTGTGATAGATTGATTTATCACCTAAATAAAATTTGGCAAGATTAGCAACCGATCTTTCACAGTCGTCAACTCGCAATGCGTAGGTGAACTGGGGGTTTGATTTATCATCTGGTTTGCATTCCAGATCCACTCTTCATAAATCCCCACATCACGATGATGGGAAGGAGGTCCCTTAGGTTGCATTTGACAACATCGCTTTCTAGCACTCCTCCCCGTTCATCTTGGGCAGCTTCAGAGAGCTCAGACCTGCTCTCTAAACCCGAATTCGTCTCAACCATGTTCCCCATCGAACACCATTTTTTCACCCCTGAGGTACCGATATAGAGGCCAACACAACTATATTTTCATTGACAGCACCTGAGCTAGGGTCGTTTTCCTTTGTAGAGACCGCAGACATGGAAAGCAGTGAGGGACACACCGATGAGAAGCCACGAGGATCTGCATTCGTATTAGACTAGGCTGCCATCAACATACGTTGTCAGCTTCCTTGGAGACCATGAAGAGACAGATCCGAGACATGGGAGCATTCATGGCAGAGGTGAGGTGTGAACTGATGCAGATGAGAGCTACGCGAATAGAGCCATAGAGACCGGCTAGTGGAGAGATAGTCGGAGATGGAGGAGGAGATGGATGCTAGGATGACCAGCTGGAGCCAGTGAGACCAGCACAAACAATGAGGTAGTTGCTCAATCCTGGTGCAACCCTCACCCACTGATGGATCCAGCTGCTAGAGATCCTTGGCGACTTCGAGCTTCACCCCCAGACGATTCAGCTACTGCCCAGATTGCATGGGCTAGCCACCTAGGAGCCCCATCTCCATCTGCAGGAGTTTGAGAAGATATGTGGCACTTTCCACGACAGACTTGTGGACGAGGATACCATCAAGTTGATTGCCTTCTCATTCTCCTTGGTTGACATAGTAGTCTACTGGCTGAAGCACTTAGGGAGGGTAGTCACTACTTGGGAGCAGCTCTGGACTGAGTACTTGAATAAGTACTATCCACTCGGCCGGACCAATGCAGCACAAGCGATGATTAGCAACTTCACCACGATCCCAAATGAGCAGTTCCATGAGGCCTGAGATCGATTCAGAGAGCTCATTGACCGGTGTCCACACCATGACATATCCAAACCCAACCTTATTTAAAGTTTCTTCTGTGGGCTGACACCGGAGCTGCAGGGTCTAGTGAACGCCTCATACGGAGGATCCTACTTCGCCAAGGATGAAGACCAGGTCTGGGACATCTTTGAGGATATGGCTGAGAACTATACAATGATGTCCCAGACCCACGTCTACACTCATGGGAAGCCTCTCCTACAAGCGACTTCATTTTAGAGGATTGCACGTGTCAATGTCGATCCCTCCACTTCTTCGTCAGCAGCAACACTAGCCGAGTCTTCAGCTGCCGACATGGGCATTATCAGTTAGAAGGATCAACATTATAGAGAAGAAGTAGAGCCAATGCATGGACAAGCTCAAAAAGCTTGATTAACTTGCCCAGACCTTGAGTGGCCTAAAGACCCAGATCATGTGTCTCCAAGAGGCACAAATGGCTTCTCAGCTCCGCCTTAGGTCATGGAATAATTCAGGGAGCAACACCACCCAACATTCTACCTCATACCGCAAGGTTTCACCACATTTAGGCAGAGCCGGTCCAGCAGCTCCAGCACTACCAGCAGCCACCACCATCTCCCAACACTCAGATGGTGGTCTACTAGTCGGATCAGCCCTTGGCAGCCCTACCCCTGCCACACCTCGAGCAAGAGACGTTGATGGAAGTCAACATGATCTAGTACTCCCAATACCAACCTCAGCTCAGGAATCGTCATGACCATCCCGGCTTTCGATGGTCCACTGGAGGCACCTCTTCCAGCGGCAGCCTCCAGCTCATGTAGGGCAGAGCAACCAGCAGCGACCCCAACACTCCCACCAGCACAAGCAGTAAAAGGGTCCTCGTACCCACTATCAGAGACAATTGTGAAGGAAACAACCTCAACCATATTACTCCTAGCCTCCTCCTTACTACCGGCAGCAATAGACTCAACCTCATTTCCAGCGAGACAACCCGTCCAGTTCTCATGCAACAGTCTATGAGAACCCAGCCCTTGATGACCTCGTCTGCTTGCTCTCTGACCAGCAGGCCTCCTTCCAGAGAGAGATGGACGAGTTCCGATAGGAGATGAGGGAGATAATAAAGGGCAAGGCTGCCATACCCACTCAGATTGAACCTAACCCGAACAATCTGAAGAGGACATCTGAGAAGGTATAGTTTACAGAGACCACCACTCCTAGTGATGTCTTGTATTAATCTTCTTCCACTATATTTGTGCTGATTAGTGACACTTACGAGCAGTAGGATGCCAGTCGGTGGCGATTCGTCTGAGCGATGTCCATATGCAGATTCCAGGGTGCCATATGAGGATGGAAGCGGTGTTGATGCTGCTGATCATGATGATGACAATGGTGCTGATGCCACCAAGGATGTTGATTCAGCCGATGATACTAAGGCCGTCATATTTTCAGTTGTAGACGGTGGTGCTGATGCCACCGTAATTCTAGATGCCATCCCAGAGTACGGTGTTGATGCCAGAAGTTCAGATGTTGTGGGTGGTACTGACGCCACCAACTTACATTCTGTTGTGTTGCCTCATTTTGTACCCAAGGAAAGTTATAGAAAAACACAAAAAATGGAAAATCATAAATAAAAAATATGAATAAAGGAAAGGTTTCTATATCTCATGTGAGTCCATCTATGTTTCCTGATGATCTTTGAATGGACTCTAGCCTATTGCATGCACAGGAACCCATTCTTGACCCTCATCTCCCTGGAGAGGGTCCTGCCATCCCCTTCCCTCAAGCACTCTGCTTAGGAAAGGCGGCCCAAAAAGAAGACCCAAAAAAGAGACATCAGATAGAGTTCAACGAGCAGATGATAAACTGATTCCAGATATAAGTGACTCTATAGGAGGCACTCTAGCATATCCCTCTCTTCCAGAAGAACTTGAGAGAGAAGACCATCATCCGCAGGAAGAAGAGGAACCACAATGCAGAGATCCATGTGCTTACCCGTGCCACTTGCTTTTCTATTCCGAACCGATTGCCAGCCAAGAGACCTGATGCATGAGCTCCTTATGTTAGATGCCACATTCATGAGAAGTGGTTTGATCGAACTCTATTAGACAGCGGTTCTTTGATTAACCTTCTCTCGTTTGCCTTACTCGACCGATTTGAGTTTGGACCTCTTAGACAGAGCATGACAGTCCTTCAGTTTGCTGATAGATATGTTAAGAGGCTAAAGGGGTTACTCAAAAATGTTGTTGTCACGATTCATGGCCTGAAATTCCACATGGACTTTGTTGTATTGGACATGGAGATCCCTAATTCCATGACATATACCCCCCATCATTTTAGGACGACCTTTCTTAACCACAGCCAAGGCAGTGCCCCATAATGATAGTAGGAAGGTATACTTTCGCGTTGAGGGTGAAAGTGTACAAATAGAGACGATTGAGGAGACTAGAGGAAGAGATCCAGCTTTCTTAGAGCAGATGAGCGACTCAGAGCAGACGAAAGAGGCAGGGCTAGACATCCACCAAGAGTGCGACTTTGTGATTACAAATGATGAAGCAGTTTGAGCAGATCCGACATCACGAGCTCTTGTCCACCTTTAGATACTACAAAGTTACAGATTATAAATGATGAGAGTTTGGAGAGCACACTCATGGCACATGACACCTTAGAGGCCGATGATCACGATCAGGATAGCGAGATCGATTTTATTTCTTGTGGTTCAGATTCAGAAACCTTGGATTTAGACACTGATTTTGATTGGTAAGATTTTGATGAATATTTATGGTGTTTGATTTCCTCAGAGCTGACAGCTAGGGCAGGGAGTGAGCCAGTACAGTTGATAGATATACCAACAGGGCAGTCTTCATCAGATTTTCACAATTAGTGAGAGTTCTCACATGCAGATTTGGCAGCCTTCATACAGACATTTCAGAGGCCAGATTTGTCAGCTCTCACTTGTCCTGAACTGAAGACCTTGCCATAGAGTATGAAGTACAGATTCCTTGTGGGTAAGCCAGACATGTTCTCAGTCATTATCTCAGCAGATTTGACTGAAGACCAAGAATCTCATCTGATGGAGGTTCTTGAAAGAAACTGCTAGGCAATAGGATGGAGTGTATATGATCAGCATGGTATAAGTCAGGCCCTGTTCCCACCACATCTATCTTGAAGATGACACTAAGCCATCGCATGAGTTCCAGCGATGGCTGAACTTGAATCTTCGAGATGTGGTCATGAAGGAAATATCGAAGTGGTGGGGAATCGATTTTAACTTCCCCATATCTGAATCCAAATGGGTTAGTCCATAGCAAGTGGTACCCAAGAAGATGGTTATCACAATAGTTTTGAGCGAGTCTGGAGAGGAGATAGCTACCCGAGTACCCATTTCTTGGAGGGTCTGTGTGGACTACGAACAATTGAATCAGGCCACTAAGAAGGATCATTTCTCGCTGTCATTTATTGATCAGACTATTGAAAGGCTAGCTAGTAAGAGTCATTAGTGCTTTCTTGACGGGTACTCGGGAAACAATCAGGTAGCCATAGCGCCCAAAGACCAGGAGAAAACAATGTTCACATGTCTGTTTGGGACGTATGCTTTTAGACGAAAGCCCTTTAGTTTATGTAATGCCCCAGCTACATTCCAAAGGTGCATGTTTTTCGTTTTCTCGAATATGGTGGGCGATTGTTTAGAGGTCTTCATGGATGAATTTTTAGTCTATGACAATGAGTTTGATGCTTGTCTTGACCACTGAGACCGTGTACTTCAGCGCTGCATTGAGGTCAACATTATTTTATCTTGGGAGAAGAGTGATTTTGTGACGACTCAGGGGACGATCCTTGGCCATATCATCTCCAACAGGGGCATGGAAGTCAATCCGACCAAGGTGGACATCATCAAGAAACTCAATCCACTGTCCAATTTGCGACCGTTGCGATCTTTTCTAGGGTATGTTGGTTTGTACCGACGGTTCATACATGACTTCAGTCGTATTGCCCGAGCGCTTACTGATTTGCTCACGAAAGACGCCGAGTTCATTGTAGATGATAAGTGTCTTACGTCATTTGAGACTCTCAAGGGATTTAGTTGTGCAGGCTCCTGTCCTTCAGCCACCCGATTGGTCTCTCCCATTCGAGATCATGACAGACGCTTCTGGTTTTGCCATAGGGGCTGTGCTTGGACAAAGGAGGGATGGATTACCATTTTCCATTCACTACACTATCCAGACATTGGATGCCGCTCAACGGAACTACACCATGACTGAGAAGGAGATGCTAGCCGTAGTCTATGCTTTGCATAAGATCCGATCTTATATTCTTGGATCTAGAGTGACTATCTATACAGATCAGACCACCATCTGATACCTCATGGCAAAGAAGGATGCCAAAGATAGATTGACCAGATGGATCCTTCTACTCCAAGAGTATGACATAGAGATTAAGGATAGACCCGGAGTCAAGAATGTGGTGGTGGATCACCTCTCCTGGTTAGAGCATCTTGAGGATTCAGAGCAGACCACACCTATTATAGAGACCTTCCGAGATGAGGCGAGTCTTGCTGTCTCCTCGCTTCCATGGTACGCTGATATTGTGAACTATCTTGTTGCCAAGAAAGTTCCACAAGTTTGGCCAGGGCAACGACTTGAGACCTTCCTAGCGAAGGCTAAGTCGTACCATTGGGAGGATCTCACCCTTTATCATAGAGGGGGGATAGTGTCTGACATCAGTGTATTCATCAGAAGGAGCACCACAACGTCCTCACCTACTGCCACAAGCTTGAGGCATGAGGATATCACTTTGGGAGACGGACAACACAGAGAGTTCTCCTATCCGACCTTTGGTGGCCTACCGCTTCAAGGATTCAGATGAATTCGTGAAGAGTTGCACTGACTGTCAGAGGATGGGTACTTTTGGACAACGTGATATGATGCCTACGCAGCCCATTCACTTCTGTGAGATTTTTGACGCATGGGGCATCAGTTTCCTGGGTCCATTCCCTAGGATTCAAGGATTTGAGTACATTCTGCTTGCTGTGGATTATGTTAGTCGTTGGGTTGAGGCCTTCCCCCTCCATCTGCAGATGCTAAGACTGTTTGCAAATTTTTGAGGAAGAATATCATTTCACAGTTCATGGTACCTAGAGTTTTGATTTCAGACGGGGGACTCACTTTATCAACAACAAGGTAAGGGACCTTGCTAATAAGTTCAACATTGACCATCGAGTTGCCACTCCATATCACCTTCAGACTAATGTTCTTGCTGAAGTATCGAATAGGGAGATCAAGACTATATTGTAGAAGGTCGTACGCCCAGAAACTATTGGTCACAGCTTTTGGACTTGGTCTTGTGGTCCTATAGGACTTCCTGACTTCCTTCAAGACACCTTTGGGCACATCTCCCTTTCATCTCATTTATGGCAAGCTGTGCCACTTACTTCTGGAAATCAAGCACAAGTCACTTTGGGAAGCTACAGGGCTATTATTGAATCCCAAGAGTGTAGGAGATCAGAGGAAAGTCGAATTGGTAGCCCTAGAGGAGTTGAGAGACCCAACCTTCTCATGTAGCCTACAATATAAGGATAGAGTGAAGATATGGTATGATTCTCACATCAGCCATAAATAGTTTGAGACGAACCAGAAAGTATGTCTTATTGATGCTAGGATGAGATTATTTCCAAAGAAGTTAAAAAGCAAATGGAAGGGACCATACATGTTCAGAAAGGTGCATGACAATGGAAACATTGATATATCTGAGTTGTCATCTGATTCCTTCTTTCGAGTTAACAGTTAGCGCCTGAAGCCATATCTTGATCATGATCCACTGATCGATGATGTTGCCCCTATTCATTTTGTATGAGATGTGGTCTTTGACTCACATCATTTGCATCTCATACCTGATTATCATTTCTCCTTCACAGCTATCTAGATCCATATTGTCCATATCATTCATTATTTTTGTTTGATACCTCGTCTTCATCTTATGATTATGCTAAACTTAGGGGTCACTTTTCCCTAAGTATGGTAAGTATGGGGGGTATCAAACTTGTGATTATTCATTTGATTCTATTTACCTCTGTTTTGCTGCCTATACTTAGGGATATTTTACCCTAAGTATAGGGGAGGTAATACCTGTACATCCTATTCTTGGTTCCCCTTGTATACAGTCTTCTATACTTAGGAATACTTGATCCTAAGTATAAGGGGATCACCGACCTCTATTCATTACATTCTTTCATCCATTGTTGTAGTATAGCATTCTTTTCACTTCCAAATACTCAGCACGAGTTATGTGTTATTTCATCGCTCTTCGATCATTCTGAGGACATCGTTCGTGCTGAGTATAGGGGGAAGTCGTATATATTGTATATATACTTTAGCCATAACTCGTACTTTGTGTGTGTTAAAAAAATGGATAAAAACCACAAAAATTTTATGAATTTTTCTCTTATATAAATGTTTGTAAAAGGCCTTTTGTAAAAATTATTTTTCTACAAACTTTTATAGAAATGATTTTGATTGTAAAATTTTTTTAAATATGTAATAGAATTATCTATATATTACAAATTTTTTGAAAAATGTATGAAAAATAAATGTTTGCAAAAATTTGTTTGCAAATGTTTGTAAAATGATTTTACAAAACTTTTCCTTCTTGCATTCAAAACAATTTTCATAAAAATTTGCATATTTTGAAAACTTTTCTACAAAAAGATTCTTGAAAATATTTGCATATAAATTCTTCAAAATCATGGTTGAAATTTAAACTAGTCTGAAGTTAAAATGGAAAAATGACGTTGGTTAAGACTTTGATCCACTTAACTTCAGAGGAACCTTATAGGATTTGGGGTTAAGACTTTTCAGGTCAATAGTGACTTTATTCTTTGGGTCCACTATGCTTTGTTCACATGTCATCTTGATGTGGCTAAGTAGAACACTTAACAATGCATGGATGACTCTCAAAGACAATGGCTTGACTTGGACAAACACCTTACATATAGCTCAACACAGACGAGGCGGTGAGGAGGCAGAATCCTTTGGCTTGGGGTAGCATACGACGGTAGTACTGCTAGCCAGAACCTCTTGTCTTCATCTAGGTAGGGATGTGTGCCTCAACCCTGTCTACTGGAAGTGAGGTCTAAAGACAAGAGTCTGTGGGTTGTAATAATGCTTCAAAAGAGGGATAGTCTACTGGCTCAAGAAGAAAAACTCCTTATGTATATGATGCACCATGTAAATATGTTGTATATATGCACATAAAAAAAGTGCAAAAATATGAAAAACTCCAAAAAGGGGACAAGCCTAATTGAAAATAAAATGCATGCCGGAGTGTATATAGTGAATAAGCAAAGCTTATGTATTCCACCTTCTCATCTCATGGAAGCTTGCAGCTGGATACTTAGCTACAATGTTTAAACTCCAAAGGATACATGGCTACACTGGTCATGGTCCATTCTCTTCTTTCTCCTCTTATTGAGATGGTTATACTTGAACTTAGATGGGAATACCCTACTCCTCGAGGAAAGAGTTGCTAGACTGAGGGATTATAGTGACCTTGTTGAGGGAGGTTGTTTCTTTGCCATTTCTGAGGTGGGGAGCTACATATCACTTACACAATACAAGGAAAGATGCATAGTCATTAGAGTTTGTGTATGTAGACTTGTTCATACTAGGTTATGAAGGAGTCTTGATCATAGAACTGTGGAACTTGGATGTTGTTGAGTCTTAAACCTATCTCCCAATAAGGTTCCGCCAAACTAATAATCCAAAGGTCTGACTGAGCTCCATACTTCAATTTAATGAAGATAAGTTTAATAATAAACTTTGCTTCCTTTTGTTTTATTCTTTTTCACTTCTTTTTAAAATAAGTGTTTGCTAAGGGACTAGAAAAGGTAAAGTATAGGGGGAAGCCGAATCTACGATTCTCATTCTTTATTCTTTTATTTTTGCTCTTTCTTTTCGCAAAATCATCTGTAAATACCTGTAAATACAATAACTTAGCATTGTGCATGTCATTGTTTATATCTCATAATTAACACATATTTTGCAAAAATAAAATAATAAAGGGAAAAGAAAAAGAGGGATGTATTTAGAATAAATACAGAGTGACCTAAATCCAAGAGAATGTCAAGACTTGACCTGATCGTAAAGAAAATAAGTAGAGAGAGATAAGGGTGCACCATTTATTGTATATACTACCTATACTTGTACAAAATACTTATTTATTTATTTTTGACAAAATAGAAATATCTTATTCTCTTTACACATTTGTATATAGCACTAGAAATGATATAAAAATAAAATAAAAATCATAAAAACAAAATAAAAATAAAATCATCAATTCCTTCTACAAAATACATATGTATATAATACAATACCTATTTAATTTACAACCCTCATTAGTTTATAAAAATCAAATAGAAATCATTTTGCATTCCTTCAATTATTTTGTAAATAAATAAAATATAAAATAAAAAGAGTTTTTGCAAACATAATAAAAAAATATATGTACATAACACAAGGGTATATTATACATGTACATAATACTATATACTATATATACATTATTTTTATTTTCATAAAACAATTACAAATCACTGGAAAATAGTTTATAAAATAATAAAAATTTTTTATTTTATATACTTTTTAATTTAAAATCATTTACTATTTTTCATTGAATTTTCTTTTATTTTTATATATTCTGAATTCCTATTTGTCTACGTGGGAACGTCGACCCTGATCAATGTCCCCTTCCAGTTGGGTTGGGTCCGCATGTGTCTCGCCGGGGCTTCTTCTCCAATTTCTAGCACCCAACTCTGACCTCCGTTTGTCTCTATTCCAATGCCCGATTCCTCTCCTAAGATTCGTGATCCTCACAGATCCCTAGCGTGGATCGGATCTTCCTAGCTTTTCGCTCTATGCTCCAATTCTTCTAGTCCCTCGAGCATTCCTATAAATTCTTCCCTCCGCCTCCTGGGATCCTCAGCTCGTTCCACACACCATCACATACCCCTAGATATCTTCAGGAAGGTGACATCTCCTCGAAGGTGCCTTTAGAGTGTCATTAGGTGGCTCGCTTGAGCATAGCTCGTCGCCCCGTCGGAGAGCAGCTGCGAGAAGCCTCCTTGGTCAGCCACAATCGGGTTCAGGCTATAACCTTTACTGACCACCTCGCTTGGAGTTCCTGAGTTCTTCAGAAGCCCCAGGTTACCCTTTTTGCTCGTACTTTCTGGTTTATCTCGATTTCATCTTCCATCGTCGTCGTCGTTCACTTGCCTCGATCATCAAATCTGGAGCCCCATTCATCCCATATTCCTCATTGATCGAACCCCCTACTCGTTGTCACCCTTCTTTGCAACCTTCCCCCTTAGGCTCGCCCATCATAGCAAGAACAAGGATGAGACCTCTTTCCTCTGCCTTCGTCGGAGGCAAACCCCGTTCCTCGACGCTTCTACCTATTTCATCAAGCAATAACTCGACCAGAGCCACGCCCCTGAGTCACCCTATCTCTTAAAGGTTTGGTCGCGCGAGGAGTCCCATTTGGATGCCAACTACTCCGGCAGAGCAGCTGCAGGAGGACCATCACTGTGACACCCATCTGACCGTTCTTCCACCCATCGGGGCAGCCTAGTCGATGTGGAGTGCTTCCACGACCGTACTGGACATCTCAATAGCTTCATCGGAGCGTCAATTCTCCGATCTCGCTCAGTTGAAGCTCGCCAGACCCGAGTTCATCCAATCCCCTTTTCTGCCGCTTGATTAGAAGCTTTTCCCGAGATTCGATCAGGATCGTACACCCACATTCGATCCTTAACGGTCTGATCTGATTCCTGGGATGATCTGACATGCACGTTCTCAACCATTTCAGACCCGGCAGATCGCTTTTCAGAGGAATATCATAGTCGTCCACATCTGCCTCCTCGTACGCGCGCCATGTGTCTGCAAGGGTAATTTTCTTTTCTTACCATATCCTTTATGTTATTTGCGTTTAGTCCAATAAATGTAATAATTAGTTAAGAACATTTGAAGTAGACCCTCATGTTTTTCATATTTGCATTTCAGTTGGTGTCACGTGAGTCCACACGTGCTTTGTTGGGTTATTTGCAACTTGCACCTTGAATTTGCTACTGGTTACTCAGTGAATGTTAAGTTTTGATAATTGCACTTATGCTCATGTGAGTATGGATAATGTGCGCGCGTGAATTTGCTGGATTATTTGGATGTTTGGCACTGTGATTTATTAGTTTGTTGTCTGCTTGGTCCTAAAAGTTGTAATAATTGCGTTGGGGTCCCTATAAACTATATTTAACTTCTTGTATTTTATCGATTGTAATAAATATTAATGTAACTATAAAAATTACCTAAAAATTACAGTTAGCTCCTGCTAATTTGTAGTATTTATGGTAATTTTCATGAGTTGATTTATACATTTTCTATTATAAAAAATTCAAAAACCTATAAAAAGAGTGCTGTTTGAGTTACAAAAACTATAAAAATATGAAAAATGCTTTACAAATTCCACAAAAAAGTTATGGAGTTATCTTTTATTGTGTTTTATTTTTAGTATTAATTTTTTGAAAAATCCCTATAAAAATCTAAAAATTACAAAACACCCAAAAACTTATAAAAATTTTATAAGATCAAGGAAAAATACAAAAAATGTGTTTTCAGTTTCTGTTTAAAAGTTTTTTCCTATTTTTTTCCTAAATTTATCATCCAAGAATTTTGGACACTTTAAATATTTTTATTTTGCAGATTATTACTGGTTGTGCATATTTTTAACACTGTCTGATTTTTAAAAATTAAAAAAACATTTAAAAATCCCACGAAGATTATCAAAAACATTTAAAACCTATAAAACCCAATTTTTTTACTCCAATTTTCTGAGAATTTTTTTTACTATTTTGAGGAATCTAAAAAGAGTGTTGTATGTGCATTTTATTCCTTGTTTTTGTTTATGTTATATTGAAAACTAAAAATTTGAAAATTTAAAAACCACCATATAATATTTGCTTTTGAGATTCGACTACTTAGTTTTTAAATTGTGCTCCTTGACTGATTGGCTGATTGCTTTTCTGAGTGGTTTATTATTCTTGTGACTAATTTGATCGATTGGGGACAACGACACTTGTTTTACTTATTCCGCCTCAGTTGATTGGATTCTCGTGTCATCACATTCTAATGTGTGTTTTGATGCCTTAATTTTATTTTAGCATTTTTGGCATTTTAACAATTTATTAAAAAGGAAATGAGCATGTTTTTTGTCCTTGTTTGTATTATAAAATACCTAAATAATATAAAACATTTAAAAAATTCCCAATAAAATATATGTTGTTTATTTTATTATTTAGTAACTCCAGACCAAAAATCCATAAAAATAGAAAAAGTAAAATATTGAAAATCATAAATCTCCAAAATCATTAATAAATTATGAGAAATTACCAAAAATTCCAAAAATATATTTTTCTGTTCCTTAATGTTTTTATATGACTATCTACCTATTGAACTTGGTTTGAGGAGTTTTTTTATGACTTTTGTTATTTTTAATCGTCATTTCAATTTCGGCCTATTATTTAATCCTTGTTTTGGGATTTTTTTATTTTAAAAATGCATGAAAATTAGCAAAAATTCCAGAAAATAACAAAAATATTAGAAATATATATAAAACCTCAAAACAATTTATTTTTTGTATATTATTTATCTTTACTTCTAGATATATTTATATTACTCTATGTTGTAGAAATAGCCTTATATATTCTATTATACATCAAAAAAGAAAAAGAAATATAAAAATATTAAAAGAAAATACAAAATTATTAAACGAAAAAATATAAACATAAAAAAATCCAAAGAAAAAATATATAATTAAAAACCCACAAAAATATAGAATGAAGGACATGCACATAATATATTTTGAGTAAAAATAATCACAGGCTACCTATTTCGCTCTTTGTGGTTCGACCTCAACATGATTACTTGTTTTACATTTAGTTGTAGAGAATAATAAATTTTGACTGACACTTTTTGCTATTGATTGCTTGATATATATTGTGGGTTAATTGTCGATTGACTCATGTCTCGTGAGTGGTCGCTTCACAGACATTGTGGTTCTCACCTTGTGTAGACTACTCTAGACCCTCGCAAGATCCGTGTCATCAACGCCCTCTCTTGATCTTTCCAGATTCCGAGGCACCCTATAAATCCTATCCTCAAGATCTGCCATGCTCTAGCTCATTCCACATGCCTCCTCTCATCCACTTGAATCTTCAGAATAGTGACGGGATCCTCCTGCTTCCATTTGGATCTCGGATTGGTGTCGAGTCGATTACAGCTTGATCGTGGACGGAGCTCTCTGCCACAACTAGCCTCCCAGGTCCTTCGTAGCCTGGTTAAGGCCACAACCCCATCGACCACTCTGCCTTCCCTCGCATTCCGTTCCAGTGCTTTCAGCTACACTTTAGCCTCCGCATTTCGCCGTTCATTCTTGATTTCTTCCATCATCCACTATCGCCACCTTTGCTCCGACCCAAGCATCAGAGACCCATATCTCCCGTCCATCTATTCAGATTGATGCGCTATTTCATAACTCATCCTCCCTCACAACCTGATCATCCAAATCTTGCTCATCGGAGCAAGATTGGGCTTGGACTTCTTCCTCCACCTACATCGGAAGTCTCCTTCGCCTCTTAGTCACTTCTCTTATTTTCCCCTGTAGGATAACCATGGTCAGAACTTGGCCACTGAGCCACGAATGCACATGCAGGTTAGGGCATGCGCAAAAGACTTGATTCGACCAAAACACAGGAGGTGGAGAAGCTCCTGTCAACACCACCTCCAGATTCACATCACTACGTTCTCCACCTCATCCGAGCAGTCCACCTAGTGTGAAATCACTTCAGGAGTTCGATTGATCCTTCGGCCGGTTGATCAGAGCTTTGGAGCGCCAGATATCCCTAATTACATCAACCTCGAAGGCCCCTTCTTCATTGTTCATCTAGCATGCCTCAACATCATTGGATCATGAGCCTTCCTTGGATCGTGAGCCTCCCTTACAGTCTTGATCTGGACCATCCATCCATGCCTTTTTCAGATACATCAGATCAGATATTGGGAAGATCTGACACACATCATCGACATTCTCCGAGTCGTCAGATCTGTCGAGCAACAGTCCATCGATGTTGTACGTTAGAGCCTCCACGCATGCATGCGTGTTCGCAAGAGTATATTGCACTTTTTCCCTATCATTTCCTTTATTTCGCTTTAGTACAGTAAATGTAAAAATTAGTTTTGAATAACTGCAATCTGTACCTCAAAGTTTTATTATTTGCATCTAAGTCCAGTTGAGCTGAAGTCACGTGTATGTACAAGTGTTTTTCTGGGATATTTGCAAACATTACCCCGTGCTTTTACGGATTAATGAAATAGAAGAAGTTCTTATATATTTGCAATTATACCCTTGTGAGCATTGAATCACGTGACCATACATTTTCTCGAGATTAATTGCACTTGGGACCTTTCACTTTTATTGCTTTTTATTATTAGGCCCCTTGAACTTAAGCATTTGCATTTGGGTCTTATGTGTACTATTTAACTATGGTTATCTTTTATTACTTGCAATAAAATAGCAAAACAAATCCAAAAATTGCATAAAAAATAGGTCTAGTTACTGCTAGTGTGTTTTATTTGTGGTGATTTTTGTTTGTTATTTTCCTTTTATTTACTATTATTAACAATTCAAAAATAGTAGGAAAAGTCCCTGTTTGCCTTAAAAAAATAATAAAAATTCAACTTAAAATTCTAAAAAAATAGATTATCTTTATTTTGAGTAATTGGAATTTCTACCCAGTTTTCATTGCATTTGCTTTTATGAAAACCTAAAATTATAAAATTTTCCAATATTCACATATTTTTTTAAAGAATTGATTTCCAGGAGTTTTGAGCATATCTGTTATTTTGAAATTGAAAAACACTCCTGGCTCTACACTGTTTGAAATTTTCTTAGTTTTTAGAAAATCCATAAAAACAATCCAAAAATTACAAAAAACAATATAAAATTGTTAGAAAGACAAAAATATTTTTACTTGATTTTTGTGATTATTTTTACCTATTTGAAAAATATAAAAAGAGTGAGTGTTTTCCTTTTTATTCGTTATCTTTACTTGCCCTATTTTCAAAAATTAAAAAATTACAAAATTAAAAACCACTAAAAAGAAAATAAAAATCCTTTACTTCTCTGGAATTGATTACCTAGCTTATCATAGTGCTCCTTGTGTTCGACCTTGGCCACTATACCAGGTTAATTAAAGTAGCTTAGACCATCATTTTACTTTCTTGATTTGTTTATGGTTTAATAGCTTTCTCGATATCCATCTAGTTGGCTTAGGTGACAATGGCACTTGAATTGATTAACTTAACTAGGTTAGCTTTTTGGCTAATCAGAATGGGACCGTTGCCTGGGAGCACAGCTAGGTAGTTAGGATCCTATATTCTTATTTATTTCTATGTATATTTTATCTTTTTTTTCTTTTATTTTCTTATATTTCTCATAACTGTTTCTGACATTCTTCTTATTTCACCTTTGTTGTGAGGTTTCACGGAGCAAGGGAGGATATCTAAGGAGAGCCAATGTACCCGCGCGAGGCGGAGGCCGGGCATTCTACACCAGTCGATAGGAGAGAGCAACTTTGAAGAAGCAAGATGAGCGGAAGATCATCTTTATTTTTCAATAATTTTATTTTCATTTTTGTAATTAATTTGTAATTATTATTGACAATTGCCCTTTTTCTATTTTTAGGCCACTCTAAACCTTGGATTACATGGTCTATTTCGCCAAGTGCTAATGCACTTGGGGGACCTCACCGGATTTTGGTTTTCATTGCTTTATTTTTATTTGTTTTCCGACCTTATTTTCTTTTGTTTTCGTGTGCTTGAGCCCCTAGACTTTGTTTTTTATTTGTTTGAACTGGGTAAGGATTAGGTCCTAATCCCTAATAGAATATATGTTCCTATAGAATTCAATTGGACTTGTCAAAATAAATTGGTTCTTCCCATAATAGAAGCTTCTATTTAGGATGGTTCTCGCCTTTTCTTGCATATAGCTTAGTTTTAATTTATGCTTGGATCATATTGCATGTAGACTGGTGGAGCAAGGTACGCCTTCTATCTCATGCATGCATTCATAGTTTCTCGTGCATTGCCTTTTCCATCTTCCTCCCCCTGTTTTCTTGGACATAGAAATAAAAGGAAATCGGAAAACTCATTAGACGTGTCTTTTTTCAAAAATATCTAAAAAAGTGATAACCCAATAAAACCAGGACTGCTAAACAAACTCGACCCTAAAATAAACATAAAGATCACATTCACTGTTTTGGGGAGAATTAGCCCCTCCTTGTTTGTAGGTACTTACCTCCAGACAGAGTGGGTGGGGATGTAGCCGCTAGGGATTAGATCCTGAATCCCTGGATATGTGCCCTATGTTCATGTATATTACTCATTTATGTACAATTGAGATGCAATCACTTACTTCGACCCTTAATAGAAGTAGTCTTGTCCAAGTTGGGTGTGTACCGCTGGCTTCGTAAGGTTTTACCCTAGGTGACCTCACCCGTGACTCTGCTTGTTAACTACATTATCACTAAACTCTAAAATAGAAAAGATTAACGATCGAGCTTTCACGGTCATTATTACGTTGAGTTGGTGAATTGGGGGTTTGTTTTCTCATTATTCTTTTCATTTTAGATCTACTCTTCACTACTCCCCACATCACGATGATGGGCAGGCGGTCTCTTAGGCTACCTTTGGTGGCACCGCTTCACAGCACACCTGTCCATTCATTTAGGGCAGTTCATAAGAGCTCAGACTCGCTCTCGGAACCCGAGTATTCCGCCTCCTTATTCTTTGAACTTCCCCACCCATCACCTGAGGTACACCAACAACATCCAGAATAGATTTTTGTTGACATGGCGGCACTGAGGTTTGCTCTTTTTCCTTTTTAGCATCTGACGAGATGGCCCAAGAGCGGAGAGAGGATGAGAAGCTAGATATTCACGACATGTTTGATCAGGCTACAATCAACGACACCTTCATATCATCCCTAGAGGCGATGCAGAGACAAATTAGGGATGAAGGGTTGCTCATGATAGAGGTGAGGAGGGAGTTGACACGGATGCAAGATGGGAGAGCAGTTGCTAGATTTGAGAGACCCGGTGGAGGAGGAGAGATACCTGATGATCGAGCAGAGGACAGACACAGACGCTAGGAGGAGGCACGTGATCCACAGAGTCCTTTATGCACTATGAGAGCGTTACACAACCCTGGTGCAACTCTCACTCACAGGTGGATTCAATTGCCAACCATTCCAGGAGATTTTGAGCTTCGTCCACAAACAATTCAGGTATTGATGATGTTCCATGGGCACGCCACCGAGGAGCCCCATCTACAAATCTAGGAGTTCGAGTTGATTTGCAGTACCGTCCATGACAGGCTCGTGGACAAGGACACGATCAAGTTGATATCCTTCCCATTTTCCTTGGTTGACAGAGCAACTTACTGGTTGAAGCACTTGGTGAGGGTTTTCACCACCTAGGAGCAGTTGAGGACAGAGTACCTCAACAAGTATTATCCACTCGGTCAGACGAATGCAGCTAGAGCGATGATTAGCAATTTCATGATCCCAAATAAGCAGTTCCATGTGGCTTGGGATCGATTTAGAGAGCTCATTGATAGGTGTCCACATCATGATAATATCAAGCCCAATCTTGTCAAAAGCCTCTTTTGTGGGCTGACATTTGAGTTGCAGGGGCTAGTCAATGTTTCTTGTGGAGGGTCCTATTTTTTGAAGGATGAGAACCAGGTATGGGCTATCTATGAGGAGATGGTTGAGAACTACACAGTGATGACCCAAGCCTGTGTCTACACTCAGGGGAATCCTCCCCACGTATAGTGGCCAATCCATCTTCATCTTCTACAGCCGCAACACTAGCAGAGTCGTCAGTTGCAGACATGGGCATCATTAGCCAGAAGTTGGATCAAATGGAGATTATAGAGAAGAAGATGTGCCAGGGCCTAGATAAGCTCAATAGGATTGATGAGTTGGACTAGACTTTGAGTGACCTTAAGACACTGATCATGTGCCTCCAAGAGGCACGGACAACTTCTTTGCCACAATCTAGGTCACATGCTGATCAGGGTAGCTGATCGTCATAGCCTTCTTATTCATATAGATGGGTTCACCATATTCAGGTGGAGCACATTTAGCCAACCCCCCATTACCAGTTGCCACCACCACCTTCACTAGACACACAAATGGTGGTCTATTAGAGTGATCAACCCTTGGCGTCCCTTCCCCCACCTTTGCACGGGCAGACAGAGTTGTTGATGGAAGTCAACGGGATTTGTCATTCCCAGTATCAGCAGCTGCCCGGTCCGTCGTGATCACCCAAGCTTAAAATGGTCCACTGGAGGTGCTCAGTCCCAACAACAGCCTTCGGCACAGTTAGGGTAGGGCACGCAACACCAATAGCCCTAGTACTCCCAGCACACCGTTCTTGGACCCCAATACCAGGGTCAGCAGTGGAGGTCGCTATTGAAGGGGATTTTGTGAGGGTCTAGAAATCTCACAAGGTGAGAGATCTAGTCGATGCGGTGACTGCTCACACAACCCAACGTTAGACAACAATTAACCCACAATAAATGATCAAGCAATGTATATAAAATATGGAGCTAAAATATATTTTATTTAACTCTACAAAATGTGTGTATAGTGCAAGTATTTAGAGTGTCGAACACATGGAGCAAACAAGATAGATTGGGCTATTAAGCAGAAAAATGTGATTGTGGCTCTTTTGTCTATATTTCAATTTTGTGGGTTTTTAATTTTTATAATTTTTATATTTTTTATATTGTCTTTAATTTTTAATTTTGTTTTTATTTTTTTGTTTTTGTATATTTCTTTCGATTTTTAGATGTTCAATCTCTCTTTCTTTTTTTAAAAGATATACAATATAACTATATATAAGGTATATATACAAAGCAAGTTACGATTGGTATAAAAAATAATAAAAAGAGTCAAAATGAAGCAAATAAAATATTTTTATGTTTTTACATATTTTTTTACCATTTTTGTGATTTTAGCTGATTTTTCTTATTTTTATATATTTTTATAGTAAAAAATAACCTAAATTAGGGTTTAATTAAATACCCAAAATTGAAATGAAAATTAAAAATATCAAATGGAGTCCAAAGTTTTTCAAATCAATTTTAATATAAATATAATATTATAAATAAAATAAAAATGGAAAATATAATTTTTGGGTTTTTTAGGAATTTTTATAGTTTTATAAGGATTTTTGGAGATTTTTTAATTTTTAAGAGTCTTCTTTTATAATTTTAGGGATTTTGGTCTGGAGTTATAAAATAACTAAATAAATACAAAGCTATTTTTTGGATTTTTTCAAAAATATTATATTTATTTTATGGATTTTCTAATATAGATAAGGAAAAATAATGCTCTTTTTTATTTTCATAAAATATTTAAAATATCCAAAATTGCAAAATAAAATTTGGACATGAAGCTTCAAGCAATCAAGAACAAACATCTATTTCTTGGGGATTTTTGAGCAAAGATGATATTTTAAATAAATAAAATCAACAAAGAGAAACTACACTACTAACAGGGGTATTTTTGTAAATAAAATAAATCATAGAGATCTCTCTGCAAATTTCACAAAAATATGTAACAAAATTTAAAAGTTATTGGATTGAATGCAAATATCCAAACCAATGAGGGTCTCCGTGAAAAATGCGCACCTCACGTGGGCGACCGCATGAGGTGAGCTGGCGGAGGACTAAAGTGCAAATACCAAGAGTTCGGGGGAGGGTTTTTACAAGTTTTACCAAACTTTATACTTAGTAGATGGAAGTTTAAATACTAATTATAATTTACAAAATGGCTGGGTCAATGGTGCAGATTACCCAACACTAGGCGTAGATGAATGATTCGCATGCGTGACTTAAACCATGTGTCGTGTTATTGTAGCTCGATGATGCTTCGCGACGGGTAGCAACGATTAGATCCAAGCGAAAGATCTGACGGTTGGGATGCTCTAGATTCAACAGCTGTGGTGGGTGCGAGTTCTCGATCCTACGATGAGAGGGACGCCTGGAAGAACGGCGGGGCAGAGGTATGAGCAGTGGAAGCCGGAGTGAGGCTCCGACGAGATCTTTTTTAATCCTAACCTCAACTATGAATCGTGATTGAAAGGCAAAATTATAGCGTAAAATCAAAATAAAGACTACAACTATCTAAAAAATAAAGAAATTGAACCTCAATGGTCGGAAGACCACGAGATGGACCTTATGGCGAGCCTTCACCGGAGATGGTGGAGACTACCCAAGATCGCCTCTTCAGTAACCCTAGATGCATGATGTGAAAGTTGTCACCATCCACGATGATTTGGGCACAAAAGAGGAGAGGAAAGGTTGCTAAGTGGGACTCAAAAAATGGAGGAATGTTAGGACGTTAGTTATGTACATGATGGTAGAGTAGCAACGAGATGATTTTCGAAGAGAGATATTGATCGAACGAGGACGATATGGTGGAGATAAGGTGCCAGTGTGGATCACAGATGTACAGAGGACAAAATCTATGAAGGGTCTACATCTCCTCGAGCAACACAATGAGGAGGAAAAAATCAATAAAAGAGGCCATAATGTAGGTCTGACAAAGGCTAGGAGGGGGAGTCAGAGGAGTTGACCGCTAATCAACTCCAGATTCCACCTCGTTGGTCCACGTGGACCAACCATGAAAAACCTGGACTAAAAAACATGATAATTCAATATTAAATATAAAATGATTTTATTAATTTTAACTTATAAAATAAAAAAATATTTATTATTTTCTAAATTATTTTATTATGCTTTTTATTTTTTAGTGGTCTATAATTACAAGTTACTTTATAGGGTTAATGTATTTGTATATTTGTCTGTGTTTTGTGTCATCTATTTTTATTTTATATTTTTGATTATTATTTTATTTATTATTTTATAAAATTATAACTTATTTTTATATACTTAAATATAATTTTATTATATTTTTCTTACATAACACTTACACTTAAATAAATAGGTGTATTTAATATATAGGTATAGTTATTATATTTTCATCTATGTATTTTAGATAAGTATTTTATTTTAATGTTTTCTTTATTGTTTTATTTTAGTTTGAATATGTACATGGATTATAAATAATATTTACAAAATTATAAAAATATAAAATTATAAAAAAAAATAATAAATAAAATGATGATTTTAATCAGGTATATTATATAATAGGGGTCCAAAACCTAACTTTCATAGTTTAACACCAACAAAAATGAAACGACCCTCTTTAAATAGCTTATTAAAAAATACATACAGTTAAAGGTGATTTTGATTTATTTTAAGTTTTTATTTAGGAGATATGGGTTTGGGAAGTTGGTATTTTGGAATCTTATTGGGAGTATAATTTGTACATTGTATATTATTTTTGTATGAAATAAACTTCGTATTTTTTATGCATTGTTATCTACAATTTTCATGTACAAAGTTTCTTAACTTGAGGTACACAAAGTAGAAAAATAAAATATTCCCTAAAAATGAATAAAGAATGATTTAATAAATGGAATTTTATAGAATTATTGGCCCTTATCTTCCCCTACTTTATTCCTTGTCGACCTAATCATTAAGATACCTAGGTCTTGGGGTTTACGGTCATAACATATCTTTTATATTTTAATCCTTTTCTTTTCTTTCTTTATTCTATAATTTTGGCATTAAAAATAGTATTTTCTACACACTTTACAAAATAATGCATAAATGTTAATTTATGCAAATTAGAGGTATTTACATGCATTTACTAGGATTTTTATGGTCAAAATGATAAAATAAAGGTGATGAAATGGAGATTCATCACCCCCATATACCTGCCTTTGCTAGCCCAGAGCAAACACTTATGCCATAATTGCAGAAAAAGAAAAGCAAAGAAAAGAAAAAAGAAAGAAGTTGGATTAAGTTTAATTGTCAAACTTGTCTTCACAAAATCAAAGTTTGGAGCTTAAGTCGGACCTTTGGAATTTTAGTGTGGGCGGAACCTTATTGGGAATTGGATTTGAAACACAACAGCCTTCGAGAATCCCAACACTCTGCTTAAGTCTCCTAAATAGCTAGGTTAGAATACTTCAACTCATACGCAAACCCTTATGACTATGAATCTAACTTGTATAGTGTAGGTAATTGTGGCACCCAGTGCAAGACCAGTGCTATCAAGTCATCCAGCTGCAGGCTCACATGATTTGACATTGAAGCTCAAGCTTGCTTGTTGACTATACGAATATATACACTTCGACAAATAATTTATTTTCAATCAGGACTATCTACTTTTTTGGAGTTTTTGCTTTTTTCTCTCATTTTTTTGAAATACTTTTTACAATAGCATTTACATAAGGAGTTTTTCTTCTTGAACCAGTAAACTATCCCTCTTTTGAAGAATTATTTCAACCCACACTCTCCTCTCTTTAGACATCTCTGCTACTAGACGGGTTGGGGTCCACTTCCCTCCCTAGATGAGGACAAATGTTTCCACTTGTGTGCATGTCATACCGGCAAATCCAATCCCCTCACCACTCCAACTGAGTTGAGCCATGTGAAAGCTACATGTGTCCAAGTTAGGTCATTATCAACAAGAGCATTGCGTGTGCTCCAAAATACTCAACTTAGGCAGCCATGATTTCATTGAACCAAGTCACGTGACCCTCAAAGAATTAAGTAAACTAGACTTGAAGTACCTCAATTCTAGCTCCTATAAGGTTCCTGTGATTAGATAGTTTTAACATCCAACCTAGCTCCAATTTTCAAATTTTAATTAGACTTGTTTAATTATGAAACTCAACCCAAAAAATGCACATGCTATGCAAATGTTATGCAGAAAATATTTTTGTGATGAAATTTTAAAGGTTTTGAACTTTTTATGGATTTTTTGAAAAAGATGATACACAAGTATTTTTGTATTTTTCAAAAAGATTTTGCAAATGTTTTTAATATTTTATTTTTGCAAATGTTTTTTTTTATTTTTGAAAACAAAAGATTTTGGATAAAAATTAGGTACAAATATCCACATAGGGATGCATCTTACATTTACAAGAATTAGGGTTTTTAAGAATTCACAAAGGGATAAGTGATCAATTTTACCAATATATAAAAAATTTTAGTGTGAGGTATATAATCCTCAACTTTATTTGAAAATCATTTTACAAATAATTTTGAAAACTATATTCCAAAATATTTTTTACAAACATTCTTTACAAACATTTACACACATTTGAAAATCACTTTACAAAGGTTTTTATAACAGTATATATAGATTTTTCAAAATATTTTTGCAACCATTTTCCAAACATTTGCAAGTAGTTTTTCAAACATTTTTATTTCACTTAAAGAAAAAGATATTTTGCAAATAAAATATTTTACAAAGGTTGAAAATATTTAACAAAATATTTTCTAAATAGTTTTCAAAAGATTTTTCAAAAAGATTTTCAAACTATTTTTCAAATATTTTGTAAAAATTATTTTTATCTGATTTATTAATCAATAAATACAAAAAGTATTTGAGGAATAATATGCATCTTTTTATTAAGTGAATTATAATGAATTTGATCATATATTTAGCCAGAATTTTAGCCATTATTATTATTAAAAATACAAAAGTACGATTTATGGCTATAGTATATACGGAGTATACATGACCCCCTATACTTATCTTGAGCTATGTCCTCATAGATCTGAGAGAAAAAGAGAAGACATAACTCGTACTGAGTATAGACAAGCCTAAAGAATAAATGAATGAATAAACAAATGAATGAAAGAGAAGTCGACCGTCCCCCTGATGAATCTCCTATTCATCATGCTAAAATTGGTCAATTAGGCTCTGTTCCCCAAAATTCACATGCATTTAATCATTAATAGAGCATCATTAGCATTCATACATGTGTAAATAATATTTGCATTTCATCATGCATAATTGCATTAAAAATTCCAAGTGTAAATTAGACCAAAAAACCACTAACTTCTCATATTTTTAATTAATCTATCCTAACTCTAATTGACCCCAAATCACCCCCATTGTTTAGATATTACTAACAAGAATAAACAAAAAATACAAAAAAAGTTACTAACTCAAATAAGTGTCAAATACTCCCAAAGTCTAATTTCACATGTGACGGACTAAAATGTGCATATCTCCCACATACAGTGTCCAGAGCTCATATGTGAAAGTTGGGTTTTGGGCCTCTTTTGCGCATTTTAACTTTATGGTATTTTGACCTAAGTTTTTATGTATATAATTAACCCTTTTAATTTTATTTCTTCTTCATTTGTGTTCTTTGATGAATGTTTTAATAAGCAACTCAAAAATCCAAATCTAGATTAAAAGTGAAATCAAAGAAACTGACGTGTCCAAGTGTCCGTTGGGAGTCTGTACAAAAATCATGTATTTCACACTTCTATTTTTATTTTCCTTTTTTCTTATTTATTAAAAAACCAAAAAAATAGATTAGTGTTTTATTAATTATCTTATATTTTATCATATTTTTTCTATATTTTTATCCTGTTTAAAACCACCCCAAAAAGTACAAAACTCCAAAAAGCTGGTTTTCTATACACATGGAAAACCACCAAAAATATCACTTCACACAGATGACCTCTTTTGCTCCAGGGTCCTTCATGAAAGTTGTAGATCTCATCGAGACGAACAACTTCCGTGAAGGAAATTGTTCGATCCAAGCTCTCTTGTTATTTCTTTTATAAATTTATTCTTCTTTATTTTTGAAATTTTTTAGGGTGCCACGTGGAACCCCTACCTACACTCCTCTCTACTCCCTCGGGTCACGTGCCTAGCATGTGACCCCTGTCATCTTCTTCCAGCCATTGCCTTCCCCCCCACTCCCCGCATAACGCCCTGCGCCACTCCGCTCGGTTGTTGCGCCTCGTCCACCTTCGCGTAACGCCCCTCGACTGCCCTCACCGCAGCCGTTACCCTTCCTCCTATAAAGCCTCGTCACTCCGCAACTCTCAAACCCATCCTCCACATAAAGGAGGTTCTGGCCATCTTGGTGACAACAAGGCAGCCACCAGCTCCTCCAAGCACGATCCACGATGGGAATCCTCCATGCTATTGTCCCTTTTGGAGCAACCAAGCTCGTTCCTTCGCCGAGGAGCTCAAGCGATCACTGAAGTTAGCAAAAGAAACTCCATTGCCAGGCGAACTCAACACACACAACCCCCATTTTATTTTCTTCCATTTTTGTTCTCTATCGTTGCAGGATCATCCACGCACCATTGGCCCGCTACTGCCACACCCGCCAGCCGTCGAGTCGCCATTCGACCACAGTCAACCGCCATGAGAATTGCGGCTGCATCAGCCGCCTCCACCCAACGTACAGGGACTGCGGCCACAACTGCCCCCTCTATAGTCGCCTGCTATGACTACCAAGGCTCGCAGCTGGCCTGCCCATCGTCCCACCACCGGCGTACCTCTCCGTCGCTCCCCTCGGGTCTCCGGCAGCTGCATGCCCTCTGCCACCACCCTCGGGGTAGGCGTATAGCCGGCCTGCCCATAAGCCTGCCTCAGGCACCTCGATTCTCACACCTTCGTCCGCCCCAATACTAATCCCCCCCCCCCGCACGTAAAGAACACGTGGGGTGGGGGAAAATTGCTGATTCTCCCCCAGATCTTGAAGGAATCGCAGTAAACCCCCACACTTTGCTAACATTAGTGTCACATGCTGAGCATGTGACCGGATGGAAAAATTGCACCAAAGTTCTAAATGTTTTACGTATTTGCACATAAGCCCCCAAGGACTTATTTGAAGCAAGAATGATTATTTTTATTGCATTTTAGTCCCTGTTACTTCATTTTATCATAACTTTCTCATATGAACTCTGTTTTTAGTGCATAATATGTCATTTTGAAGCTCTTTTCTTGCTCTTTCATCTTACTTAGCTTGTGGACACATCTGAGGGTGTTTATTGAGATTTATCATTTGTGGAGCATTTTGATTAATGTAGGCTACGTATTGGCATATTCGTGCCTTTTTTAACTGAGAATATCATTAACGTATTTGCAGGAGATTTAGTGAGAGGACCTGGAAATGATTTAATCCCTTTTTAATATTCGGTATATTATTGAGGTTCTAAACTTTGTAGGGGATTCAGCTCAATTGACAATAAATAGTGTGATTGAACTCAAATTATTTGAGAATCGAATCAGAGAGAATTGTGAGATCAATTGAGGATTATTTTTTATTGCAGGTTTATCACACATTTATTCGATCTGTGACTATTTTTGAGAGAACTGATCAATTTATTTGGATTAAAATTTCGTCACAGATCCTGCTTTTAATATCTTTCTCTGTGCTTTTTAGCATTGCATCATCATTTTGCCTCTTCATTTTCTGACATAGATATTAATCAAGCAAATAAATAATTATTTTAAATTAATTTTAGACCACACATATAAAAATCACCGTTCCTTGTGTTCGACCTTGGTAAACTTTCCTAGTAAAAATATTCCACAACAAAGATTGTGATTTTTTGTCGACCGTTTTTCTCCTCCTATACTACAATTATCAATTATTAAAGAGGTGGATTTCACACTCATCAAATGGCTCTGTTCTGGGGAACGACAGATTTTTAGGGTTTTCAATTATTTTTTGTAATTAATTTTTGTAAAAATTATTTCCATGTCATTTTTTTCTCTTTTCTACATTTCATTCTGCACTTCTGATACTAATCACATCGTCTCTCTTTGCAGATTACTCAGAGAGAATTTTTGGACATAAATCAAGGATTTGTAAGGATAAAATTTTATTTTGTGAGAGAGAGTTAGTTTAGTTAATTTTCTGCATTATTCTCAGGGTCCCTCTTTTTGAACCCTTGCAATATCTTGGATTGAACTTCTATGTGGTGTGTCGGTTCTATTTCAACCCCTTCTGTGTGTTTGGGACCTGACTTGAGTGGCGTAGTATTTAGGCACATATACACTTGCATATTTATCATTGATTGTGCTCGTAATTCTTAGGTTACACTCTTACTAATTATATGCACTGGTAGATCGTTCAACTTAGCCAAATTGAAAGCAATTCTTCCTGCTAATAGAATTATCTGCTTAGGGCATTTTTCAACTTTGCATATCATTTTGTGTAATTTTAAATTCCTTGTATTACATCCCGCACGAAGAACGCGAGGATTCACTATAAGTTTTCTTCTTAAGCATGCATCATTGATTTACGCTTGCATTAGCTTTTTCGATTCTCCCTCCTCAGTTTTACAACTTAGGAATTAAAGGAATTGGGACTGCTCGTTAGGCGTGAATTGATGCGCTCACATAAACTTCAGTGATAACCTTAATTTAAAACTGGGACTATTGATCAAATTGATTGTAAATAAAATTGACATAAAATTAACTCTTGTGTCTGGTGGAGAAAAACCCACTCATTGTTGGTAAGGACTAGAACACACAATTAGGACAGATCCAAAACTGAGAAATTTCACTCAGACTACTGATTTTAAAAACAATTAGGTATTTTTCAGTGAGGGTTTCGGGTAGCCATTTTACGGTCCGATTTCCCTTAGCAGAGTGGGTGGTTTAAGGACACTAGGGAAGACTCTGTCCTCAAGTAACACGAGTAGTTGTTTAAACGGTCTGTACTTACACCTATACTGGCTGAAACTAGGTGCAACTATTTCTATGAACTCGGGACAGTCTTTGTGAAATATTTCGGCAAGTAACAACTCCCTTAATTTTCAAGATTGTTTTGCCATTAAACTATAATTGAAAAGATAAGCGACCGAACCCTAACGTGCCTTCACCAGTGTTGAGTGGGTGAATCCACGTATTTGTTTTGTGTTTGATTTATGTGCATCAAAGACCTTGCAATCGCAAGCAAATCATGGTTCGCAGATCATTCCATCCATCGCTTGAGAAGATGTCGGCGCAATGGTCTTCTTTCCCGATATCCACGACCATGTCCTGATATCCTTCTTCTCACACTTCTCAGGGCAACCTGCTCTTCAAATCAGGTTCCCCTCAACCATCATTCTCTTTTCTCCCTTACATCCCACCCTATGACCACACTTGTTCATGCAATAGACCTCTCTCACATTCTGACAATTTTATGGACATGAGAGAGCGACATTAATTGAGGATGAACAATAGAGTAACTGATATTGAAAGTAGAACACAATTTCTGGTTACTACGATCTCACGACCAATTGAACCATCCCCTACTCAGTATGACTATCCTCTTGAGTACAATCAATTTTCCTTCGACTATTCACGAGAAAAATAGAGTCAAGGAAATATAACTCATTACCAGAGCATAATGACTATGAATAATCAATACTCTACTCGAGGTTACATGCCATAATCACGACATATGGAGAATGATTATTCAATCACAAGTCATGAGATGTTTGAGGATGAGATTGCTCGAATCAATCATAGAGCAGATGCTTTGACTGAGAAAATATACGATCTCATCCAATCTATGCAGAATTCAGAAGAAGTGAGGTCACCACCATGCAAATCATTGAATCAGTATGTGACTCACAATCAGATACAACCACCGTTTACCTCTGACCCCCTACTTACCATATCACATAAAATAATAAAAAAATTGAAAAAATTGAAAATTCCAAAAAATTGGACAATTCTGAAATGGAAGCATTTTGCAAGAGTCTGATCTTAGAGCTTCCATTGATCAAAGCCATAGAATATGTGCCCGGTCTTAAGAGATTTGTGAAGAGTCGACTAAACTCCAAAAAGACGGGCAATAAATGATCTAGGACTGAATATCATGTCATATCTATGGCCAGTTCTTTGGTGATGAATCGAAAAACAAAGAGCCGCAAAGTGAAGCGATTAACTCGAATCACATGTGAAATTGAGGATACCTTATTCACTCATGTTCGGTTAGACGATGACTCTACTCTAAACATCCTCCCGAAGTCCGTCTTTAATGAACTCAAACTCAGACAACTCAAAAAGGCTAGGGTGATCGTTCAATTACCCGATCGATCTACCAAAAGACCGCAGAGGATCATTTCTATCGTAGTAAATTTCTTAGGTAAAGAACATAAAGTGGACTTTATTGTCCTTGACATTGAGCACCTCGGAAGGTTGTCCGAGTCTCCTATCATTTTAGGAAAGCTGTTCTTAGCCTTCGCTAAGGCGATCGTCAATTGTGAGACTTAGGAAATCAAGTTCCCGAACTCGGAACACAATAAACAAACCCTCAATGACATGACATGCTCTGAGGAAAACAAACTTGAAACCAACAGTTGTGATCAGGAGACAAATAATGCACATTATCAGACATCTCCTCATGACACACAAATACAAACCGGAGGAGAGTCACCTAAAAGATCGAATGTTGGACAAACCTCGGATTCTCACCACCCTATCACTGCTCTTAGGAGAAATCAAGATTTTGGAGCTTATGAAAGAATTTGAACATATTTCTGAGGAACGTCATGATTATTTAAGTGGTCCAATTTTCGAGTCGGCAGTAATTCATAAGATACTTGAACCATATAAGGAACCGACTCTAGAAACATCTGATGTCACCAAAAATCACAATTATCCAAAAGTGACATCAACATCCCCAACCATAACTCATAAAACCACCAGGAACAATCTTCCTCACCCGAAGCAGTGCATGACCCTACAATAATTGGTGGACTTTTACGACGATTCATCTGATGAGGAACTCATGAATGCCACATCGATTACTCAAGAAAGGGAGATGAAGACTGTCCAACTTCCTCCCAATACTTCTCAAGGAAACAAACCGAACAAGAAAGTCACCTTTGACCTTATACATCAGGTGATTTCTAAAGAGTCCTCATCCGGTCCTGAAGTGGTTCATCAAGTAAGTGCAATAGGTACAGCTCTGATCAAAGGGCACTTACCTCTGATTGACAATAGTTGGAGATCCTCTACATACGACTACTATTCTCCTGAGGATGACTCCGACGATGGCTCGTCTTCTTCATCTGCCCCCTCTTCATCACCCTCGACATCTCCATACTATCTTCCACCACACTCTCGCAAGAAGGTCCATCACAAACCACCTTGACCGGTACATTCGTAAATCTACATGGTTCCCCATGTGTAATTATCCGATTATACTTAGGCTGACCTGAGCCTAAGTATAGGGGGACCGGTACCATTGTTTATATATTACTTCTCTTATATTGTTTTTAACCCATCTATACTTAGTACGAGCTATGTCTACATTTCACTTTGTGCCATGAGGACATAACACATGCTAAGTATAGGGGTGTGTGTTTGTATATATGCAATCTATTTTATCCATAGCTCGTACTTTAATCATTTTCATCTAACATCAGGGATGAGTACAAGTAGTGTATATTATGTATATAATGCCTGTTTTCCAAAAAAAACAACAAAAAACTTTTTGCATTAAAAAATTCACTTCTGGTCTTGCATTTCAACAAGCATTTCATGCATTCCTTGGTTGATATATTCCTGACACATTCACCATCACTCAAGGCTTGAGGATTTTTTAGGACACTTGAATTCTGAGATCTTGAGAATCTGAGTTAACATGCCTTAGTCATTAGGGTTTTGAACTTAATAATCCACACTTCCCTAGTTTGAAAGATTTGAGCGCTATATTGCACTCTTCATCTCCACCTTCAAAAGAATATTATCAGTACAATCACTTTCACAATTGCATGATTGATGAGATGAGTTGAGATATCACTTGAGGAACTAGGACTAGTGATTTGAGTCTAGACCCGATCTAATGATATTCGAGGATGGGATAAAGTTAATGAAGGCTTCAAGAAACCTGAGTGTCAGCAAAACCTTAGCCAGTATGTGAACAACTTCACGTGCTATTTTTTGATATTTACCTATGTCCCAGGGTGTGATGAAAATTAATGATAATTGTTGATCAGTGTGCACCAACTTTTGGTAAAAGCAGTGGAGATAGCCAAAAAAAGAAAAGAAAAAGAAATGTCAAAGAAAAGCTATACCATCCAAAGTCAAATTACAAATGAGCTTCTACCAATGGCGAGCGCTCCCAAACATTTTCAAAGTGTCTACTTGGATCAAGTGCTAATTAGGTCTAAGGAGTCGGGCTGACACCATAAAAGGGCTCTGCATCGTAAGCGATACAAGTCTGGGTGTCGAAGGTATCTTAGATAACTTAAAAGAGACACACCCCAGTGTACTCCCAGAAAAACAAGTGCAGACGACTCCAAATTCTCTTGACAGACACATTGATCAACAAGCTAAAAATCTACTTGTGTTGAGTAATAAGGCACTCATGAGTCCCCTTGTTCCAATGTGAGGGAGAGAAAACTAGACACAACCTTATATCCTCCATCATCTAGCCGTTCATCTACATTTCAAGTCTAACAAACTAATGAGACGGTTGACAGAAACGAGAATAGACTTATTCCCTAGTGTTGAGGATGAGGATTAGAGGAGAGTCTCGTGGATTGGAACTTTAGGTGATGTTTCGACTCGACTCTCATGCATGCAGTACACTAAAAAGTCATATCTTTATATATTATGTACAAAAGAGAGTCTGAAAAATAGAGAAGTTGGATTCCTTTTGATTAAAACATAGTCGAGCCTAGAAATTTAGGATTACTTAAATTAAGGGCCTTTGAAAAAAATTGAGCCTTGAAAGTTCACATGTACAGTCAGGGATGTATTCAACTAAATCATTCATTCATTGATGCTCGGGGACGAGCATGGTTTAAGTATAGGGGTATGATGAATCTCATATTCATCATGCTAAAATTGGTCAATTAGGCTCTGTTCTCCAAAATTAACATGCATATAATCATTAATAGAGCATCATTAGCATTCATACATGTGTAAATAATATTTGCATTTCATCATGAAATATTTCATTAAAAATTCCAAGTGTAAATTAGACAAAAAAGCCACTAACTTCTCATATTTTTAATTAATTCATCCTAACTATGATTGACCACAAATCACCCCCATTGTGTAGATATTACCAACAAGAATAAATAAAAAATACAAAAAAAATACTAACTCAAATAAGTAAAATAATCCCAAAGTCTAATTTCACATCCGACGGACTAAAACACACATCTCCCACATACAATGTCCGATTTTGGTTTACTCACTTTTAAAGTACTCCATTTTCAAATACCTTCAAAATAAGACCAATTTCGTAAAATTTGGAGCTCATATGTGAAAGTGAGGTTTAGGGCCTCTTTTGCGCAATTTATCTTTTTGCTATTTTTGACCTAAGTTTTTATGTACATAATTGACCCTTTTAATTTTATTTCTTCTTCATTCATGTTCTTTGATGAAGGTTTTAATAAGCAACACAAAAATTAAAATCTAGATTAAAACTGAAATCAATGAAATGGACCGTGTCCAAGTGTCCGTTGGGAGTCTGTACAAAAACCTTGTAGTTCTCACTTCTATTTTATTTTCCTATTTTCTTATTTATTAAAAATCCAAAATAACTAGATTAGTGTATAATTATTTTCTTGTATTTTATCGTATTTTTTTCTAGATTTTTATCCTCTTTAAAACCACCAAAAAATTACAAAACTCCAAAAAGCCAGTTTTCGATAGACATGGAAAACCACCAAAAATACCACTTCGTATAGATGACCTCGTTTGCTCCTAGATCCTTCATAAAAGTTGTAGATCTCGTCGAGATGAAAAATATTTGCGAAGGAAATTTTTGATCCGAGGTCTCCTCTTATTTCCTTTCTAATTTTCTTCTTCTTTATTTTTGAATTTTTTTTGGTGCCACGTGGCACCCCCACCTACACTCCACTCTCCTCCCTCGAGTCATGTGCCTAGCATGTGACCCCTGTCATCTTCTTCCAGCCACTGCCTGCACCCCCCCTCGCGTGCATAACGCCCTGCGCCACACACCTCTGCTCGGCCGTTACGCCTCCTTCACCTTTGCGTAACGCCCTGAGTCACCTCCGCCGCAGTGGTTACCCTTCCTCTTATAAAGCCTCGTCACTCCGCAACCCTCAAACCCATCCACCACAAGGAGGAGGTTCTACTCGTCTTGGTGATAGCAAGGCTGCTGCCATCACCTCTAGGCACGATCCACGACGGGAATCCTCTGTGCGGTTGTCCTTTCTGGAGCAACCAAGCTCGTTTCTTCGCCAAGGAGCTCAAGTGATCACTAGAGTTAGCAAAAGCAACTCCATCCCTAGGTGAACTCAACACACACAACACCCATTTTCTTTTCTTCCATTTTTGTTCTCTTTCGTTGTAGGATCATCCACGCACCATTGGCCTGCTACCACTGCACCCGTCAGCCATCGAGTCACCAATCGACCACCATTAGCTGCCTTGAGAATTGCGGCTGCATCAGCCCCATCCGCCCAATGTATAGGGACTGCGGCCGCAGCAGCCCACTCCACAGTATCCTGCTATGCCTACCAAGGCTCGTAGTCAGCCCGCCCATCATCCCGCCACCGCCGCACCTCTCCGTCGCTCCCCTCGGGTCTCCCGCAGCCGCCTGCCTTCTGCCAACACCCTTGGGGTAGGCGTGCAGCCAACCTGCCCATCTGCCTGCCCCAGGTGCCTCGATTCTCGTGCCTCCGTCCACCCTAGTACCAATCCCCCGTATGTGAGGAACACGTAGGGTGGGGGCAATTATGGATTCCCCCCAGATCTTCATGGAATCGCAATAAACCCCCACACTTTGCTGACATTAGTGTCACCTGCTGAGCACATGACTGACTGGAAAAATTGAACCAAAGTTGTGAATGTTTTCCGTGTTTGCAGATAAGCCCCTAAGGACCTATTTGCAGCAAGAGTAATTATTTTTATTACACTTTAGTCCCTTCTACTTCATTTTATCATAACTTTCTCATATGAACTCCATTTTTAGCACATAATATGTTATTTTGAAGTTCTTTTCATGCTCTTTCATCTTACTAGTCTTATGGACACATCTGAGGGTTGTTTATTGAGGTTTATCATTTGTGGAGCATTTTGATTATTGTAGGCTATGTCTTGGCATATTCGTGCATTTCTTAACTGAGAATATCATTGACGTATTTGTAGGGGATTTAGCGAGAGGACCTGAAAATGATTTGATCCCTTTATACTATTTTGTATATTATTGAGGTTCTAACATTTGTAGGGGATTCAACTCAATTGATAATAAATAGTGTGATTGAACTCGAATTATTTGAGAATCGAACCAGAGAGAATTGAGAGATCAATTGAGGATTATTTTTGATTGTAGGTTTATCCTACGGTTATTCGATCTGTGACTATTTTTGAGAGAACTGATCAATTTATTTGGATTAAAATTTTCGTCACAAATCCTGTGCTTAATATCTTTCTCCGTGCTTTTCAACATTGCATCATCCTTTTGCCTCTTCATTTTCTGACATATATATTAATCGAGCAAATAATTAATTATTTTAAATAAATTTATGACCACGCAACTAAAAATCATCGTTCCCTGTGTTTGACCTTGGTAAACTTGCCAAGTAAAAATATTCTACAATATTCAAAGATTGTGGTTTTTGATCGATCGATTTTCACCTCCTATACTACAATTATCGATTATTAAAGAGGCAGATTTTACGTTAATCACCCCTATACTTAGCATCAAATAATCCTAGGTATAACAGTGGGAATGAACAAATCGTACTCAGATTGTTCCCCCTATATTTAATGTAAGATATCCATAAGTATAGACTAGAAGAGGAGACAGGGGAGAGGATCAATGGATGAAGGAACTTGAGGTGCACACCCCCTATACTTTGGACAAAGTATGTACTAAGTATAGGAGACTAACAAAAAGGGGCGATACCTTTTTGGTAGAAACAGAAGAATGACAAGGAAAATAAGAAAAGCAGAAAAGATCAGTGAAGATAGAATAAGAATTTTGAACAACTCGGGATGAACATCCCACCTATACTTAAGACAAAGTATGTCCTATGTGCAGCAATGATAGAGGGATGACACCTTTTCACTAGAACAAGAGACTAAAGAAGGAAAAGAAGAAAATAATACAAGAAGAAAAAACATTCAAAAGTGTTTTTGGTTTGCTTTGTTATCTTCTACAACTGTGGAAGTATTTGGCTCATTATCGTAAATTACTTGGATTGAGACAAAGACATATAAAAAATTGTCATGTTCCAGATATGGTTTCAGAAGCTGTCCATTGACTACAAACAGCCGTGCATCAGCTGACAAACTAGATATCATTACGCTTCCATTGTCACGCACATACTTCACTGTAAAGACCCAGTCTACTTACTCTTGAGCTTGCCTGGAAAGATCTTCAATTTCACATCAAGCAACCACACCTTCTGACATAGCTCGAAGGATTTGCATCAGATATGCTTGTCGTGTCACTTTTTGATCTTCTCCTTGTACATCAAGCTATTGTCAGATGCGTAATCTCTAAATTCCAATAATCTCTTCATGTCCACTTTTCGATTCTTCCCAGCTTTCTCAGAGTCCTAGTTTCAGATGTTAATGGCCCATAAAGATTTATGTAACAACTCAATGGGAAAATGACATGGATTGCCACAAAGAAGGTGTTAGGGAGACATTCCTAAAGGAGATTTGTATGTGGTTTGGTAAGCCCAAAGAACATAATCGAGTAGTTGAGACTAGTTCCTGTGATCCGGACACACAAGCCTTTGTAGAATTATCTTTATCTCCCTATTTGAACATTCAGCTAAGCCATTGGACTGTGGGTGGTATGGCAAAGATACACGATGTTCTATGTAGAATTATTGAAAAAGCTTCTTAATCTCTCTGTTTATGAAATGGATACCCCCATCTGATATAAGAATCTTAGGAATCCCGAACCGTGCAATGATGTGATCTCATAAGAATCGACAAACAATCCAACTGTCGACGGTTCAGGAGGGAATAGCCACCAACCATCGGCTCACATAGTCGAAAACAAGCAGAATATATTCATATCCCTGACTATATGGAAATGTGCCCATACAATCGATGCTCGAAGCGTGAAAGACGTCTGATATCTGTATGAACTTCAGAGGCAAGATATCCCTCATTCCTATGGTGTCGCCCATCTTCTGGCAGCCAGTGCAATGCTTGACATAGTCTTATACATCCTTCAATAATGTAGGCCACCAAAGGCCACTCTGAAAAACCATTCTAGACGTTCATTTGCCTGAGTGCTGTCCTCCTGATTCTTCATCATGAAAAGTGCAAGGACACTTGGAATTTCCGCCAGAGGAATGCACCTCCTCTAGATGCAATCTTCCCCCTCATGGAATAGATATGGATCATCGCACTGGTAATATTGGATTTTAGACAAAAATTTGTCGATTTTAACATTCGACCGATCTTGTGGAGTTATCTTGGTTAGAAGATAGTTCATAATATCATCATACCAGGAAAGCGAGGTAACTGAAAAAATTGCCTCATGTCGAAAAGTCTCAGTGATAGTTTACAAGTTTGGTTCAGGAGATTCATGCTCGAGAAGTCTAGATAGGTTGTCGGACACCACATTCTTAACTCCAGGTTTATCTAGAATTTCAAGGTCAAACTACTGGAGGAGAAGGATCCATCGGATGAGACGTAGTTTGGCATCCTTCTTCTGCTGTAAGTATCGGATGACCGAATTATTTGTGTAGATGATGACGTTGGACCCGAGGAGGTGGGATCTGAACTTTTCCAAGGCAAAGACTATCGCTAGCAGCTCCTTCTCAGTGACTGTGTAATTTCTTCGAACTTCATCGAGCGTTCAGATAGCATAGTGAATAGCAAATGGGACGTTCTCTTTCCTTTGTCCAAGCACAACACCGATGGCATCATCTAACACATCAGTCATTATTTCAAAAGGCTGTGTCCAAATCGACGTCTACAAGACATGGGCCTGAGTGACAAGTTCTTTCAACTGATTAAAGGTAAGGAGCACATGGTCATTAACAACAATGAAATCATTCTCCATACTTAACAACTTGGTCAACAGTCTGGCCAACTCACTGAATTCTTTAATAAATTGCTGGTAAAAATCGACATGGCCCAAGAATGACCTGACCTTCTTGATGGTTGTAGGTGGCTCCATCTTGGAAATTACCTCCACCTTGGCTGGGTCAACTTCCATGAGATGTTTATATACAACATGGACTAGGACAATTCCCTTAGTCACCATGAAGTTGCTCTTCTCCCACGAGAGCACCAGATTTAATTCGCAGCTCCTTCGTAAGATTCAGTGTAAATAATCAAGGCATAGATCAAAGGAGTCCCCATAGATCGTGAAATCGTCCATAAAGACCACACGAAATTTCCCCACCATGTCAGCAAAAATTGCAAGCATACTCCTCTAAAATGTGGTTGGGGCATTGCATAGCCTAAACGGCATCCATCTGAAGGCATATGTACCAAAAGAAACAAGTTAAGTGGTATTCTCTTGGTCTTCAAGAGCTATGACAACTTGATTATATCCTGAGTATCCATCCAAGAAGCAGAAGTATTCTTTCACTGCCAGTCTCTCGAGATCTGGTCAATAAAAGGCATGGAAAATAGTCCTTCTGGGTGGAGAGATTGAGTTTTCTGTAATTTACATACACTCACCAGGAAGTGGGTACTCTGGTCGTAATATCCTCTCCCTTGTCATTCTTCATGATGGCGATTGCTGATTTCTTCAGCTCTACATGTAGAGGTCTCACCCATTTGTTGTCAGAGACGGGATATATGAATCCCACATCGCCATTTCTGAATTTCTTCCCTAACAATCTCCCAAAGATTTCGATTCGTCCTTCCTTGAAATTCACGCTACTATCTTCTTCAAGGAAAATGCAATGCGAGCACAAGGACGAATTGTTCCCATGGAGATCCGAAGTTTTCTAACCTATTGCCTTGCGGTTATGTTCAGGAACATCCATCAGATGAGATCCTTGTATTCGATCAGATGGGCATTGATAATGACCAGGTACATGTTCGATTCACCCACAAGGAAAGCATACTTCATATTGGAGGGCAATGGTTTCAACTCAAGCAGGCTGGGAGCTGCCTCGATGGTGACTTCAGCTATCATTGCAAGTGGTGGTTCTTTAATCTGTTCGGTGTCCACCATAATTTATTATGCCTCTTCATTCAAAAAATCACAAAAAAATTCAATAATGTCTTCATTGCAGAAATTTTTAATGATCTGCTCTTGGTCTTGAGGGCACATCATCTCCTCCTAAACCTCAACAAGTCAGCAAGAATCTCATCGTGATCAATGCAGGGAAATTCGACTACATTCTCCATTTCTTCCACGAGATAGAGGAATTCATGGATCTCATTATCATACATAAAGAGGTTGGTGTCATTAATTTCTTCCAAAAAGTCACAGTCTTCAGAATGACTGATCACCCTCGCACACGTTATAGATGTTCCCTTTGTCAATTTTGCACTAGACACGGTCTCTATCTTGATTTTATTGTTGCTGGAGCCGAAGGTGATCTCTCTAGTGCCATAATTCAATATAGCATTGGTTGTTTGTAGGAACAACCATCCAAGTATGATTGGGGTGAGGAGCAAAGGAGTGGAGCGTCCATATCTAGCACGACAAAATCAACAGGGAATAACATCCCCTGAACCATGACGATCACGTCCTCCAATATGCCCCTAGGCCGTTTGATGGATTTGTTTGCGAATTGCAGAATCATATTCGTAGGTTTGAGCAGTCCTAGCCTGAATTTCGTGAGCAGTAAAGTTGGCATCAAGTTGACAGAATACCCGCTGTCCAGCAAAGTACGTTCGAACTCCTAGTTAAATATCTGGTAATGAACGAGAGGTGCACCCTTATCTAGCTTCTTGTCCGAGAGATTTTTGATGCATTGACTGTGGCCATTGTAAGAATATGCTTGTCAGATTTGCCACATTTGCTTCTAGCATTATGAGTATGAGGCCTACGCCTAGTTGTACATGCATCTTTCAATCATTTCTTCACAGCTAGCATGTACTCAAGAGCTTTCATCAAGGGCATATTCAAGACCAAAATTTGGATAATTTATACAATGGCAGGATCAGATAAAACCTTTTTCAAAATTTTCATTTTTTTGTGTTTTTTCAGTGCTTTTGGAAAGGGAATATTTATAGATTCTGAAACAGTATTAGAAGGATATGGAGAGATCCTCAAGCACATCACGAAAGCGTGATGATCGCATTGAATGCGATCGGCAATGACTAATCACACTAGTTTCTTGATGCATCAGTTTTAATGTGATGAAACCACATGATCCAATAACATTTCTCGGATCGTTTCATCGAAAAAACAGTAGGTATAAGGTTTACCTCTTGAAGCGTGGTTGCAATCGAGTCTCTAAACTAAGAGACCTCCTGTCTCAAGTCCAATCCGACGGAGGAGTGCTTGCGAGCGCATTGATGAAACACGTCCTTCTCGCAATCCATGTTGATGATCCAAGCGGCGAATCTCCTAATCTCGTCACACGATATCTGATGTCTTATTCATGAGCGAGGCATACCGAAGGATACAGAGATCCACGAGCAAATACTCTGATAACTAACGACGATGCTGCGGCGATAGGGACTCTCTCTAAGGATCCATGATGGACAACCACAAGAGAGAGAGAGAGAGAAAGAGAGTGTTGGCATGTAGAGAGAGAGAGGGAGAGAGCATTAGTTTACGTTGTAAACATGTGTCTCGAAGAGCAAGGAGTACCTCTTCTTATATAGGGTTTAGGGAGTCCATGGATTTCAATCCATGGAAAATACACAATCAGTGGTAGAGATTGATTTGTGTTTCTTTCAATGGCCATGATGTTGTTGTAAAAATACAACAACAACTAATTTAATTTAAATTAATATATATATATATATCATAAATCAATATAATCAATTTCAAATCAAATTAATTAATTAATCTTGGAGGTAATGAGAAGATTGATGTTATCCCTTAAACAAAGGGGAGAACAGGTTTATCTCCTCAAAATCTCATGATATCTCATTATCTCATGAGATCTCATTATCTAATGATGTCTGCAAGATTTACAACAACATTTATTGTAAATTATTTCACAAAGATAATTCATAATTATCTTATGAACATTGCAATCATGCCATTGGAAAAATGTGAATCACATTCACATCCCAATACAAAATGTAAATTATATTTTAATTAATCATCCAATGTTAATCCAATTCACATCAATAATTAGTTAACTAATATAAATCACAATATTCTCTCTTTAATATATTATAAATCACATTTATAATATACCTAAATAATATGGATAGTGTTGTCCACATTATTCATACCCATGATAATTAAATCACATTTAATCATCTTGGATCTCTATTCTCATGTGCCCAAATAATATGAATCACATTCACATTATTCACATCTTTGATAATTAAATCACATTTAATTATCTCAGATAACTCTCCTAATAATATGAATCAAATTCATATTATTCATGATAATTAAATCACATTTAATTATCCATTTTCTCAATGCTCGGATACATAAATCAACAATGAAATTATCCATTAACTCTTTCAAGGATAATGCGCTTTCTCCATGGATACTTGGAGATAAGGACATGGCGATTGTATTGTTCCACGTATAGTGACTTGGATATTGAGATTACATCTCAAATCAAGATCTTGTGGACCTCCCATAGATGCTTAATAAATCAAGACCGCAAATCTAATCATCACATTACATCTGAATCAAATTCAGATAAATGTCCATCAGTTGGACTAAGATCAGATTACTTCTCTATGAGAGGAGTCACTAAAATCGAGACATGTTTCATCACTCTCTTAGAATGGAAACGTCATGGTTTTACAATCGTTTATGATTACGTAACCCTCAGGCATTCCTAATACCTGTACATACTGCATACTGGAAGACCCAGGACAAAATCGAAGTTTTAGATGTCTTTTATACTGTCTCCTTTAGGGTTGTATCATTAAGGTTGTCATTCGATCATTGGGATTTGGTATCGATTATATACATTCCAAAAGCATATATCTTACCAAGGTGTTGATCATATACTTTCCGAAGGCATATATCAAACCTTACAAAATCAGTCAAGCTTCCAAAGCGAGAGGACAACACGTGGAATTTGATTCTTCCCAATATCTCATGAGTGATCTCATGTCTTCTGGTTCAGTAATGACCTGTATGATCCATTTGAGAGATAGTATTACTCATATGCCCTTGCATGCACACCAACGTGCCAATGTATAGACCTTGGTTAGGTCATCAACCTATTGGTCTGCCAAATGTACATACTTAATCATATAGTAACACATCTGACTCTGGTCAAGGAAGCGTGCCTATATCGTGACAACATATAACATAAGTCTTTGGTTATTTCGATCTTGTTAAGTCAACTCTTTGACCTAACTAATCTGACACCTCCGAATCTCTATTCCAATGTAGAGGACCTGCAAAAAGAGGTCGGTTAGATATCAACCAAATGAGAAAGGATTGCCATCTCCTATTGAGGCCGGAGATCATCTCTTAATAATTATTTGACGGTGCTTGATGATTCCTCAATCTAACTCTTTAGATATTCATCCAAGCACCAACCTCTATGATTCAATAACTGAATCAACAGCTGTATGATCATTAAGATGGCCATGGTACATAACTCTAATTGTACTAAGGGACCTATTATGCAAATTAATTATTATTCATTTCATATCATGGAATGATATTTGCAATAACATTTATTGCAAAATGGCTCGTCGTGGGCTCAAATGTCCAACAATCTCCCACTAGCCCAAAGAGCCATTAATGGGCTAATCATTTAAACCTGCACTCATGTGACAATCATAGGCTATTTAAAAAAATAGCTTGGTAGCTGATCAGTCACTCTATTCCCGAGAGACTACGCCAAGTCCTTTTATGGCTCTTGCATATCTCCCAGTAACAGTGCTCGCATCCAATGCGAATATTGCATCTTATGCAACCAATACTCAATCATGTTAGCTATAATGTCCTTGACACTACATCTCAATAGTCATCATAACCAGCATTTTCATTTCTATTATCCTTATCAAAACACCCTTATTCCTGGAGGTCTCTATCTCCTAACGTATCCACAGTTAAGACCTTTTAGATCTCCATATAAAGTCTTAATTTCTTGAAGAGAAGACTTAGAGATCACTATCTCTAAAGTCGTGTCATCTATGAATATTTTGTTATTACCACAATCAAGTGTTTTATTTTCATAGTAGGATTAGTAACAGTATACTACTCCCAATGCATGGAAGACATCAAGCTTTTGTACACATCAAGCATACACTCGACTTCTCATAACTGATGCACAAGGCATGCAGTTTTAGCATTCACTTCCTCAATTCTTTAAGGTGCTATCTCTTCAGATTGGTAAGTACCACATCTTAAGGAAAATAAGCCTTTCTTGGAATTTTCCAGAAAATGGAATATGTCCAAGGTGTATCACTAATGCGACGGTTCCAATGCCCTCTTCTCTTTGCTTCTGAACAACTTCAGAACTAATATCTAAGAGGTTTCCTTGAGATTATATCCCAAGGTATGTAATAGCCAGTCTATAAAAACACTTATTATTATCCTTATATCATTGCAAATGATTAGGACATTATCTACATTTAGCATGATGAACACCATGGTACTCCCACTAAGCTTCACATGGTTCGTCAAGATTCTATCTGAAATCATAACATTTGTGACTTCATCAAATCTGATGTTCCAACTTCAAGAAGCTTATTCGAGTCCACAGATGGATTTATTCAGCTTTCACACCTTGCTTTCCTAAACTATGAAGCTCTGGGGGTAATTCGTATGAATATCCTCAGAGAGGTATTCATAGAGAAATGCAATATTGACTTCCATCTTGAAGATGCCAAAGTCAAGTTGTGTAGCTATAGTTAGCAATATTCTGATGGGTTTAAGCAAGGTTATTGATGAGCAAGTCTCATTGCAGGCAATGTCTTCTCTTTGGTGTGTATCTCATGACTACAAGTTGTGCTTTGAAGGTTCCTACCTTCTCATCAGGTTCCCTCTTTCTCTTGAAGATCCGTTTACACCTTAATAGGTCCTACCCTTATAGGTGGATCCTTGAGGGTCCATATACAACACTTGTATACAAAGTCTACTTTAAACTTAATTGCTAACATCCATCTTTCCAAGACATGATCTTCATAAGCTTCATCACATGAAGTTCGATCATTGTCAGATTTCTCTAGCACAAGGAATACGTCCTCAAACTCATTTGAAGAGGTATTAGTGTTTCATCTTTAATTGTCCTTTTAGTTTCCGATTTCAGGAGCCTCATTATTTTCTCAAGATTAAATGAGTTCCTTTAGTTCATTTTCATCTTTATTCTAAAGAATCATCCACTAAGAATCACATCCTTAGAGATGAGATCTTTTAAGAATCTCATGGTCATATAGTAGGTATCCATTACCATCCTTTATTTTCCTAATGAAGTAGCACTCTCTAGTGCTAGATTCAAGCTTACTTGCAGTAAACCTTATTAAGGATATATAATGTAGTCTCTACCACATATATATACCTGGAAACTAAGAGATAATTATGCTAAGATTAATCATTGATCAAATCAAGTCACACATGATCAGTTGTAAATCCCTATAACTCTATTGAGTTTAGGTGTATTAGGAGGATTGAGATAGGACAGAAAATTCCTTTCTCCTTAAGGTATTCCTTGAATTCATCTAACAAGTACAATCTACCTTACTTAAATCAAATTCATTTTCATCTTCCTTCAAACTTTGGTTCTAAACCATAATTGTGAAATCTTTGAACATTTCATAGCTTTCTAACATGAAGGAATGAAATCAAATGATATCACATATCATTAATGTTTATTATGATATAGATGATCCACATGCATCAATATGTATAAGATCTAGAATACCTCGGCATCTAACACCATTCGCAGAGAAGGGAGCATTCGATATTTTCTACTTTGAATACAATATTCACAAGTATTTAAGATTTGAGATTTCGGACAATCTAAAGTTTCATCTCTTACTAGTCTATGATCTCATCAATAGATATATGCCCAAGATTTGATGCCAGATCATTGTCAAATGATCTTCATCCTCCTACTGATCTTTTTAAGGTTCAATTTTTAGTATTAGAAATTTTAATGAACCATTCATTAATTTTTCTAATTTAGTAGAGTCCTTAAGTTATTAGAATACTATATGAAATATATCCATCATAACTCTTTATGATTGGTCTATTCAAGAATATATATTTATTTCCAACATTTAGAAATAAACTATGAGTTTATTCTAATATCTAGGTCATTGAGACCTTTGATAAATGTAAAATCCACCTCTTTAATAATTGATAATTGTAGTATAGGAGGCAGAAATCGGTTGATCAAAAACCACAAACTTCGAATGTTGTGGAATATTTTTACTTGGCAAGTCTACCAAGGTCGAACACCGAGAACGATGATTATTTTGCGTAGTTTTAAATTAAATTAAATAATTAATTAATGTTTGGTTAATTTCTGTGTTTGGAAAATATAATACAATGCAACGATGAGGATGCGATGCAAGGAAAATAAATAGATAAGATTTTGCCCAGGATCTGTGATTTTAAATGTATTAAATACACAAATAATATGATCAATGAATCCTCAAAATCAATCACAGATCAAAAAGAAATTGAAATCGTAATTTATCCAATCAAATCCAAGTTGCAAGGAGGGTAATGTACTATCCTATTAAGACTCATTCTAATTCGCTCCTCAAAATCACTATTTAATCAGAGAAATGATAAGTAAATTAATTAAATTCTTCCTCGATTTATCCTCCTGCATAGATTAATGTATTGGAAATAATGATAACAAGGGGTAAATCCAATTAAATTCCTCAACTGAACTCATGCAGAAGATGTTGTTAATTTCTCAAGCTCAAATATGTCGCAATTAGCCTGCATATGTTAACAGAGATCCTCAAATAATAATTATCAATAAACAACCTCATATCTATCCACAAACTATGATAATTGGTAGAGCATTAAAATAGCTTCAAATTGACATATTATATGCTAAAAACGGATTTCGTATGAGAAAGATATGTTAAAATTAAATTGTAGGGACTAAAATGTAAATAAATAAAGTTTTCCTTTCAAAAAAGGTCCCTGTAGGGGCTTATCTGTAATTTTGCAAAGTTGGAGGGGGGTGGGCACTATTCTTCCAGGTCTCACGTGCGTTGCATGTGCTGCTTATGGGCGAGGGTGGTTTTGCAATATTCTGGAAATCTGGGGGTATAGATGCAATTAGCCTACCATAACACGTGCACGTCACGCGCTTCTGCTGGTAGGGGCCTCTTAGTAATTAGCGAAATGAATAGGGGCCTCCTTGCAATTTTCCTAAGAAACACGTGACACACACGTTCTCCGCAGGCTCGGTTGGAAAAGCTGAGGTTCAGAGCCCGAGCCTCCACGCGGTCGCTTCTGAGAGGCTTGGGCTGATAGCAGGCTCTACACAGGTTCAGAGAACCCGAGGCAGAGGTGCGGACCAAGGCAAATGCTCGGGAGCGGGACGATGTGGCTGGAGTAGAGCTTCGGGCACCTGAGCCTAGAGGTTGGGGCCGAGGCACGGGAACGACACGTGGTGCCTGACAGACCATAGGATCAAGGGATTGGGCCTGATCCTACGGTAATTGGAGGACATCGGGGAGTGGCGGCGTTGGTGAGGGGTCCGCGGTGGCTTCGTGCAGACTGAGGAGGACAACAAGCGTGAGGACGGTGGCAGGGAGCTGGGAACTCTAAGGCGATGGAGTCGAAGTGGGTGACCCTTCACCAACGGCGGACGACGGCGGAGGGCGGAGGCACGGCAGATGATCTTGGTGGAGAATCTGCAACGGAAGAAGAATGGATGAGAAGGTTTCACCAAAAATTGGAGAAGCTAAAGGCTCGCTCCGATTCTCGCTCAATCATCGTGGCAGAGGTGACGAGAGCTTCGTAGGAACTAGGGGAAGAACACAGCAGCACGGAGCGATGCTCCGTGGATCACGTCGCAAGAAGGGGTTGGTCGTACGGCGCTGTCACCACCGGTCAGACCTGAAAGCTGCTTGTATTGGCAGTTCGCGTCGAAGGAGGGCGAGGGCTGGGCTTTATAGGGTCGGAGGGTGGAGCCGTTACCAGGAGGTGGATGCAACGACCGTGAGGTAGTGGGGCGGCGACCATTACGTGGAGGCCAGCGGAGGCGTAATGGCAGCCTTTATCGAGGGGCGGTGGTAGAAGAGAAACAAATGGAGGAGGAAGAAGGGGGTCAGGTGCTAGGCACGTGACCCGAGGGTGGCCTGGAGAGAGAAAACGTGGGTGCCACGTGGCATGCCCAGGAGCTGCCACGTGGCATCCAATTTTTTTTTCAAAATTTAAAAGGTAGAAGAAAATAGAAAATATATAGGAGAATCCTCAGATTGAGAATTTCCTTCATGAAAGTTGTTTGTCTCGACGATATCTACAACTTTTATGAAGGACCCGTGAGCAAAAGAGGTCATCTGTGTGAAGTAGACTTTTTGGTGGTTCTCTATGTGTATAGAAAACCAGCTTTTTTGGGTTTTTGTAATTTTTTAATGGTTTTAAAGAAGATAAAAAATCTAGAAAAAATACGATAAAGTACAAGGGAATTATTTACATAGTAATCTATTTTTTGGGATTTTTAATAAATAAAATAATAATAAAATAAAATAGAAGAATGAAATACGAGATCTTTGTACAGACTCACAACGGACACTTGGACTCAGTCAGTTTCTTTGATTTTAGTTTGAATCTGGATTTGGAATTTTGCGTCGCTTAATAAAGCGTTCATCAAAGAACACAAATGCTGAAGAATCAAAATTAAAAGGGTTAATTATGTACATAAAAACTCAGGTCAAAAATAGCAAAAAGTCAAAATGCGTAAAAGAGGCCCAAAACCCAACTTTCGCATATGATCTCCAAATTTTAAGAAATTGGTCTTGTTTTAAAGGTATTTGAAAATAGAGTTCTTTAAAATGAGTAGACCAAAATCAGACATTGTATGAGGGAGATATGCTCGTTTTAGTCCGTCAGATGTGAAATTAGACTTTGGGATTATTTGACACTTATTGGATTAGTAATTTTTTGTATTTTTTATTTAATAATGTTAGTAATATCTACAGAAAGGAGGTGATCTGGGGTCAATCGTAGTTAGGATGAATTAATTAAAAAAAGAGAAGTTAGCGGCTTTTGGGCTAATTTACACTGGAATTTTTTAATGCAATTATGCATGATGAAATGCCAATATTTTTTACACATGTATGTATGCTAATGATGCTCTATTAATGATTAAATGCATGTAAATTTTGGGGAACAGAGCCTAATTGATCAATTTTAGCATGATGAATATGAGATTCATCATACCCATATACTTAAACCATTCTCATCCCCGAGCATTAATGAATGAAAGATTTAGTTGAATACATCCCTGACCGTGCATGTGAATTTTCAAGGCTCAATTCACAGAAGACCCTTAATTTGAGTGATCCTTATATTTTGGTCTCAACCATGCTTTAATCAGAAGGAATCTGACTTTTCCAATTTTCAGACTCTCTGTTTGTACATATAATATAATGATATGATTTTTAGTGTACTTCATTCATGAAAGTCAAACTGAGACATCACCCAAAGTTCCAATCCAAGAGACTCTCCTCCAGGCCTAATCCTCAACACTAGGGAATAAGTCTATTCTTGCTTCAGTCAACCGTCTCATTAGTTTGTCAGACTTGAAAGTGTAGATGGACGGCCAGATGATGGAGGGCATAGGATTGTGTCTGATTTTCTCTCCCTTACATTGGAACAAGGTGCCTCTCGTGTGCCTTATTACTCAAAACAAATATATTTTTATTTTATTGATCAATGTGTCTATCAAGAGAATTTGGAGTCGTCAACACTTATTTTTCTGGGAGTACACTAGGGTGTGTCTCTTTTGAGTATCTAAGATACCTTCGACACCCAGACTTGTATCGCTTATGATGCAAACCCCTTTTATGGTGTCAGCCCGACTGCTTGGTCCTAATTAGCACTTGGTCCAAGTGGACACTTTAAAAATGTTTGGGACCACTCGCCATTGGTGGATGCTCATTTATAATTTGACATTGGATGGTAGAGCTTTTATTTGAATTTCTTTTTCTTTTCTTTTGTTGGCTAGCTCCACTACTTTTACCAAAAGTTGGCGCACACTGATCAACAATTTTCATTAAGTTTCATCACACCCTGGCATATAGGTAAATATCAAAAAATAGCATATGAACTTTTTCACATACTGGCTAGGATTTTGTTGACACTCAGGTTTTCTGAAGCCTTCTTTAACTTTATCCCTTCCTCGAATATCATTAGATCGGGTCTAAACTCAAATCTCTAGTCCTGGTTCCTCAAGTGATATTTCAACTCATCTCATCAATCATGCAGTTGTGAAAGTGATTGTCCTGATCATATTATTTTGAAGGTAGAGATGAAGAGTGCAAAATAGCGCTCAAATCTTTCAAACCAGGGAAGTGTGCATAATTAAGTTCAAAAGCCTAATGGCTAAGGCTGGCTAACTCAGAATTTCAAGATCTCAGAAATCAAGTATCCTAAAAAATCCTCAAGCCTTGAGTGATAGTGAATGTGTCAGGAATATATAAACCAAGGAATGCATGAAATGCTTGATGAAATGCAAGACCATGAGTGAATTTTTATGCAAAAACTTTTGTTGTTGTTGTTGTGGTTTTTTTGTTTCTTGTTTTTGAAAAATAGGTATTATATACATAATATACATTACTTGTACCCATCCTCAATGTTAGATGAAAATAATCTAGGTACGAGCTATGGATAAAGTAGATATAATATATACAAACGCCCCCTATACATAGCTTGTTCTATGTCCTCATGGCACAAAGTGAAATGTAGACATAGCTCGTACTAAGTATAGATGGGTCAAAAACAAAAGAAGAGAGGTGATGTATAAACAATGGTACCGGTCCCCCTATACTTAGGCTCAGGTCAGCCTAAGTATAATCGGATAATTACACCTGGGGAACTGGGTAGATTTAGGAATGTACAGGTCAAGGAGGTTTGCGACGGACCTTCTTGCGAGAGTGTTGCAGGAGATAGTATGGAGATGTGGAGGGAAATGAAGAGGGGGAGGTTAAATATGACCAGCCATCGTTAGAGTCGTCCTAAGGAGAATAGTAATCGTATGCAGAGGATCTCCAACTTTTGTCGATCAGAGGTAAGTGCCCTTGGATTTGAGCTGTACCTATTGCACTTACTTGATGAACCACTGCAGGACTGGACGGGGACTATTCAGAAATCACCTGGTGTATAAGATCAAAGGTGACTTTCTTGCTTGGCTTGTTTCCTATAGAAGTATTGGGAGGAAGTTGGACAGTTTTCATCTCCCTGTCTTGAGTAACCGATGTGGCATTCGTGAGTTCCTCATCAGATGAATCACCGTAAAAGTTGATCAATTCTTGTAGTGTCATACGTTACTTAGGTCGAGAGAGATTGTTCCTAGTGGGTTTGTGTGTTAAGGCTAGGGGTGTTGATGCCACTTCTAGATAATCGTGTTTTTTGGTGACATCAGAGATTTCCGGAGTCGGTTCTTTATATTGCTCAAGTATCTCGTGAATCACTACCAAATCAAAGATTGGACAACATAAATAATCGTGGCGATCCTCAGAACTATGGTCCAATTCTTCATAAGCTCCAAAAAAAATTTTCCTCTTAGGAGCAGTTTTAGGGTAGGAGATGTGGTGAAAATCAGAGGTCTATCCAATAGTCGGTCTCATGGTTGTCTCTCCTAGGGCATGTATCGGTGTTTCACGAGGAGAGGTTTGATCATGTGAAGTGTTTGTCTCCCGATTACGACTGTCGTTTTCAAGTTTGGTTTCCTCAGAACATGATGTGTTATTGAGGGTTTGTTCATTGTGGTTCGAGTTTGGGAACTTGATTTCCTGAGTCTCGCAATTGACGATTGCCTTAGTTGAGGCTCAGAACGGCTTTCCTAAAATGATTGGAGACTCAGACAAACTTCCGGGGTGCTCAATGTCAAGGACAATAAAGTTTACTTTATGTGCTTTACCTAGGAAGTTTACGATGACAGAAACAATCCCCCATGGACTTTTGGTGGATCAATTAAGTAATTGAACGATCACCCTAGTATTTTTGAGTTGTCCGAGTTTGAGTTGGTCAAAGATGGACATGGGGAGGATGATTAACATGGAGTCATCATCTAGCCGAACATGAGTGAATGTAGAATCCTTAATTTCACACATAATACGAGTTAACCGCTTGACTTTGCAGCTTTTGACTTTATGATTCATCACCAAGGAGCTTGCCATAGATATGACATGATATTCAGTTCTTGATCATTTCTTGCCCATCTAATTGGGGTTTAGTCGACTTTTCACAAATCTCTTAAGATCGGATACATATTTCTATGGCCTTAATCAATGGAAGCTCTAAGATCAGACTCTTGCAAAATGCTTCCATTTCAGAGTTGTCCATTTTTTTTGAATTTTTGAATTTTTGAATTTTTTTATTACTTTCTATGACATGTCAGTAGGGGGGTCAGACGTCAGTGGTTGTGTCTTATTGTGAGTCACTTTCTTATTTAGTGGTTCACAAGGTGGTGGCCTCACTTCTTCTGAATTTTGCATAGACTGGATGATATAATATATTCTCTCTGTTAAAGTGTCTGCTCTATGATCAATCCCAGCAATCTTATCCTCAAACATCTCATGACTAGTGATTGAATAATCATTCTCCACGTGTCATGATTCTAGCATGTAACCTCAAGTAGAGTATTGATTGTTCATAATCATTATTGTCTGGTCATGAGTTATATTTCCTTGACTATGGTTTTCTCATGGATTGTCGAAGAAAATTGATTGTACTCAAGAGGATAGTCATCCTGAGAAGGAGATGGTTCAAGAGGCTCTGAGATCATAGTAACCATAAATCGTGTTATGCTGTCAATATCGATTACTCTATTGTTTATCCTTTATTCGTCTCACTCTCTCATGTCCATAAAATTGTCAGAATGTGAGAGGTCTATTACATGAAGAAGTGTGGTCATAGGGTGGGATGTATGGGAGGGAAGAGAATTATGGATGAGGGGAACCTGATTTGAAGGGTAGGTTGCCTTGAGGAGTGTGAGAAGAAGGATATCGGGACATGGTCATGCAGATCGGGAAAGAAGACCACTGTACCGACATCTTCTCAAGAGGGATGGAATGATCAGCAAACCACGATTTGCTTGCGATTGCAAGATCATTGACGCACACAAATCAAACACAAACAAACACGTAGATTCACCCACTCAACACTGGTGAAGGCACGTTAGGGTTCAACCGCTTATCTTTTCAATTTTAATTTAGTAACAAAACAATCTTGAAAATTAGGCGGAGTTGTTAGGTGCCGAAATATTTCTCAAAGACTATCCCGAGTTCATACAATTAGTTCCACCTACTTTCAGCCAGTATAGGTGTAAGTACGAACTGTTTAAATGGCTAGCCGTGTTACTTTAGGACAGAGCCTTCCAAAGTGTCCTCTAAACCTCCTACTCTGCTAAGGGAAGTCGGACCGTAAAACGGCTACCCAAGACCCTCACTAAAAAGTAGCAAATTGTTTTTAAAATCAGTAGTCTGAGTGAAATTTCTCAGTTTGGGATTTGTCCTAAGTATGCGTTCTGGTCCTTACAAACAATGAGTGTGTTCCTCTCCACCTAACATAGGTTAATTTTATGTCAATTTTATTTACGGTCAGCTTGATTAGCAGTCCCAGTTTTAGATTAAGGTTATCATTGAAGTTTACGTGAGCACAAAAATTTACGCCTAACGAGCAGTCCCAATTCCTTTAATTCATAAGTTGTAAAACATTGAGGAAGGAGAATCGAAAAAGCCAATGCAAACATAAATCAATGATGCATGCTTAAGAAAAAGACTTACAGTGACTCCTCGCGTTCTTCATGCGGGATGCAATACAAGGAATTTTTAAAAAATTACACTAAGTGATATGCGCAGATGAAAGACGCCCGAAGCAGATAGTTCTATTAGCTAAAAGAAGTGATTTCAAAATTTGGCTAAGTTGAACGATCTACCAGTGTGTCTAGTTAGTGAATAATTTGTGTCCTAGAATTTACAAGCACGAGCAAAAATAATTCTAATCTAGCGTATGTGCTCATAAATTCTACGCCACACTATAGAGAGTCCAGTCCTGAATATTACAAATTAACATGGTTCAAAGAGAGGGACCCTGAGAATTGAAGGATATTGTGAATCCTCAAGCGCATCATGGAAGCGCGATGATCGCATCTCATGCAATCGGGGCGACTAGTCGCACTAGTCGCAAGGTGCAGTGGAATATAAAAAATTTAAATCAAATGATGAAACCACATGATCACAAGAACAATTCTTGGATCATTTCATCAAACCACAAAGTATTAGGAATACCTCTTGAACTGTGGTTGCGATCACGAGATCTCTAAGGCAAGAGATCCTCCTGTCTCAAGTCCGATCTACTGAGACAACACTTGCGGGCACGATGATGAGACGTGTGACTCCCTCAATCCTCGACAAAGATCCAAGCCTTGAATCTCCTGATTTCGTCCAACGAAATCCATCGTCTTCCTCTAGAGCAAGCAGCCCCAAAGAAGAAGGAGATCCCCGAGTAGTCGATGGCAAAGGCAAGAACTTATCTCTTTCTCAACAAAGGTGGTCGGCCACCTTGTAGAGAGGGAGAGAGAGAGGATGAGAATGAGAGGAAGAGATAGAAGTAGAGTAGGAGTCTACTTGATGTACCCTTCAAGGGCTAGGGCTACCCTCCTTATATATTAGTTTGGGATCCAATGGATCTCAATCCAAGGCTCATATGGATCCAACGACTATTGTCATCCAAGAGCCATCCAACGGCTATGATTGTTGTTGGTTAAAAGTCAACATTAGTTTATATTAAATTAAATATATGTGTAATTATTATCAAAACAATTTAATTAACATAAATTAATTATTAAGAGATAATATGATAACAAAAAAGGAGAGACAACAAACCACTCTAAAAAATAGGGGGCATCACCTATGACTAAGTCATAGGTGACACCACCTCTTTTTGGTGGTGTTTTTGTCTCCTTTTTATTTTATCCTATTATTTATTAATAAATTGCAATAACGTTTATTGCAATACTATCCACCAAAATAATTCCAAATTAATTCGTGAATATTTCAATCATGCCATTGAAAAATATGTGAATCATATTCACATCCCAAACTAATTTATAAATTACATTTCCAATTAATTAACTAATGTGAATCCAATCCACATTAATAATTAACAAATGCAATTTACAATGTTTCTCTCTCTCTCTGATATATTATAAATCTCATTTATAATATACACAGATATTCTGGATAGCACTATCCATGATCTGCTTATCCTTGATAATTAAATCCCATTTAATTATCTTGGATAATCATTCTCACAATATGAATCTTATTCATATTATACTTGATAATTAAATCTCATTTAATTATCTTGGACAATCATTCTCACAATATGAATCTTATTCATAATATACTTGATAATTAAATCTCATTTAATCATCAAGACCTTCTTGCTTGGATACAAAATTCATTATAGGAATTATTCTTGAACTCCTTCAAGAATAATGTGTTTTCTCCGCAGATACTTGGAGATAAGGACATGGCGAGTGTATTGTTCCACGTATAATGACTTAGATGTTGAGATCTTGTCTCAAATCTAGATCTAACGGACCTCCCACAGATGCTTGATTAAATCAAGTCCGTATACTTAATCTTCTCATTGCATCTTAATCACATTCAGATCAATGTCCAACACTTGGACTAAGATTAAGTTACTTCTCTACTGAGAGGAGTCACTAAAATCCGGACCTATTTCATTACTCCCTCGGAGTGGAAGCGTCATGGTTATACAATCGTTTATGATCACATCACCCTCAGGTATTCCCAATACCTGCACATCTTGCATACTGGAAGACCAATGATCAACCTGAAGATGAAGATCAATTTTACACTGTCTTCTTCAGGGTTTGATCACCAAGTTTATCAGTCTTGGTCATTGGGATTTGGTATCGATCATATGCTTTCCCAAAGCATATATCATACTTTCAAATTATTGTCATGCTTCCAGAGCACAGCGACCATGCATGGAATTTGATCGGTCCCAATACCTCATAAGTAAGCTCATGTCTTCCGGTTCATAAGTGAACATGTATGATCCCTTTGAGAGATCGTATTACTCAAATGCCCTTACATGCACTCCAGCTCGCCGGCGTATAGACCTTGGTTAAGTCATCAACCTACTGGTCTGCCAAATGTACACACTCAAACATATAGTAACATATCTGTCTCTAGTCAGAGGATGTGTGCCTATGCTATGACAACATTCAACATAGAACTTAGGTTATCTCGATCTCGTTAAGTCAACCCTTTGACCTAACTAATCTGACACCTCCGAATCACTATTCCCATGTAGAGGACCTGCATCAAGAGGTCGATCAGATATCAACCTATGTGAGAAAGGATTGCCATCTTCTACTCAGGCTGGAGATCATCTCTTAATAATCATTTGACGGTGCTTGATGAGTCCTCTATCTAACTCTTTAGATATTCATCCAAACATCAGCCTCTATGATTCAATCATTGAATCAACAGCTATATGATCATCAAGATGGCCATGGTACATAACCCTAATTGTACAGAGGGACCTATTATGCAAATTAAGTATTCTTCATTTCAGATCCGGGAATGATATGTGCAGTAACATTTATTGCATAATGGCTCACCATGGGCTCGCATGTCCAACAATCTGCCACTAGCCCAAAGAGACATTAATGGGCTAATCATTTAAACCCACACTCATGTGATAATCATAGGCTATTCAGAAAATAGCTAGGTAAGCTGATCAATCACTCTGTTCCAGCGAGACTACGCCAAGTCCTTTTACGACACTTGCATATTCCCAGTAACATTGCTCGCATCTAATGAGAATGTTACATCTAATGCAACCAATACTCAATCTTGTCAGTCATAGTGTCCTTGACACTATAGCTCAAAAAAATTATTATTATATTAACCAATATGTAATTTCTATTATCCTTATCAGAATATCCTTATCCCTGGAGATCTCTATCTCCTAAGGTATTCGCAGTTAAGACCTTTTAGATCTCCATCTAAAAGTCTTAATTTCTTGAAGATAAGACTTAGAGATCACTATCTCTAAAGCCTTGTCGTCTTTGAAGATATTGTTATTACGGTAATTAAGTGTTCTATCTCCATAGTAGGATTAGTAACAGTTTACTACTCCCATTGCATGGCAGATATCTGGCTTTTGTACACATCTACCACACTTTTAGCTTCTCGTAACTGATGCACAAAAGGGCAACTAGTTTTAGCACTCACTTCCTCAAGTCTTTGTGGTGCTATCCCTTTAGATAGGTCAGTACTAGATCTCAAGGTAAGAAAGCCTTTCTTGGAATTTCCAAAAAATGGAACATGTCCAAGGTGTACTACAAATGTGACAGTCCCAATACCCTCTTTTCTTTGCTTCTGAACACCTTCAGAACCAAAATCCAAGAGGCATCTTTTGAGATCATATCTCAAGGTATGGAATAGCCATATCATAAAACACTTATTATCATCCTTATATCATTCCAAATGATTAGGATATTATCTACATTTAGCATGATCAACACAATGGCGCTCCCACTAAGCTTCACATGGTACACCAAGATTATATTCCAAATTATAACATTTTAATTTCATCAAATCTTATGTTCCAACAACAACAAGCTTATTTGAGTCTATAGATGGATTTCTTTAGCTTTCACACCTTACTTTCCCCAATCAAGAAGCCTTGGGGCTACTTCATGTGAATATCCTCAGAGAGGTATTCTTAGAGGAATGCAATCTTGACTTACATTTTGAAGTTGCAATAGTCAAGTTGTGTAGATAAGGCTAGCAATATTCTGATGATTTTAAGAATGGTCACCAAAGAGCAAGTCTCATTGCAAGCAATGTCTTCTCTTCCGATGTGTAGCTCGTGGCTATGAACCGTGCTTTGAAGGTCTCTACCTTCTCATCAGGTTCCCTCTTTCTCTTGAATATCCATTTGCACCTTAGTGGGCCTAACCCTTATAGGTGGATCCTCGAGGGTTCATATACAATATTTGTATATGAATTCTACTTTAGACTTTATTGCTAACATCCATCTTTCCATGATTTGATCTTCAGGAGCTTCATCACATGAAGTCCGATCATTGTCAGACTTAACTGACACATGGAATACATCCTCAAACTCATTTGAAGAAGTATTAATGTTTCATCTTTAATTGCCCTTTTAGTTCCCGCAGGAGTCTCATTATCTTCTAAAGATTAAATGAGTTCCTACACTTCATTTTCATCTTGATTCTCAAGAGAGTCATCCTCTAACAATCACATTCTCAGAGATGAGATCTTTTAAGAATCTCAAGGTAATAAAGCAGGTATCCAATACCATCCTTTATTTTCCTAATGAAGTAGCACTCTCAAGTGCTAGATTCCAGCTTACATGCATGGAACCTTATTAAGGATATATATTGTAGTCTCTACTATACATATATACCTGGAAACTAATGGATAATTATGCTAAAATTAATCATTGATCAAATCATGTCACACATGATCCAATTGTATCTCTCTACAACTCCATTGAGTTTAGGTGTGTTAGGAGGATTGAGATAGAAATTATGTTCATATCTTCAAAAGGCATTCTTTGAATTCATCTAATAGGTACTTGCTACCTTGGTTAGATCAAATTCATTTAATTTTCCTTCAAACTTTGGTTCTAAACCAAAATTATGAAATCTTCAAACATTTCAAAGGTTCCACCAGTAAAGAGAAGAAATCTCATATCATACGTAATCATTAATAGATATCACATATCCATAATGTTCACTATGATATAGACGATCCTCATACATCAATATGTATGAGATACCGAATACCTTGACATCTTACACCTTTCCCAAAAGAAGGGTGTATTGGACATTTTACTTTGAATACAATATTCATAAGTATGTAAGATTTGAAATTTTAGACATTCTAAAGTTTCATCTCTTACTTGTCTATTGATCAAATCAACAGGCATATGTCCAAAACTTGATGCTAAATCATTGTCAAGTGATCTTTATCCTCCTATTGATCTTATAAGGTTTAACTTTCAATATTAGAAATCTTAATGAACCATTCATTAAATTTCTAATTTAGTAGAGTCCACCACATGCTCGATTATTATCTGAAATATATATCCATCATAACTCTTTATGATAGGTTTATTCCAGAATTCATGTTTATTTCCAACATCTAGAAACAAACAATGAGTGTATTCTAATATCTAGGTCATAGAGACATTCTCTAAGAGTAAGGCTCTCCCACAGAAATTCAGAAGTCTATCAAACCAACAGAGATTGTTGCAACAATTGCATCATTATCCATGTGGATAACTACAAACCTTGAGATCAAATTTCTGATCTTCTAATATAGATTTATATGCAACCAATTGCAAATGTCATTAGAAGATTGGGATACAATTATCATACTTTAAGTAAGTCAAAGTCAATGATTATATGTAGATTATTCTGATGCTCTATCTGGGTCCTACACTAAGGATTTTAGACAGACTTGATAGTCATACTATCAACACATCAACTTATTGCAGTATTGGCATTCATCCAACTCTTTGGATGTCATATGGAAGTGACAGAAGTACACTCAACTCTTTGACTTTCCTTCTCACATAGGTCTGACCCACGCTTCCACTGTGCTCTCTTCATCTATAAACAACCATTGTTCAAGATAAAGAATCTCTTATGTTTAATTCAAAAGATTTCAATACAAGAGCACTTCAACATTTACACATGCTTCATTAAATTTATAAAATGATTATTATGAAGCTTCATGAATGACTAGAGTATAGACAGTAGAATGGTGACACTCATCATATGTACATACATCTTAACTCTTAGAGACATAGGTTCAGGTAGGTATTCAAACATTTTGAATACATCATCTCTTTCGAGCCACCATTCTGCATAATACATAGAACCATGTCATTCATGATTAAATGTCTAGAGAACATATGTATGCCAGAACATCTTCTTAGATTTTTATAAGGATTATTTTGACAATTACGATTACCATTGACATGTCACTTCCAAAGTACACTCGATGAATGATCAAGACTATAGAGACATACAAACCCTAAGGTGATGTCTTATTATCTTATTTAATTGTCATTCCTCATTATGTTGAGGAAACTTTCACATTGCAACCACATACATTATGTGTTCAATTGCAAGAACAATATCTGGATCATGAGTCCAATCCATGATATTTTACTAGTTATTATTGAATATAACATTGAGTGGGTTTAATGAAGGATTATCTGAAATAAGAAATTTGCATAAGGGTATATATATATATATTATATACATATTTTACTTTGATTTAATAATTTTTATATCAAAGTTGTCTTGCCTTGTCAACAATGAAAGTTCATTCCATTAATCACTTTCAATGTAAGAGATATTCTTACCATTATATCTCTAGCAAGATCTGGGATCTCCTTTCCTATCTTTGTCACATCCCAATAATATGAGAACCTGTGACTCCGATAAAAAGAAGCGGGAACACATTCTTCCTTGCAAGTCCAACTTGCATCTCCCAATTCGATCTTTAATACCTGGTCCCACCACCCCTAAGGTGATGTTGACCCATCATTAATTGAACCAACCATCAACAGACTTAATACTCGCTATACACAATCCCAATATCGCCCCAATAATATGAGGACCCGATATTGGGGTCACTACGTATACGGCCTTACTCTTTCGAGAAGCAAAGAACCCGATCCAAATAATTGTATATAGGATCTGTCACTTCGGACAGGCGTCTCATATATACAACTATTGGCGACGAAATTCTTTGCTTTGACGGGAGACCATGGATGTCACTTATGTGATCCTCCACCTCTTATTCAAATTGTAATTAATTATCGTGAATCATATCCACATAATTAATTCTTCCAAGGGAAATACACATCTATTCATAATAGAGTGTTTTAATAGGATATAATTAATTTAATCATATTAAATTAATTATCAATTCAATTTTCAATCAACAAACTTTGAATTTTACTTGAATAGTAGGTATAATATCAAAGTACGTATTATTTCGAATTTTAATAATAAGAAAAATACTCTTTGATTTCTCAGGCATTATCGAGTCCCTACCCGCTGTCATGGCCAGTACCGACAAGAGTGGGACGAACCACATACATTGAAACCCGCTACCCCAATGCTCTCCGACTAGACACCATATCCACTTCAGTAAAGGATAATGCCAGATAGATCATCATGTACTTTGAGATGCTCATCGGTCTTTCAACCGAAATTATACCATATAATATACATTAAAACAATTTTGATTATATGATAAGGAGATTTGCTAAACAAATCCACAATCCTATTGAAGCAAGAGGGTTTTGCATGTAAAAGTTGTCCTACAACTATTGTAGGATGACCTAGGGTTTTGTATGAATACAATGTTTGTTGATGATTTTAAATTAACCAATGATCAATATCAACTACCTTATCATTATGGTTAGTGGGATGTCATTCAAGGAATTGATTATCATCTTTAAATATTTCACAAATACTTATCAATACCAAATTTCAGAAAATTAACAATTAATTTTCATCAACATGTTTGAATGACTATCACAAGGTTCATGATCAAGTTATGTCAATTTCCAGCAGTGTCCCCTAATCACTAAAATTAATTTATCTTGATCAATTTAAATCCAAAATTCGCAAAATCAGTTTCCTAATATTGCCAACTTGATTTACAACAGATACTAGTATATTTCATGCATTTCGAGGCATATCAAAACTGTAATTAACAAATTAATCACGTTCAGATTTGCTGTTCCCGCAACAGTGAATACATGCTTATTCAAAAAGCCATATCTTGAGAAAATTAAATCCAAATTTAGTAAACTCAGATCCTATGGTTTACTTATTTAATGCAAACAAAATCCAATTGAATATTTCGTGTTTAAGTAATTTAAACAGTGCCTAAAAAATCAATTAGCCAGAGGTGCGAAAATTCAAATGTGAAAAAAACTTTCACGACCCTTTCAAACCCAAGTCATCCTAGGTTCATGGAACATATCCAAAACTTTTTCGACCTAAGGCTCTAATACCACTTGAAGGATATTGAGAATCCTCAAGCACATCACAAAAGCATGATGATCACATCTCATGCGATCGGGGCGACTAGTCGCATTAGTCGCAGGGAGCAGCGGAATTTAAAAAAATTAAATCATATGATGAAACCACATGATCACAAGAAAAATTCTTGGATCGTTTCATCAAACCACAAAGTATTAGGAATACCTCTCGAAGAGTGGTTGCGATCACGAGATCTCTAAAGCAAGAGATCCTCCTTTCTCAAGTCCGGTCCACTGAGACAACACTTGCGGGCGCGATGATGAGACGCGTGAATCCCGCAATCCTCGACGAAGATCCAAGCCTCGAATCTCCTGATTTCATCCAATGAAATCTATCGTCTTCCTCTAGAGCAAGCAGCCCCGAAGAAGAAGGAGATCCTCGAGTAGTCGATGGCGAAGGCGAGAACTTCTCACTTTCTCAACAAAGGTGGTCGGCCACCTTGTAGAGAGGGAGAGAGAGAGGATGAGAATGAGAGGAAGAGAGAGAAGTAGAGTAGGCTTCTACTTGATGTAACCTTCAAGGGCTAGGGCTACCCTCCTAATATATTAGTTTGGGATCCAATGGATCTCAATCCAAGGCTCATATAGATCCAACGGCTATTGTCATCCAAGAGCCATCCAATGGCTATGATTGTTGTTAGTTAAAAGCCAACAACATTAATTTATATTAAATTAAATATATGTTGAATTATTATCAACATAATTTAATTAACATAAATTAATTATTAAGAGATAATATGCTAACAAAAAAGGAGAGACAACAAACCACCCTAAAAAACATGGGGCATCACCTATGACTAAGTCATAGGTGACGCCACCTCTTTTTTGTGGTGTTTTTGTCTCCTTTTTATTTTATCTATTATTTCTTAAGAAATTGCAATAACTTTTATTGCAATAATATCCACCAAATTAATTTCAAATTAATTCGTGAATATTTCAATGATGCCATTGAGAAATATGTGAATCATATTCACATCAAAACTAATTTGTAAATTACATTTCCAATTAATTAACTAATGTGAATCAAATCCACATTAATAATTAACAAATGCTATTTACAATGTTTCTATCTCTCTGATATATTATAAATCCCATTTATAATATACACAGATATTCTGGATATCACTATCCATGATTTGCTTACCCTTGATAATTAAATCCCATTTAATTATCTTGGATAATCATTCTCACAATATCAATATTATTCATATTATACTTGTTAAATCTCATTTAATTATCTTGGACAATCATTCTCACAATATGAATATTATTCATAATATACTTGATAATTAAATCTCATTTAATCATCAAGACCTTCTTGCTTGGATACAAAATTCATCATAGGAGTTATTCTTGAACTCCTTCAAGAATAATGTGCTTTCTCCGCAGATACTTGGAGATAAGGACATGGGAATTGTATTGTTCCACGTATAGTGACTTGTAAGTTGAGATCTCGTCTCAAATCCAGATCTAACGGATCTCCCACAGACGCTTGATTAAATCAAGTCTGTATACGTAATCTTCTCATTGCATCTGAATCACATTCAGATCAATGTCCAACTCTTGGACTAAGATCAAGTTACTTCTCTACTGAGAGGAGTCACTAAAATCCGAACCTGTTTCATCACTCCCTCGGACTAGAAGCGTCATGGTTATACAATCGTTTATGATCACATCACCCTCAGGTATTCCCGATACCTGCACATCCTGCATACTGGAAGACCAATGATCAACCTGAAGATGAAGATCAATTTTACACTGTCTTCTTCAGGGTTTGATCACCAAGTTTCTCAATCTTGGTCATTGGGATTTGGTATCGATAATATGCTTTCCTAAAGCATATATCATACTTTTAAATCCTTGTCATGCTTCCAAGGCACGACGATCATGCATGGAATTTGATCGGTCCCAATACCTCATGAGTGAGCTCATGTCTTCCGGTTCCTAAGTGAACCTGTATGATCCCTTTGAGAGATCGTATTACTCATATGCCCTTATATGCACTCCAGCTCACCGGTGTATAGACCTTGATTAGGTCATTAACCTACTGGTCTGCAAAATGTACACACTCAGACATATAGTAACACATCTGTCTCTGGTCAGAGGATGCATGCCTATGCATTGAGAACATTCAACATCGGACTTAGGTTATCTCGATCTCTTTAAGTCAACCCTTTGACCTAACTAATCTGACACCTCCGAATCACTATTACCATGTAGAGGACGTGCATCAAGAGGTCGATCAGATATCAGCCTATGTAAGAAAGGATTGCCATCTCCTACTCAGGTCGGAGATCATCTCTTAATAATCATTTGACGGTGCTTGATGAGTCCTCTATCTAACACTTTAGATATTCATCCAAACACCAGCCTATATGATTCAATCATTGAATCAACAGCTATATGATCATCAAGATGGCCATGGTACATAACCCCAATTGTACAGAGGGACCTATTATGCAAATTAATTATTCTTCATTTCAGATCAGGGAATGATATGTGCAATAAGATTTATTGCATAATGGCTCACCATGGGCTCGCATGTCCGACAAGAATAATGCAGGAAATTAAATCTAGACTAACTCTCTCGCAAAAAATAAAAAATCAATCTTCTTCACAGGTCCTTGATTTATGTCCAAAATTAGCTCCGAGTAATCTGCGAAGAGAGAAATTGTGGTTAGTATCAGAAATGAAGAAAAAAATGCAAAATAAAAAAATGACACAGAAATTAATTCCACACAAATTAATTACAAAAATAATTTAAAACCTAAAAATTCGTCGTTCCCCGGTAACTATGCCATTTGTTAAACGTGAAATCCACCTCTTTAATAATCGATAATTGTTGTATAGGAGGCAAAAATCGGTCAATTAAAAACCACAAACTTTGAATGTTGTGGAATGTTTTTACTTGGCAAGTCTACCAAGGTCGAACATAGAGAACGATGATTCTTAATTGTGTGGTTTTAAATTAAATAATTAATTAATTTTGGTTAATTTTTGTGTTTGGAAAATATAATACAATGCAATGATGAAGATGCGATGCAAGGAAAATAAATAGATAAGATATTGCCCAGGATCTGTGATTTTAAATGTATTAAATGCACAAATAATATGATCAATGAATCCTCAAAACCAATCACAGATCAAAAAGAAATTGAAATTGTAATTTATCCAATTAAATCCAAGTTGCAAGGAGGGTAATGAACTATCCTGTCAGGGCTCATTATAATTTGCTCCTCAAAATCACTATTTAATCAGAGAAATGATAAGTAAATTAGTTAAATTCTTTGCTCGATTTAGACTCCTGCACAGATTAATTTATTGGAAATAATGATAATAAGGGGCTATCAATTTAAATTCCTCAACTGAACTCCTATAGAAGATGTCGTTAATTTCTCAAGCACAAATATGTCACAATTAGCCTGCATAAGTCAACAGAGATCCTCAAATGATAATTATCAATAAACAACCCCAGATCTATCTACAAATTATGCTAATTGGTAGAGCATGAAAAGAGCTTCAAAATGACATATTATATGCCAAAAAAGGAGTTCGTATGAGAAAGATATGCTAAAATAAAATTACAAGGACTAAAATATAAATAAAATAAAGTTTTTCTATCAAAAAGGTCCCAGGAGGGGCTTATCTGTAATTTAGCAAATCTGTTAAGGGTTGGGCACTATTCTTTCAGATCTCACGTGCGTTGCGTGTGGTGCTTGTGGGCAAGGGTGGTTTTGCAATATTCTGGAAATCCGGGGGTATTGATGCAATTAACCCACCATAACACGTCACGTGCTTCTGTTGGTAGGGGCCTCTTAGTAATTAGCAGAACAAACAAGGGCCTCCTTGCAATTTTCCTAAGAAACATGTGACACACACTTGCTCCGCAGGCTTGGTTGGGAAAGCTGAGGTTCAGACCCCCGAGCCTCCACGCGGTCGCTTCTAAGAGCCTTGGGCTGATAGCAGGCTTGGGCATAGGTTTAGAGAACCTGAGGCGGAGGTGCGAACTAAGGCAAAGGCTCGGGAGCAGGACGATGTGGCTGGAGCAGAGCTTCGGGCACCCGAACCTACAGGATGGGGCCAGGGCACGTGCACGACACGTGGAGCCTGACAGACCGTAGGATCAATGGCTTGGGCCCGATCCTACGGTACCTGAAGGACACTAGGGAGTGGAGGCGTTGGTGAGGCGGTCGGCAGTGGCTTCGCGCAGGCTGAGGAGGACGGCAAGCGTGAGGGCGGTGGTAGGTAGCCGCGAGCTCTAAGGTGATGGAGTCGAAGCGGGTGACCCTTCACCAACGGTGGACGACGGCGGAGGGCGGAGACGCGGTAGATGATCTTGCTGGAGAACCTGCAATAGAAGAAGAATGGATGGGAATGTTTCACCAGCAATTGGAGAAGCTAACGGCTCGCTCCGATTGTTGCTCAATCGTAGTTGCGGAGGCAGCGAGAGCTTCGCTGGAACTAGGGGAAGAACGTAGCAGCACGAAGCGATGCTCCGTGGATCACGCCGCAGGAAGGGGTTGGTCGTACGGCACTGTCACCGCCGATCAGACCTAGAAGCTTCTTGTATTGGCAGATCGCGTCGAAGGAGGGCGAGGGTTGGGCTTTGTAGGGTCGGAGGGCGGAGCCATTACCAGGAGGTGGATGTAACGACCGTAAGGTAGTGGGGCGGCGGTCGTTACACAGAGGCTAGCTGAGGTGTAATGGCAGCCTTTATCAAGGGGCGGTGGCAGAAGAGAAACAGATGGAGGAGGAAGAAGGGGGTCACGTGCTAGGCATGTGACCCGAGTGTGGCCTGAAGAGAGAGAACGTGGGTGCCATGTGGCACGACCAGGAGCTGCCACGTGGCATCCAAAAAAATTTTCAAAATTTAAAAGGTAGAAGAAAATAGAAAAGAAATAGGAGAAAACCTCGGATCGAAAAATTTCCTTCATGAAAGTTGTTTGTCATGATGAGATCTACAACATTCATGAAAGCCCGTGAGCAAAAGAGGTCATCTTTGTGAAGTGGATTTTTTGGTGGTTCTCTATGTGTATAGAAAACCGACTTTTTTGGGCTTTGTAATTTTTTTTGTGGTTTAAAGAGGGCAAAAAATTTATAAAAAATATGATAAAGTACAAGGGAATTAATTACACACTAATCTATTTTTTTGGATTTTTAATAAAAAGAAAATAGGAAAATAAAATAGAAGAGTGAAATACGAGATTGTTGTACAGACTCACAACAGACACTTGGACTATGTCAGTTTCTTTGATTTTAGTTTGAATCTAGATTTAGAACTTTGTGTACCTTAATAAAACTTTGATCAAAGAACACAAATGCTAAAGAAATAAAATTAAAACGGTTAATTATATACATAAAAACTCAGGTCAAAAATAGCAAAAAGTCAAAATGCGCAAAAGAGGCCCAAAACCCAACTTTCGCATATGATCTCCAAATTTTACAAAATTGGTCTTGTTTTGAAGGTATTTGAAATAGAGTACTTTAAAAGTGAGTAGACCAAAATCAGACACTGTATGAGGGAGATATGCTCATTTTAGTCCATCAGATGTGAAATTACACTTCGGGATTATTTGACACTTATTGGAGCTAGTATTTTTTGTATTTTTTATTTAATAATGTTAGTAATATCTAAACAAAGGAAGTGATTTAGGGTCAATCGGAGTTAGGATGAATTAATTAAAAAAAGAGAAGTTAGCAGCTTTTTGGGCTAATTTACACTTGGATTTTTTTAATGCAATTATGCATGATGAAATGTAAATATTATTTATACATGTATGTATGCTAATGATGCTATATTAATGATTAAATGCATGTAAATTTCGGGGAACAGAGCCAAATTCACCAATTTTAGCATGATGAATATGAGATTCATCAACCTTCTCTAAGACTAAGAGGCTCTCCCACAGAAAATATGAAATCTATTTATCCAATAGCGATTGTGTTGCAACAATCGCATCAACATTCATGTGGATAACTGTTAAACATTAAGATCAAATTTCTCGAATTTTCTAAAACATATGCAACCAATTGCAAGTGTTACTAGAAAAATGAGATACAATTATTAGACTTTTAATCTTATCCAATAAGAAGGTCAATTTGAATGATTAAATGTAGATTATTCCTATGCACTATCCAAGTCCTCTAAGGATCTAGATGGACTTGATAGTCATACTATCAACACATCGGCTTATTGTAGTATTGGCATTCATCCAAGTCTTTGGATGTCATATGTGTGGAAACCATAGAAGTACAATCAACTCTTTGACTTTCCTTCTAACTTTGGTTCGACCCATGCTTCCACTACGCTCCTTTAATCTATAAACAACCATTGCTTAATACAAAAGGTTCTCTTATGTTGAATTCAAAATATTTCATATACAAGTATTTTGACATTTATACATGCTTCATATAGTTTATATAATATGATTATTATGAAGTTTCATTAATGACTAGAGTATAGATAGTAGGATGATGACACTCATCATATCTACATACATCTTAACTCTTAAAGACATAGGTTCAGGTAGGTACTCAAACATTTTGAATACATCATCTCTTATAGAGCTACCATTCTACATGATGCACCATGTCATTCATGATTAAATGTCGAGAGCTCATATGTACGCCAGAAATATCTTCTTAGATTTTATAAGGATTATTTGACAATTGCGATCATCATCTACATGTCACTTCCAAACTACATCTGATGAGAGATCAAGACTATAGAGACATACAAACCCTAGGGTTGTAGTCCTATTGTCTATTTAATTGTCATTTGTCATTATTATGAGGAAACATGCACATAGCAACCACATACAAAGTGTGTCCAACTGCAAGTACAATATCTTGATCATGGATCCAATCCATGATATTATACTGGTTATTATTGAGTATAATATATGAGTGGGTTTAATGAAGGATTATCTGTAATAAGAAATTTGCATAAATATATAAATATATATTTTACTTTGATTTAGGAATTTTATATCAAAGCATTCTTATCTTGTCAACACTAAAAGTCCATTCCCTTAATCACTTTCAATGTAAGAGATATACTTACCATTATATCTCTACAAGATATGGTATCTACTTTCTAACTTTGTTTCATCCCAATATATGAGAAACTACAACTCAGATAAAAAGAAGCGGTAACTCATTCCGCCTTGAAAGTCCGACTTGCATTCCCAATTCGGTCTTTAACACCCGGGCCCTCCACCCCTAAGATGATGTTGACCCATCGTTAGTTGAACCAACCTTCAACAGGATTAGAACTCGCTATGCACAATCAAATATTGCCCCAATAATATGAGGAACCAATATTGGGGTCACTACGTATACGACCTTACTCTTTAGAGAAGAAAAGAGCTTGATCCAGATGCGCTTGTATGTAGGAGCTGTCACTTTGGATAGGCTTCTCCTGCATACAATCCCTGGCGACGAAACCCTTTGCCTTGACAGGAGACCATGGATGTCACTTATGTGATCCTTTACATCATATTTAAATTCTAAATAATCATTGTGAATCATATTCATTATGATTAATTCTTCCAAGGGAAATAACAACTCTATTCATAACAGAGTGTTTTAATTTTAATTGGATTCCAATTGATCTAATCATATGAAATTAATGATCCAATTAATATCCAGCATAAATTTTTTAATTGTTACTTGAAAATATTGTATTATCTCAATTACGTATTATTTTGAATTTTAATAATTAGAAAATTACATCATGATCTCTAAAGCATTATCGTTCCCTACCCACTGTCATGACCAATATCGACGGTAGTGGGACAGACCGTACATGGTGCAACCTGCTACCCCAACGCTCCCTGACTTGACACCATATCGTCCTCGGGAAAAAATATTGCCAAGTCAATCACTTTGTACTTGAGATGATAATTGGTTTTTCAACCGAGGTTATACCATATAATAATAATCAAAACCATTTTGATTAACATTATAAGGAGATTTTCTAAACAAATCCCCAAACCTATTCAAGCAACATGTTTGTTGGAAAGTTTATGATGTAATCAATTTGTGATCTAGATCATATCTAATCAATTATTGGTTAAGACAATGTCATTTAATGAAATAATTATCATATTTAAATATTTCACAAATATTTATCAATAATTATCTCAAAAAGTTTACCATTAATTTCTATAAAAAGTAAATGTCAATCACAAGGTTCTCGATTAAGTATGCAATTTCCGGCAGTCACCGTCACTTGCTAAAATTAGCATATCTCATTCATTTTAAATCCAAATCATGCAAAACCAGTTTCTAACTTTTTCTAATTTGATTTAAAAAAGAATCTTAATGACTATTACACATTTCTAATTGTGTCAAAACAGTAACTAACTCTTTAATTACGACATGATTCGCCATCCTCGAAACAGTGGATATAGGTTCATTAAAATGATCATATCTTGAGTTATCGGATTCCTAATCACACAAATGCAAATCCTATTGTTTCCTTTATTAATGGGTAACCTTATACATTTTAAATTTTTGTATTTAAATGTTTTATTCAGGGCCAGAATTTTTCACAAAACAGGACTGCAAAAATTGAAATGCGATAAAATTTTCACGAACCCTAACGAGCCCAAATTTTCTTCGGTTTATGGATCGAATCCAAAACCTCCAACCTGGCTCCGATACCACTTGAAGGATATTGGGATATTGCGCATCACGGAAGTGTGATAATCGCATCGAATGCAATAGGGAGCGACTAGTCACACTAGTTGCTCGATGCAGCGGAATTTAAAATTTTTCAATGTGATGAAACCACATGATCCAAGAACATTTCTCAGATCGTTTCATCTAAACCATAATAGGTATAAGGTTTACCTCTTGAATCATTGTTGTGATCGAGTCTGTAAACTAAGAGCCCTCCTGTCTCAAGTCCGATCTGACGGAGGAGACGCTTGCGAGCGTGTTGATGAGACGCGTCCTTCTCACAATCCATGTTGACGATCGAAGCGTTGAATCACCTGATCTCGTCACATGAGATCCGACATCTTCTTCACGACCGAGGTGCATCAAAGGAGACCAAGATCCAAGAGCAAATTTTCCGGCAGCATAATGACGATGCTACGACGATAGCGACTATCTCTAAGGCTCCATGATGGATTACCACATGAGAGAGAGACGAAGAGAGTGTTGGCATGTAGAGAGAGGGAGAGAGCATTAGTTTACGTTGTAAACACATGTCTTAATGAGCATGGGGTGACTCTTCTTATATAGGGTTTTGGGAGTCCATGGATCTCAATCCATGGATAATACACAATCAATGGTTGAGATTGATTTGTGTTTCTTTCAATGGCCATGACGTTGTTGTAAAAACACAACAACAACTAATTTAATTTAATTTAATATATATGTCGATAAATCAATATAACTAATTTTAAATCACATTAATTAATTAATCTAGGAGATAATGAGAAGATTGACCTTATCCCGAAAACAAAGGGGAGAACAGGTCTATCTCTTCAAAATCTCACACGATCTAACTATCTCATGAGATCTCATTATCTCATGATATCTCCAAGATTTACAACAACATTTGTTGTAAATTATTTCACAAAAATAACTCATAATTATCTTGTGAACACTGTAATCATGCTAGTGGAAAATGTGAATCACATTCACATCCCAAAAAATGTAAATTATATGTCAATTAGTCATCCAATGTGAATCCAATTCACATCAATAATTAATTAACAAATATAAATCACAATATGCTCTCTTTTATATATTATAAATCACATTTATAATATACCTGAATATTTTGGATTGTGTTATCCACATTATTCATATCCATGATAATTAAATCACATTTAATCATCTTGGATGTCTATTCTCATGTGCCAAAATAATATGAATCATATTCACATTATTTACATCTTTGATAATTAAATCACAATTAATTTTCTCAGATAACTCTCCTAATAATATGAATCAAATTCATATTATTCATGATAATTAAATCACATTTTATTATCCATTTTCTCAATGTTGGGATACATATATCAATAATGAAATTATCCATGAACTCTTACGAGGATAATGCACTTTCTCTGTGGATACTTGGAGATAAGGACAGGGCGATTGTATTGTTCCACGTATAGTGACTTGGATATTGAGATCACATCTCAAATCCAGATCTTGCGGACCTCCCATAGATGCTTGATAAGTCAAGACCACAAATCTAATCTTCTCATTACATCTAAATCACATTCAGATCAATGTCCATTAGTTGGACTAAGATCAGATTACTTCTCTATGAGAGGAGTCACTAAAATCAAGACCTGTTTCATCACTCCCTCAGAATGGAAGCATCATGGTTATACAATCGTTTATGATCACATCACCCTCAAGCATTCCTAATACCTGTACATCCTGCATACTGGAAGACCCAGAACAAACCCGAAGTTTTATATCTCTTTTAGACTATCTCCTCCAGTGTTGTATCATTAAGGTTCTCATTCGATCATTGGGATTCGGTATCGATCATATACTTTCCAAATACCTAGGTGTTGATCATATACTTTCAGAAGCATATATCAAACCTTAGAAATTTAGTCAAGCTTCCAAAGCAAGACGACCACGCGTAGTTTTTGATTCTTCCCAATATCTCATGAGTGAGCTCATGTCTTCTTGTTCAGCAATGAACCTATATGATCCCTTTGAGAGATTGTATTACTCCTATGCCCTTGCATGCACACTAGCGTGCCGATGTATAGACCTTGGTTAGGTCATCAACCTATTGGTCTGCCAAATGTACATACTCAAACATATAGTAACACATCTGTCTCTGGTCAGAGGATGCGTGCTTATATCGTGACAGCATACGACATAAGTCTTTAGTTATCTCGATCTCGTTAAGTCAACTCTTTGACCTAACTAATCTGACACCTCCGAATCTCTATTCCCATGAAGATGACCTGCATTAAGACGTCAATCTGATTTCAACCAAATTGAGAAAGGATTGCCATCTCCTACTCAAGCTGGAGATAATCTCTTAATAATCATTTGACGATGCTTGATGATTCCTCAATCTAACTCTTTAGATATTCATCCAAGCACCAGCCCCTATGATTCAATAACTGAATCACCAATTGTATGATCATTAAGATAGCTATGGTACATAACCCTAATTGTACTAAGGGACCTATTATGCAAATTAATTATTCTTCGTTTCATATCAGGGAATGATATATGAAATATCATTTATTGCATAATGGGTCGTCGTTGGCTCACATGTCCAACAATCTCCCACTAGCCAAAAGAGCCATTAATGGGCTAATCATTTAAACCCGCACTCATGTGACAATCATATGCTACTTAAAAAAATAGCTAGGTAAGATGATCAGTCACTCTATTCCAGAGAGACTATACCAAGTCCTATTATGGAACTTGCATATCTCCCAGTAACAGTGCTCACATCCAATGCGAATGTTGCATCTTATGCAACCGATACTCAATCATGTTAGTTATAGTGTCCTTGACACTACAACTCAGTAATCATCCTAACCAGTATTTCATTTCAATTATCCTTATCAGAACACCCTTATTCATGGAGGTCTCTATCTCCTATGGTATCCACAGTTAAGACCTTTTAGATCTCCATCTATAAAGTCTTAATTTCTTGACGATAAGTCTTAGAGATCACTATCTCTAAAGTCTTATCATCTATGAAGATTTTGTTATTATTAGAATCAAGTGTTTTATTTTCATAGTAGGATTAGTAACAGTTTACTGCTCCCACTACATCGTAGACATCTTGCTTTTGTACACATCTAACATACACTCAGCTTCTTATAACTGATGCACAAGGGCAGGCAGTTTTAGCATTCACTTCCTCAACGCTTTGAGGTGCTATCTCTTTAGATAGGTCAGTACCACATCATAAGGAAAACAAGCCTTTCTTGGAATTTTCCAGAAAATGGAATATGTCGAAGGTGTATCACTAATGCGACAGTTCCAATGCTCTCTTCCCTTTGCTTCTGAACAACTTCAGAACTAAGATCTAAGAGTTTTCCTTGAGATTATATCTCAAGGTATGGCATTCTATAAAAACACTTATTATTATCCTTATATCATTCCAAATGATTAGGGCATTATCTACATTTAGCATGATGAACACAATGGTACTCCCACTAAGCTTCACATGGTTCGTCAAGATTCTATCTGAAATCATAACATGTATGACTTCATCAAATATGATGTTCCAACTTCAAGAAGCTTATTTGAGTCCACAGATGGAGTTATTCAGCTTGTATAGCTTGCTTTCCTCAACTATGAAGCTCTAGAGCTACTTCATATGAATATCCTCAGAGAGGTATTCACAAAGAAATGCAATATTGACTTCCATCTTGAAGATGTCAAAGTCAAGTTGTGTAGCTATAGTTAGCAATATTCTGATGGGTTTAAGAAAGGTTACTGAAGCGAAAGTCTCATTGTAAGCAATGTTTTGTCTTCAGTGTATAGCTCATGGCTACAAGTCGTGCTTTGAAGGTCCCTACCTTCTCATCAGGTTCCCTCTTTCTCTTGAAGATCCATTTACACCATAACGAGTCCTACCCTTATAGGTGGATCCTTGATGGTCCATATACAACACTTGTATTTGAAGTCTACTTTAGACTCAATTGCTAACATCCATCTTTCCATGACATGATCTTCATAAGCTTCATCACATGAAGTTCGATCATTGTCAGATTTCTCTGGCACATGGAACACATCCTCAAACTCATTTGAAGAGGTATTAGTGTTTCATCTTTAATTTTCCTTTTAGTTTCCGATTTCAGGAGCCTCATTATTTTCTCAAGATTAAATAAGTCCCTTTACTTCATTTTCATCTTGATTCTCAAGAGTCATCCTCTAAGAATCACATCCTTAGAGATGAGATCTTTTAAGATCTCAAGGTCATAAAGTAGGTATCCAATACCATCCTTTATTTTCCTAATGAAGTTGCACTCTCTTGTGCTAGATTCCAGCTTACTTGCAGTAAACCTTATTAATGATATGTAATGTTGTATCTAGCACATATAAATATACATACCTAGAAACTAAGAGATAAATATGCTAAGATTAATCATTGATCAAATCATGTCACACATGATCAATTGTATCTCTCTATAACTTTATTGAGTTTAGGTGTATTAGGAGGATTGAGATAGGAATGAAAATTCCTTTCTCCATAAGGTATTCCTTGAATTCATCTAACATGTACATTCTACCTTTCATAGATAAAATTCATTTTCATCTTCCTTCAAACTTTTGTTGTAAACCAAAATTGTGAAGTCTTTGAACATTTCAACGCTTTCTAACATGAAGGAAAGAAATCAAATGATATCACATATCATTAATGTTTATTATGATATAGATAATCCACATATATCAATATGTATGAGATCTTGAATACCTCGACATCTAACACCATTCCCAGAGAAGGGTGCATTGGGCATTTTCTACTTTGAATACAATATTCACAAATATGTAAGATTTGAGATTTTAGACAATCTAAAGTTTCATCTCTTACTAGTCTATTGATCTTATTAATAGACACATGTCCAAGATTTGATGCCAGATCATTGTCAAATGATCTTCATCCGCCTATTGATCTTTTTAAGGTTCAATTTTTACTACTAGAAATTTTAGTTAACCATTCATTATTTTTTCTAATTTAGTAGAGTCCTTAAGATATCAGAATACTTTCTGAAATATATCCATCATAACTCTTTATGATAGGTCTATTCCAGAATTTATGTTTATTTCCAATATTTAGAAATAAACTATAAGTGTATTCTAATATCTAGGTCATAGAGACATTCTCCAAGACTAAGGGGCCCTCCCACTGAAAATATGAAATCTATTTATTCAATAAAGATTATTGCAAAAATTGCATCAACATCCATGTGGATAACAATTAAACCTTAAGATCAAATTTCTCGAATTTTCTAAAACATATGCAACTAATTGCAAGTGTTACTAGAAAAATGAGATACAATTATTAGACTTTTAATCATATCCAATAAGAAGGTCAATTTCAATGATTAAAGGTATATTATTTCGATGCACTATACGAGTCCTTCTCTAAGGATCTAGATAGACTTGATAGTCATACTATCAACATATCAGCTTATTGCAGTATTGGCATTGATCCAAGTCTTTGGATGTCATATGTGTGGAAACCATAGAAGTAGAGTCAACTCTTTGACTTTCCTTCTAACTTTGGTTCGACCCATGCTTCCACTGCGCTCCTTTGATCTATAAACAACCATTGCTTAAGACAAAAGGTTCTCTTATGTTGAATTCAAAATATTTTATATAAGAGTATTTCGAAATTTTTACATGATTCATTTAGTTCAAATAATATGAATATTATGAAGTTTCATGAATGACTAGAGTATAGATAGTAGGATGATGACACTCATCATATCGACATACATCTTAACTCTTAAAGACTTAGGTTCAGGTAGGTACTCAAACATTTTGAATACATCATCTCTTATAGAGCTACCATTCTACATGGTGCACTATGTCATTCATGATTAGATGTCGAGAGCACATATGTACACCAGAAATATCTTCTTAGAATTTATATGTATTATTTGACAATTGTGATAATCATCGACATGTCAAAGTACATTCGATGAGAGATCAAGACTATAGAGACATACAAACCCTATGGTTGTAGTCCTATTGTCTATTTAATTGTCATTCGTCATTATTATGAGGAAACTTGCACATTGCAACCACATACAAAGTGTGTCCAACTACAATACAATATCATTATCCATGATATTTTACTAGTTATTATTGAGTACAGTATTTGATGGGTTTAATGAAGGATTATCTAAAATAAGAAATTTGCATAAATATTTAAATATATATTTTACTTTGATTTAGGAATTTTATATCAAAGTTGTCTTGTCTTGTCAACACTGAAAGTTCATTCCGTTAATCGCTATTAATGTAAGAGATATACTTACCATTATATCTCAACAAGAGCTAGGATCTCTTTTCTAACATCGTTGCATCCCAATATATGAGAAACTACATCTTAGACAAAAAGAAGCGGGAACTCATTTCGCCTTGCAAGTCCAACTTACATTCCCAATTTGGTCTTTAACACTCAGACCCACCACCCCTAAGGTGATGTTGACCTGTCGTTAATTGAACCAACCGTCAACAGGATTAGAACTCGCTATGCACAATCCAATATCGCCCTAATAATATGAGAAATCAATATTGGGGTCACTACACATACGGCCTTACTCTTTTGAGAAGCAAAGAGCCCGATCCAAATGCGCTTGTATGCAAGAGCTGTTACTTCAGACATGCGTCTCCTACATACAGTCCCTGGTGACGGAACCCTTTGCCTTGACGGGAGACCATGGATGTCACTTATGTGATCCTCCACATCATATTTAAATTCTAATTAGTCATTATGAATCATATTCATTACGATTAATTATTTCAAGGGAAATAACAACTCTATTCATAATAGAGTGTTTTAATTTTAATTGGATTCCATTTAATCTTATCATATAAAATTAATGATCCAATTAATATCCAACAAATTTTTTAATTGTTACTAGAAAATATGGTATTAGCTCAAATATGTATTATTTCGAATTTTAATAATTAGAAAAATACATCATGATCTCTCAAGCAATATCCTTTCCCTACCCGTTGTCATGGCCAGTACCGATGAGAGTGGGACAGACCGTACACGGTGCAACCTGATACCCCAACGCTCCCCGACTAGACACCATATCCACCGCAGGAAAAAATAATGCCAAGTCAATCACTTTGTACTTGAGATGATAATTGGTTTTTCAACCGAAGTTATATCATATAATAATAATCAAAATCATTTTGATTAACATTGTAAGGAGATTTGCTAAACAAATCCCCAAACCTAATCAAACAACATGTTTGTTGGAAAGTGTATGATGCAAACAATTTGTGACATATATCATATCTAATAAATTATTGGTTAAGACAATGTCAATTAATAAAATAATTATGACCTTTAAATATTTTACAAATATTTATCAATAATTATCTCAAGAAATTAATCATTAATTTTGATAAAAATTAAATGTCAATCACAACGTTCTCGATTAAGTATGTAATTTCTAGCAGTGACCCTTACTTACTAAAATTCGCATGTATAATTCATTTTAAATCCAAATCATGCAAAATCAGTTTCTATTTTTTTTTCTAAATTGATTTAAAACATAACCCAACTAACTATTATGCATTTCTAGATGTATAAGAACAGTAACTAACTCTTTAATTTCTTCATAATTCACCATCCCCAAAATAGTGGATATAGGTTCATTAAAATGATCATATCTTGAGTTATCGGATTCCAAATCACACAAACTCAAATCCTATTGTTTCCTTATTAATGGGGAACATTATCCAATTTAAAATTTCGTGTTTAAATGTTTTAAACAGGAACGGAAGTTGTCACAAAACATGGCTGCGAAAATTGAAATGCGATAAAACTTTCACGAACCCTAACGAGACCAAATCTTCTTATGTTTATGGATCGAATCCAAAACCTCCAACCTGACTCTGATACCACTTGAAGTATATGGGGAGATCCTCAAGCATATCACGGAAGAGTGATGATTCATCGAATGTGATCGGGAGCAACTAGTCACACTAGTAGCTCGATGCATCGGAATTTAAAATTTTTAATGTGATAAAACCACATGATCCAAGAACATTTCTCCTGATTGTTTCATCTAAACCAAAATCGGTATAAGGTTTACCTCTTGAAGCGTGGTTGTGATCGAGTCTCTAAACTAAGAGACCTTCTGTCTCAAGTCCGATCTGACGGAGGAGACACTTGCGAGCGCGTTGATGAGACGCGTCCTTCTCAAAATCCATGTTGATGATCCAAGTGGTCAATCTCCTGATCTCTTGACACAAGATCCGACATCTTATTCACGATTGAGGCACATCGATGGAGACTGAGATCCACGAGTAAATACTCCGACAGCATAACGACGATGCTACGACGATAACGACTCTCTCTAAGGCTCCGTGATGGATGACCACATGAGAGAGAGAGTAAGAGAGTGTTGGAATGTAGAGAGAGAGAGAGAGGGAGAGAGCATTAGTTTACGTTGTAAACATGTGTCTCAAAGAACAAGGGGTACCTCTTCTTATATAGGGTTTTGGGAGTCCATGGATCTCAATCCATGGATAATAAACAATCAATGGTTGAGATTGATTTGTGTTTCTTTCAATGGCCATGTTGTTACTGTAAAAATACAAAAACAATTAATTTAATTTAAATTTATATATATATATATCAATTAATCAATACAATTAATTTCAAATCAAATCAATTAATTAATCTTGGTTGACCTTATCTCTTAAACAAAGGGGAGAACAGGTCTATCTCCTCAAAATCTCATGAAATCTCATTATCTCATGAGATCTCATTATCTCATGATATCTCCAAGATTTAAAACAACATTTATTCTATATTATTTCACAAAAATAACTCATAATTATCTTGTGAACATTGCAATCATTCCATTGGAAAAATGTGAATCACATTCACATCCCCCAAAAAATGTAACTTATATTTCAATTAATCATCCAATGTTAATCCAATTAACATCAAAAAATAATTAACAAATATAAATCACAATATGCTCTCTTTAATATATTATAAATCACATTTATAATATACTTGAGTAGATATGGATTGTGTTATCTACATTATTCATATCCGTGATAATTAAATCACATTTAATCATCTTGGATCTCTATTCTCATGTGCCCAAATAATATAAATCACATTCAAATTATTCACAACTTTCATAATTAAATGACATTTAATTATCTCAGATAAATCTCCTAAGAATATGAATCAAATTCATATTATTCATGATAATTAAATCACATTTAATTATCCATTTTCTCAATGCTCGGATACATATAACAATAGTGAAATTATCCATGAACTCTTTCAAGGACAATGCACTTTCTTCGTGGACACTTGGAGATAAGGATAGAGCGATTGTATTTTTCCACGTATAGAGACTTGGATATTGAGATCACATCTCAAATCCAGATCTAGTGGACCTCCCATAGATGCTTGATAAATCAAGACCGCAAATCTAACCTTCTCATTACATCCGAGTCACATTCAGATCAATGTCCATCAGTTGGACTAAGATCAGATTACTTCTATATGAGAGGATTCACTAAAATCCAGACCTGTTTCATCACTCCCTTGGAATGGAAGCGTCATGGTTATACAATCGTTTATGATCACATCACCCTCAGGCATTCCTAATACCAGCACATCCTGCATATTGGAAGACCCAGAACAAGCCCGATGTTTTAGATCTCTTTTAGACTGTCTCCTTCAGGGTTGTATCATTAAGGTTGTCATTCTATCACTGGGATTTGATATCGATTACATACTTTCCAAAAGCATATAAAATACCTAGGTGTTGATCATATACTTTTCAAAAGCATATATTAGACCTTACAGATTCAGTCAAGCTTCCAAAGCGAGACGACCACACATGGAATTTGATTCTTCCCAATATCTCATGAGTGATCTCATGTCTTCCACTTCAGCAATGAACATGTATGATCAATTTGTGAGATCGTATTACTCATATGCCCTTGCATGCAAACCAGCGTGCCGGTGTATAGACCTTGGTTAGGATATCAATTTATTGGTCTGCCAAGTGTACATACTCGAATATATAGTAGCACATCTGTCTCTGGTCGGACGATGCATGCCTATATCGTGACAGCATACGACAAAGGTCTTTGGTTATCTCGATCTCGTTAAGTCAACTCTTTGACCTAACTAATCTGAAACCTCCGAATCTCTATTCCCATGAAGAGGACATGCATCAAGAGGTCGATCAGATATCAGCCGAATGAGAAAGGATTGCCATCTCCTACTCAGGATGGAGATCATCTTTTAACAATCATTTGATGGTGCTTGATGAGTCCTCAATCTAACTCTTTAGATATTCATCCATATACCAGCCTCAATGATTCTATAACTGAATCAACAGATGTATAATCATTAAGATAGCCATGGTACATAACCCTAATTGTACTAAGGGGACTATTATGCAAATTAATTATTCTTCATTTTAGATCAGGGAATGATATTTGTAATAACATTTATTGCATAATGGCTCGCTCTGGGATCGCATGTCCAATATTATCATCCAAAATTGTTTCCATATCATTGTTTACAGGTAGCTCGCAAAAAGATATAGAATCATCTACAATCTATGGACCAAAAATTGCAGGCTCAGCCTCTGGTGCTAGCTTTGGATTCATTTTAGGTGCAAGATTCTTCAAGAATGGAGCTGGTTCTACGCCACGTGCATGCGTCTCCAATGCTGGCTGGTTTCCACCGAGGTTGTTGTTGTCTTTTTGTATTTTTGTATTTTCTTCATTTTTTTGTGGTTTTTCTACAAGTGGTGTTCCTTCAAAAATGATGCTTGGCTCTCCTGTTGGATTGACTGACGATTCCCTGTCAAATGCAATGGGCTTTACCTTTGCGACAGCTGATGGCTGCAGTGCTCTACTGCTCCTAAGAGTAATAGTGTTACATGTAATCAAATCATTTCTACATGAATGGGGCAGATCACTGCAAACTTGCTCCTTGCATCAAAAATTATTTGGCTTAGCCTCGACTGGGTGGTATGACGGTTTTGGAAGTCATCAGGCTGTCTATATTCTAGGTCATCTCTGCCATATTCTTGATGAGCTGCTCCAAGCATGCAAGGGCCAGGTTCACCGGTGCAACCTCAGAAGAACCTCCCACTTGGGGCCTTTGGTGATGATAGTGTGGAGGAGGCTGTTGCTGGTAACCCTATGAAAATTGGTGAGGAGGAGGACGAGAGGAATGCTATGAATACTATTGAGAGGGATAAAAATTTTGGTATGATGCAACCAGCTGCTATGGAAGGAAAGCCTGATGACAGTAGCTGGACTGTTGTTGTTGATACCCCTGCCTCCAAGTGTTCCCATATTGTGGAGGCTGTTAGTTTTGGGGTGGGTAGGGTTGGAAGTTTCTCCCTCCCTGTTGCACCTGGTGGTGTAGCCGATTGATCGAGTTTTGTCCCTAAGGGTATCCCTGATGATGGGTTAGCTCCTGTTCGTGTTCCTACACACCATTAATCTGTTGAATCTGTGGTGGGGATGGTGGAAATTGCTCCGGATAGGCTGGCTGTGGCTCTATTTGATAAACAACCATCTGGTTCTGGGACTGTAGGGGCTGCTTCGGGACAAGCACGTAGTACACCAGCTGAACTGGTTGGGGCTGTGGGAGACTCGACTGATGAAGTTGTATTTGTGGTGGCTCCTTCTGCTCAGCAGAGTTCTCTGCAATGGCAGATACTTAGTTGCATGTGTTGGCATTCAGAGCATAGACTAGCTGCTCCAGCTATTGAGAGATCGAATCAAGCTTCTCCAAGCCCTGGGTTCTCTTCTCAATGACTGACATTTTTTTGAGGCCATGTGACCTCTTCTCAATGATGTCTACCTTAGACAAGTGGCTCCCAATGCTGAGGTTGGAGCTCTCATCCTTGTCTTCGGCGTGGGTAGCCATGTTGACAGGCTTGTTGGTGGTGATGGGCATTATCATGTAGGTGCACGATGAGGATTGAGAGGCTTCTCCTTCAGCCATCTCTTAAAAAATGTTCCAGACTATATCCTCATCCTTGTTAAAATGAGAGCCACCACAAGTAGCATCGACGAGCCTTTGGATTTCTAGTGTCAACCCACCAAAGAAGTATTGCACGAGACTGGTCTTGGGAATCTCGTGGTTGGGTCACTTTTCTTGTAACTTCTTGAATCTCTCCCATGCTTCATGTACTGTCTCATGTGGTTGCTGACAAAAGCTAGAGATGCAGGAACGCATCTGATTCAGTTAGCAGAGACGCTAAAATTTATGAAGAAATGTTGATTTCAACTTCTCCCAAGTCGTCACTACTTTTCCCAAATGGTCGACCCAATACATGGCCTTGTCTTGGAGGGTGAAATGAAAAGCATCCATCTTGATTACCCCCGGTGGGATATTAGGCTAATGAGAGACTACACAGATGCGGCCAAATTTCATGAGGTGGATGTAAGGTTCCTCAGTTGTATTCCCGTGAAAGTTGGGAAGCAAAGACATGAACTACAACTTCAGCTCAAAATGGGCATGGATTGGTGGAATCTGGATCAACTCAGTGATGCGTCCGACCCCAAGGTTGAAGGTTTCCTTCAGAGTCAGCTTCGTCGGTGGTGGTCCTGCCTCCCATCTCTAAAAATGGGGTCCACCTACGGAAAATTCATCTCCCGCACCTCCCTAATTGAGCTCAATCTTTAGTGTTGGTTCATCCTCCCTCCTGGCATCTCTATCGTCAGCCCTCCTCCTTAAATCATTCAGCATGTCTTGAGAGGCGGCTTGGGACAAGGCATGATTAGTCAGTTGCTGTTGGATGACATGCATAGAAGTGAACAACTGATTGTTGACCTCATTCTGTGTAGTGTACTGTCCTTACCCTTGATTTTCCTGCTCGCTTGGTTGGGGCTGCGGACCCTTTCCTATTCCTATAGGAGCCATATTTGAATTGGCTTGAATATCTGGCTCTTGATCGGGTTGAGAATCTGCATGATGGAGTACACCCTAATCAATCTCTTTCTGAACACCAACTGTTGAGATGAATATGGAATTAAGGTCAATCCCAGAGTGTTGTGAATGGAGCATAGGATATTGACTTAAATCGATCTCCAACCATAAGGGGTCAATTCTGGGACAAAAGTAATACCGGTTTATTTGGAGAGGAAGAGCTAGCTCAGGCTGCGATTCAATCCCGAACAATGGATTTATTTGAGAAAGGAGAGTATTGAAAGAAGAGAGAATCGAGGAGTCCAAGGAAAATTTTGCAAGATCCGAACCAACTTCTTGGAGATCACCCTGCCTTATTGAAGATGTTGGCGACACAGAATCGATGTATGCATTGGCGAGGTCCCGACTAAACCATCTGTGTGACGACATCATGAGAGGGTCAAAAGAGATAGATGATGGATGAAGAATACTGAGGCAAAAAAGGAATAAAAGGAGTATAAAACAGTAGAACGCTCACAATGAGCAATGGTCAATTAGGAAGGAGAGCAAAAATGGAGCAAGTGCGCGATGTTTTCATCTCGACCTTAATAAGACTAATCAATCAAACCTCAAAACAATGGATTCGCAATTGAAGTTGTTCGGCAATTATCTTTGTTAGTTTTAGATTTTATTTTCACGTAATTTATCATTTAGCGAGTCCTTAGAGCGCTATGCCTAGAGGAGAGAGTACTGCCGGAAAAGTATCCCATACTTATCCTCCTCCTTTGTAACCTGTAGTATACATTTTTTAAGGTCCTTGTAACCCTTCTTAGATCTCTACTCAACCAAAGAAATAGAGCGAGGAAGCTGATAGGTAAAACCACTACTTTGGACCTTCCTCACAATGGAATCACCCGTGAGCGTGCGAGGACCTACTCAGACACAAGACGATGAGACAGACACCCCCGTGAAGGTGTGGCCTATGCTCAATATTTCGGACAAGGTCGATGCTCTACACAATAGAGAACATCATCGTTGACCTAGCCCTACTCGTCTACGTACGATAGAAGCGCCAATACTTCGGAAATCTAGGCGATACACAAGGCAGTCAAAGACTGGGTTTTAGGCTCTAATCCTTACGAAGGCATTCTCTCACTGGGAAGGAGACCTTCCAATGCAACCTGAAAATAAATGAGGGCTTTGCTCACCTAAGGAAATGAGTTTAATTAATCAATTTTATTTAGGTCAAGTATTTTTAGCAATCCCTATTTTAAAATTTTTTGTGTTATCACTTGCTCAGACTCAATACAAGATCCTAACATTTTTGTATTTTCTTTGATTCCTATGTAATCCAAAAACAAAGGGAGATAGTCGGAAAAGCAATGCTAGGCAACACTAAGTTGGAAATGTCACCTTAGTGCCTAAATGATGAATGCTCAGTTAGAAGACTTGTAGTGCTTCCCAGCTCTCTCCATGCGGGATGTGAAACATGAATTTTTAAACCTAAACTATATGTCGATATGCACATGGAAATCATTCTAAACAGGAAATTGCTACACGTGAAGAACCAAGTGCAAAATACTCAGAATGAAACCTAAGTCTAGTCTTCGATGCCGATCGATGCCTGCCACAACGGTTCCTACAAGCGTTGTATACGACCTCTCTCGGCATGCAGTTTAAAAGCTGAGTTCCTAGCAATTAATTATTCTAAGTCCAAATGCGAGAACTATCGGTGCACGAAAAATAATTAGGTGTTTGGCCTTATATTACACGATCAGGCAAGCCTAAAGATTAAGTATTTATTCCACAAAACAAATGAAAGTAAGGAGAAAAACACAAATCATGAGAAACAAAGTGAAGAAAGTGGTGGAAAGCTCGAAAAACGCGGTGAACCCCCAAGTGAACAATCACTTGGAAATTGGGCCCGAATGTCCAAGTCCAAAGTACATGTATTATTACAAATTGATAATTCAAATAAGTCTCTCTCTCTCCCTCTCACGAAAAGTAAAAATCATAAACTAATGTCCTCTCTCTCAAGAGCCTCCTACTCTCTACTGCTGTCTAGGTCAGAATAGCCGGCTCCTAGTCCCAAGGCCACGTAGAATCGCCTAGGAGACCCTCCTTGGTCCGCGGTCCCTCGCAAGAAAATAAGAGAAGAGACGTCAAACAATTCAAAATAGATAATCAAATAAATAGAGATAATCTCAAAAATGGCTAAGCACGTAAAGAGACAAAATCTACTCTACAAGACGATGCCCCTTGGCAATGGCGCCATTTGATGAAGGGGATTTTATGAGGGTCTAGAAATCTCACAAGGCAATCCAGTCGATGTAGTGACCACTCACAAAACCCAACTTCAGACAACAATTAACCCACAATAAATGATCAAGCAATGAAAAAAATGTGGAGATAAAATTGATTTTATTTAACTTTACAAAATGTGTGTATAATGAAAGTACATAGAGTGTCTAACACAAGGAGCAAACAAGATAGATTGGGCTATGAAATACAAAAAATGCGATCGTGACTCTTTTGTCTATATTTCTTTTTATGGGTTTTTTATTCTATATTATTTAATTTTTTTTATAATTTTATAATTTTCTATTTTTTAATTTTCTATTTTTTTTATATTTTTTTAGATTTTTATACTTTTATTTTCACTTTCTTTTTTATAATATATAATATAGCTATATATAAAGTATATATTCAAAGTAAGCTAAGATAGGTATAAATAATAATAAAAAGAGTCAAAATGAAGTATATAAACTATTTTTGGGGTTTTTACATTTTTTACTAATTTTATGATTTTTTAGGTAAGTTTACTAATTTTTATATATTTTTAAAGTAAAAAATACCCTAAATCAAGGATTAATTAAATACCCGAAATAGAAATGGAAATTAAAAAATCAAATGGAGTCAAAAATTTTCCAAACCATTTTTCATATAAAGATAATATTATAAATAAAATTTCGTATACAAAAAAATATAATTTTTGGGATTTTTAGGATTTTTTTATAAGGGTTTTTAGGGTTTTCAATTTTTAAGAGTTTCCTTTTATACTTTTTAGGGATTTTTGGTCTGGAGTTAAAAAATAACTAAATAAATGCAAAAACTATGTTTTTGAAATTTTTCAAAAGCCTTTATATTTTTTATGGATTTTCCTATGTAGACAGGGAAAAATAGTCTCTTTTTATTTTTATAAAATATTAAAAATATCCAAAATTTCAAAATAAAATATGGGCAAGAAACTTCAAGCAAACCTATTTTTTGGGATTTTTTCAAGCAAATATGACATTTTAAATAAATAAAATAAACAAAGAGAAACTACACTACTAGTAGGGGCATTTTTGTAAAAAAAATAAAGCAAAGGGGTCTCTCTGCATATTTCATAAAAATATATAATTGAACTAAAAAGTTACTGGACTGAATGCAAATATCTAAACCCACAAGTGCCTCAGTGCAAAATGTGCACCTCACGTGGGCGGCCACGTGAGGAGAGCTGGCGGAGGACTAAAGTGTAAATACTAAGAGTTCGGGGGAGGCTTTTTGCAAGTTTTACAAATCTTTATACATGGTAGCAGGAAATTTAAATACTAATTTTTAAATTAATAAAATGGCTAGGTCAGTGGTGCAAATTACCTAACACTTAGCGTAGATAAACTGTTCGCAGACATCACTTAATCCACATGTCACGTTATGGTAGCTCGATGAAGCTTCACGACAGGTGGATGTGACTAGATCCAAGCAAAAGATCTGACGGCTGGGATACTCTGGATCCAATGGTTGTGGCAGACTTGGGCACGAGTTCTCGATCCTACGGCTAGAGGGACGCCTGGAAGAACGACCGACGAACTCATCCCAAACGAGATTCGATATGCTCGTGCTTCCTACTCCAGCGATCAGGGGCTCCTCAAAAGGTTGCTTTATGTTCCTGCTCCTCCTCCGCACCTCCCAGGTGCTTCAATGGGGATCGAAGACCATGGAATGTCCTCAGGTGCTCGATGATGCTTCGACGGACCTGGGGAGGTGGTTCTTGGGCAAAATCGACTCGCAGAGAGGTCCTTCCAGACCTGTGACATATCACACAAAATGGCGAGGCGAAGGGGCATGTTCTAGGTCTTTATTGGCAAATGTCAGAGAGGGAATGGTGGCGTGGCGAAGGTATGAGCAGTGGAAGCCAAAGCGAGGCTCTGGTGAGGGCTTTTTTAATCTTAATCGCAACTACAAATCGCCATTGAAAGGCAAAATAAAAATGTAAAATAAAAATAAAGACTACAAATATCTAAAAAAACTAAGAAATCAATCCTCAATGACTGGAAGACCATGAGGTGGACCTCACGGTGAGCCTTCGACGGAGATGGTGGAGACCACCCAAGACTGCCTCTTCAGTCGCCCTAGATGCATGGAGTGAAAGCTTTCACCTTCCACAACGATTTGGGCACAAAACGAAAAAGGAAAGGTGGCCATGTGGGACTCAAAAAATGGAGGAAAGTTGGGAGGTTGTTTATGTACAGAATGGTAGAGTGGCGGTGGGATGATTTTTGAGGAGAGATACATATCGAACGAGGAAGATATGGGTAGAGAAAAGGTGCTGGCGTAGATCACAAATGGACAGAGGAAAAAATCTATGAAGGGTCTACATCTCCTCTAGCAACACATCGAGGAGGAAAAATTCGAGAAAAGAGGCCAGAGCGTAGGTCTGATAAAGGCTAGGCGGGAGTCAGAGGAGTTGACTGCCGGTCAACTCCTAACTCCAACTGGTTGGTCCACGTGGATCAACCAGGAAAAACCTGGCCTAAAAAGCTTGAAAATCATTATTAAATATAAAACAATATTATTAATTTTATAAAATAAAAAATATTATTTTCTAAATTATTTTATTATGATATTTATTTATTTTTTAAAGGTCTATAATTACAAGTTACTTTTTAGGGTTAATATATATATGTATATTTGTCTATGTTTTGTGTCTTTTATTTTTATGTTGTATTTTTAATTTTATTATTATATAAAATTATAGCTCATTTTTACATACTTAGATATATTTTTATTATATTTTTCTAATATAATATGAACACTTAAATAAATAGGTGTATTTAATATATAGGTAAAGTTATTGTAATTTCACTTATGTATTTTATATAAGTATTTTATTTTAATGTTTTTTATTGTTTTTTTAGGTTTAATATGTACATGTATTATAAATAATATTTACAAAATTACAAAAATATAAAATTATGAAAAAAATAAAGAACAAATAAAATGATTATTTTAATCCGGTATATTATATAATAAAAGTTCAAAACCTAACTTTCACACTTTAGCACCAATAAAATATGAAACCACCTTCTTTAAATAGATTATTTACAGTTATATACAATTAAAGGTGACTTTGATATATTTTGAGTTTTTATTTAGGATATATGGGTCTGGGAAGTTGGTATTTTGGAATATTATTTAGAGTATAATTTGTACAATGTATATTATTTTTGTATGAAATAAATTTTGTATTTTTTTATGCATTATTATATACAACTTTCATGTATTTTTTATTTGAAGTATAAAATGTAGAGAATAAAATACGTCCCAATGGGAATTTTATTGAATTATTGGCCCTTATCTCCCCTACTTTATTCTTAGTCGACTTAGTCATCAAGATGCCTGGGTCTCGAGGTTTAGGGTCATAAAATATCTTCAATATTTTATTATTTTTGTTTTCTTTTCTTTATTCTATAATGTTGACATTAAAAACAGTATCTTCTACACACTTTACGCAACAACGCATGAATATTAATTTATGCAAATTAGAGGTATTTACATGCATTTACTAGAGACTTTAAGATCAAAATGATAGAATAAAGGTGATGAAATGGAGATTCGTCAACAACAATAGCCTTGTTCCCAGTTTCAACAGCCTCCAACTCACTCTTACCAGCAACAACAACATGGCCAACCTTAACACTTTCAGTGAGGCAACCCATCCAGTTCTCATGCTCCCACGTATGAGACCCCATCATTAGAGGATCTCGCCCGTATGATTACAGAGCAGCAGGCCACTTTCAGGTGAGAGATGGATGAGTTCAGGCAGAAGATGAGAGAGATCATCAAGGGCAAGGTTGCCATACCCTCACATATAGAGCCTAACCTGAATAATCTGAAGAGGAAATCTGAGCAAGTACAGTATACCGAGTTTTCCACTCCTAGTGAGGTACTTGATGCTATGCATTATTTATTTGATGCTGATTTTGTGACACTTAGGAGTGATAGGAAGCCAGCTGATGGCGACTGATATAGGCGACATCCTGATGCAGACTCTATAGCGTCAAATGAGCTAAAGAGCGGTGTTGATGCCGCTGATATTGATGTTGATGGTGGTGTTGATGCCACCAACTTTTAGGATGATCCAATCGAAGATGTTAATGTCGTCCCTTCTTAATATGCTACAGATGGTGGTGTTGATGCCAACAGGATACCATGTGACGGGCCCGAACACGGTACTGATGCCACATCTTCAGATGTTGTTGGTGGTACTGATGCCACTAAGAGTCTATGTATAGATAATCTAGTTATTTTGACTTTTACTTCTGTACCAGAGGATGATAATTTTTGAAAAGTACAAAAATGGAAAAATTTTGAAAAATAAAAAGACGAATAGAGGAAAGGTTTTTGTTTCTTCGTTTGGTCCATCTGATGTGATACTTGATGCTTATATGGCTTCCAACCATTTGCATGTTCAGATACCTATTCCTACTCCATACCATCTAGTTGTTGAGGAGGGTACAATCATCACCTTCCCTCAAGCACTCTGCTTAGGGAAGGGCCAAAAACAGAAATTCCCAAAAAGAGGCAGCAGTTAGAGTTCAACGAGAAGATGATAGATAGATTTCATATCCAGCTGACTCTCTAGGAGGCATTAGAGCACATCCCTCTCTTCCGGAAGAACCTTAGAGTGAAGACCATAGTCCACTGGAAGAAGAGGTGTAACCACAGTGTAGGAATCCATCTGCTCACCCGTGCCATACGCTTACCAACCATAACTGATTGCCAACCAAGAGACTAGATGTTGAGGCTCCATATTTACGATGCCACATTTACGCGAGCGATTCGATTGTACTCTATTAGAAAACAAGTCTTTGATTTACCTTCTTTACGCAACCCTACTTGACCACTTCGGGTTTGGCCCTCTTCAACATAGGAGGACAGTACTTCAGTTTGCATATAGATCTGTCAAGACGTTGAAGGGATTACTGAAGGATGTGGTCGTCACCATTCAGGGCATGAAATTCCTCGTGGACTTTGTTATGTTGGACATGGAGATCACTAAATGTGTGACCGATACCCCGATCGTATTAGGCCGACCTTTCCTGGTGATAGTAAAGGTTGTTTCTGATCATGATATAGGGAAGGTATACCTTCATGTTGAGGGCAAGAATATACAAATAGAGACGATTGAAGAGTTGAGAGTTAAAGGTACAACTAGCTCAGAGCAGGGATTAGAGCATACTAAAAGTTCAGAGCCAGACATCCACTACGAGTGTGATTTTGTGATCACACACGTTGAGGCATTGGGCAGAACTCATTTCACGAGCTCCTGTCACACCTTCAGACTTCGTAGATTTACATATTCCAACTGGTGAGAGTTTTGATAGCACACTTGTGGCACATGATACTTTAGAGTATGACGATGTAGATTCTAGTAGCGAGGTTGATTTCATTTATTGTTACTTCGATTCAGATTCCTCAGACTCAAAAATAGTTTTTAACTGGCAAAATTTTGACAAGTATTTTTCGTGTTTGATATCTGTAGAGCCTACGGCCAGGACTGAGACAGAGGCAGTGCAATTGATAGAGACACCAGTAGGGCCTTCTTCATCAAGTTCAAATGAGCAGCGAGAGTTTTCCCATTAAGAACTGGTAGCTTTCACACAAAAATTCGGAGGCTAGATTTACAAGCTCCCACATGGCCAAAGTTCAAGACCTTATCACAGAGCATGAAGTATAGATTCCTTATGGGTGAAGAAGATATGTTTCCAGTCCTTATCTCAGCGGATTTAACTGATGACCAAGAATCTCGTTTGATGGAGGTTCCTGAGAGGAACCACAAGGCAATCGGTTGGTCTGTAGCAGATCTGCAGGGGATAAGTCTGGCCCTATGCTCTCACCACATATACCTCGAGGATGATGCTAAGCCTTCGCATGAGTTCCAGTGTAGGTTGAACCCGAATCTTTGAGAAGTGGTCATGAAGGAAATGTCCAAGTGGTGGAGCACCGATTTTATCTACCCCATCTCCAACTCCAAGTGGTTTAGTCCATGACATGTGGTACCCAAGAAGACGGGTAACACTATATATGTGAATGAGTCTAGAGAGGATATTACTACCTTTGTTCCCACTTTTTGGAGGGTCTGTATGGATTATATATAATTTAATCAGGCCACCAAGAAGGATAAGTTCCTACTACCATTCATTGATAAGATTATTGAGAGATTATCTAGGAAGAGTCATTACTGCTTTTTTGACAGGTACTCGGGGAATAATCAAGTGGCCATTACGCCCGAAGACCAAGATAAGGCAACATTCACTTGTCCATTTGGGACGTATGACTACATTCCAAAGGCGCATGCTTTCCATCTTTTCGAACATTATGAGTTAATGTTTAGAGGTCTTCATGGATGATTTTTTGATCTACGACGATGGGTTTGATGCTTGACTTGTTTGCTTAAACCGTGTGCATCAGTAATGCTTTAAGGTCAAACTTGTTCTATCTTGAGAGAAGAGTCATTTTATGATGACTCAAGGGACGGTCCTTGGTCATATCATCTATAACAAAGTCATGGAGGTCGATCTAGCCAAGGTGTATATCATCAAGAAGCTCACTCCACATTCCAATCGAAGGTAGTTGCGGTCTTTTATGTGGTATGCCAGTTTGTACCGACGGTTCATTTAAGACTTCAGTCGCATTGCCCTAAGGCTTACTGATCTTCTCACGAAAGACACCTAGTTCCTTGTAGATAATAAGTGTCTTTTTTCATTTGAGACTATCACTGATTTGTTTGTGCATGCTCTTGTCCTTCAGCCACCCGATTAGTCTCCCCTATTTGAGATCATGATGGACTCTTCTGATTTTGCCATAGGGGATGCACTAGGACAAAGAAGGGTTGTATTGACTTTTTCCATTTACTACGCTAGTCGTACGGTGGATTTCACCCAACGGAATAATATTGTTATAGAGAAGGGGATGCTAGTTGTAGTCTATGCTTTGGATAAGTTTAGATCTTATATTCTCAGATCTAGAGTGACTATTTACACTAATCACACCGCCATGCAGTACTTAATGGTTAAGAAGAATGCCAAGGCATGCTTGACAAGATGGATCCTTCTACTCCAAGAGTTTGATATTGAGATTAAGGATAAACCTGGAGTCAAAAATGTGGTGGCGGATCACCTCTCCTTATTAGAGCATCTTGAGGATTTTGAGACAACCACACCTATCAGTGAGACTTTCCCAGACGAGGCGATTCTTGCGATCACCTCTCTCCCATGGTATGCTGACATTGTGACCTATTTTGTTGCCAAGAAAGTTCTACAAGGTTGGACCAGGGAGCGACTTGAGACTTTCCTCACGAAGGCCAAGTCGTACCATTGGGAGGATCCCACCCATTACCACGATGGGGGGATAGTGTCTGGTGTCCGTGTATTCCTCAGGAGGAGCACCATACCATCCTCACCTATTGCCACAAGCTTGAGGCAGGTGGACATCACTCTAGGAGACAAACAACACAAAAGGTTCTCCAATCATGTCTTTGGTGGCTAACACTCTTCAAAATTCATATGAATTCATGAAATGGTGTACTGAATGTCAGAGGATGGGTAGTTGTGATCATAGAGAGATGATGCCAATGCAACCTATTCACTTCTGTGAGGTTTTTGACGCATGGGGCATCGATGCCCATTCCCAAAGAGTCAGGGATTTGAGTACATTTTGTTGGGTGCAAATTATGTGAGTCGTTGGATTGAGGCAATCCTTACCCGAGACACTGATGCGAGAGCTGTTTGCAGATTTTTTAAGAAAGAATATTATATCATGGTTCGAGGTTCCTAGAGTTTTGATTTATGAAGGGGGGACTCATTTTATCAATGACAAGGTAAGGGTCCTTGCTAATGAGTTCAGCATAGACCATAGAGTTGTCACTCCATATCATCCACAAATGAATGGTCTTTCTGAGGTTTTGAACCAGGAGATCAAGATAATATTGCAAAAGATTGACTGCCCAGACCGAAAGGACTGGTCACAGCTTTTGGACTCAGTCTTGTGGGCCTATAGGACATCCTTCAAGACACCTTTGGGTACATCTCCATTTCAACTTGTTTATGGAAAGACATGCCATTTACATGTGGAGATCAAACACAAGTCACTATGGGTAGTCACAGAGATATTATTGGATCCAGAGAGTGTAGGAGATCAGATGAGTGCTTACAGCCTTGGAGGAGCTTAGAGATACATCCTTCTCGAGTTGCTTACAGTATAAGGATAGAGTGAAGATATGGCATGACTCTCACATAAGCCATAAGCAGTTTGAGCCAAATCAGAGAGTATGGCTAATTGATGCACAACTAAGATTATTTCCTTGGAAATTATAGAGTAAATGGAAAGGGCCTTACTTAGTGAGAAAGGTGCACGTCAATGACAATATTGACATATCTGAGTTGTCTTCAGAGTCCACCTTTCGAGTCAACGGTCAGCGCCTGAAGCCTTTTCTTGATCATGACCCATTGGCCATTGATGTGGCCCCTATTAACTTTGTATGAGATGTGTTCTGATTCTCATCTTCTGCATCTTATACCTACTTTACAATTTCCATCCGTCGCTTCGTATATCCATGTTTTCTATTTTATTCTTTTATTCTTCCATTCTATTTAACACCCCAGGTCTCACTTCAGATGTTCTTCATCCTAAGTATAGGGGCATGTTGAACCTGTGTTGTTCATATTTCTTTATGTTCTATTACCCATGTTTTGTTGCCTATAATCAGGGACATCTGACACTAAGTATAGGGGAAGTAATATCTACTTTTCATTTCTTTGATTGTTCCGTCACTTGTCCCTCATCTGTTGATATTCTTTTCTATACTTAGGGATCCTTTACCCTAATTATAGTGGGGGATAGGTTGAGTCGTTGATTTCATGAACATTCTCTTCCTCGATTATTCCCTTTTTGTACAGTCTTCTATACTTAGGATTGCTTGATCCTAAGTATAGGGGGGATCACCAATTTCTATTCAATTCATTCCTTCATTATTTTGAGTCGTTGTAGTATAGGATTCTTTTCACTTTTCTATACTTAGCACGAGTTATGTCTTCCTTGTAGCTCTCTGATCACTCTAAGGACATCATTAGAGCTAAGTATAGGGGGTGTCGTATATGTTGTATATATTTTAGCATAACTTTTACTTTGGGGATAATAATATGGCTATTATTTATTAAAACTGATTTTTTTTTTAAAATATTTGCAAACATGTGTGTAAAAATGATTGTAAAATGATTTGCAAATTTTTCGTAAAAATGTTTATAGAAATCTTTGCAAAAATTATTTTTGTACATTTTTTTAAAATATTTGTAAAAGAATTTTTGTTTGTAAAATGTTTGTAAATTATTTTGTATATCAAAATTACGTATATTGTACAAATGTTTGTAATATGTTTGTGAAATATATGTTTCCAAAAAGTTTTTGAAATTTTTTTGTAAAGTGATTTGTAAAATTGTTTGTAAATTAGTTTTGAAAAGTTTTGTAAAATAGTTTGTAAAAATGTTTGTAAAATATTTTGTCACATGGGTTATAAACTATGGGTATACAAATTACTTGTAAATAAAACCTATACTTATTTGTAAACCTGTATAAAACTCTTGTATACAAGATCCTTTAATAAAATTTTTAGATAAAATCCACTTGTATAAATTGTATATAAAACTCATAAATAAAACCCTTGTCAATACGTACATATTTTTCTAAATATTTGTAAAAACTTTCTTTCATTTCTTATTCAAAATACCATAAAAATTGAAAAAGATAAGCCAATAAAAATTGGCAAAATTTCTTTGAAAAACTTTTCAAAAAGGTTTTGTATTCGTTTCTAATGTTTTATAAATACCTTTTTATTGCATGTGCCTATGCATTTTTCAGAATCTTTATTGACATTTAAACCAGTCTGGAATAAAATTGAAGAATGGAGCTTGGTTAGGACCTTAATCCACTTAACTTAAGAGGAACCTTATAAGAAGTGGAGTTGAGATTTTTCAGGTCCTACAGACTTAATTCTTTGCGTCCACAAGGCTATGTTCACTTATCATCTTGACTAGTCCATGTAGAATATTTCAAGGCACACATGATCCTTACAGACAGTGGTGCACTTTACACGTAGCTCTTCATGGATGAGGTGGTGAGGGGGCAGAATCCTTTGGCTTGGGGTAGCACATGTGTGTGTTACTACTAGTGTAACCACTCGTCCTCGTCTAGGGAGAGATGTGCATATCAACCAGGTCTAGTAGCATTGAAGTATACTGGGAGGATGTTGTAGGGTTGCGATAATGCTTAGAAAGAGGGATAGTCTATTGGCTCAAGAAGGAAAACTCCTTATGTACATGTTTCACCTTACACATATGTTGTATATATGTCATAAAAATTGCAAAAACTCTAAAAAAGTGTGCATGCCTGATTGGAAATAAAATGCCTGCCAGAGTGTATATAGTAAATAAGCAAAGCTTATGTGATACATTGTCTCATCTCATGGAAGCATGCAGTTGGAGACTTGGCTACATTGGTCAAGCACCAAGGGATACGTAGCTACACCGGCCACAATCCATTCTTTTCTTTCCCTTCTTCTTCAGCTAGTTGCACTTGGACTTAGAAGGGAATACCCCGCTCCTCGAGGAAAGAGTTTCTAGATCGGGGGACTAGAGTTACCTTGTTGAGAAAGGTTGTTTCTTTTCCATTTCTAAGGTGGGGAGCTATATATCACTGACAAAATACAAGGAATGATTCATAATCATAAGAGTTTGCGTATGTAGACTTGTTCTAACCTGACTGTTGTGGTGACCTAACCTTAGATTTATGGAACATAAGGGATGCTGAGTCTTAAATCTATTTCCCAATATGGTTTCGCTAATCTAATAATCCAAAGGTCTGACCGAGCTCCATAGTACAATTTTATGAAGATAAGTTTAATAATCAACATTAATTCTCCTTTCTTTCCTTTTCTTTTCTTTATTTCCTTTTCACTTCTTTTTCAAATAAGTGTTTGCTGGGGGACTGGAAATGGTCAAGTATATGGGAATGATGAATCCATGATTCACATCCTTTATTCTTTTATTTTAGCTAAATTCCCTATGCAAAATACTTGTAAATATAGGTCAAATCTAATAAATTAGCATTATGCATGCATTTGTTAATATTGTGTAATTACTACTTATTTATAAAAAAATAAAAGAATAAAGAAGAAAAGAAAACAGAAAGAAATAAAATAAGGTTGTAATTATGCAATAAGTACAGACTGACCTGAACCCCAAGAGAAGGTATACTATTGGCCTGATCGACAAGGAATAGAGTAGGGAGAGATAGTGTCCTTATTCACTATATATATTCATTACTACTCCTCATGTATATATCCTTCACCTATTTTATTTCTAAATAAAATAATCTAAAAATTTGGAAATAAAAACCTAATGCAAATAATAAAATTAATTGCAAAATTTAAAATGTGTACAATTGTACAATACCTATACTTGTATATATGTATTTATTTATTTCTTTTGTAAATGTATATATTGTAATTTTTAAACACTTGTATATACTCCTAATAATGAAATAAAATTAAAACAAAATAAAAATAAAATAGAGCCTTCATTGTACAATGTAACCAATATTGTTTATATTGTACACAATATTAATTTATTAACACTTGTAATTAATCTATAAAAATCAAGTAAGAATGTTTTTATACAATTTAATTTATTTTGTAAGTAAATAAAATCAAAAATATAATGTATTTTGTAAAAATCATAAAATAAAAATACATGTATATAGTATATAGGTATATTATACTTATACATACTAATGCATACTGTATATAATATTGTATATACATTATTAAAAATCACATAAAATAGTTCTAAAATAGCAAACAATTTTAATTTTATTCATTTCTATTTTAAAATTATTTGTTTTTTAATCCATTTTTCTTTTATTTTGTAAATTCAAATTTCCTGATTGGTCAACTCGGGTACCTTAACCCGTGTCCACCTTCTGCTCCCCCAGGTCCAAACCAACAGATCATCACCAGACTCGATTCTCAACATTTTCCTGCCCGGGTCTGACACTTCTCCTCTTAGATTGCGGACCCATCTCTTCCATGCAAATTCACGATCCTTGCAGATCCCTAGGAGGGTCCGAATCCACCTCAAATTGTGTGCCCTCTCTTAATCTTTCAAGAACCTGAGGCACCCTATAAATCCTATCCTCGAGCTCCTTCATGTGCTAGCTCGTTCCTCATGCCTCCTCTCCTCTACTTGAGTCTTCAAGTCAGTGATAGCATCCTCTGGCTTCCACTTGGAGCTTGAATTGGTGCCGAGTCGATCGCAACTTGATCATTGCCAGAGCTCTCCTACATGACTAGCCTCCTAGGTCCTCTGCAACTCGGTTGAGGCCCCGACCACTCCACCTTCCCTCGCATTCCATTCTAGCGCTTTCAGGTAACCTCTAGCCTCTACATTTCACCATTCATTCTCCATTTCTTCCATCGTCCACCATCCGCCATCTTTGCTCCAACCCGAGTGTCAGAGACCCATATCTCCCTTCCCTCCCTTCAAATTGATGCGCTATTTCATAACTCATCCTCCCTCGCAACCTGATCATCTAAATCTTGCCCATCGGAGCAAGATTAGCCTTGGACTTCTTCCACCAGCTATGCTGGAAGTCTCCTCTGCCTCCCAGTCACTTCTCTTATTTTCCCTTGCAGAATAACCTTGGACGGACCTTGTCCTCCAAGCTGCAAATGCACTTGCTGGTTCGGGCGTGCATAAAAGACCCGATTCAACCACAACACAAGAGACAGATCAACTTCTTGCATGACCACCTCCAGATTCTCATCATGACGTTCTCCATCTCATCCGAGTACTCCACTCGATGCGGAACCACTTTAGGAGTGTGCTGGATCCTTCGGCTAGTTGATCAAAGCTTTGGAGGGCCAGATATCCCCGATTGCATCAACCCTGGTGCACCGTTCTTCAATGTTCATCTAGCACGCCTCAGCACCATCAGATCATGAACCTCCCTTCCAGTCTTGATCTGGACTAATCCACACCTTTTTCAGAGACATTAGATCAAATTTTGGGTAGATCTGACATGCACGTCATCGACATTCTCTGTGTCATCAGATCTACCGAGCAACGGTCCATTAGGGCCTTACGCCAAAGCCTCCATACGTGCACGTCATGTGTCCACAAGGGTATATTGCACATTTTACCTTATTGTTTCATTTTTTTCACTTTAGTACAATAATTGTAAAATTAGTTTTTACCATTTACAATCATAACCTCAGAGTTTTATTATTTATAATTTAGTCCAGTTGAGTTGAAGTCACTTTCCTGTACACGTGTTTTCTTGGATATTTGCAAACATTACCCCATTCTCTTATGGATTAATGAAATAGAAGAAGTTTTTTGTATTTACAGTTATACCCCTGTGAGCACGGAAACACGTGCACCGCACATTTTCTCTAGATTAGTTGCACTTAGACCCTTACACTTTTATTGCTTGTTATTATTAATCCCTTGGAACTTAAATATTTGCATCTAGGACCTTCGTGCACTATTTAGTTTTGGCTCTCTTTATTAATTGCAATAAATAGCAAAACAAATTCAAAATTGAATAAAAATGAGGTTTAGTTCCTGCTAATGTCTTTTATTTGTGGTGATTTTTGTTTGTTACTTTCATTTTATTAACTGTTATTAAAAAATAATAAATAGTAGAAAAATATCCCTGTTTACCTTAGAAAAATCATAAAAATTTGAAAAATTCCTTACAAATTCTAGAAAAATTGGAGTAGCTTTATTCTAAGTGCTTGAATTTAAACCCAATTTTCTATGTATTTTATTTTATAAAAACCTAAAAATTTGCAAAACCCTAAAATCACTATAAAATTTTGTATAAAATCATAGAAAAATCCAAAAAATACGATATCAACTTTTTATATAGATATTTTCATATAGTTTTTTAAAGGGATTTTTACCCAATAGACCCTATAAACATTTTAAAATGCCTCTACGACTTTTTACACAATGTAATTACCCCATTGACCTTGTAAATTACCTCAAGAACCCCCACGGGCTTAAAACATATTACCTGGAGGGTTCATGGGGTAAGAGTTGGCAAGTTTACGGGGTCGAGGGAGGAATTAGGTTGTTTCAAAGGTCGTGGAGGTGATTGGCAAAGTTTATAGGTTCTGCCGGGAAAAAATCCCTTTTTTGAATTGATTTCCAAGAGTTTTAAGCATATTTTATATTATGAAATTTAAAACAATCCTGAATGTGCACTGTTTGAGTTTTTCTTAGGTTTTGATTTTTGGAAAATCCATAAAACATCCAAAAATTCTCCAAAAAAGTACAAAAACATTATAAAATTATTAAAAACGCAAAACTATTTTTACTTAATTTTTCCAATTAGTTTTTCCCTATTTGAAAACTATTAAAGAATGTGTGTTTGCCTTTTCATTAATTTTCTTTATTTTCCCTATTTTTAAAAATTTTAAAAATTACAAAATTAATAACCACTAGAAAGAAATCCTCTAGTTCTCTAGAATTGACTACCTAGATTATCATAGTGCTCCTCGTGTTCGACCCTGGTCACTATACCATTAATTTAAGTAGCTTAGACCACCGTTTTTCTTGCATGATTTGTTTTGGATTGAATAATTTTCCAGATATCCATTTAGTTGGCTTAGATGACAATGAGACTTGAATTGATTATCTTAACCAGGCTAGCTTTTTGGCTATCAATCATCATCTCACCAAACAGTTCAAGGGCTTGCAATTTTTCAGCATGCCTATTGTACAAACAAGTGCAAGAGCGATCTGACTAGTAGGTGTATTGCTTTCTCACCGGACAATATCAACAATACCAAGCAATAAAGTAGAAGTTTCAGATGTTTGATACCCTACAATTGATCAAGACTATATTTGGTCATCTTTAGGATCTGGAGAGATTTCGTGGATGAGCTTATACTTTATCTCTCTTAGAAAATTCTTCCCACTTTACATCATTCGGGAGAGTACGATGGCAAAGCTTTCAAGGAGGCTGATGCTGTAGCTTTGGTTACGGTTGTGGATGTGGCTCAGGATGCATTTGAGCATTGGGCGTGGTCGTGTCATTACTACTCCTTTATACCCGTAGTGCATCCACTGCCCCATTGGAGTCATATGTATAAGTGATGTTGGGAAAAGTTTAACTATCCTCCTCATGCCAATAGTGCCTATGAGAATGCCTATGACACCGCAGAGACATCGGTCTCCTGATCCACACTCAAGTGGACAAATTGTCCAAGTCAATGTACTAGATATTCTTGTCTGATGCAACTTCTACAAAACCATATGCCTGACTCTTCCACAAGTTAGAGTACTACTAGTAGTATGGATACTACTTCTGGTATAGTTGCCAGCTCTCCCACTACTTCTACTCTTACTTGGATTATTGACTCTGAAGCCTCCATAAAGTTGACAAGAGAGTGTAGTATACTAACCTTCGCAAAACCCTCTTCATCTCTGTAGTCAGTTCAGGTCACCAATGGGTCTCATTCCCTTATTACTACGATCAGAACTATGGAGTTCTCCTCCGAGCTTCGATTGATTGGAGTTCACAGTGCCCCAAATTTTTCTCTTAGCTTATTGTATGGTCATAAGTTTTGTACTGAGCTTAACTGCTCTATGAATTGTTAAAATTTCTATAGTTATTTTAAGGACATCTGGATGAGGTAGATTTTTGGTGTGGGACACAAGAAGAATGGACTTTATTATCTATATGTGCCCCTCTGATTCCACTTTTATTGGTGTTGTGTCTCTCTTTGATGATTCGTTCCTTTGGCATTTTCGCCTTGGGAATCCTTCTTCCAAAGCCCCTGATGAATCCACGATACATCATCTCAATATATTGATCATAACAAAATACCTAAGTAAAATCTCTAATAAATATCCATAAAATCAATAAAATAAAAAATTAATCTTGTAAATAAAATACACTAATTATTGTATATTAATTTGTATAAAATAAATTTACAATAAAAATCTGCAAAATAAAGGAATTTTCCACATGTAAATAGCCCAAAACTTCATGTATTTTTAATATTTTCATTTCAACTTATTTTTGGTAAATTATCTCTGACTTGTTTATAAAAATGTATATAAAAATATAAAAATTCAAAATAAATTTCACCTCAAATAAATACTCCTATATCTCAAAGAGAAAAAAACCCGTAAAACCCAAATTCTGGGGCAAATTCCTACTCTGTATGACCCCCAAATTCACCAAACTCACTTTTAAAGTTGAAGTTAGAAAATGATCTATCCAATGAAAGTGGTTTCATTAAAATCGGAGCTCGTTTGCAAAATTTGAGTTTTGGGGCCTAGGTGTACATTGTAGATATAGTCAATATTCCTTCATTCTTCCTTTTTTATTTACTTTTCTTAATTAAAAAATCCAAAAAAATCATTTTCTGTGTTTTATTTTTTTCTAGTATTTTTTTATGTTTTAAATATATTTTATTAAAAATAAAAAAATTAAAATTAGAAAAGTAGAAAACATGTACATATTGTTTGTCTTACTATGTAAATTCTCTGTTCTTTTATTTTTATTTTATTTTCATTTTTAGTAACCAACTTTTTATATATTTTTATTTGTTTTTTCTCTACTCTAACCTTTCATTCTACCACCAATTTTATTCAACTCCACAATCTTTTCTAACCTCCCATTCCACTCCATCTTCTCCACCTTCATTTTTCTCTAACTTTCCATTCTTCTTCTTTATATTCATCTCCTCATCATCATTTTGCCTGATCCGCCATTCTTAGAAAAAAAGAGAGAGATTGGAGTGTTTTGTTGGTGATAGAGGTTGAGCATCCTCCTCAAGCGATGACCTCCTTGCATCACAACTTCCAATCGAGCTCGCATAGCTTCTCCGATTTTTATTTCACTAATTGGATCGAGGTAATGATATGAGCCCTGCGTAGCTGCTCTGCAAATCTGACGAACCTCAAATAAGTTTCCCTATCATATCCCTTGTTATTTTATTTTATCTAACATTTTTGCTTTTCTTTTTATATCACACCTCCACATCATCTTCCCCACCACTTACCGCCTTCATCATACCACCACCACCTTCACCACCAAATCATCTCTTCTTGGTTTGGTTTCCTAAGATTAATGAAATTTAAAAAAAATAAAAAAACATCAAAAAAATCACAAAAAAATAAAAAAAACAAAAAAACTGTAGCAGGTGACAGCCAAGACCACCACCTCCCACCAGCAACCGCCACTTGCGGCGGTTCCTCTTGCCGCCCACCGTCGACCACCATGCCGCCAGCCACTCCAGGCATGGCGGCCCGCCCCAAGCCCCTACCATGCCTATGTTGCGCCAAGGCCACCTTCTCCTGCAAGTCAGCACCTCCTGGCTAGCCCGCTCCTTCGCCTCTAGGCGCCCCCAATGCGCGGTCACACCACCTCAATGTCGGCCTGCCATCCCACCTTTTACGCCGCCCCACCCTCTCGGCCGCCCTTACCTCGCCACCTTCCTCCTGAAGAATCCGCACAACCCCCAACGCTGCATGAGCAACACCACCCTGACCTGCTCCCTTCCTCCTCCACGCGTGGCCAGCCATGCCGCCATCCTTCGTCGCCCGCAGCTCTTCAAGCGACCGTGCCACCACACCCTCCTCCGCGTGCCACCGATACATCCCCATCCCACTCCCTACCAACGAGCTATCTTGTAATTAATCCATTTTTTATTTCTCTCACTCGGGTAGTCTCACCCCGAGCCATCTTGTAATTAATCCATTTTTTCTCTCAATTATTTTTCTACTCATTTTTGTATATATTTTATTGTTTATGTTTCTAATATAAATTTTGTTTTACTTATGAGGGCTTGGTGGACATGGAGTGTATCGAAGGTCGACGTACATGATGCGTGTCGATTGTTGAAGAGCATGGAAATTTTAATTTATTTTCAAGAGCATTTTTATTTTTGTTAATTTTTGTAATTTTTGTGTTGTAATAATTTAGTTAATTCTCTCTTTACAGTGGCTCTTGTTTGAGAGTTGGCACATGTATCCGGACTGGACTTTTGACTCGTTTGTGGTCCTGTGGTTGATTGACGTATAATAGGACTTGCACTCGCATCTCTTAGAGCTTTTTTAGTAGAATATTTTTATTTCTTGTGCTCGGAATCTTTTAGAACCACACATCACATTTAATGAGACACACTTAGATTGCATAGCTATTAGATGAAATTAATTCATTCATCACTCGCTAATAGAACTGTCTGTCTAGGAACGATTATCTCGTTTGCATCTCATATAGTATAAAATTTCAATTCTACATTACATCCTGCATGTAGAGCGCGAGGATCACTGTAAGTCTTCTAAATTGGGCATGCATCATTGATTTCACTATTTGCATCGATTTTTCTCGGCTCCATTCCCCTTTGTTTTGAAACTTAGGTTAAAAGGAAATCGGGACTGATGGCTAGGCTTGTCGTGTTTGCTGGATTAATCAAGTGATCACCGAACTTGAAATTGGGGATACTAATCTGAGTTGACCAAAAAAACTGACTAAATTTAACACTTGTTTTGGGAGAGAAAAACCCTCATTATGCTTGTGCTATTGTGATCGTTGAGCGGTGAGGATGTATCCCTAGGATAGTCCTTAAAACCTACTTATAAGCCTTGTATAATTGGACGTATATCCTTATTTATCACCCAATTAAAATTGAAAAGATAAACGATCGGACTCTTGTGACCATCACAGCGTTTAGTAGGTGAACTCAGGGTTTATTCTTGTGTTTGTATGTTTGTGTGTTATTCGGTGCACTTGCAACACTTTCTTCCTCGATCCGCTTCATTCTCCCATCTCCATTCAAAGATGTCAGAATATTGGTCATCATATCTAGATCACTCTTCTTCGACCATATTTCGATTATCACCACCATCTTATTCCTCCTCATACCTGCACCCCGATTGCAAAGTCAGAACTCTGACTAACTTCTCCACTTCTCCATACTTTTCACCTACCCAACAGTCTTATGCCCTTGACCTACATCCACCCTAGATTGACTCACCATATTCTAGTCTGCTTGGTGGAATCAAGGAACAAATCAAAGAGCAAGCCACTGCTGAAATGAATGATTGGCATATCTAAAAAATGGACCCTTCAGTTAGAGAAGCGATTGATAGAGAGTTGATTTTTGAGCTTCCCTTAATAATGTCTATTGAACACTTTCCTGACCTCAAAAGATTTGTGAGAAGTAAATTAATGCCTAAAAGGCCGGGCAATAAGAGGACAAGGACAGAGACACATAGTATTTATGGCCACCTCTTTGGTGATAGGGAGAAAAACCAAGAGCCGCAGAGTGAAATGATTGCCTAGGTTTGACTGTGAAATCAAAGACACTACCTTCACCCATACAAGAATCGATGACGACTCACTGATAAATATTTTTCCGACCTCCGTGTTTGCCAAGCTCAAACTCGGATCTGCTAAGAAGTCAAGAGAGATCGTTCAGTTGGTTAATCGGTCCATTAAACGGTCGAGAGGAACTATTTCAGTCATCATTACTTTCCAAGGTGCTCTACTGCAGGTAGACTTCACGATTATTGACATTGAGCACCAAGGAGAGTTCACCTAATCTCCAATCATTCTCGGGAAGCCGTTCTTAGCCTTGGCTAAGGTAACTAAAGATTGCGAGACTCGAGAGATCGATTTAACTGCATTGGGAGCACTTTGACCTCACCCAATCTTTGAGGAGACATGATATTCTAAGGTAACCCATAGAGTCGCAAACAGCCGTGACCTCTAAGAGATAGTTGAGTCCCGTCTCTCTACTACACATGAGATACCGAGTCTCCAGACGACCATTGTTTCAGAGACTCCCTACACCTCCACATCACCCATTGCTTGCATCACTAACACCGTGATAGCTTCTAACGAGGACTCACAACTAGAAGTTGCCCCTGAGTCGTACACGGTCATTTCTAATTTCCTTGACTATTTAGATGATCCGACGTATTAGCTGATAAATGCCAAGCCAACTAAGAACACTATGCCATACCAATGAAGTTTGCTGACTCTGTAGGAGTATTACAATGCATATGGTGGCTCATCTGATGATGAACCTCTGGTCAGCACCTCACACACCACATCCAAGACCTACACCAAAAGAGACAACTGGGACCAAATTGACCAATCTTGATAAATCGGTTGCTCCATCCTCTAGTCTATCATATGATAAGAAGTAGAAGAGTATTGATTCCTTGAGGCATTCCCCCGAACTCCTCCAGACGTATCACTCTCCTCTTCCTCTTGATGCTTGAGGTTCTAGAAAACTGATTAAGAATGTTACCGTCGACATACCAGAGAAGGAATTTTCTGAGGATTCCTCGTAAGGTCTGTATGAAGTGATCTATATGAGTGAGCTCAGTTCGACTATTCTTAAGCCATATTTGAGAAAGCAGTCGCGTGTCGAACCTCTTTGGACATTCCCTACCCCCCACTATAATTCCTCTGAGGACAATTCTGACAGCGACACGTGTGTATACTACCCACCCCCTTTCTCCCGCGAGAAGGTCTGTCACAAACCTTCTTGATCCTTGTATATTCTCATTCCTTATTGTACAGTTTTTCTTTCTTTTATTTCCCTCCCTCCCCCATGATTCACATCACTTGCCCCAGTTCCATATCGTTTTCATTTTGTTGCTATACTTTGGATGACTAGATCCTAAGTATAGGGGGATAAGTGACTCGAGTTTCTCCATCGCCTCTTTTTATTTTCTTTTTTTATATTCTTTAACACCCTCATCGGTCCCCCAATCTTGTGTTATCTACGATACTTAGTCTGACCAGAGACTAAGTATGGGGGGGCGATGCCCGTTGTGTATTCTCCAACACCCTTATATTCTTCTTCTCTTCTATTCTTTTCACCCACTTATGCTTAGTACGAGCTATGGCTTTTTGTCACCTAGTGCCATGAAGACATAACATATGCTAAGTATAGGGGGTTTGTATATATTACATATATGCTTTACCTATAGCTCGTACTTTGACTTGTTTGTAATTAAAATAAAGGGGTATGGGTAAATTGTTGTAAATAAGAGTTATAGCAAAAAAAAAACTTTTTCATATAATATTTTTTTCAAAAAAAAGAAAAAAAATCAAAAAATCTCTTTAAAAAAAACTTTTCAATTTTTAACCTTTTTTCCTCTTTCTTTTCAAAACAAAAAAATCTTTTTCAAAAAAAAAAAGAGTATGTCCTTTCTTATTTACCTTTCTTTTTCAAATAAACTTTTGAAAAAATAGAAAAATAGCAAAAACCATTTTCAAAAAAATCTTCTTTCTTCTTTTCCTTTCTTTTAAAAAATTCTTTTTCAGAATCTTTTTTTTGTCTTTTTCAAAAAGATTAAAAAAAATCACAAAAATCAAAATCCTAACTAATAAGTTGGTTTAGTCCCTGACACTTTCATATTCACACAAGACTAGTGACGTTCAAGAACACGGTTTATGAGGTCTTGAGATTTTGAGTTAACCAACCATAGTCATTAGGGTCTTTGACTTAATTGTTCGCATTTCCCTAGTTTGAAAGATTTGTTTTCTATATTGCATGCTTAGTCTTTACCTTAAGAATATAATCAGCACCTCACATACACGATTGCAGTTGTGATGAGATGAGTTGAAATTTCACTTGAGGAACTGGGATGAGGGATTTGAGTTTGGACTCGATTTTATGATGCTCGGAGATGGGATAAAATCAATGAAGGTTTCATGAAACCTGAGTGTCAGCACCTTTATCCAGTATGAGAGCATGTTCTTTTACTATCTTTTGACATTTACCTATGTGATAGGGTGTGATGAAATCTAAAAAGCTATTGATCAGTGTGAGCCAACTTTTTGTAAAAGCAGTGGAGCTAGCCAAAATTTCAAAAAAAAGAAAGAAGTGTTGAAAGAAAAGCTCTTACCATACGAAGTAAAATATCAAAGAGCTTCCACCAAAGGCGAGCGCTCCCAACCATTTCAATGTGTCCACTTGAACCACCACTATTAGGACCAAGGAATCGGGGTAGCAACCAAAAAAGGCTCTGCATCGTATAGTGATACCAGTCTAGGTGTCGAAGGTATATTAGATACTCAAAAGGGACACACACCAGTGTATGCCCAGGAAAACAAGTGCATACAACTCCGAATTCTCTTGACAGATACACTGATCAACAACAAAAAATACATGTGTTGAATTAATAAGGCACTCGAGAGGATCCTTGTTCCAATGAGAGGGAGATAAAAAATAACACAATCCTATGCCTCTCCATCAACTGGCCTTCAATCTACAATTTTAAGTCTGACAACTAAAGAGACGGTGGATTGGATGCAAGAAATGGTTTATTCCCTAGTGTTGAGGATTGGGTTCTTAGGAGAGTCTCTTGGACTAGAATCTTGGGTGAAGTTGCGACTGTACTCTTGTAACTGTAGTCCACACTTAATGTCATATCCCTATTATATATGTATATAGAGAGAGTATGATGATAAGGAAAATTGGATACCTTTTGACTAGAGCTTGGTTCAGCTTAGAATTTTAGGAACTCTAAAACCGAGAGATCTTGAATGCATCAAGTCTTGTATTCACAAGCACAGTCAGGTATTAATCAAACTTATTCATTCTTTATTTGCTTGAGGACTAAAAAAGTTTAAGTATAGCGGGTGATGAATCCACGATTCATCATCTCAATATATTGATCATGGAAAAATACCTAAGTAAAATCTCTAATATCCATAAAAACAATAAATTAATAATATGACTCTTGTAAGTAAAATACACTAATTATTATATATTATATTGTATAAAATAAATTAATAATAAAAAATGCAAAATAAAGGAGTTTTTCACCTATAAATAGCCCAAAACTTCATGTATTTTCAATAGTTTAATTTAAATTCTTTTTTGTTAATTCTATCTCTGACTTGTTTATAATGTATATAAAAATATAAAAAAAAAATAAATTTCACCTCAAATAAATACTCCTAGATCTCAAAGAGAAAAAAGTCGTAAAGTCCAACTTCTCGGCCGAATTCCTGCTCCGTATGAACTCCAAATTCTCAAACTTACTTTTAAAGTTTAAGTAAGAAAAGTATCTATCCAATGAATGTTGTTCCACTAAAATCGGAGTTCGTTTGCAAAATTTGAGTTTTGGGACCTAGGTGTACATTGTAGATATTTTAAATATTCTTTCTTTCTTCCTTTTTTATTTACTTTTCTTAATTACTAAAAATTCCAAAAAATTCATTTTTTGTGTTTTATTTTAGAGTTAGTATTTTATTTTATTTTTATCTTGTAAATATCTTTAATTAAAAATAAAAAAAATTAAAATTGGAAAAGTAAAAAAACATGTACATATTGTTTGTCTTATTTTGTAAATTCTCTATTTTTTTCTTTTTATTTTATTTTCTTTTTTAATAGCCAACTTTAATTTCTTTTTATATTTATTTTCTCTACTATATCTTCTCATTCTGCGACCAATTTCTATTCAACTCCACCATCTTTTCTAACCTCCCATTCCACTCCATCTCCTCCACCTTCATTTTTCTCCAACTTCCCATTCTTCTGGTTTATATCCATCTTCTCATCCTCATTTTGCCCGATCTGTCATTCTTAGAGTAAAGGAAAGAGCTTGGAGTGTTTTATCAGTGACAATGGCTGAGCATCCTCCTCAAGAGACGACCTCGTTCAGGAGAGATCTACGACGACCACCGTCCCTACGTCACAGCTTCCCATCGAGCTTGCATAGCTTCTCCGATTTTATTTTGCCAATCGGATCGAGGCCATGATAGGAGTCTGACGTAAATGCTCCGTAAATTCGACGAACCTCAGGTAAGTTTCACTCTCATATTCCTTGTTATTTTATTTTATCTAACATTTTTTCTTTATTTTTCTATATCACATCTCCACATCATCTTCCCCACCATTTACCACCTTCATCATACCACCACAACCTTCACCACCAAATCATCTCTTCTTGGTTCGATTTCCTGAGATTAAATTTTTTTAAAAAAAATAAAAAAAACATCACAATAAAATCAGAAAAAAAAATAAAAACAAAACCGTAGCATGTGGCAGCCACGACTGCCACCTCCCACCAGCAACCTTCACCAACGGCGGTTCCTCCCGTTGCCCGCCGTCGACCACCGCGCCGCCAGCCCCTCCAGGCATGGCAGCCCGCCCCAGGCCCCAGAGCCGCCCCAAGGCCACCTCCGCCCCCATGTCAGCACCTCCAGATCAGCCCGCTCCTCCACTTGTAGTCGCGCCCAACACGCGGCCGTGCCACCTCAATGTCGGCTCGCCAGCACACCGCCAACGCTGCCCCACCTCCCTCGGCTGCCCTCACCTCGCCACCTTCCTCCTAAAGCATCCGCGCAACCCCCACCACACCAAGAGATGCACAACCCGACATGCTCCCTTCCTCCTCCATGGCGGTCAGCCGCGCTGCCGTCCTCTGTCGTCCACGCCTCACCAAGCGGTCGCAACACTGCGTCCTCCTCCGTGCATCGCAGTGACATCCCCATCCTACGCCCTACCTGTGAGAAAGAAGAAGGTCCCGTTGTTTATTTTTTTTTCCATTTTTTGTAAAAATAGCATTTTTTCTTGTTAAGTTTATATAATTACAAACAAGTCCCTATGCATGTTTTATTCTATTCAAGTTTATTTCTGTATTTTACGGATACCCATTGTGTTTGAAGGTTAATTTAGACATTATTTTAACATCATTTCTTTTAGTAAAATATGTCATTACGTTGAGCTACTAATTTTAAATTTTTTGGATATTTATTTATATTTTTTGAATTCTGGGTAATTAATTAAATTTGCTTAAGTGTAAAAGTTCATATTTTACCCAATTTGAGCTCTTAAATTCTTATCTAACTCGCAGTTGGTCCAAAAATTCTTCAAAAATTGTAAATGATGCTTCGAAATGTGATTAAATTACTACCTAAAATTCATCTTAATAGGAGTTGTCTTGTACGCTAAATAAATTGTAGAGTGATTTTGGTAAATGATTTTTAGTTAAATCATCACATTATTTTTATGAAATTCCAACTCTTCTCGATTGTTAATATAAATATCTTCTTGGGATAAATTGGTTTCTGGATGAATTGATAATGTGGAATTTATAGGAATTAATTACTCATTATCACTCTGTTTTCAGTAAAAAAATTAATGTAGTCTCATTTCATCATGTTTCACTTTTAGTAGAATTTTCATAATTTTTGCATTCTATTTGTGTGAAAAATTGCGTAAAAACCCAAAAAACTGTGCATTTTTATTTATTTTATTTTAATACCCAAACTTCAAAAAAATATGTTTTGCATTCATAAATGGATTTGCTTTCTATAAAAAAAATAATTTGGCTAAATTGGATTAATTTCATATTAAAATTAATTTGGCTATATTGTGTGTTTTCTTTAACTTATTTTACCCATATTTTGCATTCGCATTTATTTTTTGCATAAAAAAATAAAAAAATGCATTGGAAACTTAGACCTATTTTTTATGAATTAACCCTCTGCCTCCCTATGTTCGACCCCGGAATTGCCCAGAATATAAATTTAAGCCGAGTTCTCTTCACATAGATCTTTTTTCTGTTCTAACTGATTCGCTAAGTATCTGTATTACTACAAGTACAAATTATATCACGTATTTAGCGAGCCATTAGATGGCACTGTTGTTGGGGAAGAGCATTTTTTAAGTATAGGGGGGTGATGAACCTTGGTTTCATCATGATAATTTCCATATATTAATCTCCTAGCTTAAAAGTTTGTCAATAGAAACCAGAGTAATTACTGTAAATATATTGGTTTTAAAATAAATTAAAAATAAAAAAGTTACAAATAAGAAAAATATAGTGTTTTATACCTTTAAAACACTCCCAAAAATATTTCTCCCTTTGTTTGACTTATATAGTGTTTTTGGTCAACATGAAACTTGTATATCTTATCAAGATCTACAACTTTAATGTTTTGAGCTTTTCCAAATACGTTCTCCTTTTATTTATTTATTATTTTTCTTTTAATTTTATTTTTAATAATTCACATTGGGTCACATGGCTCCTTCTAGTTAAGCCACGCGTCCCACTTTCCTCGCGCCACTCGCCTCCTTTCTGCGTTGTCTGATTGCCTTCAGACCGCTTCCATCTCAGCCGCTGCTTCCCTCTTCAATCTCTGCCCTTTGATCAGCCTCTAGATCTCATCTGGAGCGTCCTTCCCTGCCCACTCCTCGACTGTAGGATCACTAGATCCAACGGCCCATTCGCTTCGTTTCACAGCCGCACCATGCGACGTGATCGGTTAGATCAGGACCATGCCTTCTCTCCCTCATCCCAACTGTTGGATCGTAAGATCCAACGGTCGACACGTCGTCTTCCACCTCCATCTATCCTTTTCTCCCACATTCTCCACTACGAAATCCACTCACCCCCTTCCAATTTTCTCCACCTTCACGATTCCTCCGTCACCCCTCTAACCATGTCGGGTCCATGCCATCACCTCCGTCATCCTTGCAGGTTGCGTCACTATACATGTTCCCCTCTCTCTCACCCCATATCCCACTCACCAACCTGGATACCCACCACCTTCACCTCTTTCCATTCTCCTTCAAATACGCCTTCTCTTCCCGACGTCCACCTTGTCCACCTAACGTGGGCTGAGGCCCATCACCTCTCCTCCCCTCTTTGACAAAGAGGGGCCAATAGAGGTCGCGAAGACGCCATCATCCCCCGTGATGACACTTTGCCACGGTAGGCCATCTTCTAGCCTTAACACGCCAACGAGTTGCTCCGAATGGTCACCAGAGTCCAGCGAAGATCGGAGCTCCTCTTGGAGCTCAGCCCAGACCACCTCATTCAAACTTGATATCCAGGTACTTTCATTCAATGGTCGGAGCCTCGCCTGAGCTGACTTCTTAAGCTCCGCCTCCGATGTAGGGGTGTCGCTAGCCTCCTCCAAGCAGTCCAACATCTTCCTCGTGCTACGAATTTGGCCTCCAACCTTCAAGGAACCTCCACGGATCTTCATCATGCATGAAAGATGACGGTGGAGCTCGCATAACTCTATTAGATATTTGTTTGCACCACCAGCCATCGGATGAGGAGGATGCACCAGAAGGTTCATGTGTCGTTGGATGGTACTCCACCGGAGCCCATCCAATGACGCACGAGCAGCCATGTTAATCCATCCGAGGCTTGGAGGTTTGGGTAGTCCGAGCTGGCGTCCGAGCCAAGCAAGAGTACCCGCTGACGCCACGTGGTCCGAGCCTCCAGCTCGCCTCCCGGACCAAGCCTCGAGCCCGAGCCTTCTTCCGAGCTAGCCTCACGTGTCCAGGTCCCGTGAGGGCTGGGTAATTTGTAGCGGTGCCCCGCCTACTTCTCCAATTTGAATTTAGGTCTTCTGAGCACGTGGAAAACATGCACCTAGGGTTATTTGCATTCTAGCCCCTTCGGGTTTTAATAATTGCAATATAGCCCCTGCGTACATGGAATATTACAGGGAAGGCCTCGCACTTTATGTTAATTACATTTATGCCCTTCCAGGGACATGATTGTAATATTTTTCCCATTATTTTCATGTTTTATTTATGCGTTTGCCTGTGGTCTCTTTTGCGAATATCTTGAGCATATGATCTCCATTTAAGTTGATTTCAATTGCATTTTGAATCTTATTTCATTGTCTATCCATTGGCATGATTTGTTCCTTGATTTGACACTTAAAATTCTGATGATAAGTTCTAATAATATAGTGTCATTTGTTTAATAATTTCTCATGCCTTTTATTAGTTTATTAATTAAATTTGCTTCATGAATTGATCCTGAAATTGACTACATTTTTACTTCTCATTGATTTCATCTAGGTAGAGCATATTTGCATATATTTACACTTGTATCAAGTTGCATCATAAAAATCAAATAAAAAGTGTCTTCATCTGTCTGTTTCATTTGTTGTTGTGTGTTGACCTATTAGTTATTTATTAATCACTTGAGCCGAGTATTAGGAGTCTAAATAATCACTTAAGAGGTTTGTGTCTCTGAGTTCGACCTTGGGCTTGCCAAAGTAAAAAATATTTGACCGCATTTATTTGAAAAATTAATCAAAGTAGATTTTGATCAATCTGATTTTGCCCGACCGCAACAAAAGTCTAATATCAATTCTACATTATTAAGAGGGAGATTTCGCTCTTCCTCCGACCTCTCCATGTTGTTCCCTGAACACTACACTCTAAATCCCTTTGAATATGAGGTATGTGAGTTCGGAAAACATCATTGAGCTTTCTTTCCTCTTTGTGATGAGTTGTGCCATACCACGCCTTTTGGTTTAGTACATCTTTGTGTTCTGGGGTCCTTTTTGGTCTGCACCTTGAATGGTCAAAAATATTTTGTTGTTTTTGTGGATGACTATAATAGATCTTCTTGTATTTATCTAATAAAGGAACATTAAAAATTAATAATATTGTCAAGAATTTTTTTCAGTATATAAAAAGATTCAAAACATCTTTCTCTTCTTTTGTGCAAATTATTCGAACTGATAGTTCTCTTGAGTTCACCCAACAAGACTTGACATCATTCTTTGGTTCTCTAGGGACTATCCATTAAACATATTATAAATATACCTTTCGGTAAAATGGGGTAGTGGAATGGAAACTTAGGCATTTTCTTGATATTGTCTCTACTCACTTAAATGAAGGTCCTGAAGTGCTATTGGGGGATGCCATACTTATCTCTCTCCATCTCATAAATAGGTTCCTATCTTCTATCCTAAAGGGTGGCACTCCTTTTTCTCTATTGTACCCCAACAAGTCTCCTTTACCATTACCTATGAGGATTTTTGGGTGCATTGTGTTTGTCCATAACTTTCATGTAATTGACAAGTTGTGATCTAGCGCTATCAAGTGCATTTTTCTTGGCTACTCTCACACTTAAAAGGAATATAGCTTTTATGATCATAATGGGTATCAATACTATATTTCTATGGATGCCATTTTCTTTGAGCAAAATAGCTTATTTATACTATTTGTCAGTGGCTTCCCTTTAGATCTACCACTTTCACCAATCATTTATAAATGCAAGAACATCACTATACTCGATTTGTGCCTTTGTCCATTCTTTTTTGGGATTTTATCACTTGTGCCCCTCTGAGATATCGCAATATCAGTTATACCCCTATCTTTTTTGTAATATCAGTTGTGCCCCTCACTTCTTGTTATTTTTTCACTTGTGCCCCTCAGGTTAGTTACCGTCCATAGACAGTGCAAACAGACGTTAACTGTGAGGACATCGGCGGAAATAAATTTAAAAAAAAAAAGTTATGAGGTCATTTTAAACCCTCCTCATCTTCTTCTTCTTCCTCCTCCTCCCCATCCTCTTCTTCCTCCTCCTCCACCTCCTCCTCCTCCCTCTCTGCCGCCGCCCCCGCCCCTGCCCCGCGCCGCCCAGCTCCGCCTCGAGCTCTCCGCCTCCATCTCCAGGCGCGGCCTCGCGCCGCCATCTCCAGGCGCGGCCTCGCGCCGCCATCTCTCAGCAACCCCGCGTGATCGGGCGCAGCCCCGACCTCCCTCTGCTGACCTCCCGCGGCGCACCAACTCCGCACGCGGCATGTCTCTCCCCACGTGCGAGCCTCCCGCCGGCCCTGCAGCCCCCCCTCCTCCACTGTCCACGCCAGGCACCGCCGCGCCTCCTGCACTCCAAAGCGTCGTCCTTCTCGCCTTGCACGATCCCACGCGTCGCGATCTCGTGGCCGACCTCCGCGCCCAGCGGCCTCCCCTCAGCCGCTGCTAACCCGCGCGGAAGCCCTTCCGCCGCCCCACGCTCCATCTCGTCCCGACCGTCCTCCGCCGCATCGCCCCCACCCCCTGTCGCCCCTCCGCCCGACCTCCCGCACCCTCCTCCCAGCTCGACCTCCCCCACCCCTTGCCGCCCCTCTGCCTGACCTCCCCCGCCCCCTGCAGCCCCGACCTCCACCACCCCTACCGCCCCTCCGCCCCGACCTCCCCCCGTCCCCTGCCCTCGCCTCTCCCTCCCCCTGAACGCGCCGCCTCCTCGCCTATCTCTCCTCCGGCCCCCGCGCCTCCTCTGGCCCCGTCCGCCCTCCTCCGTCTGTGGTGGCTGAAACTGGAGTTGAGTTTTTTGTTAAATTTTGATAAATTTTTGACTAATTGATTCATAAAAAGTCATCCAAAAATTCAATAAAATTCATCGTTTGATCCGTAACGAGTGATATGTCCGTGGAAATATAAAAATTTTAGAGACTCGATGGATGCATGAAGGTTTTAGTAAGAGAGAGAAATTATGAATAGAAGGAAGAAGAGCAAATGGAGGAGGAAGAAGATGAAGAAGTGTATGGACCATAATACCCTTCTTAACCACACCATGGTTTGAATAAACCATGGTTATTTTAATTTTTTGACGGTCAATCGGACGGAAGGGCACAACTGGTGACGGAGCAAAAAGTTAGGGGCACAACTGATATTACCAAAAAGATAGGGGTATAACTGATATTGTGATATCTCGGAGGGGTACAAGTGATAAAATCCCTTCTTTTTTTGCAAGATGATATGCCTTCTTCAAGTGCTCCCACAACTACTACCTCGGATGTGACTCATGAGCTTCCTATTTCTTTTTGCAAATCAAAGAGGAAATGTACATTTCACCCTATTCACATTTTGCTTATGTTGATGGTTTATATAGTTGTAGAAGAGATTCACAAAAGCGCTGATGGCTACTTCTATTCCTAAGATCATCATAGCATACTACATGACCATTGTTGGTGACAAGCCATAAATGAGGAGATGGATGCCCATACATCATTGATGAATCCCCATTTCATCACCTTTATTCTATCATTTTGGCTTTAAAAACCCTAGCTAATTCATGTAAATATTATTAATTTGTGCATATTAACATTCATTATTTATTGCATTAATTGTATATAAATATGGTTTTTAATGATAAAATTATTGAATAAAGAGAAGATAAGAAAATTAATAAAATATCAAATATATTTTATGACCCTAAATCCCGAGACCAAGTCAAGAATTGAGTTGATCGATAAGGAATAAAGTAGGGGGAGATAAGGGACAAAAATAGAATAGAAACCCCAACACTTTTATTCATTATTTAAGCATTTTTGACACCTATTTTATTCTTTATTTTTTGTTCATCAAATGTAAAAACATAGTCAATGAAATTTGTGGACAATAATGAAAATAAAAACACAAAATTGAGTTTGTATAAAAATAATACACAATGTTCATTTTATACACAAAATAAAAAAGCCGAAACCCAACATCCCAGACCCATATCTTTCAAATAAAAACTCAAAACATATTAAAATCACCTCTAATTGTATATCTTTTCACAAGCTATTTAGTGGTGGTGTTTTTATTTTTTTGGAGTTACTGTGTGAAAGTGAGGTTTTTGACCTTCATTGTATATTATACCAATTAAAATATTCAATTTATTCATTATTCATTATTTTTACAAATTTATATTTTATATTTTTGTAATTATTATTTATAGCATATGCGCATATTGAAACTAAAATAAAACCAAAAAGAAAAATAAAATAAAATAAGCTTATGTGAAAATATAGGCAAAATACCTATGTTATACGTGTATATAAACAAGAGGGGACTGATGAATACTCATTCATCACTCTTTATTCTTATATTTTAGCTACAAAAACCTTTGCAAATGCATGTAGATACTTGTAAATACAAATAATTAGCAAAAGTATGCATGGTGTAAAAAGTAATAATTAGCATGTTTTTGTGCAAAAATAAAAGAATAAAGATTAAAAAGAAAAAGAGGGAAATATTTAGAATAAATATTGAGCAGCCTAATCCCAAGGGAGGGCTCGGCATGGGCCTGACCGCATAAAAGCCAAAGTAGAGAGAGATAAGGGCTCATGTGTGTAAATATCCTTGTAAATACAATAAATATATTTTCCTCTAAAAATAGAATAAAAGTGGCTTGTACATATTTGTATTTATTTGTATATATAAAGTCCAAATAAAAATTGAAAAATTAAAAAGAAAATAGAAACCCCTTCACTTGTGCATATTCATCATGTACATAGTCCACTTATCTATATTTATTTCACCTTATAACTAAATAAATTAATTTCCATAACATTTGTATATATTCTATCTTTTATGGTGTAAATAAATAAAATAAAAATCATTAAAACAAAAACAAAATAAAAAGAATAAAATTAAAAACCAAAAAGATTCTTGTAAATATACCATGTATATAGATGTATATATCTATTTATTTCACCCTTGTATATAAATAATAAAAATAAAATAAAAATACCCTTTTATTCCTAATTTCATGCTATAAATAAATAAAATATAAAAGGGGAATAAAAATGTATAAAAATAACTAATTAAAATTCAAAAATTAAAAAGCTACATTGTATATATACCTATATATAGCTCTAAGTGTAAATACCTTATTTTTATTTTGAAAAATTAATTAAAAATCACCAAAAAATAGAAAAAAAGTAAAATAAACATTTTTTGTATTTTGAGTTTTTAATAATTCGGCCATCTCCTATTTTAAATCGATTTTCCAAATCATTTCCAAGTGGCTGATCCTCATTGGTCCACGGGGGATGTTGACCCCCCGGTCAACTCCCCTTGGACCACTTCCCACGGGTCCGTGACGCCCGACCCGATTTCTCAATATTTTAGCGTAACGACCCGATCACCTCACACCCAAACCCAGGGTCCAATTCGTTCCTGCCAGATCCGACACCCTCACCGGCATGCCTGCCTCGGGGTCCGCGCTCTAAGCTGCCCTACCCGATCGATTTTAGCCGGACCCCTAGCTGTATAAAGAGCTCCGCCTCCTTTTTCGGGATCTATGGATCATTTGCCTTCCACCCAGTGACCTCTAGTGCCTTCGCGAGAGTGACATCTTGCTCCGGGCGTTGTTGCAGCAAGGAGTGTGAAGACCACTGATCCGGCGAGCTTGCTCCGCCGTGCGCCGCCTGGAGGTAGCGCCAGAGCCTCGGACACCGACGGTCCTCGAGGCAAGGACCAGGAGCATCGCCAGCTCCTCCACAGTCGACTGCGCCCAGTAGGTAGTGCCCATTCATTCCCTTTTTCTCTAATTTCGCATTTCGCCCAATTTGCCCCTTTGTCGTTCTGCTTCGATTCCGTCCATCCTAGTCACCTACTCGATCATCGGAGCAACCCATCACGATCGCCTTCTCCCTGCGCATCTTCTCCGCCCCTTCATCCAACCCAGCTCGTACAGGAGCTGGGATTGGGGCTCCTCCGCCGTCACCTCGCCGGAGCCCCTTCACACCACCGCACCGACCACCTTCACCCCCACTCACAGGGTCGAGGCACTTTGCCCTCGACCCGCGAGTCTGCTGACGTGCTTTGTAGGTACATCTGAGCCATCTTAGGCTCTCGACCATCTGGTGCAGCAGCTCGAGCTCCGCCGACCTCGCTAGAGTTCCCAGGAACTCCATCGAGCCATCGGAGGATACCAGTAGACGCGGAAGGCCTCCACGCTTCTTCTCCGATCATCCGTGGCCGTCAAGGAGGACTCTAGTGCCAGCACGAGCCCGACGAAGTTCTCCAGCGACCAGTTCGTCCTCCATCCTCCGCAGCCGTCCGATCCCCCCTTCAGCTCCAGATTAGATCTGAGATGTCCACGCCAGGAGCCGCCATCACCGCTCGATCTTTGGAGGAGCGATCGTGACCGTCGACTCGCCGAGGGTTAGCCACGTAGCCAGCAGCCGTCAGATCTCCATGTGGCTCGCATCCGACGGTCGACTTAATAAAGGGTAAATATCACCTTTGCCCTTACTTTCTTAGTAGCTCTGCTGTAGTCCTGTAAATATTTTAGATAGTTTATTTTAGTTTGGTAATTTGCACTGTGGACCCTGTCGTTTTATGTATTTACATGTATGCCCCTGTGTGTAGTGGAACACGTGCGTCGACACGTGCTTATCTAGGTTATTTGCATGTTTAGCCTCATAGTTCTAGGGTGTTAATGAATGAAAGTTACTTTTTTATATTTGCATAAATACCCCTGTGAGTGTTGAATTTGTGCATGTGCGTTATATTTTGGGTATTTTACACTAAGGCCCTCGGACTTTTAATACATGTTATTAAATAGTCTAGGAACCTTAGTTTCTTTGCAATTAGGTCCCTGAGTGCCCAAGTCACGCGTCTCGCGCATGTTTTTTTGGAAAATTTGCACCGGAACCCCTGGAACATCTACTATTTGCTTACAGGTCCCTCTGCACTTTACCTTAGTTTTGATTTTTAATAAAATATCAAATCAACTAGAAATGTGATGAAAATTGGAAACATGGCTCTTGCCATAGCGTAAAATTTTCTCCTATTTTTGGAGACATTTTCGATTTTATTTACTATTTTGAAAAATTCAAAAACAAGCTTTTTCTTTATTGTCTAACTTAAAAATTCACAAAAAAAATTAAAACACCTCTAAAAATCACAAAAAATTAGACAGCAGTTGTTTTACCTTGTTTGATTTTCTGACCAATTTTGGTCATTTTTTGATATAGAAAACCCTTAAAAATTACAAAACACTAAAAACCCTATAAAAATTCTAATAATTAATTGAAAAATCCAAAAATAATAATTCCAGTGCCTAAATTTTCCTTATATCTTCTAGTTTCTAGGAAAATTACCTTCAGACCTTGATAAGGACTTTATCTATTTTATATTGGCCCTCCGAGTTTAACTGGACAACACCTTCATATTTCTGTCTTGTTTGATTTTTAGAAAATTCAATAAAAATCAGAAAATTACCAAAAATTAACCAAAAACGGTAAAAAAATATAAAAAACATAAAAATATTTTTATTTGATTTTTCGAGTGATTTTTGAGTGCTTAAATAATTGTTTGAAGTTGCCATTTGTTTGCTTTTCTTATTTTCTTTATTAATTAAAAATCCAAAAATATATATATAAAATTTTAAAATCCACCAAAAATACATTCTTTTATTTTATTTCTTTTTAGACTACTTCGTAGGCCGCAAGGCCATTACGTGCTCCTTGTGTTCGACCCTGGTCGCTATAACAGGTTAATATAATAGGGAGATCGCTACTTGAGTTTCTCTGTTTTTTATCCGATTTGGTGGTCTATTTTTCTCGATTGACCACCCGAGTGATTGAGGTCGCAACGACCGCATGAGATACACTTGATTAACCTCGCTCGCTCGGTTTTGTGTGTCATCAGAATGGCGCCGTTGACGGGGAGCACGACTTAGTAGTCATTTTCTTTATTTTTCATTTTCTTTTTATTTTCTTTTTCGTGGCTTTCCGCGGCTCTTTCTGAGTCTGTGGCTTTTCGCGGCTATTTATTTTTCATTTATTTTTGTTTTATTTTATTTTTATTTTATTTTATTTTACTTTATTTTATTTTATTTGTGCTTGTTTATTTCACTTGCCATTTCTGCACGTATACCCCTGTTCCATTTCATTTATTTTTCTTGCTTTTATTTGATTATTATTCTTGGTCTGTGATACTTTGACTCTTTCTTGCGAGGGCCCGAGGACCGAGGCGGCGACTCTCGAGAAGCCGACGCAACCGCGGGATTCGGAGGCGGCTCCCTTCTGCACGGAGCCACAAGAGAGCGTGAGAGAGTAACTGAGTGAGCGAGGAGTAGATTAGATTTTATTTTTGTCATTTGAACTATCGTAATAATACAGGGACACTCAACAGGACTTGGAGTCTTTCTCGGGTCTTTTTCACCGAGCACCGGTGTGCTCGGGGGACCTAGTAGCTAGTTTAGGATTTTCATGGCTTTTCGCGGTTTTTGGTTTTTCGCTGCCTTTTACGGTTTTACGCGGTTTTTCTCGAGCCCCTAGCAGTAGGACTTTTTGTTGACTGTGCCGTAATTAGTAGGATCCACACACCTAATAGATTGGTTGTTCCTATAGATCGTTAATTGGACCTACTAATAAAACATTAATAAAAATAGCTGATTCATTTTCCTTCGAGCCTACGTGCCGCAGCCTGCCCTGCCAAGCGCTGCTCCTGAACCCGATTTGTCGGGAGGAGGAGGGGTAGACCGAGACCAGACTCTCTGGATCGAAGGGTGGTGACCAACTAGACGATTCTGTAGTGTAGAAGTTGCCTGCTTAGGACTCGGCTTTTCCCAATTCACCATTTAGGTAGTTTACTTTTCTGTCTTTACATTATGCGCGAATCATATTGCAATTAGAGTGCTGGAGTCAGGTACGCCTTTCTTACTTTGCATGCATCATTGATTTCATCGCGCATCGGCTTTTTCGTCTTCTCCCCCTGTTTTTGACTTAATAACCAGGAGAACCGAAAAATTCGTTAGGCCTCTTTGTTTTTATTGAAAAAGATCTAAAAAGAAAAATCATAAAATTGGGACTGCTAAAACTATTGATCACTAAAAGACACTTGATCTAAAAATTTGTCTTGGGGAGAGCAACCTCCTCATTGCTTGGTTTGATTGTGCGAGAGAGTGACCCGAACACTAGGTAGAGCCCTCCGGTACCATTCTCGACTGATTACCGACTCTTCTGTGCGGGATAGTCGGTTGGGAAGGTATTGGGTATCCCAGCAGGTCACGTAATCGCTATGATATTTTGATTGTTCACCAAAATAAAATTTGACAAGATAATTTGGCTGAGCCTTTACGGTCATCAGCTCGTGTTGCGTTGGTGAACTTGGGGTTTGCTTGTGATCATAGTTTTGCCAGATCTCATCCGCCTTACTCGCCACATCAAGATGATGGGCAGACGATCTCTTAGGCAGCCTCTGGCTGCACCGCTTTCGGGTGCATCTACCCGTTCATCTAGGTTGGTTCGCGAGAGCCGAGACCCACTCTCTGAACCCGAGTATGATTCCACCCTGTTCCCCCTCGACCCCCTTTCTTTTGATTCCGAGAGACCAGTGCCAGAGGAGAGATTAGCAGATTTATCGGCACCTGAGTTTGGATCATTTGATTTTGCAGACACCATGGCCGGCAGTTCCGATGATCGCTCTAGAGGTCCACAGCCCGAGCACTTTGTTCTGGACTAGGGTGCGATCAACTCCACCATGATCGCCTCCCTCGAGACGGTACAACAACAGTTGAGGGATCAGGGAGCTTTCATGCTAGATATGGGGAGAGAGATGGAGCAGATGAGAGCAGAGAGAGAGCAGCGCAGAGACGGGCTGAGGATTCCAGATGATGCAGCAGCAGCAGCCGCAGCGGCCGCCGCCGCAGCGGCGGCCGCCGCGGCAGGAGCAGGAGACCCACCGAGACCGATGCGGGAGTTGCACAACCCCGGATCGACACTGATGCATCACTGGGTTGTGCCAACAGCTATCGTGGGGGACTTCAAGTTCCCCCCGAACACCTTACAGCTCCTCCCCCGCTTCCTCGGGCTCGCCACCGAGGAGCCTCATCTCCACCTCCAGGAGTTTCTTATTATCTGCAGTACTGTCCACGATCGTCAGGTGGACCAGGACACCATTAGGATGATTGCCTTCCCCTTCTCTTTGACAGACAGAGCAGCCACCTGGCTGAAGCATTTGGGGAAGTTTGTCTACACTTGGGAGCAGCTCCACACCGAGTTTTTGCATAAGTACTATCCACTCGGGCGGACCAATGCCGCGAGAGCCCTGATCAGCAACTTCTCCATGCTCCCCAATGAGCAATTCCATGAGGCATGGGAGAGGTTCAGGGAGCTGACTGATAGATGCCCGCACCACGACATTTCCAAGCCGAACCTCGTGCAGAGCTTTTTCAGCGGGCTTACACCAGAGCTTCAGGGCTTGGTGAACGCTTCTTGTAGCGGGTCTTACTTCGCCAAGGATCACGACCAGGCCTGGGCCATCTACGAGGAGATGGCCGAGAACTACATGGTGATGTCCCAGACCCGGTTGTACACTCAGGGCAGACCCCAACAGCCACAACCCGTGCAGTACCAGAGGATCACACAGGTCGACGCCGGTCCTTCCAATTCGTCTACAGTAGCAGCAGCACAGGAAGAGTCATCCTCTATGGACATGGGGATCATCAGCGAGAAGCTGGACCGGATGGAGTTGATAGAGAAGAAGCAGTGCCAGGGCATGACTCAGATGGAGCAGATGGCACAGACTCTGAGCGATATGAAGACCCAGCTCATGTGTCTCCAGGAGGCACAAACGACTTCCCAGCCCCGTCTTCAGTCGCGAGGCGATCACGGCAGCAGCAACAGCTCGTCCCAACGCTCCAGCTCACACCAACAGCCTAGACAGGTTCACCTTGTACAAGCGGAGCCGTACCAGCAGCCGCAGCCCACCTACCAGTCACCACCATCTCCAGACTTGCAGATGGTGGTATACCAGCCTGATCAGCCTCTGGAAGTACTCCAGCCACCCTAGTACGATGCAGAGCCGTTGATGGATGTCAACGGGATTTGGTATGACCACCCTCAGCCCGTTATCTGACGAGACCATCCCGGATTCCGGTGGGGGACCGGAGGTACCCAGCCCCAGCAGCAGTCGTCAGGTCAGGGAGGCCAGTACGACCATCAGAGAGATCACCAACCGTAGCAGCAGCAGCCCCCAGTGTACCCATCACAACAGCAGCAGCAGTCGTCCTATGGTCCTCGTCCCTATCAGCAGGGACAGTCTTGGAGGCGAGATCAACCTTACCAGCAGCAGCAACAACATCACCCATACCCCTCTCAGCAGCAGCACCAGTTCCAGCAGCCTCACTAGCAGAGAGGCTACCCGTCGGGCTCCCATGAGAGCCCCGCCTTGGATGATATAGCCCGCCTCCTCACGGACCAGCAGGCTACTTTTTGATGGGAGATGGACGAGTTCCGCCAAGAGATGCGGGACATTGTGAGAGGGAAGGCCGCCATCCCTGCCCAGATCGAGCCGAACCCCAACAGCCTGAAGACGAAATCTGAGAAGGTAGCTTGTACTGAGAATACCACTCCTAGTGATGCATTTGGTGATATGACTGGATATCTTTTTGATACTGATTTTGTCACACTTAGGAGCGGTAGGATGCAAGCAGGTGGCACCTCGTCTGAGCTACATCATGAGGACACACCCAGAGCGCCCGACGAGGAGGAGGAGAGCGGTACTGAGGCCGCTAGAGATGATGACGGTGGTACTGATGCCACCAAGGAGGCTGATTCCACAGGCGTTGTTGAGGCCGTCATTTCACCAGTTCGAGGAGGTGGTACTGAGGCCACCCACTATGCCGAGCCAGAGCGCGGTACTGAGGCCGCGAGTCTTCCAGTTGATCCAGCCGATGGTGGTGCTGAGGCCACCCGTGTTCATTTAGAGAGACCTGTTGTTTTTCCTATTTATGATGTATCTCGGAACCCTGTTGTGAATAAAGGAAAAGGTTTGGTTTTTTCTGGTCCCACTGTGGTGTGTGATGTATCTGCGGATCCGGCCGTCGAGCCATCTAGACCTTTTCCTAGTCCTTCATCTGAGAAGGACCCAGTGATCCCCTTCCCTAGAGCCCTTCAGAAGGGGAAGGGGAAGAAAACAGAAAATCCAAAAAAGAGAGATCAGAAGAGTTCAACTAGCAGATGATAGACCGATTTCACATACAGCTGACTCTTCAGGAGGCTTTGCAGCACATCCCCCTTCTTTAGCGTTCGTTGAGAGACAGGACCACAATCAGGAGGAAGAGGAGGAACCACCATTTAGAGATCCATGTGTTGACGAAAGCCACGTGTTTCGTGATCCAGAACCGTTTGCCAGCCAGGAGGCCAGATTCAGGAGCCCTGTATGTCAGATGTCACATTAGAGAGCAGAGGTTCAACCACACTCTATTATATAGCGGATCGTCGATCAACCTCCTTCCGGCAGCCCTTCTCGACCGCTTCGAGTTGGGCACTCTTAGACAGAGCAGGACAGTCCTTCAGTTTGCTGATCGATCTGTCAAGAGGCCGAAGGGGTTGTTGCGAGATGTTGTCGTCACTATTCAGGGCCTGCAATTCCCCGTGGACTTCGTAGTGTTGGACATGGAGATCCCTGATTCAGTGACCAATACCCCCATCATTCTAGGTCGTCCGCTCCTGGCCACAGCCAAGGCGGTGACTGACCATGATAGCGGGAAGGTATACTTTCACATCGAGGGCGAAAGTGTACAAATAGAGACGGTCGAGGACAGCCGAGCCAGAGATAGATCATGCTTAGAGACCACATCGAATACAGAGCAGCTGACAGAGGCCGGGCTAGACATCCACAAGGACTGTGACTTTGTGATCACAAACGATGAGGCAGTTTGGGCAGACCCAGTAGCACAGGCCATCCTCTCATTTTCAGATCCCTCTGATGCAGAGACGAGAGCAGAGGAGAGCCTGGAGAGCACATTCCTGGTCTAGGATACTTCAGAGGCAGCAGAGCCGGTTCTCGACCGTGACACAGATTTTTGTGATGATGGAGGTGCTGATGCCACCTTGGATGATGCAGATCCCTCGGAGTCAGAGTGTAATTGGGCAAATTGTGAGGACTACATGACAGACCTGATTTCCACTGAGCCTACAGCTGAGGAGGAGGTAGATGCCGAGCAGAGCAGAGACAGTCCATCAGGGCAGCCTTCTCCAGTTTCTGAGATTGAGAGAGAGTTTCAGTTCTCCCATGCAGATTTGGCAGCATTCACGCAGACTTTCCAGAGGCCAGATCCACCAGCAACCTGCTATCCAGAGCTGAAGCCGCTCCCTACTTCGCTGAAGTATCGATTCCTTGCAGGTGAGCCTGAGATGTATCCAGTCATCATCTCCGTTGATCTGACTGGAGAGCAAGAATCCCGTTTGATGGGTTTTCTTGAAAAGAACCGCAAGGCAATCAGATGGAGCGTAGCAGATCTCCAGGGGATAAGTCCGGCCCTGTGCTCCCACCATATCTATCTCGAGGATGAGGCGAAGCCGTCGCGTGAGTTCCAGCGACGGCTGAACCCGAATCTGCGAGAGGTTATCATGAAGGAAATTTCGAAATGGTGGAGCGCCGATTTTATCTACCCCATCTCCGACTCCAAGTGGGTCAGCCCTTTGCATGTGGTGCCCAAGAAGACGGGCATCACTACAGTGATTAGCGAGTCGGGAGAGGAGATTGCTACATGAGTCTCCACTTCTTGGCGGGTCTGTGTTGACTACAGGAGACTCAACCAGGCCACCAAGAAGGATCATTTTCCCCTACCCTTTATTGATCAGATCATTGAGAGACTGGCAGGGAAGAGCCGCTATTGTTTTCTGGATGGGTGCTCGGGCTACAACCAGGTGGCCATCGCTCCTGAGGACCAGGAGAAGACCACCTTTACCTGTCCCATCGGCACATACGCCTTCCGACGCATGCCATTTGGGTTATGCAATGCCCCTGCGACCTTTCAGAGATGCATGTTGTCGATCTTTTCAGACATGGTAGGGGAGTGTTTGGAGGTCTTCATGGATGTTTTCTCGGTTTACGGCGATGGATTCGACTCCTGTCTTGACTGCCTAGACCGAGTACTCCAGCGATGTATAGAGGTTCACTTGGTGCTATCTTGGGGGAAGAGTCACTTCATGGTGACTCAAGGGACGGTGCTTGGCCATATCATCTCCAACAGGGGCATGGAGGTTGATCCGGCAAAGGTAGATGTCATTAGAAAACTCGCACCGCCGTCCAATCTGAGGCAGTTACGGTCATTCCTGGGGCACGTCGGTTTCTACCGACGATTCATTCATGATTTCAGCAGGATTTCCCGGCCGTTGACTGACCTACTGACGAAAGACACTGAGTTCCTTATCGATGACAAGTGTCTTTCGTCGTTCGAGACTCTCAAGCAGTGTGTTATTGAGGCTCCTGTTCTCTAGCCTCCTGATTGGTCTCTCCCATTCGAGATCATGACGGATGACTCCGATTTTGCCATGGGGGTCGTGCTGGGACAGAGGAGGTATGGAGTCCCCTTTGCTATCCACTACGCTAGCCGTACATTGGATTCCGCGCAGTGGAATTATACAGTCACAGAGAAGGAGATGCTAGCGGTAGTATTCGCCCTAGATAAGTTCAGATCTTACATCATTTGATCTAGAGTGACCATGTTTACTGATCACACCGCCATCTGATACCTCATTGCAAAGAAGGATTCCAAGGCCAGACTGACTAGATGGATCCTTCTACTCCAGGACTTCGACATTGAGATTAAGGATAAGCCTGGAGTCAAGAATGTGGTGGCGGATCATCTCTCCCGTTTAGAGCAGCCCGAGGAGTCTGAGCATATTGATCCCATTTGTGAGACCTTCCCAGATGAGGCGATCCTTGCTATCGCCTCTCTCCCATGGTATGCCGACATTGTGAACTTTCTTGTTGCTAAGAAAGTCCCACAAGGTTGGCCCAGGCAGAGGCTTGAGACCTTCCTCGCGAAGGCCAAGTCCTACCACTGGGAGGATCCCATCCTTTACCACGAAGGAGGGGATAGCATCTGGCATAGGTGCATTCCTCAGGAGGAGCACCATAGTGTCCTCACTTACTGCCACAAGCTTGAGGCAGGAGGACATCATTCTAGGAGGAGAACGACACAGAAAGTGCTCCAATCCGTCTTGTGGTGGCCTACCCTCTTCAAGGACTCTGATGAGTTCGTGAAGTGGTTTACTGACTGTCAGAGGATGGGCACATGTGGACAACGTGATATGATTCCGATGCAACCCATTCACTTCTGTGAGGTTTTTGACGCATGGGGCATCGATTTCATGGGTCCATTCCCTAAGAGTCAGGGATTTGAGTACATTCTGTTGGCCGTGGACTATGTGAGTCGTTGGGTTGAGGCTATCCTCGCCCGAACCGCTGATGCCAGGACAGTTTGCAGATTTTTGAGAAAGCACATCATCACGCGGTTTGGGGTACCTCGAGTATTGATTTCAGATGGGGGGTCTCATTTCATCAACGACCAGGTGAAGGTCCTTGCTAGCGAGTTCAGCATAGACCATCGAGTTGCCACTCCATACCATCCACAAACGAATGGTCTAACCGAGGTGTCGAACAGGGAGATCAAGACTATTTTGCAAAAAGTCGTCCGCCCTCACTGAAAGGATTGGTCACAGCTTTTGGACTCGGTCTTGTGCGCATATAGGACGTCTTTCAAGACACCATTGGGCACATCTCCCTTTCGCCTCATATATGGCAAGCCGTGCAATTTACTTGTTGAGCTGAGACACAGGTCACTTTGGGCAGTCACTGATATTCTTATAGATCTAGATAGTGTAGGAGACCAGAGGAGGATAGAGTTAGCAGCCTTGGAGGAGCTTAGAGATACCGCCTTCTCAAACAACCTACATTACAAGGAGAGAGTGAAGGAGTGGCATGATTCTCACATCAGCCACAAGCATTTTGAGCCTGGACAGAGAGTATGGCTGTTTGATGCGAGGCTTCGTCTATTCCCAGGGAAGCTACAGAGCAAATGGAAGGGACCCTACTTGGTGAGAAAGGTACATGACAACGGTAGCATTGATATATCCGAGTTGTCTTCTGAGAGTACCTTTCGAGTGAACGGCCAGCGGCTCAAGCCATTTCTAGATCATGAGCCGCGGGTCGTTGATGTTGCCCCTATTCATTTTGCGTGAGATGTGGTCTCTTGACTCACATCTATTGCATCTCACGCCTGATTATCATTGTTCTCCAGACCTGTATAGATCCACATGTCCATATCATCACATTCTTTAGTCCCACATCCCGTTTGTCATCTTTGATTATGCTATACTTAGGGTGCACTTTACCCTAAGTATAGGGGGGATGTAGGACCTTTGGGTATTTCTTTTGATTCTATCTACCCTTGTTTTGCTGCCTATACTTAGGGATATTTTACCCTAAGTATAGGGGGGGTAGACCTTGTACATTCTCCACTCAGTTTTCCCTTTGTGTACAGCCTGCTATACTTAGGATTACTTGATCCTAAGTATAGGGGGAAAAGCCGAGATCTTCTTGACTTTTAATTCATTCATTCGTCTTTGTATATAGCCTTCCTTTTCACTTCCCTATACTAAGCACGAGTTATGTCTTCTTCATCGCTCTTGACTCTGAGGACATCGTTCGAGCTAAGTATAGGGGGTGTGTATATATTTCATATATACTTTAGCCATAACTCGTAGTTTGTGTGAGTGTGTTAATAAATAAAATGGCTAAAAACCCTAAAAACCACAAAAATTAAAAATTTTCCTGTAAATAAACATTCTTTTATTGCACATACATAGCTAGTGTACAAATTATTTTTGTAAAAATGATTTCAAAAATCTTTTTTGTAAAGCTTGTGTAAATACTTTCTTATCAAAATTATGCATATAGTACAAAATTTTTCCAAAATGTTTTGAAAATCAAAAGTTTGCAAAAATCTTGTGTAAATGTGTGTAAATACTTTTGCAAAACTTGCATTCCATGCATTCATCCATTCATGATTTCAAAACATTTTTCAAAAATTTTGCATGTTTGTAAATATTGTGTAAATAGCATCTGTGTATATATGTATATAGTTTTTCTGGATGATAGTTGACATTTAAACTAGCCTGGAATTAAATTGAGAAATGAAGCTTGATTAAGATCTTAATCCACCTAATTTATAAGAGGAACCTTATAGGGCTTAGGGTTAAGGCTTTTCAGGTCCATGGTGACTTAATTCTTTGAGTCCACTAGGCTATGATCACATGTCATCTCAATGAGCCTAAGTAGAGCACTTAACAACTATACATGACTCATAGGGACAATGGCTTTACTTGGACATCAGCACTTTGCACCGAGCTCTCTACGGATGAGGTGGTGAGGAGGCAGTCTTCCTTGACTTGGGATAGCATATGAGGGTAGTACTTCTAGGCGGAACCTCTCTTCTTCTTTTAGTGAAGGAAGTGCGTCTCAACTTGGTCTGGTTGCCATGAGGTCTAAAGACAGGAGTTGCGGGTTGCAATAATGATTCAAAAGAGGGATAGTCTACTGGCTCAAGAGGAAAAACTCCTTGTATATATGCTGCACATGTATATGTTGTATAGATGCACTTAAAAAAATGCAAAAAGAAAATAATTCCAAAAAAGTGGTGGGTCTGAGAGAAAATGATAATCACACCGGAGTATGTATATGGTGCAATAAGCAAAGCTTGAGATTCATGTCCCACCTTATGTAGCTTGCAGCAGGGAGACTTGGCTACACTGGTCAAGCTCCCAAGGATACATGGCTACACTGGCCATGGTCCATTCTCTTCCCCCCCCCTCTTCTTGAGCCGGTTGAACTTGAACTTAGAAGGGAATATCCCGCTCCTCGAGGAAAGAGTGGCCAGATTGAGGTCATAGAGTTACCTTGTTGGGGAGGGTTGTCCAGTTGCCATTTCTGAGGTGGAAAGCTTATACTTCACATTCACAGTACAAGGAAAGATTCATGGTCTTCAGGGTTTGTGTTTGATGACTTGTTCAGATCTGGATTGTTGAGGAGTCTTGATTATAGATTAGTGGAACTTAGAGGCTGTTAAGTTTTGAGCTTAAGTCCAAATAAGGTTCCGACACATTAATAATCCAAAGATCTGATTGAGCTTCATAATTCAATTTAATGAAGGCAAGTTTAATATTCAACCTTGATCCATGTGCATTCTCCTCTTTTTCTTTTTCTTTCTTTCTTTTTCACTTCTTTTTCAAATAAGTGTTTGCTAAGGGATTAGCAAAGTTAAGTATAGAGGGTGATGAATACTCATTCATCACTCTTTATTCTTATATTTTAGCTACAAAAACCTTTGCAAATGCATGTAGATACTTGTAAATACAAATAATTAGCAAAAGCATGCATGGTGTAAAAAGTAATAATTAGCATGTTTTTGTGCAAAAATAAAAGAATAAAGATTAAAAAGAAAACTAGGGAAATATTTAGAATAAATATTGAGCAACCTAATCCCAAGGGAGGGCTCAGCATGGGCCTGAGCGCATAAAAGCCAAAGTAGAGAGAGATAAGGGCTCATGTGTGTAAATATCCCTGTAAATACAATAAATATATTTTCCTCTAAAAATAGAATAAAAGTGGCTTGTACATATTTGTATTTATTTGTAAATATAAAATACAAATAAAAATTGAAAAATTAAAAAGAAAATAAAAACCCCTTCACTCGTGCATATTCATCATGTACATAGTCCACTTATCTATATTTATTTCACCTTATAACTAAATAAAGCAATTTCCATAAAATTTGTATATATCCTATCTTTTATGATGTAAATAAATAAAATAAAAACCATTGAAATAAAAACAAAATAAAAAGAATAAAATTAAAAACCAAAAAGAACCTTGTAAATATACCATGTATATAGATGTATATATCTATTTATTTCACCCTTGTATATAAATAATAAAAATAAAATAAAATACCCTTTTATTCCTAATTTCATGCTATAAATGAATAAAATATAAAAGGGGAATAAAAATGTATAAAACTAACTAATTAAAATTCAAAAATTAAAAGCTACATTATATATATACCTATATATAGCTCTAAAGTGTAAATACCTTATTTTTATTTTGAAAAATTAAAATAAAAATCACCAAAAAATAGAAAAAAAAATAACATAAACATTTTTCGTATTTTTAGTTTTTAATAATTCGGCCATCTCCTATTTTAAATCGATTTTCCAAATCATTTCCAGGTGGCTGATCCTCATTGGTCCACGGGGGACGTTGACCCCCCGGTCAACTCCCCCCCATGGACCACTTCCCACACTCCGTGACGCCCGACTCGATTTCTAAACATTTTAGCGTCACGACCCGATCACCTCACACCCAAACCCAGGGTCCAATTCGTTCCTGCCAGATCCGACACCCTCACCGACATGCCCGCCTCGGGGTCCGCGCTCTGAGCTGCCCTACCCGATCGATTTTAGCCGGACCCCTGGATGTATAAATTCCGAGCTCCGCCTCCAATTCCAGGATCTTTGGCTCATTCGCCTTCCACCCAGTGACCTCCAATTCCTTCGCGAGAGTGACAGCTCGCTCCGGGCATTGTTGCAGCGAGGAGGAGTGTGAAGACCACTGCTCCGACGAGCTTGCTCTACCGTGCGTCGACGATCCTCGAGGTAAGGACCAGGAGCATCGCCAGCTCCTCCACAGTCAACTGCGCCCAGTAGGTAGTGCCCATTCATTCCATTTTTCTCTAATTTCGCATTTCGCCCAATTCGCCCCTTTGCCGTTCTGCTTCGATTCCGTCCATCCTAGTCGCCTACTCGATCATCGGAGCAACCCATCATGATCGCCTTCTCCCTGCGCATCTTCTCCGCCCCTTCATCTAACCCAGCTCGCACATGAGCTGGGATTGGGGCTCCTCCGCCGTCACCTCGCCGGATCCCCTTCACACCACCGCACCGACCACCTTCACCCCCACTCACAGGGTCGAGGCACTTTGCCTTCGACCCACGAGTCTGCTGACGTGCTTTACAGGTACATCTGAGCCATCTGAGGCTCTCAACCATCTGGTGCAGCAGCTCGAGCTCCGCCGACCTCGCCTGAGTTCCCAGGACTCCGTTGAGCCATCGGAGGATACCAGTAGACGCGGAAGGCCTCCACGCTTCTTCTCCGATCATCAGTGGCCGTCAAGGAGGACTCCAGTGCTAGCACGAGCCCGGCGAAGTTCGCCGGCGACCAGTTCGTCCTCCATCCTCCGCAGCCGTCCGATCCCCCCTTCAGCTCCAGATTAGATCTGACACGTCCACGCCAGGAGCGGCCATCACCGCTCGATCTTTGGAGGAGCGATCGTGACCGTCGACTCGCCGAGGGTTAGCCACGCGGCCAGCAGCCGTCAGATCTCCACGTGGCTCGCATCCGACGGTCGACTTAATAATAGGTAAATATCACCTTAGGCCCTTAGTTTCATAGTAGTTCTGTTGTAGTCCTGTAAATATTTTAGATAGTTTATTTTAGTTTGGTAATTTGCACTCTGGACCCTGTCGTTTTATGTATTTACATGTATGCCCCTATGTGTAGTGGAACACACGCGTCGACACGTGCTTATCTGGGTTATTTGCATGTTTAGCCTCATAGTTCTATGGTGTTAATGAATGAAAGTAACTTTTTGATATTTTCATAAATACCCCTGTGAGTGTTGAATTTGTGTATGTGCATTATATTTTGGGTATTTTACACTAAGGCCCTCAGACTTATAATACATGTTATTAAATAGTCCAGGAACCTTAGTTTCTTTGCAATTAGGTCCCTGAGTGCCCAAGTCACGCGCCTCGCGCGTGTTTTCTTGGAAAAATTGCACCGGACCCCCTGGAACTTCTACTATTTGTGTACTGGTCCTTATGCACTGTACCTTAGTTTTGATTTTTAATAAAATATCAAACCAACTCCAAATGTGATGAAAATTGGATACATGGATCCTGCCATAGTGTAAAAGTTTCTCCTATTTTTGGAGACATTTTTTATTTTATTTACTATTTTTAAAAATTCAAAAAAAAGCTTTTTCTTTATTGTCTAACTTAAAAATTCAAAAAAAAATTTAAAACACCTCTAAAATCCAAAAAAAATTAGACAGTAGTTGTTTCACCTTGTTTGATTTTCTGACCAATTATGGTAATTTTTGTTTATAGAAAACCCTTAAAAATTACAAAACACTAAAAACCCTATTAAAATTCTAATAATTAATTGAAAAATCCAAAAATAATAATTCCAGTGCCAAAATTTTCCTTATATCTTCCAGTTTCTAGGAAAATTACCTTCATACCTTGATAGGGCCTTTATCTATTTTATATTGGCCCTCTAAGTCTGACTGGACAACACCTTCATATTTCTGTCTTGTTTGATTTTTAGAAAATTCAATAAAAATCAGAAAATTACCAAAAATTAACCAAAAACGGTAAAAAAATATAAAAAACATAAAAATATATTTATTTGATTTTTTGAGTGATTTTTGAGTGCTTAAATAATTATTTGAAGCTGCCATTTGTTTGCTTTTCTTATTTTCTTTATAAATTAAAAATCCAAAAATATATATATAAAATTCTAAAATCCTCCAAAAATACATTTCTTTTATTTTATTTCTTTTTAGACTACTTCGTAGGTTGCAAGGCCATTACGTGCTCCTTGTGTTTCGACCCTGGTCGCTATACCAGGTTAATATAATAGCGAGACCGCTACTTGAGTTTCTCTGATTTTTATCCGATTTGGTGGTCTATTTTTCTCGATTGACCACCCGAGTGATTGAGGTCGCAACGACCCCATGAGATACACCTGATTAACCTCGCTCGCTCGGTTTTGTAAGTCATCAGGGACCCTATTATTTTATTATTTATTGTTTTATATTTTTATAATATTGTAAGTACTATCTGTATTTTTCTAAAAATATAAACCCAAAATAAAATCGAATAAAATACATCAAAATAAAAAGATGTATATAAATATAAGTAAAATACATACAAATATACCTATAAATATACATATGTATTTATTTAAGTGTACAAATTATATCGTAAAAATATATTTATATACATAAAAATATGTTATAAATATATAAAATAAAATAATAAAATAACAAAATAAAATATACAAAATAAAAATAAAAATGTATAAAATATAGATAAATATACATATAAATACACTATTAAAAATTAACTACTAAAAAAGCCAATAAATAAATAAATATCATAATAAAATACTAGATAAAATAATAAACATTTTTTATATTATACTCGAAAATAATAAAATCATTTAATATTTTTAATTATTTATTCTTTAAAAAATATGCTATTTTGACTTCATCTGGGTTGACTTGGCCTAATGGGGTCACATCAAAAGTTGATCGCTGGTCAACTCCCCTCTGCTTCTGATTAGACGTGGATCCATCTAATCCTACATTTTCATCCATTTTTCCCGGCTGATCCCTCCTCCAGTTGACAACGATCCCTTCACAGAAATTACTCCCATAACCATTATGATTCACACCATCACCACTAATCCCTTGTACATAACATCGATTCTTTGATTGCGGACAGTCAATAAGGGTGCCCCTTAATGTCTATAAATATATGTCCTCCTTCCTCCATGATTTTTTGGTCAATCCCCGAGTCCTAGAGCCATCGCCTCTGGCCAAGAAGGTCTCCAGGTGACATCTGGTGCATCCCTGAAGGTCGGAAGCTTGCGGAGGAGGAGGTTGCGCCAAAGGCCGTCATTGCCGGCGACCTTTGCTCCTGCCAATCACAGCAGGTACGAGCCGTGCATTTTAGTTTCTTTAGCTTAGGATTAGTTGTAGGCTTCATTTCCATCATTTATTTCGCATGTTAGTTAGCTAATTAGGTTAGATTAGCCCAATTCGTATGCGAATGACTCCATCGTGTTCCGTGTGTTTTTCCGACCGCCTTCCACCTCGATCGCCTTCCCCTCTCGTTTCCCAACGCACCGTACGCCTTCACTCACCAAGATCATTACCTAATTTGGAGATCAAGTCTTCTCCACTGCCACATTTGCCGGAGACCTCTGCCCGACTCTGCTGTCCATTTCTTCACAACAAATAAGGCCCCAGACCCTTCTTTGTCTTGCTCTTAATGTTTTTATAGGTATGGTGCACCAAAGGACCCACTTTGGGTCGATTTTTGAATATGAACAAGGCACTTGGAGCTCCCTTTCTTCTTCGATGATGCCTGCACACATCGGAGCTCTAGGTACCTAGCTGAAGCCATCACCTGACGCGGAGGACTTCCAGGAATGTCTAGAGCTACTTGGCAGCGATGGAGAAGGTCAGACGAGCTCGCTATTCCATATCCAAACTCGCCCAAGGCGAGTTCCTCCCCAGTTCTTCCAGGCCTTTCCGATGCCGTTGGATGATGATGGAGGCTCTAGGTTGATCGCCCACCATCGGATTGAGCCACGCCTTCACAGCCAGATCAGTCCAGCTGATCTAATCCAGGCCATCCAAGGGCAAAGCCTCATCGGTCGTTGAGCGCTCGACACATGGATAAGTGGCTTGACAACCCCCGTTGGATCGTGTGCTAAATGGGATAAATTGCATATATAACCCTGGCTTTATCGTATTTTATTTTTAGTCTTATAAACAAAAGTTAACGTTATAAGTAATTGGGAATTTTGCATCTAGGCCGCTGTAGTTTTCCTATTTACATTTGGGTCCAGTCCACATCACCTCACGCGGCATCCCACGTGAGGTGGTGAAATTACAAGGACAGCCCTATAACTTTTTGTATTTATATTTAATCCAATAAAATGTGAATAGCATTGCATATTTTTGTTAAAATTGTTGGAAGGCCCTTGGATTTTATTGTATTTGCATTTTGGTCCCTCCCACGCTGCATCACGTGCAGCCCTACGTGATGGTTAATTTGTATCGAAGACCTGACCATTTTTGTAATTGTAAATTAATATAATTAAATTAAATAAATGGTTTATTATGTTGGCAAAATTGCATCTGTGTCCCTATCATTTATTGTATTTGCAAAAATGCCCCTACTAAGATATTAAGTTTTATGTTGTTTTTCTATTTATTAAATATAGTTAATGGGCTCCTAATAATCTACAAAAATAGTATTAAATGCTCCATACCTTGTATTTCATGACATTATTTTTAATTGGCATTTTCTCATTGAATTTATTTATTAAAAATGAAAAGGAGCCTATTTTTTTCCTTTTTTAACTTAGAAAATACAAAAAAGTATTAAAACGTCTCTAAAACTTTCAAAAAATCATATATAGTATATTTTATCCTATTTTAATTAAGATCAAAAATCACTAAAAATGGAAAAACAAAAACCCTAAAAATCGAAAAATCCCCGAATTTTTTTATAAAATCTAAAAAATTCTTAAAAAATCCAAAAATATCTTTTTCTGCTTTATAATTTTATTTATATAAATATTTATATATTAAAATTGATTAGGGTAATTTTGGAGTTTATTTACTATCTTAAAATCAAATTCAATTTCGGATATATATTTAATCCCTTATTTGGGATATTTTTGACTTTAAAATAGATAAAAATTACCAAAAATCCTAGAAAAATAACAAAAAAATAGAATACTATTAAGAACCAAAGAATAATTTATTAATTGAATTATATATATATATTTATAAATATACTACTATATTTTTGGAATATATAAATCCTTATATAGGTTATATTGTTTTTATAAAAGAAAAATTATATAAAAATAAAAAGAAAATATAAAAATTGGAAAATATAAAAATAAAATATAAAAATATAAAACAAAAATAAAATAAAATAATATATAAAATTAAAACCCCATAAAAACAAAGACAGTAGATAAAGGGTGAATTTTTTAGCATTATTTTTGCCTCCTCCTCCCGTTTGCTCCCTGTGTTCGACCTCTACACTTACACGCTATACACATTGTTGTAGAGTTATAATAAATTTTAACTCCACATTTATATTTTAATTGCTTGATTCTTTCTTTCTTGTGGGTTATCTGTTTATTAACTGGGGTTTTTATCGTGGGTCGCCACAACGACTGTGCCTCTGCCCTGTGTGAGACATATACTTAGACCCATGATGAAAGTCCTTGTTTATCAATCATTGAGTACGTGATTGTGCCAAGCCCCCTGAGAGTTTAACATTTGGCATATATATGGATCTTCATGATCAATAAATCATCTGATGGGTCCATTGACAGATTGAAAGACATACTGGTTGTAAAAGGCTTTATGAAAACATATAGGGTTGATTACTTTGATACTTTCTCTCCAGATTCCAGAATGGGTTTCATATGCATCATTCTTTTAGTTGCTGCTAATAAGGTCCGTTCTATCTTTCTACTTGATGTTATGAGCACCTTTATGTATGGTGAAAATGAAGAGGAGGCTTATATGATGCGACCATCGAGTTACGTAGTTGAGGGAGAGTGTGCATGCTGACTACGTAAGTCCATATATGGAATCAAGTAGAGTCCTAGAGCATGGTTTGACAAACTTATCATTGAGATCAACACTCATGGCTTTTAGAGGATGACATCTGACTACTTTGTCTTTGTCAAACAATGGTGTACTGGCACTATTATACTTTCAGTCTAAATTGACGATATGGTTGTCTTTGGAGATGATGAATATGGTTGTCACTGGAAATGATGAAGCAAGCATTTCAGAGATGAAGACCTTCCTTCAGAAGGTCTTTGTCACGATGAATATTGGACAACTTCACCACTTTCTTTTAATTGAGGTGGTACATATATAGAGGGACTACATCTCTCCCAGTGGAAGTATTGTCTAGATATTCTTACTAAGGTTGGACTAGTTGGATTCAAGTCACCTGGCATCCCTGCAACACTGAGAAATCAATCTACTCTACTGATCCCGAGTTTGAGAATACTATATAGTATGGAAGCCTAGTAGGCAAACTACTATACCTTAACTATTACTAGGCTAGATATATATGCCATGAGCAGAGACAAGCAGCACGTGGAGATACCTCTTTACAATCATTGGAGGAAATACTTTTGATCCATTGATATTTGGAGGAATCTCTAGGGTGAAGCCTCTTCTATGGTGTCAATGGTCACACTGTTTTCTCGGCTTATGAAGATGTTGATTATACGATTCACTTGACGACCGTTGATCCACTACAGGTGATGAACCTCCATTTCATCAGCTTTATTCTTTCATTTTGGACTTAAATCCCTAGCTAAATGCCTGTATATATAATTAATTCGTCAAAATAAACACTTTGTAATATGTACAAAATACTTTATAAATTATTGTATATTTATTGCATTTAATTCCAAAATTAAAGAATAAAGTAATAAAAGAAAAAGAAATGAGATGCCATAGATGTCGAATGACCCTAGACCCCGAGACCCAGTCAACATAATGGCTTGGTCGACAAGGAATAAAGTAGAGGGGGAAAGGAAAAGTGAAGTTTACTGAAAAGACCTAAAAACCCTAATTTTCCCTAATTTTTAATTCATCAATAATTGATTTTTGGCTCCTATTTTATTTAATTATTTTTATACCTCAAATAATAAAATCCTCAACATGGCTTTTGTATATAAAAATATAAAAAAATACAAAAATCGAGTTTACATAAAAATAATGTACATTGTGCTTGGGACATACAAAATAAAAGTAAAAAAAAACTCACAGACCTGTATCTTCTCCATAGTGTATCAAAATAGACCAACATTAATTATATAAATTTTAATAATCTATTGAATGAAGGTGGTTTCATTTAATTTGGAGGTAAGATGCAAAAGTTAGGTTTTGGGCCCCTATTGTGCAACATACCTATATATTTTATTCAATATATTGATTCTTCATATATTTCAAATTCTTTTACTTTTATAAAATTGCGTATATTATTTAAAATATGTACATAATTACAATGAAATAAAACCATGAAAATAAAATAAGAACAATAATACATTTAAATACATAGGTAAAATATACATGTATGTACCCATGATGTATATATACCTATTTTATTAAGTGCACATATAAACTCAAAAAAATATAATAAAAATATCTAAAAGTGTATACAAATAAATCAAAAATATATAAAATATATGTATACATTAATAAAATGTAAAATACAAAATACAAATAAAAATACGCAATTACATGTATATATACCTATATTCTTATATGTAAATATTAACCTGTAATAAAAATCCTCATAAAAATAAATAAAAATATGCATAAATACTACATTAAATTACAAACATTTTTCATATTTTAAAAAATATAACTAAATCATTTTTTATTTATTATTGATATTACCAATCTTATCAGCCTTGGTATTTTCTGGTTGGTCCATGTGGACCAACAAGAACGCTCCCCGTGTTGACCCAGGTCAACTGACCCCCTTCTCTCTTCCTCAAGCACCAGAATGTCAAGCCCGCATTTTTACCATTTTTTCCGCTCAAGGAAATAATGTTACGCCATGGTGTTCCGCTTAGACCATAGGATTAGATCTCCCTAATTCATGTAGTGGGTAAAGATCTCATCGATCGTCCTTGCTTTGACTCGAATCCTCGATTGAAGTTCCCTATTCCTTCATCCTATAAATCGACTCCTCCAGTTCCATCAAAAATTTGATTCCTCTTTACTTATTTTTAGCCCCTCAGGTCCCCCTCATATCTTATCCTTGAAGACAACAAGAAGTAGATCAGATTTACGAGGAGGAGTGTCTGAATGAGGTGATCCAATCATCGTCGAAGGACATCCCCCAGTTGGTTCCTCCTCCTCAACTTGGGTCGAGTCGAGGTTTCTTTCTTCCATTCTTAGATATAACTTTAGTTATATATTACATACCCTCATTTTAATTTTATCTTCAATCCAATCCCTAGCCTTAATTTTGAAAATACCCAATTTCCTAGAGCTTGAGCTCCAGGCTGATTCATTGTGATTTGACTGTCCAATCGACCCCATTTCCATCCCGTGTCACTCCCCATTACGTTCTCCATCGATCACTTTAATTTGGGTCATCGACTTTTCGAAGGGGTACATAAGGGCAACTATCAGATCATACACATGGCACAACCTCAACGGTTTGATGAAAGTACGTTAAGTGGTAAATTTTGCGAAGACCACCCTTAAATTTTTTGTTATTGTAAAAGGTCCATTAATTATTAAATCAAGTACAAAACTTTCGTGACATTTTGCATGTATGCCCCCGAACCTTTGTGATTTTGCACTTTAATCCATTGCCAGGTTACATCACGTGGTCCCCCACCTGAGGGGACATTTTGTAGGCATACCCTTGCAGCTTTTATAATTATTGTTTAGTCCTAAAAATTGAAGTTACACGTCAAACTTTTGGGTTAATTTGCATGTGAGCCCCTAGAAGATGTTTTATTTGCAAATATACCCCTGCTAGTTAGATTTTATTTTATTTATGCATTTATTTTTATTAAAAATAGCTCTTGTGCTCTAAAAATTTGCAATAATAGGTGTAAGAGCATGATTGGTTGCTTTTTCAAGCTCTATATTTTATTTACCATTTTTTATTTACTATTTATTAAAAATAAAAAAGAGCTACTTTATTCCTTGTTTAAATTGGAAAATACAAAAAATATGAAACCTTCTCTTAGAATTGCAAAAAAATCCCTACTGTGTATTAGCCTATTTTATAACTCTAGAGCAAAACTCACAAAAAAATCTCAAAAGAAACTCTACCATTGCTACTCCTAAAAAAATATAAAATATTTTCAGAAATCCTGAAAATATAAGTTTCTATCCCATATATTTATATATACATATTTTTATGTCCTAGAATTGATTTTGAGAAATTTGAGCCCTTTCGCTATTTTAAAATCTCAAATCAATTCGACCAGTCTAAAAAGTTCCTATTTTGCCTTATTTTTTATTTTAAAAATAAAAATTGCAAAAATCCATAAAAAATCACAAAAATAGAAAAACAATAGAAAAAGATAAAAAAAATTATTTGGAACTTTTTGACTATTTTTATCTATATTTATAAATAGTATACCCAATATAACTCATATATGTCTATATATTATTGTTTGTAGTTTATATTATTGTTAAATAATTAAAATATGCTAATTATAATTTAAAACCTTTAAATAATAAACAAGGACTATTATTAGGATATTTTCTAATTTTGTATATTTATTATATATCTTTTACTATTTATTCCTTAAATATATACATATATTACATTATATTCCTGTATATATGCTTTTATATACATATATAAATATTATTAGACTTTACTAAATCAAAAAGAAATTAAAAATCAGAAAATAAAAAATATTTTTTTTCTATATTTTTATTTTATTTAATTAAAAGCCCACAACCGCATTGAGTAGATACTGTGCATACTTATATACACATATTAATTTATCTTATTTGTTTATATATAATATACATTACTACGTCCCATGTTCGCTGTGTTCAACTCCCTACCTTTTTGTTTACTATACTATTTTTGTAGGGTTATAATAAATTTTGATTCGTACTTGCTCTAATTGATTTACATTATTGTGTGGGTTGTTTATTGAATTCGATATCTTTGTGAGAGGTCACTTCAATGATTGTGATCCCACCTTGTGAGGACCGTACGGTCCTCTCCTATGATTATCTATTTAACAAATGCTACTAGGGAGAAACGGATAGCGTAGCATTTTGTGTATAGCTTGTACATTATTTTCCCTTTATTTTATATTTATTTATTTATTTATGATAATTATTTATTTGTTTTGATCCACCTGTCTTTGTTTGAATTCTTGCAAGGGACCATGTGACGACAACCGCTTCCTAGGTGGTGGATGCACCTGTATCACGAGGAGGTTGACTCTTCTACTTATGAGTCAACCTGGAGAAATAAAGATAGAGGTAGAGAAAGGAGGAGAAGATCATCCCACTCTTCTAGATTTTTTGTTTTATTTTTTTAGGAGAGTTCCCATTTTTTTTGCATATTATTTGTAATAATTTGGACTTGGACACTACCACACTTCACACGGTCCATTTCTTGGGTGTCAGTTCAACTGGGGGCCTCGTCGTGTTTTTTCATTTTTTGTCGATTTTATTTTATTTTGTTTCTCATGTTGTGAGCTCTCTACCTTTATTTTCTTTGTTTTATGTGATTGAGCCCCGAGATATAGGATTGTTTGATTCAGTAAGCTAGGTCCAAAGCCCTAATAGAAGAATGCACATATAGTCTCTTATGCTTGGATCTAGTCAAATAATTAATCGTTGATTCCTTGAATTTGGAACCACGAGTCTCGAGTGACTCCACAGAGGGCTTGTAGGACCTGTTGTGGCGAGCATCGTGGAGTCTCCAAAACCGGATACTTTGGATCCATTCTTGAGTGGTTAACATTTGGTTCTTTTTGATAATAACAATTCTTGTTTAGGATGCTTTCTCGCTTGCATATCACCATATAGTGTAAAAATTCAATCATGCCTCGCATCCCACATGGAGAGTACTGGGAAGAACTATGAGTCTTCTTACTTTACATGCATCATTTGACACGAGAGTGACATTTCCACTCTAGTGTCCACTTGAATAGCTTTTCCTGTCTTCTCCCTCTATTTGATATCACATCTAGGACTCAAAGAAAATAATAAAATCGTTAGGCGATTTGCTTTGAAAAATACTCAAAGAAATGAAAATTCAAAAATTAAAACATTGGGACTGCTGATAAAGTTTTGACCTTAATAAAAATCATAATGGACATCCTTATTTTTGGGTTCATAAAGCCCTATTCGCTTTCAGGTACATTCCAGACCGAGTGAGGTGCGACCCCTGAGGATTAGATTAAAAACACGATATATGGTATCCTAGATTATTTCCTGGGTTGATAAAGAATTGGCACTGGGCCTTGTAGATGACGGTGTTCCCACCTTGTGAGGAGCATAAGTATTGATAATAGTCCATGCCTTCATGGGGTTGTCTGTCTCATTGTCCTACAACCAAGTACCTCGCTTACGAGGGAAGTATTAGTTTTGCCAATTGGCTTCCTCTCTCTATTTCTTTAGCTGAGTAGCTTCCCAGCATGAGATCAAGGACCTTAAAGTGTGCAGATGACACGTTATAAAGGAGGTAAGTGAAGTACGAGGTACTTTTCTAGCAGTACACACACTCCTATAGGGATAGCGCTCATAAGGACTTGTTAAAAGATTTTCATGCAAAACAACCACAAAATTGAAAAGATAAAAATAGCCTAACTCTCACAGCTCCACTTGTTTTGAGTAGGTGAATCCACAACTTCTCTAGTGTTTATTTGATTTATATTAAGGTCCAAGATTAAGTCCTGCACATTTGTGTAAATTTTGCTTTTCATATTCCCTTCTTTTATTCTCATTTGACCCCCACTCACTTTGAGATGTTCTACTATTTTGCACTCCTTTTTTTTCTTGTTGACCTCTGTATCATTCATCCATTCTCGGTCTTCTCTTTGACCATTGAGATGGCACCTCATGGATGTCTTAATCCGGACTGTGCTGACACCCACATAGATTCCATGCAGTCGACCTCTCTAATAATTCAAGGAATTCTTGAGATCATGGTTCGGACTCTGCGAACTACTCTCAAGACTCCCCACCTTCTTCAGTAAATCGAGATCACTCTTGTCCCAAAATCTACCCATTCAGGTTGGAGATTGATTACACTCCATATACCTCTCCATCCTTGATGAAATTCTGTGTTGACCTTAATACTGAATGATCTTTCGTATCTAGCGCTTCAATCCAGAGTGATCGAGGCATTCTTCCATTCACAGATCAAGAATTCAATCTAGAGCCAGAGATTTTATCTGATTCCAATTCTGATATATATATGGCTCCGAATGGAAAGGGACCTCAGAACGAACAACCATAGCCAGGCTCGTAGCCGGATCAGAATGCAATGAATGCCCAGTTTCTTGCCTCCATACAGGCAATCTAGCCATAGCTCACTGACCATGCATTGGACCAGGTTGCCTTTTAGGACATGCTGAATGATCTAAGGAGAATAAGAGACCAACCAAGAGGAGGAGGAGAAGAGGAAGATAGAGAAGATGGACCCTGTGGATGGGGTACGGATGAACTAAGAGGAGAGAGACCCAAGCCAACTCTTAAGGAGACCTACAACCCCAATGCTAGATAAATGACCGAATAGATTGATTCCTATTGTCCATGCCAATTTTGAGTTAAAGCCTCAAATCCTATCTCTACTTCCTGCCTTCCACGTGAATGAAAATGAAGAACCCCATATCCATCTCCAACAGTTTCGATGCATCCGCAAAACTACACACTACCTTAACATACTATTAGGTATAGTCAAAATTATGACATTCTCGTTCAGCCATCAAGATAAGGTGTTGTACTGGATAAATCATTTGATGAAGGTGGTCACCATCTGGGAGGAACTGCAATCTACCTTTCTACATAATTTCTACCCTCTTGGGCAGCTGAATCAAATGTGCGCTCGTATTGCCAACCATCCCCAAGCCACCCACGAGTCCATTCATGAGTCTTAGGAGAGGTTTACTTATTTACAAGATAAATGTCCACATCATGACATCTCACGGGCCACTATGGTCGAACATTCTTTGGTAGACTAACCATTGAAAGGCAGAAGCTCGTCAATGTCATTTGTGGAAGGTCACTTTTAAATAAGAATGAGGACATCGTATGGAAAATTTTTGGGGAAATGGTAGAAGGAGAAGCTACCTTGTCATCGTGTCAAGCATACTAATGCCAGCCACCGATATACTGAAGTTGTTACATATGACAACCTCACACGAGCCGAACAAGGATGAGAGCTCAATTCTGAGCATTATTGGGAGTCACATGTGGATATTATTGAAAAGCAATCACAGGAACTCGAGGAGTTATTTGTGATCAAACAGAGGACCTAATATTTGGATAAATTGGATCAGATTACCATACAGGTGGAGCTACTGGTAAGCATAATCAACACCTATCAGTCTGTATTTGCATCGGCTTTGACTCCAGCTAAGATGAAGGAGTCAACATCACCACAGAATCCTCAACAGAGTCCATCCCAGTCAGCAGTCCAGCACGTGTATTACATGCAGGCACTCAAGCCATCATCACCTCAGCAACATAGCAGGAGATAGTTGCAAACCAGCCAGAACCCTAGATTCTCTCAGATCCATGCTCTCCACCACCACCTCTCATTCAAGAGGTGAATGGAGTTTAGTCAAATGATGCGCAACGGGCCCATCCAAGAGGACATCAGCAAGGCCAGTTTGCTAATTCTTGTCCATTCCCTCAACAATAAGGAGGGAGATTTGTCCAAAGGAACCAGTAGCCTCACCACCAGTAGTCTGAGCCATATCCACATGGCTGGAGATCGAATTAATTCCAACAACCGTAGTACCATCTGTAGCGATCCTATCAGAAGTACTCGGTTGTTCCTTATCAGCACCCTATTCATCATCATTAGCAGTATCAATCTTCTTCTCACTTTCCCTCTCAACCTTCCTATCAACAACCACAACACCAATCACCGTCTTAGCGTAGCCAACACGTTGGACCATCCGAGGTTGCCCCTTTTGTGAATTGCACCCTAGACTTCTTGGTGAAAAAGCCGAAAATAACCCTAGTTAATAGTGTCGAATTGTTGTAGTCGGGTAATTAACAAATCAATGAAATACCGCTAATTGATTAATTTTATCGACTAATGTGAGTGGTAATTTATATTTTTACTTAGACAAGCCCAATATTGAACTTTGGGAGGCCACTATCTCCTTAGGTCAATTTCACGATGATTCATAACTTAGGTTTTTAGAGGAATATTTTTTGGTATTTTTGATGCTATTAATAAGAACAATGTAATTTTTTGCAAAGTTAAGGGGCTAGACTACCAATTTCAATCAAATGAACTCCAAACCCAATGAAACTTAACCAAAATGTGTATGAATGCAAAATTAAGCTACTGTATTTTTTTAATTTTCGGATGTAATATAAATTAATTTTGAAATAAATATGCAAGCATGGTGATTTTAAGCAAATTAATTTTACTAAATAACAAACCAAATTATTTTCAAGAGCTAAAAATTCCCTAGATGTATCTAATGAGGATCTATCCAAGAAAGTTAATAAATCCTAAAAATATTGATGCACGACCTACTAGAAATTAATTATAAAATCAATGTTTAATTTATCACGACCTTGATATGTGTGCAAATATCATTAAATTTGGACATGATGTAGAACATTCTTAAATCTAGCTACTTGAACTTCTGGGAATTTTTGGAATAACAATTAATTTAGTATAAATTTAATAACACATAATGGGTAAATTATGCAAATTTCCACCAAATTAATTATACTAAATCAATCATATCTCATAAAAATCCAATCAAGCTTGTACATGATAAAGAATAAGTGGTTATATAATGAGACATTTTTATAATGATAAAATGATGACAAAATGTGACTCAAAAAATGAGAACGTAGGGTTCTAAATGCAGATATATGAACGAAATAAATAAAAAACTAGCACATAAAGTTGCACTTCTTTAATTACTGATATCCTCAGGAGTGTTCACATAATTATTTCACTAAGGCATGTGCGAGGATCGTGCTACTGACGTAACCTAGCGCATGGCTCTTTTGATAGTTGTCGAGGGGTCTAGAAAAATTTCTCCATGGGGGCACGTGTAAGGCACATGCCCTAGATGAGGAGGGACCTATTGAGCATTGCTGAAGATGTGAGGATAGTCCTGTAATTTCTCCAACCCCACGTTCCTTGCATGTGAGAGGGAGTCTTGGGTGGTGGGCTGGTCTAGGCGATGGGGCGAGGGTGACTAACCATTGTAATATTGGCTTTCCTCATGCCGGAGAGTCGAGGATGGCAAATGTTGGCCCTTGGCACATTGGTCGAGGGCGAACTACATGCGAGCGATGGGCGGTGGATGATGTAGCCCTTATGCGAGGGCAAAGTTGGTGTACGGAGCAATGGTCATGTGCAGTTGAGTTTAGTCAATGAGGCAGGAGCTGGCGGCGATGATCGCGGGAGGAGGGGGACCCGGTGAAGGCAGCTCAGAGCAGGCACGTTGAGGTGATGGTGAATGATGGTGATTGGAAAAGGGGTGAGAGCACGTGAGCGAGGTGGCTGAGGCACTCGAGCTTTTGAGAAGCTCGAAGAAATTCAGGATGAAATGGGTAGGCGTGGAACTAGGGGCATTGTTGGGGGAATCTATCGGTGGCGGATGGAGAAGTTAGAGGTGATAGAGGATTCGTGGTTATAGAGGAAGAAAGAAAAAAAAGTAGAGGAAAGGGATTGCCTGGGGATGGAGCGTCAGAAGTCTGGATCTAGTCTTCACCAGAATGGAGTCTGTGAACTCTAGAAGCTTGAACAACAAGCTTGGGTTGCTGCTATGAGGAAATGATTCCTCCTCGGATCTCGCCTTCGACTGTCGTTGCTCATCATGGGGGTGTGGTAGCTGTCACCAACAACATAATGGGGGATGGTGGCCTATCGTCTCTCCATTGTTGGATGATCATGCATGAGGGGCGGTAGACGTCCCTTTAAGGGCCATTGGGAGTATGAGAGATCATGGGCAGGAAGAGGGAAAGGTGGACGTGGTTATGGTCAATGATGGCGAGATCAGCAGGGAAAGGTCGACGTAGGGGTAATGGCCAGCGGGTGCTGCGGTTGGGAGAGACCAAGCGAGAGGGAGAGAAGGGCAAGGGTTCTGGGGACCACAACGGTTGCGGGTGATATGAGAGGAGGTGTAGGTGGGTCATGAGAGTGGTTGCACCCCACCACGATGTGCGGAAGCATGGGCATATGACTGCACAACCGCTGCATGGGGGAAGCGAGCGGGTGTAGGAGGAAGGAGAGGGGAAAAGCGCCACGTGGCACGTGGGGGGACGACCACGTGGCAAATGAAAATAAAATTAAATTAAAGAAATAATGATAATAAATAACTAAATAAAATAGAAATAGAAATAATAAATAAATATAAAATAATAATAGTAAATAAAATAATAAAATGGTAACTAATAAAATAAATACCAAAAAGAGAAGAAAATAATAAAGAAAATAATAAATAAAATAATAAAATAAATAAATAAGTAAAAAATAAAAAATTAAAATGGGGGTGACATGTGGCACCTCAATGAGCAGCCACGTGTCGCTCATAGAAAAATAAAAAAAATTAAATGTAAAGAAATAAAAAATAAATAACAAAATGGGCTCGATCAAAATGTGGTCAACATGAAAGTTGCTCGTCTTGACGAGATCTACAACTTTTGTGAATGATCCAAAACCAAAATAAATCATATGTACAAAAAAGTATTTTTGGGTGGCATCTTATAGGTGTAAAATACTGTATTTTTGTCTTTATAGATTTTTTGTCATTTTTTGATTAAAATAAAATTAGAGAATATATGAAATAAATATTTATAACTAAACTTATTTTCTAGATTTTTAATGATTAGAAAATAAAATAAATAAAATAAATAAAATAACATATGTACAATATACAGTGAGGAGCCCAAAACCCAAGTTTCACATTCGAACTTCGATTCTTTTGAACTTGTTTTTAAGGTAATTGAAGGTAAATTAATTCAAAAGTGAGTAGCAGTCTATAGGAGACTGTATGAGAGAGATATTCACATTTTAAGGCTCTTAGTCTCAAATTAGGGTTAGGGTTTTATTTATTAATTTTACAAGTTATTATTTTTTGATATTCTTCCTTTATTAATGTTAGTAATATGAACACTATAGACTTGATTTTCTTAAATTCTGAGTTTGTGATAAATAAATAAAAATAGTGAAAATATGGTGAACATACATGTGATATTTACAAGAATTTGGCTTCTTATTTAATGCAAATATGCATGCTAAAATGCATATATTTATTCTAAATGCATGAATGAGAATAATGCAAAATAAATAGAGAAATGTAGCTACATACATAGGAATGAATCTCTATTTCAACTTTTAGAGTGATGAAACACATATTCATTAATTGGCTCAACTAGTAATGAGCCTTGCAAAGATGAGTTAGAAGATAGATGACCACATCGCTACCAAGACCACCATTCTGGCACATATGAAGGCAAATCCCAACAATTTCAGAAAGCGAGAGCAGGTAGTTGTGATGTCCTATCCAAACCTACCGAGTCAGATGTGCATGATACTCTCTTATCTAATGTTGTTACTCTCAGGAGTAGTAGGACATTGCAGCCTTCTGAAACAATGAAGGAAAAGAATAAAACTTCCACAAGCGAGTCATCATCTTCTTCTACAACAACCGAACCAGCAGTCTGGCCAGGTGAGGAAGAAGAAGGAGAAGCACCAACAAAAATCCAAAAAATGGAAAAAATTCAAAAACAAAAAAAAGAAGATAGCAACAGCCGGAGCACCAGCCATCTAGCAATGGAGAGGAAAGCATATGCAACGGACCCGAAGCCAGCAGATGAAGTCCCATCAACTATTTTTGGAATCACACCACCTCAGACAGATGGAGATTCTTCTTTTTGTCTTCCAGTTATACAACCTGATGTGGGCATAGATTTTATTGTAAACAAGAACAATATTTATGCATTTGGTCTGTAAATATTCCTTTTCCAGATGCTTTACATAAATCCAAAAAAATGAATAATTAAAAATTGCCTTGTTAGATCCATATGTGGTTGAAATAACACAGAATCTTATTCTTGAGATTTCTCTGCTGAATGCCGTTAAGTACATGCCAAACATTAAGAAGGTACTTAAGGAGGAATGCACTTCAAAGAGACAACGACGTCGAGCCAGATAGAGAAATGTGAAGCATATCCTGACAACGACTATAGTTAATGCAACTAATAATCTCTTTAGCAAGAAGAAAAACACAGGAGCCCCTCTCATTAGATGCATGATGTTTGATCAAGAGTTCGATCGAAATCTCCTTGATAATGGATCATCTATCAATTTGATGCCTACTTTACTGCTAAAGGAATTTGGGTTGGGAGCGCTTAAGTCCACCAGGATGATTCTGCAGTTCGCAGACACTTCGATCAAGCGACCTCGAGGAATTTTGTATGTTGTCATTGTTAATATTCATGAAATGCAGTTCCATGTGGACTTCATTGTTCTTGATATGGACACCTCAACTCCTCTTCTACACACCACTATTATACTTGGAGGACCATTCCTTCGAATAATGGAAGCATTAGTGGATTATTGTAGTGGACAAATTACCTTTCGCTCGAACAATGACAATGTGCACATTCAGAGGATCCGAGTGCCAAAACCTTCAGAATCTGCATCAGATGCGAGTGTTCTTTGGAGCAGCCAGAAGACTGTTACTTTATTGCAGAAATAAGAGATACAAACCTCTTTATGGATAACATTGAGACCCACAAATTCCTCTCTATTGAGGAAGGACTGGAGAGCAAAATCAACTTCCCCTTCGCCTTAGAAGATGATATTTTTTCCGATGTACCTGAAGAACTGATTTATGACCACCTATCCTTAGTAGAGGTAGAATAGATCATTGCAGATTTTTTCTGAACAAGATTTCTTCATTGAGAATTTGTGTGCATCTATAGACGGAGAGCTTTCATTGTCAAAAGGTGAATGGTATACAATTGACATATCTGACACAACCAATGCCCAACGTAGTAACATTAGTGACCATTAAGAAGATTTAGACACCACCAGAGCTCAAGCTGCTTCCAGTAAACATGAAGTTTGCCATCCTTGGGGTGCATCTGACATGTTTCCTGCTATCATCAATTCCCAATTCACTCAAGAGCATGAATATCATCTGCTCGAGGTTCTAGAAAGAAACTACAAGGCGATTGGTTAGAAAATTTCCGATCTCCTTGGGATCAATTCCTAATTGTATTCTTGTCACATCAACATGGAAGAAGATAGCAAGTTATCCTTTGAATTTCAATGAAGATTGGATCCGAACTTCTGGGAGGCTGTTACGAATGAGATTACAAAATTGTGTGATGCGAGATTCATATATCCCATCCCCGATCCAAAATGGGTGAGTTCCTTGCATGTCTTCTAGAGAAATTAGGGATCACCATCGTAAAGAATGACAAATGAGAGGATATCGCAACCAATTTTCTCGCATCATGGCACATTTGTGTTGATTATAGACGCCTGAATTTGGCAACCAAGAAGGAATATTTATAGCTTCCCTTTATCAACCAAATAGTCAAAAGACTTGTTTCAAAGGAGTATTTTTGCTTCTTGGATGGATACTTTGGGTATAATTAGGTTGCAATCACCCCAAAAGACTACGAAAAGACTACCTTCACCTGTCCATTTGGGATATATGCCTTCTACAGGATGCCATTCACATTATGCAACGCTCCTACGACCTTTCAGAGGTGCAAGTTGGTAGTTTTTGCATATATGATTGGTAGATTTCTTGAGGTGTTTATGGATGATTTCTTTGTCTACAACGAAAATTTTGATCAATGCTTATCCTATCTAGATTGTGTCCTGAAAAGATGTTATGAAGTCAATTCGGTGCTCTCGTGGAAGAAGCGCCATTTCATGATTACCGAAGGGATTGTGTGCAAAGGTGGAGGTCATTTTAAATCTAGATCCACCGAAAAATCTGAAGCAACTCTAATCATTCCTTAGGCATGCAAGCTTCTATAGGTGATTCATAAAAGATTTCAACAGAATCGCCTGACCAATGACTGTGCTTCAAGGTAAGGATAATGTCTTTATTGTTGTTGCCATAGTCCTCCAAGCCTTTAATCAATTGAAATATCAGATCACTTAGGCTCCTATTCTGTAACCGCCAGATTGGTCTCCACCATTTGAGATCATGACTGATGCTTCAAATTATGTCATTAGAGTGATTCTGGGACAGAGGAGAGACAATATTCCATTTTCTAGTCACAATGCCAACATAACTTTTGATGAGGCACAGAAGAACTACACAACCACTGAGAAAGAAAATCTAGAAATTTTCTTCACCATGGAGAAGATCAGACATCATTTGTTCGGATCCAAAGTTCTTATCTACACGGACCATTCTGCCATTAGGTACTTGCAAGCCAAGAAAATTGCCAAACAAAGGTTAAATAGATGGATCCTTCTGCTCTAGTAATTCGATCTCGATGTCCGTGATAAACTTGGAGTTAAAAATATGGTGGCACACCATTTTCAAGATTGTTAGAGCTCGACAATCTTGAGCAGAGCCTGATACCGATTATAGAGACCTTCCAGGATGAAGAGATTCTATCCGTCACCTTGCTCCCCCGGTTCGTCGATATTGTAAATTATCTTGTGTCCAAGAGAACTCCACAAGATTGGTCAAAGTTGAAAGTTGACATGTTTTTCTCAGATATTCATTTCTATTAGAGGGAGGATCTATATCTCTTTTGTGAGGGGGTGGATTGCATCTAGAGGAGGTGCATTCCTCAAGAGTAAGTCCAAAGTGTCCTCAAACACTTTCATGCTAAAGAATCAGGAGGACACCACTCTGGAAAGTGTACGTCAGTGAAAGTGCTACAATGCGACCATTGTGGTCGACACTCTTTAATGAAGCAGAAGATGTTGTGAAAAAATGTACTGATTGTCAGAAGATGGGCGACACTATCTGAATGAGAGATACAATGACCCTGAAATATTTTTAGATTTCAGATCTGTTTGATGCATGGGGCGGTGACTTCAAGGTCCCATTTTCCAACAATCAGGGCTATGAGTATATTATGCTTACTGTCGACTATGCGAGTCATTGGGTGGAGGCTATTCCAACCTGAGCTGCCAACAGTCACACCATCTGTCGGTTTTTGAAGAAGCACATCATTGTAAGGTTCGGGATAACCAAAATTCTAATATCCGATGGGGTAGCCATTTTATCAATAGAGAAGTAAAGAAGCTGACTCAGGAATATAACATAGAACATCGAGTAGCTTCTCCATACCACCTACAATCTAAGGGCTTGGTAGAATGTTCTAATAGGAAAATTAGGAAGATTCTCCAAAACCTTATACGTCAAAACATAATGAACTGGTCTCAACTGCTCTACTTGGTTTTCTGGGCCTATCCGACTACGTACATGTCACCTTCGGTAATGTCTCCCTACCGCCTAGTATACAACAAGCCATGCCATTTGCCCGTCGAGCTTATTCATAAATCATTATGGGCAATCAATATCTACAATTCTGATACGAAGAAAGCAATAAAGAACAGAAAGCTAAATCTGAACAGACTTCTCGAATTCCGTAACTATGCATATGGCAATAAGGCGAAGGTCAAGAAGTGGCATGACAAGCACATCTGTCGCAAGACTTTCAAACCTGGTTAGAAGGAGTGGTAGTTTGATGCAAAGTTAAATATTTTCCTACGGATGTTGAAGAGCAAGTGGACTAGGCCATTTGTAGTGAAGCATGTGCGTAATAATAGAAGCATAGTCATATCAGGTTTGTCAGCTGGCGCACAACCCTTCATCATCAACAGACATCTTCTGAAGCCTTATCTCAATCATGATACTTTCCTGTCCGTGGTTGATTCTATGAGCAAGAACTTCCAGCAGCAGCATCTGATAATTCAGACAAGGCAGTCAAAAACATTTTTGGGTAGTTAACATTGCTCTTCTTTTCTTATTTTTTTCTTTGCATTGTTCATTCTTTTATTCTACCGAAAGCTTCACTTATCCCACTCATCATTGCTATAGTTAGGATATACTTCGTCTTAAGTATAGGGGGGATGAGTTTATATGGGTGCTGATTCTTTAATCCCCTTTCTACTATCCTCAACTTTTTATATTCTTTCTATACATAGGGATAACTTACCATAAGTATATGGGAGACAGGCTGAGCCAATGATTCTATTTGTTCCCAACCCTGACCCACCCTACTTTGTGTATAGTCTTCTATACTTAGGATTAATTGATCCCAACTATAGGGGGGTTGCTCGACTTCTCGTTCTTTAATCCGTCGTCGTAATATAGGCTTTCGTATACTTAGTACGAGTTATGTCTTCCTTTTCTCTCCGATCTACGAGGACATATCCCAAGCTAAGTATAGGGGGTCAATTATACATTGTATATATTTTAGCCATAACTCGTACTTGCATATTTTCAATAAAATGGATAAAAATCAAAACACACATCAAAATTCTTGAAAATTACAGTTTATAATCTAGTTAAAAATGTTTTAAAAAATGGTTTTAAAATGGTAGGAAAATCACTTTGAAAAATCTTTTGTAAAACCGTTTGAAAAATGTTTAGTAAGATGTTCTCAAACCTTGTAAAAATGTTTTTCTTGTAAAAACTTCTTTTTTTGCTTTGAATAGAATGTTTTGAAAATCTATTTGCAAGTGATTTGGAAAATGGTTGCAAAAATAGTTTGAAAAATCTTTACATATTTTTGAAAAATCTTTGTAAAACATTTTTCAAATTTTGTTAATGTTTTCAAAAAATTATTTTTAAAATTATCTTTAAAATTACATTTCAAAATAAAGTCTTCAAAATATTTGAGAAAATATTTTCAAATTATTTTGATAACCATGTATATAAGTCAATCAAATAAAAATTCTTTGTAAACTATGAACATAAAACCTGTTAACACCAAGGGTAAATTCATCCACCTAACTCTTGTATATAACAAATGCACTTCTGTGTAAATATCTGAACAAATTTCTTTTTCCAACTCTTTTTGTTTTGAAAAAATCATTAAAAATTCTCAAAAATAAAAACCCATAAAATGGGGAAAATGCTTTCAAGAATTGCATAAAAATATGTAAAACAGTTCAAAACTCCATAAAAGTTCAATATTAGGAAATAGTTTGACAAAAAAAATTTCCTGCATTGTATAACATTCACATTTTTTGAATTGATAACGATAATTGGACAAGTTTAAATAAAATTCGAAGATTGGAGCTTGATTGGATTTTATTCCACTTAATCACATGAACGTTAGAGGATCTGGAATTGAGGCACTTCAAGTATATTAGACTTAATTCTTCGAGACCACGAGACTTAGTTCAGTGTCGTCTTGATTGCCGAAGTAGCATATTTCGAAACACATGCATGACTCTTATCGACAATGACCTAACTTACACACCCGTACCTTGCACTTTGCTCAACTCAATTGAAGTAGTAGAAGGTTGGATTTGTCGGCATGAGACACAAGAGAATGGAAACATACGAAGTCACGGAACAATGTTCATTGTGCCCCAACCCAGTCCAATAGCCATGAGGTCTTATAATAGGATGTTGTGGGTTGTAATAATGCTTCAAAAGAGAGATACTATACTGGACTTATGTAAATGTTGTTGTATATCATATAAAAAATGCAAAAATTAAAAACTCCAAAAAAATAGACCGGTGAAAATCAAGAAAAATAAATTCATGTCAGAGCATGTATGTATTCAATAAGCAAGCTTGAGCTTCAAGTCAAAGACACATGTGAGCCTGCAGCCGGATATCTTGGTTACACTGATAAAGCATCCTAGTATAGGTAGTTGCATTGGAGATCATCCATTCACTTATCCACCTCCTCTTTTTGAGCTGGTTGCACTTGAACTTAGAAGGGAATACCCTGCTTTTAGAGGAAAGAGTTATTGGTTTGGGAAATTAGGGCCACCATGTTGGAGAAGCCTGACTTTTACCGCTCCAACCGAGAGGAGCTATATATCACACACACTGTAAAAGATAGACTCATAGTCAGAAGGGACTACGTATGCCATTGACTTGTTCTGAACTGTCTATTGAGGAGACTTGGATAGAGTTTTGTGATTCTTAGAGGCTGTTATGTTTCAAGTCTGGTTTCCAATAAGGTTCCAACCAAACTAAAAATCCAAAGGTTTGATTGAGGCCAAAATTTGATATTATGAAGACAAGTTTAAAAGTTAAAATCAATCCAAGTTCTATCCTTTTCTTTTCTTTCTTTTCTTTTCTGCATTTATAAGAATAATTGTTTTCTAGGGACTAGCAAAGGCATGTACATTGAGGGGGTGATGAATATATATTTCATCACCTTTATTCTTTCATGTTGGTCTTAAATCCCTAGCTAAATGAATGTATATATCATTAATTTGTCAAAATAAAACACTATAATTTATACAAAATACTATATATTTATTGTATTTAGTTCCAAAATTAAAAAATAAAGGAAGAAAAGAAAAATAAATGAGACACCATAGGTGTTGAGTGACCCTAGGCCTTGAGCCCCAGTCATCGTGATGAATTGGTCGTTAAGGAATAAAGTTGGGGGAGATAGGGTAGATGAATTTTACATAAAAGACCTAAAACCCTAATTTTTAATTCATCAATAATTTATTTTTGGCACCTATTTTATTTAATTTTTTAGATCTCAAATAATAAAACCCTGAACATGGCTTTTGTAATAAGAAAAGAAAACAAAAATACAAAATTGAGTTTACATAAAAATGAATGCATAGTGTGCCTGAGACACAAAATAAAAAGTCAAAATAAAAACTTCACAGTCCTCTCTCTTCTTCATACTGTATCAAACTGGGCCAAGGTCACCTTTAATTGTCTATAACTTATAATAAGCAATTTTATGAACGTGGTTTCATTTAATTAGGAGTAAAGATGCAAAAGTTAGGTTTTGGGCCCTTATTGTGCAATACACACGTATATTTATTCAATATATCTATTCTTTATATTTTTCAAATTATTTTATTATTATAAAATTGCGTATATTTTTTAAAACATATATACATAATAACAATGAAAAAAACTTTGAAAATAAGATCAAAACAAATAATACATTTAGATACATAGGTAAACTATACCTGTATATACCCATGATCTATATATACCTAATTAATTAAGTGCGCATATAAACTCAAAAAAATAACTAAAAATATCTAAATGTGTGTAAAAATAAATGAAAAATTATCAAATACTTGTATAAAATAATAAAATGCACAATACAAAATAAAAATAAAAATACCCAATTACAAGTATATATATCTATATTCTTCCATGTAAATATTAACTTGTAATAGAAAACCTCATAAAAAATAAATAAAAATATGCATAAAATACTACATTAAATTACAAATATTTTTCTTGTTTAAAAAATTTTTGTTAAATCATATGTTATTTATTATGGATTTTACCTATATTTTCAACCAGGGAATTTTCTAGTAGCTCCATATGGACGAACCAGAATGCTCCCCATGTTGACCCGAGTCAACTGACCCCCTTCTCTCTTCCTTGAGCACCAAAATGTCAGGTCCGCATCTTAGCCCTTTTTTGCACTCAAGGATTTCGTATTCTACCATGACATGCCATGTAAATCATCGAGATTAGATCTCCCTAATTCACGTTTTGGGTAAAGATCTCATTGATCGTCCTTGCTTCGACCAAAATCCTCGATCAAAGTTTCGCATTCGTTCAGCCTATAAATCGGCTCCTCCAGCTTCACCGCAAAGTTTGATCCCTCTTTGATCATTTTTATCCCCTTAGGTCCCCCTCATATCTTATCCTTGGTGACAACAAGAAGTAAATCAAATATTCAGCAAGGAGCCGTGACTGAACGAGGGGATCCAATCATTTTCGGATTTCGCCCATCGGCTGGTTTTGCCTCCTCAACTCCGATCGAGTAAAGGCTTCTTTCTTTTGTTCTTAGGTATAACTTGAGTTCTAATTACATTCTCGGACTTTAATATCAAATCAATCTTTAGTCTTAATTTGTAAAACACCCAAATTCTTGGAGCTTGAGCTCTAGGCTGATTCACTGTGATCTGACTGTCCGATCGACCCCATTTCCATCTAATCTCAGTCCTTATCACATTCTCCGTTGATCACCCGACCTGCCCCCCAGATCCATCATGGATCTGGGAGTCGAAGCTCCCTTTGCCATCCTTCAATGAAGCACTATCTTCATTCCATCCCAGACTCCTTTTTGCTTCACCCTTCAGTCAAGGGAATAGCCCTCGAACTAGGGATCATTTTAATACATGTATTGAAGACCCATCGGGATACGAGGCAGGTACCTGGAGCATCTCTAGGTCTTCTGAAGCCATCTAAGCCACCGAAGTTCCCTCGTGCTTGCTTGAGCCACTTGCACACGTGGAGGAATCCCATCCAACACCATAGCAAGGAGGAATGACAAATCGAAGATCGTTGGTCAGAAGTTCATCGGGTGTTCTTGCTACCTCCTTCCAATCCATCTAATTAAGAACAAGACCCATATCTAATCTATGCCGTCGATTCTTAGCGAAAGGGTACGTAACGACAACCGTCAGATCATATCGTGGCACGACCTTAGCGGTTGGATCAAAGTACATTAAGTGGTAAATTTTGTAGACCCCCTTTACATTTTTGTTATGTGTAAAGCATCATCTAATTATTAAATCAAGTACAAAACTTTTGGGACATTTTGCATATGTGCCCTCGAACCTTTGTGATTTTGCATTTTAATCCAATGCCAGGGTACCTCACGTGGTCCCCCACTTGAGGGGACATTTTGTAGGCGTACCCCTGTGGCTTTTGTAATTATTGTTTAGTCCTAAAAATTGATGTTGTAGTTCAAACTTTTGGGTTATTTTGCATGTGAGCCCCTAGAAGATATTTTATTTACAATTATACCCTACCATCTTGCTTTAATTTTATTTATGCATTTCTGTTGATTAAAAATGCTCTTGTGCTCTAAATAATTTGCAAAAATAGTGTAAATTCATGATTGGTTGCTTATTCATGCTCTATATTTTATTTGCCATTTTGTTTGCATTTACTATTTATACAAAATAAAAAAGTTATTTTATTCCCTGTTTGAATTGGGAAAAATTATAAAACCTTCTCTAAAAATTCCAAAAAAATCCATACTATTTATTACCTTATTTTATAACTCTACAAAATATCTCAAAAAAACTTAAAAGAAACATTTAAAACTAGCAAACCCTTTATAACCTTAAAAAAATATCAAATATTTTAAAAAATCCAAAAAATATAAGTTCTTATCTCTTGTTCTTATATATACTTATTTTTATGTTCCAAAATTTATTTTGAGAGTTTTTTTGTCCCTTTTGCTATTTTTACATCTCAAATCAATTCGGCCTATCTAAAAAGTCCATGTTTTGCCTTATTTCTGATTGTAAAAATAAAAAAGTTGCAAACATCCACAAAAAAACATGAAAATATTTGAAAAAGAAAAAAAATATTTTATTTGGAACTTATTGACTGTTTTTAGCTATATTTGTAAATATTATACCTTATATTGCTCATATATATCTATATATTATAACCTATAGATTTTATTATTATGAAATAATGTAAATATCCTAATTATATTTTAAAACCTTAAAAATTGAAAAGCACTGTTCTTGGGGCATTTTCTGATTTTTTATTCTTATTATATATTTTCTACTATTTATTGATTATCTATATACATATATTACATTATATACCTTTATATATACTCTTATATACATATATAAATATTATTATACATTATTACATTAAAAAGAAATTAAAAATCTGAAATAAAAAAAAATAGTTCTATACTAATATTTTATTTAAGTAAAAATCCACAACCACAGTGAGTAGATATGTGCATTCTTATATACACATTCATTTATCGTATTTATTTATAGATAATATACATTGCTACATCTCTGTCCCCTGTGTTCGACATCCTACCAACATGTCCACTATACACACTTGTTTTGTGGGGTTATAATAAATTTTGATTCACTCTTATTTTGAATGATTTACATTGTTGTGTGGATTGTTATTGTTCGAATGGGAGATCTTTGTGAGAGGTCACTTTGATGACTGTGGTCTCACCTTGTGAGCACTAAACAATCTTCTTCTCTAATTCTCGATTCAACATCTATGCTATGTTTGTTAGTGGAAACCTTGTTAGAGCAAGAAGTATAACTTGGTTTCTAGATCGAGTGTAAAGTTATAATATAGGGAATGGTTATTGATTCGATCGGATGAGAGGTGTCTATCTTCTGGTCTTGGAGGAACCTATGATTTCCAACAAGTTGGATCAGACATTCGTTGTATTGGCCTTCTCTAGGCTCTCGACACTTCACCTCAATAAATCATCAACAATCAACCCATGATATATTTTAAACAATGATACTAAGGTAGGGTGAAATTTATTATACCCTACAAAAGATGTGTATAATCAACAAGTGTAGGGGTAGAACCACTGAGAGAAAACTTAAGGATATGCACAATAATTATTAATTAATAAAAACAATAACAATTATTTCTGTATATTTTTCTACTTTTTATTTTTTATGGTTTTTTAATATATATAATTTTTATGGATTTTTAATTATTATTTATATTTTCTATTTTAGATTTTTTAGTTTTTATTTTCTTTTTTTACTTTTGCAAATTTATAGCTTCCTTTTGTTTTTACAGTATGCTATATATTTATATATAGTAATAGTTGTAGATATTATAAATAATATATAAATATATAATATATGTGAATATATGCATGAACAACCCTTTTTATTTATAAAAGATTTTAAATATATAGTTGATATTTATAAGTAACAATAATAAATATATACGTATTAGAAAATATATATAGTATATATGTATATATAATTTTATAGTTTTAAAAATAGATAAATATATTTAAATAAAAAATAGAATGTTTTTTATGTTATTAATATTTCTTTCTGCTTCCATTATTTTTTGTATAATGTTTGTTAAATTTTATGTTTTTATTGTATTAAATATATCAAAATAGTGAATATAATATATAGGCCAAATTGTTTTGTTTATTAAAAATAGATACTAAGTCCAAAAATTCCCAAAACTATTATTAATATATAATATAAATAAAATATCGAATAGAAATTATTTTTTTAGTTTTGTTTTATAGAATTTTTACTTATTATGATAGTCTTTTTAGGGTTTTGTGACTTTTAATGTTTTTCTTTTATATTTTATTGTGATTTTTGGTCTATAAGTATAATATATAGTAATAGGAATACAATTTTTTCTATAATTTTTAAAAGTAAATGTGTCATTTTTTGGATTCTAATTTGCAAACAAGGAATAAATAACTCTGATTTGAATTTTTAATAAATGGGAGAATACATAAATGCCAAAACAAAAATGCATTGTTAATAAACATGTCACATGACATCTACCATAATTTTCACACAATTTTTAGAGCACAAGAGTTAATTATAAAAATTATAAATGCAAATAAATAATATAAAACCTAACATGGATAATTTTAAAATAAAAGTAAAGTACAAGGGTTCACATGCAAGATACCCTAGAAGTTAATATTTTATTTACAAGTTTCTGGACTCAACTTACATAACTAAAGTCGATAGGGCTTTTGTTAAAATATCACATCACCTCACATGGTGCAACACATGAGGCACATGGACCTCTATGTAATTATCAAGACATTCGAGGTGGCCCTGGTAAATATTACCCAATTATTTACACTAGACTTTATATTTACATGACTTAAAGGTAATATAAAAAAGCAAGGGGTTCCTAGTAATTTACCTAACTTAAGGTGTCAATTGGATGGTGCATGAAGCTTCACATAGTGCCACTGATCAGATCATGTAGCGGGCAGGCATGACGGTTCGCCTTGAAATGAGCGACCTTGATTAGATCTGGGCCACATCTTTAATCCAATGACAGAGTGGGCTGGAGGAAGAACTCTGAAGAACAATTGCTTCCTCTTCCTTTGATCACTGATTTCTCAGTGCTCCTTCCATCTCCTTCTCCTTCGATAATCCCAACACGTAGTAGTGACTAAGCCGTATCTATATCTCCTCTCTAGATCAGTCGAGGTCCTCTCGAATGGGACCTGGATCCTTCGGTTGTCTAGCACCTCATAGATAAAAAGATGGGCTTTGAATATGCTCGAGGAGTGTTCCTCTAGGGTCTGCACCTACACAAAAGTTTCATCGCTCGAGAGGGACGCTCTCGGCCAGAAGATGAAGCTGCTATGCTCATGATGGTGAAGGGTGATGAGCTCTAGCGGTAGACAGCATAGGGATTTTTGGCGGTAAGCGACGGTGGTAGGCGTGTGAAGGGAGCTTTAGTGGTAGCCGCTGGCAGTCGTAATGTCTATCTATTTCTCAAAAAGAACATTATTTCATGATTTAGGATTCCGTAAATCCTAATATTAGATTGGGGAATCCATTTCATTAACAAGGAAGTCATGAAGCTGACGAAGGAGTACATTATATAACACCATGTCGCATCTACTTACCACCCACAAACCAATGGTTTGACCTAATGTTTTAATAGGGAGATTAATACTATTTTAAAGAAGCTTGTGTGGCCCAATAGGAAGAACTAATCCAACTGCTTGTCTGATGAATCTCGTATTCATCATGCGAAAAATCATTAATTAAACCCCTAGCTTAAAGAACCCAATAAAAATCACTAATAATTCCTCATTATTATATTATGTGTAATTAACCTATAATTATTGTGTTAATTTAATTTGTAATTATTTAATTAAAAACCCATAAAAATTAGACTGATTAATTATCTATCAGTTCCTAACCCTTGAAAGGAGTAAAAACTACAAAAAATTTTCAAAGCCAAAAATCGGTGTTTTTATCCCTTTAAAAATGCCCCAAAACTCACTTTTGCACAAATAACCTCTTTTGACTTTTTATCCAACATGAAACATGCAGATCTCATCGAGATCTACAACTTTCATATTTTGACATTTTCCTAATTTTGCTTATAACTAATTCTTTTATGTTTTTTTAAATTTTTGGATTTTTTAATTGGGCCATGTTGTGCCATTTGGGCCGCCCACGTTGCCCTCTGCTCCTTCCGCCACCCGGCGCCCTCTCGGGCCGTCTAATCTTCTAATTCCCACCTCCATCTCCGCCTTTCGTCATTCGCCCAATTCCAGCCGCCCGATCATCCTTCATATGTCATCACCGCCGCTCATTCGCACCTTATCCTCAACCACCTGATTCCGCCACCATCCACGCTCGTCCTTGCGCCACAACATCCCCTCAGTCCCTGATGTAGGATGAGATGCCGGATTGCATCCTAGCCATCCGTCACCGCCTAACTCTCTGTATCTTGATGGGATCTTCAGATCTGATCCTAACCCTTCGACCACGCCTCCATCTAAACCATCGGATCGCTAGATCCAATGGTTAGGACTTCATCTCCTACATCCTGTAACCCCCCTTCAAACCAATCATAGATTGTCGCTGGAGTTTGGTAGATATCTGGCGATGACGGCTGATGGAAAGTGGATCCACAAGGGTAGCAATAGGTGGCGATCGTCGTCCCCTTGCCGGAGATGAAGGCCGAGATCGGAGAGGGTGACGAAGCTCCGTCCATTGAAGGGTCTTTGACCTGCAAAGTGTTAGGTTTGGCCTAATTTTCTTATCATACACAAACCACTGGTTTGGCATAATGTTCAAATAGGGAGATTAAAACTACTTGTAGAAGCTGGTATGGCCCAATAGGAAGAACTGGTCCAATTGCTTGTCTCAGTTCTCTGTCTTATCATGCAACGTAAAAGTCACCGTTGGGCATGTCGCCCTATCGCATGGTATATGGCAAGCCATGCCACATGCCTGTGGAACTCATTCACAAATCTTTAAGTGCAATCAACATGTGTAGCCTGGATTCCAAGAAGGCTTGAAAGAACAGAAAGATCGATCTGAACCATTTGGTTGAATTCAAAGCCTATCCATATGACAATAATCTTATGTACAAAAAGGAAGTCAAAAAGTGGCATGACAAGCAAATCTGATGAAAGACTTTCGAACCAAGGCAGAAGGTCTGGTTGTCTGATGAAAAGTTGAAACTTTTTCCATGCAAGCTGAAGAGCAAGTGACAGGGCCATTCATAGTGAAACATGTGCATGGCAATTTTTAGTGTCTTTATATCTGGTTTGTCATAGAACGAACATCATTTTTTGTCAATGGACAGTTGCTGAAGACAAACTTAGAGCACGACACAATCCTGTACGTTGGTGATTCCATTCAAGTAGTGTCTCAAGAAGAGATCCGAGCATCTGCAGAATTAGACAACACACCCACAATAATTTTGATTGATTTTTTCTTTTCATTTCTATTTTCTATTTTTCATTCTTCTGTATTTCATTCATCCCATTCATATGTGTTATAGTTATGATATACTTCACCCTAAGTATAGGAGGGTTGAGTGTATTCGGCTTATTTTTTATTCATTATCTCACTTGTATCTCAACATATTAATATTCTATCCATACTTAGAGATATCTTACCCTAAGTATGGGGTGGGAGGAAGCCAAGCCAATTGATTTTGTAAATTCTAATCCTCGATTATCCCCGCCTAGTGTACAATATGTTATACTTAGGAGCAATTGATCCTAAGTATAGGGAGATGATCGACTTCTTATTTTCTATCTAGTTATTGTAGAATAGGATTTCCTATATTCATCACAAATTATGTCTTCCTTTTTCTCCTTGATCACTATGAGGACATAGTTTGCGCTAAGTACCAGGGGGTCGCATATACATTGTATATACTTTAGTCATAACTTGTACTTTCGTATTTTATAATAATATGGCTAATATATACTATATTAGTAAAGGATATATAATAAATCAAATGTAAATAATACCCTATAAATATGTATTATAATTTTTCAAAATTCTTGGAAATTATGATTAATAAACAGATTTAAAAATGTTTTGAAAAATGGTCGTAAATGACTTGAAAAATCTTTTGAAAACCATTTGGAAAACTTTTTGTAAAATGTTTTCAAATCTTTGTAAAAATCTTTTTGTAAATATTTGCAAAAATTTATTTCATTTCTTCGAATAAAATGTTTTGAAAATTCACTCTGCAAATTATTTGGATATGGTTGCAAAACTATTTTGAAAAATATATTTATACCTTTGAAAAATCTTTACAAAATTATTTTCAAATTTTGTAAATGTTTATAAAAAATGCTTTCAAATTATTTTGAGAGCCTTGAACATAATTGTAGCAAACAAAACTTATTATATAAATATAAATATATATAATCTTGTACATAAAACAGTAAATAATAACTAACAACTAACTTATGTACAAATTCCTACTGTAAAATACGCACCCATTTCTTGTAAATAAGCACATACTTCTGTATAAATATCTTTACATATGACATTCACTAAATTTTATCAACAACTCCTAAAAATTTCAAAATTATCAAAACCCCATGAAAATTTCCAAAATATTTTCACAAATTGCATAAAAATTTGCATAGCTTTTCAAAACAAATAAAAAAATCAAAATCAGAAAAAATAGTTTCACAAAAAGATTTCCTTCCATTTCATTTGCATCTGTATTTTTCGAAATGATCATGACAATTGAACAAGTATAAATAAAATCTGAAGATTGGAACTTGGTCTAGACCTTAATCCACTTAATTAGAGGAACCTATTCCCGACTGGAATTAAGACGCTTCAGGTCACCTTGACTTAATTCTTTAGATTCCATGAGATTGTGTTCATGAGTCAATTCAACACGTCTAACTAGAACCCTTCATGTCCTCTGTACGACTCTTGAGATAATGGTTTGACTAGAGACCTCACACTTATCACTTAGCTCAACCCAAATGGATTGTTGAAAGATCTTGGAGTCTATGTCGAGATGACACTAGAATGCCAAGGGTGGCTCAGGAACCATCCTAGGGGACTGCCGAAATCGGTACTTCAACCCACTTACTCTGGTTGCATGGTCATCTAATGACTAGATATTGGATTGAAATAAAGCATCATATGCGGAATGGTCTGCTAGGACAACTTTTTCCAAGACCCCAAAATATGGGCGGAACAAAAGATTCTATATCTATAGGGGAAAAACAAGAATGTAAAGAAATTCTAGCAAAGAAAATATCCAAAAAGAAGCATATACCAAAAAAATTAAAAATATCGAGCTTCCATAAAATGCCTTCTTCTTGGTGAAGACTCGATTACACTGACTGACCTTCACAAGGAAATGCGACTACAATGGTCCATTTCCACTTCTTTTACCATTCTTCTAGCTTCTATTCCCTTGGTTGTGAATTAACACACACCTGAATATAAAAGGAAATATCCATCTCTCCTAGGACGATTTGCCAGAGGAGGAGATCACTTGATAGTTCAACTATTTGTCTAGGAAGATCTAACCCAATCCACACACATGGTATGTTTCATTTCAAGGTTGCGAGAGTATGCAACTGAAAGGATGGTTCTAACTGTGTTGTGAATTGAAGTGGATGGAGGAATATGGATCCTGAGGGTTGTTGAGTCACAATTCCTCACATAAATGTGGTTCCAAACAAACTTAAAATTTGAAGGTCTTAACTGAGATCCAAACTTTGGCTTTATCAAGAATCATTTAAGAGTCAAAAATTAAACCAAGTTTTTTTCCTTTATTTCCTTTTTCTGAAATCATTGTCACAAGTGTTTGCCAGGGACTAGAAAAGATAAGTATCAGTGGGTGGCGAATATCCATTTCGTCACCATTATTCTTTCATTTTGGCTTTAAATCCCTAGCTAACTGCATGTAATTAGCATTAATTTGTATAAAATAAAACTCATAAATTGATTCGCAAATACCTCATAAATACATGTATCTCATTCAAAAATAAAAGAACAAAGGAAAGAAAAGAAAAAGAATTGAGGTGTTAAAGACACTTAATGACCATAGACCCCGAGACCAGGTCAATATTGACTTAGTCGACAAGGAATAAAGTATGGGGAGATAGGGCAGACTAATTGTACAAAAAACACCTCACTATCCTAATTTAATTTATCAATAAATAACTATTTGGGCCCTATTTTATTTTTCAATTTTTATACCTCAAATAATAAAACCCTTAACATGAAAGTTGTACTTAAAAATTCAAAATTTATTTCACAAGAAATAATACACAGTGCATTGAGAATACATAGAACAAAAAGCCACAAAGAAAACTTCACATACCTATATCTCCTCCATACAAACTCAAAATTTACAAAACTCACCTTTATTTTTCAAAAAATTAAATTATATATTTATGAACGGTTTCATGTAAAATGGAGTTATGATGCAAAAGTTGGCATTTGGGTCCATATTGTAATGTATACATGTATATTATATTTAATATATTCTTGATATTTTAACATTCTTATATTTTTATATACTAGTAAATATTATTCAAAATACATTTAAATAATAAATAAAGCATTGAAAATACAATAAAATAAATAATAATAATAATATATATGTACACTATACATGTAGTATAAATGTACATATTTATGTTAGTGCATAAAAAATAGGAAAATAAAAAAAATATGTAAATGTGTAATTAAATAAATTAAATATATATATATAATGCATATATAATAATAAAATATAGAGTACAAAATAAAAATAAAATAACCCAAATACAAGTACATATATTTATATATTTACATGTAAAAATTAACACCAAATAAGTAAGCTTGTACAAATAAATAAAAATATCCATTAAATATTACATAAAAAAACTTCTTTATGTTTTGACTTAAAACTAATAAAATCGTTTATTATTTTTAACCTATTTAAAAAAGGATTCTCACATCTTTTTTTTGTTTGGTCCAAGTGGACCAACCAGAGCCCATTCCTTGTTGACCCAATAGGTCAACTGCACAATCCACTCGCCTCCTTTGTCAGAAGTCTCGTGACTCTCTAACTTCATCGAATTTTCCCCCTTCATCCTTGCTTTCTTATTCCTTGGGCTCCTCCCATTCTGTTCGTTCCACATCCTTACTCCACTCTTAAATTCTAGGGTTCACCAACTCCATCTCCATTGCACGTAATCTCCATGCCCATTTCCTCCAAAAGCATGTTTATAAATAAGCCCGAAACCCTACCTTTTGCTTTTTGATCCAAATTACTCCTCGTAACCCCAATAGGAACCTTCTGTGCTAAGTTCTAATGACAAGAGAAGCTCCGTAGACCCTTCTAGGCGTGGAGAAGAGGATTGATTTGGAGATCTGAGCCTTACCCGAGTCATCTTGTTGAGCTCCATCTACTCCCTGATCCATCAGATTTGAGCTATGTTTGATGCATTCTTAGGTTAGTTTTGATTCCGCTAAAGTAGCTTAGGTTTTGTTTTAAGCAATTAGTTACTAGATTAGCATAATCTTAGGTTTGAAATTTGCTAGGGCTCTAGAGCTCTGGTTGTTGTATCACAGTGAATCTCTCCCTATTTCGACGCATTTTCATCATCATTTCATTCACCTACGTGTTCTCCATATTTGGCCTCACCATGTCCTTGCCGACAAGGGTCCGCAAAGCTTCTCCCATCACTAGAACTCAACGCAGCAGGTTCCTATTAGGGTTACGAGGAGTAATTGGGATATAAAACAAAAGGTGGGATTTGGAGCATGTTTATAAACATGGTTTTGGAGGAAAGGGGCCAATAGATTGCGTAGAATGGAGATGGAGTTGGTGAACCCTAGAAGTCAAGCATGGAGTAGGGATGTTGAGGAACATAATTGGAGAGATAGAGGAAGAAGAAAGCATGGAGGGTGGGGATAAATTGGGCAAAGTCAAAGAGTCACGAGACTTCTGACAAAAGATGCGGTTGGATTGTATAGTTGACATGTTGGGTCAGCAAAGAATGGGTTATGGTTGGTCCACGTGGCCCAAAAAGAAAAAAGGATGGGCAAAATCCATTATTAAATGGATTAAAAATAAAAAATGATTTAATTGATTTTAAGTCAAAACAAAAAATGTTTCTTATCTTATGTACTATTTTGTGGATATTTGTATTTATTTTTACAAGTTAATTTATTAGGTGTTGATTTTTATATGTAGACATATATATGTATATTTACATATATTTAGGATATTTTATTTTTATTTTGTACTATATATTTTATCATTATATACACATATTATATATATTTATAATTTATTTAATTACACATTTACATATTTTTATTTAATTTTTTTAATTTTATTTATGCACATACATGAAATGTATGTGTATATTACATGTATAGTGTAAATATATATTTTATTACTTCATTCATTTTAAAGTATTTTCAATGTTTTAATTTATGTCTATTATTTAAATGTGTTTTGAATAATATTTACAAGTATATAAAAAAGTAATAAAGTTAAACATGTAAATAATGGAAATATTGACTATAATATAAATGTATATAGTAAAATATGGACCCTAAAGACAACTTTTGCATCTTAACTCTATTTTACATGAAACCACCTTCATTAAATAGATAATTTAATTTTATGAACAATAAATGTGAGTTTGATCAATTTTAAGTTCGCATGTAGGTTATACATGTCTGTGAAGTTTTCTTTGTGCCTTTTTCCGCTATGTGTCCCAATCTCTCTGTGTATTATTTTAATATGAAATAAATTTTGTATTTTAATTTGTATTTTTATGTACAATTTTCATGTTGAAGGTTTTTTTATTTGACGTGTAAAATTGGAAAATAAAAAAGGCCCAAAAGATTATTTATTAATAAATTAAATTAGGGGTTTAAGGCGTTTTTGTACAATTAGTCTGGGGCCTATCTCCCCTACTTTATTCCTTGTCGATCAAGTCTATATTGACCTAGTCTCAGGGTCTAGGGTCATTCAGTGTCTTTGACACCATTTCTTTTTACTTTCTTCCTTTATTCTTTTATTTTAGAATTAAATACATGTATTTATATAGTATTTGTGAGTCAAATTTATGAGTGTTATTTTGTACAAATTAATGCCAATTGCATGCATTTAGATAGAGATTTAAGGCCAAATTGAAAGAATAAAGGTGATGAAATGGAGATTCATCAGTGGCCCAAGCCACCTGTGAGATTACCTGGCTTGTCTCATATATACAAGAATTTTTACTTCCTTCTGTTATTCCCCTACCTTCCCTACCTTTATGTTATGCTAACAAGTCTGCTACATACATTACCACAAAACATAATTCATGATTGAATCAAGCACATTGAGGTCTATTTTCACCTCATTCGTGATGTTGTACGAGGAGGAATGATAACTATTCCACATATTTCCATAGATCTTCAACTTGCAGACATATTCGTGAAGCTTCTACCAAAGAAACGTCTCTCATGTATGATTTCCCAAGTTGGGCATGATCGATAGATATTCTCCAACTTGAGGGGGAGTGTTAGCATTATCTTGTTCTTTTATTTATTTATTTATTTATTTATCGAGCCACATTACCTTTCGGGGTCCTTTGTGTAATTCCTCTTTTTTCTATCTAGGGTTTGACACTTTATAAGAAACCTAGTTGCTTGGAATAAAGAGAATTCATTCATTCTCTCATTCTTCTCCACACTCACCATCCGACACAAATTAAGGAAAGTTTTATATGAATATCCTAAAAAATACGGTGAATCCCAAGCGAGCCCATGTTAGTTGCACACTATGTCATCTATACTTAAATAATTAATGTTGAACATGTTGACTTTTGCAGAATTTTAGAAATGCCCCTTCAAAAGGATTGTAATAAACATTAGTAGAAATTTCTTCTTTCATTTCTAACCTTGTGTTTTCTAACATTTGCCCCTTCAAAAGGAGTATTTGATTTTCTCTAGACTTCATTTTTGAACCATCTTTCTAGGATCTATTATTCTTAACCAAAGTGAATCTGTGAGATGGGTTTTGAACTTTTCATGTAGATTTAGATTTATCATGATTTTTTTAAATTTTGATGCTGATATGGCTTTTCACTTCGTAATAAATCATGGTTTTATAATTTTGCAGCTAAATTCACATCATAGGACCACTTTGGATAGTCCGCTTCTAAAATCTTTTATTTTATGAAAAATATACATTGGTGAGACCAAATATATTTTTTCTTCAAAAATAAATGAAAATACAAAATTCCAATAAAATTAATTTTACAGACAAATAAATTGAGCCCCATATAGATACTACTATACACTATATGTATAACAGGGTAAAATGGGGCTACCCTTAAGGATGAGCCGAGTTGGCTTCCCCAACCTATTTTTTTAATATTCTTATGGTATTTTTTTAAACAAAGGAAATTTTATATCATCTAATATAAATATGTTCTCATTAAAATGTCAACTCATTTCGAGGTTATTATCCAATCCATCAAGCCTATTAAAATTTAATAGTCTTAGAATTACTGAAATGAACCAATTCCAGATGGATGTTTTAGTAACATCTGTTTTTCATGAAATTTGAATAATATATTCCTCTTATTAATCAAAGTTAATCTCCCCATGTGTTTTAAAAAAAGGTGTAAAAAGTTCTTAAAATATATATAGGGAAGCTAACTTTGCTCTTATTAGGATAGCCCATTCTACTTGTGTATACATATTGAATTTTATTTTACAACATATTATTATTTCATATTTTTGAAAATAAAAAAAATTAAAAGTTAAAACCAATAATATTTTCCTAATAATATCTGGATATTGATAACATTATAAAAAATAATTAATGGAGTATATTATTACTCTATATTAGCAACAACAAATTTGGCCAAAAATATATCATTTTCGATTATTAAAAAAATACCATAAATATTCACAATTACACTAAAAAATCATTGAATTTAAAAAAAATATAAAATGAAATTTTCTTTATTTGTTTTATCTTATATTTTCTAATAAAAATATTTTTATCCATAATTATTATTATATTGCTATAGTTTCCCTTATTAATACTTGTCTTTCATACTTTAAACATAGGATGTTGTAATTTCTCTTTTAAAATTAAATAAAAATACAAACTTAAAAAAACTGAAAGAATAAAAAAAGAAATAGAAATTTAAAAATAAAACTCATAAAGAAAAAAATATAAATATTATCAAAATATACAAAAGAGCACAAAAATTAACCGAGTAACAAAACCAGTTGTACTTTAAACTTTTATACATCATAGGACCTAATATAGCAAACTAGCACCTTTGTGAGTTTGTCACTTATTATCTTGTCCATTTACACATTTTTTAGGAGTATATATATTAAATTTTTTCTAAAATCATCCTTTCATTAGGTACAAAATATATATTAAAATCAATTTCTTAACACTGTTAAAAAGTATGTTTTCAAGCATAACAAATATCGGAAAAATATGGACAAAATCTAATAGAAAAACCCATCGTGTAGGGGAAAGCAACAAAAAAATTATTGCAAAGGAACCACAAGTTTCTTTTCTATATTGTTCCATGTACCACAAGAGATCATAGATTATACCTTCACATGCGCAAGAGACTCTAAATGAAGAATTATTCGATCATAGGTTCGATTTAATGAAAGATACATATGTAGGCATGTCGATGAGACGTGTATGTCCCATGGATCTAGTGTGCTCCTTCTCTTTTCTTCACACATTTTAAGAGATCTTTGGATATCTCATTCTCCTCGCTATGGTTGTTGCTACATGAAGTCTTTCATTCCAACAAGCATATGCAAGGCATGCACACTATCATCTCCTTCTTGATCGAGGAGAATCAACAAGGGAAAGGGAGATAGGAAGAAGGGACTGTTGAGAGGGAGATAGGTCCAACAACTATCATTTTGGGAGTTATGACTCCTTACAACTCTCTATTAGAGAAAATACGGTGATAGTTTATCCTCCTTATATAGAGGAGTTGGATGCCACCAAATTTAGTTAGAGTCCAACCCATGGCCACTCAATTTTCAAATTTGGCTTGGACTAATTTCAATCATTCAATTCATGAGTAAATCTTGATGTAGATGAATTAAATTCATCAAAAAAAATGTGAATCAAATTCACATAAATCTTCCTACGTGAATGGAATTCATGGACCTAGCCCCTGAGCCAACAATACACTGATACTTATATCTAGTTATCATGACTCAGATTTCTTAGATAAAGAAAAGAAATACATGCATTAAGATACGAAGGCTTCTTATTCCACAACAACGAAAGCACTTTTTCATTCTTTCATATACCATGGGCTTTGACTTGGATAGTGATATTTTGGATAGCCTTATCCTTTATTAACATGAATCCAATTCTCATAATCTACTCATGACTCAATAATAAGTGGATATCCCAATTCATAACTTAGATATCGAATATGGGACAGAGTTGTTCATGGATAAGGATGTCTCAATCATAGCATATATTCTATTGTTTGTGCAACAAATGTTGATACTTAGATATACATAGATAAATATTGTATAAACCATGTATATTGACTTAATATCTGATATATTATAATATTGGGCATAATAACCCCTAAAACTACCCCATTACCGAGTTGGATACTGAGGAATCTCCATTTCATCACCTTTATTCTTTCATTTTGGAATTTAAACCCTAGCTAAATATATGTAAATATCATTATTTTACATAAAATAACACACAGTATTTACTGTGTAAATATAGTATAAAAGATTGCATTTAAAGCCAAAAGAAAATAATAAATAAAAGAAAAGAAAATGAAATGAAATGCTAAAGGAATTGAATGACCCTAAACCCCAAGGAATAAAGTAGGGGGAGATAAGGGTCAAAGATACAATAAAACCCCTAATTTTAATTCACCAATTAGTTCATTTTGGGACCTATTTTATTCTTTCTTATTTATACCTCAAACCAATAAACTTTGTTATGAAAGTTGTAAAAAAAATACATAGAAAAATACAAAATTTATTTCACATAAAAATAATGCATATTGTACTTTCTATACTCGGAATAAAAATCCAAAATCCAAACTTCACAAACCTATATCTTCTCCATATGAACTCAAAATTCATCATTTCAATTCTATATTGAATTAGCTATTTAATGAAGGTGGTTTCATCTAATTTTGAGTTAAGATGCAAAAGTTAGGTATTGGAACCTTATTGTACATTATACATGAATAAAATATTCATTTTATTTAATCTTTATATAAATTCATGACTTTATATTTTATAATTTTGAAATTTATTTATAACATATGCACATAAATAAACAAAAAAAAACAATTAAAAATACCTCATAATAAATATGGGAATTATGATACATAGATGAAATATACCTACGTATACCTATATAAGTCATACATAAAATTAATTAAGTTTTGCATATTGAGACCGAAGGCTACGAGATAAGGGTCAAAGCCTGCATGTATAAAATAAAGCCATCGGCCCTCATTTGAAGTTTGATCCCACTTCCGCCTTGAAATCCTCAAGTTTCTTGGTCCCCGACGTAGCTGGTGACAACAGCATCTTTTCCCTAACTTGGTGTGGAGGAAGATGTAGGTTAGCGAAGATCCAAGCCTTGTTGGAGTAGCTGGCGAAGCCACCTTGGTTTCCTGCTTCTTAGTTAGAATCTTAGCTCTCTTTAGTTGATTCCGTTCCTAGCATCATAGATAACCCATTGTAAGATTTAGTTTCAATTGTCTTCACATTTTATTTCATAAAATTCCAAATTGATGTTTGATGGAGCTTCTACTCCGACCACTATTTCACGAACACCCGATTGTTCCTGACCCATATGAAACCTCCATCTTCTTCCCCTTCGCGTTCTGAATGCCCCACATATCTCCATTCAGCATGATCCTTGCTGGATCGGGGAATCGATTCTTCTCCTTCTCCATATGTTGGAGAACCTTTGCATTCTTCCATTTTCGTTCATATTTTACCAACAAGACCACCAGAGTCTCCCTTTTTCTTTTTTGGAGCTAACTTTGCAGGTGATAGAGGTCAAAGACACCTATGCTGTCAAATTTTGTCCATACCAAGGTTCATGGAGAGACATTTCTTCCTCGACTACCGGAGCTCACTCCAAAGACCCTCTGAACCATCTGAGACCTCCAGGAGCTAGCCAAGATCACCAGGAGCCTTTTGCACCTCACTACAAAGCCCAAGACCGTCGGAGCAACGCATGGGAGAGGATCGAAGCTCGCCCGCTCAAACATTCTTCCATGTTCTTCCTCCCTTGTTCTTCACCATTGGATCGAAAAGGAGCTCCAGCTGCACAGTTGTCATTAGATCCTTCGTCCATAAGCCATTATATCAGCAACAGAGATCAAATCTCTGTGACCCATCAACGAAGGGGTATTGGTCGTCCATCGCGCACCATGTGGATAAATGAAGTGATACAGTCCATACACTCATTCTGTAGAGGGTAATTTTTTCCCTATACCCCCTACTTTTTGTGTTTTATTTTAGTCTAGAAACTTTTGTCTATAGTATAAAACTTTTGATTACTTTGCAAGTAGCCTTAAAAATATACAAATCCATTTAAAAGTCCAAAAATGCATTTTCTATTTCTGAATTTTCTTTACTATATTTCTATATATTAGAATTAGGTATGGAAAATTTTGAAATCCAAAACAATTCATCTTATTTATTTAAATCACTATTTTGACTTTTAATTCATTTAAGAATCCAAAAATTAGTAAGAATTATAAGAAAAATACCAAAAATAGTGAAAAACCTAAAAGGATAAAACACTTTATTTCCTCATTTTTGAGTTTTATAAGAATATTTACAAATATTAATGCCTTATATTACTTATATAACTATATTTATTTAGATTATTATAAATATTAATAAATTCATTAAAATCCGAAAAATATTTTTATTACTTTTAAAAATAAAAAGGATTGTACGTTAGGGTATTTTCCTAATTTTGTTTCTATTTTATATATTTATTATATATAATAGTTCTATTCTACCCATTATTACCTATATAGGTATATTATCTTTAGAAAGAAAAAGGAAAAAAAATCATAAAATTAAAAATTTATAAAAATATATAAAAATAAAAATTTAAAAAAACAAATAATTAAAAACCTACTAAAATAAAAAACCTTTACAAAAACCTCAAAATAATTATTGTCATTTTTCCAATACTTGTTGTCTATTCCTCGTTCTCCATATGTTTGATACTCTACATACTTGCACTATGCACATATTTTGTAGAGTTATAATAAATTTTAACTCCACACTTATATTACATTGCTTTATCATTGATTGTGGGTTAAATGTTGTGATATTCGGGGTTTCGTGAACAAATGATTTGACATAATATTGCATTCATGGTTCCCAACAGTTATACATAAACAATTCTACTAGTGAACACGTACATAAAAGCAAGAGTCCTCAATGTAAATAATTACATGATTGAAAATTTAAAATATGGAAGCTAAATAAAGTAATCTATAAGTGACACTAAACAACTCTACCAGTAAGCACGTATTCTAGTGTAGAAATCACAAGCCAAGTCTTGTCCCAAAGTCGTTTACTATCACAACATCACTTGCAACACTTGTATGATTATCTAATATTCCAAGGAGATTATTATCGCTATACATGTATATATACATAAAAGTACTATATAAGACAATAACTCTTCATAATCTCTTACTTTCAAACCATATACACAACCTCCACAATCACATATCGTGAAAAGGAGAAACGAACTCTCGCAAATTAGAGTTCCACATCTTGAACCAATTACCCCAGTTTATTTGTCACAAGGGGAATACCCGAGAATGAGTAAACCATGGTCAAATGGGATCGCACCATATACACCCTTATGACAAAGTACAAGTCTATTGATTTGTTTCGTACTAGAGACACGGCACATCGACAATCCCCGTAGCACTTCGCTCAATTGACAAGGTCATGACACATCGGTAAACTTGCGGGCTAAGACTAACACTCCATCTAGGACTCACCGGGGCCATGAGAGTTGTGCCACACTCTCAGGTATGCTAACTCATCAAAGCATAACACACGACAACAAACTTTAAAGAGGTCATTTATTCATATACTCATCTCATCGGGACAACCCCGAGAAAAGGGACATTTTTGTTAACCTTGCACTACCTACATTGTACTCATCCTCTCACCTACCTAAGTCTGGCAGGTGGAGCAAACAACTACTTGCACGGACACCGTCACAAAACCACCCAAATCCACTACCCATCAGCAGAGGCCCACGAGGGCGCTGGGCACAGGTGAAGGCAAAATCCTACAGAATGAGCATATAAATCTCATTCCCAAGTAGACGAAAGAACATATGACTATCAATATTTTCTTCTGGATACCAAAAACCAGCACAAAAACTCATAAACATTCCAATCATCTCCGATCACCACACATCTAATATCATATCATCATGGGCATTGACAATTGCATGATACATAACCATATGGTTCAAACTTAGTCCCTTTAAATTAACTCACCCTCTATCCGGGTACTTTCTAAACCAGTCAGTGGGTCCTCTAGGAAACTGGTACTTGACCTCTCATCGTGTATCCATTTAGTTATATAACTTTAGCAACATGGATAGTTTGCGGCCTTGGCCCATACCATGCCTTACACTATTACTCCAAAGTACAAGGTACATGTTGACATCAATCATCCAGTCTCCTGTCTAACAAGCTAGATGAGCAATCAGTGTGTGACTAACCCGTTGTCAAACAACAGTCAACCCACAACTATATTAAGCGATAAAGCATGTGTGAGTCAAAACTTATAATAACTTTACATGAATGTGTATAGGTGTACACAAGTAGAGTGTCAAACACTATAAACCTAAGGGTGGGTAGTGATTTATTGTTAATTATTTCTAATTTATAATAATTAGTTTTTTGGATTTTCAATTTTACTTGTTTTTATGTGGGGTTTTAAGTATATATGGATTTTTAATTATTTTATATGTTTTTTATATTTTTTATTTTAGATTTTTTATTTTGTAAATTTTTAATTTCTTTTTTGTTTTTAAAATAATATAATATATAATACGTAAAATATTATAGATTATATTATATATAAGTAACATATATTATATATAATATAGCTTTATATTTTTCAATAAGTCAAAATATAGTCAAAATAAATAAAATAAATGTTTTTGTGTTTTTATATTTTCTCTTATTTTGGATAATTCTATTGTAATTATTCGATTTTTTATATATTTTAATGAAATGTAATGTACAAAATAGTGGATTTATAGAGTATATGAGTTTGTTTAGGGTTTAATAAATATTTATGAGTCTAAAGCTAACCTAAAAATATTTTTAATATATTCTATATACAATAATAAAAAATCCGAGACAAATATATATATATATATATGAATTTTTATGCAGTTATTGCTATTTTATATGATTTTTAGGGTTTTGTGATTTTTATTTTTTATATTATATATTTTTAGTGATTTTAAAACATGTTGTAAAATATCATATATTATAGATATTTTTTGGAATTTTGGAGGTATTTTCAAATTTTTATGGGTTTTTAGTATCTAAACATGAGAAAAATATATGTTTTGTTTTTATTTAAAAAAGGAAAATATGGTTAAAATGCCTAATAAAATTTATGCATGAATAATCATGTATTCCAAGCATTTAACACAATTTTCCTATGACATAAAAAAATTATTTTATAATAGAAATATAAATAAAATTAAAATATGCAACATGTAGGGACCAATTTGCAATTAATAAGAACTAAACTTGCATTACAAAAAGATCTAGATAGTATAGAACCAATATCGCAAAATACCTAAAGTTTTCTCATGTGAGGGATAATGTGATATGACCTGGACAAGTCCTAATAGCAAATACAAGAAAGCTAGGGATTTAGACTGCAAATAAACCTACAAATATTGCATTGAATACTTAATTTATTAAACTGAATTTTACATACAAAGTACGCAAGGGTAAGGGTGAAATATACCTATAAGTGGTGCATGAGATGCGTGTGGCTTCTTATCAAGCGGTTGGAGGTGCTCCACGTGGCTCACTTATGATCCTATGGTGGAGATGGCGCATCGGTTCACATTCAATCAAGGTCCAAGATTAGATCTGGGCCCACTCCTTGATCAGATAGTTCTTGAGCTATTGGCCAGAACTTTGAAGAACACTTCCAAGTTCGACCTTCTATTGATGATTACTCCTCCTCCCGGCTATCTCTAGTGATCTTGAAGGGCCGAAAATGCCCCTCGAGAACTTCCACAGCTGCAAGTATGCTCAAGAAGCTCCAAAACTCGTCGGAGGAGGGATGTAGGTCATGTTTTTTCCAACCACTTGGGAGTGATGTTGTTCACTCGATTCTCTTCTCAGGTGAGCTATCTGTTACAAGCACATGCACAAAAATGTTAAGGGTTTGAGGACAACTCTCTTCGACCCATTTTGAAGATAATTCGCATAGAAAATGGGGTGAACGACTGATCTGCGGTGATGCAGTAGAGTGGAGATTTGGGGGCTTGTTCTATGCAAGAACAAGAGGGTCTATTGGTGATGGAGTATGGAGAGCTGAAGGGGGAAGATGATGCAGTGGTTGGTGAAGGGAGGTTTTAAGGTCTCGCACATCACAAAAGCATGGGGATTGGATCATATCCGATCGAAAAATTAACTTGTCAAACAAGTCGTAATAGAAACAGAAATTTAAAAAATATTCAATGGAACCACATTGATTGGGAACCATTCCCAATCCATTCCATCACTATCACACAAGTTTAGGGTTACTTCTTGAAGCGTGAATGTGATCCTCTAGTTTCTAAAGCAAGATACCTCGTATCTAAGTCTAATTCGATGGAGACATCACTTGCAAGTGCGGGGATGAGTCACTTACTTCTTGCAATCCAATGAGACAATCTGAGTCTCCTTACTCCTGATTTCATCGTATGAAATCATCCTTCTTCATCGTGATCCAAAAGAACTAAAAATGAAGAAACTCTGCACGAGATCGATCAAATCGATTCGACATGATAACAACAAAATTACTCACCATTAGAGGTATTATCCCTACAAGGGGGCAAACCTGAGAAACAAGGGCAAAATATCCAACATTAAGGGCATAGTCTCGGTAGGGGATGTCCCTAAAGGAGAGAGAGAAGAGAGACTTGTTTCTCCTTGACCTATTGTCTCCTGGAAGGCAGGGTCTGCCCCTCTTTATATATGTTTTTGAACCATTAGGATTGCGGTCCTAATTGCAAAATTAATTGTAGGATTAAAGGAGCTCATAAATAACTTTTAGGATTATAGTTGATAATAATTAACAATTAAATAATCCTTATAATTCTCTCAAAAAACTAACAAATAAATAATTAAATAAATGAAAAGATAAAGAGGATCTTCCGAAAAAAGGGACACCCCTATGGTTGTAGCAACCGTGGACGTCCCCCCTATTTTAGGGAGGCTCCTTTTTATTTTCATTTTATTTTAATTACAAAAAACCACAAACAATTGTTAATTTATTAATTTATTTGAAATTTAATTATAAACAAATAATTTCCAATTATTTGGGATAATTGCAAATAAGCCATTAATTAATATAAATCATGTTTATAGGTCTGAATCTAAATGTAAATCCAATTTACACTTATTGTATAAAGTGAATCCAATTCACAATAATAATAATACGTGAATCCTATTCACAATCAAGTCTTGTTGAAATACGATGGATCTTATCCAAACTGTCCAAGATTATTTTGGATAGAACTATCCATATTAATCATATCCGTGATAATTAAATCGAATTTAATTACCTCAAAATCCTCTCTATACATATCAAAGATAATGTGAATTTTATCCACATTATTTCTTGAATAAATTTGGATAACATTATCCAAGATAATATTATCTAGGAAAATTAAATCCAATTTAATTATCCTAAGTTCTCTTCTTCACATAGTAATTCAAACATCACTGAATAGTCCAAATTCTCATATTTGTCTTTAATGAAACATTCTTCAAAGTCCTTTGAGGATAGTGTGCCTTCTCCGCGAATACTTGGAGATAGGGTCAAGGGTGATTTCATATCCATGTATAGTGACTTGCTTAATGAGATCTATTCTTATAACCATATCTAAAAGACCTCTTAGAGATGGTTGATTATGTCAAAAGAGATGGTTAATCATGTCAAACAAAGTTCCCAATCTTTATATTGTCTTTGAATCCAATTCAAATCAATATCCATTATATGGACTACGATTAGATAACCATTTTACATACTGGAGTAACTAAAATCCAAACATGTCTCATCACTCCCTCAGAATGGAAGCGCCATGGTATACAATCATTCAAGATCACATCGCCCTCGAGTACTCCTAATACACATGCATCCTACATACTAGAAGACTATGGTTAAACATGAAGTTTTGATCCCATTTTAGACTGTCTCCTTCATGGTTTTATCGGTTAGTTTCTCATTCGATCATTGGGAGTTGGTGTCGATCATATGCTTTCAAAAGCAGATATCATACCTTCAAATCCTGTCCTATTTCATAAACAAGATAAACAACAATGGAATTTAGTTTATCCCAATATCTCATGAGTGAGCTCATGTCTTCTGGTTTAATAGTGAACCTTTATGATCCCTTTGAGAGATCATGTTACTGATATGCCCTTGTATGCACACTAGCTCGCAGTGTATAGACCTTGGTTAGGTCATTAACCTAATGGTCTGCCAAATATACACACTCAGACATATAGTAATACATTTGTCCTTGGTCAGAGGATATGTGCATGTATCATGACAACATATGATAAATGTCTTCCTTATATTAATCTTACTAAACCAACTCTTTGACCGAGCTTATCTAACACATCCAAATCTCTATTCCTATGCAAGGGACATGCATCAAGAGGTCAGTCAGATATCAGCCTTTAGAGTAAGGATTGTCATCTCCTTATCAGGCTGGAGATCCTTTCTTGATAGTCAGTTAACGGTGCAGTTGAGTCCTCAATCTAACCCTTTAGATATTCAATCCTGCACCGATTTCTATGATCTAACATTTGGATATACAACTGTATGATATCAAGATAATCTTGATATATATCCATCATTGTACAAATTAGTTGTTCTTCATTTTAGACTTAGGTGTGATCTGCAATAAATTTTATTGCATAATGGTTCGGCTTGGGCACATATATCCAATAATCTCCACTAGCCCAAAGAGCCATTAAAGGGCTAATCTTTAAATCACACTCATGTGCTAATCATGAGCCATGTAGATATACAACCCATTTGGATGATTATCCACTATGTCCAAAGATACTATGCCAAGTCCTTTTACAAACTTGCATACCCTCTAGTAACAATACTCGCATCTAATGTGAATGTTGCATCTTATGCAATTGATACTCAATCTTGTTGAAGCAACCACATTACTTGCATGGCAGCTTAGAATTTAACATAACCATTAAGGGATTTCCAATTGCCTTGTGCTTAGAGATCTCTTTCTCCTTAGACGAAGACATAGTGTTAAGTCTTTCAAAGTATGTGAAGACTTGGAGATCATTATTTCTATAGTTTTAAGGATTTGAACAAGTTTTATTACTACAATCAAGTGTTTCATCTCGATAGTAGGATTAGTAAAATTTTACTACTCTCACTGCATGACAAATATCTGTTTTTTTACATATTATGGCATATACTAAGCTTCGTATAGTTGATGCACAAGGGAATGCAGCTATAACAATCACAACCTCCCTTTAGACGGGTCCGTACCATATCTCAAGGGAAAGAAGCCTTCCACGGTTCTTTCCACATGTGGTTTTTCCAAGGTGTACCCTTTATGTGAAGGTCCTAATTCCCTCTTTTCTTTGCTTATGAATAGATTGGAAAACTAAGGCAGAGGCATCCTGGAGATCTTTTATCTTGAAGGTACGGGACAACCAGATGAAAAAACAGTAATTATCTTCCTACATCATTCCAAATGATAAGGATAACATCTATACTTAGCATAACGAACACCAATGACACCCCCACTAAGCTTCATATGATTCATCAAGATTCTATCTGAAATCATAACCTTTATAATTTCATCAAATCTGATGTTCCAACTTCAAGAGCTTGTTTAAGCCAATAGATGGATTTCCTTAGCTTACACACTTTGTATTCCTCAGTTATGAATCCCTAGGGCTACTTCATATGAATATCATCGTTGAGATGTTCATTAAAGAATACAATCTTGACTTCCCTCTTCTAGATGTTATAGTCAAGATCTATAGCTATGGTTAGAAATTTCTTGATGTATACTTTAGACTTTTTTACTAACATCCGTCTATCCATGCCATAACCCTTAGATGCTTCATAATATGAAGCAAGATCATTGTCAGGCTCTTTAAACACAGCGTATCCATACGTTTTAGGTAGTCTAACCACCCTCGAACTCTTTCAAAGAGGTATGTGTGTTTCATCTTCAATTATCTTCTTAGCTTGTGGTTTAGGAACTTTATTATACTATTTGGATTTAATGAATTCCTTTACTCCATTCTTATCTTGACTCTTAAGTATGTCGTACTCTAAGAAACTTTAAGAAACATGTCAGTAGATATGAAAACTTTCAGTTATACTCTTAAGTAACTCATATAAGTAGGTATCCAATACGGTCCTTTACACATCCTATGAAGTAGCACTCTTTAGTGAAAGATTAATGCATGGAATCTATATTAGGATATATGTTGCAATCTCTACTACATATCCTCAGAAACTAAGCTGTAATTGTGCTATGTATTATCATTGATATAACCATGTCCATCATGATCATGATGTATCTGCCTGCGACTCTACTGATGAGTTGTTCCTGGAGCACTGAGAAAGGAAAAATATTCCTTTCTCTATAAGGTATTCCTTTAATTCATCTGACAGGCACTCGTTACCTTGGACAGATCAAATCCTATACTTCTTCCTTCCAACTTTCGTTCTCAACTAGAGTTGTGAAATCTTTGAACATTGCAAAGATATATAAGAAAGAAATCTCATACCGTGAAAGATCATTAGTTGATACCACATATCACTAATGTTCATTATGGTATATATCGACCGCATACATCAATATGTATGAGGTTTGGAATATCTTCGCATCGTACACCATTCTTCAAGAAGGGTGCCCCAAACATTTTTCTTAGAGTGTAATATTCATAAGCAGTAAGTTCTGAACTTTTATACAATGTAAGGTTCACATCTCAAAGTCTAGTGATCCTATCAATAGACACATGTTCAATTCATGATGCTAGATCATCGTCAAATGATCTTTGTCCTCCTCTTGGTCTTTAAAAAAATAATTTCTAATATTACAAATATTAATGAACCATTCATTAATATTATAATTTCATAGTGTCCTATAGATGTTAGATTACCGTATGAAATATATTCATCATAATGCTTTATGATAGTTCTATCTCATAATGTACATCTATCTCTATCAAGTTTAAAAATAGACAACGAATCATTTCTAACATCTAGGTCATAGAGACATTCTCTACGACTAAGGACTCTCCTAGTGGAATAAGGTAGTCTATCTATCTAATGGTGATTGTTGCAACGATTGCATCAAATCCCATGTGGATGACTATCAAATTTTAGATTAAGTTCACTTATATTCTAAAACATGTGCAACCAATTGCAAATTCTAGTAGAAGAATTAAATACAACTATCCGACATGATCCTTGTCTAATAAGTAAGTTGGTTCCAATGATGAATTGTAAATGAAGGATATCCCTGATGTATTATCTGAGTCCTTCTCTAAGGATTATAGATATTCTGGATATTCATACTTTCAGTATATCAACTTATTGTAGTATTTGCAATCATCTAACTATTTGGATGTGGAAGTTCTAGAAATATCGTCAACTCTTTGATATTTCTTCATCCTATGGGTCGGTCCTATGCTTTCGATGCACTCCTATGATGTTTAATCAACCTTTGCTTAAGTTAAAGGATCTCTCTAACTGAACATATCCTTAAAGGACTTCAATAAGAAAGTATTTCAACATTTATACATGCTTCAACCCTTTCATATACTATGAGATTATGAAGCTTGATGAAGGACTTGAGTATAAATAATAAAATGATGACACTCACAATATCCATATCCAACTCGACTCTTAAGACTTTGATTTAGGTAGTTACTCAAACATTTTAGGTACATCATCTCCTATGGGGATACCATTCTACATAATGTAGCAAACCATGTCCTTTATGACTGAATGTTGCAAGCACAAATCTTTGCCAGAACATATGAATCATGAATCATATCCATTATACTGGTTGTGATCAAGTAAACATGTATTGACTGGGTTTAAATGAAATTTATATGGAACAAGATAATTTGTATAAATATCTACTTTGATTAAGGTTATTTTAAATCAAAGTCATCTCAATTTTTATTACTTTGAAAATCCGTTCCCTTTTCAACATCCAAAGCATGAGTATGCCAACAAAAATACCTCAATTAAGATTGAAAACTTGGCTTCTACGAGGGTCTAAAATAATATCTTCACGGAGTGCAAAGATAAAATGTCCATGAGGCAACTACTCATTGAACCAAGGTAGTTCAACAATTAACCCACAATATAAATATGAAGCAATAAAAGCCAAAGATGTGGATCAAAATTTATTATACCCTACAACAAAATACATATAGTGACAAGTATGGTAGGGGTCAAACATCGAGAGAATGGGGGATAGACAACAAAATTTGACCAGAAAAAAACAATAAGTGTTTTTGGGCTTTTCATGGATTTTTGAATTTTTTTGGGGTTTTAACTATTTATTTTGGTTGGAATTTATATTTTTATATATATTTTTTATATTTTAAATTTTATAATTTTTTTCTGATTTTTAATTTTATAATAATTAATAAGTATAATATAAGTATATATAGATATATATAGCTTTTATATTTATAAATATAGCTAGAAGTACTCAAAAATCACAAAATAAAGTATCATTGGGTTTTTTATATTTTTGTTTGTGGTATTTTTCTTATAATTTTTACAATTTTTTTATTTTTAATTGAATTGATAAAGAAAAATAGTAACTAAAATAAATAGGCTGAATTGTTTTGGAATTTAGAAATAGATAAAAGCATTCAGCCGACTCCAATACTTTTACCAATTAACATTTTAGAAGATTTCACAAAACCTTTATCACTTAGTTTTCGACTTTTTGGAAATATATTTGATGATGAATTAGTAGTTGTTGTTCTTGTTTCTTTAGTACCTACGGTAGTTCTTATACATGTCACGTTTCTTGGATTATGTACAAGTGGTGTTGAAGCTCTTATTTTTGCAACTTTAGTAGCGGCTTGTATAGGTGAATCCATGGAGGGACATCATTGATTAGATTTTGAAATCTTTTTTTTTATTTTATTAAGATCAAAATTTTCCAAAACTATATTTAATATGTAATAAAAATAATAGATACATTTCAAAAATAGAAATAATATTTTTTGGAATTTTTAAGATTTTTTATGATTTTTATAAGGATTTTGGAGTTTTTTAGTTTTTAGTGTTTTTGTTTTCTATTTTTAGGGACTATTGGTCTGTAGACGCTAAATAAAATAATAAACAAAATATATTTTTTGTAATTTTTTAAAACATATTTTTATATTTTTTTTGTATTTTTCCTATCTAAAAATGAAAAATAGATTTGTTTTTTATTTTGAATAAATATAAAATAAACCATAAATATCTAACCATATTTATATATGATAGATATATATCAGGTATTATGGTGATTTTTTTAGAATTTTTAAAGGTTAGGAGCTATTTTTAACAAAATAAAATCCACAAAAAGAAAATACAATCTGATAGGAGCATTTATGTAAATATTTTAAGTTTCTAGACTAATCCCAAACACAACAAAGAAGATCAGGGACAAAAATACAAATTTTGAAACTATATTTAATAATATATATCCATAGGGATATATTTGAAATAATAACAAGTGCGGGGGATGCAAAATTTCCAAAAATATTACACTTATATTTGAAAGTGTGGACTAAAATAAAATATAGAAATTGAAGGGATTAGGTGCAAAATACCTAGTCCCCTCACGTGCAAAATCTTGTGAGGTGACACTGATTAGACGTAATGAAAATATGGGAAGCACATGGGTGAACTGCAAAAATATCCAAAGTTTTTACATTATAGACAAAGGTTTTATTATTAAACTGAAATTACAAAAATGGCAGGTGTATCGGGCAAAATTAAGCCTACGTACACGATCGGACGGTGGATCTGATGTCACTTATCCACGTGACACATCACGTACAGCCGATGACGCTTTGTAGATAGGCGACTCAGATTAGATCTCTACCATATATCAATGATGTTGATGCTTCACGATCTAATGGCTGATGCTTTGACTAGTGCATATACTTTATCAGATGGCTGAGAAGATGGGTGGAAGAAAAAGTCAAGAACACGGGTGGGCCGAGCTTCGATCAGCTCCTCCTCCCTCCTCTGGCCACATAGGAGGCTTGGTTTGGGTTCAAAATGGAGCTACTACCCCTCCGCGTCGGATTGTGGTCTCAGAAGTGTCTAGGACCCATCGATGGGGTCCTCGAAGCTCAAGGTGCGTGGCACATTCTCTCTTATTTTAAGACCCTTCAGTGGGGGCTCTTTGTCATCGTGACATGCAGGGTTAGCACGAGGGACAAAAATTGAAGCCTCCTGAGGCTTAGGTTGGTGAAGATGAAGCAGAGATGGTTCAAGTGGAGGTGTTCCGCCGTATGGAAAAGGAAAAGCACCCATATCCATATCGAACGAAAATATGGTTGACTGGAGATGCATACCCTGTGTTAATCGTGTCTATTTGTTGTTGTTGTCGGGAAATCAGGTCGATCAAAAATTAACCACACGAATCGATGAATAGACGAATTAATTAATGGGAGGTTGTATGTATTTTTAATCTGGGCAAGCCCTAGGGTCGACTCAAGGAGTCAAAGGAACAACTTCAGATCAAGCTATATGAATTAGCTCAAGATTTTCCAAGTAGGATTTTTTTAGATAATTTTTTATGCTAAATAAATGCAAATGCAAAAATACGATGGAACCAGGATATAAAGAAAAAGCCACTTAGCCAAATTAATTTTAATGTGAAATTAACCCAAATTAGCCAAGTTATATTTTTCCAGTAAACCTAATTCATTGATGAATGCAAAATGTATTTTTTTTGGAATTTTTAGGTTTAAAATGCAATAGTGAAAAATGCAAACTTTTTTGGGGTTTTATGCAATTTTTTGTGCAAACCGAAAGCAAAAATTATGAAATTTTAATGGGACTTAAACATGACAAAATGAATCTGCAGTAATATTTTTGGATTTTTCTGACAATATATGATTTTTTATGTTTTTTATGGAAAACAGAGTGACTGTGAGTTTTTAATTCCTAATTAATACACGAAATCAAATTATATAGAGAGAGATTTAATTCAAATAGATATTTAAATCTAACAATCAAGGAGACTTGAAATTTCGTAGAAATGATATTTGTGGATTTAACTAAAAAAAATCACAGAAATCACTCAACAATTTATTTTATACAAAAGACACTTCTAATTTAGATGAAATTTGGGTAGTAGTTAAAGTACAACTATAAGCATCAAATCTGATTTTTTTCACAATTTTTGGACTAATATTTAATTGAATATGAATTACAGACCATAGAATGGGTAAAATATTCATTTATTCACCAAACTAATTTTAGTTAATAATGCTCAAAAAAATCTAAATAAATATTCAAGAGATAAAGAATGAAATATTATACAATACGTAATTTTAATTTAAAATTTGATACAAAATAAATGTCCAAATTACTGCTCAAATATTAGCGGTGCCTTTGCAAAGTAAAAAATAAAAATTTTAAAAAAGATGTGCACAAGGACACTTCTATAAACACACAAACTTAACAAAAAGAGATTGCAATTTTCACAAAAAAATAAAATAAAAAAATAAATGTACCTTTGTAGTATGTGGGTTCCAAAAATGGAACACACTCCTCTAGGGCACAGGCGCGAGCGGCTAGGGCACGAAGAGGCGGCAGCAAGGGCGGTGGCCACACGCGGTCGCACGAGCAGCGGTGGATGACATTGTGACAACAACGGTGCACGAGGTCGGTGAGACCGAGGGCGGAGTCGTGACGGCGCAATCTAGTAGGCGTACGTGTGGGACATGGACAATGATCGTGCGGGGTCCTGGAGGGCTAAAGCAGAGGGGGTGGCGGCCGGTGGCAAGGGGTTCGGTGGGCGCAAGCTTGCTGGCAGAGGAGCGGTAGGTTGAGGCGCGCTGGGGTGCGGCGACATGGCTGGCGGCCGAGGAGGACCGCGGCGCAGGTGGCATCTTGGCTGGCGGGGAGGGTGCGATGGAGCACAGTGGAGAAGCGCAGCCGGGGTACACGCCTGCGTGGAGGCGATCTGGAGGCATTCGCATGGCATGGAGGTGCACATTGAGTGGCAGGGAGTTGTGGTCGTGCAGTGGAACGCAACCGGTTGGCGGAGATGGTGGTAGACTCAAGGGATGCGGAGTGGTCGCGGCGAGGGCTGGCTAGACGCTATGAGGGATGGCTGCAGGCATGCGGCGTTGCGACGTGGAGGAAGGGGGGTGCTGCTGCTTCCCCCTGTTCTCTTTTTTTATTTTTTTTCTTTAATTTTGTTCTTTGTAATTTTTTTTACATTTTTTTGTAAACATGAAAAAAATATGAACGAATAGGTTGTCTGATGTTGTATGAGGTTGATAATGATGTAAGAATAAAAATAAAAAAATAAAGAATATGCTTATGATGTGGTGTGGTGATGTTGTGATGATGGTGGTTGTGTATTTGATGGTGATGAAAATGAAATGAAGGGAATGATTGAGTATGATTATAGAACACCACAAAAGAAAAAAATGTTAGATAAATAAATTACCAAGGAGAAAGAGAGGGATACTTACCTGAGATTTCGTCGAGGGTGTGGAGCAGCTATGACGGACTCCGATCATCACCGCAAGAAGGTTGGTGCAGGTGGACCTTCAAAGCTCAAGCAGCTTCCTGCGAGGATTGACTACGACGAAGTGGTTGAGATCACCTCGGATCTCGCCTTGGAGAGGTCATTGCTTGAGGAGGATGTTAGGTCGCTGTCACTGACGGAAACATTCCAAGATCGCTCTCTTTTTCGTTGAAACACGGAATGGCGGATGATGGAAAAATGAGGGAGGCAAAGAGAATAAAAAGGAGGAGAAGGAAGTTAGAAAAGAGGTGGAGAAAGTGGAGAGAATTGTGGAGGAAGTGGAGTGGTGGAGACTTGGAGTGGGGAACAAGTACAAAGAGAAAATAATAATAATAATAATAAATATAATAAGTAGGCTACTAAAAAATAATTAAGAGAAAAGAAAATAAAATGTAAGAGAGAAATAAAAATAAAAACTAAATTAAAAAGAAATTAATTAATTAATTATAAAATAATAATAAATAAAATAAAAAACTAAAATAAAAAATGGGGACATGTGGCATCTTCAGGAGCTACCACGTGTCGCTCCCAGAAAAATCACAACTTAAATGTAAATAAAAATAAAAAAGAAATAACAAAAAGAGTCAAATAAAAAACTAATCAACGTGAAAGCAACTTTTGTGAAGGATTGAAAATCAAAATAAGTAATATGTACAAATTGTATTTTTTGGGCAGTAGCTTATAGGTATAAATGATCGAATTTTAATCTTTTTCAATGTTTTTGTCATTTTTAAATAAGAGAAAAATCAAAATAAATTTAGAAAAATATTAAAGGAATAATTATAACATATTTTTTTGAATTATTAATAATAAAGAAAATAAAAAGATAAAATAAAGGGTATTTTGGTCAATATGTATAATATACAATAGGGGCCCAAAACCCAAGTTTCACATACGATCTCCAATTTTAATGAAATTAGTCTTGTTTCGAATGTATTTGAATTCATATTACATTAACATGAGTAGACCAAAATCAGACACTATATGAGAGAGATATGTGCATTTTAAGGTTCATAATCTCAAACATGGATTTGGGTTTTATTGGACAATTTTACAAGTTAGTATTTTTTTGATATTTTTTATTTATTAGAGTTAGTAATATATACACTATAGATTGATTTTATTGGATTTAGAGTTAGTTTAAAATAGATGGGAATAAGTTAACTTGGCTAATATAAAGGTGAATATGTACAAGTGAACTTGACTTCTTATTTAATGCAAATATGAATGTTAAAATGCACATCTTATTTACACATGCATGAACTCTAATTATGAAATATAAGTGGAGATATGTAGCTAATTAAAAGGGAACAAAGCTCTATTTTCAATATTTAGAGTGATGAATCATAGATTCATCACATGGTGTGTAGAGCAATGTCAGTGTGACGAATCACATCACTCTAAAAGTTGGAAATAGAGCCTTGTTCCAGAGTAATTAGAGGAATATATCCACCTATATTGCATAATTAGCATTCAGGCATGCATTGATAACATCTACATTTTAACATTTACATCTGCAATAAGTAAGAAGCCAAAGTCACTTGTAAAAATCACCTCTTTGTATGTATTTTATACTAACTCTAAACTCCATAAATTCAATTCTATACTATATATATTACTAACACTAATACAAGAAAAATACCAAAAAATGCTAACTTGTATAATTGACCAATAAAACCCCAATCAAAGCTAAAGACCATGGACCTTAAAATACAAGTATCTCTCTCATACAACCTCCGATATAGGTCTACTCACTTTTCAAATAATATGCATTCGGAGACATTCAAAATGAGACCAATATCATTAAAATCAGAGCTCGTATGCAAAAGTTGAGTTTTGGGCCCCCATTGTATACTATATGTATTTATATTTATACCCTTGTATTTTATCACTTCATTTGACCTCGTTTCCATTTTTGGCCAACATGAAACTTGTATATCTCATCGAGATCTACAAATTTCATGTTTTGAGTTTTTCCAAATTCGACCATCTTTCTCCTCTTATTTCACCTTCTTTAGCGACTATTCTGATTGGACCACGTGGTGCCCTCTGGTTGCGCCATGCGATCCACTCATCCGCTCGCCACGTGCCCCTTTTCTTGGCCATCAAATCGCATACATCCTCTTCAGATCTAGGCCATTCATTGCCACTTCAATCTTGGCCCTTTGATCAACTCCATATCAAATCTGGACCGATCGCCTCCGCCCTCACCTCCTTCCTCAACGTAGCTCCATCATCGCCTTCCATCTTCTCCCTCGCTCCAGATCTCCTTCCATCTTCTCCCTCGCTCTAGATCACCTCCATCTGTTCCTGCTACATTTCTCACCCATCGATCAGAAATCAGGTTTGCATAACAATCATCCGTCAGCGCCTTGTTCTTCACGTGCCACGTGTCTTCCCCCGTGCCACTCGATCATATTCAGGAGCCTAAATCTTCACCGCCCATTTCCACTTTGACTCCAGCCCTATGATCTTACCTACGATCTCATCTCCACCGTTCACTAGCACAGCTCCTATAGTTCGCCATGTGGAGCTCGCTACGTCCTTCGATAGCATCGCATGGATTTAATCCTAACCACTCGCTGGCACCCCATCCAGAGCCGTTGGATCACTAGATCCAACTATCAAGGCGTCATCTTCTTCCTCCCAAGGATCCCTTGCCCACGTCGCAAAAGACATCGGCCCCTTTCTATTTTCATCGCCACTCTAGCCACTACTCCCACACCCCGAAGACACCACGATGAAGCCCACATTCCCTTCATCTTTGCCAGAGGCCATGATCGCCTCTCCCTTGCTCCACAAACCCCACTCAAACCATTCCCTTCATCGCCCAGACCACCACCTTCTCCCTTTAAATACCCTGCCTCCGGCCACTTTCACGGCCATCCGCCCTTGCAAAAGAAACCCCAGAGCTCGCCTCTACCCATCAGTGATAGTGATTGAGCGTGAAAGTGAGCGAAGACTGTGGTTCATCTCCGACGAGATCCACGGCGTAGCTACGCCGTGCAGCAGCTCCTCCGACGAGCTGCTCGAGCTCGGGTTGCTATCGGCCATCGAGAGATGACCAGAGACTCTTTCACGAGCCTCCATTCCCAGGTAGCCTCCTCAATTTTCCCCTCCCATCTTCTTCTTCGTCCCTCTCGATCTTCTCACATTTTTCCTGTCGTCTCCTCTCGACACCGCCATCCACCGACCATTCATCGAGCTCCTCCTTGGAGCTCCCATCTTTGCGCACCCATCTGTTTGCCTTTACGACACAATGAATTCCTTTCAAAAACCGCTCTGCTCCTCCCGACGGAGAAGCACGCCAGCCTGATCACCTCTTCACGCCACATGTCTCCGGTCACATACTGCACCCCATGCGAGCATGGGCACCATTCTTGGGCGTTTACTACCAATTCAGGAGATGTTTTCTTCACTCACCAGAGTCGTCGTCGGAGCTACTTTGAGCTTCATCGCCTCCGACCCACAGACCACCTCAGTTGCTTCCAGACGCTTCGGTCGCTCCGCTGCACCTCCATGATCGCATCCAGCCATTCAGGAGTCCCAGGGGATCTTCACCGAGCACAGGGGAAGGCAACGGAGGTAGGAGGGCTTCGCCGGAGCCCAACCAAGTCTGCCGCAGGAGGCAGTGGCCCGGAGGAACAATACGCACAGCCACCGTCTGATTTCCTCGATCGGATGGTCCTCGTTCCGACACGCCAACATCTCCAACAGCTCCAGCTTCCGTTGGATCAGGAGGATCTAGCGGCTTACATCACGCCACACCAACCCGCTCAAAAAGTCAACACCACCGTGGGATCATCTCAATTTGACGGTTCCTCAGGCTGCCACATCTCTCGTACCAGCAGTCGTTGGATCCACCTAGATCTGATGGCCCATCTTTGGTCTCATTGCTCCCTCCGAGCCTTCTCCCCGACCGTTAGGCTCGGAGCTCTCGAGCCTCATCTGAAGCATGCTCGAGCCTCCAGAGCACCCGAGCCAATGTCCGAGCCTTCAAAGTTTCCAGAACCTAGTACCCCCACATTGCCCTCACGTGCGGTCTGGCCATTTTGCACCGAGGCCCCTGCAAGTTTCTAATATTGCACATAAGTCCCTACCAGGCGCGTCACTGAGGCGCACGTGTTCCTATGGACATTTTGCATGCATAACCCTAGCATTATAGGTAATTGCATTTTAGTCCATGTACGCATGTTTCGGAATTAATCAATTTTTATTTCTATTTGCATTTTAGTCCATGTATTTGCACGTTCATTTAGGCATTCATTTAGCCTCATTTTTAAATTCCAAAATTTAAATGTTGTAGAGAAACTTGTGTTTTATCATTGTTGATACTTTTCATATTATTGTGAGCTTCAAGGAATTTATTATTATTATTATTGTGGAAATTGACATAGTTTGCCCACTATGTGCTTTAAAATCCATATTAAATTATCTGTTGCTCCAAAAATCACCAAAAAATCACAATAGGTTTAGTTTAAGTACTTCTACTTTGTGCCCAAAAATCACATCGTTTGCACACATCAGAGGCCTGAATAAATTAATTAGTATTTTGCTTAATAGATTTTTATTAGGTCCAATATACACCATTTTTAGGTCTATCAATTTTCGAGGATTCATCTCACATAGAAATATCTAGGATAATTTTCATATATGAAAAAGAAGTTCTTTGGTATTTATTAAAATTAATTTTGCAAAAACTACCCTGCATTCATATTTTATTCATTTAGACTCTAAAAATTCCAAAAGAATTGCAGTAGTTTCATTTCATTGCATTTCACATTCTGGCCAGGTTTCATTATTCTGGACTTCATTTGACTATAGTTTGTGTTCTAACTTAAAATTTGGCTTGAATTACATCGCAGTTTTCTTTAATTGCATAAAAAAGACCAAAAATATTCTCCTAAAAAACTAACATCGAAATTAACTTAAAATTAACCTAAGGAGAAAGCTGCCTCCCTGAGTTCAACCTTGGGCTTACCCATGTAAAATATAAAAAAAAATGCCTCTTATGTTTAATTCGATTAATATAAGTGGTTTTTGATCAGATTCGATCTACCCGACTACAATAAATGACACATTTCATTCAATCATTAATCTGGTTGAATTAGGTAGGGTGGGTCGAGGCTCTTCAAAATGGCACCATTGTCGGGGAGGTACGGCTTAGATTAATTTTTAGGAAATTTTGATTTTAGATTTTCCATCCCTGGGTAGTTTGATTCCCATCTTTTCTTGTGAATATTTTCTGTTCAATTTTTATTCGTTTATTTTGTGTCATCCTTTATCTGACCTCCATTTATTTTCGTGTGAGTAATACGAGGAGTCGAAGGCGCTTTGCCAAGCGAGCCAAGAAACCTGCATTAAAATAATCTGAGTGTTTTGTAAGGACTTGTAATTTTTCTTTTCTTTTATTTTGCATTTTTCCAGCGGTTCCCGTTTGGGTTCTCGCGCATGTAAATCATAAAAAAATGAGTCCCCCGCATACTGTGTGGTTGTTTAATGTAGAATAGGACATGAACTCGTGGCTCTTAGAGCTATCTTAGGACTGTTTGTGCTCGTAAAATTTTAGGACCACACTCACACATAAAAGACATACTTAGACCGCAGGATTTAGCCAAATCTAACTAGTTCTTCACTCGCTAATAGAACAGCTTGTCTAGGAGCGGCTTATTCACTTGCATTTCATATAGTGTTAAATTCAATTCTGTTTTGCATCCCGTATATAAAGTGAAAGGATCATTGTATGTCTTTTAAACTTGGCATTCATCATTGTTTTATCGCGCATCAGTTTTCCTTGATTCTTTCTCCCTTGTTTTTTTTAAACTTAGGTTTAAAGAAAATTAGGACTGGACGATAGGAGTGCCTTGTGTGTGGGCTAATCAAATAGTCACCTAACTTATAATCAGGACTGATAAACAAAATTGACCAAAAAATTCAAATAAAATCGGAAATTCTGTTTGCAGGAGATTAACCCCGACCTTGATTTCAGGCTGAGTGACTGTACAAGGGTGTGTGTGAACACCCTAAGGCAGAGCCAAAAATCCCTACCTTCCATATCGCGTACCTGGATCTGAGCAAATATCACTGGCTGAACTATGGGTTCAACTGACCAGCGCCAAGTAGCCTGCACCTACTCCAGTAGGTAGATAGGGGCGAAATTATGATCCACCGTGACAAGTTACTAGTAGCCTTCGCTGGCTCCAACAGGTAGACATGGGCGAAGTTAAAGCCTTGTCAGCCTCTGCCTACTTCGGTAGGTAGATAGGGGCAAGTCTTTGAACTCTCGGTTGGTGATTGGAGTGATGAAAGGAAGGGCGTTGGTATCTTAGGCGACAGGTTAAACAAGGGAGACACATTTGGCATTGACTTCCCCCCTGAAGCATTCGAGCTAAAGCCCCATTTTTTTAGTCTGCTACCAAAGTTTAATGGGAATGCCAATGAAGAAACAAATGCTTTCCTGAGAGACTTCGAGCTGGTTTGCAACAACGTTAGTCAACCTAGGGTTGGACAAGACTACATCAGGCTGAAGGCTACCCCATTTGTCTTAGGAGATAAGGCTTCTCATTGGCTGAAAAATCTCGGGGTAAGATGTACGACCTGGATGCAGTTCAAGGATTTATTCTTGAAGAAGTTCTACCCACTCAGTAGGACTAACTAGATGAGGACCAAGATCGCGAGTTTTTCCCAAGGACCTACGAACCATTTCATGAAGCCTAGGATAGATTCAATGACTTAACTCAAAAATGCCTCTGTCATGGCATTACTAAAGCGATCTTAGTACAAACCTTGTTCAGTGTCATGACCCCGAAGATGCAAGGGTTAGTGAGTGCAGCCTATGGAGGCAGCTTTCTGAATAAGAACGAAGATGTCGTATGGAAAATTCTGGAGCCGATGGCAGAAACCGGCAGATCTCAGGCCACTAGGGCATATCAGTTGTCTCCCTTAAGCTATCTAATGAGATAACTAGGAGGACTGTAGCGGATCTGACAGATGACCTCATCCCCAACATGGAGATGATTGTTGATAAGCTCACCATGGTAGAACAGATCCATAAGAAGGTCACCGACCTTGAGGTGCTTTCACGATTGCCGAAACAAGTAGAGGAATTGACTGAGAAGGTAGCCAAGATATGACTACATGTCCCTTCTACACCACATGTGCCTGTACATCAAGTTAATCTTGTACAAGAGCAGGTACAGGGGCCTTAAAGTACCTGGGTTGAGGAGTAGCAGCACACTCAATAGGAACAACACGCACCCCCACAGACAGAGACAGTCTACGAGGAGTCTCCGCAGGTGTTCGAGATCAACGGGCTATGGTACAACCATGACCCTGTCGGCAGGCAGTCGGGGATAGGGAACGGTCAGCCCCGCCAACCTTCCCTAGCTTACCAGGAAACCAGCTCTGTCCCCGTACCGTGCTTTGTACAGTCCTAGCCCGGACAAGGGTACTACCCTCAACAGCATCAGCAGCAGCACACGTTCCACTAGGACCAGCAAGGGCCTCCACCACCTTCCCACCAGCAGCAGCATCAACACGGCCAACAGGGCTGGTATAGACAGCCGAGTCACTCATCCTCTAATCAGCAGTAGTAAGCCCTGCCCACTAGTGAATTGGAGTCCCTCACCTTGGCCATCTAGACCCTGACCGATAGGGTCCAGTAGATACAAAATGACTACATGGATATTAGAACTGATATGAACCGTGTTTCACGCACCCAGGACCAACAAATGACGCCAAAGACCCCAATTCCCACCCAGGTTCAGGCTAACCCAAATATCATGAATCAGGGCCAGCATCGACCACGCGATAAGGTATACCATTCGGACTATTCTCTATCTGAGCATGAGATCCTTTCGTATCATAATGTAAACCATATGTCCTCAAGAGCGGAAGGACCGTGACCGTACCTGATCATGCAATGGCATAAGAAGAAGACACTGCCAAGTCTCTACCTGAGGAGAACTTGGAGACAGAGGAGAAGCACCAACATCACCATCACCAGCATAGGAAGAGGATTTCCAAGTCCTATAAGAAGAAGGAGAGGAGCACCAGCAGTGAGTCAGGCGAACCAGATGCGGAGCCCGCACCTCCATCTGAGGAGGACGTCCTAGAAGACACGGAAGACGCATCACCTGTTTCACCATAGAAATTTCTTTTTCATCTGAGTCAGAGTTAGACCCCTATAAAGAACTCAGTTTCCCGTCTTAATGCAAATCTTTCAGTTTCAGAATCTGAGTTGTCGTCAATAATCACTCCCATCATACTCTTAAGGGTGGAAAGAAGAAAACAAAGAAAATCCAAAAAGATGACCCTAAGATGGTAGAGTTCTGCAATAAGTATATCAAGGTCACAATCCCCTTTGATAAGTATGTGGACATGGCACATGCATTTCAGAAGTACCTTAAGGTGAGATGCACACCTACTAGGGTCAGCAGTAAGACCAAAATCATTGTTGAGAAACACGTTTTGTCAGTAGCCACTACTTGCACCATAAAGAATATGTTTCCAAGGAAGCGAAGGGACATGGGTGCTCATTATGTGGTGAGTCACGTCGATGACACTGCATTTGCATGCACTCTCCTAGATAACAAATCCTAAATTAATCTGATTCCTATGGCCCTCTATGAGTGGCTAAATCTAGGACCTCTTAGGAAATCCAAAGCCTTACTCTAGTTCACAGAAAATCAACCAAGAGGTCCTAGGGAGAATTGAGGAACGCTGTCATCAAAGTCAAGGGTTAGGATTACATGGTGGACTTTACAATCCTTGATATGGACACCCTCGAAATTGGAGAGATTCCAAATCTTCCTAGGAAGGCCCTTCCTTAGAACAGCAGGTGCCTTATTTGATTACAAGATCGAGAAGATTCAGTTCCAAACTCCAGGCAGAGATGAGGAACTTGAGATGAAGCAAACAAGGTGGTAGAGGTCCGATTCGGAATATAGCATCGAGTACTCTTCTTTAGAAGCAGATTGCGTTCATGTAGACATCGTTGGGCCATGGAGACAGAAACCAGCCAATATCGATGAGTCCCTCTCTTTTGGAGAAGATCTTGTGCATGATACAGTTTGTGAGAACCTTAGGAACAAGTAAGACATAGAAAATGCATCTCCTTACATCTTCGTTGACGTAAAGGCCCAGCTGGGCTTGTCAGTCCTTCCCTCTTTAGGACAATCAGAAGATGAGGATGATTAGTCGGACGGAGATTTCGCTGATTGCTTGGATACCTTTGAAGATCTGACTCCATAGCTGAATGAGTTCGTGGCAGTCACTTCAAAGATAGATCCAGTCACTACCAGCACAGAACCAGAATTGGTTGAGCCATACTTCCTTGATGATCAAACCTTATGTGAGCTCAAACCATTAACCACAACACTTATATACGCCATCCTTGCAGGACAAGAGAGAAAGTATCCGATCATCATCAGTTCGCAATTGACCGAGAAGCAGGAATCTCGCTTGCTAGAGATCCCGAAGAAAAACCACAAGGCGATAGGTTGGAGCATCTCTGATCTCTACGGGATAAATCCCGCTCTATGTTCGCACCATATCTACATAGAGAATGAGGCTAAACCCTCTCGTGAATTCCAACGCAGGTTGAATCCAAATTTATGAGAGGTAGTGAAGAAGGAGATTGAGAAATGGTGTGACACGGGTTTGCTTTACCCCATCCCCAACTCCAAGTGGGTGGCACCTATCCATGTTGTCCCGAAAAAGTCAGAAATTCTGATGACCACCATTGAGGACGGAGAGAAGATCATGACGTGAGTACCCACGTCGTAGCGTGTCTGTGTGGATTACAGATGCCTGAATGCCGTAATGAAGAAGGATCATTTTCCTCTACCATTCATTGATCAGATCTTAGAGAGATTAGTGGGAAAAGAATTCTTCTGCTTTTTAGATGGGTCCTCGGGATACAACCAAGTAGCCATTGCTCCTGAGAACTAGGAAAAACCATTTTCACATGCCGTTTTGGTACATATGCTTTCAGGCGCATGCCCTTTGGGTTATGCAATGCTTTTGGTACATTTCAAAGGTGCATGAATGCAGTATTCGCTGAAATGGTCGGTGAATTCTTGGAAGTCTTCATGGATGACTTCTCGGTCCACGACGATTCCTTTTATTCCTGTCTTAGGAATCTGGACCGAGTCCTCAAGAGTTGTTGTGAGGTTAATCTGGTGCTCTCCTTGGAGAAAAGTCACTTCATGGTGACGGAGGGCATTGTGTTGGGGCATGTCATCTCCAAGAGAGGAATGTAGGTTGACCCTGCCAAGGTGGACGTGATCAGACGACTCTAGCCACCAACCAACGTGAAACAATTGCGGTCATTCCTTGAGCATGTTGGATTTTATCAGATATTTATCAAGGTTTTTTCGAAGATTGCCCGACCTCTAACTGAGCTTTTAGGCAAAGACATGGATTTTATTGTCGATCATAAATGTATTGAGGCCTTTAAGCAATTACAAGGGATGATCATGGATGCTCCGATCCTACAATCCCCAGATTGGTCTCTTCCTTTTGAGATCATGACAGATGCCTCATATTTTGTTGTTGAGGCTGTGTTAGGACAGAGGTGGGATGGCGTCCCATTTGCCATAGACTATGCAAGCAAAGTGCTTGATACTGCTCAATGCAACTATATAGTTACCAAAAAGGAGATTCTTGCGGTAATGTTTTCCCTAGATAAGTTCAGATTTCATCTAATTGGATCTAAGGTGATTGTGTTCACAGACCATACAACACTACGATACTTAATGGAAAAGAAGGATGCGACGACACATCTTCTTAGATGGATTTTACTTATCCAGGAATTTGATCTGGACATTAGAGATAAACCTGGAAAGAAGAACGTAGTGGCTGATCACCTCTCCCATCTCAAAAATCTTGATACTTCTGATGATATGCCTATTCGAGACTCCATCCCTGATGAGTCGGTTTTTGTTATCGACTCACTCCCATGGTACGCCAATATAGTGAACTATCTTGTCTCCAAGAAAGTTCTCGAAGATTGGCCCAAGAGCCTCATAGCCCGACTTAAGTCGGATGCAAGACATTACCATTGGAAGGATCTGATCCTTTTCTTTAAAGGACCGGATTGTATCTGGAGACGGTGTATTCCTCAGGAGGAATATCAAAGTGTCCTTACTTTATGCCACAATCTGGAGGCAGGAGGACACCACTCCAGGATGAGGACCGCATGGAAGGTACTTCAATGTGGCTTACACTGGCTGACTCTATTACGCAGTGCACTCACCTTTGTGAAGTTGTGACCAGTATGCCAACGAATGGGAAGAACGGTTGGTTCCAAGGATGAGATGTCGATGCAACCTGTCATCATTTGTGATGTCTTTGACGCCTGGGGCATCGACTTCATGGGCCCATTCCTGGTTAGCCATGGATTCGAATATATCCTTCTTGCAGTAACTATTTGTCAAGGTGGGTGGAGGCTATCTCGACCCGATCCATGGACAACAAGACTGTCTGCAAATTTATTACAGATCAAATCATCTCTAGGTTCGAGATCCCTAAAGTATTGATATCCGATGCGGGTAGCCATTTTGAGAACAAAGATGTAAAGAAACTCTTAAAGGATTATGACATCGAATACCGTGTCACTAGTCCTTACCACCCACAGACCAATGCCATCGTAGATGTGTCGAATAGGGAGGTGAAGACCATATTGTAGAAGCTTGTCCACCCAGACAGGAAGGACTGGTCTCAGATTTTGGATCAAGTCCTTTGGGCTTACAGGACAGCTTACAAGACACCTTTAGGAACCTCCCCATTCAAAATGGTGTTTGGAAAAGCCGTATCATTTTCCTGCATAATTAGTGTACAAGTCCGAATGGGCAATCAAGAAGGTCAATTGGAACACACACCTAGGGCAGAAACAGAGAGAGATGGATCTGAATGAACTTGTGAAAGTCAAAAACCGAGTATATGACAACAGTTTGGTGTACAAGGATAAGGTAAAGCATTGGCACGATAGATATATCAGACGAAAGACCTTTGTTCCTGGATAAAAGGTATGGTTGTTCAATGCAAGGCTGAAGGTTTTTCAAGGTAAGCTGAAATCCAAGTGGATGGGTCCGTTCGTAGTCCGTGTTGTGCATGATTGTGGATGCGTAGAGATCTCAGATCTTACAGATGGAGCACAGAGTTCCCTAATTAATGGAAAACTGCTGAAACACTTTTTCGAACCCAATGAACAGTTAGTCCATGTTGAGGAGATTGTTTTCATGCGCGAGACAGACTCGGTAGACACACATAGAGCCGCACATGAGACCTTGTAACAGTGAGATCTCGCCATCAGCAACATCGAAAGATTCAGATCGCGATCCTTGTACGTACTCACCCTTCCTGTATATGTTTTCTTTCCCTCCCTCCCGTGACTCCAGTCACTCGCCCCGGCTTCATATCTTTTCATTTTATGACTATACTCAGGATGACCAGATCCTAAGTATGGGGGGAGAGTTAGACGAGTTTATCCACCATTCGCTATACATCCTCCAAATCCCATCGGTTCTCACACTCACTCCTGTCCTATACTAGGCTGACCTGAGCCTAAGTATAGGAGGGACCAATGCCCATCATGTATATTTTCTTATCCATTTCCCTTCTTGACCTCGTCGCCCCGATTTTGATCTTCTTCTACACTTAGGGTGCCAGATCCTATGTATAGGAGGCAGGACGACTTCTTTACCATTTTTCATTTTTGTTCTCCTACGCTTGGCACGAGCTATGTCTTCTTGCTCGCTTTTCATGCTCTAAGGACATAGCACACGCTAAATATAGGGGGCATGTATATATTACATATATACTTTACCCATAGCTCATACTTTCACGTGCTTTTTGTATATACTATACAATAATTATAGGGTGGGTAAAAATTGAAAAGTTTTCTATAATATTCATGTATATTTGTAATACTCTTGTATAATTTTGTAAAAAAAAATCAAAAATCGAAATCGAAGGCTTCTTATTTACTCTTGCATATCATCCCTGCATTTAAAAAGAAAGAAAAAGAGTCTTGCATTCATCTACATAGCATGTCATCTGCACCTCATCTGCATATCCAGCATGTGCGACATGAAAAAGTTAGTGGGTTCTGAACCATGTTATGAATAGATGTTGAGGAGGGACTTGATTTGAACTTAATCCACCTAATTTCAGAGGAACCTTATAGGAACTGGATTTAAGATTTCTAAGTTCAAGGGACTTAATTCTTTGATTCTGCAAGTCTATGTTCACATGTCATCTTGATTAGTCTTAATAGAATATCTCGGACACACGCATGATTCTTTTAGATAGTGACCTAACGTGGACAAGCACCATGCATGTAGCTCTTCATTAATGAGATGTTGAGGAGGTAGAATCCTTTAGCTTGGAGTAGCACACGGGTGGAAACATCTGTCCTCCTCTAGGGAGGGTAACCTAGTCTGGTGGTGTTTACATCTAAGGACAGGATGCTGTGGGTTGCAATAATGCTTCAAAAGAGGGATAGTCTACTGGATCAAGAGGAAAAACTCCTGATGTACATGTTATACCATGTATAGAGTTCAAAAAATGCAAGAACTCCAAAAAAATAAGATAGGCCTGAGTGAAAATAAAATGCCTGTCAGAGTATGTATATTAGCAAGAAGTCTGCAGCTGGATGACTTGGATACACTGGTCAGGCATCCTGTGATAGGTAGCTACACTGGCTACCGTCCATTCTTTTCTCCACCCCCTCCTCTTGACCTGGTCGCACTTGAACTTAGAGGGGAATGCCCTGCTCCTCGAGGAAAGAGTACCTGGACCGGGAAATTAGAGTTACCTTATTAGAGGAGGCTGCTTCTTAGCCATTTCTGATGTGGAGAGCTATTTTTCACTTACACAGTACAAGTAAGAATCATAGCCATGAGAAATTTGCGTATGAGGATTTGTTTTGATCTGACTGTTGAGGCGTTTTGAATTGAAGACTTGTGGAACTTGAAGTCTGTCAGGTTTTGAGTTCAGATCCCATTAAGGTTCCACCACACAATTAATCCAAAGGTTGAGTCAAGCTCGATTTTGAACTTTCGTTCATCACCTTGGTATGGAACCCAATCTCATTTTACTTTTGCATTTCATTTTAGTTGCTCGGGGATGAGCAAGGTTTAAGTACAGGGGGTTGATAAATCTGTGATTCATTACTCTAAAAGTTGAAAATAGAGCCTTGTTCCAGAGTAATTAGAGGCATATATCCACCTATATTGCATAATTAGCATTCAAGCATGCAATGATAACATCTGCATTTTAGCATTTACTTCTGCATTAAATAAGAAGCCAAAGTCACTTGTAAAAATCACCTATTTGTATGTATTCTATACTAACTCTGAACTCCATAACTCAATTCTATATTGTATATATTACAAACACTAATACAAGAAAAATACCAAAAAATGCTAACTTGTATAATTGACAAATAAAACCCCAATCCAAGCTTAAGACCATGGACCTTAAAATACAGATATCTCTCTCATACAACCTCCGATATAAGTCTGCTCACTTTTAAAATAATATGTATTCAGTGACCTTCAAAATGAGACCAATTTCATTAAAATCGGAGCTCGTATGGAAAACTTAGGTTTTGGGCCCCCATTGTATACTATATGTATTTATATTTATACCCTTGTATTTTATCACTTCATTTGACCTCGTTTCTATTTTTGGCCAACATGAAACTTATAGATCTCATCGAGATCTACAAATTTCATGTTTTGTGTTTTTCCAAATTCTGCCATTTCCCCCTCTTATTTCACCTTCTTTCTCGGCTACTCTGATAGGCCCACGTGGCGGCCTCTAGTTGTGCCATGCGACCCACTCATCTGCTCGCCACGTACCCCTTTTCATGACCGTCAGATCGGATACTTCCTTTTTAGATCTCGACGATTCATTGCCTCTTCAATCTTGGCCCTTTGATCAACTCCAGATCAAATCTAGACCAATCGCCTCCGCCCTCACCTCCTTCCTCCATGTGGCTCCATCATCGCCTTCCATCTTCTCCCTTGCTCTAGATCTCCTCCATCCGTTCCAGCTTCATTTCTCACCCTTCGATCAGAATTTGGTCTCCATCACAATCATCCATCAACACCTTGTTCTTCATGTGCCACGTGTCTTCCCACACGCCACTCGATCATCTCCTGGCGCCTAAATCTTCACCGATCATTTCCACTTTGACTCCAGCTCTCTGATCTTACGTATGATCTCATCTCCACCGTTCACTAGCACCTCTATCACCGTTCGCCACGTGGTGCTTGCTACGTCCTTCGATCGCATCACCTGTATTTAATCCTAACCACTCGCTGGCACCCCGTCCAAAGCTGTTGATCACTAGATCCAACCGTCGAGGCATCGTCTTCTTCCTCCCGAGGATCCCTCGCCCACGTCGCCCACTTCACCAAGATGTTGGCCCCATTCTATTTTTGTTGCCACTCCATCCACTACCCCCACTCCCCGACGACACCACAATGAAGCCCACATTCCCTTCATCTTCTCTAGAGGCCACGATCGCCATGACCGCCTCTCATTCGCTCCACAAACCCCACTCAAACCATTCCCTTCAACGCCCAGACAACCACCATCTCCCTTTAAATAGCCCTCCTCCGGCCACTGTCATGGCCATACGCCCCTGCACGAGAATCCCCAGACCTCCCCTCTACCCATCAGTGATAGTGATTGAGCGTGAAAGTGAGAGAATACTGTGGTTCATCTCCGGCGAGATCCACGACGTAGCTACGCCGTACAACAGCTCCTCCGACGAGCTGCTCGAGCTCGGGTTACTACCGGCTCTCGAGCGACGAATAGAGACTCGCCTGCAAGCCACCATTCCCAAGTAGCCTCCTCCATTTTCCCCTTCGATCTTCTTCTTCGTCCCTCTCGATCTTCTAGCATTTTTCCCGCCGTCTCCTCTTGACACCACCGCCCATCGACTATCCATCGAGCTCCGCTTTGGAGCTCCCATCTTCCCGCACCTATCCGTTCACCTTCATGACTCATCGAATCCCTTCCGACCACCGCTCCGCTCCTTCCAACAGAGAGGCACACCTGCCTGATCACCTCTTCATGCCACAGGCCTCCAGTCACACACTACACCCCGTGCGAGCACGAGCACCTTTCTTGGGCATTTACTAACACTGCAGGAGACATTTTCTTCACTGACCGGAGTCATCGCCGGAGCTACTTCGTGCTTCATCACCTCCGGCCTACGGACCACCTCAGCCGTTCCAGATGCTCTGGTAGCTCCGCTGCACCTCTACGATCGCATCCAGCCATTCAGGAGTCCCAAGGGATCTTCATCGAGCACGAGGGAAGGTGACAGAGCTAGAAGGTCTTCGTCGGAGCCCTACCAAGTCCGCTGCAGAAGGAGGCGGCCTGGAGGATCAAGATGCACAGCCACCGTCCGATCACCTTGATAGGACGATCCTCATCACGACACGTCAACATCTTCAGCTCTAGGCTCCGTTGGATCAAGAGGATCTAACAGCTTACAGCACGCCACATCAACCCGCTCCATATATCAATGCCACCATTGGATCATCTCGATATGACAGTCCCTCAGACTGCCACATCGCCCGCACCACCAGTCGTTGGATCCACCTAGATCTGACAGCCCATCTTTCGCCACGTTGCTCCCTCCGAGCCTCTTCCCCGACCTTTTCGCTCGGAGCTCCCGAGCCTCATCTGAAGCATGCCCGAGCCTCCAGAGCACCTGACCCAATGTCTGAGCCTCCGAAGCTTCCCGAACCAAGTACCCCACGTGGTCCTTACATGTGGTCTGGGCATTTTGCACTGAGGCCCCTACAAGTTTCCAATATTGCACTTCAGTTCCTAACAGGCACGTCACGTTCCATGGACATTTTGCATGCATAACCCCAGCATTATAGGTAATTGCATTTTAGTCCATGTACGCATGTTTCAGAATTAATTAATTTTAATTTCTATTTGCATTTTTAGTCCAGGTGTTTGAATTGATTTAGGCATTCATTTAGCCTCATTTTTTAATTTTCTAAAAATTGCATGTTGTAGAGAAACTTGTGCTTTATCATTGTGGACACTTGTCATATTTTTATGAGGTTCAACGAATTTAATATTATTATGTTTGTGGAAATTGGCATAGTTTGCCAAATGTGTGCTTTAAATTTAATATTAAATTATTTGTTTCTCCGAAAATCACCAAAAAATCACAATAGGTTTACTTTAAGTAGTTCTACCATTTGCACACATCACGAGGCCTGGATAAATTAATTAGTCATTTTCTTTATTTAATTTTAGTAGGTCCAATATACATCATTTTTTAGGTCCATCAATTTTCCTGCATTCATCTCACAAAGAAATATCTAGGATAATTTTCATATATGAAAATGAAGTACTATGGTATTTATTATAAGTAGTTTTGCAAAAAATACCATGTATTACAATTTAAATCATATTTTATTCATTTAGAGTCTAAAAATTCCAAAAATATTGCAGTAGCTTCATTTCATTGCATTTCACATTCTGGCCAAGTTTCATTAATTTTGGACTTCATTTGATTATAATTTGTGTTTTAACTTAAACTTTGGCATGAATTGCATCGCAGTTTTCTTTAATTGCATAAAAAAGAACAAAAACGTTCTCCTGAAAATCTAACATCGAAATTAACTTAAAATTAACCTAAGTAGAAAGATGCATCCCTGAGTTCGACCTTGGGCTTGCCCAAGTAAAATAAAAAAAATTACCGCTTGTGTTTAATTTGATTAATATAAGTGGTTTTTGAAAAGACTCGATCTATTCGACTACAACGAACGACACATTTAATTCGATCATTAATCCGGTGGAATTAGGTAGGGTGGGTCAAGGCTCTTCACAAGGGAAGATGAAGGTGATAGTGGATGGGGAGGATGGTCGGCACGGGCAGAAGCCGATCGAAGTATGTGGTTGTTACACTAAACCATTCAAAATCGAAAGAAACAAAAAGGTTACACTACATTAGTGCTACATCTAGGAATTAAAAGGATAAGAAATGATGAAGCTCTATGAGAACTTGACCGACCTGGAACAAGGTTGTGACAAAGGAGGTGGCTGAGTTGGATCAACCTCGGGCTAACACCGAAATCGACCCCTGAAGCATGGAGTGCACTCCTACTGTCAATAAGATTCTTAATCGAGGATGTGGTTTGGGTTTACTTAGTGGAATAGGGATCAAGGAAGAGAAGAAGAGAGATGACATATCTTATACATGGAGAATTCAGATTGAGGTTACAACTCAATAGACAGATCCTCGAATCGATGAAATGTTACGATGTGAAAGAGCAACAATCGAGGAGTAAAAGTCAAGAAGAAATTGGTACAAATGGGTGTAAGAATCGAGGCTCCAAAAAATTGGAGAAACAAGGTCAAAAACCCTCTGACGGCTACAATACTAGGGGATCAGACAGTTGACCAAGGTCAACTTGTCTGGGTTCCCCATTGGTCCACGTGGACCGCTACAGGGCAATAGTGTAAATAAAATATTTATTAATTAAAAATAAAATAATAAATTATTTTAATATTTTTTGGTAAAAACATGAAAAATATTTATTATTTTATGTAGTATTTTATGGTTATTTTTATTTATTTATACAAGTTCATTTATTGTAGGTTACTTTTTGCAAGTATAAACATAGGCATATTTACCTATGTTTTGAATATTTTATTTTTGTTTTTTATTGTATATATTATTATTTTATATACATAATTTATATCTTTATAACTTATTTTAATATAGTAAAATGTTTTTTATTGTATTTTTCTTAGTTTATTTGTTTACTCATTTAAATATAGGTATTTATTATATACGTATATGTATAGGTAGTTCACTTATGCATTATATATATTTTTTTAGATGTTTTTAATGGGTTTATTTTATTCTAATTATTTAAATATATTGTAAATAATATTTACAAAATTATAGAAATATAAAATAATGAAAGTATAACTAATAAAAAAATGATATCTTATTTAGGTAGATAGTATAATAGGGGTCAAAAATCTAACTTTTGCATCTTAACTCCAAATTAAATGAAACGAACTTAATTAAATAGATAATAAAAAGTTATTTACAATTATAGGTGATTTTTATGCATTTTGAGTTCATATGGAAGGGATATGGGTTTGGGAAGTTCGGATTTTGAATTTTTATTATATGTATATAATGCACAATATGCATTATTTTATATATGAAATAAAATCTTCAATTTTATATGTATTTTTATCTACAGCTTTCGCGTACAAGTTTATTTATTTGAGGCACAAATAATAAAGAATAAAATAGCTCCAAAAAATGGATTATTGGGCACTTATGAATTAGGGTTTCTTTTATTTATTGGCCCTTATCTCCCCCTACTTTATTCCATGTCGACTTAGTCAACATTATGCCTAGTTCCCAGGGTTTATGGTCATCAAATACTTTTTGAATATTGTTTACTTTCCTTTTCTTCTTTTATTCTTTTATTTTGGCTTTAAATACAATATTTTATACAGTATTTACATAATAAATACCAAATGTTAATTTATGCATTATAATGTTATATCCATGCAATTAGCTAGGGTTTAAAGGACAAAATGAAAAACAAAGGTGATGAAATGGAGATTAATCATGCTCCTATACTTGCCTTTGCTAGTCCCTAGATAACACTTATGCCTATAAATGTAGAAAAGAAAATAAAGAAAAGAAAAAGATGAACTTGGATTGATTTTAATTCTTAAATTTGTCATCATAAAATCAAAATTTTGAGCTAAGTCAGATCCTTAGAATTTATGTTTGTTCAGAACCTCATTGGGAAATGAATTTAAAACACAACAACCTTTAAGAACCAAAAGACATTGTCTAAGTCTCCTCAAAAGCTAGGTCAGAACAGATCGATGTCATACACAGTCCCTTATGACTATGAGTCTATATTGTACAATGTTAGTGATATGTAGCTCCTCTCAGTTCAAGCGGTAAAAGTCAGTCTTCTCCAACATGTTGACCTAATTCCCCAAACCAACAACTCTTTCCTTGAGAAGCGGGGCATTCCTTCTAAGTTCAAGTACAACCAACTCAAGAAGAGGAGGAGAGAAGAATGGATGGTAGCTAGTGTAATTGCCTATCCTAAGATGCTTGACTAGTGTAACCAAGTCATCCGGCTACAAGCTCACATAGATATGACTTTGAGGCTCAATCTTGCTTATTGACTATGCAAATATATATGCTTTAACGGGAATCAATTTTTCTTGAATTTTTTTCCCATCTATAGTGTTGGAGTTTTTGTTTTTTTTCATTTTTTAAATACTATATACAACAACATTTACATATGGACTTTTTTCTCTTGAGCCAATAGACTATCCCTCTTTTGAAGCATTATTGCAACCCATAAGTCCTGTCATTACACCTCATGGCTACTGAATTAGGTTGGGGTACAATGGCCACAAATGTGTTACTTCCGATTTTTCCATTGGAAAATCCAATCCTCTACCACTTCAACTGAGGTGAGCAAAGTCTAAGGTGCAAGCGTGCAAGCTAGGTCATTTTGAACAAGAGTCATGCGTCTGTTCTGAAAAATTCTACTTAAGCAGTCAAGACGACATTGAACCAAGTCTCGTGGTCTCAAAGTAAGTCTAGTAGACCTAAAGTGTCTCAATTCTAGTTCCAATAAGGTTCCTGTGATTAAGTAGATTAAGGTCCAACTAAGCTCCGATCATCGGATTTTACTTAGACTTGTTCAATTATCAATACCAATCTGAAAATGCAAATGTTATGCACACTACTGGAAATATTTTTGTGATGCAATTTTCTAATCTTTAACTTTTTATGAAATCTTTGAAAAGTTTTGCAAATTTTTGTGCAATTTGAAAACATTTTGCTAATTTTTATGGATTTTCAATTTTACAAAAAATTTTATGGATTTTTCAAAAATAAAAGAGTTTGGAAAAAATAATTATATGCGGATATTTACACTGGAGTGATTTTTTTACAAGAATTTAGGTGAAGAATATATACAAGTTATTTATAAGTTTTATTTGCAGGGTTTGTAAAGTATTTCTATAGTTCTCGTAAAAATTTGCAAAGGTTTTGACAAACATTTTGAAAACTTTTTTTTTGACAAATAATTTTTAACAAACATTTACAAAATATGAAAATCATTTTCCAATGATTTTTCAAACAATATATATAGTTTTTTTCAAAGGATTTTTGCAACCATTTTCCAAACCATTTGTAAATAGAATTTGAAAATATTTTTCAAACAAATAAACGAATTTTTTTACAAATAATTCATTTTTACAAAGGTTGAAAATATTTTTCAAATAGTTTTCAAAAAAAAATGTTTAAAGAGATTTTCCAACCATTTTTCGAACAATTTGCAAAACATTTTTAGCCTGATTTATTAATCAGTATATATGAAGAATTTAAATGTGTGTGTAATTTTAATTAACTAGCCTTTTTATTAAAAATACGAAAGTATGAGTTATGCCTAAAGTATATACAACGTATATATGGTCCCCTATACTTATCTTGAGCTATGTCCACATAGATCAATGAGAAAAAGGAAGACATAACTCGTACTAAGTATAGAAAAGTATAAACTGCAATGACTAAATAATGAACGAATGGGAAGTTGACCGCTCTCCTATACTTAAGGTGAAATAATCCGAAGTATAACAGGTTGTAGGCAAGGCAGGGAGGGTCAAAGATGGGAATATATGAAACCATCAGCTCGACCTGTCTCCCCCATACTAAGGGTGAAATATCCCTAAGTATAGACAGAATATCAAGAGTTGAGGGGACATGTGAGGGATCAATAATTTGAACAACTACAAGTGATCACCACCCTTATACTTAGGACAAAGTGCATCCTAAGTATAACCGTGATGAAACAGGTGGGCACCTTTTCAAAAGAATAAGAAAAAATGAAGAAACAAAAGATTTTTTGTGATTTTTCTTCTCAAGTTACTGATCCGTTATCATCAATGAGCTCATCTTGAGATATAACTTCAATAGAATCAAGAATGGACAGGAATGTATATGGCTCTATGTAAGGCTTCAACAACTACCCGTTCACAACAAAAAGATGAGCGTCAAATGACGATTCTGATATGAGTAGACTCCCATTGTCACATATAGTGTGTTTATCATGCAATTTCTTTACTTTCTCCTTGTACATCATGTTGTTGTCGTACGTGTAGTCTCTGAATTCGAGCAGCTGGTTCAGATCAACTTTTCTTAGTTTTTTGGCTTTGTAAGAGTCCAGTTTACACAGATTCAATGCCCATAAAGATTTGTAAATTAGTTCCACGGGCAGATGATATGGCTTGCCATACACGAGGTAGTAGGGAGACATCCCGAGAGGAGACTTGTACACTATATGGTTGAAAAACGATAAGATGGAAGTCGCTAAATAATGGCCTGATAAATTAGGCTCACTCTCGTTGAGGCGACTACTCGAATCCTCTTGTTATTTCAACAATTAACCCACACAAATAATTAAGCAATTAAGAGCAAGAGTTACAATTTATCATACCCTACTAAGAATGCATAACAGAAAGCAAGGAGGAGTCGAACTCAGGAAGCAACGGAATAGAGCAAGCGAATATAAAGAAGGAATCCAAGCATAAAATTTCACTCAACTACTAAGCCAAGATGCATTTTTTATGGGTTTGTAATTTTTAATTATTTTTTTATTTTTGGATTTTATATTTTTATATTCTGATTTTTAATTTTCTGTTTTTTATATTTTCTTTTATATATTTATATATTTTCTTTTTTATAAAATAGATATAATATATAAGTTTATATTAAATTATATATATTCAAAATAGGTTAATATATATATAATAAATAATCAAAATAATCAAAATGAGGAAAATTAAATATTTTTGGGTTTTAAATAATTTTAAAAATTTTGCTATTTTTTATATTTTTAAAGTTAAGAATACCCTAAATCAAGGTTAAAATTAATAGTTGAAATTATAATGGAGATTAAAAATAGAAAATAGAATCAAAATTTCTCCAAATTAATTTTAACATAAAGATAAAAATTTAATGGCAATTCAGATCAAAAAATGGATTTTTTGGATTTTTATATTTTTATGAAGGTTTTAGGGGTTTTTCATTTTTTAGGTATTATCTTTTGTAATTTTTAGGGATTTTGGTCTGAAGTTGTAAAATAACTAAATAAACATAAAATATATATTTTGGTATTTTTTAAAATGTTTTTATGTTTTTATTGATTTTTTAGGCTAGACTTGGAAAGATAAGGCACTATTTTATTTTTTAATAAACATTAAAAAGGCTCAAAGTTGCAAAATAAAAATTAGGCATGAAACTAGATGCAATCATGAGCACACATGTATTTTTGGGGATTTTTTAGAACAATATTGCTATTTCAAATAATTACAAGAAACAAAAAGAAACTACATTACTAATAGGGCATTTTTGTAAATAAAACAAAGTTTGGTTCCAATATGCAATTTTTTTAAAAAATATATTATGAGCACAACAATTTTTGGGCATAGAAGAAATACATAAGCTTCCAGGGGCACGCCTGTAAAATGTCCCCTCACGTGGGGCGTCACGTGAGGTGATGTGGTGTGGACCAGTTTGCAAATACAGAAAAAATTGGGGGCCTAAATAAAAATATTAAAAAAATTATGAACGTCTAAGGAAGGTTTGAGTCTCGAATATTAAATACAAAACTTTGCTAGGGTTAAAGAGCAAAATACCCACATCTGAGCGCGAGCCAACAACTGGATGAGCTTGACTGGCCACGTAGTGCACCTACGTTGCACGAGACCATTTCGCCTCCAACGTCTGATATTATATCTCAGATCGAAATCCAATGGTGAAGGCTAGGTAAGATCTAATGGTGGTTGGCAAATCTGGAGGCTTGTTCTTGATCCGACAACAGGGAAGGTTGTTGGATGAACAACACAAGAACTAGGCTTGGACGAACTTTGATCATCAAGATCTCCATGAGAGATGGTCCTGCGTCACTACCAATGATCACAAAAGAACCCCAGATCCCTCCCGTGTTGATTGGATGCTTCAAAATCTCCGAGGAGCTCCAGTGACAGCTAGCAGTGGGGGCGACCTGGGAGGCGTTCCTGCTGCTAATTGAGGCTCGATGAGCCTCCTTTCTTCGTCATTTCCTGTAAGGGTTAGTCCAGGAATAAAAAGCAAAGTTCAAGCGAGCTTCTGGAAGGGTAATGAGTGAAGGGTGCATCGGAATGGTGTTCTCCAGGAGACGGCGGAGAGAGGAGAACCGATGGCTCCTTCTATGCAAAAACGAGGTGGCTGGAGATGCCTGGAGTGGAGAGGATGTGAAGGGAGAGAAGATGAGGGGGGTTGGTGAGGCCGATGATGTCGGAGGCCATCGGAATTAACTGGTGGATCTGGACCTCCTCTAGATGATAATCTTGGGGTTTACGCTAAGTTTGAGGAAATCAAGGAAAATAAGTTACATATCTAAGCTACTGCTACACTAGGGAGTGAAAAGAACGTAAAAGGAAGGAGAAATCTCATCAGGACTCTCCTGAAATGAACTCAGGGTGGAGACAACGGAGGAGCTAGACCTGCTCAATTCGAAACCCAAACACGCCACAGAAATGTTGAGTGCACACTTGCTATCACCAGGAGGGTCGCTCAAAGCTTAGGTCGAGGGTATGAAGGTGGAAGAGAGATCAAGAAGAAAGGTTTGAACAGAGAGGGGGTTTTATACTGATGATGGTAAGGGGTCCGAGGGTGAGGAAACGCAGGCGCGACAGTAATTCAATCGTTGTGGAATCACCACCACATCATTCACCAAAGATTGAGGTGTAAACATGCAGAATAAATGGATCCCAAATGAGGCTCGGATCAACTTGGAAAAAGGTGAGTTGGAGGGTCAAAACGCTGGTCTAACACCCCTATGACCTCGGTTATAGAGTTGACCGAGGTCAATTGGGGGTGAAAACTGGTTGGTCCACATGGACCAACCTGAAAATCAAACCAGAAAAAGATTTAAAAAATCAATACATAAAAATAATTGATCTTATTAATTTTAGGTTAAAAATAATTTTTTCTATTGTTTTCTAAATTATTTTATTATGATTTTATTTATTTTTTAGAGGTTATTTATTACGAGTTACTTTTTGGGGTTATATATATATATGTATATTTATCTATGTTTTTAAGTATTTTATTTTTATTTGGTTGTTTTTAATTTTTAATATTTTAGTTTATTATTTTGTATAATTATAAATTATTTTAGACACATAAATATATTATTATTACAATTTTACGATATATTATAAATACTTAATTAAGTAGATGTGTTAATTGTATATGTATAGATATATGTATTTTACCTATGTATTTCTATACATTTCTTATTTTAGTGTTGTCTTTAATGTTTTATTTTAGTTTTAATATGTAAATATATCATAAATAATATTTACAAAACTAAAAAATGTAAAATTATAAAAAATAATAAAGAATAAATAAAATGGTTATTTTAATCGAGTAAACTATACAATACGGGTCCAAAACCTAACTTTCACACCTTAACTCCAACAAATATGAAACCACCTTCATTAAATAGCTTATTAAAATTTATATATAATTAAGGTGATTTCGATATGTTTTCAGTCTTTATTTGAGAGATATGTGTCTGGGAAGTTGGGATTTTGTAAATTTATTCAGAGTATAACTTCTTCATTGTATATTATTTTTGCATGAAATCAATTTTGTATTTTTCTATATTTTATTATCTACAACTTTCATGTGAAAAGTTTCTTTATTGGAGAACTAACAAGTGTAAAATAAAATAAGTCCCAGAAATGAATAATAAAGGAATAAAAGGGAATTTTATTGTATTTTTTTACCCTTATCTCCTCCTACTTTATTCCATGATGACCTAGTCATCAAGATGGCAAGGCCTCAAGGTTTGGGGTCATAAAATATCTTAAATATTTTATTCTTTTTCATTTCTTTTCTTTATGCTATAATTTTGGCATTAAAATTGTATTTTTATACAATATTTACACAATAATGCATGAATGTGAAATTATTCAAATTAGTGTTAATTACATGCATTTACTAGGTTTTTAAGGCCAAAATGATAGAATAAAGGTGATGAAATGGAGATTCATCAGTCGTAAGCCCAAAGAATCGAATCCAATAGCTAGGACCAATTCTTCCTATCTGGTCGTATAAGATTCTGCATGATCATCTTAATATCCCTGTTTTAACATTTTGCTAAGCCATTTGACCGTGGTTAATACTACGTAACAACACGATGTTTGATGCCATATTATTACTCAACTTCTTGACCTCTCTGTTTATGAAATGGCTACCCACGTCTGATATCAAGATCTTTTCAATTCCAAATTACGAGATGATGTGTTCCTCTAGGAATTTGCAAACAGTTTTGTTGTCTACGATTCAGGCAGGAATAGCTTCCACACATCTACTTACATAATCTATGACCAACGGGATGTACTCGTAGCTCTTACTATTAGGAAATGGGCCCATGAAGTCGATACCCCAAGCGTCGAAGACATCTGATATCTGAATATATTTCTGAGGCAGCACATCTCTTGAGCTGATATTTCCGCTCATTTGCTGACAATCAGTATAATTATTCATATAGTTAGATGCATCATTGAACAAAGTTGGCCACCAAAGGCCACATTGAAGCACTTTTGTTGTCGTTCTTTTCCTAAAATGGTGTCCACTTGCCTCAAGCTTGTGATAGTTGTCTAGAGCACTAATTATTTCCTCTTTAGGTATGCATCTCCTCCAAATGCAGTCTTCTCCCTCATGGAATAAGTGTGGTTCTTCCCACATGTAGAAATGAATGTCTGCCAAGAACTTGTCTTTTTTGATCTTCGGCCAATTGGCTGGGGTCTTCTTGAAGATGAGATAGTTCACTATATCAACGTACTAGGTATGTGAGGTTACAGAAAGGATTGCTTCATCTGTAAATGTCACAATGATCAGTATGATGGCTTGCTCAGGAGTCTTTGTCTCTATGATTCTTCAAAGATTATCTGCCACCACATTTTTGACTGCAGGCTTGTCACGGAATTCAAGGTTGAACTCTTGGAGGAGAAGCATCCATATGATCAAACAAAGTTTGGCATCCTTCTTTCTCTATAAATACCGGATGTCGGAGCGATCTATGTAAACAATCACCTTGGACCCAAGGAGTTGGGATCTAAACTTTTCCAACGCAAACACTACTACTAACAGCTCTTTCTCTATTATTGTGTAATTTTTCTGGGCCTCATCAAGTGTTCTGCTAGCATAGTGAATCAAAAAGGGGACATTCCCTCGTCTTTGACCTCGATTAATACCAATTGCATAATCAGAGGCGTCCGTCATGATCTTGAATAGTAGAAACCAGTCAGGTGACAGCAGGACATGATAATGTGTGATCACACTTTTCAGCTCATGGAAGGCATGGAGAAGATCATCAACAACAAAATCCATCTCCTTGCCAAGAAATTTAGTCAAAGGTCGGGCAAGCTTGCTGAAGTCTTTGATAAATCTTCGGTAAAAATTAACATGCCCCAAAATTGACCAGACCTTCTTCAGATTGGTTGGTGGCTCAAGTTTTTAAATCACTTCCACCATGGAAGGGTCAAATTCCAAGCCACGTTTCGATACAATGTGACCCAACACGATCCCTACAGTCAACATGAAGTTGCATTTCTCCCAGGAGAGTGAGAGGTTCACTTCACAACACCTCCTTAGAAGTCGGTCTAAATAATTAAGGCATTGATCGATTGAATCTCTACAGACCAAAAAATCGTCCATGAAAACCTCAAGAAAACTTCCCACCACTTCTATGAATACTACTAGCATACATCGCTGAAATGTAGCGGGGGCGTTACACACCCGGAACGACATACGTCGGAAGGTGAATGTTTCAAAAGGATAGGTGAACATGTTCTTATCTTGGTCCTTGGCAGCAATTGCAAGTTGATTATATCTTGAATACCTATCCAAGAAGCAAAAATATTCCTTCGCGGCCAGACTCTTGAGAATCTGATCAATGAAGGGTAGTGGAAAATGGTCCTTCTTGTTGGCGAGGTTGAGCTGTCTATAATCCACATAAACTCGCTAGGACGTTGATAATCTAGTCGGAATCTCCTCTCTTTTGTCATTTGTAACAATGGTGATCCCAGTCTTCTTGCGCACTACGTATAGGGAACTTACCCACTTGCTGTCGGAGATGGGATAGATGAATCCCGCATCACACCATTTCTGAATTTCTGTCATAACAACCTCCTGAAGGTTTGGACTCAATATTCTCTAGAATTTACGGGTGGGTTTGCTATTTTAGGTAGATATGATGCAAGGACAAGGGAGGATGGATCCCATGGATATCTGATATTTTCTAGCCTATTGCCTTGCAGTTGCGTTCAAGAACCTCCATAAGACGAGATTCATGGTCTTCGTTAAATGAGCATTAATAATGGCCGTGTTTATGTTTGATTCTCTATCGAGGAAGGCTTACTTTATATAGGAGGATAATGGTTTGAGCTCTGGTGAGGTGTGACTTCGGCGACGACTGCATGTGTAAGCTCTTACAACTGTTGTCAGCCAATTTCTTATAATTCACTTTCATCATTCAGGTTATCACCCAGATCTGCAATGAAATCTTCCTGCTCAAACGAGGGGGATAGTTCACATCAGAGAAAACCTCATCTTCAAAGACTTCGGTTAGATGGGTTGTGCTTTCCTATCCTTCCTCAAGGGAGGGGAAATCCAGGGGTTCACTATCATCCAGGAATAAATTAGTATCTATGATCTCTTCTAGAAAATCACAGTCCTCGGAACATTGAAATTTGATCAATCTTATCTCAGACACAACTTTTGTAGGCTTAGGCTTAGGAATAGTCTCTATCTTGACTTTGTCGGTGTTGGAGCAAAATGTGATCTCTTCAGTGTCATAGTCAACTATTGTATCGATAGTTCAAAGGAACGGTTGACCAAGGATGACAGAGGTATGATGTAGAGGTGCAGAAGTGTCCATATTAAAGAGAACAAAATCAACAGGGAAATGAATCCACTGGATAGTGACAATCACATCTTCCAACATGCCTCGAGGTCGATTAACTGATTTGTCCATGAATTGCAAAATCATCTTTATAGGTTTACACACTCCTAACCAAATTCTGTGAGCAGTGACGATGGCAACTGGTTGATAGGTGAACCACTGTCGAGCAATGTGCCCTCGAACTCCTGTTTGAACATTATGCATATGATCAAAGGTGCTCCCTTGTCATTCTTCTTAGGAGGGAGGTTGCTGATAACGTTCACAATAGCCATGGTAAGAATATGCTTCTCGAAAATTGAAGGCTTGTGTCTGTGTTTGGGGGTTGATGCTTTGTTGTATGTGCCTCCTTAAATCCTTTCTTCACAAGGCATGTATTCCATGGATTTTAGGAAGAGGCATCAGAAGCATAATGTTTTTCAATATTTCAATGATGTTGGGATCATAAAAAGCATTTTTTTTTAATTTTTTTTACTGTTTTTCATTTAGTGGTAGAAGAAAAGGCATATGTACACCACAAATAATTTTTTCATTATAATTTATGTCCATATCTTTCTGTATAGTTAGATGACAAAAAGGAATACAATCATCTACATCTTGTGGACAAAAAATAACAGACTCAGCTCCATCGACTAGCATTGTTTTTGCTACTGGTGTTGGCTTCTCCAAGGCTGACACATCTTCACTGGGACTGCTGCTTTATTTTTGTATTTTCTTCATTTTTTGTGTTTTTGATGTAGGTGGTGCTGCTCCAAAAATGATGTTGGCCCTAGTGCTGGTCTGGCTGACAACTTGCCTTCGGACGCTTTGCTATTCCCCTTTGCTGTCACAGATAGTTGGAGTGTCCTACATCTCCAGAAGTATCATTAGATAAAAGGACATTATTTTCAATTGAATTACGTTGGGCACTGCAGGCTACATGCTCCTTGTGACAGAAGTTGTTCGGGTTTGTTTCGACCTGGGCCGAAATGACAGTCTTAGTGGTTGTTAGGTCGTATATCTTCTGGATCATCTCAGCCATGTCCTTTATAAGATGAGCCAAACAATCCATGGTTGGGATAACCGAGGCAACCTCAGAAGGTTCAGTCTGATGAGACCGTTTATTCCGCTGGTATGGCAGAGGCTACTGTTGTTAACCTTGAGAATAGTGAGGAGGAGGAGGAAGAGCGGGGTATTGTTTTTACTACAAGGAGTACTGGAGATGATATGAAGAAGTCGACTGCTAATAGTGCTGCTGGAGGTATCCAGACTATTGTTGATAACTTCTCTACCTCTAGTTGTATACATGTTGTGGAGGTTGTTGCAAGGTCGGGTTGGGATTTTAGTTCTACACTCCTTGTTGTTGGTGATATGGCTAGTTGGCCTGGTTTTGACCTTGCGGTTGTCCTTGATGATTGGTCAGCTGATGGTCATTACCCCAAAGAACGCTCACCTCTTTAATGAGTGGTGGAGGTGGAGAATATGACTCAACGTATTGATGTTGGTATTCAGGTGGCTAGTAGACAACAATCTGAGTCTGTGCCTATGGTTGTTGTTGCTCCGGGGCCTGCACGTAATATACGTGCTGGATCAGAGGTTTGATGGGATTCATCTGAGGCGGTTGTGTCTGCTCATTTTTCTCAGTTGGAGGCTCTGGTGCAATAATCACTACATTGTAGGCGCTGATAGTGTTCATCAGTTCCTCCAGGTGCTTGGTGATGATGTCGAGCTTGTCTGGGCCCTTTATTCTCTAATCGATCCCGACGAGCTTCTCTCGGTCTTGCGACCTCTTCTCAATGATATCAACCTTCGACAAGTGGTTCTCAATGATGGTCACGTCAGAGTTGTCACACCCGTTTACTTCTTGTGTATTTACCATGTTCATATTCTTGCAGAGAGCTTACTATGGTGGCAGTTGTACCTAAACGTATGAGATGGGGAGAACACAACGTCTCCTTCAGCCATCTCCTCAAAATTCTGCCAAACTGCATCCTTGTCCTTGTTGAAGTTAGATCCACTAATGGTGGCATCAATCGGACGTTGATGTCAACCCCCTAAAGAAGTGTTGGACCAAGATAGTCCTCGGGAATTCATGGTGGGGTCACTTCTTGATCAGATCACTAAACATCTCCCAGGTTTCATAAAAGGATTCCTGGGGTCCTTGAGAGATGCTAGTGATCTTTGATCGCATGATATTTAGATGGTTGAGAGGACAATTTTTGTGAAGGAAATATAGCTTCATGTCCTCCCAAGTCATCACCACCTTCCTCAGACGATTGATCCAGTATTGTGCTTTTCCCTGAAGGCTAAATGGGAAGGCTATCATCTTGACTACGCCCAATGGGATGTTGGGGTAGTGAGTGGTGCTGCAAATGCGACTAAACTATTGTAGATGGATATAGGGCCCCTCATGTGAATTTCGATGGAAGCTAGTAAGGAGTGAAAGGAGTTGCGGCTTCAGTTCAACATGTTCGTCGATTAGTGGGATATGGATCCACTCATTGATGCGATCGACCCCTAGATTGTACACTAGCTTGAGTGTTGGCTTGGATTGTCCTCTCCCTCCTTCATCCTTGCATCCATGAGGTTCATATAAAGGTTGATCATCTCTATCCTCATCATTACCTCCTCCTCAAGGTGTTTCCCTCTCTTCGAATGTCCTCCTCATATCATTTAGCATTTCTTGAAAGGAGATGAAGGCAAGTGCTTGGTCGGTAAACTGTTGTTGAATATCATGAATGGAGGCTAGTAACTGACTGCTGACCTCTTTCTGATTTGTGCCCTGCTCCTGATTATGCTTATTGGTTGGAAGCTGTAGTCCCTTTCCTCTTCCTGATGGAGCCATTTCTGATGCTTGGTGTGAATGCTTGGGCTCAAGATCGGGTTGTGAATTTGCATTGGGAAATAAGACCCGATCAATCCTTAGAAATGATGGAGCAAGTTCAAGATGAGATTCTGTCTCGAACAAAGGATTTATTGATGAAAGAAATGTAGTAGAAGGAAGGAGATCGAGACAACAGTTTCTCGATTTCTGAAGCAAGTGAAGATAGGGGAGTCCAAGGAGAAATTCATAGGGTCCGTCCTATCTTCTTTAACATCACCCCTTATTCTAGCGGATGTCAAACCAAAGAAATCGATACAGTTTTCAATGGTCCCGACGAAGCCATCTAGGAGTCGACATCACGAAGGGAATGAAGAATATCGATGAAGGATGAAGGACACTGTGATGAACGAGAAATAAAAGGAGTGTAAAATAGTAGGGGGCTGGCAATGAGCGGGGGTCAAAGAGGAAGTATGAAAAGAAGAATGGCAAAATGCACAAAGGCTCTTGACTGATGTTTTAATACTAATCTAGATCCAAAAAACACAATACAAAATTGTGTTCAACAAGTCAACACTTGTGAAACTGTAAAGGTTCAACTATTTTTACCTTTTTAATTAAAGAGTTGTGAATTCAAGCAAAATATTGTCACGAGTCCTTAAGCAGCTAGCACTAGAGGAGAGGTGTACTACCAAGAAGAGTCTCCTCGTACTTGTTCAACCTCCTTTGTATCATGTGATATGTACTCTTAAAGTCATCAACCTCATGCATGTGTGGCTACTTAGCCAAAGAAAAGAGAGAGGAAGCTGATAGGTGAAACCATTAATTCCCTCACAAGCGAGGTATTCGGACACAAACCGATGAGAAAGACACATCCTAAAGGCGTGTCCTAGGCTCAACACTTCAAACAAAGTAGGATGCTCCACATAAGGCAGAAGCACTATCGTCGACACATACCTACTTGGTCACGCATGATAGAAGCATGAATACTTCTCCAGTCCCAAGTCATTGTTGAGGTAGACACAGATTGGGTTTTAGCTCTATTCCTTAAGGGTCATGCCTCACTCTATCTGGAAAGTACCTGAATACAATGCGGGCTTTGTGAACCTCAGACAATGACGTTTGTTACAGATTTTAATTAGGTCAAAGTGAGATTAATAATGCCTTTTTTTGGATTTCACTTTTTTGAGTATTTTTCAATAATAAATGCCTAATGATTTTTTTGGATTTTCTTTAATTCCTATGTGATACAAAAAAAGAGGGAGATAGCGGCAAAGAAATGGAAGTAGACACGGTGGCGGAAGTCAACCCAAGTATCAAATGATGCATGCAAAGATAGAAGACTTACAACACTTCCCAGCTCTCTCCATGCGGGATACAAAACATGAATTTTTAAGTCTAAACTATATGCTTGTATGTACATGAGGAAATCACCCTAAACAGTAATTGCTATTAGCGAAAAGAACCAAATGCTAGATACAAGAGTAGAAACCTAAAGTCCAATCATGGAGGATGCTCGGTGCCCACCATAGTGGGTCCTGCAAGCATTATATGGAGACCTCTCACGATGTGTGGTTTCAAGTCAAGTATTCAACATTTAATTTTGATCTATGTCCAAACATAGAGACTATAGATACATGCAAGATATTAGGTGTTTGTCCCTAGACTATCGAGCAAGTAATCCTATAAAACTAAGGGCTCATTCCACAAACAAATAAAAATATGGTGGAAAACTCAAAATGCGGAAAACAAAGAAAATAAATGCGATGAAAATGCGAAAAAATCTGGTGAGCTCCCAAGTTAACAAACACATGGAAATTATGCCCGAGTGTCAAGGTCCAGGTACCTCTATTATTACAAATTAAATAGAGCAAAAACGAAAATCACTCTCTCACAAAACTAAAAAGAAAAGCCTATGCTAAATTCTTCTATCCCTCTCTCTTGCTCTCTACTATTGGTCCACAAGTATAAGGACCAAGTCTCCTTGACTCGGCTGCCACAACTACCTTGGTGGTCGATGTCATCTCGAAGTCAATCGCTAGAAGAGACAAATATTAGCACAATAAGCAATTATATAAAATAAAAGAGACAATTAATAAAGAAAACTAATAAAGGAAAAATGATCTAAAAATTCTATCCAACGCGTTGCTCTGCGGCAATAGTGCCATTTGAAAACTTGGCTTCTGCGAGGGTCTAAAATAAAATCCTCAAGGACTACGAAGATAAAATCTCACCTTGATGACCACTCTGTGAACCCGAGGTAATTCAACAATTAAACCACAAGATAAATATGAAGCATTAAAATCCATAGATGTGGACCAAAATTTATTATACCCTACAACAAAATGCGTATAGTGACAAGTATGGTATTGGTCGAACACAGGGAGAACAAGGAATAAACAACAAATTTTGAATAGAAAAGAACAATAAGTGCTTTTGGCTTTTTCAGGGGTAGATATATTTTATAATTATAAATATAACTTAAATCCTCAAAAATCATAAAATAAAGAGTTTTTGGCTTTTTATATTTTTCTTATGATATTCACTAATTTTTTTATTTTTAATAAAATTAATAAAGTAAAACGGAAACTAAGATAAATAGGCCCAATTGTTTTGGAATTTAAAGTACCTAAAATCCTAAAAATTTTCAAAAAGTGTTTTTAATATGTAATAACTATAATAGATAAAATTGAAAAATAGAAACAAATATTTTTGCATTTGTCACAATTTTTATAATTTTATATGGATTTTTGAGCTTTTTGATTTTTTAGTATTTTTCTTTTTTTATTTTTAGTGATTTTTGGTCTGTAGATGGTAAATAAGATAATAAACAAAATATATTTTTTGTAATTTTTCAAAACTTTTTTAAATTTTTTTGTATTTTTCAATGCTAAACAAGGTAAAATAGCTCAATTTTTTAATAAATAGAAAATAAACCTTATAACTTAATAGAAAATGTATATAATATATATGTATATATATATTAGATACTTATGATGATTTTTTGGATTTTTTAAAGGCCAATTGCTATTTTTAACAAAATAAAATCCATAAAAAGAAAATACAATATATTGGTGCATATATGTAAATATTTTCAGTTTCTAGACTAATCCCGAACACCATTGAGAAGGTCACAGAACAAAATATAATTTTATAAAATATATCCAATAATATATACTAGGAGAGGTATTTTTGCAATTAATACAAAGTGTGGGATTTCACTTGTATTCCAAAAGTGTGGAATAAAATGAAATACTAAAATCCCAAGGACTTAGGTTCATAATACCCTATCCCCTCACACGCACACGCACATTAGGTGACATGGATTAGACCTAAGTGCAAATATGAGCATAGGGGGTAAACCGCAATATATCCAAACTTTTTACACTATAGACAAAGGTTTAAATATTAAACTGAAATTACAAAAATGGTAGGGTATCGAGCAAAATTACCCCTATGTGCATGATCAGACGGTGGATATAAAGCCACTTATGCACGTAATGCCTCACGGACGGTCAATGACGCTTCCTAGATTGTCGACTCATATTAGATCTATGATGAATCGCCATTTTAACACCTCTATTCTTTCATTTTGGCCTTTAAACCCTAGCTAAATGCATGAATTTATCATTAAATTGTAAAAATAAAATTTTATTAACTTGTACAAAATATTGTATGGAATACTCTACATTTATTTATTTATCGCCAAAATAAAAGAATAAAGGAAAGAAAAGAAAACGAGCCAATTTTCAAGGACATTGAAGTGACCCTAGCACGTGAGACTATGTCATCATGATGACTTAGTCTACCAGGAATAAAGTAGGGGGAGATAAGGTAGCTAATTGTATAGAGAACACAGATAGATCAATCTACAAAATAGACCAATAATAACTTTTTGAGACCTATTTTTTCTTTATTATTTACATCTCAAATAAAGAAATTTTGTACATGAAAATTGTAGCTAAAAATATATGAAAAATACAAAATTTATTTCATGTGAAAATAACATACAATGTACATTTTATATACAGAATAAAATCCTAAAACCCATATATAATAAAATCCTAAAACCCAAACTTCCCAGACCCATATCTCCTAAATAAAAATATAAAATGTACTAAAATCACTTTAATTGTATATAACTTTTGATAAGCTATTTAATGAAGGTGGTTTAATGATTTTTGGAGGTAAGGTGTGAAAGTTTGGTTTTGGACCCTTATTGTACAACATACCCGAATAAAATATTCATTTTATTTATTATTCATTATTTTTAGAATTTTATATTTGTATAAATTTGTAATACTATTTATATCATAAATACACATTAAAACTAAAATAAAGCCATAATAAAACAATAAAATAAAATAAAATGCAAAAAATACATAGATGAATGTATAATAACTATAAATATATAATATACACCTACATTTATTTAAGTATATATACTATATCATAAAAACCTTATAAGAATAGATTTAAGCATATAAAAACCAATTGTCAATATATAAAATAACAAAATGAATTAATAAAATAAAAAATACAGAATATAAAATAAAATACTCAAAACATAGGTAAACATACCTATAAACAAAACCCTAAAAATAAAATTGTAATTAATTACTTATAAAAAACAAATAAAAATATGTATAAAATACTACAGAAAATTAGAAACAGTTTTTGTTTTATAATCTAAAAAAACAAAATCAAATATTATTTATTATCCATTTTCCAAGGCATTCCTGCCTTGGAATTTCTTGGTTGGTCCATGTGGACCAACCAGACACCTCCTTTTGTTGACCTCGGTCAACTGTACCTCATACCCCCTCTGACTTCTGTCAAAGCATCATGAGAGCATCGATTCTCCATTTTCTCCTAGCCTCCTTTGCCATCCTTTCGCGTCGAGCCTCCCATTAGTGTGTAGCCTATTCATCCCTCATCTTTGCCCATCATCAAATCCTCACCAACCACCGATCGATCACAAAGCATAGTCCCTCAAAAATCACCAAAATCTCGCTTATAAATATACCATCAATGCCCCTTTTTTATTTTGATAACCCTTAACCGGTCTTTAACCCCTCAAATCACTCCTAGGAGCTTCATCAAGGTGATAGCAAGGCATAGCTCGTGATTTGTAGTGAGGAAAGGCAAGGCAGAGGTGTATCGAATACACCACCAGAGCTCCTCCGCCTGGTTCTGCTCCGGAGCCCCCAGGCTCCATCGAGCCATGTTTCCTGCTTTCATAGGTAGTAACTCTAGCCTAGATTCTGATTTCCTAATTAGTTTTACGTTTCGTTTAGTAGAATCGAAGTAGTACCCAGATCTTAGCCGGCCTGGAGCTCGAGCTCCCAATCGATTTCGTCGTGATACGACTGTAATCGAACCCGCTATTCACCCCATTTTGAGCCGCTTTCCTTTTCCACCGATTCCCCATAAAACCTCCTCGAGTCATGCCATGATTCATGGATTCTGAGCTCCCTCTGCTACCACTTCACCAGAGCTCCTCGTCCATCCCAATTCCTCCGTTATTTGGTTCAACCCTTGGATCGAGGAGATAACCCTCGCACACAGGAGTATTTTGGTGCTAACTTGCAGGCATGAGGAAGTGTCGAGCACCATGAAGTTCACTTGGAGCAGCTCCAGGTGCTCTGACCTCGCCGGAGCATCGTGAGCCTCATTGCCTTCCTTGGACCCAACCATTGCATGTAGAGGAAGCCCAGCTACCTGCTGGGCTCATTGGAGGAGCGATTAATCATTGGAGCACTGAGGAACGAAGGATCAAAATTCACCGACGACAGGTTCTTGGGTGTTTTCCTACACCCTTAAGAACCGTCGGATCAAGAAGCGTCACCATGTCTAATCCTAGTCGTAGGATCAAACGAACCGTCACCCTCTTTACGACCGCCCGATCAGACACGTGGTGACATCAAGACTGTCGGATCCCCAATATTAAGTAGGTAAATTTCATAGACCCCTCCACCATTTTTGTATTTGCTAAGAAGTCTTATAAATATTTAATGTTGTTTAAAAGTTTGTGGTCAAGTTGCACGTAGCCCCCTGAACTTTTTAGATATTGCAATTTAGTTTATGCTTGAGTCACATGCACAAACATGTTTTATTTTGTAAAAATTGCATGTAAACCCTCACGGGTATTATAATGATCTTTTAATATAAAAAATTTAAATATCAGTGTTATCTTTTGGGTGAAATTGCACTCTGGCCTTTGCTTTTAAGTATATTTGCAATAAGACCCCAACTAGGCAAACAATTTTTTTGATTGTTTTCTATTTTTTAAAATTAGTTTTTGTGCTTTAAAAATAACCAAAAAGTAGGAGTAGGCACTTGGATGCATGCTTGTATGCGCTCTAAATTTACATTTGCATTTTATGCCCTTTCCCTATTTTCTAAAAAACAAATCTATGCACGGTCAGTCCCTGTTTGTCTTAAAGAAGCCAAAGAAATTATAAAAACCATTTTAAAAATTCATAAAAAATATATTTTTTTTCAGTTTAGTATTTTTAACTTTGAGACCAAAAATCACTAAAAATAGAAAAAGAAAACTCTTAAAATTTAAAAAACCTAAAATCCTTTATAAAAAAGTATAGAAGTCCCAAAAATTCCAAAAATAGTGATTTCTATATGATAATTTTCTCTATATAAGTATCTATAAATAAAAATAATTTGGTGAAAATTATATATTGTTTGGTATTTTTCATCTTCATTTTAATTTGACCCATCTATTTTATCCATGTTTAAGGGTATTTTAAATTTTAAAAATATATAAAAATTAGCAAAATTCACTAAAAAATCACAAAAATAGTAGAAACATATTTAAACCCAAAAACATTTTAATTTTTATTTTGATTATTTTTAGTAGTATTTATATTCATATTATCCTATTTTGTATACGTAGCCTTGTTTTACTATTATATTTTAGAAAAAGAAAAAAAACTAAATAAATATAAAAATAAAAAATATAAAAATATATATTAAAAATAAAATAAAATAATATAAAAAAAATAAAAATAGAAAAACTATTAAAAACCCACAATATTCGGCTAAGTACTGTACATAATAATATATACATATACTTCTATTATTTATTATTAATAATATCGAGTGTTACATCGTGTATTCCATGTGTTCAACACCCTACTCTGCTTGTCGCTATACACATTTTATTGTACGGATTATAATAAACCTTGATTCACACTTGCTTTGTTATTGATTATTTTACATTGTGTGGGTTGATTGTTGTTCTGATCACCTGGGGACTTGTTAGGGGTCGGCTCAGCGATGTCGCTCCCACCTTGAGTGGAGCGGACGACTCCCTCCTCTGTGTTGGGTGGTTCAACAATCTCTGCTAGAGATCAACAGTGCTGGTGCTTCACGATCCCGCGACTGATGTCTGATTGGTGTGGATACTTGATCAGACAAATAAGAAGATGGGTTGAAGGACATGTTAAGAACACTGGTAGGACGAGCTTCGATCGCCTACTCCTCCCACCTTCGGCCAGCTAGGAAGCTCGGTTCTGGTGCAAAATGGAGATGTTGCTCCTCCTTGTCGGATGGTGGTATCAGAAGGGTATAGGACCCATCGATGGTGTCTTCGAAGCTCGAGGTGCCTGAGGTGTTCTACTTGACTTGAATACCCTTCAAAGGGGCTCTTTGGCGTCGTGACCTATAGGTTTAGCACGAGGGACACAAATTGAAGCCTACTGAGGCTTAGGGAAGTGAAGATGAAGCCAATATGGGTCAGGTGGGGGTGCTCTAGTGTACAGCATAGGAACAACACCTATATCCAGATACAATGAGAATCTGGTTGACTGGAGATGTGTGGGGTATAGGGAATTGTCGGTGGAAGATGGTGAAGGTGATAGTAGAGGAAGAGGACGGTCGACATGGGCAGATATAGAGGGGAAGCTAGAGCCCCGCCTATCGAAGTTTGTGGATTTTACACTAAACCAGTGAGAACCGAAAGAAACGAAAAGCTACGCTACACTAATGCTACACCTAGGAACGAAAAAAACAAAAAATGACGAAGCTCTACCTAACCTGGACTGACCCGGAGCAAGCTCACGACAAAGGAGGTGACTGAGCTGGATCAACCTCAGATCAATACAAAACTGATCCCTGACATATGGAGTGCACTTCTATTGTCACTAATAGTCTAAATCAAGTCTAGGGTTTGGGTTTACTTGGTGGAAGAGGGATCAAGGAAGATAAGAAGATGGAGGAGATATCTTATATAAGGTGACTTTGGGTTGAGGTGACAACTCAATAGATGGATCATCGGATCGTTGAAAGATCACATCATGAAAGAGCAATAATCGAATGAAAGTCAAGAAGAAATAGGTCCTAATGGGTGTAAGGATCGGGCTCCAAAAAGGAGAAATAAGGTAAAAAGCCGTCTGACAGCTACAAAAAAAAGGGGGTCAGACAGTTGACCGAGGCCAACTGGTCTGGGTTCCCCATTGGTCCACGTAGACCGCTAGAGGACAAAATTATAAATAAAAGGTTTATTAATTCAAAATAACATAATAAATGAATTTATTATTATTTTTGCTAAAACATGGATAATATTTATTTTTTGTGTAGTATTTCATGGTGATTTATTTTTACAAGTTCATTTATTGTAGGTTATTTTTTTTCTAGTATAAATATATGTATATTTACCTATGTTTCGAATATTTTATTTTAGGTCTCGGGGTTTAGGGTTAGAAAATACCTTTGGCATTTTCTTTTTTTCTTTCATTATTCTTTTGTTTTGGCTTTATATACAATACATTATACATATTTACACTATAAATACCAAATGTTAATTTATCAAAAAATAAAGCTGTATCCATGCATTTAGCTAGGGTTTACAGGTCAAAATGAAACAATAAAGGTGATGAAATGGATATTCATCAGAGATGTGGGATCTACCTTACACTTTCATCACACCCCAATAATATGAGAAAATGCAACTATGGTGAAATAGGAACTCTTTCTGCTTTGCAAGTCCAACTTGCACATCCAATTTGGTCTTTAAAACCTGAGCCCACCACCCCTAAGGTAATGTTGACCAATTACCAATTGAACCATCCATCAGTAAGAATATAACTCACTATGCACAATCCAATACTGCCTCAATTATATGGGGAACGACATCGAGGTCACTATGCATACGGCATATCTCTTTGGAGCTACGACATCACATTGATGTCCCCGCAATACAATCCATGGTGATTGTACCCCTCAATCGACGAGAGACCATGTATGTCATCATATGATCATCCCTATCTCGTCCAAATTTTAATTAATTATTTAGATTCATATTCTTATAATTAATTCTTCTAAGAGAATCACTATCTTACTAACAGTAGATTGTTTATTTTACTTGTATAAATTAATTTAATCACCTTAAATTAATAGTCTATTACAATCAATAAACAATTAGGTTTGCTTGATATTACCATAGAGTATTAGATCTCACAAGTATGTATTATTCTATTTTTAGTAATTAGAGTACAACTTGACTTACTCATATTACCCCTCCTCAAAATTGGATCCAGTCAGATGCTCGAGTGTATGATACGAGGGAGAATTTCCTTGACATGCAAGGCACTAATTATTAAGCCAAGCTAGCATAACCTGGTCTAGGCACCTTCACCATCCCGATTCAGAACAGTACAATTAGATCAATGTGCATGCGGTTATATCGATCATTCATTTGATGACCATCATGATGCTATATATTATACATTCAGAGATTTAGGCATATTAAAACATTTTTAGAAATGCTAAATTTCTAGAAATATCAAGCAAACAAGTTTGGTTTTGTATGTAAAATTTGTGCTACAACTAATGTAGAATAAACTAGTGTTTTCATGTCTTGAAGCAATCATTCAAGTTTGTTATTTGTCATATTTTTCTCTAAACAAATGATACAACAATCAATCAGGAGTATTTCCAATTTCCACGACTATATTGAATGATAAAAACATTAATAAAATTCGTGTGATGATCCATAATCTTTGACCCATCTCCACTAAATATGGAATATCAAGGGCAAATGGAGTCAGAAATGCATGAAATAAATTTAAGTGGGTTGCTTGTTTAATTCTTTACATAATTAATGTGTTTTTAAAATATTTCATGACAAAAAACAATAACCAAAAATTAATTTGTTATAGGTCTGCGTTTACATGCAAAAATAATACACATCGATAACTTGTCATATCCGGATATTTTCCCAATCATAGCCAACAACCAGCCCGATGTTTGGGGTAGGGCCATTAAGCTACAACATCAAATGTATGCAAAACTATTCACAATCTCACAACTGCAGAAAATACAATGTTATCGCAATCCGATATCCACAGCATGATTATCTTAGGACTTTGGATCATATCCAAGACCTACAACCTGACTCTGATATGACTTTAAATGGATGTTTTAAGGCCTTGTGCATTACACAAGCATGGGTATCAGATCATATTCGATTGAAAAATAGACTTGTCATAGAAGTTAAAATAGCACCGGATATAAAAAAATATTAGATGGAACCTCATGGATTGGGAACCATTCTCAATTTGTTCCATCACTATTACATGATTTTAGGATAACCTCTTGAAGTGTGAATGCGATTCTCTAGTCTTTAAACCAAGAGACCATTTGTCTAAGTCCTATCCGATGGAGACAGAACATGCGGACGCAACGATGAGCCATGTACATCCGCCAATCCAACGAGATGATATGAGACTCCTTCATCCTAATTTCATAGTATGAAATCGTCCTTATTCATAGCGGTCCTGAAAAACTAAAGATGAAGAAACTCTGCATGAGATCTATCAAATCGATCTGGTAACAACAAGGTTATCCACCATTATGGGTATTATCCCTACTAGGGGACGATCCTAACAAGTGAGGAAAAAACTATCCAACATTAAGGGAATAGTCTCGGTGAGGGGAAGTCCCTATAGGGGGGAGAGAGAGAGGATAGGAGAGGAGAGACTTGTTGCTCCTTGAAATATTGTATCTTGGAAGGCAGGATCTGGACCTCCTTATATTTGTTTTCGGATCGTTAGGATTGCAATCCTAATTGTCAAATAAATGGTCATGATTAAAGGAGCTCATAATCACCTTTTATGATTGTAGTTGACAACAATTATCAATTAAATAATCCTTATAATCCTCTCAACAAATTAACAAATAAATAATTAAATAAATAAAAAGATAATCCCTAAAAAATGGAACATCTCTATGTTTGTAACAACCATGAACGCCCCCTTATATGGGGGGCCATTTTTATTTTTCATTTTATTTTAATTATTATGGTTGAGACAATAATATATATGTATTTGTTTATTAATTCCTTTGGAATTCAATTATCAACAAATAATTCCAAATTATTTGTGATAATTGTAAATAGACCACTGATAAATATGAATCATATTCATATATCAGAAATTAAATGTAAATCCAATTTATATTTATTGTATAATGTGAATCCAATCACATTAACATTAATTTGTGAATCATATTCACAATCATGTTTCAATAGCATAATGTGGATCCTATCCATATTATCCAATATTGTTGTGGATAGAACTATCCATATTCATCTTATACAAGATAATTAAATCCAAATTATTTATCTCAAAATCCTATATATACATATCCAAAAATAATGTGAATCTTATCCACTTTATTTCTTAGATAATTGTGGATAACACTATCCAAGATAATATTAATCCAATTTAATTATTCTAAATTCTCTTCTTTACTTATTGATTCAAATATCATTGAACAGCCCAAATTCTCATATTTAGCTTTAATGGAACATTCCTCAAACTCCTTTGAGGATAGAGTGTCTTCTTCGTAGATACTTGAAGATAGGGTCAGGGTGATTGCATATCCATATATAATGACTTGGATAATGAGATCTAATCTCATATCTAGATCTAATTACCTCTCAGAGATATCTGATCATGTCAGATAAAGTTTCCAATCTTCTTATTGTCTTTGATTCAAATTCAAATCAATATCCATCATATGGACTAGGGCTGGATAACCAATTCACTGAGTGGAGTCACTAAAATCCAAACCTGTTTTATCACTCCCTCGGAATGCAAGCATCATGGTATATACTCATTTAATATCACATCACCCTCGAGTATTCCTAATGCTTGTACATCCTACATATTGGAAGATTATGATAAAACCTGAAGTTACGATCCAATTTTAGACTATCTCCTTCAAGGTTTATCGATTAGTTTCTCGGGCTGGTCAACATTCCCCATGCCTTAATTGATCCACATAGGACCGATCATGACAAAACACAAATACAAAATCATATAAATTAAAGAAAATAGTAAATAATTTTATTAAATAAAACGTAAAACATGGAAAATATTTCTAATTTTATAAGCTATTTATGGTGATTTTTATTTATTTTTATTACCTTATTTATAGGTGTTAATATTTACATGTACATATATAGGTATATATACATGTATTGTGCATATTATATTTTTATTTTGTAACTTATACACATAATATCATATGTACACATTTTATAAATTTATAGTATTAGTGTATATATATATTGTCATTTTTTTGTATATTTATAATTTTATTTGTATGTATAAATAAATACATGTATGTATAATATATGTACAATGTACCTAGGTTTTAGTGGTTATTATCAATTTTAGTGTTTTTATTTGCTATTTATTTTATGTTTATACTTTTAAAAATTTTATTTAATATATACGTTAATTTAAAAATACAAAGATGGTAAAAATGTAAAGATTAAATTAATCAGATATATGTGCAGATGCCCAAGTACAATAATACCGCTAAAAAGTCGGCATTTGTATCATATGGCACTTTCCTTTAATAAGTAAATTAATTTGGATTGCAATGGAGGTGAGTTTAGGTCAATTGGACTTCATATGGATTAGATATTGATCAATGAAGTTTGGTTTGCGACCTTTTCATCTATTACAATGTGCATTGTACATGATTTATTTTATCAATTATTTTTTATTTTTATATACATTATTATGTACAAGTTTTGCATTTAACACTTTATTTTTTAAGGTGTGTATAGTAAAGAATAAAATAGCGTAATAATGAGCTATTTACATAGTATATTATTCTTAAAAGAATTAGGGTTTCTCTGTACTTTTGTAATGTATTTTAACCTTATCTCTCTTACTTTATTCCTGATCGACCAGTCAATATTTGACTCGATCTTAGGGTTTAGAGCTAGTCAGTATCTTTGATACTTCATTTATTTTTAGTTTTATTTATTTATTTACTTATTTATTTTGGATTTAAATACAAGTATTTACACAATAATTACTTATCAATGTCAGATGTTATATAATGCAAGTTAGTGATATTTACAAGTATTTTACTATGGATTTAAAGCCAAAATAGAAGAATAAAGGTAGATTAATGGCTATTCATTAGTTCCTTAGGGTTGGGGTCCCTCTATAGGCATGAGTTGTGGTACGTGCATCCTAACTAAGTTTCCAACTCTCCATGTACTCCGATGGTCCATTTTACTATTGTGGTAAGTCTGCAGTCTGGAACCATGTTGGGTCTCACGTTGACTCTAAAGTATTTATCACTTTAAGATTGGGGTGCCTCCACAAGCATGTATTTTAAGCACTGATGAATCTCCATTTCATCACCTTTATTCTTTCATTTTGGCCTCAAATCCCTGGCTAGATGCATATATATATCATTAATTTATCAAAATAAACATTGTCTAAAGTATTTATCACTTTAAGATTGGGGTGCCTCCACAAGCATGTATTTTAAGCACTGATGAATCTCCATTTCATCACCTTTATTCTTTCATTTTGGCCTCAAATCCCTGGCTAGATGCATATATATATCATTAATTTATCAAAATAAACATTGTCTAAATTGTACAAAATATTGTATAAAACACTGTATATTTAATGTATCCAATTCCAAAATAAAAGAATAAAGAAAGAAAAGAAAAAGAAATGAAATACCACAGGTAATGAATGACCCTAAAACCTAAGACACAGTCATAATGATGACTTGTTAACAATGAATAAAGTAAGGGGAGATATGACAAATGAATTGTACAGAAAACATAATTAATATAATAAATATTTTTGCCAGATATTGCATTTTGGCACTTATTTTATCTTATTATTTTTAAACTTCAAATAATAAAACCTTCAACATGAATGTTGAATATAAAAATACAAAGAAAAATTCTAAACTAGTTCCACTGAAAAATAATCACAGTGTGCCCCAGACACACAAAATAAAAAGCTAAGTAAAAACATTACGGACATGTATCTACCCCATACTATATCAAAATTGACAAAACTCACCTTTAATTGTATTTAAAATTAAATAATCTATTTAATGAAGGTGGTTTCATTTAATTTGGAGTTAAGAAGTAAAAAGTAGGTTTTGGGCCTTATTATGCACTATACCTATATATTATATTCAATATATTTATTATTTATGTTTTTGAAATTCTTTTATTTTTATAAAATTGTATATAATATTTAAAACATATATACATAAATAAATTAGAAAATCATTAAAAATAAAATAAATAATGTATCTCAACACATAGGGTAAAGTATACCTATATGCACCTATAATATATGTACTTACTTATTTAAATGTACATATAAATTTAGAAAAATATAATAAAAATACCTCAATGTGTATTTACATAAATTAAAAATAAGAAATATATGTATATAATAATAAAATATATAATTCAAAATAAAAATATATTAAAATACAAGTATATATTACTATGTTTATACATGTAAATATTAACTTACTATAATATCCTCAAAAAATAAAAAAATATGAATAAAATACTACATTAAATTACAAACATTTTTTATGTTATAATAAAAATGCAATTAATTTGTTTATTATTTATTATTGAATTTCCAATGATTTTTCACCAGAGAAATTCTAGTTGGTCCACGTGGACCAACCAGAAGCCTCCCCCTTTTGACCCTGCTCAACTATCCCCCTTCTCTCTTCTTAGAGCCATGGACTGTCAAAGCCCATATCTTCACCCAATTTCCTGCTCAATCTCATGATTCCTTGGCCGGTGTGGTGAGCTTTCTGTGGAGATTATATCTCCCTAATTCATGCCATTGACCAAGATCTGGCCGATCTTCATCGAACCAATCAGTAGCCTCGATTGAAGCCACCTCTTTTTCCAGCCTATAAGTGTACCTCTGCCACCCAACTTCCAAATTTGATCCCTCTACGGATAAGTTTAGCCCCTCGGATCCATTCCAACCTCTCTGCCTTAGTGATAGCATCAGATTAGGCGGATTTGCAATGAGGGGGATTGTCCGTGGTGGTGATTCACTCCATCGCCAGAGGATCTCCGTCCGGTGGTTTCACCTCCTCAACTCTGGTTGTGTTGAGGCCCCATCCTTCTGTTCCTAGGTAATAATTTGGTCCTCTTTTCGAATAGTGCCTTTAAATTCTATTTTAATCGTGTCCTTAGGTGTAATTTTGAATGCCCCCAATTTGCATAGAGCTTGAGCTCCATGCCAAATCATCGTGATCCGTTCATTCTCTAAGCCTAATTTCCCCAAAATTATACCTCAGGTATTCTCCATCCTTTCCCCATTGCGGTCAGCCCCGATCCTTCATGGATTAGGTAAATCGAAGATTAGCTCCTCGACCTTCATTGAAGCTTCACCATCTCCATCCCCCTATCAATTTGTAGCTTCACTGGTTGGTCGAGATGCTTGACCTTGAGACCAACAACTTTTTGGTGCAGGTCTCAATCGTTGGAGACCCGTTTGGAGACAAGGAACAACGATGAGTAGGCTCCAGGTCACCTAGAGCCAACCTGACCTCCAGATCCATCGTTGAGCATCTGGATCTCATCTGAAGGTGCATGTACACACATAGGATCTTTAACCATTTGTAGCCACCGTCAGATTGAGAGAAGAATGTTGTAGCAAGGAGAAATCAAAGATCAAAGCTTATCAAACCAGTGATCTTCGAGAGTACTTCATGACCCCCTCTCATCCGTCCGATTAAGAACACGATCGTAATATAATCTAGGTAGTCCAATTTAATTGATGGGGTACTCAATTAGAGTGGCCAGATCATCCACGTGGCGAGCAAATAACGGTTAGATTCGAGGCATTTGAGTGGTAAAAATTGCAAATACACCCTCCACATTTTTGTATTTCGGAAAAAGTATCGATAAGTTCAAAACTTTGTGGATAAATTGCATGTGAGCCCCTATAACTATTTAATATTATATTCTAGTCTTGTGCTAGGTCACCTCACGTGGACCGACATGTGAGTAGACATTTTGCATATATGCCCTTCGTGTTTTGTATTTAGTATTTAGTCTAAAAAACAAGTTGCCGTTAAAAAACTTTGGTTATTTTACATGTGACTCCCTGTAGAGTATTTTATTTACAAATATTCCCTTTCCAGCTCGATTTATTTTTATTTTTGTATTTCTATTCTGTAAAAATAGCTCTTGTGCTCCAAAATTTCTACAAAAATAGAAGAAATGTTTGACGCCTTACTTGTTTACGGTATTTATGCCATTTAGCATTTTGCATGCATTTAATATTTATTATATATCAAAAAGAGGTATTTTATTCCCTGTTTACCATAGAAAATGCAAAAAATATAAAACGTCTTTTAAAAATTCCAAAAATACCTACTATTTATTAGCATATTTTATCCATATAGATCAAAACTCATAAAAAATATCAAAAGAAACTCTAAAAATTAACAAACTCTTACTAACCCTATAGAAATTGCAAAATATTTTGTAAAATCCCCAAAAGAATAGTTTCTATCCCATGATTTTATATAGACTTATTACTATATATTAAAATTGGTTTTGAGAAATTTTGGACCTGCTTATTTTTAAATCTCAAAACAATTCGACCTATTTAAATATACAAAAAATAATAAATCCCTTTCACAAAAATAGGAAAATATTTGAAAAAACAAAAATGTTTTATTTTTAATTTTTGACTATATAGATATATTTATAATTATAATACCTAATATAGACTATATGTATCAATATATTATTATATATAGTTTAGGTTATTAGTAATAAGTATAAGTACATTAAATTTTAAAATTCATTAAAAAATAACTATTTTTTTTTATTTTTTCTTATTTATATATGTTTATTATATATATTATATATAACCTTTATATTATACATATTACATTATAATATATATACATATATATACACTTATTATATATTAGAAACAAAAAAGGAATTTAAAAATTAAAAATTTTAAATATATAATTAGAAAAAGTAATATATATATATATATATATTAGAAACCTACAAAACATTGATTGAATATTATACATATATATACAAACACAACCATATTATTTATTTATAAATAATATTTCTACTACGTCCCTTGTTCCCTGTCTTCGATACCCTTCAATACTTGTCCACTATACACACTTGATTGTAGGGTTTATAATATTTTTTGACCCATTTCAATGATTTTCATTGCTTTACATTGTTGTTGTGGGTTGATTGTTGTTTGAGTTGGTCGGCTCTCGAGACTGGTCACTTCAACAACTGAGTTCCGCCTTGTGTGACCTCATGACTGCCTCTCGGTGTCCTTCTAGTTCAACAAATGTTGCCATTGCTGGGGAGCAATAGATAATGTTGCATTTTTGTAGATTGTGTACATGATTTTCTGTTTCTTTTTCTTCTATATATTTTTGATAATTGATTATCTATTTCTAACCATTTTTCATTATCGACCTTTCTTGCGAGCGACTACAGGGCGACGATCGCTTCATAGGAGGTCGACACACCCGAGTCACAAGCAAATTGGCGCTTCTTCTTGTGCTCTAATTAGAGAGAGCGGGAGAGAGATAGAAGGAGAGGAAGTAACTCTTCTAGCCTTTTTATTTTATTTGGTGAGGAGAGTTTTTATTTTATTGTTATAAAATTATTTGTAATAATTTCGACCCTTGGACAATACCAAGTCACGAGGTCCATTTCCTGGGTGTCTGTTCACCTAGGGGCCTCGTCGGGTTTTTTGTGTTTTGAACACCTTTCTTTTATTTTGTTCTTGTGTTTTGAGTTTTCCACCTTTCCTTTTATTTGTTTTATGTGGTTGGGCCCCTACATCTAGGATTGCTTGCATCGGTAAACTAGGTCCACAGCATAATTAGACTCATGTACATATAGTGATATACATTTGGACTTAGTTAAAAATTAATTGCTAATTACTTGGATTTGGAATCACGAGCCATGAGAGACTCCACACAATGCTTGTAGGACCCATTGTGGCGGGCACGAGGAGTCTCCAAGATCGGACACTTTGTATCCATCTTTTGAGTAGTTAGCATTTGGTTCTTCCCATTAATAGCCGTTCTTGTATAAGATGCTTTCTTGCTTTGCATAACGCTCATGTAGTGTAGATATTTAAAATTCCTTTTTTCATCCCGCAGGAAGAGAGCCAGGAAGCGTTGTAGGTCTTCTGACTTTGCATGCATCATTTGTTACGAGAGTGAGATTTCCACTCTAGTATCCACTTGCATTGCTTTTCTGTTATCTCCCTCTGTTTTTTCTCACTTAGGATCAAAAATAAAAATACAAAAAAAATCGGTAGGCACTTTTATTTGAAAATATTTAAAAATTGAAATCCCAAAAAAATAAAACAAGGGGATTGCTAACAGAACGTTGACCTTAGATAAAATTCTTAATGAACGGTATGGGTTAATAATGCCCTCATTATCATGTACCAATCAGACTGAGTGAGGCAAGATCCCTAAGGATTAGAGCCCAAAACTCGATCTATGACAGCCTTGATTATCACATGGAGTAGAGAAGTATTGGTGCTTCTATCGTACATAGGCGAGTAGGGCCTTGTCGAGAATGGTGTTCTCTCCTTGTGTGGAGCATACGACTTGGTTTGAAGTAATGAGCATAGGCCATGCACTTACTGGGGTGTCTGTCTCATTGTCCTGCAACTGAATACCTCACATACGAGGGAAGTATTAGTTTCTCCAATTGGCTTCCTTCTCTATTCTTTAGCTGAGTATCAAACCTAGGCACAAGATCAAGGACCTCAAAGTATGCAGGTCACATGTTACAAAGGAGGTGGAAGAAGTAAGGGTACTTTTCCGGCAGCACACACACTCCTATATGATAGCCCATCTAAGGACTTGATAAAAGATTTTCCAACAAAACAACAATAAAATTGAAAAGATAAAAATAGTCGAACTCTTACGGCTTCACTTGCATTGAGTAGGTGAATCCAAAACTTGTTTGGTGTTCGTTGATTTAGATCAAGATCAAAGATCAGTCCCACACATTTGTGAAAAAAATTGCCTTCCATTTTCTCTTTTTTATTCTCATTTGACCCCTGCTCACATTAAGTCATTCTATTGTTTTGCACTCATTTTATTTCGTGTTCATCTCTATATCATTCATCAATTCTTGATCTTCCTTTTTGACCCTCTAGATGGGGAATTAAAGAGATCTTAATAGGGACTATGTCGACACCCACATCGATTCCATGCAGCCGCCATCTCTAATAATTCAGGGCGATTCCCGAGAACACAGTTCGAACCTTACAAATCGCTCACCACACTCCCCACCTTCATTAATAATCCGAGGTCAATCTTGTCCTAAAATCTCCCCATTTTGGATGGAAATTGATTTCACTCCATATCTTATCCATCCTTAATGGAATTCTATGTTGACCTTAAACATAATGATTCTTTCCATCTGCTATTTCAATTCAGAATGATCGAGGCATCATTCCATATATAGATCAAGAGATTGATCTGGAGCCGGAAATTTTATCAGACTCAGATTCCGATTCAAATATGGCTCTGACTAAAAATACAACACCCACAACCATGACTAGATATGCAAGTAAACTATAATGTCCTGCATGCTCAGCTTCTTGCTTTTATATAAGCAATACAACAGTAGCTTACCGACTAGGAATTGGCCTAGGTCACCTTCTAGGATATGTTAAATGATTTGAGGAGAAGGAGAGATCAACTAGGAGGAGGGGGAGAAGAGGGAGAAAGAAAAGATGGAGGCTGTGGAGGGACAATAGATGAACTAAGAGGAGAGAGGCCCAAGAATACTCTCAATGATTGTACAACTCTAGAGCTGGACAGATGACCAAATGGATCCAAATCCCTATCGTCCATGCACATTTTGAGTTGAAGCCTTAACTATTGCCTCTTCTTCCCACCTTCCATGGGAACACCAATGAAGAACCATATATCCTTCTTCAACAACTTGGGTGCATATGTGGAACTACTCACTACCCTACACAAGTCAAGATGACGACATTCCCAATCAACCTTCATGATAAGGCACTTCACTAGATCGACCATCTAAGGAAGGTTGTCATGACCTAGGAGGTTCTAAAGTCAGCCTTCCTGCAAAAATTCTACCTCTCAGATGGCTTATTCAGATGTGTGCCCACATTGTCAATTTCTCCAAAGCCACACACGAATCCATCCATGACGCTTGGGAATGATTTACAGATTTGCAAGAGAAGTGTACCCATCACGACATTCCGCGGACCAGCCTGGACGGACACTGCTTTTGGGGACTGATGCCTCTAGTAACGGTCCACGCTTCAATACATATGAGGACGTTGTGTGGCATATTTTTGAAGACATGGATGAAGGAGAAGCTATCTTATATCCATCTCATGTTTACCACGATAGCCACAAATTCATCAAAATCCAGTTCATATGGCGGCATCGCATGATCTGGACTGGGATAAAAGTTCCAAGGAGCCACCTGTCAAAGGTGGATATCATTGAAAAATGATCACATAACATCGAAAAACTCAATGTGATTGAACATCAGACTCAAAATTTGGACAAGTTGGATCAGATCATGAAAACTCAACTTTTGTGAGGGTCTAATGTGGTCTACACAAGGTGAGACATACACTATCGTTGAGGTGACTGCTCATGAAAGTCAAATGATCAACAATTAAACCATAAATAAATATAACAATACAAAGAAAAATGTGGAGTAAAAATTTATTATAACTCTACAAAAGATGTGTATAAGGCAAGTATTGTAGAGGTCGAACTCATGGAGCACGCAAGATAGATTGAGAATTAAATACCAATAATTATTATCTTAGTCTTTTTATTGATTTTTACGTGGGTTTTATAATTTTTATTTTTTTATGTATTTTTATTTTATATTTTTACATGTTTTTAATTTTTACAATTTTATTTTCTTTTATATTTGTATTATTCTAATTTCATTTATAATTTAGATATAAGATATATAGATATAATACGGATAATATAGATAATACAATATAAAATAAAGACAAAATACGGAAAATACGCTAAGGTACAGTACATTTTATTTTTAAAGATTTGAAAAAATATTTTTAGTATTTCTGATAATTATAATAATATTGAAAATAATACAAGTATTTATAGCTATATATAAAAATGTAGGCTTTTATATTTATAGATATAGCTATAATTACTCAAAAATAATAAAATAAGATATTTTTATCTTTTTCACGTTTTTCTCTATTTTTAGCAATTTTTTCAGAATTTTTATTAATTGTTTTTATTTTTAATTCAATATAAAAAGGAAAACAATGACTCATACTAATAGACTGGATTGTTTTAGGATTTAAAAGAAGATAAATATTCAAAAAAAATTACAAAACTATTTTTAATATATATAATATATAACAAACAAAATTTAGAAATGAAAACTAATATTTTTGGATTTTTTTGCAAAGTTTTATATGTTTTTTATAAGGATTTTGGATCTTTTTAATTTTAATGATTTTCTTTTGATATTTTTAGGGATTTTTGGTTCGCAGCCACACAATATGGTAATACACAAAATATTCTTTTAGGATTTTTCAATAGGTTTTTATAATTTATATGTATTTTTAAATACAAAAATGAATAAATTGCAAGGTTTTTGAATTTTAAAAATTAGGAAAACGATTCTAAAAGGCCCAAGAAAAATATATGTGATTTATATCTTCTAAGGCATTCAAAGCATTTTTCCTAGAATTTTTAATACTGAAATGATATTTTTAACAAACACAATACAAGAAATAGAATCCTATTTCTGGTAGGGACATAATTGCAAGTACACATAAATCTAGGGCAAAAGTGCAAAAAGTCTAGAATAAATAATTCAATCGACACTAATATGGGTGTTTTTGCAATACTAAAAAAGCAATGTCCTTTTTGCAATTTAAACAAAAAGTTTAATGCTATACTTAAAAATTACAGTACTAATTGAAAATAACTAGAGGTAAGGGCCCCGTACAAAATGCCCACCCTCTCACACGCATATGCATGTGAGGTGATGTGGTAGGGGATTAAAATGCAAACATAACTAGTATAGGGTCCAAACTACAAATTTTACAAAATAAATATAATTGCAGAAGAAAGTTTTTGGATTAAAAATAAAATACAAAAATACGATGGGTTGGGAGTACAAAATACCCTCTCTAGGTGATTCGACGGCTCTGGTCCTCTACTTATCCATGTGGCAGCATCCGATCACACGATACCCCTTCGTAGAGGAGCAATGCATATTAAACCTTCTAAGATCCGACAATCGTAGCTCAGCTCGATCTAATGATTGGCTTTATAACCGGAGCGAGGTGATTATCGGACGACACTTCTCTCCCTGAAGAAAAAGCGAGACCAGCTCGCCCTATGAGCTTCTTCTTACCTATTCTTCCTCCTCCATGTCCTCTGGCGTTGCTTAGATGCCCAATCGACGTCTAGTGGTACTCCGCAACTGATGGATACCTCTAATTGGTCTAGGCCCCCATCGATGTGGGCCCAGATCTCAATGAAGCTGGAGATATGTTTCTTGGTGTGGATACTCCTCAGATGGAGCCTTCAGGACCTCCAAAAGTGGGCGAAAACACGGGTAAACAATGATGAAGGTTCTTCCTTTTATTGTTGTCTGATTATGGTGAAGATGAAGGTGGACTGAAGAGGTTTAGCATGCTGCAGAGGAGGGATCTTGGGTCTTCAATTCAAGTGGAATCGAGGGTAACATGGTAGTCTGACATATGGAGAAAATGATAGGATTGGTGATGGAGGAGGAATGGGCAGTTGAATAGGCCAGATGCATAGTGGAACGATGGCTCCAACGTACTACGAGACCTAATTCTATGCTACTATAGTGAAATCAAACACGAAATAATGCAGAAAATAAATGCAAGGACTAAATGAAACCCAGATCTACCATTACCTATGACTCGACTTGTAAGAGCAAGGAGCAGACGAACCACACAGTGGAGCTTCACTGGTAATGGTGGATTGACCAATCCAGCACCTACAATGCGTTGCAAATCGGACGAGAAGGAGTCTTTCACCCTCCTCAACTTATCATACTACGGATTTGAGGGGTTCAGTATGGCTCCGACGAGGGGATATGTACGAGAAGGTTTCTATCAAGACTCATGATCGAGAAATGATGTGTGTGATATAGGTGTGGATCGACGAAGAAAATTCATGAAGGAATTGAACCACTTTGATGCACGGATCAGGCGAAGGAAAGTGGCGAAGTCGAGATGGTAGGCTCTAACAGATGCAAAAATACAAAACAAATAAATAAAACCTGATTAATTTAAATTAAAATAAAAAAATATTTTATTTATTTTAGTTTAAAGCATGAAGAATATTTGTTATTTTATGTAGTATTTTATTATGATTTTTATTTATTTATAGTAGTTAAATTATTATATGTTACTTTTTACAAGTATAAATATAAGTATGTTAACATATAATGTATGCATTATATTTTTATTTTTGTATTTTAGATTTTATTATTTTATATATTTATTATATATATTTAAAAATTATTTAAATAGATATAAATATATTTTTATTTTATTTTTTTGAAGTATTTTTTACACTAAATAAATATATATATTTATTATATAGGTATGTATATGTATAATTCATCTATTTATCGTTGTACACTTACATATTTTATTTATTTTTGATTGTTTTATTTGTGTATAATAAGGTGCATATACTATAAAATTTACAAAATTATAAAAACATAAAAATATAAAAACTCCAAGGAATAAATAAAATGATTATTTTATTCAAGTATAATATATAATAGGGGTCCAGAAGCCAGCTTTTGCATCTTAACTCTAAATTAAATGAAACCACGTTCACTAAATAACTAATTAAATGCTATATTATATTTAATGTAGAAGAAACAATGTGTATTTTTTGAAATAAATTTTGTATTTTTCTATGTATTTTTAACTATAACATTCATGTAGAAGTTTATTGATTTGATGTATAAATAATAAAGAATAAAATAGGTCCCAAAATGAACTTATTGATTAATTAAGGGCTTATTATAGTTTTGGCCCTTATAACCACATACTTTATTCCTTATCTACCATCATCATGATGCCTAGGTCTTGGGGTTTAGGGTCATTCAATACCTATGGTATTTCATTTCTTTTTCTTTTCTTATCTTTATTCTTTTATTTTGGCTTTAATTTTGTAAATTATTTACATAATAAATAGTATATGTTATTTTATGCAAAACAAAACTATTAACATGCATTTATCTAGGGTTTAAAGGTCAAAATTAAAGAACGAATGTGATGAAATGGAGATTCATGACCCCTTACACTTGCCTTTTCTAGTCCCTAGCAAACACTTACGCCTATTAGTGCAGAAAAGAAAAGAACGAAAAGATAAAAGAAATTAATTGGATTGATTTCAACCTTCAAACTTGTCTTCATAAAATCAATGTTTGGAGCTTAATCAAACCTTTAGAAGATTATGTTTGGTCAAAACCTTAGTGGGAATTAGACTTGAAATACAACAGCCTCAAAGAACCACAAAACTCCGCCCAAGTCTCGCCAAAAGCTAGGTCCTAATAGGTCGATGTCGTACATAGTCCCTTATGACTACGAGTCTATCTTGTATAATGTAAGTGATGGGTAGCTCCTCTTAATTGAAGCTGTAAAAAGCAGTCTTCTCCAACATGGTGACCCTGATTCCCCAATCCAGCTGCTCTTTCCTTGAGACGTCGGATGTTCCCTTCTAAGTTCAAGTGCAACCCACTAATAAGAGGAGGTGGAGAATAGAATGGATGGTAGACAATGTAACTACCTATTCTAAGATGCTTGGCCAGGGTAGCCAAGTCATCTAGATGCAGGGTCACATGGATCTTAGACTTTGAAGCTCGAGCTTGCTTATTGACTATATACATGAATACTCTGATGGGAATTGATTTTTTACTTTATTCCTGTCCACCTATTTTTGGAGTTTTTTATTTTGCATTTTTTAATAATATATATATGACATCATTTTATATAAGGATTATTTCCTCATGAGCCAATAGACTATCCCACTTTTGAAGCATTCTTGCAACCCAACGACATCTATCATTAGACCTCATGGCCAATTTATCGGGTTGGGGTACAATGGTGATGAATCTGCATTTCGTCATCTTTATTCATTTACTTTAGCTCGAAATTCCTTATAAAACATCTCTAAATATCACTAATTTCATTCTTTTAGAAACTCTAATCATTGTGTAAATGTTGTATATTTGTCACTATTTTAATCTAAAATAAACAAATAAAGAAAGAAATACAGGAAAAATAAAGAAAATAAAGGACTTTATATATGCAATAGATACATGCTGAATCAGACCCCAATAAAAGGTCAAGACTTGACCTGATCGACAAGGAAGAAAGTAGGGGGAGATAAGGCTTAACTACCAGAAAAATCCGGAAAATTAACTTGTCACATGTATATTCATAACTTGTACATTATTGTCTATATTACACACTCTTTAATTTATTCGTTACAAAATCTTTTGTAAATAACAATTATTTCTTCTTGAAAATTGTACATAAAATTCTCTTGTAAAAAATAAAAATAATTGCAATTAAAATCTGTGTATATTATGTAAATAACATCACTTTCCAAAAGCCACAAAGTATAAAATTGCAAAATCAATATCTTCTCCACCTAAACTCCAGATTCATCAAACTCATATTAATTGCACTCCAAATTAAATCATCTTTAAAATGGAAGCGATTTCATAAAAATCATAGTTAAGGTGTGAAATGTGGCCAATTGGAGTATTATCGTATATTATACTTTTGTACACGATGTATATTAATTATTAATTATTTTATTGTGCATATTTGTGAATATTGTATTTCTAATTACTTGTAAATAGTGTATTTAACTCATATAAAATAAAAATCACAAAATAAAAAATAAAAAAAAATAAAATCATGTATGTATTGTATATGTATCACCATGTTTATATTGTACTCATACTTATTTAATTAACCTAATTAATTAACACCTAAAATTCAATATAAACTATCATTAAAACCCTTGTAAAATATTGTAATTAAGTAAAATGTAATTATATATAATTAATTAAAAATCCAAATACTGTAAATATAGGTATACATACCTGTAAATAACACCTTGTATTTATTTTAACCCTTGTATATACATTATTTAATTAATTAAAAACCACAAAAGTTAACTTTAATTTATTTTTAACAATTTTTCGTTACATGTGCAATTAAATATATTCATTTTTTTACTTCAATAATTTAACATTTTGGTCTATTTTGTCATTTAGCCTATTTTGGACGCATTCTCCATGTGCTCTGATTGGTTGACCCAGGTTTATTGACCCAAGTCAAATGGCTGATCTGTGCCTCCTCTCCCGCTAACCTCGCTTCGTCGTTACTTTGCCCCTATTTTCCACGCATCACTAATCAATAACCACCTACGCTTCCTTCCCTGATTCTTTCGCTCATTCAATCCTCTCACTCGTTGGTCCCTCCTCTCCATCTATCACTCCATGATCAACGCCTATTTTGAGTTTCAAAATTCGTCGGAGCCACGGCTATAAATGTAACCCCTCCACCTCCAGCGAGCTCTTGATTCATCTTTTGTCCATTTTCCTCCCCGAGATCAAGTACTGAAGTGAGTTGTAGGTGACAACTACTGCTCCCCACGATCAGGAATGCGAGTGAGCGTCTATAGAACACGATCCAGCTACATTGTCAGAGTCCTTTGTCGCACGTCTCCGCCTTTCTGTTATCACCGTAGATCGAGGTGTTTTCCATTTTTCTTCCATTCTGTAGGTAATATAGGTGATTTTTCTTCATTTCAGCTTTTATTTATGATTTGATTTCGTCTTAATCAAGTAGACCAATTAATCCTCTTCAACCTTTGATCTACACGATCAGAGGTATTCCGATCACTGTTGAACCTTTCCGACTACGTGAACACGATCGCCACACCTTTCTCCACCTCTTCCATGCGCTGCACACCTTCAGATCCTCACAGATGAGAAGTCTGGTCTTCTTTCCGATATCATTTGCTGGAGACTCTAATTCATCCACGATTTTATATGCCTTTGACCTAACTTGTTGGCCGGAGGATTCCTCCGAGCATCGGCGGCCAATTGCAGGTCAAAGGATCACCATAGATAGATTTGAGTAGGAAGAAGATCTGAAGCAGGTTCATGGAGCATGCATTGTTCATCTCCTTCTAGATACTTTTTATGGTGATTTCACGAAGACCTAAAGTGCAAGCAAGATGCGGAACATCTAGAGCGACATTTTGGGCATGATTAAAGGATAATCCATCAACGAACGAGGGAGAACCGAACGTTCAAATCTTGGCAGAGCTCAGGCGCTTCCCAATTCGTCCATACCCTCTCGTAGTCGTACGACCAAGAACAAGTCCCAATTTTCATCTCAACTGTTGATTGTGCCCCAAAAGTTAGCTGTTTAGTCAAGCTTCAAGATCTGATCGTGACCCTTTACTCCAAAGCCATTCACACTCGTCGGATCAGATTTGCAGATCATTAGATCCCCTCGAGCCTCCACGTCATTTATGGGTACATGCATCTTAGCCCCTGTCTTTTATTTTATTGTTAAATAAGTCCCTACAAGGACATGTGTCATATTTTCTTTAATTGAATAATTACATGTTTGCCCTTCATATTTATTTTAAATACATTTAAATCTTGTTTATATTGTAGCGCGTGCTTGGCACATGATTAGTTGGGTTATTTGCAATAAAAGTAGTGCATCTTTTTTGTTATTGATTGGACCTTGTGATTATTTTTATTTACATTATAGTCCAATCTAACGGGGCACATGTGCCCGTGCCCGTGTTTTCTTGGGAAATTTGCATATTTCGCCCTATATTTTACATAAGTGTTGTCCTTCGGTATCCAGAGTTCAAATTTTTGCATTAAGCCCATGTGTGTCTGCATTTAATTTCACCTTTAAAATCAAATAAAAAAATAACAAAACTGAAGGATATGGGAAAAATCCTCAAGCGCATCACGGAAGCGTGATCGTCGTATCAGATACGACGGAGAACGACTAGTCGTACTAGTTGTACTGTGCAGCGGAATTTAAAATTTTTCATGCGATGAAACCACATGATCCAAGAACGATTCTCGGATCGTTTCATCTATAACCACAACAAGTATAATTCTATACCTCTTGAAGCATGGTTGATCGAGTCTCTACGAAAAGAGACCTCCTGTCTCAAGTCCAATCGTCAGAGAAATGGCTTGTGAGTGTAGGGATGAGTCGCGTTGTCCTCGCAATCCAACGAGTTGATCCAAGCACGGTGTACTCCTGATCTTGTCATACGAGATCGAACATCTACTTTGTGAGCATAGCACTCCAAGAAGATGGAGAATCGTAGAGCGTCGAAGCGGCAATGCGGTGGCGTAGGCGACGACGAAATCCTCTCCCAGGGCTTTGGTGGTCGGCCACCAAGAGAGAGAGGGATAGGGCTGGCGTGTGAGGAGAAAAAGAGAGAGAGAGAGATGTGCTACCAAATAGCATGTACTAGAGAGCATGGTATGCCTCTCTATTTATAGGGTTTTCGGATCCAGGGATCTCAATCCATGTGACATATAAAATCAATGGATTAGATTTATTTATGTCAATCCAATGGTCAAGATTGTTGTTGGTAAAACCAACAGCTTATGATTTAATTTAGATTAAATATATTTGATAAATCAAATATACATCAATCCTAAAATTACACCAATCAAATAAGGAGAAGATTACAAAGGAGATCAAGCCACCCCAAGAAATAGGGTAGACGGCCACCAATTCCGTATAGGAATTGGGTGCCGCCCACCACCTTCCAAGTGGGGTGTAATCTCATGGATTTCCATGAGATTGCATATCTCCTTGATTTTATCCATTATTTATTCAACAACTTTTGTTCGGATTTATTCACCAAAATAATTCTCAATTAATTTTGGGAATATTGCAATCTTGACATTGGAAAAACTGTGAATCACGTTCACAATCCAAAACAAAATATAATTTACATTTTCAGTTAATTAGACAATGTGTATCCAATACACATTAATAATTAATCAACAAATATAGATTATAATTAGCTCTTTCTAATACATTATAAATCACATTTAAAATATATTATGAATAATTGGAAATTACTATCCACGTTATTCTTATCCATAATAGTTAAATCACATTTAATTATATTGGACAATTCCTCATACATCATGATAATTAAATCACATTTAATTATCAATTTCTCAATGCTTAGATCTTATAGAATTATTCTTGAACCGTTCATGAACAATGCTATTTCTCATCAGATACTTCGAGATAAGGACATGGCGATTGTATTGTTCCATGTATAGTGACTTGGATATTGAGACCACATCTTAAATACAGATCCCATGGACCTCTCATAGATGCTTAATTAAATCAAGACCGTAAACCTAATCTTCTCATTGCATCTAAATCTCATTCAGATCAATGTCCAGCACATGGACTAAGATTAGGTCACTTCTCTAATGAGAGGAGTCACTAAAATCTAGACCAGTGTCATCACTTCCTCGCAATGGAAGCGTCATGGTTATATAATTGTTTATGATCAAATCACCCTTAGGTATTCCCAATACCTGTACATCCTGCATACTAGAAGACTCATGATCATCCGGAAGATATAGATCATTTTTACACTATCATCTTCATGGTCTGATCACTAAGTTTCTCAATCTTGGTCCTTGGGACATGGTATAGATCATATGCTTTCACAAAGCATATATCTTACCTTCAAATTCATGTCATGCTTCTAAAGCATGACGACCATGCATGGAATTTGATTAGTCCCAATACCTCATGAGTGAGCTCATGTCTCCCGGTTCACAAGTGAACCTGTATGATCCCTTTGAGAGATCGTATCACTCATATGCCCCTTGCATGCACACCAGCTCGCCGGTGTATAGACCTTGGTTAGGTCATCAACCTAATGGTCTGCCAAATGTACATACTTAGACATATAGTGACACATCTATCTCTGGTCAGAGGATGTGTGCCTATGATGCGACAGTATTCATCATAGGTCTTTGGTTATCTCGATCTCATTAAGTCAACCCATTGAATCAAATAATCTGATACCTTCGAATCACTATTCCCATGTAGAGGACCTGCATCAAGAGGTCGATCAGATATCAGCCTAATGATAAAGGATTGCCATCTCCTACTCAGGATGGAGATCATCACTTGTCAATCATTTTATGATGCTTGATGAGTCCTCTATCTAACTCCTTAGATATTCATCCAAGCATCAGCCTCTATGATTCAATCAATGAATCAACATCTGTATGATTATCAAGTTGGCCATGGTACATAACCCTTATTGTATAGAGGGACCTTATAGTGCATTCATTCTTTCAATATCAGAAAGGGAGTGACACAAACATAATCAATAACTTTTATTGATAAATCATTTATTACAATAACATTTATTGTAGGAATGGTTCGCCTCGGGCGCACATTGCTAAAAATCTCCCACTAGCCTTCAGAACCATTCAGGAACAATCCTTGAACGCATACTCATTACATGCCGGTCGAAAACCTTCTGTGTCAAAGGTTTGGTAAGAGGATCAGAAACGTTGTCGGTAGAGGCACCTTTATGATGATGATGTCACCACGCTTTTGAATCTCCTGAATGATGTGGTATTTTCTTTCTACGTGCTTGCTCTTCTGATGCCATCTAGGTTTCTTCGCTTGGGCAATGGCTCCCGAGTTATCACAGATTGGCAGGATGGGAGTATTAGAGGAAACTATGCCAAGCTCCAGCACGAACTTTCGCAACCACACCACCTCCTTTGCAGCATCCGATGCGGCAATGTATTCAGCTTCTGTTGTTGAATCTGATGTAGTGTTCTGCTTCTTGCTTCTCCAGCTCACAACACCACCATTCAACAGGAATACAAACCCTGATGTCGACTTTAGATCATCAATATCTTATTGGAAGTCAGAATATGTATATCTCAAGACTTGGAGATCACCATCTCCATAGACCAAGATCTAATCTTGCATCCGTCTTAGATATTTAAATATGTTCTTTACTACATTCCAGTGTTGTTCTCCATAGCAGGATTGGTAAGGACATACCACTCCCACTGCATGCAGATATCTGGCCTAGTACACATCGTGGCATACATTAAGCTTCCTACAGCCAATGCATAAGGGCATCCAGCCATGGCTTTCTTTTCCTCAACAGTTTGAGGAGCCATTCCTTTAGACAAGTGGATACCATGTCTTAAGGGTAGGAATCCTTTCTTGGAACTATCCATACGGAATTGTTCAAGAATCTTCTTAATGTATCCATGTTGTGGCAATCCCAATATCCTCTTCTCTCCGTTTTTGAACAACTTCAGACCCAAGATGTAAGAGGCTTCTCCAAGATCTTTCATCTCAAAGGTATGGGATAACAAAATTTTTACACTGGTCATCATCCCTGTATCATTCCCAATGATAAGGATGTCATCTACATAAAGCATGATGAGCACAAAGGCATTCCCACTAAGCTTCTTGTATACACAAGGTTCATCAGGATTCTGCACAAAATCATAACTCTCTATGGTTTCGTCAAATCTGATGTTCCAGCTATGAGAAGCTTGCTTGAGCCCATAGATGGATTTCTTCAGCTTGCATACTTTGCCATCCTCAGTCATGAAGCCCTGGGGCTACTCCATGTAGATATCCTCCTCGAGGTATCCATTGAGGAAAGCCGTCTTGACGTCCATCTACCAGATGTCGTAGTCAAGATATGCAACTATAGCTACCAATGTCCTAATGGATTTACGCATAGCCACAGGAGAGAATGTCTCATCGTAGTCGATGCCTTCTCTCTGTGTGTAGCCCTTGTCTACGAGCAGTGCCTTGAAAGTCTCTACTTTCCCTTCAGGTCCCCTCTTTCTCTTTAAGATCCATTTACACCCAATGGGTTTTACCCCTTTAGGTGTATCCTCTAGGGACCATACACCGTTCTTATGCATGGAGTCAATTTCTGACTTCATTGCTAGCATCCATCTATCCATGTCATGATCTGTGAGTGCTTCATTAAATGAAGTAGGATCATTGTCAGTTTCACTTGACGCATAGAATCCATACCTTTCAGGTGGTGCAACCACCCTTGAACTCCTTCGAAGAGGTATGGGTGTTTCATCTTTATTTATCTCTTCAGTTTCTGGCTCAGGAAGCTCAGAATCCTCAGGGGATTCAATGAGTTCCTTTACTTCATATTTATCTTGACCCTTAAGGAAATCATTCTCCAGAAATTTCACATCTCTAGAAACAAAAACCTTTTGAGTCTCAGGGTCATAGAGTTGGTATACAATACCATATCTGACATACCCAATGAATTAACACTCATGAGAGCGAGATTCTAGCTTACTTGCGTCCACGTTCTTTGGATGGACCAAGCAACCCCAAACCCTCAAGTGATTAACACTAGGTTTGGTTCCATACTAGATCTCATGAGGAGTCTTAGGTACAGATTTGCTAGGAATCTTATTCAGGATATATATTGCAGTCTCTACTACATATCCCCAGAAACTAAGTGGTAAATGTGCTTTGCTCATCATTGAACGAACCATATCCATGATGGTCCTGTTGCGTCTTTCAGCAACACCATTATGTTTGGGAGTTCCAGGAGGAGTGAGATTGGAAATAATTCCATTCTCTTTAAGGTATTCCTTGAATTCATCTGAGAGGTACTCGCCACCTCAATTAGATCGAATTCGTTTAATCTTCCTATCTATTTGGTTCTCAACCAAAGCCTTGAAATCTTTGAACTTTTCACAGGTTTGAGATTTATGACGTAATAGGAAGACAAACCCGTATCGCGAATGGTCATCAATAAACGTCAAATAATATTGACATCCATTACGAGTCGCGGTACTGAAGGGACCGCATACTTTAGTATGTATTAAGTCAATAATACCTTCGCATCTTGTAACCTTGTTACGGAAAGGCATCCTGGTCATTTTTCCTTGAATTCTACTCTTCCAAGTAAGTATAGATTGAACATGTAGAAAATCTAAAGGTCCATCCTTTATTAATCTATTGATCTTATCAATAGATAAATGACCAAGCCTTTGATTCCAAATCTCATTCGAAAGATTTTCATCCTCCCTGGATCTTTTAGGGTTTTTATTAGTATTTATAACATTCATAACACATTTATCAATGCACAATTCATAGAGTCCTCCAGAAGTCAAAAAGCCATCTGCAATATATTTATCATAACGATTTATGACTAATTTATTACAGAATAGGAACGATTATCCACTTCTAACTAGCTTAAATACAGATATTAAAATCCTCCTGACTTCAGGTACATAAATACCCTCTTTAAGTATTAGGACTCTACCTCTAGATAATGATAGCCGACAAGTCCCGACGGCGACTGCTGCAACACTTGCATCAGATCCCCTCTGGATGACTATCTCCCCTTCTTCAAGTTTTCTAGTTTCTTGAAACAAATGCAACAATTGCATACATGAACAAAAGCACCAGAATCAACAACCCAACTTCCTTCTCGTCCAACGAGAAAACTGGTTTCAATGATAAAAGTAGATTTCATACCTGCTGGAGCTTTACCTTTGTCGACCGACTTCAGGTAATCCGGGCAGTTACGCCTCCAGTGCCCCGGCTTTTTGCAGTGGTGATAGACCTCGGTTTTCTTCGATGCTATTAGAGTGGATGCATTGGAAGACGAGCCAACACTTTGTCCCTTCTTCTTTCTCTTCTGGGATGGGCCATTTCGAGATCCATGCTTCCAACCGCGCTTCCCTCTGACCTGTACAACCATTGCACTGCCAGCGGGACCATCATTCTTCATCACATCTTCTGCATACTTTAATTCAGTAAGAAGCCCAGCATTTGTCAATTCCAGCTTGTTCATGTGGAATGACACCACAAAGTTATTGAAAGATTTGGGCAACGACAGCAGAATGAAATCCGATTGCATGTCCGCATCCATGGTTGCCCCCAGAGTCTCCAGCTCCGATAAGTACCCAAACATTTTGAGTACATGTTCACGGGCCGAAGTCCCTTCCTGCATCTTGCAGCGAACGAGTTCTTTCATAACGTTGTACAGCTGGGTGAGGTTAATGTCACCAAACATATCTTTCAGATTCTGCATAATCTCCTGGCAAGTACTCATCTCCACATGTGGTTTCTCAAGAACATTGGAGAGAGAACCCAAGATGTAGCATCTAGCCAAGATATGATCTCTATCATACTTGTCATTGTATGCTTTTTCTTCCTTTGATTTACGGTTTTCATGCTTGTCTTCTAAGAGCACATATCTTATGCGCTCAGCCGAGAGTACAAGCTCCAAATTATGGATCCAATCCGAGTAATTCGGTCCGGTTACCTGGTTGACCTCCAGAAGCTTGCTTAGTGGGTTCATGGACTTCATTTTCTGAAATTGACAATTCACTATATTAGAACATATAATCATATATTCAAATTTATGATATTAGATTAAGGTTTTTAAATCAAAATATTCTTGCATTGTCAACTTTAAAAGTTCATTCCCTTAATCACTTTCAAAGTAAGAGATATACTTACCACTATATCTCAAGCAAGAATTGGGATCTCCTCTTTATCTTTGTTACATCCCAATAATATGAGAAACTGCAACTCCAATAAAGAGAAGCGGGAACACATTCCGCCTTGCAAGTCCAACTTGCATTTCCCAATTCGGGCTTTAACTCCCCAAGTTGATGTTGACCCGTCATTAATTGAATCAACCGTCAACAAGAATAGAAGTCGCTATGCGCAATCCAATATCGCCCCAATAATATGTGGATCCGATAATGGGGTCACTACGCATATGGCCTTACTCTTTCGAGAAGGAAAGAGTCTGATCCAGATGCACATGCATATAGGAGCTATCGCTTCGTACAGGCGTCTCCTATATACAATCCCTGGCGATGGAAACCCTTCGCCTTGATGGGAGACCATGGATGTCACTTATCTCATCCTCCACCTCTTAGTCGAATTTAATTAATTACCATGAATCACATTCATATAGTTAATTCTTCCAAGGGAATTATCAACTCTATTCATAATATAGTATTTTAATTGGACATAATTAATTCAATCATATTAAATTATTTATCAATCTAATTCCATCAATCAAACTTGATTGTTATACTTGAATATATATGGTATTATTCTCAAAATACGTATTAATTCATATTTTAATAGTTAGAAAATACATCTTGATTTCTTCGGCAGTTTCAAGTCTCTACCTCCTGTCATGGCCAGTACCGGCGAGAGTGGGACGGACCATATACGTTGCAACCTGCTACCCCAGCGATCTCCGACTAGACACCATATCCGCCTTGGGAATTGATAATGCCAAATAGATCAATTTGTACTTGAGATGATCATCGGTTCTTCAACCAAAATTATACCATATAGTAATCAAAACATTTTTTATTATAAAGAAATTTGCTAGACAAATTCCCAATCCTATTCAAGCAAGGAGTTTGATGATTGTATTTCCAATTTTGATCTAGATCAAATCTAATCAATTTATTGGTTGAGGAGAAGTTATTTAAGGAAATAATAATCTTATAATATTTCTAAAATATTTTCCATAATTATTTCTTGAAATTAACAATTAATTTCATTAATTGACAATCACATGGTTCTTGATTAGTACTGTAATTTTAGCAGTGACCCCTACTTACTAAAATTAGCATATCTCAATCATATTAAATCCAAATTAGACAAAATCAATTTTCATATATTGCTAATTAGATTTAGGACAGAACGCAAGTGATATTTCACGCATTTCGAGGCAAGTCTAAATAGTAATTAACTCTTTAATCATGTTAAGATTTGCAGTTCCCGCAGCAGTGCATACATGTTCATTAAAACAACCATATCTCAAGCAAACGGAATCCAAATTTCGTAAACTCAGACCATATGGTTTCCTTATTTAATGGGGAACAAAATCCAAGTGTTAAATTCTTGTATAAACAATTTAAACAGTGCCGAATTTATTCACTAAATAGAAGTGTGAAAAACAAATGCGATAAAAACTTTCGCGACTTCCACGAACCCAAGTCGTCCTATGTTTGTTGATCGTATCCAAAACCTTCGACCTAAGGCTCTGATACCACTTTAAGGATATGGGAAAAATCCTCAAGCATATCACAGAAGTGTGATCGTCGTATCTGATACGACGGAGAACGACTAGTCATACTAGTTGTTCGGTGCAGTGGAATTTAAAATTTTTCATGCTATGAAACCACATGATCGAAGAACGATTCTCGGATCGTTTCATTTATAACCACAACAAGTATAATGCAATACCTCTTGAAGCGTGGTTTATCGAGTCTCTACGAAAAGAGACCTCCTGTCTCAAGTCCGATCGTCAGAGTAACGGCTTGCGAGCGCGGGGATGAGTCGCATTGTCCTCACAATCCAACGAGTTGATCCAAGCACGGTGAACTCCTGATCTCGTCGTACGAGATTGAACGTCTCATTTGTGAGCGTAGCACTCCAAGAAGATAGAGAACCGCAGAGCGTCGAAGCGGCGGTGTGGTGGCGTAGGCGACGACGAAATCCTCTCCTTGGGCTTTGGTGGTCGGCCACCAAGAGGGAGAGGGAGAGGACTGGCGTGTGAGGAGAAAAAGAGAGAGAGATGTGCTACCAAATAGCATGTACTCGAGAGCATGGTATGCCTCTCTATTTATAAGGTTTTAGAATCCATGGATCTCAATCCATGTGTCATATAAAATAAATGGATGAGATTGATTTATGTCAATCCAATGGTCAAGATTGTTGTTGGTAAAACCAACAACTTATGATTTAATTTAGATTAAATATATTTGTTAAATCAAATATACATCAATCCTAAAATTAAACCTATTAAATAAGGAGAAGATTACAAAGGAGATCAAGCCACCGTAAGAAATAGGGTGGACGGCCACCAATTCCATATAGGAATTGGGTGCCGCCCACCACCTTCCAAGTGAGGTACAATCTCATGGATTTCCATGAGATTGCATATCTCCTTGATTTTCTCCATTATTTATTCAACAACTTTTGTTGGGATTTATTCACCAAAATAATTCACAATTAATTTTGGGAATATTGCAATCTTGACATTGGAAAAATTGTGAATCACATTTACAACCCAAAACAAAATACAATTTACATTTTCAATTAATTAGACAATGTGTATCCAATACATTAATAATTAATCAACAAATATAAATTATAATTAACTCTTCCTAATACATTATAAATCACATTTATAATATATTATGAATAATTGGATATTACTATCCAAATTATTCTTATCCACAATAATTAAATCACATTTAATTATATTGGACAATTCCTCATACATCATGATAATTAAATCACATTTAATTGTCAATTTCTCCATGCTTAGATCTTATGGAATTATTATTGAACCATTCAAAAACAATGCTATTTCTCCTCAGATACTTGGAGATAAGGACATGACGATTGTATTGTTCCACGTATAGTGACTTGGATATTGAGATCACATCTCAAACCAGATCCCATGGACCTCTCATAGATGCTTGATTAAATCAAGACCGTAAACCTAATCTTCTCATTGCATCTGAATCTCATTCACATCAATGTCCAACACATGGACTATGATTAGGTCACTTCTCTAATGAGAGGAGTCACTAAAATCCAGACCTGTGTCATCACTCCCTCGCAATGGAAGCGTCATGATTATACAATCGTTTATGATCAAATCACCCTCAGGTATTCCCAATACCTGTACATCCTGCATACTGGAAGACTCATGATCATCTTGAAGATATAGGTCACTTTTACACTGTCATCTTCGTGGTCTGATCACTAAGTTTTCTAAATCCTGGTCCTTGGGACATGGTATAGATCATATGCATTCACAAAGCATATATCTTACCTTCAAATTCATGTCATGCTTCTAAAGCATGAAGACCATGCATGGAATTTGATTAGTCCCAATACCTCATGAGTGAGCTCATGTCTCCCAGTTCACAAGTGATTCTGTATGATCCCTTTAAGAGATGGTATCACTCATATGCCCTTACATGCACACCAGCTCGCCAGTGTATAGACCTTGGTTAGGTCATCAACCTAATGGTCTACCAAATGTACATACTTAGACATATAGTAATACATCTGTCTCTGGTTAGTGGATGTGTGCCTATGATGTGACAGTATTCATCATAGGTCTTTGGCCATCTCGATTTCGTTCAGTCAACCCATTGACTCAACTAATCTAATACCTCCGAATCACTATTCCAATGCAGAGGACCTTTATCATGAGGTCGATCAGATATCATCCTAATGACAAAGGATTGCCATCTCCTACTCAGGCTGGAGATCATCACTTGTCAATCATTTGATGATGCTTGATGAGTCCTCTATCTAACTCCTTAGATATTCATCCAAGCATCAGCCTCTATTATTCAATCAATGAATCAACAACTGTATGATTATCATGTTGGCCATGGTACAAAACCCTTATTGTACAGAGGGACCTTATAGTGCATTCATTCATTCAATATCAGAAAGGGAGTGAAACAAACATAATCAATACCTTTTATTGATATATCATTTATTATAATAACATTTATTGTAGGAATGGTTCGCCTTGGGCTCACATTGCTACTAAAAACATCTCCAAAAATTTCCAAAAAAATCACATAACCCCTTGCTTCATCCTTTTTTCATCCATAAGTTTTGTTTTTCTCATTTTCCTTATCTTATTATTTATTAAAATTTAAAAAAAATTCATAAAAATGTCCTGTTTGCATTGAAAAATAGTAAAAATTATAAAAGCCAGTCCAAAAATTAGCATTAAATCTTGTTTATTGCTTTTGATTTATTTTAATTTCTTTCCATTTTTCGCATTTGTATTCCTCATAAAATCCATAAAAACATAAAACTCTCAAAAACAAAAAAATCCATAAAAATTTATTAAAAATCCAAAAAATCATAAAATGTTTTTCTGGAAAGTATAAAAAATTTATCTTTCATTCTATATATATCTCATACATTTTTGGTTATATTTGTTATTTTAAAATTCCTAAAACATTAATTTTATTTTCTATTTATTTAACTTATTATTTCTGATTTATTTCTTTAAAGGACTAAAAATTGTAAAAATGTCTGGAAAAATAATAAAAATATCAGAGAAAAGTTTAAAAATCCAAAAATATATTTTGTTTATTTTTTTGTTTATTTTTATCACAACTGAAAAATACAAAAAAGAGTTGAGTGCGTATGTGCTGTGATTTTTCCTTAATTATTCATATGTTTTTAAAAGGAAAATTTCTTTTAAGAAATTAAAATTTTAAAAAAATAAAAATCATAAATGTAAATAAAAATATAAAATTATAATATCATAAAAAATTCAAAATCCAAAAGAGGATACAACAACCAAGCATAATATGCGCAAGTATTCCTTTATTCTTTCGTTAAATTTTCAGTGCATATAAATAAGCCTCGGGATTTTTGTAGCCTCCTTAAGTTCGATCCTTTTAGATATACAGGTAAATTAAATGGTAAATTTTCTCTTGCTGCATTCTTTTATTGATTTGTGCCTGAGATTTAAATAAAATTTTTATTTGACGCTTCTTTGGGTTGCAACGACCACATTTTTCTTTTGTGATTAATTCATAGAAATAAAAGCCCAAAAAAGATGAGTCAACAAATGGCCAAAAACTTGTGACTTCTGATGTTTCCATTTGCTTGTGTCTCATGCTGGCTGATGATCAAAAATCCACCTAGAGATCCGGGTAAGGTATAAAAACACGAGTCGTTGCGACCCGAATCTCAGAGATCGATCAACAAGAAAAATCAGACCACTAAAATAAGTTAAAAGCCAATGAAATCGAAGAGCGGTCTTCGTTATTTATTTAACCTGGTAAAGCGACCAGTGTCGAACTCAAGGAGCACGGGTTGGCCGAATCGGCCTACGAAGTAGTCAAAAAAATAAAATAAAATAAAGTATTTTTTGTGGATTTTATGAATTATTAAAATTTTTAAATTATTTTTAATTATGAAGAAAATGAGGAAAAGGCTAAAAATATTACATTCAATAATTTATTCAAAGCATCAAAACAACTCAGAAAATTTAAATAAATTTTTTTGTTTTTTATATTTTTAATGTTTTTGGTAATTTTTTCAGAATTTTATAATTTTTAGTTGATTTTACAAAAATCAAAAAGGCAAAAACAGTGAACTAATATGCAGCCAGATTTGAAAGGCTAATCAAAAATACCTATTTGCCTCTAAAAATCTGAAGGCAATTTTTATGAAAAATAGAAATAAAGACTAAACTAAGAAACCAATATTGCGATTTTTTTGAATTTTTTAGAATTTCTAATAATTTTTATAATGTTTTTAGGGTTTTATATTTTTTATGGATTTTATAAATCCAAACAAGATGAAAATTTGTCTAAAGCAAGTAAACAACCAAACAAACAGTACCTAATTTTTTTGTAATTTTTAGAGGGCTTTTTATATTTTTAATTGATTTTATAATTAAAACAATAACACAAATAAGGGTTTTTGATTTTTTAAAAATAGCAAACAGTAATAAAAATGTCCCAAAAATTGTATGAAATTTTTACACAGTGGCAGGGGCCATGTATACAAAGTTCACAAGATTTGGAGTTTATTTGACATTTTATTTAATCACAAAACAATGCACAACTCATAGGGACCTATATGCAAAGAAACAAAGTTCTAGGGCCAAATAGATAACACGTGTATAAAACCACAAGGCGAAAGTTGCAAAAAGACTAGATAAACACGAGGTACGCACGTGATGAGCACACAGAGCGGTATTTATGTAATTAATATTTATAAAATGTCAATCCGTAACAACCAGAAAATACAAACCACTTTCATGCAATTTAACCAAATTCTCACATGTCGAAGCATGTGTTCCACACTCACAGGGACTAAATCGCAAATACGAGAAAGTACCAGGTCTACAGTGTAAATTAACCAAAATAAAAACAACTACACTTAATATTTACAGGACTAAACTATAAATGCAAAAAGAATAGTGGCCTAAGTGATATTACCACATTATTTAGATCCACGGCTGAAGGGGGCCACATGGGAGATCTGGCGGTGGAGAACGGCCTACACCCCTTCGTTGATCGACGTAGCAGATGAGATCCTGAGCTCGATCCAACAGTTGCAAGCTCGTCAGACACGAACGGTGGCGATCAAAATTGGTGCGGGGTATGCTATCGAACGGCGGAGGAAGGTCCTCGAAGAACAAGTCATCGGTGACTTTCGTCGGGCCTATGCGCACGATCTGGACCTCCTCTGCTTCTGCTGATGTATGGGAATGAAAGCTCGAGGTCGTCCGCAGCTCGTGGTGTGCTCCGATGAGGTCGGGAGGACCTGGAGAGTCCCTGGCGATGTCGAGCACCTGAAGCTCCTGTCCTTAATGGATGAGCCTCCCGGTGAGGCTCTCAAGCTATGAAACCTGCACAGGAGGCAAGAGGGGTTGAGGGAAAACTGCCTCGACCCATTAGCGCGCGAAGGGGGTGATCTGGTGAGGCGGAGCGGGGGTCTCCGGCGAGGCAACGATAGAGGAGACCTACATCTTGATTCCGGGGCAAACCAAGATGATCGGAGGGGTGTAGAATGTGGAGAGAGGTATCGCAGAGGTGATGCGATGATCGGATGGGGAAACGAACGGTCGGATGAGAGTGGATTGGCAGGCGGAGGCCGGCGGCGCAAAATCGAAAGAACGAGATTAAAGCTAATCTAAGGGATCTCGAGGCTACCTGATGGATGAAAACGTCTGTGCTGGAGGTTGGTGACCTCTTGGAATCCTCGCCTCGATGGAGTGATGCCTCCAGAGGATCGAGCTCGCCGATGGCCGGAGTGCGACGGCAAAGACCACCGGACCAAAGGCTAAACGTCTCCTCACCTCTCTACAACACTCCCTTCGTCTAACTGTCACTCTAGGCAAGGGAATGGAGGTCACAGGGGTATGAAATCGTGGCCGAAGGTGCGTAAAAATGCGGCGGAGGCTCAGGCTATATAGTGGCAGGGGTCCGGCAAGATTGGAGTCGGGCAAGCAATTGTGGTGCACGGATCCCTAAGCAGAATGGCAGGCGTGGATCATGGATGTATCGTGGATAATCGAATCCCGAGGTTTAAGGAAATGGGTGACGGATCAATTTGGAAAAATTCGGAGAAGTCGGGTCAAAAATCAGATCTGCGAAGAAGTGGTCAAGGGGGGAGAGTTGACCGGGGGTCAACAATCCCCCGTGGACCAATGGAAAAATTCCATTGGAAAAAGATTTCAAAATCCAAACTATAAAATAGAAAACAACTTTATTTAAAAAATATTTACAAAATAAAAAAATGTTTATTTATATTCAAAGTATTTTTTAGCAAATTTTATTTATTTTTTCGAAAAATAATTATGTATTTACATTATATTATTATTATATACAAGTATATTTACCTACGCATTTTTGAATTTTATTTTTATTATTTTATTTATGTTCAATTATTCCAATTTTATATTTTATTTATTTACATCATAAATTTTCGAATATAAAAAGATTTTTATTTGATTTTTATTAATTATTTACGAGGGTGAAAGAAATATGTCTTTTATTTTATGTACATGGATATGTACACTGATGAGAGAGAAATTATTTTATTTACTTTTTATTTTTCTTATTGTTATTTTATTTTTATAAATATATACACATTATGAGGAACCCATAAATATTTTTATTTTTTGGAGAATACAATATTTACACTAAGAGTGGTATTTCTACAAGGTTAAGTCACCCTATCTCTCTCTACTTATTTTATTTTTCGATCAGGCCCATGTTGAACCTTCCCTTGGGTTCAGGTCACTCAATATTTATTCTAAATATTTCCCTTTTTTCCTTTATTTTTTTATTCTTTTATTTTTGCACAAAAACATGCTAATTATTGGTATTTACACAATGCATGCTATTTGACAACTTATTCTATATACAAACATATACATGGTGTTTTGCAAAGGTTTTTATCTAAAATAAAAGAATAAAGAGTGATGAATGAGGATTCATCAACCCCCTATACTTAACATTGCTAGTCCCTTAGCAAACACTTATTTGAAAAAGAAGTGGAAAAGAAAAGAAAAAGAGGGGAAAATGAATGAATTAGTGCTGAATATTAAACTTGCCTTCATTAAATTGAAGTATGGAGCTAAGTCAGATCTTTGGATTATTAATGTGTCGGAACCTTATTTGGACTTAGGTTTAAAACCTAACAACCTCTATGGCCACTAATCTATAGTAAAGACTCCTCAACAATCCAGATCAGAACAAGTCTACATACACAAACCCTAAAGACCATGAATCTTTCCTTGTACGGTGTAAGTGAGGTCTAGCTCTCCATCTCAGAAGTAGCAAAATGACAACCCTCCCCAACAAGGTAACTCTAAGACCCTAGTCTGACCACTCTTTCCTCGAGGAGCGGGGTATTCCGTTCTAAGTTCAAGTTCAACCTGATTAAGAAGAGGGGGAAGAAGAGAATGGACCATGGCAAGTGTAGCCATGTATCCCTGGTAGCCAAACCAGTGTAGCTAAGTCTCCCTGCTGCAAGCTACATAAGATGGAACATGAGTCTCAAGCTTTCCTTATTGCACTATATACACTACGGCGGGATTATCATTTTCTATTAGACCCACCACTTTTATGGAGTTTTCTTTTCTTTTTGCATTTTTTGATGTGCATATATACAACATATCTACAAAGTGCAGCATATATACATAAGGAGTTTTTCCTCATGAGCCAGTAGACTATCCCTCTTTTGAAGCGTTATTGCAACCCACAACTCCTGTCGTTAGACCTCATGGCGACCAGACCAAGTTGAGACGCACTTCCTTCACTATAAGAAGAAGAGATGTTCCGCCTAGAAGTACTACCCTCATATGCTACCCCATGTCAAGGAAGACTGCCTCCTCACCATCTCATCCATAGAGAGCTCGGTGTAAAGTGCTGGTCTAAGTAAAGCCATTATCTATATGAGTTATGTGTGTGTTGTTAAGTGCTCTACTTAGGCTCATCGAGATGACATATTCTTATAGCCTAGTGGACTCAAAGAATTAAGTCACCATGGAGCTAAAAAGTCTCAACCCTAAGCCCTATAATGTTCCTCTTAGAATTAGGTGGATTAAGATCTTAACCAAGCTCCATTTTCCAATTTAATTCCAGGCTAGTTTAAATGTCAACTATGATCCAGGAAAAACTGTACAAGTATTTACAAAGATGCTATTTACAAAATTTTTACAACTGTGCAATATTTTTGAAAAATGTTTTGAAAACGTGGGTGTATGCATGAATGCAAGTTTTGCAAAATATTTACATAAATTTACACAAGGTTTTTGCAAAATTTTGATTTTTAAAACATTTTACAAAAATTTTGTACCATATACATAATTTTTATATCAAAATATTTATAACTATTTACGCAAAAGATTTTTACAAACATTTTTACAAAAATAATTTGTACAACTAGCTATGTATGTGCAATAAAAGAATTTTATTTATAAGAAAAAAATTTTTATTTTTATGGATTTTTGGTTTTTTAGCCATTTTTATTTATTAACACACTCACACAAAGTACGAGTTATGGCTAAAGTATATATGGAATATATATGATACCCCCTATACTTAGCTCGAATTATGTCCTCAAAGTCAAGAGCGATGAAGAAGACATAACTCGTGCTTAGTATAGGGAAGTGAAAAGGAAGGCTATTTACAAAGACGAATGAAAGAATAGAAATGCAAGAAGAAACTCGGGGTTTCCTCCTATATTTAGGATCAAATAATCCTAAATATAGCAGGCTGTACACGAAGGGAAATCCGAGTGAGAATATACAGGGTCTACCTCCCTATACTTATGGTAAAATATCCCTAAGTATAGGCAACAAAACAAAGGCAGAAATGAATCAAAAGGAACTCGAAATTCTCACACCCCCCATTCTTAGGGTAAAGTGCACCCTAAGTATAGCAACGTCGAAGATGAAAATGGGGTGTTGGACTGAAGAATAGTGTGATATGGACAACTGGATCTATACAAGTCAGAAGAACAATGATAATCAAGAGTGAGATGCAATAAATGTGAGTTAAGAGATCACATCTCACGCAAAATGAATCGAGGCAACGTCAACGACCAACGGCTCATGATCTAGATATGGATTAAGCCACTGCCCGTTAACACGAAAGGTACTCTCAGAAGACAACTCAAATATATCAATACTCCCATTGTCATGTACCTTTCTAACCAAGTAGGGTCCCTTCCATTTGCTCAGTAGCTTCCCTGGAAATAATCTCAACCTGGCATCGAACAACCATACTCGTTGTCCTGGCTAAAACTGCTTGTGGCTGATATGAGAATTATGCCACTCCTTCACTCTCTCCTTGTACTGTAGGCTGCTCGAAAAGGCTGCATAACGAAGCCCCTCCAAGGCTACTAACTCTGCCCTCCTCTGATCCCCAACATTCAATGGATCCATAATAATGTCTGTGACTGCCCAGAGTGACCTATGTCTAAGTTCAACAAGTAAATGGCAGGGCTTGCCATAAACGAGGCGAAAGGGAGATGTACCCAAAGGCGTCTTGAAGGACATCTGATATGCCCACAGACCGAGTCCAAAAGCTGTGACCAATCCTTTCGATCAAGGCGGACGACCTTCTACAATATAGTCTTGATCTCCCTGATCGACACTTCAGCAAGACCATTGGTCTGAGGATGATACGGTGTGGCTACTCTATGGTCTATGTTGAACTTGCTAGCAAGGGCCTTTATCTTGTCGTTGACGAAATGAGACCCTCTGTCAGATATAAAAACTCTAGGAACCCCGAATCGTGAAATAATATTCTTCCTCAAAAATCTGCAAACAGTCCTAGCATCTGCGGTTCGGGCGCAGATGGCCTCAACCCAACGACTCACATAATCTACGGCCAATAGAATGTACTCAAATCCCTAACTCCTAGGGAATGGACCCATGAAATCGATGCCCCATGCGTCAAAAACCTCACAGAAGTGAATGGGATGCATTAGCATCAAATCACGTTGTCCATAAGTGCCCATCCTTTGACAGTAAGTACACCTCTTCACGAACTCAGTAGAGTCCTTGAAGAGGGTAGGCCACCATAGGCCAGATTGGAGCACTTTCTGTGTCGTTCTCCTCCCAGAGTGATTTCCTCCTGCCTCAAGCTTGTGGCAGTATGTGAGGACGCTATGGTGCTCTTCTTGATGAATACACCTACGCTAGACACTATCCCCTCCTTCATGATAAAGGACGGGATCGTCCCAATGGTAGAACGTGGCCTTCGCGAGGAAGGTCTCAAGTCTCTACCTGGGCCAATCTTGTGGGACTTTCTTGGCAACAAGAAAGTTCATACTATCAGCGTACCATGAGAGAGAGGCGATAGCCAGGATCGCCTCATCTGGGAAGGTCTCACAAGTAGGCTCAATCTGCTCAGAATCCTCAAGATACTCCAATCGGGAGAGATGATCCGCCACCACATTCTTGACTCCAGGCTTGTCCTTAATCTCTATATCAAACTCCTGGAGTAGAAGGTTCCATCTAGTCAATCTGGCTTTGGCATCCTTCTTTGCCATGAGGTACCTAATGGCGGTATGATCAGTGAAGATGGTCACTCTAGATCCAATGATGTAAGATCTGAACTTATCTAGGGCGAAGACTACGACTAGCATCTCCTTCTCAGTGACGGTGTATTTCCGCTGAGCGGCATCCAAAGTCCGGCTAGCGTAGTGAATAGCAAAGGGGACTCCATCCCTCCTCTGTCCCAGCACGACCCCTACGGCAAAATCAGAGGCATCCGTCATGATCTTGAATGGGAGAGACCAATCAAGCGGCTGACAGACAGGAGCCTCTATAACTAGACTCTTGAGAGTCTCAAATGACGCTAGACACTTATCATCCACAATGAACTCAGTGTCTTCCATCAGCAGATTAGTCAACGGTCAAGCAATCTGGCTGAAATTATGAATGAATCGTCGGTAGAAACCGACGTGCCCCAGAAAAGACCGTAATTCCCGCAAGTTGGATGGTGGACTGAGTTTCCTAATGATATCCACCTTGGTCGGATAAACCTCCATGATCCTGTTGGAGATGATATGGCCAAGCACCGTCCCTTGAGTCACCATGAAGTGACTCTTCTCCCAATAAAGCACTAGGTTCACCTCAATACATCGCTGGATGAAGTGGTCTAGGCAGTCAAGACAAGAATCGAATCCATCGTCGTAGACTAAAAAGTCGTCCATGAAGACCTCCAAGCACATCCCCACCATGTTCGAAAAGATGGACAATATGCACCTCTGGAATGTCGCTGGAGTGTTGCACAATCCAAAGGGCATCCGTCTGAAAGCATATGTCCCAAAGGGACAGGTGAAGGTAGTCTTGTACTGGTCCTCGAGTGCCATCACCACCTAGTTGTATCCGTAGTACCCGTCCAAAAAGCAGTAATGGCTCTTCCCTGCCAGTCTCTCTATAATTTGATCAATAAAGGGCAGGGGAAATGATCCTTCTTGGTGGCCTGGTTCAACCATCTGTAGTCCACACAGACCCGCCAAGAAGTGGGTACCCGGGTAGAGATCTCCTCTCCAGACTCACTGACAACTGTGGTGATGCCCGTCTTCTTGGGCACCACATGCAATGGACTGACCCACTTGGAGTTGGAGATGGGGTACATAAAATCAACGCTCCACCATTTCGAGATCTCCTTCATGACAACATCTCGAAGGTTCGGGTTCAGCCGCCACTAGAACTCACGCAACGGCTTCGTGTCCTCCTCGAGATAGATGTGGTGGGAGCACAGGGACGGACTTATCCCCTGGAGATAGGCTACACTCCATCCTATCACCTTGCGTTTCTTTTCAAGAACTTCCATCAGACGGGATTCCTGCTCTTCAGCCAAATCCGTTGAGATATTGACTGGGTACATCTCTGGCTTGCCTCTAAGGAACCAATACTTCAACGATGAAGGAAGAGGCTTCAGCTCTGGACAACACTGTGCTGGTGGATCTGGCCTCTGAAAGGTTTGAGTGAATGCGGCCACATCTGCATGAGAGAATGAGAACTCTCGCTCGTAATCTGAATCTGGTGAAGGCTGCTTTAATGGTGTGTCTCTGCTCTATGTGGAATCAGCCTCCTCCCTAGCTGTAGACTCTGTACAAGTCAGACACGGTATCAAATCATCAAACTCAGCCCAGTCAAAATCTGACTCTGAGGGATCTGTATCAGAATCACAAAAATCTGCCTCACGATCGAGAACCGGCTCTGCTGCCTGAGATGTATCCTGGACCAGGGGTGTGATATCCAAGCTCTCCTCTGATGTCATCTGTGCATCAGTGAACTCTGAAGGTGAGAGGATGGCCTGTGCTACTGGGTCTGCACATACTGCCTCGTCATCTGTGATCACAAAGTCGCAGTCCTGGTGGATGACTCACCTGCCTCTACCATCTGCTCTGAATCTGATGTCGGCTCGAAGCAAGCTGAATCTCCGGCTCTAATCTCCTCGATCGTCTCTATTTGTATACTCTCACCCTCGACGCGAAAGTATACCTTCCCAGTATCATGATCAGACAATGCCTTGGCTGTGGCCAAGAACGGGCATACTAAAATGATGGGGTTATTAGTCACGGACTTAGGGATCTCCATGTCCAACACAAGGAAGTCCACGAGGAATTTCAGGCCCTAAATCGTGACGATATCGTCCTTCAGCAACCCCTTCGGCCTCTTGACAGATCGAACAGCAAACTGAAGGATCGTCCTGCTCTATCGTAGAGGGCCCAACTCGAAGCGGTCAAGTAGGGCTGTCAGAAGTAGGTTGATCGAAGGACCGCTGTCTAATAGAGTATGATCGAACCTCTGCTCCTGAATGTGGAATCTGACATACATGGCTCCTGCATCTGGCCTCTTGGCTGGCAGACGGTTCTGGATCGCAAAGCATGTGGCGCGAGTGAGCACATGGATCTCTGACTGGTGGTTCCTCCTCTTCCTCCGAACTATGGTCCTGTCTCTGAGTGATCTCTGGAAGAGAGGGATGTACTCCAAGGCCTCCTGTAGAGTCAGTTGTATCTGAAATATGTCCATCATATGCTGGCTGATCTCTAGTTGGTGGGACTTTTTTGGGTATTTTTTGGTCCCCTTAGCCAAGCGGAGTTCTTGGGGGAAGGGGACTGCTGGGTCCTTCTCAGATGAAGGACTAGGAGAGGGTCTGGGCTGCTCAAGCACGGCAGAATCCACACATACATCATCATGCAACACAGGTGGATCGGAATAAATCAATCCCTTTACTTTATTTACAGAAGTGTATTGAGGTACATGCACATAAGGAAAAAAACAGGACTAGCAGTAGTAGTAATGGTGGCCTCAACACCACCCTCGGCATCTGGATCCGCGACATTAGTATCGCGCTTTGGCTCGGCAACAAGTCATGTGGCATCAGTATCACCTCCTCCATCTAGTGAAACGACGGCCTCAGTACCGTCGGCTGGATCAACATCCATGGTAGCATCAGCACCACCGTCATCATCTCTAGCGGTATCAGCACCGCTCTCCTCCTCGCTTGGCACTCCTAAAGTGGAATCAAGTCGTCGCTCAGACGAGGCGCCGCCTGCTAGCATCCTAACGCTCCTAAGTGTAATAAAGTAAGCATCGAACATATATGCAGAAATGTCACCAAGTGAATCACTAGGAGTGGTGGTCTCTGTGAACTCTACCTGCTCAAACTTCCTCTTCAGGTTGTTCGGGTTCGGCTTGATCTGGGCAGGGATGGCAGCCTTCCCTCTCACAATCTCTCTCATCTCCTGACGGAACTCATCCATCTCCCATCAAAAGGTAGCCTGCTGCTCGGACATGAGGCGGGATAGATAATCCAAGGCGGGATTCTCATAGGTCAGGTTGATAACCTGACAGGTGGCCTCGCTGGTAGTAAGGATGCTGCTGCTGGTGAGGGTAAGAGGGGTACTGCTGATGATATTGCTGCTGAGGCTGCTCTCGCCTCCAAGGCTGTCCCTGCTGATAGGGACGAGGACCATACTGCTGGTAGTGGGATGACTGCTGCTAAACTGGGGGCTGGGGCTGTTGGTGTTGCTCACGCTGCTGGCTGTACTAGCCACCCTGAACTGGAGGCTGCTGCTGGGAATTGGTGCCTCCGGCCGACAAGCGGAATCTGGGATGGTCTCTTCGGATACCGGGCTGGGGACGATCATACCAAATCCCGTTGACATCCATCAACGACTCATGCACGTAAGAGGGCGGGGGGAGTACTGCCATGGGATGATCCGGTTGATACACCACCATCTGAGTGTCCAAGGACGGTGGTGACTGGACGTACTGTGGTGGCTGCTGGTATGACTCCGCCTGTACAAGGTGAACCTGTCTAGGCTCACTGGAGTGATGAGACGAGCTACCACTGCTGCTCGGATCTCCTCATGACCTGAGACGGGGCTGAAAAGCCATCTGTACCTCCTGGAGACACATGATTTGTGTCTTCAGGTCACTCTCCGTTTGTGACATCTGGTCGATTTGCATCATGCTTTGGCACTACTTCTTCTCTATCAGCTCGATCCAGTCCAGCTTCTTGCTGATGATGCCCATCTCCACGGCTGTAGACTCAGCCTGTGTGGCTGCTGCGAACGAAGTGGAGGGACTGGCATCGACCCGTGCTATCCTCTGAAACTGCATGGCCTGTGGCTGGTGGCATCCCTGAGTGTAAAGTCGGGTCTGAGACATCACGGTATATTCTCGACCATCTCCTTATAGATGGCCCAGACCTGATCCTCATCCTTGGTGAAGTAGGAACCGCTATAAGAAGCATTCACCAAGCCCTGCAGCTTTTGTGTCAGCCCACAAAAGAAGCTCTGAACTAGGTTCGACATCGAGATGTCGTGGTGCGGGCATCTATCCGTGAGCTCTCTAAACCTTTCCCATGCCTCATGGAATTGCTCGTTGGGGAGCATGGAGAAGTTGCTGATCAGGGCCCTCGCTGCATTAGTTCGCCTGAGTGGATAATACTTATTCAAGTACTCGGTGTGGAGCTGCTCCCAGGTAGTCACGAATCTCCCCAAATGCTTCAGCCAGTCGGCTGCTCTCTCGACCAGGGAGAAGGGGAAGGCGATCATCCGTATGGTATCCTCGTCCACTTGCCGATCGTGGATGGTGTTGCAGATAATCTTGAATTCATGGAGGTGGAGATGGGGCTCCTCAGTTGTGAGCCCGTGGAAACGGGGGTGAAGCTAAATCGTCTGTGGGGGAAACTTGAAGTCCCCCACGATCGCCAAAAGAACGATCCACCGGTCTGTAAGTGTCGACCTGGGGTTGTGTAACTCCCGCATCGGTCTAGCTGCTGCTGCTGATGGCTGGACTGGCTCGTCAGGTTGATCCGGTATCTCTGGTCCGTCTCATGCGGGCCTACGCTGCTTGCGGTCGGCTCTCATCCTCTCCATCTCTCTCCTCATCTCCACCATGAAAGCCCCCTGATCTCAAATCTTTTGCTGCATCATCTCGAGGGAAGCTATCAAGGTGTTGTTGATCGCACCCTGGTCCAGTACATATTTCTGCTCTGGTCTCGGGCCTCCGGTGCGGTCATCGCTGATGCCGGCCATGGTCTCTGCAAAGGCAAAAGACCCAAGCTCAGGTGCCGAAATATAATCTATCTACTGCTCTATCTGATCAGGCACCTCAGGATTGTCAGAAGAAAGGTGGTCGGGGAGGAAGAGGATGGAAGTGAACTCAGGTTTGGAGAGCAGGTCTCGGCTCTCACATACTGACCAAGATGAACGGGCCGGATTGCTCGTAAGCGGTGCAACCAGAGGCTGCCTAAGGGACCTCCGACCCATCATCGTGATCTGGAGAGTCGGGCCGATGGGATTTGGAAAGCAAACAGGATGAGACAGTCAAACCCCCAATTCACCAATGCGACGTGAGCTGATGACCGTAAGAGTTCGGTCTTTTATCTTGTCTTTTTTATTTTGGTGATAATACAGTCTAACAGAGCAATTAAGTGAGTTTTTGGGAATACAATGCCCCTAGGAGACTGTCATGATCCCGAACTGGATCATTCCCAGCCAGTACAAGCCACGGACCGTTTACCGGCTACCCGATCGGCTCGCTCTATTAAGGATATCGCAGCCCGCTTTATCAGAAACCAGAGCGATCCTCCCTGGAAAACAACTAGCCCAGAAGCAGTAGCCTGAAGAGGGGTCAGATGTGGCTCTACCTAGGGTGCGGGTCACTCTCTCACCCAATCAAACCATACAAGGTGGGGGTTGTTGTCCCAATACAATCTTTTGTGTGAAGTGTTTTTTAGGTCCAATTTGCTTTAGCAGTCCCAATTTTATGGTTGTCTCTTTTTTAAGTATTATTCAAGCAAACAAATGCCTAACAAATTTTTTGGGTTCTCCTGATTATTCAAGTCCAGAAAACAGGGAGAAGATAAAAAAGTCGATGTGCAAAGAAATCAATGCTGAGATGCGTACCTGACTCCAGCACTCTACATGCAGGGTGATCCACACAAAAAAATAAAGACAGAAAATAAACTACATATATGATGCAAGATGAAAACTGCCTTAGACGAAGCAATTGCTACACGGGGAGAACAATAGCTAACGAGTCAACGAGAGGGGTCTGGGTCCGGTCTCTGATGTCAATCGGTGTCCGCCACAACGGATCCTGCCAACGCTGTATACGTCCTCTAGCGGCACGTGACCCCTCAAGTGACGAGGTTAGCTTTTTCTTTATTAATTATTAATTAGGTCCAATTAGACGGTCTATAGGAGCAGGCAATCTAATTAGGCTGGGGTCCTAATTAATTACGACGCAAACAAGGAAAATCCTACAGCTAAGGCTAAATCCGCGTGAATCAGATAAGCAGTAATAAAATACGAAAAATCAAAACTGATGGAAAACGTGGTGAGGTCCCCAGAGCACACCGGTGCTCGACGAAACAGACTCCTCAACCACAAGTCTCTAGAGTCTGGCTATCCCTATATTATTACAACAATCAAATAGTCTGAAAATAAAACTATCCTAAACCTCTCCTCTCTCTCCTGCTCAACCTCTCGCTCTCTCATGCGGTTATTACGGCTTTCCGAAGAAAGCCGCCTTGGTCCTCGGGACCTCGCAACAAATCAAACAAGAGTGTCAGACACAAATTTTATAAAAATATTCAAAGGAAAATAAAATAAAATAGCAACTATATGCAAAAATAAAAATAAAGCCAAATAAAATAAAACAAACAAAAAAAATAAAAGAAAAATAAAAGAAAACAAAAAGTCGCGAAAAGACATGAAAGAAAGAAAAGACACGATGGAAACCTCGAACGAAAAACAAAATCAAATACGACTACTAAGCCGCGCTCCCCGGCAATGGTGTCATTTTGATGATTGAAAATCCACCTAGAGATCCGGGTAAGGTATAAAAACACGGATCGTTGCAACCCGAATCTCGAAGATCGATCAACAAGAAAAATCAGACCACTAAAATAAATCAAAAATCCAATGAAATCGAAGAGTAGTCTTCGCTATTTATTTAACCTGGTATAGCGACCAAGGTCGAACTCAAGGAGCACGCGTTGGCCGAATCGGCCTACGAAGTAGTCAAAAATAAAATAAAATAAAATAAAGTGTTTTTGATGGATTTTATGAATTTTTAAATTTTTTTATGATTTTTAATTATGAAGAAAATGAGGAAAAGGCTAAAAAGATCGCATTCAACAATTTATTCAATGCATCAAAACAACTCAGAAAATTCAAATAAAATTATTTTTGTGTTTTTATTAAGTGTTTTTGGTAATTTTTTCATAATTTTATAATTTTTAGTTGATTTTATAAAAATCGAAAAAGGCAAAAAGAATGAACTAATGTGCAACCAGATTTGAAAGGCTAATCAAAAATATCTAATTAGCCTCTAAAAATCTGAAGGCAATTTTTATAAAAAATAGAAATAAAAACTAAACTACAGAAACCAAAATTACAATTTTTTAATTTTTTAGATTTTTTAATAATTTTTATAAGGTTTTTAGGGTTTCATTTTTTATGGGTTTTATAAATCCAAACAAGATGAAAATTGGTCTGAAGCAAGTAAATAACCAAACAAATCGTACTTAATTTTTTGTAATTTTTAGAGGGGTTTTTATATTTTTAATTGATTTTATAATTCAAACAGTAACAAAAATAAGGGTTTTTGATTTTCTAAAAATAGCAAATAGTAATAAAAATGTCCAAAAAATTTTGTGAAATTTTTACACGTGGCAGGGGCCACATGTCCAAATTTCACAAGATTTGGAGTTTATTTAATATTTTACTCAATTACAAAACAAGGCACAGCTCACAAGAACCTATATGCAAAGAAACAAAGTTCTGGTGCCAAATAGATAACACGTGTAAAAACCACAGGGCCAAAATTACAAAAAGGCCAGATAAACACGAGGCGCGCACGTGATGAGCACACAGAGGGGTATTTATTTATGTAATTCCTTTTTTAAAAATATCAATCCGTAACAACCAGAAAATACAAACCCCTTTCAAGCAATTTAACCAAATTCTCACGTGTCGAAGCACTTGTTCCACACTCACAGGGACTAAACTGCAAATACGAGAAAGTACCAGGTATATAGTGCAAATTAACCAAAATAAAACCTACACTTAATATTTACATGACTAAACTAAAAATGCAAAAAGAATAGGGGCCTAAGTGATATTACCCCATTATTTAGATCCACGGCTGAGAAGGGGCCATGTGGGAGATCTGGCGGTGGAGAACGACCTACACCCCTTCACTGATCGACGCTCCAGATGAGATCCTAAGCTTGATCCAACGGCTGCAAGCACCCCAGACATGAACAGTGGCAATCAAAACTGGTGCGGGGGACGCTATCGAACGACGGAGGAAGGTCCTCAAAGAACAAGTCGCTGGAGACTTTCGCCGAGCCTATACGCGCGATCAGTTCCCCGTCTGCTGCTGCTGAAGTGTAGGAATGGAAGCTCGAGGATGTCCGTAGCTTGTGGTGTGCTCCGATGAGGCCGGGAGAACCTGGAGGGTCCTCGACAACGTCGAGCACCTGAAGCTCCTGTCCTGAATGAATGAGCCTCTAGGTGAGGCTCTCAAGCTGTGATACCTTCACAGGAGGCAAGAGGGGTCGAGGGCAAACTGCCTCGACCCATTAGCGGGCGAATGGGGTGATCTGGTGAGGCGGAGCGGGGGTCTCCGGTGAGGCAACAGCGGAGGAGACCTACGTCTTGGTTCCGGGGCGATCCAAGATGATCGGAGGGACGTAGAATGTGGAGAGAGGTATCGCAGAGGTGATGTGATGATCGGATGGGGAAGCGAACGATCGGATGAGAGTGGATTGGCCGGCGGAGGCCAGCGGCGCAAAATCGAAAGAATGAGATTATAGCTAATCTAAGGGATCTCGAGGCTACCTGATGGATGCAAACGTCTATGCTGGAGGTGGGTGACCTCTTGGGATCCTCGCCTCGATGGAGCGACGCCTCCAAACGCTCGAGCTCGTTGATGGGCGGAGCGCGGCGGCGAAGACCATCGGACCAGGGGCTAAACATCTCCTCTCTACAACACGCCCTTCGTCTAGTTGTCACTCTAGGGAAGGGAATGGAGGTCACATGGTTATGAAAAGGTGGCCGAAGGTGCGTGAAAATGCGGCGGAGGCTCAGGCTATATAGTGGCAGGGGTCCAGCAAGATTAGAGTCGGGCAAGCAATTGTGGTGCACGGATCCCTAGGAAGAATGGCTGGTGCGGATCATGGATGTATCGTGGATAATCGGGGCCTGAGGTTTAAGGAAATGGGTGAAGGATCGATTTGGCAAAATTCGGAGAAGTCTGGTCAAAAATCAGATTCGCAGAGAAGTGGTCCAGGCGGGAGAGTTGACCGGGGGTCAAAAATCCCCCATGGACCAATGGAAAATTCCATTGGAAAAAGATTTCAAAATTCAAAATAAAAAAGAAAAAGACTTTAATTAGAAATATTTACAAATAAAAATGTTTATTTATTTTGAAAGTATTTTTTAGTGATTTTTATTTTTTTTGAAAAATAAATTATGTGTTTACATTATATTATTATTAACTACAGGTATATATACCTATGTATTTTTGAATTTTATTTTTATTATTTTATTTTTAACAATTATTACAATTTTATATTTTATTTATTTACATCATAAAATTTGGAATATAAAAAGATTTTTATTTGATTTTTATTATTTATTTACAAGGGTGAAATAAATATGTATTTTATTTTATGTACATGGTATATGTACACTGATGAGAGAGAAATTTTTTTGTGTTATTTTTATTTTTCTTATTTTTATTTTATTTTTATAAATGTATACACATTATGAGGAACTCATAGATATTTTTATTTTTGGAAAACACAATATTTACACTAAGAGGGGTATTTTTATAAGGTTGGTTCACCTTATCTCTCTCTACTTATTTTATTTTGCGGTCAGGCCCATGTTGAGCCTTCCCTTGGGTTTAGGTCACTCAATATTTATTGTAAATATTTCCCTTTTCTCTTTATTTCTTTATTCTTTTATTTTTGCACAAAAACATGCTAGTTATTGGTATTTACACAATGCATGCTATTTGACAACTTATTCTATTTACAAACATATACATGGTGTTTTGCAAAGGTTTTTAGCTAAAATAAAAGAATAAAGAGTGACAAATGAGGATTCATCACCGGCAAATCCAGCTCTCTGCCACTTCATCTGAGATGAGCAAATTGTAAGGTGCAAGTGTGCAAGCTAGGTCACTATCGACAGGTATCATGTGTGTATTCCCACATATTCTACTTAGGCAGTAAAAACAACATTAAACCTATTTTTGTGGTCTCGAAGAATTAAGTCTAGTAGACCTGAAGCATCTCAATTCCAGTTCCCTATAGGTTCTCATGATTAAGTGGATTATGGTCCAACCAAGATCCAATCTTCAGATTTTACTTAGACTAACTCAATTGTCATCATTAATTCGAAAAATGGAAATGCTATGTACAATGCAAAAAAAAAATTTGTGATGAAATTTTCAAATTTTGAACTTTTTAAAGATTTTTGAAAAGTTTTGCAAATTTTTACAGGTTTTAACAGATTTTGCAAACATTTACAAACCTTAAAAATCGTTTTGTAGAGATTTTTGAAAAAGTATGCATAGATTTTTCAAAATAATTTTACAACTATTTTACAACCATTTTCAAACTGATTTTCAAAATATTTTATTTACACAAATAAAAGAAGTTTTCACAATCATAAATATTTTTGCAAAGGCATGAAAACATTTTACAAAATATTTTCCAAACTGTTTTAAAACTATTTTTCAAATCATTTATACAAAATATTTTTAGATCAGTTTATTACTAAATAACTGCACAGAATTTGAAGAACTTGATATAATTTTTTTGCAGATTTATTTCTTTGAATTAATCAATTGTATTTTAGCCATATTACTTGAAAATATGAAAGTGCGGGTTATGACTAAAGTATAATGAAGTATATACGACCCCCCTATACTTGGCTTGAGTTATGTCCTTATAGATCAGAGAGAAAAGAAGAAGACATAACTCGTATTGAGTATAGAAAAGCCTAATGACTAAATAAAGGGAAGAATGAAAGGTTGACCATCCCCTTATACTTAGGATTAATTAATCCTAAGTATTGCAGACTGTACATAAGCAGGGAGGGTCAAGTATAGGATTGTACAGATCACAACTTTGTTTGTCTCCCCCTATACATAAGGTGAGATATCCCTTGGTAGAGACATGGTACAGACAGAAATATCAACAAGAGAGAAGATAGTTGAGAGGACCAATAAACCGATAAAAGGAAAAAAAATACATTGGGAGAATGTACACATAACTCCCCCTATACTTAGGGTAATAGGTCCCTAAGTATTGGCAACAACGAGAGTAATGAAACCGAACAAAGAAAGAACAACACAGTGGATACATCACCTATAATTAGGACAAGGTACGTCTTAAGTATAAACAAACAAATATCACGAATGATCTGGGGTATACATGACAACCAGAAGAAAGAATGAATGAAAGAAAAAGCATGTATATACAAAAGGTGAAAATTGTTGAGGTGCCTCTCAATGAACGCTAAAAGTTAGGATAACGTTGTATCGAGGTTTAGAATGGAATCAATCAGAAAAATGATGTACTCTTGCCATTGTCTCAAACTGAGAACAATGATGCGGTCAAAAAGAACACATTTATATGCAATCGAGTGGGTGTATACCACTGGAAGAAGAGAATCGACAACTAAACAGGGTCCGGTGGTTCGGAAGAAGTCCTCTCCTCGTAATAATGGAGCGAGTGATCAAAGCCAATGAAATCAAACGTAGAGAAGGATGGATCAGTGATAGAATCCTCCATGTCAATCACAATCTCATAAAGATGCACAAAGTGAAGATCTAGAGACTCTCTAAGCATCTGGGCATCCAACCGGCATAATGTCAGAAATCAAGCAAGTCATAGAATGCCTCAAAACATGGCTCATACTCACGAGGGTCATCAATGAGAGCAGACTCAGAGGAGTCACATAAATCAGATAACTCGGTCTCTATAGTAAACAAACCCGCTGCACGGTCAGAGGGTGAGATCGAGTACGTAAAAAATGTTGCATCCACCGGTAGACAACATTGGCGTGTAATGCAAGAGGATTAATGGAAAGCGAGGTCATGCTGGAATCTAAACTCTCATCCTCGAAAAAATGATCACATACATCAATCAAGAGAATGCATGGTAGATGGGAGGAACGGGTAAGATGGGGCATGTAAACATGGCAATCCTCACCAAACAATATCTGCTGAAACGAGTCAGGTTATTGATCAAGATCAGTCCTATTCTCAAATGGGGTAGGACGGTCAGGAAGAGGGAGATAGATATGCTGGTAGGAGGGGTGATACAATGTTGGTTCTGACTCTATAACTGTGGTACCGATAGAGATGGTATAATAGGATCCCGAAAGAAGACGTGCATAACAGATTCAAGGGTCGGTATGGGAAACTGGAAACACATGACATCGGTATCCTCATCCAATATTTGAATTACCTCAGAGATCAAATCATCAACCTGGTGTGCAACTGAAGAAATCTCAATGAAAGCATCACACAAATCATGTCCACTATCCACCAAAGGAAGCACACTCACACCAGCCTCAGATCGTCCCAACTAACATAAATCATCATCATCCTCAGAGTGGGCCTTATCATACTGTACAACATACATAGAAATAGGAGAAGGTGATAATAGGGGAAACAAGGAGGGTGGGTGAGACATATGAAACAAAATTCCAGATAGAACCCCAACCGCACGAGGGTTAAGGTCAAACCGAGCGAGACAAAATTGGGATCAAGAAGAGAGTCATCTTGAGAAAGATCGGGTATGCAGACTCGACAATGATATGGTGAAAAGTAAAGGATATGGAAAAAATCCATAAGAGCATCACGAAAGCATGAGGATCATATCTATGCAGTCAGGAGCGAATAGTCGCACTAGTTGCTTGGTGTAGCAAAATTTAAAAAAATTAATCGATGTAACCACATGATCCAGGAACACTTCTTGGATTGTTTTGTCAAACCACGTAGTAGATAAAGGAACACCTCTTTTAGCATGGTTGTCATCAAGCCTCTAAGAGAAGAGTCCTCCTTTCTCAAGTCTGATCTGTCAGAGGAGATGCTTGCAAGCGTGGACATGAGTCACATGCTTCTCGCAATCTAAGTTGTTTGTCCAAGAAATGGATCTCTTGATCTCATCTCACGAGATCGAAGATCTTCTTCACGAGAGAGACACACCAAGAAGACGGAGATCCAAGAGTTGTCGAAGTGGAAGCACAACGGCGATGCGACGATGGCGACAACCTTCTCTCTAAGGATGGAGTGGACAACCACTCAAGAAGAGAGAGAGAGAGAGAAAGAGGTTGGCATGAGAATGAGAGAGATAGAGAGAGAAAAGTTGTATCTTTTTGAAGAGAAAGGGGTGTCTCTTCTTACATACGGTTTTGGGAGACAATGGATCTCAATCCACGGATAACACAAAATCAATGGATGAGATTGATTTGTGTTTTTTTCAATGGCCATGATTTTGTTGATTTGTGTTTTTTTCAATGGCCATGATTTTGTTGTAAAAATACAACTACAATTAATTTAATTGAAATTTTATATATTGATAAATAAAAATAATTAATTACAAATTAAATAAATTAATCTTGGAGATAAATGGGGAGGTTACCTCATCCCTAAAGGGGGGGGGGGACGACCACCCACTCCTAATGGAAGTTGGTGGTTGTACATCGTCTTATGATGGAAGGTGGCAATCTCCTTATTATCTCATGAGTTTGCATTATCTAATGAAATGTCCAAGATATATAGCAACACTTGCTGTAAATTATCTCACAAAATTAATTCATAATTATCTTGTGAATATTGCAATCATGCCTTTGGGAATATGTGAATCACATTCACAACCCAAAACTAAAGGTCAATTATATTTTCAATTAATTATCCAATGCAAATCCAATTCACAACTATAATTAATTAACAAATATAATCACAATGTCTATCTCTAATACATTAAAAATAACATTTATGATATATATGAATAATTTGATAGTGTTATCTACATTATTCATATCCATAATAATTAAATCACATTTAATTATATTGGATCATCATTCTCATGCATTCAAATAATATGAATCAAGTTCACATTATTCATGATAATTAAATCGCATTTACTTATCCATTTCTCAATGGCTAGATATAATTCAACAATGGCATAATTCTTGAACTCTTTCAAGAATAATGCGCTTTCTTCGTAGATACTTGCAGATATGGACATGGAGATTGTATGTTCCATGTATAGTGACTTGGATATCGAGATCACATCTCAAATCTAGATCTCATGGCCTCTCATAGATGCTTGATTTAAATCAAGGACATAAATTTAATCTTCTCATTGCATCTGAATCTCATTCAAATCAATGTACAACACTGGGACCAAGATCAGATTACTTCTCTACTGAGAGGAATCACTAAATTCCAGACATGTTTCATCACTCCCTCTTAATGGAAGAGATAATATCAGGTATTCCTAATACATGTACATCCTGCATAGTGGAAGACTTATGATAAACCCGAAGATATAGATCAATTTTACACTGTCATCTTTAAGGGTTTCATCATAAAGTTTCTCATTCTTGATCATTGGGAGTTGGTATCGAACATATGCTTTCCAAAAGCATATATCATACCTATAAATTCTTGGCATGCTTCCAAAGCACGATGACCATGCATGGAATTTGATCGGCCTCAATAACTCATGAGTGAGCTCATGTCTTCTGGTTCACAAGTGAACCTATATGATCCTTTTGAGAGATTGTAATACCCATATGCCCTCATACGCACACTAGCTCGTCGATTTATAGACCTTGCTTTGGTCATTAACCTATTGGTCTGCCAAATGTACATACTTAGACATATAATAACACAACTGTCTCCGATCATAGGATGTGTGCATGTATCGTAACAGTATACGACATAGGAATTTGGTTATCTCGATCTTGTTAAGTCAACTCTTTGACCTAATTAACCTGACACCTCCGAATGTCTATTCCTATGTATAGGACCTGCATCAAGTGGTCGGTTAGATATCAACCTTTAAAGAAAGGATTGCCATCTCCATCTTAGACTGGAGATCCTCTGTTAATAATAAATTGATGGTGCTTGATGAGTCCTCAATCTAACTCTTTAGATATTCATCCAAGCACCAGCCTCTATGATTCAAGAATTAAATCAATAGATGTATGATCATCAAGATCGCCATGGTACATAACCCTATTTGTACTAAGGGACCTGTTATATAAATTAATAATTCTTCATTTCAGATCAGGGAATGATATTTGCAATAACATTTAATGCATAATGGCTTGCCGTGGGCTTCCATTTCCAACAATCTCCCACTAGCCCAAAGAGCCATTAATGGTCCAATATTTAAACCCACACTCATGTGACAATCATAAGTTATTTAGAATAAAATAGCTAGGTAAGCTGATCAGTCACTTTCTTCCTGAGAGACTACCCCAAGTCCTCTTACGGCACCTGCATATACCCCAATAATAGTGCTCGTATCCAATGAGAATGTTGCATCTTATGCAACCAATACTCAATTTTGTTAGTTATAGTATCCTTGACACTACAACTCAATAATTATTATAACTAGCATGTAATTTCTATTATCCTTATCAGAATACCCTCATTCCCAGAGATCTCTATCTCTTAAGGTATATGTAGTTAAGACCCATTAGATTACTATTTATAAAGTCTTAAGTTCATGAAGATAAGACTTAGAGATCACTATCTCAAAAGTCTTGTCTTCTTTGAAGATATTATTATTAGTGTAATCAAGTGTTTTATATCCTTTATAGGATTAGTAACGATTTACTGAGGAAAAGAAGCCTTTATTGACTAGTCAGACGACCAAGAACAAGCACCCAGTTTTCATCTCAACCGTTGATTATGCCCCAAAAGTTGTTCGTTGATTCAAGATTTAAGATCTGATTGTGACCCTTCACTATAGAGCCATTTGCAGTCGTCGATCAGAGTTACAAATCATTAGAGACGCTCGAGCCTCCACATCATTTATGGGTACATTTGCATCTTAGCCCTTATCTTTTATTTTATTTTTCAAATCTTTTCTATAGTTTTTCCAATTTTGAATTATATAAAATAAATAAATCAAAATGTCGAGCGAGTCGACCTTTTCTAGATTAAATAAGTCCCTACGAGGACATGTATCGTCTTTTCTTTAATTGAACAATTGCACGTTTGCCATTCATATTTATTTTAATTGCATTTAAATCTTTTTTGAATTGTAGTAAGTGCTTGGCACGTGATTAGTTGGGTTATTTTCAACAAAAGCACTACATCTTTTTTTTATTGATCGGACCTTGTGATTATTTTAATTACATTTTAGTCCAATCTAGCGATGCACATCTTCCTGTGTGCATATTTTCTTAGGAAATTTGCATATTTCACCCTGCATTTTACATAAGTATTATCCTTCAGTATGTATACTTCAAAGATTGCATTTAGTCCCTATGAGTGCATTTAATTTCATCTTTGAAATCAAATAAAAATTACAAAAAGCATGTCCAAAAGTTCCACAAAAATTCACATAAACTCCTGCTTCATCCATCTTTCATCCATAAGTTTTTATTTCTCATTTTCTTTATCTTATTATTTATTAAAATTCAAAAACTTCATAAAAATGTCTTGTTTGCATTAAAAAAAATAAAAACTATAAAAAACCATCCAAAAAGTATAAAAAAATCGTGTTTGTTGCTATTGATTTATTTTAATTTCTTTCCACTTTTCGCATTTTTATTCCTTATAAAATCTAAAACTCTCGAAAATATAAAAATGCATAAAAAATCTTTTAAAAATCCAAAAAAATCATAAAATGTCTTTCTGGAAAGTATAAAAAATTTATATATCGTTCTATACATATTTCAACCATTTTTTATAACATTTGTTATTTTAAAATTACTAAAACATTCATTTTATTTTTCTATTTATTTAATTCATTATTTATTTATTTAAAGGCTTAAAATTTGCAAAACAAAATCTGGAAAAATAATAAAAACATCAAAAAAGTTTAAAAATAAAAAATTTGTTTAATTTTATGGTTATTTTTGTCATAATTGAAAAATTCAAAAAGAGTTGACTGCGTATGTGCTTTAATTTTTCTTTAATTATTCATTTATTTTTAAAATAAAAAATCTCTTTTATGAAAATATATAAAATAGAAAAATAAATAAAAAATATATAATTAAAATACTGTAAAAATTTCAACATCCAAAGGTATTTACAATAACCAAGCATATTGTGCGTAGAGATTCCTTTATTCTTTCGTTGAATTTTCAATGTATAGAAATAACCCTCGGGATTTTTTTAGCCTCCCTGAGTTCGGTCCTTTTAGCTATACAGGTGAAAATATCAAATTTTCTCTTGCTACATTCTTTTATTGATTTGTGCTTGATATTTAAATAAAACTTTTGTTTGACGCTTCTTTGGGTTGCAATGATCACATTTTCATTTGTGGTTAATTCGTAGAAATAAAAGCCCGAAAACGATTATTCAACAAATGGAAACAAATGTGTGACTTCAGATGTTTCCATTGGCTTTTGTCTCATGCCGGCAAAATCAACCCTTTACCACTTCATCTGAGATTAGCAAAGTGTAAGGTGCAGGTGTGCAAGTTAGGTCACTATCGACAAGAGTCATGTGTGTTCCGACAAATTCTACTTAGGCAGTCAAGATGGCACTGAACATAGTTTTGTGATCTTGAAGAATTAAGTCAAGTAGACCTGAAGCATCTCAATTCCAGTTCCCTAAAGGTTGTCATGATTAAGTGGATTAACGTCCAACGAAAATCCAATCTTCGGGTTTTACTTAGACTAGTTCAATTATCATCATCAATCTGAAAAATGCAAATGCTATGTTAAATGCAAAAAAATATTTTTGTGATTAATTTTTCATATTTTTAAATTTTTACGGATTTTTGAAAAGTTTTATAAATTTGTATGGGTTTTAAAAGATTTTGCAAACATTTACAAATAGTGAAAATCATTTAGCAGAGATTTTTGAAATAATATGCATAGATTTTTCAAAATATTTCTCCAACTATTTTACAACCATTTTAAAACGGATTTTCAAAACATTTTATTTACAAATATAAAAGAAATCTTTACAACCACAAACATTTTCACAATGGTTTAAAAACATTTTATAAATTTTTTTCTAAACTATTTCAAAACTATTTTTAAAATCATTTCTGCAAAATATTTTTAGATCAATTTATTACTCAATATCTACAAAGAATTGTGAAGAACATTATACAAGTTTTTGCAGATTTATTTCTTTTATTTAATCAATTGTATTTTAGCCATATTATTTAAAAATATGAAAGTACGGGTTATGGCTAAAGTATAACAAACCATATACAACCCATTTATACTTAGATTGAGCTATGTCCTTATAGATTAGAGAGAAAAATAGAAGACATAGCTCGTACTGAGTATAGAAAAGCCTAACGACTAAATAAAGGGAAGAATGAAAGGTTGATCGTCCCCCTATACTTAGGATTAATTAATACTAAGTATAGCAGACTTGTACATAATCCAAGGAAGGTCAAGGGTAGGAATGAACATATCACAAGTGAATGTGCACATCACTCCCCCTATACTTTGGGAAAAAATTCCCTAAGTATAGGAAATAACTAGAGTGATGAAACCAAACGAAGAAAGAATAACACAGTGGGTACACCACTTTTATACTTAGGACAAGGTACGTCTTAAGTATAGACACACAAATATGACTAATGATCCGGGGTGTACATGACAAACGGAAGAAAGATGGAATGAAAAACAAAACATGTATATACAAGAGGTGAAAATTATGAGGCGCCTCTCAACGAACGCTAGGTTTTGCGCCCCTATATAGGCACAAAAGTTAGGATAACATTGAGTCATGGTTTAGGACATCAATTAGAAAAGTGATGTACTCTTGCCATTGTCCCAAAGTGAGAACAATGATGCAGTCAAAAGAGCACATGTATATGCAATCGAGTGGGTGTATACCAATGGAAGAAGAGAATCAACAACTAAACTAGGGTATGATGGTTTACAAGAAGTCATTGTCTTGTTATAATGGAGCGAGTGATCAAAACCAATGAAATCAAACGTGGAGAAGGACAGATCAGTGATAAAATCCTCCACGTCAATCACAATCTCATAAAGATGCAAAACTATCGATCTAGAGACTCTCTAAGCTTCTAGGCATCCAAGGGATATATGGTCCAATGATTAAGGAAGTCCTAGAATGCCTCAAAACATAGCTGACGGGTCCGAAAATCGCGCGTGTAAAAGATTGTTTTTATCTTTGTGAGTGAAAATAATAAATGTGTCGTTCGTTGTAGGCGGCGATCGAAAACGGTCAAGAAATAACCACAAATTTTAATCCATTTTAATCAAGTGGTTTTTAGGTTTATTTTACTTGGGCAAGTCCCAAGGTCGATCACAAGGAGGCAAAGGAACAACCTAGAGTTGTGTCTATCCAATTTCGTGTTCGGTTTTCAAGGTGGTCTTTTTTTTTGGAATTTTCAATGCAATAAATAGATGCAAGATGCGGTTTTGGCCTATTTTAGGGACTAAAATGTAATTTTCAATCAAACGATGTCCGAAAATACAAAACTTGGCCACTATGCAAATGATGATGAAATAAATGCACAGTAATTTTTTTTGCAATTTTTGGATGCAATAGGAATTTTTTATGAATTTTTAAATGCAAACAAAAAGATTTTCAATATTTAATTATAATAAATATTAAACCTACTTATTTCTAGAAATAAAATTATCTAAGATCTATCACTAGGTAATGGATCTTAGAAAAATCCTAGGCCTCAAAAATGTGGGGTTTAATACCTATTAAAAATTGAAGAGTAAAATATGCAAGATGATTTTTACAGGACAAAATATGCGTGTAAATGCAAAGCTTTTTGTGCACAATGTCAAGCAAAATAATCTCTACAATATGTGATTTTTCGAGAATTTTTAGAGAAACGGTTAATCAAGTAGAAATTTCAAGGCATAAAATGGACAAAATATGCAAGTTTCCACAGAACCTTTATTTATTAATTAACTGTTAATCATGAAAATAGTCACAATATGTCCAGAAGTAGAGAATTAAGTGAGGAACATCATGCAATTTTTAGATAAATAAAATACTGTCTAGAAGAGGTTCAAAAACTAAGGGGAATACAGGGGTATGACTGCTAATATAAATAAATAAATAAATAAAATGCAGCGGGGGACTTATTGGTAGTTACCTAGCTAACTGGGGTGTTTCAGCAATTTCTCCAGAGAGGCACGTGCCTCTGGTGTGTGGACTGAAGCGCCAATATAGGGGTCTTTGGAGGCACACTTGCAATTTACCCACGGTCACGTGCTAAGCACGTGACCTGGGTGACCTGGGCTGCTGACGCAAGCCTGACGTACCCCCTGGGCGCACATGCCTCGCACGTGCGCGGGGGGTCTCGGGTCGGAGCCCCAGCGCGCGGTGGATGGGGGCGTAGGCGATGGCTGACCGGTGGGCTACTGCTGGCGGCGGTGTAGCGGCGCAGGAGAGGCCGGTGAGGGGCGGTCGAGGGCCGAGTAGCCGATGAAGATGATTGGGAGCAGCAGCTGGGCAGAGTGGTGGTCGGTGTCGGTCCAAAGCGGAGTTGGCAGTGGTGCTGGTGGCGAACTGTGGCCGACACACGGCCGAGGCGGAGGAGCTCCTAGCGCTGGCATCGGTCGGAGGCGGCGAAGTCGTGGAGCTGCACTGAGCTTGCGGTGGCGATGAAGATGGCATGGTCGTCGGGGGTCAGAGTCGAACGCTGATGGAGGAGGCTGGAGACGATGAACGTCGTTGAAGCGCGAGTAGCTGGAGAAGAAGAAGATGGTCGGTGGAGTCGTCGTCGTTGGCTCAACGGTGACCGGAGCAGAGGCAGCTCGCGCGAGGGTGGTGCACGGCAAGGCGTCGCCGCCTTGGATCTCGCCGCATAGAAGCTTTCTCGTCGGCGCTGTCACCGTCTCGAGGAGATCTCCGGTCAATCGGCGGATAAAACGTCGAGGGGAGGGTCGAGGCTTTTAAATAGGGTTGGCGATGGGTAGGGCAGCCGGAGATCTCGGAGGGAGTTGCGGAGGCCGTTGGTCAGAGAAGAGAGCGGCGGTAGTTGCGGAGAAAGCGGGCGGTGGTTGTGAGGGAGGGGGTCAACGGTGGAGAGACCGCGGTTCGTTGGGGGAAGAAGATGCTCAGGAACCGTTCGATCATAGAGATGGAACGGTAGACATTGCATCACGTGCGTGACTGAGGGAAGGGGACGAGGCACGTGGGATGCACGTGCGGGCAGTTTTAATTTTTTTATAAAAAACGAAATAAACAAAGGCTAAAAAATGCTAACACATGGCGGCCTCTGGGGCTGCCACGTGTCAGCACCAGAAAAATCAAAAGAAAAAGAATTTGTAAAATAAAAAAGAAATAGTAAACGACCTCGGATCGAAAAGTTTCTTCACGAAAATGCTCGTTTTGACGAGATCTACAACTTCCATGAAGATATCAAAGCCAAAATCGGTCAAATGTAAAATGTGAATTTTTGGGGTATCCCAGGTACATAGACACCTTGATTTTTGGGTTTTCTAATTTTTTAGTCATTTTTTAATAAGATAAAAAATATGGAAAAATATGAAAAAATCAATGATAAATAAAATACACCTTAATCTAATTTTTTTTATTAATAAAGAAAATACATACATAAAATACAAGGTCAAAAACCGCGAAAATATACAATGTACAAAAGAGGCCCAAAATCCAACTTTCACATACGAGCTCCGATTCACTTGAACTTGGTCTTGTTTTGAAGGTAATTGAATGTGCATTAGTTCAAAAGTGAGTAGGATCAAATCGGAGACTGGATGGAGAAGATATGGGGCTTTTAGTCCAAAGATCCTGAAACTAGGGTTTGGGTTTTTGGTCCACTTACCTGGGTTAATTATTTTTTTGTATTTTTTATTGATTCTTGTTAGTGATGTGTACAAAGTGGAGGTGGTTTTGGGTTATGTGGTGTCAGCATGGAGGAGTTAAAAATAGGGGAAGTTAGGCTATTTACAGGTCATTTTTGGCTTGGATTTTTCGCTTCTTATTTTATGCAGAAATTAATGCTAAAATGCAATTCTTATGAATACATGCCTGAATGCTAATTATGCAAAATAGATGCAGAAATGCAGTTGATTTTGGGGGACTTGAGCTTAATTAATGAGACTTAGAGGTGTGAATCTGAGATTCATCATCCCCCTATGCTTAAACCATGCTCGTCCCTGAGCATCAAAAAGAAATTCCATGAAGTGAAATGAGACTGGGTTCCATACCAAGACCATGAACTGAAGGTGAAAGTGAAACTAAACTCGACCTTTGGATTAATAATGTGTCGGAACTTCTGTGAGACTTAGAAATTTGAAATCAACAACCCTCAAGTTCTACACATCATTGTCACAGTTTTGGCTGAGAAGTCATCTTAGATCAATCCTCTTCCCAAAGTATACCCTATGAACATGGAATAACCGACTCATGTGTGTGAAGGTTTTTAGCTCTTCCCATTCAGAATGCCGGACTACCATGCTCCTCTCCTCTCCAGTAACTCGTCCTCGGGGAGTCAGGTATTTCCTTCTAAGGTCTGTCGCGCTGTGTTCACAAACGAATGATGGAGAAGATAGAAGAAGGGGAAAAGAACTGGAGGGTGGCCAGTGTAGTCACCTCTCCTTGTGAAGATGGCCAGTGTAGCCGAGTCTCCACCAAGATCTGCAGGTTTCTTGAAGCTTTGACCTTTTTGGTCGGATTTATTTGGTAGTTGCTTCTTTGTATTTGGAATTTTTGGTGGTTCTGCTTGGATCTTGTTGTGCCCCTACGGATATAGAATCTTTTTGTTCCGTACATTTTTTGGGGTATTAGAAAAAATTGTTCCCAGTCGTCCATCCCTTTTCTGAAGCTTTATTTCAACCCGTACTCCGGTCTTTAGATTTCCACGCTACCAGAAAAGAGACTCACACAGTCTTCCAACATCCCGTCTGGGTTGAGCTAAGTGCATAGTGCGAGAGTGTGAATTAATTCCCTATTCCAGAGTTGTACCCAGAATGAAGAGACCAGGTAAGACACTAAGAGTCAAACGCTGTACATTGTCATGTGGAACTTAAGGAATTAAGTCAAAAAGACCTGAATCTATTAAAATCATATTTCTCAGTGAAGTTCCTCTGAAAATTAGGTGGATTAAGGTCAAGTCCAGACCACACTCAGTTTCTACTCATAACTCGGTTTAGAACCCAATGACTTTTCACAGATGCAAATGCATGTGATGTTGAAGTGCAGGTGTGTGAAATGCAGACACATTTTTTTAAATTTTTTTTCTTTTTGACATTTTATGCAAGGGATTTTTTTTATGCAGAAAATGGAATAAGAAGCCTTATTTTTTTTCTTTTTTTCCAAAAAATTGGGCACGGTTAGTGTTAATAAGAAAACCTCTTCTTTCTTTTTGAGTGCTTGTTTGTTTTTTTTAAGTTAGTACCCAACCCGTAAATACATATAGACTTACGCGAAAATATGAGATATGGGTAAAATATATACAAAGTATATATACAGACCCCCTATACTTAGCGAGTGTTGTGTCCTCAGAGCACAAGAAGCAAAATACATAGCTCGGGCTAAGCGTAAGGGAGTGGAAAAAAAATGAAAAGAAAAGCGATCAGGAAATGAGGAGAGTATATACAGATGGGTGTTGATTCCCCCTATACTTAGGCTCTGATCAGCCTAAGTATGGAAGAATGCTGGAAATGGAGCGATCGAGAGTCAGGAGAGGAATGATATATACAGATGGCATCGGTCCCCCCCTTTACTTAGGCCTTGGCCTAAGTAGAGGAAGAAGCTATACAAGGAGACCGATGTGGTCGGGAGGGAGGGTGGGTAGCCGATGATTAAGGCGGTTTTCGGCTGATCTTCTTGTGAGCCTATGGTGGGGGATCGTAATGATGAGACAGAGATAAAGCATATGATTCCCAGCTATGATCAGTGTCATCCTCAAAAAAATCATGATGGATAATAGATGAAGTATTTGAGTCAGATGAAAGATATCCATCATCAGAGTTATCCTCAGAGGACTAGTAATTGAAAGTGGACATACTCCAAGTATTCTGGTCTTTTTGTTTCTTCAGTTGTTTCCTCAGACTTCGTTCCTTCTTGGGGTCAATCGGTTTGTCCTCAGATGAATACTCAGAAGCACCGGTCTCGGTCAGCTCATATGAAATAATTCCAGTGTACTTGAAGAGTGCAGGAGCATCAGCTTTGGATGAATAGTAGTTAGGAACGGGAGTTGTCCAACAAGAATTGAATTTTGGATCCTTACGAAGATATGGCTTTAGGGCTGCCGAACAAACTTCACTCATGTAGACCATCTTTTTCGGACCTTATGAGGGATCATCAACTGATTCCTCTTCCGAAAGGTCAAAGTTGACTCTCTTTTTATTTCCTCAAGAAGGTGTCGGTTCACGTGAGTATCCAGATGAATAGCCATTGAAATTCTCCTTGGTTGGTGCTTGGTCTGCATGCTTGTTCTTAGTCTCCCGAATGTTTGAGCACTCTCGATTTGGGATGATTTGGTCAAGATATTCAGAGAATGTTGCTCCAGGGTGTGACCATGCATATGTCTCAGGATCGTAGTAGAAAGATTTGTCTATTTTGAGATCCGTGGGAATTGAAATACTGGGGAGAGTCTCTGCATGTTCTTTCTCAATTGATTCGATGTTGGCGCATTCCTGTATCGAGTTGATGTAATCCATGTAGTCAGAGTAGGTTGACCCAGGGTGTGCCCATGCATAAGTCTCCGGATCATATGATTCATATACATGATTCTCCCTGATGAGAGCGGTTTGGAATGGAGCAGGGGGGAGATTTTCTAAACCAATAGTCTCATCAACAACCGATATCTCAAGTGTAGCTGCGGGGTAGGGCTCTTCTACCGCTTCATGGTTACGGTTGTCGGGGACTTCATGGGTTGCCTCAGAAGATCGTGGTTCCTCAAAGATATGGTCAGATCTAAGTGCTTCCAATCTTGTAAAATTGATTTCCAGAGTCTCACAATCAATACTCGCCTTGGCCAATGCCAAGAATGGCTTTCTGAGAATGATTGGAGATTGGGTGAATTCTCCTTGATGCTCAATATCAATGACCGTGAATTCTACTTTGAGCTGAGCACCTTGGAATTTCATGATGACAGAAATGATTCCTCTCGGCCGCTTTATTGATCAGTCCGCTAATTGAACAATCTCTCGTATCTTCCGAATCGGTCTGAGTTTGAGTTCATGGAATACAGAGGTCAGGAGGATATTAATTGGTGAATCATCATCAATCCAAGCATGGGTGAAAATTGTATCTTTGTTTTCACAATCAAATCTGAGCAACCGCTTTACTATGCGGCTCTTGGTTTTTCTCCTCAACACCAAGGAGGAGGCCATTGACAAGATATGTCTTTCAGTCTTTGTTCGTATCCTACCCGACTTTTTCATAGTTAATTTTTCCGTTAAAAATCTTTTAAGTTCGGGGAAGTGTTCAATGGCCTGTAGAAAGGGAAGTTCAAGAATCAATTTCTTTCCTAGTGCTTCCCGTATCGTTGGATCCAAATTCCTCAGATCGTCTTCAGTCTCAATTTTTATGAAATTTTCTGAATTTTCAATTTTTTTGTGGTTTTCAAATATTTCCATTTTTTTGGTATTTTCTGTGTGGTGTGGGGGTGTGGGGTGTTCTTCAGATAAAAAGGGGCTCTGGTGTTCAGGATGAGGGTTTATGACATAATCATTTTCAGAATCGTCCCTAGCTCCCTGAATATCCTCAGAATTTTCAATCTCAGATCCAGTTATTTCCTCATTCATTTTACTGTCCGAGCCACCATAGAATGCGATGAATCGATCGGTAAATTTTTTAAATCTCTCCTCTATTGAATTGAATCTTGTTTTTATCCTTGAAATATCATCCTCAAAATTCAATTCATGATCAATCGTAGACGTAGTCGGGGTGTGTTCGATAATTTCATCTTCCATTTTCTCATCTGTGCTGAGAGGAGAAGTTCTTGGAATATCGAATATATGATCATTAATTTCAGAAAATATCTCCTCAATAATCATGGAAGGCGGCTGCTCATATGATCCAGACATGTGGAGTCGGTCCGAGTACAGTTTATTCCTTTGAGCTTGAGTGGTTGGATCTTAGTATGGTGGAGTCATCATACAGGGTTCATGTATTTCTATGTAGTCAGTCCAGTCTTCTGTATGATTGTCATGTCTGAAGAGGGGGTTGTCGTGGTCAATCCAAGATGATGATTGATCATTAATGTTCCAAGGCAGGGTTGATGAAAGAGGTGAAGAAGTGTTCAATTCAATCATGTGGTGATCATCTCCCATGAATGATGGATTGATATTCAATGAATATGATGGATGAATTGCATGATCGGTGTAGATAGAATTGATATATGAAGAAGTGGAGACCTCAGTCGGTTGTTGATTTGTCAAGTCCGAAAACAGAGGATTGTCATTCATGAAGCATATCGGATTGGAAAAAAGAGATGGTGGTTGAGAGTCTCTTGGAGGAGGTATTTTGGGTCTGACCGACACGAATTCGTTTTTATAATATAGTTCTGATGGATTCTCGGTCATTTCTGAAAGAGTTGAAAGGAATGAGGGGTTGGATCTGCGAGAGTTTTTGGACAAGAGTTCCATTATCATGAGGAGAGATGATTGCACGGGATAGTCAAGAGAAATTAAATGTGCAGTTATTGATCTTGAAATCGGTTCACGCACACCAATGCAAACACAATTCAAACCTTGGGTTCAACAACGCACACAATGAAGCTGTAAGAGCTCAGCTATTATCTTATCGATTTTAGTTGATGATAAATCAATCTTGGCAAAAATTTAGCAAGTTGAGATTTCGGGTTTGGGCTCTATCCTTAAGTGTCGTCTCTCGCTCACTTAGAAAAATAAAATCATCCAAGGTCGGTGTTGCTCTCCCGCAAAAATTCTTGATTTTATGGATTCTTAAGATCGGCTATATATAGCAGTCCCAATTTTAATGAGGTGATCACTAAAAAATTTAAATGAGCACAAATACACGTCTACCGTCCAGTCCCAATTTCCTTTTAAAATTATGTGATAAAACAAGAGGGAGGAGTTCGGGAAAAGCCGATGCACGTGGAAAACTATGATGAATGCTCAGTTAGAAGACTTACAGTGAATCCTCGCAATCTACATGTGGGATGCTAGACAGAATTGAAAAATTTATCTATATGAAATGCAAGCCGATGAAAACCGTACCTTAAGCAGAAAGTTCTATTAGCGGGAAGAATTGAGTTAAATTTGGCGAAGTTGAACGATCTAATGTGCATCTTGATTAACGTGCAATGTGGCTTAAGATCCTACGAGCACATTCAAAAAATAAAAATGCTCTGAGAGGCGTATGTGCAGGTCTATCCTAGTCGCCACTCAAGTCGGGCCCCACCCTCACCGGAGAGTGAAACAGGCCACGACACACCACAAATAGAGTTTAGAGTCTTTTTACACACGTGAGAGTCCAAACGGACACCGCTATAAATGAGCAGAAATAAAAATTTGCAGGAATTTAAAACCTAGACTCTACGCTCTCTCACGACTCGACTCGATCTTAAATTAAATACGGTTTCTTCGGATGTCGGTAAAGATGCGTCGGTTTCTTGAAAAACCGCTACACATACGCCGGGTACCTCGCAAGAAAAATAAGAGAGAGAATATCAAAGAGTGACTCAAAAAATAATAAAAAAAAATAAATGCTTGAAAAAAATTATGGGATTTATAATGGAAAATTCGGGGGTCAGACTACCGGAATGCGGAAAACCGAACATAAATTTTCAAAACACAAAACTAAGCCGTTTGCCTCCCCGGCAACGGTGCCATCTGACGGGTCCGAAAATCGCGCGTGTAAAAGAGTGTTTTTATCTTTGTGAGTGAAAATAATAAATGTGTCGTTCATTGTAGGCGGCGATCGGAAACGGTCAAGAAATAACCACAATTTTTAATCAATTTTAATCAAGTGGTTTTTATGTTTATTTTACTTGGGCAAATCCCAAGGTCGATGACAAGGAGGCAAAGGAACAACCTAGAGTTGTGTCTATCCAATTTCGTGTTCGGTTTTCGAGGCAGTCTTTTTTTTTGGAATTTTCAATGCAATAAACGGATGCAAGATGCGGTTGTGGCCTATTTTAGGTACTAAAATGTAATTTTCAATCAAACGATATCCAAAAAATACGAACTTGGCCACTATGCAAATGATGATGAAATAAATGCACTGTAAATGTTTTGGAATTTTTGGATGCAATAGGAATTTTTTATGAATTTTTAAATGCAAACAAAATGATTTTCAATATTTAATTACAATAAATATTAAACCTACTTATTTTCGAGAAATAAAATTATCTAAGATCTATCACTAGGTAATGGATCTTAGAAAAATCCTAGACCTCAAAAATATGAGGTTTAATACCTACTAAAAATTGAATAGTGAAATATGCAAGATGATTTTTATAGGACAAAATATGCATGCAAATGCAAAGATTTTTGGACACAATGTCAAGCAAAATAATCTCTACAATATGTGATTTTTCGAGAATTTTTAGAACAACGGTTAATCAACTAGAAATTTCAGAGCATAAGATGGGCAAAATATGCAAGTTTCCACAGAACCTTTATTTATTAATTAACCGTCAATCATGAAAATAGTCACAATATATCCAGATGTAGAGAATTAAGAGAGGAACATCATGCAATTTTTAGATAAATAAAATACTGTCTAGAAGAGGTTCAAAAACTAAGGGGAATACAGGGGTATGATTGCAAATATAAATAAATAAATAAAATAAAATGCAGCGGGGGACTTATTGGTAATTACCTAGCTAACTGGGGTGTTTCAGCAATTTCTCCAGAGTGGCACGTGCGTAGCACGTGCCTCTGGTGTGTGGACTGAAGCGCCAATATAGGGGTCTTTGGGGGCACACTTGCAATTTACCCACGGTCACGTGCTAAGCACGTGACCTGGGTGACCTGGGCTGCTGACGCAAGCCGGACGTACCCCCCGGGCGCATGTTCCTCGCACGTGCACTGGGGGTCTCGGGTCGGAGCCCCGGCGCGCGGTGGATGGGGGCGTAGGCCATGGCTGACCGGTGGCCTGCTGCTGGCGGCGGTGTAGCAGCGCAGGAGAGGCCGGCGAGGGGCGGTCGAGGGCCTAGTAGCCGATGAAGATGATCGGGAGTAGCAGCTGGGCGGAGTGGTGGTCGGTGTTGGTCCAAGGCGGAGTTGGCGGTGGTGCTGGTGGCGAACAGTGGCCGACACACGGCCGAGGCGGAGGAGCTTCTAGCGCTGGCGTCGGTCGGAGGCGGCGAAGTCGTGGAGCTGCACTGAGCTTGCGGTGGCATGAAGATGGCGTGGTCGTCAGGGGTCAGATTCGAACGTTGATGGAGGAGGTTGGAGACGATGAACGTCGTTGAAGCGCGAGTAGCTGGAGATGAAGAAGATGGTCGGTGGAGTCGTCGTCGTTGGCTCAACGGTGACCGGAGCAGAGGCAGCTCGTGCGAGGGCGGTGCACGGCAAGGCGTCGCCGCCTTGGATGTCGCCGCACAGAAGCTTTCTCGTCGGCGTTGTCACTGCCTCGAGGAGATCTGCGGTCAATAGGCGGATAAAGCGTCGAGGGGAGGATCGAGGCTTTTAAATATGGTTGGTGATGGGTAGGTCAGCCGGAGATCTCGGAGGGAGTTGCGGAGGCCATTGGTCGAAGAAGAGAGCGGCGGTAGTTGCGGAGAAAGCGGGCGGTGGTTGCAAGGGAGGGGGTCAACGGCGGAGAGACCGGGGTTCGTTGGGGGAAGACGATGCTCAGGAACCGTTCGATCATAGAGATCGAATGGTAGACATTGCGTCACGTGTGTGACTGTGGGAAGGGGACGAGGCACGTGCGGAGCACGTGCCTGGGAGGCACGTGCGGCGCACGTGCGAGCGGTTTTATTATTTTTTTTATAGAAAACGAAATAAATAAAGGCTAAAAAACGCTGACACGTGGTGGCCTCTGGGGCTGCCACGTGTCAGCACCAGAAAAATCAAAAGAAAAAGAATTTGTAAATCAAAAAGAAATAGTAAACGACCTCGGATCGAATAAGTTTCTTCACGAAAAATGCTCCTCTCGACGAGATCTACAACTTATATGAAGACATCAAAGCCAAAATCGGTCAAATGTAAAAAGTGAATTTTTGGGGTATCCCATGTACAAAGACACCTTGATTTTTGGATTTTCTAATTTTTTGTCATTTTTTTAATAAGATAAAAAATCTTGAAAAATATGAAAAAATCAAAGATAAATAAAAGACACCTTAATCTAATTTTTTTATTTTTATTAATAAAGAAAATATATACATAAATTACAAGGTCAAAAACCGCGAAAATATACAATGTACAAAAGAGGCCCAAAACCCAACTTTCACATACGAGCTCTGATTCACTTGAACTTGGTCTTGTTTTGAATGTAATTGAATGTGCATTAGTTCAAAAGTGAGTAGGATCAAATCGGACACTGGATGGGGAAGATATGGGGCTTTTAGTCCGAAGATCCTGAAACTAGGGTTTGGGTTTTTGGTCCACTTACCTGGGTTAATTATTTTTTTGTATTTTTTATTGATTCTTGTTAGTGATGTGTACACAGTGGAGGTGGTTTTGGGTTATGCGGTGTCATCATGGAGGAGTTAAAAATAGGGGAAGTTAGGTTATTTACAGGTCATTTTTGGCTTGGATTTTTGGCTTTTTAATTTATGCAGAAATTAATGCTAAAATGCAGTTCTTATGAATTCATGCTTGAATGCTAATTATGCAAAATAGATGCAGAAATGCAGTTGATTTTGGGGGACTTGAGATTAATTAATGATACTTAGAGGTGTGAATCTGAGATTCATCAATGGCTTATCCTCGCGAGGGTCATTAAGGAGTGCGGAATCAGAGCAGTCACAAAAATCATATATATCGGTGTTTATAGTCAACAGACTTGCTGCACAGTCAGAGGGTGAGATCGGGTACCTAGAAAATGTTGCATCCACTTGCAGACAACCTCGGTATGTAATGCAAGCAGATCAAAGGAAAGGGATGTCATGCTGGAATCTAAACTCTCATCCTTCAAAAAAATGATCACACTCATTGATCAGGAGGATGCATAGTAGATGGGAGGAGCTGGTAAGATGGGGGCATGTGCACATGGCAATCCTCACCAAACAATATCTGCTGAAATGATTTAGGGAATTGATCAAGATCAGTCCTATTCTCTAAGGCGGTAGGACGGTCATGAAGAGGGAAATAGATTGGCTGGTAGGAGGGGTGACACAATGTGGGTTCTGACTCCGTATCAGGTGGTACCAATAGAGATGGTACAATGAATCCAAAAAGAAGACATGCAGAACATACTCAAGGGTCGGTATGGGAAACTGGAAACACATGACATCAGTATCATCATCCAAAATTTGTATTACCTTTGAGATCACATCCTCAACCTAGTCTGCAACCGAAGAAATCTCAATGACAGCATCACACAAATCATGTCCACTATCCACTAAAGGAAGCACACTCACTCCAGCCTCAAATCTTCCCAACTAACACAAATCATCATCATCCTCAGAGAGGGCCTTATCATATTGCACAACATGCCTAGAAATAGGATAAGGTGATACTAGAGGAAACGAGGAGGGTGGGTGAGACATATGAGACGAAGTTCCAGAAAGAACCCCAACCACACAAGTGTTAAGGTCACACCAAACTAGACAAAATTGTGGCACAAGAAGAGAGTCATCCTGAGATGGACCGGGTATGCAAACTCGATGGTGATATGGGTAAAAAGTGAAGGATATGGAAATATCCTTAAGCACATCATGGAAGCGTGAGGATCATATCATGCATTAATGAGGTGCATCGAAATTTAAAAAATTTAATCAATGAAACCAAATGATCCAAGAACCCTTCTTGGATCGTTTCATCAAACCACATAGTAGATAAAGGAATACCTATTATAGAGCGGTTGTGTTCCAGCCTTTAAGATTAGAGACCTTCTGTCTCAAGTCTGATCCGTCAAAGGAGATGCTTGCAAGCGTGGAGATGAGCCACATGCTTCTCGCAATCTTAGTCGTTTATCCAAGGAATGGATTCTTGATCAAGTCACACGAGATCGAAGATCTTCTTCACGAGCGAGACGAACCAAAAATGACGGAGATCTAGGAGTTGTCGAAGCGGCAACACATGGTGATGCAACAACGACGGCAACCTTATATCTAAGGATGGAGTGGACGACCACTCAACGAGAGAGAGAGGTTGGCATGAGAATGAGAGAGAGAGAGAGAGAAAATTGTTGTTGTAACTTTTTGAAGAGCAAGGGGTGGCTCTTGTTATATACGGTTTTGGGAGTCCATGGATCTCAATCCATGGACAACACAAAATCAATGGGTGAGATTGATTTTTGTTTCCATCAATGGCCATAATTTTGTTGTAAAAATAAAACAAAAATTAAATTAATTTAAATTAATATATATTGATAAATCGATATAATAAATTCCAAATTAAATCAACTAATCTTGGAGATAAAGGGGGAGGTTACCTCATCCTAAAAAAAGGGGGGGCACCTACTCCTAATGGAAGTTGGTGGCCCTCCACCCTCTTAGGATGGAAGGTAGCAATCTCCTTATTATCTCATGAGATTATATTATCCCATGAAATCTCTAAGATTTACATCAACACTTGTTGTAAATTATCTCACAAAATTAATTTATAATTGTCTTGTGAATATTGCAATTATGCCATTGGTAATATGTGAATCACATTCACAGCCCAAAACAAAATGAAATATGTATTTTCAATCAATCATCCAATCCAATTCACTTTAATAATTAAATCAACAAATATAAATCACAATTGTCTATCTCTAATATAGTAAAAATCACATTTATAATATATATGAATAATTTGATGTTATCCGCATTATTCTTATCCATAATAGTAAATCACATTTAATTATATTGGATCATCATTCTCATGCATTCAAATAATATGAATCAAATTCTCATTATTCATGATAATTAAATCATATTTAGTTATCCATTTCTCAATGCTTAGATATAATTCAGCAATGGAATTATTCTTGAACTCTTTCAAAAATAATGCACTTTCTTCATAGATACTTGAAGATAAGGACGTGGCGATTATACGTTCCATGTATAGTGACTTGGATATTGAGATCTCATCTCAAATCCAGATATCATGGCCTTTCATAGATGCTTGCTTTAAATCAAGGCTGTAAATTTAATCTTCTCATTGCATCTGAATCTCATTCAGATCAGTGTCCAACACTTGGACCAAGATGAGATTACTTCTCTACTAAGACAAGTCACTCGGAATGGAAGCGTCATGGTTATACAACCGTTTATGACCACACCCCCTTAGGTATTCCTAATACATGTACATCCTGCATACTAGAAGACTTATGATGAACCAAAGATATGGATCAATATTATACTGTCATCTTTAGGGGTTCATCAATATGTCTCTCATTCTTGGTCTTTGAGAGTTGGTATCGATCATATGCTTTCCATAAGCTTATATCATACCTACAAATTCTTGTCATGCTTCCAAAGCACGATGACCATGCATGGACTTTGATTGGTCCCAATACCTCATGAGTGAGCTCATGTCTTCCGGTTCACAAGTAAACATGTATGATCCCTTTAAGAGATCGTATTATTCATATGCCCTCATATGCATACCAGCTCGTCGGTGTATAGACCTTGGTTAGGTCATCAACCTATTGGTCTGCCAAATGTACATACTTAGACATATAATAACACATATGTCTCCGATTAGAGGAAGTGTGAATGTATCATGACAGTATACAACATAGGACTTTGGTTATCTCGATCTCGTTACGTCAAATCTTTGACCTAACTAATATGACATCTCCGAATCTCTATTCCTATGCGGAGGACCTGCATTAAGAGGTCGGTTACATATCAACCTTTAGAGAGAGGATTGCCATCTCATTCTCAGGCTGGAGATCCTCTCATAATAATAATTTGTCGATGCTTGACGAGTCCTCAATCTAACTCTTTAGATATTCATCCAAGTACTAGTCGTTATGATTCAACAATCGAATCAACAAATGTATGACCATTAAGATGGCCATGGTACATAATCCTAATTGAACTAAGGGACATATTATGTAAATTAATTATTCTTTATTTCAAATCAGAGAATGATATTTGCAATAACATTTATTGCATAATGGCTCGCCATCGGCTTCCATGTCCAACAATCTCCCACTAGCCCAAAGAACCATTAATGGTCTAATATTTAAACCCACACTCATGTGACAATCATAAGTTATTTTGAAAAAAAAAGCTAGGTGGGCAGATCAGCCACTTTGTTCCTGAGAGGCTACCCCAAGTCCTTTTACAGCACCTGCATATCCTCCATTAAGAGTGCCTGCATCCAATGCGAATGTTGCATCTTATGCAACCAATACTCAATTTTGTTAGTCATAGTGTCCTTGACACCATAGCTCAATAATTATTATAACAAGTATGTAGTTTCTAATCCTTATTATAATACCCTCACTCCAGAGATATTTATCTCCTAAGGTATATGTAGTTAAGACCTTTTAGTTCACTACCTATAAAGTCTTAAGTTCATGAAGATAAGACTTAGAGATCACTATCTCGAAAGTCTTGTCTTATTTGAAGATATTGTTATTACTGCAATCAAGTGTTTTATATCCCTAGTATGATTAGTAATAATTCTTTGAGGTGCTATCCCTTTAGATTGGTCAGTACCACATCTTAAGGAAAAGAAGCCATTATTGGAATTTTCCATAAGTTGAAATGTCCATGTTGTACCACTAATGTGAAGGTCCTAATATCCTCTTCTCTTTGTTTCTAAACAACTTCAGAACTAAGATCTAAGAGCATCCTTGAGATCATATCTCAAGGTATGGAATAGCCATATTATAAAATAATTGTTATTATCCTTGTATCATTCCAAATGATTAGGATATCATCTACATTTAGCACGATGAACCCAATGGCACTCCACTAAGCTTCACATGGTTCATGAAGATTCTATCTGAAATCATAACATTTATAATTTCATCAAATCTGAGGTTCCAACTACAAGAAGCTTATTTGAGTCCATAGATAGAGTTATTAATCTTGCACAACTTTCTTTCCTCAACTATGTAGCCCTGGGGCTACTTCATATGAATATCCTCAGAGAGGTATTCATAGAGGAATGCAATATTGACTGTCATCTTGAAAATGTCTAAGTCAAGTTGTGTAGCTATAGTTAGCAATATTCCGATGGGTTTAAGCATGGGCACTGAAGAGCAAGCCTCATTGCAAGCAATGTCTTCTCTTCGGTGTGTAGCTCACGGCTAAGAGTCGTGCTTTGAAGTTCTCTACTTTCTCATCAGGTTTCCTCTTTCTCTTGAAGATCCATTTACACCTTAATGGGTCTTACTCTTATATGTAAAGCCTCGAGGGTCTATATACAATACTTGTATATGAAGTCTACCTTAGACTTTATTGCTAACATCTATTTTTCCATGTCATGATCCTCGGAAGCTTCATCACATGATGTTAGGTCATTGTCAGACTTAACCGACACATGGAATCCATCCTCAAACTCATTTGAAGCGGTATTAGTGTTTTATCTTTAATTTTCCTTTTAGTTTCCAATTTCGGGAGCCTCATTATCTTCTCAAGATTAAAAGAGTTCCTTTACTTCATTTCATCTTGATTCTCAAGAGAGTCATCCTCTAATATCCTTAGAGATGAGATCTTTAAAAATCACATGGTCATAAAGTAGGTATCCAAATACCATTCTTTATTTTCATAATGAAGGATCACTCTTTACTTCTAGATTCCAGCTTACTTGCATTCATGACAGAGTTATGAACCAAGAAACTCTAAATCCTCAAGTATCCAACACTAGTATAGGTTCCAACCCACAACTTATGAGGATGTTCGGGTTTAGATATACATTGAATCTTATTAAGGATATATATTGCAGTCTTTACTACAATATACACCTGGAAACTAAGAGGTAATTATGCTAGTATTCATCACTGATCATATCATGTCACACATGATCCAATTGTATCTCCCTATAACTCTGTTGAGTTTAGGTGTATCGGGAGGAGTGAGATAGGACATATCTCCATAAGGTATTCCTTGAATTCATCTAATAAGTACATGATACCTAGGTTAGATAAAATTCAATTCATCTTCCATCAGACTTTGGTTCTAAATCAAAATTGTGAAATCTTTGAACATTTCAACAGTTTCTAAGTTGAAGGTAAGAAATCTCATATGACAAATAATCATCAACAGATATCACATATCATTAATGTTTATAATGATACAGATGATTCCCATACATCAATATGTATGAGATCTTGAAAACCTTGACATCTAACACCACTCTCAGAGAAGGATGAATTGGACATTTTCTACTTTGAATACAACATTCAAAAGTACGTAAGATTTGAAATTTTAGACATTCTAAAGCTTCATATCTTACTAGTCTGATGATCTCATCAATAGAGATATGTCCAAGGCTTGATGCTATATCATTGTCAAATGATCTTTATCCCCCTATTGATCTTTTGAGGTTTTATTTATAGTATTAGAAATGTTAATGAACCACTCATTATCTTTCTAATTTAGTAGAGTCCTCCAGATGTCAGATTACTATCTGGAATATATCCATCATAACACTTTATGATAGGTCTATTCTAGAATTCATGTTTATTTCCAACATTTAGAAATAAACCATGAATGTATTCTAATATCTAGGTCATAGAGACATTCTCTAAGACTAAGGGTTCTCCCAGTAAAGATATGAAGTCTATTTATCCAATAGAGATTGTTGCAACAATTGCATCAATATCCATGTAGATGACTATTAAACCTTAATATCAATTTTTCTAGTCTTCTGAAAACACATACAACCAATTGCAAGTATTATTTAGAAGAATGTGATACAATAATTATACTTTGAACTTATGTAATAAGTAAGTCAATTTCAATGATGATATGTAGATATGGATTATTCTGATGTATTATCCGAGTCCTTCTCTATGGATCTTAGATAGACTTGATAGTCACATTATCAGTACATCAGCTTATTACAGTATTCACATTCATCCAACTCCTTGGATGTCATATGGAAGTCACAAAAGTACAGTCGACTCTTTGACTTTCCTTCTTACTTGGGTCCAACCCATGCTTCTACTATGCTTAAGACAAAGGAACTCTTACATTGAACATGTCCACAAGGAACCTCAATATAAGAGCACTTCAACAATTATAAATACTTCATCCAAATCATACAATATGAATATTATGAAGCAACATGAGAGAATTGAGTATATATAGTAGAATGAAGACACTCATCATATCTACAAGTTGGACATGCGAGCCCACGGCGAGCCATTATGCAATAAATGTTATTGCGAATATCATTCCCTAATCTGAAATGAAGAATACATAATTTGCATAATAGACCCCTTAGTACAATTAGGGTTATGTACCATGGCCATCTTGATGATCATACAGCTATTGATTCAAATATTGAATCATAGAGGCCGGTGCTTGGATGAACATCTAATGAGTTAGATTGAGGACTCATCAAGCACCGTCAAATGATTGTTAAGAGATGATCTCCAGCCTGTGTAGGAGATGGCAATCCTTTCTCAGTTAGGCTGATATCTGACCGACCTCTTGATGCAGGTCCTCTGCATAAGAATAGAGATTCGGGGGTGTCGGATTAGTTAGGTCAAAGAGTTGACTTAACGAGATCGAGATAACCAAAGTCCTATATCGTATGCTATCATGATATAGACACGCATCCTCTGATTGGAGACAGATATGTTACTATATGTCTGAGTATGTACATTTGGCAGACCAATAGGTTGATGACCTAATCAAGGTATATACACCGGTGCGTTGGTGTACATGCAAGGGCATATGTGTAATACAATCTCTCAAAGGGATCATACAAGTTCAGCTACCGAACCGGAAGACATGAGCTCACTCATGAGATGTTGGGAAGAATCAAATTCCGTGCACAGCCGTCTCGCTTTGGACGCTTGACTGAATTCGTAGGTTTGATATATACTTTTGGAAATTATATGATCAAGACCTAGGTATGATATATGCTTTTGGAAAGTATATGATTAATACCAACTCCCAATGATCGAATGAGAAACTTAATGATAAAACTATGCAGTAGACAGTGTAAAATTTGATCTTATGCTTCAGATTTATTTTGAGTCTTCTAGTATGCAGGATGTATAGGTACTGGGAATACTTGAGGGCGATGTTATCATAAAAGATTGTATAACCATGACGCTTCCATTCCTAGGGAGTGATGAAACGGGTCTGGATTTTAGTGACTCCTCTCAATAGAGAAGTAATATGATCTTAGTCCAAACGTTGGACATTGATCTGAATATGATTCAGATTCAATGAGAAGATTACATTTGCGGTCTTGATTTTACCAATCATCTATGGGAGGCCCGAGATTGGATTTGAGATGTTATCTCAATATCCAAGTCACTATACGTGGAACAATACAATCGCCCTGTACTTATTTCCAAGTATTCGCGAAGAGAGTGCATTATCCTTGAAAGAGTTCATGGATAATTCTATTGTTGATATATGTATCCGAGCATTGAGAATATGGATGATTAAATGTGATTTAGTTATCATGAATAATATGAATTTGATTCATATTATAAGGAGATTTATCTTAAATAATTAAAAGTGATTTAATTATCAAAGATGTAAATAATGTGAATGTGATTCATATTATTTGGGCACATGAGAATAGAGATCCAAGATGATTAAATGTGATTTATTCAACATGGATATCATTAATGTGGATAACACTATCCATATTAATCATATGTATTATAAATGTGATTTATAATATATAAGAGAGAGCTATTTGTAATTTACAATTTTTAATTAAATGTTGATGTGAATTGGATTCACATTGGACATTAAATTGAAAATGTAATTTACATTTTATTTTGGGTTGTGATTGTGATTCACAAATTTCCAATGGGAAAATTGCAATGTTCACAAAATAAATTGGATTTATTTTTTGTGAAATAATTTGCAACAAAAGTTGTTGCAAATATTGGAGAGAATCATGAGATAATGCAATCTCATGTAATATGGAAAGGAGGCTCCCTTCCTAACAAGGAGAGGGGACGACTACCAAGTCCTTATAGTACTCCTAGTCGTCCTCCCCCCTTTTATAGAAGGAGGCTTTCCTCCTTCCTAATTCTCCAATGGAGATTGATTTTATATAAATCAAATTATATTTAATATACATTTGATTTTTATTAAATTAATTGTTGTTTGTTTTTACCAACAAAATCCTAGCCATTGAAAGAAACACAAATCAATGAGAGCCATTGGATTTGTGTTGCCCATGAATTGAAATCCATGGATCCCAAAATATTATAAATAGAAGGGCAGTCCTTTGCTCTTCTGTACACACAAGAGAACATTAGTCTCTCTCTCTCTCTATTTCTCTCTACACGTCAGCCCCCTCTCATCCTCTCTCATGACCGTCCACCATGGATGCCCTAGAGAGAGTGTCCATCGCCGCAGCATCGTCGTTATGTTGCCCGATCGTTTGCTCGTGGATCTCTGTCTCCTTCGATGTGCCTCTCTCGTAAAGAATACGTCGGATCTCGTGTGTCAAGATTAGGAGATCCGCCGCTTGGATCATCAACATGGATTGCGAGAAGCACACTAATCATCCTCGTGCTCGCAAGCGTCTCCTCCTTCGGATCGGACTTGAGACAGGAGGTCTCTTTGTTTAGAGACACGACCGCAACCACTCTTCAAGAGGTAATCCTATTACTTGTTTGTGGTTCAGACAAAATGATCTGAGAAGTGTTCTTGGATCATGTGGTTTCATCACATGAAAATTTTTTAATTTCCGTTGAATAGAACAACTAGTGCGACTAGTCGTTCCTTGTCGTATTCGATACGACGCTCACGCTTCCGTGATGCGCTTGAGGATTATCCCATATCCTTTAAGTGGTATCAGAGCCTTAGGTCGGAGGTTTTGGATACGATCCATAAACCTAGGACGACTTCGGTTCGTTAGGGTTTGCAAAATTTTTACCGCATTTGATTTTTGCACATCTGTTTAGTGAATGAATTCGTCCCTGTTTAAAATGTTTAAACACTAATTAATCACGTGGATTTTGTTCCCCATTAAATAAGGAAACCATAGGATTTATGTTTACGTAATTTGGATTCTGTTTTCTCGAGATATGGTTTTTTTAATGAACATGTATTCACTGTTGCAGGAATTGCGAATCTTAACATGATTAATGAGTTAATTACTGTTTTGATCAGTCTCAAAATGCATGAAATATCACTTAGGTTCTGTCCTAATCAAATTATCAATCTTTGAAAATTAATTTTGTCTAATTTGGATTTAAATTGCTTGAGATATGTTAATTTTAGTAAGTAGGGGTCACTGCTGAAATTATAGTCCTAATCAAGAACCATGTGATTGTCAATTAGTGAAATTAATTGTTAATTTAATGAAATAATTATGGAAAATATTTGAGAAATATTAAATGATGATTATTTCGTTAATTGAATAGACCTCAACAAATAAATTGATTACATTTGATCTAGATCATAATTGGAAACACAATCATCAAACTCCTTACTTGAATAGGATTGGGAATTTGTCTAGCAAATTTCCTTATAATAAAAAATGTTTTGATTATTACTATATGGTATAATTTTGTTGAAGAATCGATGATAATCTCAAGTACAAAGTGATTGACTCGGCATTATTTTTTCCCGAGGCGGATATGGTGTCTAGTCAGGGATCGCTGGGGAAACGGGTCGCACCGGTTGCGGTCCGTCCCACTCCTGCCGGTACTGGCCATGATAGCGGGTAGGAAACGAATGATGCTTGAGAGATCATGATGTACTTTCTAATTGTTAAAATTCAAATTAAACGTACTTTGATACCATGTATTTAAGTAAAATCAAGTTTGTTGATTGAATTGGATTCATAATTAATTTAATGTGATTAAGTTAATTATATCCAAATTAAAAACACTCGATTATGAATAGATGTGTATTTCCCTTGGAAGAATTAATTATATGAATATGATTCATAATAATTGATTAAAATTTGAATATGAGGTGGAGGATCACATAAGTGACATCCATGGTCTCCTGTCAAGGCGAAGGGTTCTGTCGCCAGATATTGTTTGTGGGAGACGCATGTCCGAAGTGACAGCTCCTGCATACGATCCATTTGGATCAGGCTCATCGCTTCTCTAAAGAGTAAGGACATATGTGTAGTGACCCCAATATCGAGTCCTTATATTATTGGGGCGATATTGGATTGCGCATAGCGAGTTGTATTCATGTTGATGGTTGGTTCAATTAATGATGGGTCAACATCACCTTAGGGATGGTGGGCCCAGGTATTAAAGACCGAATTGGGAGATGCAAGTTGGACTTGCAAGGCAGAATGTGTTCCCTCTTCTTTTTATACGAGTTACAGGTTCTCATATTATTGGGATGTAACAAAGATAAGGAAGGAGATCCAAGATCTTGCGTGAGATATAATGGTAAGTATATCTCTTACATAGAAAGTGATTAAGGAAATGAACTTTCATTGTTGACAAGACGAGACAACTTTGATATAAAAATTCTTAAATCAAAGTAAGTTATATATTTATATATGTTTATGCAAATTTCTTGTTTCGGATAATCCTTCATTAATCCCACTCAATTTAATACTCAATAATAACCAGTAGAATATCGTGGATTTGACCCACGATCCAGATATTGTACTTGCAATTGGACACATAATGTATGTGGTTGCAATGTGCAAGTTTCCTCCTAATAACGAGGAATGATAATTAAATAGATAATAGGACTAAAACCCTAGGGTTTGTATGTCTCTATAAGTCTTGACCTCATCAAATGTACTTTTGAAGTGACATGTCGATAATGATCATAATTATCAAATAATCCTTATAAAATCTAAGAAAATGTTCTGGCATACATATGTGCTCTCGATGTATAATCATGAATGACATGGTTATCTGCATTATGCAGAATGGTGGCTCTATAGGAGATGATGTATTCAAATTGTTTGAGTACCTACCTGAACCTAAGTTTTAAGAGTTTAAATGGATGTAGATATGATGAGTGTCATCATTCTACTATCTATACTATAGTAATTCATGAAGCTTCATAATATTCATATTGTATGAATTGAATGAAGCATGTATAAATGTTGAAATACTCTTATATTGAAATTTTTGATTAAGAGATCCTTAGTCTTGAGCAATGGTTGCTTATATATAAAGGGTGCGCAGTGGAAGCATGGGTTGGACCCAAGTAAGAAGTATAGTCAAAGAGTTGACTGTACTTCTGTAACTTCCATATGACATCCAAAGAGTTGGATGAATGCCAATACTAAAATAAGTTGATGTGTTGATAGTATGACTATCAAATCTATCTAGAATCCTTAGAGAAGGAATCAGATAGTACATCAGAATAATCTACATATAATCATTAAAATTGACTTACTTATTTGATAAGATAAAGTCTAATAATTGTATCTCAATCTTCTAATGACACTTGCAATTGGTTGCGTATGTATTAGAATATTATTTGATCTTAAATGTTAATGGTCATCCATGTTAGAAGTGATGCAACTGTTGCAACAATTTCCATTGGATCAATAGGCTTCATATTTTCAGTGGGAGCCCTTAGTCTTAGAGAATGTCTCTGTGACCTGGATATTAGAATATACTCACAGTTTATTTCTAAATGTTGGAAATAAACATGAATTCTGGATAAAACTATCATAGAGAGTTATGATGGATATATTTCAGATAGTAATCTAACATCTAGTGGACTCCGCTAAATTAGAAAATTAGTGAATGGTTCATTAAGATTTCTAATACTGAAAATTAAACTTTTAAAGATCAATAGGAGGATGAAGACCACTTGACAATGATCTAGCGTAATGTTTTGGACATATGTCTGTTGATGAGAACAATGGACAAGTAAAAGATGAAACTTTAGAATGTCTAAAATTTCAAAACATGCATACTTATGAATATTTATTCAAAGTAAAATGTCCAATACACCCTTCTTTGGGAAAGGTGTAAGATGTCAAGGTATTCAGGATCTCATACATATTGATGTATGTGAATCATCTATATCGTAGTAAACATTATGGATATGTGATATCTATTGATGATTACGTATGATATGAGATTTCTTCTCTTCACCTAAGAAACCTTTGAAATGTTCAAAGATTTCACAATTTTGGTTTAGAACCAAAGTTTGAAGGAAGATGTAATGAATTTGATCTAACCAAGGTAGCTTATACCTATTAGATGAATTCAAGGAATACCTTATGAAGATGTGAATATCATTCATATCTCAATCCTCCTAATGAACCTTAAATCAATAGAGTTGTAGGGAGATACAATTGATCATATGTGACATGATATGATCAATGATTAATCTTAGCATAATTATCTCTTAGTTTCCATGTATATATATGTGATAGAGACTACATTATATATCCTTACAAGGTTCCATGCTAGAAAGCTAGAATCTAGCACTAGAGAGTGCTACTTCATTAGGAAAATAAAGGATGGTATTGGATACCTACTTTATGACCTTGAGATTCTTAAAAGATCTCATATTTGAGAATGTGATTCTTATAGGATGACTCTATTGAGAATCAAGATGAACATGAAGTGAAGGAACTCATTTAATCTTGAGAAGATAATGAGGCTCCTAAAATCGGAAACTAAATAGACAATATAAGATGAAACACTAATACCTCTTCAAATAAGTTTGAAGATAGAATCCATGTGTCAGTTGAATCTGACAATGACCTAACTTCATGTGATGAAGCTTCCGAAGATCGTAGCATGGAGAGATGGATGTTAGCAATAAAGTCTAAAATTAACTTCATATACAAGTGTTGTATATGGACCCTCGAGGATCCACCTATAAGGGTTAGACCCATTATGGTGTAAATGGATCTTCAAGAAAAAGAGGGAACCTGATGACAAGGTAGAGAACTTCAAAGCACGGTTCGTAGCCTTGAGCTACACACCGAAGAGAAGACATCGCTTGCAATGAGACTTTCTCTTCAATAAACCCATCTGAATATTGCTAACCCTAGCTACACAACTTGGCTATGGCATCTTCAAGATGTGAGTCAAGATTGTATTCCCTTATGAATATCTCTTTGAGGATATTCACATGAAGTAGCCCCAGGGCTTCATGGTTGAGGAAAGTAAGGTGTGCAAGCTAGAGAACTCCATCTATTGGACTCAAATAAGCTTCTTGTAGTTGGAACATTGGATCTGATGAATTCATAAATGTTATGATTTCAGATAATATCTTGATGTACCATGTGAAGCTTAGTGGGAGTGCCATTGTGTTCATCGTAATATATGTAGATGATAATAATAAGTGTTTTATAATGTGGTTGTTCAAAACCTCGAGATGTGATCTCAAGGATACCTCTTAGATCTTAGTTCTGAAGTTGTTCAGAAGCAAAGAGAAGAGGGTACCGGGACAGACACACTAATAGTACACCTTAGACATTTCCATTTTCTGGAAAATTCCAAGAAAAGGTTCTTTTCCTCAAAGATATGGTACTGACCTATCTAAAGGGATATCACCTCAAAGAGTTGAGGATGTGAATGCAAACTGCTTGCCCTTGTGCATCAGTTCCAAGATGTGTACGATAGCCAGATGTCTACCATGCAGTGGGAGTAGTAAACTGTTACAAATCCTACTATGGTGATAAAATACTTGATTGCAGAAATAATGATATCTTCATAGAAGGCAAAACTTTTGAGATAGTGATATAAAAGTCTTATCTTCAAGAAATTAAGATATTATAGATAGTGATCTAAAGGTCTTAACTACGAATACCTTAGGAGACAGAGATCTCCAGGAATAAGGGTATTCTGATAAGGATTATGGTAATACCGGTTATAATAATTGTTGAGCAGTAGTATTAAGGACGTTATAACTGCTTTGACTGTATTGAGTATTGGTTGCATAAGATGCAACATTCGCATTGGATGCAAACACTCACTAGGAGATATGCAAGTATCGTAAAAGGACTTAGCATAGTCTCTTGGGAACAAAGTGATTGATCAACTTACCTAGCTATTTTCTAAATAGCTTGTGTTTGTGACATGAGTGTGGGATTAAATGATTAGCCCATTAATGGCTCTTTGGGCTAGTTAAAGATTGTTGGACAAGCGAGCCCACGGTGTGCCATTATGCAATAAATGTTATTGCGAATATCATTCCCTAATCTGAAATGAAGAATACATAATTTGCATAAAAGGTCCCTTAGTACAATTAGGGTTATGTACCATGGCCATCTTGATGATAACACAGCTCTGGATTCAAATATTGAATCATAGAGGCTGGTGCTTGAATGAACATCTAATGAGTTTTAGATTGAGGACTCATTAAGCATCGTTAAATGATTGTAAAGAGATGATCTCCAGCCTGAGTAGGAGATGGCAATCCTTTCTCAGTTAGGCTGATATCTGACCGACCTCTTGATGCAGGTCCTCTGCATAGGAAAAGAGATTCGGAGGTGTCAGATTAGTTAGGGCAAAGAGTTGACTTAAAGAGATCGAGATAACCAAAGTCCTATATCGTATGTTGTCATGATATAGGCATGCATCCTCTGACTGGAGACAGATGTGTTACTATATGCCTGAGTATGTATATTTGTCAGACCAATAGGTTGATGACCTAATCAAGATCTATACACCGGTGCACTGGTGTGCATGCAAGGGCATATGAGTAATACGATATCTCAAAGGGATCATACAAGTTCAGTTACCGAACCGGAAGATATGAGCTCACTCATGAGATGTTGGGAAGAATCAAATTCCGTGCACGGCCGTCTCGCTTTGGATGCTTGACTGAATTTGTAGGTTTGATATATACTTTTGGAAAGTATATGATCGAGACCTAGGTATGATATATGCTTTTGGAAAGTATATGATCAATACCGACTCCAAATGATCGAATGAGAAACTTAATGACAAAATCTGAAGTAGACAGTGTAAAATTAATCTTATACTTCAGACTTATTCTGATCTTCTAGTATGCAGGATGTAGAAGTATTGGGAATACTTGAGGGCGATGTGATCATAAACGATTGTATAACCATGACGCTTCCATTCCTAGGGAGTGATGAAACGGGTCTGATTTTTAGTGACTCCTCTTAGTAGAGAAGTAATCTGATGTTAGTCCAAATGTTGGACATTGATTTCAATATGATTCAGATTCAAAGAGAAGATTAGATTTGCGGTCTTGATTTTATCAAGTATCTATGGGAGGCCCGAGATCTGGATTTGAGATGTTATCTCAATATCCAAGTCACTATACGTGGAACTATACAATTGCCTTGTCCTTATCTCCAAGTATTCGTGGAGAGAGTGCATTATCCTTGAAAGAGTTCATGGATAATTCTATTGTTGATATATGTATCAGAGCATTAAGAAAATGGATGACTAAATGTGACTTAATTATCATGAATAATACGAATTTGATTCATATTATAAGGATAATTATCTTAGATAATTAAATGTGATTTAATTATCAAAGATGTAAATAATGTGAATGTGATTCATATTATTTGGGCACATAAGAATAGAGATCCAAGATGATTAAATGTGATTTAATCAACATGGATATGATTAATAAAGATAGCACTATCCATATTAATCATATGTATTATAAATGTGATTTATATTATATAAGAGAGAGAGCTATTTGTAATTTACATTTATTAATTAAATGTTGATGTGTATTGGATTCACATTGGACATTAAATTGAAAATGTAATTTACATTTTATTTTGGGTTGTGAATGTGATTCACAAATTTCCAATGGCATGATTGCAATGTTCACAAAATAAATTGGATTTATTTTTTGTGAAATAATTTGCAACAAAAGTTTTTTTCAAATATTGGAGAGAATCATGAGATAATGCAATCTCATGTAATATGGAAAGGAGGCTCCCTTCCTAACAAGGAGAGGGGACGGCTACCAAGTCCCTATAGGAATCATAGCCGTCCTCCCCCCTTTTACAGAAGGAGGCTTGCCTCCTTCCTATTTCTCCAATGGAGATTGATTTGATATAAATCAAATTATATTTAATATATATTTGATTTTTATTAAATTAATTGTTGTTGGTTTTTACCAATACAATCCAAGCCACTGAAAGAAACACAAATCAATAAGAGCCATTGGATTTGTGTTGCCCATGGATTGAAATCCATGGATCCCAAAATATTATAAATAGAAGGGCACCCCTTTCTCTTCTTTACACACAAGAGAACATGTATCTCTTTCTCTCTTTCTCTCTACACGTCAGCCCCCGCTCATCCTCTCTCATGGCTGTCCACCATGGATGCCCTAGAGAGAGTCTCCATTGCTGCAGCGTCGTCGTTATGCTGCACTATCATTTGCTCGTGGATCTCTGTCTCCTTTGGTGCTCCTCGCTCGTGAAGAAGACGTCGGATCTCGTGTGTCGAGATCAGGAGATCCGCCACTTGGATCATCAACTGGGATTGCGAGAGGCACGCAATTCATCCCCGTGCTCACAAGCGTCTCCTCCGTCGGATCGGACTTGAGACAGGAGGTCTCTTCATTTTGAGACTCGATCACAACCGCTCTTAAAGAGGTAAACCTATTACTTAATTGTGGTTTAGACGAAATGATCTGAGAAGTGTTCTTGGATCATGTGGTTTCGTCACATGAAAATTTCTTAATTTTTGCTGCATAGACCAACTAGTGTGACTAGTCGTTCTTCATCATATTCGATACGATGCTCACGCTTCTGTGATGCGGTTGAGGATTATCCCATATCCTTCACTACATCCATCTAAACTCTAAAAGACTTTGGTTCAGGTTGGCATTCAAATATTTTGAATACATCACCACTTGTAGAGCCACCATTCTGCAAGATGCAGTGAACCATGTCATTCATGATTAAATGTCGAGAGCACATTTGTATGCCAGAACATCTTCTTAGATTTATATAAGGATTATTTGACAATTATGATCATTATTGAATGATACTTCCAAAGCACATGATAATGAATCAAGACTATAGAGACGTACGAACCTTAGGTTATTGCTTATTGTCTATTTAGTTGTCATTCCTCATTATTACGAGGAAACTTGCACATTGCAATAACAAACAGTATGTGTCCAACTACAAGTACAATTTCTTGATCATGGATCCAATCCACGATATTTTACTGGTTATTATTGAGTATAGTATTGAGTGGGTTTAATGAAGTATTATCTGAAATAAGAAATTTGCCTATATATACACACACACATACATATTTTACTTTGATTTGGGTATTTTCATATCAAAGTTGTCTTGCCTTGTCAACATTGAAAGTTCATTCTATTAATCACATTCAATGTAAGAGATATACTTATCACTATAACTTAAGCAAGATCTGGAATCTCCTTTCTTATCTTTGTCACATCCCAATAATATGAGAACCTGAAACTCAAATAAAGAGAAGCGGGGACACATTCTGCCTTGTAAATCCAACTTGCATTCCCAATTCGGTCTTTAACACCTAGAACCACCTCCCTTAAGGTGATGTTAACCAACCATCAACAGGATTATAACTCATTATGCACAATACAATACCACCCCAATAATATGAGGACTCAATATTGGGGTGACTACGCATACGACCTTACTCTTTCGAGAAACAAAGAGCCCGATCCAGATGCGCTCGTATGCAGGAGCTGTCATTTTAGATAGGCATGATAGTCATGTAGTTCTGTCTGAAGCAGACTGCGATTTCAATGCAGTGATATGAGATACATACCTCTCTTTGAAATACACTTGGAACCTAGAAATCCTCTCTCTTGAGGTTGACCAGGAAATCACAGTCGACACAAGCTCTTATGGGACATGGGAGATAGAATCAAATTTGTTGATGCATCTCTTCGATTCAGATGATTCATTCTAGCCTGAACGCGGTGAATTCATTGCAGATATGTTCGACACATTGTTAATTGAACAACAACTGACTGAGGTGAGCAACACTTCCTCTAAGGTTCAGACGGATCATCCCCCAACCGACACAGTTTTTGAAGTGATTGAGAGGTAAGCCAGATCAGAACTTGAATTAAAGCCACTTCCGATAGGCCTTAAGTATGCTTTCCTTGCAAGTGTAGAGAACATGTATCCGATAATCATTAGTAGCAGACTGACCTCGAATCAAGAATCTCGACTTCTCGAGGTTCTAGAGAAAACCGTAAGGCACTTGGCTAGCACATCTCGGATCTCTGTGGGATACATCCTTTCTGTATTCACACTACATTTATTTGGAAGAAGATGCCAAGTCGTCCTGAGAATTTCTAAGAAGACTGAACCCAAACTTACGTGATGTTGTCATGAAAGAAATCACGAAATGGTGTGACGCTGGTTTAATTTATCCCAGCTCCGATTACAAATGGGTGAGCCCACTGCATGTAGTTCTGAAGAAATTGGGTCTCACCGTGGTTACAAATTACAAAGGAGAGGATATCTCTACTCGGGTACCAACATCCTGGCATGTATATGCTAACTGCCGCCGTCTGAATGCAGCAACCAAGAAGGACCACTTCCCCTTATCGTTCATTGACCAAGTATTAGAAAGACTAGCCGACAAGGAGTTCTTCTGCTTTTTGGATGGGTACTTCGGGTCCAACCAGGTGGCAATCGCCCCTGAAGACCAAGAGAAGACTACCTTAACTTGCACGTTCAACACCTACGCTTTCTGAAGAATGCCCTTTGGCCTGTGCAACACACCTGCTATATCGCAAAGATGCATGCTTGCAATTTTTGTCGAGATGGTAGGCATCTTTCTCGAGATGTTTATGGACGACTTCTCCATCTATGGTGATAGTTTCGATTCCTATCTTGAGCACCTGGACAAATTACTTTAGAAATGATGTGAAATCAATATAGTGTTATCATGGGAAAAGAGCCACTTCATGGTCACAGAGGGTATTGTGTTGGGTCATATTGTTTCCAAGCGTGGCATGGAAGTCGATCCGACAAAGGTGGATGTGATTGCCAATCTAGAGCAACCTCAGACAATAAAAAATATGAGGTCATTTTTGGGCCATGTGGGATTCTACAGAAGATTCATTCGTGACTTTAGCTGCATCGCCCGACCTCTTACTGAATTGTTGTGCAAGGAGACTGAGTTCAATGTTGATAAGCAAGTTCTATTTTCATTTAATCTGCTGAAGGAGATAATCACTCAAGCTCCAGTCCTATAGCTGCCAGATTGGTCTCTTCCTTTTGAGATCATGAAGGATGAGTCAGATTTTGCAGTTGGGGTTGTTCTAGGATAGAGGAAAAATAAGGCGCCTTATGTCATTCACTATGCCAGCAAAACATTAGAAGAAGCTCAAAGAAATTACACAGTTATAGAGAAAGAATAGCTGACTATGATTATCGCCCTTGATAAGTTCATATACTATTTGCTTGGATCTAAAGTCATCATCTACACTGACCACTCTGCTATCTGATACTTGTAGCAGATGAAGGATACCAAGCCCAGACTGATCAGATGGATCATTCTGTTACAAGAGTTTTTTTTTGGAAATCAAGGAAAAACATGGAGTTTAAATTGTGGTAGCAGATTACCTCTCCAGAATTGAGCAACAAGAGACTCAACTGAGCGGTGCACCCATGATGGACACCTTTCCTGACAAGTCGATTGTGGCCGTATATTCACTCCTTTGGTATGCCAGCATTATGAACTACATCTTTTCATGTGTAGTCCTGCAATATTGGATGAAAATCAAGAAGGAAATATTCTTGTCCACTATCCATTTCTGCCAATGGGAAGACCCACTTTTATTCAGGGAAGGAGGGGATTACATTTGGCACAGGTGTATTCCTCAGGAAGAGAATCATAGTGTCGTTGAGCATTGTCATTCGCTCAAATCTGGTGGATATCACTCTGGAGATAGAACGACAAAGAAAGTATTGCAGTGTGTCCTTTGGTGGCCTACACTATATAAGGATGACGCAACATTTGTCAAGCGCTGCATTGACTATCAGAGACTGGAAGGAACCCTTATAGCTAAAGATTCCATGCCCCTGAAGTTCATTCAGATAGCACATGTATTCGATGCTTGGGGAATTGACTTCATGGGACCTTTCCCCAACAATCAGGGATACGAGCACATCCTTCTTTTGATTGATTACCTGAGTCATTTGGTTGAAGCTATCCCTGCCCGAGCTGCTGACAGTTGTACAGTTTGTTGATTTCTGAGAGAAAACATCTTTGTGCGGTTCAAGATTATAAAGATACTCATATCAAATGGGGGCATTCACTTCATCAACTAAGAGGTCAAGAAATTGATGAAGGAATACACCATCGAGCATCGAGTCACATATCCTTTCCATCCTCAGACCAATGGCATGGTTGATTTATCAAACTGAGAAATCAACATGATCCTCCAGAAGCTTGTAAATCCAGACAAGAAAAATTGGTCCCAACACTTGGACTCCGACTTTTGGGCATATAGAACTGCTTACAAGTCCCCGTTGGTCATGTTTCCCTACCATCTTGTATATGGAAAGCCATGCGATCTGCTAGTGGAATTAATTCACAAATCATTATGGGCCATTAATATCTGTAATCTGGACTAACAACAAGGTGGTCAGAAAAGAAAAGAAGATCTGAACAAGCTCTTGGAATTCAGAGACTATGCATATGATAACACATTGATGTACAAGAAGAAGGTTAAACGTTGGCATGACCGACACATCAGATGAAAGACCTTCAAGACTGGACAGAAAGTGTGGCTATTTGATGCAAAGTTGAAGATCTTCAAGGGCAAATTAAGGAGTAAATCTACAGGGCCATTCAGAGTTCAAGAAGTGCGTGACAACATAAGCATTGTGATATAAGAATTGTCTCCTAATGCACAACCATTTGTCATCAAGGGTCCGTTACTAAAGCCTTATCTCGAGCGTGACACTTTCCTTATCATTGTAGACTTTGTTCAAGTGATATGCACCATAGGCGCATCCACAACTATAGTAGCATCAGAAGATTTAGATAACACTCAAAAACTCTTCCTCTAAGTTTCATATTTTTCTTCTTTTCTTCTTTTCGATTCATTTTTCTACTTATACCAAAAAATGTTACCCCTTTTTGTTAGTTTTCCATAGTTAGGATGCACTTTGTTCGAAGTATAGGGGTGTGCACCCTGAGCTCTTTCATGCTTTGATCCCCTACATTGTCTACTCTTTTTGTCTGTACTTAGGGATATCTAACCCAAAGTATAATGGGAGACTGTCTGAATTGTGATTTGTTCATTCGCACCCTTGACCCTCCCGACCTTTGTTTATAGTCTTCTATACTTAAGATTATTTGATCCTAAGTATTGGGGGGTGTCAACTTCTCATTCATTTCTTTCCTCATTCATTCATTTATTCTTTAGGCTTTTCTATATTAAGTACGAGTTTTTTTTATCTCTTTTTCTCTCCGATCTAAGAGGACATCACTCAAGCTAAGTATAAGGGGGTCGTATATACTCTATATATACTTTAGCCATAAGTCATGCTTTCATATTATTAATAAGTATGGCTAAATCACTAGTTATAAACAAACATATACAATTCGATTAAATTACATAATAAAAATATGTCTACTATTCCTCAAATTCTTTTTGTATATACTAATTAATAAATCACGTAAACATGTTTTGAAAAGGATTGAAAAATAGCTGGAAAATCTGTTTGAAAAAATATTTTGAAAACTATTTGACAACTATTTTTCAAAAAGTTTTCACCGTCTGTAAAAATATTTTGCTTGAAAAATTTCCTTTTATTTGTGTGAATAAAAATATTTTGAAAAACTATTTGCAAATGGTTTTGAAAATGGTTGCAAAAATATTTGGAAAATCAATATATACTGTTTGAAAAACCTTTGCAAGGTGATTTTTAAATGTATGCAAAATGTTTGTAAAAATTATTTGCAAAAATTATTTTGGACTATAATTCTCAAAAATTGGTTGTAAAATCATTTTCAAATAAGTTCGAGGAATATAACTAACTCTTGTAAATAATAAGATGCATCCATGTGTAAATATTTTGTTCCAAAAATCTTCTACTTTTTTAAGTCCCAAAAATATTTACAAAATCTTTTTCAAAAATTGCATAAAAATTTGCAAGACCTCTTTCAAAAATCCACGAAACATTCAAAACTTTCAAAATTACATCACCAAAATATTTTCTACATTATACATATCATTCACATTTTTCGGATTGAGTTCGATAACTGAACAAGTCCAAGCAAAATTCAGAGATTGGAGCTTGGTTGGACCTTAAATTTACCTAATTACAGGAACCTTATAGGAATCGGAATTGGGGTAGTTCAGGTCTAGATGACTTAATTCTTTAAGAATCGTGACACTTGGTTCAATGGATTCTTGACTGCCTAAGTAGAATATTTCGAAGCACACACATGACTTTTGTTGATAATGACCTAACATGGACACTCGTACATTTTACTTGGCTCAACTTAGTTGAGGGGATTGGATTTTTCGATTTGAGACACACACAAGTGGAAACATTTGTCCTCCTCTATGGAGTGAAGCGTACCCCAACCCATCCAGTGGCATCGATGTCCAAAGATAGGAGAGTGTGGGTTGCAATAATGCTTCAAAAAAGGGATACTCTTCTAGCTCAAGAGGAAAAACTCCTTATGTAAATGTTGTTGTATTTAGTATTTCATAAAAAAGTTAAAACCAAAAAAAGTGGACATGCCTGATTGAAAATAAAATGCCTGTCAGAGTGTATATATTTGTATAGTCTATAAAGCAAGCTTGAGCTTCAAAGTCATATCATCTGAGCATGCAGCTGGATGACTGGGCTACACTGGTCCATCATCCTAGGATAGGTAGCTACACTGGATACCATCCATTCTTCTCTTCACCCCCTCCTATTGAGCTTGTTGCCACTTGAACTTAGAAGGGAATGCACTGCTCATCGAGGAAAGAGTTTCTAGATTGAGGAATCATTGGGTTGTCATGCTGGAGAAGTCAGTCTATTGGTCATTTCAATTGTAGGGGGGCCACCATCACATAAACTATACAAGTAAGATTCATAGTTGTAAGGGTTTGCATATGAGTTGAAGTATTTTGACCTAGCTATTGAGAAGATTTGAACATAGTTTCAGGAGTCTCGAAGGCTGTTGTGTTTCAGATCTGATTCCCAAGAAGGTTCAGACCACAATAAAATTCCAAATGTCCAACTTAAGCTCCAAACTTTGATTTTGTGAAGACAAGTTTGATAATTAAATTTAATCCACTTTCTTTCTTTTTCTTTTCTTTGTTTTTTTCTGACACTTATTGTATAAATGTTAGCCAGATTGCCAAAGCCAGCTCAGCCTCTTGCGGGAAGAAGACCTGGTCTCATGCCTCACATCCACTCGCTGCCGGGGAATTCCACTCTACCGAGCCTAGCTCTCTCTTTCCCTCGGAAAGGGACTATCAAAGTCAAGTATAGGGGGGTGGTGAATTTCTATTTCATTAACTTTATTCTATAATTTTGGCCTTAAAACCCCTAGCTAATGCATGTAAATAACATTAATTTGTAGAAAATAACATTCATTGTTTATTGCATTCATTGTGTAAATAATATCATTTTAATGCCAAAATTATAGAATAAAGAAAATACATGGAATAAAATATCAAAGGTATTTTATGACCCTAAACCTCAACATCAAATCAATACTTGAATTGGTCGACAAGGAATAAAGTAGGGGAGACAAGGGCCAATAATACAATAAAAACCCAATTCTTTTATTCATTCAATAAAGTATTTTTAGGACCTATTTTACTCTTTATTATTTATACCTCAAATAAAGAAACTTTGAACATGAATGTTGTAGATAATAATGTATAGAAAAAAACAAAATTGATTTCATGTAAAAATAACATACAATGTACTTTTTATACGTAGAAGAAAAAGCCAAAACCCTAACTTCTCAGACCCATATCTCTTAAATAAAAATTTAAAATGTATCAAAATCACCTTTAAATGCATATAACTTTTAATAAGCTACTTAATGATGGTTGTTTCATATTTTGTTGGAGTTAATATGCGGAAGTTAGCTTTTGGACCCCTATTGTACTATATAACCAAATAAAATATTCATTTTATTTATTCTTTATTATTTTTATAATTTTATTTCTTTATAATTTTGTAAATATTATTTATAACTTATGTACGTATTAAAACTAGAATAAAACCCTAAATAAATCAATAAAATTTATAAATGTACAAAAATACATAGATAAAATACATATACCTATATTATTTATACCCTTATTTATTTATGTGTACAAAAAACTTCAGATATAATAAAAATATAGTTATACACCTAAAAATAATTTGTAAATATACAAAATATGGGAATAAAATAATAAAATGGAATATAAAAATAAAAATAAAATGGCCAAAACATAGATGAATATACCTATAAATGCACCCTTAAAAATTAACTTATAATAAATAACACCAAAAATCATATTAAAGTAATACATAAAATAATAAATATTTTTTATTTTATAATAAAAATAAATATAATCATTTAATTTTTTTAAGTCGTTTATTTTTTTAATAAATATGTTGTTTTGTCGTGATTTGGGCTGAAGGGGCCCAATCACAATGTTCCGTTCATTAACCCCTTGTCAACTCATCCCCTAGTGTTCTGACTTTTCAGGAGTGTCGTTTCCCATGATTTTCTCCATTTTTTCCTTGGTATCCAATCCATCCTTTTTGTTGATGCTCCATGCAAACATCAAGCTCGATTATCATAAATCCATGCCAAATTTCTAAAACTCTTGTACATATCTTCGATTCATCCCTAAGAACCATTCAATAAGGGTCCTTAGCTTTGTCTATAAATAAGCCCCTCTGCCTCCTCACTTGATTTTGATCCTTCTCTGAGACTTGAAGTCCCCCATCGTGAGTGTGCACGTGTTCCTGGTGATAGTGTAGCTTTCATTTTATGTTTTTTATTTATGCCTTTAATCACTTTAGTTGTATAGATTAGAGATAATCTTCTACTAGAGCTCTAGAGCTCCGGTCATGTTCTCACCATGAATCGCTCGGTCTCTGACCCGTCTCTCCACCCCATCATCTTCCCCTTTCATTTCTACCCTACTTCCTATGCTCTTGTCACCCAGATCACCCAGTGATCTGGAAATTGATGCTCCTCCTCCGTCATATGCCAGAGCATCTCCATTCCACCCGTCCAGTGTGCATCCTAGTTTCGCAACATGTTGAGGCAATTCACCCAGAGCCAATAAACCTCTTTGTGCAGTTGCCAAGGTGAAAGGACTCCTTTTGGAGCTTAATTGCACCTGGATGAGGGTCCCCAGGGGCTTCTAAATTACCAACGTCCCATGACCCCATCGTTGGGTCTTGGATCATCTAGAGTGCCTCGATCGATGTAGACAAGCTCCCTGAAGGTGTAGAGCCCAAGAACTACATCATAAGCCGTCGGTGGGCAGAGGAATGTCGATGTAAAGTCTAGAAAAGGTCACCTTGTTCCCTGTTCTTTGCACGCAGCAGATACCGTCCGATGGAAGACGCCCTTCCAGTTTCAATCTCCGTCATCTGCTCTACGATCGCCTCGGTAATTCTATGGGGCTCACTATTAGATCAGAATCGAGCATCGGCAAAGCATTATTGCGGACGGACAGCTCGACACGTGGTAAGTGGATCGACCTCAGTCGCATGTTGGTGCGCCAAATGCAGGTAATATACACATTTCTCATACATTATTTTTGTATTTAGTTATTTGTCCTGTAAATAAAATATGTTTTGTGAATAAAATGGAAAATTTGCATGAAGACCCCTATACTTTTTGCATATTGCACTTAGGTCCATGCTAGGTCACCTCACGTGTCATCCCACGTGAAGTGGCCATTTTACAAGTATACCATTCTAGTTTTCTATTTTATATTTAGGCCAATATATGTCAATATACATTGTATATTTCAAGGAAAATTATGCCTCAGACGTTTAATTTATTTGTAATTATGCCCCTCCTAGTTCATGGATTTTTGGTTCTTGGATTTCATTTATTAAAAATAGCTTGCGTACTCCTTAAATTATGAAAAAACAAGGTTAAATGCCTACAACATGTATTTTCATGACCCATTTTTATTTTAGCACTTTGGGCATTTTGATTATGAATTAAAATTAAAATGAGCACATTTTTGTCCCTGTTTATATTAGAAAATTCCAAAAAACCATAAAAATGTTTTGAAAAATTCTCAAAAAACTATACGTTGTCTATTTAGTATACTTTAACCACAGACTAAAACCCCTAAAAATAGGAAAAGAAAAAAACTAAAAATTGAAAAGCTCTAAAATCCAACAAAAATATTAAAATTCACAAAAATCCAAATACATGTTTTTCTACTTATGAATTCCATTTATGTTATTATATTTCTATTAAAATTGATTTAAAGAATTTTGGATGTATTTTGCTATTTTTAATCTTCATTTCAATGTCGGCCTATTATTTAATCCCTGATTTTGGATATTTTTTACTTTAAAAATGCATAAAAATTACAAAAATTCCTGAAAATTTCTAAAAAATAGTAGAAAATAATATAAAACAAAAAAACACTTTACTTTTTGTATTTAATTTATTTATATTAGAATCTATAATTATACTACTATATTAACATATATAGCATTATAGTGTATTATATTAAAAAGGAAAATGAAAATAAAAAAAATAAAAAATTGATAATATATATATATATATATATTAAAAAATATAAAATTGAAAATCGACAAAAAAATAGATATATATGTCTATATATATTTTAAAAATATATATATAATTAAAACCTCAAGAATATATATATGTATATATTTATTTATTTATTTATTTAAGTATTTATATATATATATATGTATGTATAAAGGACATGTTTGTACATAATATCCATTGATTAGAAATAATCATAAGCTACTAATTTTGCTCTCTATGGTTCGAATCTACATGCTTTTATTCTATTCACGTGGTTTTGTAGAGAACAATAAAATTTATCTCCACATTTTGCTATTCACTGCTTTATCTATGTCATTGGTTAATTGTTGACTAATCGAGATTTATCGAGTAGTCAATGCATCGACTGCAATTTCTCCTTGTGAAACCGTACGACCATCGATAATTTTTTGTTATAAGTATGTAACTAAAGATTATAATCATTTATGGTTGTTGGGTTCACAAAGAGGGGAAGGACCTAAATGTGGGTTAGGGGTCATTGAGTAAATATGCAAGTAAACCCATTTAAATTCGGATGAGCCTAGAAGTATGAGCCCTAAGATAATTTTATATAAGTACGTACAAGGTTTATGGGAGTACTGGAAACTTATCTAAGATGTACATACTTCAAATGCATGCCAATGGAGGCACCTCGTCCCTAAAGTGATAAATACTTTAGAGTCATAGCACGAGACCTAGCATGGTCAAGACCACAAACTTACAATAAAAGTAAAATGGACCAACAGAGCAAATGAAGTGTTGGGATCTTTGTTAGGATGCACATACCTCAATGTATGCCTAATGAGACACCCCAACCATAAGGTACCTTGTACATTGGAGTCATAGCGTGAGACCTAGTATGAGCCAAGATCGTAAACTATCCATGTTGCTGAAGTTAGATAACTAAATGGATACACCAACAGAGGTCAAATGTCATTGTCATGTAGGACCAACTGACTGGTTTGTTAAGTGCCCTTATAAAGGGTGAGTTGACTTATAGGGGCTAAATTTGGACCATATGTATATGCAGGTAATTGTTAGTACCCATGATGATATATATGAGATGTGGGGTGATCTGAGGATGATAGGACGACAATGGGTTATGGTACCTTTTTCTAGTATCCATAGAAACATACATAATCATAAGTACTCCTATCTGTTTGGGAATGATATTGATATGCTTATTATATAGGATGTTATGCCTTGTCTGTGTCCTACACCACAGTGGACGTTCATCAATGGATAGTGGATTTGGGCTATTCTGCTACTGTGTTTGCATGGGTAATGGTTTGCTACACATGTCAGACTTAGCCATGTTAAAGGATAAGTATATTTTAGGTATTGCAAGGTTAGTTGAATTGTCCAATCTGTCAGGGTTGTCTGAAGACACGCCCTTCACCACACTTAACTATGTAGATTTATATTATTTGCAGCAGATGATAAAGAACAAGTTAATAAAAAAAATATCACACAAGAAATAATTTTTAAATTAATCCGTACGGTCAATTACTTGGGCAAATCCCAAGATCAAACTCAAGGAAGTATAATGATGGTCTAGAATTATTTTTTAAAACAACTTAGGATTATTTTTTCAAAAGATAAATTTTTATGGGTTTTTGCAAATTTTTATGATTTTTAAACAAATGCTGCAATAAACAGAAGCAAATACGATGAATGATTTTTTTAGATTTTCTTATGCAATAAAACAAACGAAATGAGAGAAAAAAATAAAATAATGCATTTTTTATGAATTTTTCGAATGATGGTGAATGCATAGTAAATTATGCAAGAGAGCAAGTAGACCAATCAATTAATATCTATGCTCCATGAATTTTAGAAAATAATTGATTAATAAATATCAAATTGAATCCCAAGAAAAGCACCCTATTTCCATAAATTTCTGAGCAATAAAAATTATTATTAGAGAAAATATGTCTCGAAGATTAATGAATAACTTCCTCAAATTTATTGATAAAAATATCACAAAAAATTGATTCTGCAAAACACAACCTAGTCATGAATGGAAGTTCAATTTATCTCCTTCGGTTAACTTTGGTTTCTGCAAAATAATCTACGGGTTTCTTTGGTACCCATTGCTACGGATCATTTGAGTATTATTATGGTTCTTTGGATTGCTCATAGGTTCCATCATTTTTTGCCTTTAACTTGGATAGAAATCTTATTACTAGGTAAACCAAGTTTTACAAGCTTTATAGACTTACAATAGCTGCTTTTTCTAGGTTGTACTGTAACCCATACTTAGTTCTACTCTAGTAGTTACTCCCTAGAAACATGTCTAAGTTTTTCTTACCCTTTGTGATTTCTGCTAAATCATTTATTGGAGTATGTGTGTTTTGTTTAATTCACCTACATTGTTTTTTAGCTTTTCTATGTTTGTTTTAAGCAATTTTATTGAGTTCTATGTAGTTTTTCAGATAAAGATAAACTATATGTGAGTTCTCTAATATGATCTTTTAGAGAGCTAGTCTCTTTTGAATGATCTTCTATAGTGGTGTGCGCGGTTAGTTTTAGCAGCTTATTTTCCTTTGTCAACTTAACCACTAAAATAGGTAAATCGGAAAGAGATTCTTGTAATTCATCTAAAGTTGCTTATTCAGAAATTACCTTTTCTCCTTTGAGAGCCATGAGTCCAAGCATTTTTTATCTTTGCTTGAATCATTTGATTCACTTGCAAAAAAATGTTGAAGTGTAAGAGTCAGAGTTGGAAGAATCCCATGTTCCTTTAAAAGCTTTCCGCTTTGGATACTTGTGATGGTGTTTGTGACTTTTTCTTCACTCATTTTTGAGGATCTTCTTCCCGTTGTTGGAAGCCTTACTTCGAAGTTATTAAGGGCTTCATTTCTTGAGTAGAGGATGTTCTTTCTTGAAATGTACCTTCTTCTTGCAGTTGAAGCATTATTGATTATTTCATTTTTTGCATCTTTTCTTTTGAAGAACTTCTTAAACTTCCCAGTGAACATGTCAAGATCATTCTCTGAGCTGCCTTTAGAGGTTGATTATATTTCCAGAAATGCTATCTCTTTCTTCTTCTTTACTTATGCATCTACTCCAGTTGTTCTAGTCTTCTCGACTTTGTAGGCTAGAAGTTTGCCTATCAGTTCATCAACCGGAAGAGTGTTGACATCATTGGCTTCTTTTATGATAGTTGTAGAAGTGCTCTGCATTGATGAGTTCAACTTTGAGATTCCTTATATGATTGATGATCGTTGAGACTCTTATGTACATCTCTCTGATGGATTCTCTGTTTTCCATTTTTAAGAGATTGTATCTCTGTTGTTGCATATTGATATGAAATTCTTCTAGCTTCATCGTACCTTCCTACTTGACACTGAGCTTGTTTCAGATCTCGTATGATGTCTTGCATGCTGACACTCGACTGAACTTATCTACTATGATGGCAGAGAATATAACATTCATAGTTTCCGAGTTGTATGTTGCTTTCTTCTTATCATCATCAGTGAGAACCGTTCCGGTAACCGGTCTTGTATACTCCGTGCTTATGATATTCTAGATATTAATATTAAAAGATTCTGAGAATATCTACATACGTACCTTCCAGTTGTTATTATTAGTTCCATTGAAGTGTGGTGGCGTGACGATTGGCTAGCTTTTAAAGACCTTGCTTGTTATGGCTTCCATGTGTATGTCCAGGTTGTTACTCCGAGATATTGGTCCAAGCTTTGATTCTAAATCTTAGTTAGAGAATCCTGACACCACTAGAGGGGGTGAATAGTGTTTTGAGGAGCCTTTGAAATCTTTGCAGAATTACCGGCAAGTTTGAAATCTTTGCAGAATGACCGGCAAGTACAGAAAAAACAGTTAACCGGACTAATGAGCACAATTGCACAGAATTTTTACATGGAAATCCCCTTGGGTAAAAACCATGACCTAAGTCGTCCTGACTCGAAATTTCCTTATTAGTTGAGCATATCAACTACTTTACTAAAGTCCGAGGTATTTACGTGGATGTTTTAACCATCTACAAAGCCGTCGCTTCACAATATTAGAGCAAACACCAAGATCAACATAAAAGATCTAACACTATATAACAAGCATAAGAACATACGAGCTTTCAACTTTCTTCGTGCCACCTTAGAGGTCTCATGTCCAAGATATTAGCTGAAAACTTAGGATCAAACACCTGGAGTCTTATAGCAAGATGTTAACCAGATATAAGATATATGCCAATGATAATATCCAAATAAAGTTATCTCAACAGATATCACAAAAGTAATTCTCCAAGTAGTAATAGATGATATAGATATAATCAGTATAAGTAATAATTACATAGATAATTCACCAAGAATAGGAAATTAATCATAAATATAACAAGCAGATAAGAAATATCAAATAATATAACAAATATCACCACGCTAAGACGAGGCTTTCAAACAGACTATGATTGAGATAGAAGAACATAGGACAAGGCCAGTGTATGAAGCACTATTGAATAGAACAAACTTGCTTAACAACTTTTCAACCATAAATATTCTTCTTAAATATCAAACATGTCAGAGAACAAGAAAAAGAATATTGAGAAAATCACTCAAAAATAGCTTCTAGCTTTTTTACTAAAAGTAATCGTGAATACTCGAGTGGTGTGTGTTGCAACAATGGGTATGGGGTCATTTATATAGACGCCCAAGAAAAGTGATCGTTGGAAATAAATATAGTATGAAATCAAATGATGATTTCCTATTACGATCTATCACGTTAACAAGTATGATAGATTAACTATAAATTATCAATCAATTAAATAGTTATGATCAATTACTTGATGAGTGTTTGAATGATATTTAAATAAAATAATACCAATATATATATGATTAAGAAGAAGTGAGCGACCAGTAGAAAAAAATGATGAACAAGGTATGATCTATCAATGTAAAAATATGATCGATCAGCTCATCAAGAAATATATTCCTAAAAAGGAAACTTGTGGTTGATGCTTGCTGGAGTTACAACTTTAAACCTAATACATGTAAACTTATTATTGGTCTTTTTAATAAAGAAACAATAACATTGAGCATCTGGAACTACTTCTTAGCAGAGTCATGTGAAGCTGAAGTCCACACATTAATCTTGCAATCATAGAGAGTATACAAGAGTCTATGATATAATTTTGTGTGTCATATTCAAAATCATAGAGTACCAAAGTACTGACAATCTCCCCATTTTTAATGATGAGAAAATCTTTTTCAAAAGCTTAAAAGTTGTAAACACTTAAGAATAATCAATTGTCAAGGCAAACTTGATATATGAAAATTGTATCAATAAGTAAACATAATTTGAATTACAAATTCAAATCCTCGTTTTATTTCTCTACCCTTACAAAAAGAATCATCAAACTTTTAGTTTTTCTATAAGGTGCACAACCATTATAAAACATCTTATAAAACTTGTTTTATTTATCCCCTTAGTGTTAATTTATTATTTTATCAATTCCCTCCTTAGTCAGTACATCATTAATCTTTTTTTAAGCTTTGATGTTATTCACTTTTTTGTTATAAATTATGAAGACTAATTAGAGAATGAAAGAAAGCATGCATTCTTCTTTAAAAAGTAGTAGAAACAATTACAAAAATATTAGTGTGACACACAAACTGATTCCAATTCAGAAAAAAAACAAAGATATAAACTAGATAACTAAGGAAAAAGAAACAACAATGAACTACAACACTATTTAGAAGGTGCATAGTCGGAATCATCAGTATCGAGTGAAAGAAGAGTTATGTTTCCCTGCTCAATAACTCTATGAATGCATGAGTAGTATTCATATTGATGGGTGGTAGACTCAGAATCATCTAACTCAGCAACTTCTTCTTCCTTTTTAGGCTTAGAGACAAGAGTAGGCTTGAGGAATGCCTTGCCTAATCTAGAGGAGGAGGCACCATGGGCATATGCTCAAGGTGAAGGATGAGGAGGAGTAGGGGCTCGTTGAGGTGCTAAGCGACGAGCTTGGGCACGGGGGGCACGGGCCATGTGTGCTGCAGGTGCTGGAGAAGGAGGGAACTGTGATATGTGCATATGATGCATCTTGTCAAACATGCAGTACAACATGTCAGACTGATCATTCGCAAACCCTGTATATCTATTGGAGGATGATGCCATCTCCTATTGAAAAGTCATCACTATGTTTTCCATCTCTCAGATGTATCGAAACTCAAGAGAGTAAGCATAAATAATGGCTTGCTGACCGAGTTGCTCCTCGGGGTCTTGATGATAGTCGATATATGCCGAAGTAGTGTAAAAAGCAGAGGGGATGATGCGAACATGGATAGGAATGGATCTCGAGAAGCGAATAGTCAGAGTAGGAAGGACAGTTGTGTCTCCAGAGGTGGTGACAGGTAGCTAAACTTCTGGTTCGTTAACTTCAATAGAGAAGAGCATTGATTCCACACTAAAAGGCCGGACTCATAGGATGTGAGCAGGGTCATGGGGGATGTAGACTTCAATGTATTTGAGGATGCGAGTGACCAAACAACCTAAAGATATGTGGGCTCAAGGCGGTAGCGAGAGAAGGCGACAAAGATAGTGGGAAAAGTTGAATGGTTGGACTTGAAAACAAACATAAATAAGTGCTTGAACATCAAGAGTGACATGAGTGAGGTTCGACTTTTGGTTGTGAAAGCACCAAATAAAAACTATGTTTAGGGACCTCAGAAGGGGATTTTGGTTGGATGCAATAAGAGTCTTTGTGATGTTTCAAACTGCCATCGAAACTTCTCTCAGTTTGTCTTGCGTGACCGAGTCTATGAATTCAAAGATAGTTGAACCTGTGTTAGGACAACCAAGAATGTTCGAGATGACCGAGGGGTCAATGACAAAAGTGGTCCTATTGACCATGGACCTAATACGGTAGTGGTTGGTGTCACCAATGTCCTCAAGGTTCGTGTAAAACTCCATGACGGAGTTAGGTGAGATGGATTCTATGAAGGAATCTAGATGACCTAGAAACATCGTCGGATCGAATAGGGTCCTGATCATATTCATGCTTAAAATCTGAGTGAACTCTGGAAATTGATTGTAGAAGACGGACCAAGAAATATGGTGGGAGGTCATGAAATAAGGATGAGAATAGGCGAAGAGATAGTCTTTTATGGAGGTAGAATGGGAAGAGGATACGCCCTTTAACCTCTTGGGTGTCATTTGTGAAAGATCATATGTTCATGTAAACATGAGTGAACTTAGAAGCGAGAGGGATCTATAAAAAAAGAGAAGAAAAATTGAAAGAACATGAAGTCTGGACTTGTAGATGATCAATCAACCTTTTGTTGTTGATCGATAAGGAGTGATCAATCAGGCTCTGGACAATGATCGATTCAACCTATGATAGGGTTTGAGAAAACTTGCTCTTTTGGTGGTCATTGTTACTCTTGGTAAAGTCTGACTAAAGAGGATGCCTTGGGTCTCTATTTAAGGTTGATTAGGAGGCATTGGATGGGATCAAATGCGGATTTATAAGGATATAAAAAGATCCTTCTATCCCAACGTCTAAAATGATGTGTCCTCTATTAGGAAGGGCTTGTTGTCAACTATGTTTGTTAAAGAAGGCTAGGTGACATTTTAGGTGTCCTTTCCAAAGACGGAGGGATGCCATAAATCAAAATTTTTAAAAATTAGAATTTTCCCTAGATAATGGATCAACCACCTCTGCATGATCGATCATGGGTGATCGATCAGTGCTGACAGATGGTCCATCATATGTGATCAATCAACAAACTTCAAATAATCGATCAAATGTGCCCTAAATGAGTTCCTTTTTATGAATATTAAATTCAATTATCACTCAATTTGCACAACCCTAATTTTCTTCTAATGAACTCAAATTGAGGTGCAGCTAGAGGTTTTGTAAAAATGTCTGCAAGCTTCCTATTTGTTGATATGTAGTTCAAACAGATTTCACATTTCAAGATATTTTCTCCAAAAAAGTGATGTCTGACATCTATATACTTATTCCTAGAGTGATTGATAGGGTTCTTGGTTAAGTTAGTAAATCTTGTCATGTAACACAATTTTCTATTCTTGCTAAAAGTCAAATCAAAGTTAGAAAGAGTGCTTTTTATCCATAGAAGATGAGAACAAGTTAAAGATGGGGTTATATACTCTACTTCAATAGTTGAGAGGGCCACACAATTTTGCTTCATGGAAATTCAATATAAAAAGATATTCCCCATGACTTGGTAGGTGTCGTATGTACCTTTCTAATTCGTATGACTACCATCATAATCTGTGTCACTTTATGCAAATAAATCTAATGAATGCATCATCAAATAAAGTAAACCATATTATTTTGTAAAAATAAAATAACTAAAGATTCTTTTTATGGCTTTTATGCGGCTTTCTTTTGGTGCTGGCTGAAAACACGCATAAACAAGTGCTAAGAAGTATATCGATTCTACTTGCAGTAAATAAAGCAAAGAGCATGTCATACCTCTGTAAAGCCTTTAGTCGATAGGCTTGTTGGACTCGAAGTCAATGTAAGTAGCAGGAGCGATCGAAGTAGACTTCCCTTAAACTTTATCGAAACCAAAATTCATAAGCATCTCCTTACTACTCTATCCGGTTGATCTGTATTCCTATGAAAAAAATTGAGTTCTCCCGTCATGCTCATCTCGAACTATTACTGCATAGCTCAAGATAAATCCTTGCAAAGAGGTGCATTAGTGGATCCAAACATAATATCATCAACATAAATTTGCACAACCAATAAATTAGATAAGATAGACTTCATAAACAAGGTGCAATATACTTTTCCTAAGGTGAATCTTGAGGTGAGTAGAAAGGTCCTAAGTTGGTTGTATCACGCTCGAGGAGCTTTCTTAAGTTTGTAAAAAACTTTTCTGAGCTTAAAGATGTGTTCTGGTCTCCTAGGGTCTTCAAAGCGGGTGGTTGCTTGATATAAGCTTCTTCTTTAATGAAATTGTTTAAGAAGATGCTTTTGACAACCATTTATACATCTTGATTCCCTTGAAATAAAGAAATCTAATAGCATTCTCATTAACTCAATCCTTGCAACATGTGCATATCTTTCATCAAAATTGATGCCTTCCTGCTGAGGATATCACTGAGTAATAAGTAATGCCTTATTCCTAGTAGCTAACGTAAATCATCCTATTTGTTCTTAAAAACCCACTTGGTTCTAATCACGATGTAATTTTCAGGTCTAGGCACAAGCTCCCATACCTAGTTTCTTTCAAATTGAGCAATTTCCATCTTACATTGTCACTAATCAAGAATCAATGTTGCAAGCCTCATCTGCAGACTTCAGATCCATGGAGGATACACATGCATATAGCGTAAATGAATTTAATTGCAATCTTGTTTGGATTCCTTTTGACATGTCCCCAATCACCAACTTCTTTTGGTATATATCTGACAAAGCTAAAATCCTTGGGTAACCCATTAGAATCACTATTCTTAGGGATGCATGAAGGATCTACTCGAGAGTCTTTTTCAAATTATAGTTCCTGTAGATGAGGAGTCTTGCTAAAAATTTCATCAATTGAAACGTTGACTGATTCTATGGCAGTCATTATTTTCTTATTGAATATCATATAAGTTTTTCAACCTAAGAAGATTCCTTCTTCACTTTTATGATCAAACTTGTAGAGTTTTTTCTTAGTATTAAGAATAAAACATTTTCTTCCAAAAGCACATAAATTGTCTATCATTGGTGAGCGTATGAAATAGAGCTTAAAAGGTATCTTCTTTATTCATGATAGAATTAAAGTCCTGTTTAAGAATAACAAGTTGTATATATGACCTCTGTCCAAAACTATCTAGGCAAATCGGATTCTCATAGCATTATATGGGTTCATTCCTGAAGATTGTGATTTTTCCATTCAACTCCATCAATCTGAGCTACTGTTTCTTGGTGAAGAAAATGGATGCTTCATCCTAGCGTTAGCACAATAGTTAGAAAATTTTCCATTCTTGAACTCTCCACCAAGATCGGTTTTTAACTTAGTTATGGTAGATCTCTGTTCATTATGAATCCTTTTGTCTAGATTCTCAAATTCAGAGAAAGCTAAGTCCTTGAAAGAAAGGAACAAAATCCAAGTGTAACGTGAATAGTCATCTACTATAACAAAACATGAGAAACAATGAGTTAAACTTTCATATTTTATGGGTCCAAATAAATCTATGTACAAAAGCTCTAACGGACTGGCTTGGCTGAGATAAAATGCTTTTTGAATTTCAAGGCTTCCTACAGAGTTTTCCATACTTCGCATTACGAGCACATGCTTATTTTCGTATATGATAGTTTAGGGATGTTTTTAACTAGGTAAATTATGATAATCCTATAAATTAAATTAAAGTGAATGTGACATAACCTTTTATGACAGAGTAAAGTTCTTCATGTGCGGCTTGAGGAATCCGCGATTCGTCATCTTTATTCATTTAATTTAGCTAAAAATCTCTAATAAAACACCTGCATATAACACTAACTCTACATTCTTACTAACTTGCATCTGTGTGTAAATATTGTACACCTCTTACTAATTTTAACCTAAAATAAATAAAAAAAAGAAAGGAAAAAAAGGAAGATTGTATACAAGCTGACCCGAACCCCGAGAGAAGGTCAATACTTGACCTGATCGACCAGGAATAAAGTAGGGGAAGATAAAGGTCCTTAAGAAGAAAATCAAAAAAAAATTGTGTGTGTGTTGTTGTAAATAGTTCTCACTTATTTTGTGTATATCTGTATAAAACTGACACTTATTTAATTGTGCCTTAATTGAACTCAAATCAAATAACTTTCAAAACCAAAGTTGTAAATAAAATTGTGTCCTATTTAATAAAAATAATTGCACAATTAAATCATGTATAGAATAAAAGTAGCCACACTTGGAAAAAGTCACTAAGCACTAATTGAAAGACCAATTCCGGCTATATATGAGCTCAAATTGAATCAGTCTCACTTCCATTGGATTCTAAATTAAATTATCTTTAAAATAGCTGTGATTTCATAATTTTTGGAGTTACGAGTAAAATGTTGATTTTCCAAGGTGGTTTATGCAATTTTCCAATGTATTTTTTGCATATTTTATTTGTATATATTTGTAAATTATTCCCACTAATTATTTAAAATAAAATTAAAAATTAAAAAATTAAAAAAAATATTAAAATTTTTAAAACAAAAGGATTCCTCATTTACCATTGTATATAATGTCATATATGTATATAGTATATGTATATAGTTGTTATTTTTAATTAACCTCAATAAAAAATAAAAAATAATATTTTTTAATTCAAATAAATAAAGTGATGAAAATTCCAAACAATAATTAATTTTATAAATAATTTTATCTCTCTTTTATTTTATCTCATTTGTCATTTCTTCTCTCTTATCTCTTCCACCAAAAAAATCAAAAATTCGTTTCAATTTTCATCTCTCTTATCTCTTTATCAAAAAAAATCAAAAATTCAAATTTCATTCCATCTTTTCTATTTGTATGGCTCCTTCTCCCTCATTTCAACTTGATCAATCTTTAGAGATAGGAGCCCGATCTCCGAGAAAAAATTCATCGAGAAAGTTGTCAAGCCTCCAAGTCGTCCGGTGACAGCGAGTCGGCCTTATCGAGGCGATCACGGTCCATGTCCGCTCCTAAGGTGAGATCCACATTTTTCTTCTTATTTTATCTTAGTTTAATCGTACTTTTATTTCTCGCACTTTTATCTCGTTGTCATTTTTTTCCTAGATCTTAAAATCCATCACGTTTTTGATTCGACATCGATCTCGAGTTTTCACCTCATTCTCTCGATCTCTACATGTTCTATTTCTATTGTCCAAGACCTCTCAACTCCGGCCGTGTATGGTGGCCGGAGATCGGATTTGAATCTCTCATTTTCTTCGAATCCTCGTTCTTTTTCTCCGATTTATAAATTAATTAAAAAATAACATAAAAGGGTATTCAATTTTTTCTCTAACGTTTGTTTTGCAGGGGCATATAAAAAATAAAAAATATAAAAAATAGAATTTCTATAGCTTTTTTTAATTAGTATTTTCAGATTTACAAAAAAAATTATTTCTGTTTACATCACAAACAATAAAAAAATACAAAAAAAATTATAAAAAAACAAAAAAAGGGGACGGCTGCCTTCTAGGCACTGTCACCCCCCCCTTCGTCCTCGAAGTTCGACGCCGCTTGAAGCCGACCTCCAATCACCCTCCCATCGCCTGAGTCGCGCCCTTCAACTGACATTCGCCCTGCCACCACACGCCCGCCCGCGCAAAGGCGCCCCCTCTGTCGACAACCGCCTTCCGCGCTCCAGGTCGCGTTTCCGCGGTCCCTCCTCCTTCCAGCCGCGCCAGGCGGTGACGCCACACCTCCTCCAGCCCATCGTGCAACGCCGCCTCATCCTCCCGGCGACCTGCGTGGGCACATGCTAGGAAACCGCGTAGCGACAGTGCCCGCCATCTCGCTCCAACCGCTCAGCCCACGCCGCAAGCCTCAGGCCACTGCCACGCCTGCACCGCCTCCTCCAGGCGCGGCTCCAAGCTACCACCTATCTGTCGCTCCGGCCGCGTTCACCACCGCCCACTGCGGGCCGCTCCTGCCGCTACGGCCCACGTCGCGCGCCACAGGCCACTGCCATGCCTGCATTGCCTCCTCCAGGCGCTGCTCCAAGCCGCCACCTGTCTACCGCTCCGGCCGCATTCACCACCTCCCTCTACGCACAGGACCACTGCGCCCACCGCTCATTGGGGAGGGAGAACAAGGGGCGGTGGCCCCCTTGGATCCTCTTGATAAGAAAACATATAACCCTAAAAGGGGGGAATTTAATTTGGGAAAATTGCAGTGCTCCCTTATTTTTTCATAAATTATAGGAGGAGCCCCCCCACCACCAGCTCTATCATGTGCGACACAAGCGGTTTACAGGGTAATTTACATTTCGTGCCTCCTTTTTATTATTGTTATTTATTCTATGCAAAACAAGAATAGTTGACATTCTGGCCCGCGTGATTCCAAACCTAAATTTGCATGATTCTTCTACTGAAATAAATGTTTTATTCCTCTAAAAATCTTGCAAAAATTATGCTTGGCTCCTAATGTGATTATCTTTTTATCGTAAATTTTTCATTGCATTTTGATTTAATTTAATATTATTAAAAAATAAAAAACATATCATTTTTCCTTGTTTGAAATTTAAAAATTCATAAAAATTCAAATATTGTTCCAAAAATTTCAAAAAAAAGGGTAGTTTTATTTCATTGTCTTTTAATTTCTGACCAATTTTCACTCATTAATTAATCATAAAACCCAAAAAATTAAAAAACATCAAAAAGCATATAAAAATCGCAGATAATTCCAAAAAATTCAAACATAGTTATTTCAGTTCCTGTTTGTAGATAATTGCTTCTAGTTTGTCTTAAAAATATTTCCGGGAGTTTTGGATACTTAAAATAGTTTTAGGTTGCAAATTACTCCATGTTGTGCACACTTTCACATTTTCTCACTATTTGATTTTTAAAAAATACAAAAACATCTGAAAATTTCACAAAAAACCCAAAATTATTTCAAAACTTTTAAAATGCAAAAGCACTTTTTCTGATTTTTTGAGCATTTTTTATAAATTAAAAATTACAAAAAGAGTTGTTGTGCGTTCTTTTATCTTGTGAATATTAATTCGTGTTATTTTTGGAAAATAAAAAATTGTAAAATCAAAATCACTAAAAAATTGAAGATTAGAAAATATTAAAAAAATAAAGAAAAATTCAAAAAAATCATAAAAACGATGGATAGTTGTCCTTTGAGATTCATGTTTTCTCTTAATTTATCATTGATTAACTGAATAACCATCGGGATTTGTAGCCTCCCTGAGTTCAACTCTATTTGCTATACAGGTTAATAAGTAACAAAAAAATAAAAAAATGTTTGTTTGTCATGGGATTTTTGGGATAGCAACAACGACCATTGTTTATCAATAAATTTTCGTCCTCTGAGATTTCACAAATAACAAAATGGCGCCATTGCTGGGGAGGCATGGCGAGGGTAGTTAAGTTTATCTTTCCACCTGCTATTCTTGGTTGTAAATATCTATTTACATTTTTTCCATTCACTTCATTGTTTATATCCACTACATTCATTTCATTTTTTCTCTCTCATATTTGATAATTGTATTTCTTACACATTCTCTTTTCTTTTTCTGCGAGGGCCCGCGGCGCGAAGGAGGCGATCCTAGGAGAGACGAAGCACCCAAGCGACATGGAGGCGGCTTGATTTTTCACCAAGCCGCAGGATAACGTGAGAATAGGAGAAGAAGAAGTGAAGGAGACGAAATGAGAGAGAGAGAGAGTGTGTGTGTGTGTGTGTCTTTTCAATTTGAACTCTGTAATAGGACATTCATATGTTGTGGGGTCTGTTTCGCCAAGTGCCGGTGCACTTGGGGACCTCACTGATATTGTTTTCATCACCTTTATTTTTCTTTGTTTCCTGTTGATTTCATGAGCTCCCACTTGATTGCTTTAATTAATTTGCTTGAGCCAGGTAATTAATTAGGTCCAAACACCATAAACAAGAAATTTCTGTGCCTATAAAGTAGAGCATAATTTGGACTTAGTCAAATTAACTTGTTCTTGTCCGTTAATAGAAGCTATCATCTATGACGGTTCACTTGCATTTGCATATAGGATAGTAATTAAAATTCTGTGCAGATCACTTGCATGTAGAGTGCTGGTGTCAAGGTACGCATCTCTAACCCCTGCATGCATCATTTTTTTAATCACGCATTGGCAATTTCGATATCCTTCCTTGTTTTCACTCACATAAGTTAAAAAGGAAGTTAGACACTCGGTAGGCGATTCTTTGAAAATATTTTTAACCAAGTGATAACTGCTAAAACCGAGACTACTAAAGAAAACTCGACCCTAAAAACATACAAGGAAAATCATTGTTTTAGGTAGAGTAACCCCCTCATTGTTTGGTTTGCTTGAGTGAGAGAGCGACCCACACACTAGGATAGAGCCACACCTCAACTCTTTTCATACTACTATCTTGGGTTAGTCGTTCTCCAGTGAGGATCTCTCCGGTAGCCGGTAAAGTGGCCCGTGACTTCCTTAACAGATTGAATTGATTGGGTATCCCGTAAATGGTCTGCAATTCATACTGGTTGGGAAAGATCAAACTTTAGGATTGGGCTAGTCTCCTGAAGGAATTAGGTTCCAAACAGCTCGCTTTAACCTCTCTGATAGATTGTATTATCACCGAACTCTAAAATTGATAAAATAATTGACCGAACTTTCACGGTCTTCACTTTGAGTTGAGTTGGTGAACTGGGGGTTTGTATTATGTTTGATTTCCTGTGTGCATACTCGATCCTTCTGTGCATTTGTGCCTTATTCTCCTTAGCTTTTGACATGACCACTCGTGCTCTCCCGAACCTGCCAGTTGTTTCGGAGATGGCTGACTGGAGTTATTTTAATCCGATCTTCGAGGATACCTTGTACACTCCAGACGACCCACCTTCCTTTTTCCAGGAGGATTTTCCTCCTGACTTTGTGCAAATCCGCCTAACCCATTATTTCAGGAATCAAAGGACTTTGATTTTTTCCCACCCTCATTCAACCCACCTGATCCTGGGGTTTTGGAGTCACCTTTCATGATTTCCACATTTGAGACACTGAACCAGATGATGGAGCATATGAATTCGAGGATTAGCAATCTATTTAACATACATACAATCTAGAACGTTGTTCCACTATTTGAGGATATGGATTCACTTGTGGATAATCATGAGAGCTTGCAATCGCCCAAAATATAAAAGAATGAGAAAATCTTAAAAATTCAAAAATATTCTGGGAGACACATTATTGATTCATTTTGTGAGGAGATGTCACAAATGACCAATTATTTACCTGCACATCTATTCACATCATGTCCCAACCTGGACCCCGAGGATTCCATTATAAAGACTGCTCTTGGCAATCCTCGTATAAATGTTGATTCCGACGTCCTCCCTTGTATGGATGAGGTCCAAAAATTCAAAAAAATGTTGACTGAACCTAAAGTGTTGGCCACCCTTCATGAGATCATTAAAACCCCACTTCAACAGGCCATGACAGATTTATCTACTCCTCAACACAATAAGAGAAAGAGATGGAGAAGATCTGAGCGTCACATCTTGACCATGGCCACTGCCTGCGCCATCTCTCACTGTCCGTATTTTAAGAAATGGAACACCGCCACACCTCTTGTGAGTTGCTCCATATCTGACTATTCATGTGATAACGCTCTCCTTGACGATGGTTCGTCAATCAATATAATACCCTTCTCTAAGGTACAGTCTCTTCATCATGTGATCCTCATGCTTTCGTGATACACTTAAGGATTTCCCCATATCCTTCAAGTGGTATCAGAGCCTTAGGTCGGAGGTTTTGGATGCGATCCATAAACCGTAGGAAGACTTGTGTTCGTTAGGGTTAGCGAATGTTTTATTGTATTTCATTTTTGCTTATCTATTTTGTGATTATTTCACACCTGTTTAAATTGTTTAAACACGAAAATAAAATGGATTTTGTTCCTCATTAAATAAGGAAATAGTAGTATCTGAGTTTGCGTGATTTCGAATTCATTTGCTCATGTTATGATCAAATTAGTGAACATGTATTCACTATTTCGGGGACTGCGAATCTTAACGTAATTAAGGAGCTAATTACTTTTTAAAAATACCTAGAAATGCATGAAATCACTTAGGCTCTGTTTTAAATCAAATTAGCAAACATTGAAAACATACTTCTCTTAATTTGGATTTAAATTGATTGAGATATGCTAATTTTAGTGAGGGTCACTGCTGGAAATTACTTTCCTAATCAAGAACCTTGGGATTGTCATTTAACCATCTAGTGAAATTAAATGGTTTAATTTCATGGAATAATTATGGATAAATATTTGTGAAATATTTGATGATAATTATTTCCTTAAATGACATTACCTTAACCAATATTTGATTAGATGTGATCTAGATCACAATTGGTTACACAATCCACTTTCCAACAAACATGTTGCTAGAATAGGATTTTGGATTTGTTTAGCAAATCTCATTTATAATGTTAATCAAAAATGTTTTGATTATTATTATATATGTTATAACTTCTGTTGAAGAACCGACTATCATCTCAAGTACACAATGATCAATTTGGCATTATCCTTTCCCGAGGTGGATATGGTGTCTAGTCAGGGAGTGTTGGGGTAGCAGGTTGCACCGTGTGCGGTCTATCCCACTCCCGTCAGTACTGGCCATGATAGAAGGTATGGACTCGATAATGAAGGAGAGATCACAGTGTATTTTTTTCTAATTATTAAAATTCAAAATAATACGTATTTGAGATAATACAATACTTCAAGTAACAATAAAGAATGTTTGTTGGATATTGATTGAATCATTAATTTAATGTGATAAGATTAATTGAAATCCAATTAAAATTAAAACACTATATTATGAATAGATTTGTAATTCCCCTTGTAATAATTAATTATGTGAATATGATTCATTATAATTAATTAGAATTTGAATATGATATGGAGGATCACATAAGTGACATCCATAATCTCCCGTCAAGGTGAAGGGTTCCGTCGCCAGGGATTGTAGGTAGGAGACGCCTGTCTGAAGTGACAGCTCCTGATGTAAGCGCATCTGGATCAGGCTCTTTGCTTCTTGAAAGAGTATGGCTGTATGAGTAGTGACCCCAATGTCGGGTCCTCATATTATTGGGGCGATATTGGATTGCGCATAGCGAGTACTATTCTTGTTGATGGTTGGTTCAATTAATGACGGGTCAACATCACCTTAGGGGTGGTGGGCCCAGGTGTTAAAGACCGAATTGGGAATGCAAGTTGGAGTTGCAACGCACAATGTGTTCCCGCTTCTTTTTACCTGAGTTACAGGTTCTCATATTATTGGGATGTGATAAAGATAAGGAAGGAGATCCCAGATCTTGTTGAGATATAATGGTAAGTATATCTCTTACGTTGAAAGTGATTAAGGGAATGAACTTTCAGTGTTGACTGAGCAAGACAACTTTGATATAAAATTCCTAAATCAATGTAAAATATATTTATTTATTTATTTATTTATGCAATTTTTTAATTTAAAATAATCCTTCATTGAACCCACTCAATATTATACTCAATGATAACCAGCAAAATATCATGGATTGGATTCTTGATTAAGATATTGTACTTGCAGTTGGACACATACTGCATGTGGTTGCAATGTGCAAGTTTCCTCACGTTAATGAGGAGTGACAATTAAATAGACAATAGGACTACAACCCTAGGGTTTGTATGTCTCTATAATCTTGATCTCTCACTAAATGCACTTTGGAAGTGACATGTCAATGATGATCGTAATTGTCAAATAATCTTTATAATATCTAAGAAGATATTATGGCATACATATGTGCTCTCGACATTTAATTGTGAATGACACAGTTCTCTGCACCATGCAGAATGGTGGCTCCAAGAGATGATGTATTCAAAATGTTTGAGTACCTACCTGAACCAATATTTTTTTAAGAGTTTAGATGGATGTAGATACGATGAGTGTCATCATTCTACTGTCTATACTATGGTCATTCATGAAGCTTCATAATATTCATATTGTATGAATTGAATGAAGCATGTATAAATGTTGAAATACTCTTACAATGAATTCTTTTGAGCTCAACATAAGAGATCCTTTGTCTTAAGCAATATTTTTTTATAGATAAAGGGAGCGCAGTGGAAGCATGAGTTGGATCCAAGTCAAAAGGAAAGTCAAAGAGTTGACTGTACTTCCGTGACTTCACTATGACATCCAAATAGTTGGATGAATTCCAATACTATAATAAGCCGATGTATTGATAGTATGACTATCAAGTCCATCTAGAATCCTTAGAGAAGTACTCAAATATTGCATCAGGATAATCTATATTTAATCATTTAAAATGACTTTCTTATTTGATAGGATCAAAGTTCAAAATTGTATCTCATTCTTCTAATATCACTTGCAATTGATTGCATGTGCTTTAGAAGACTAGAAATTTGATCTTAAGGTTTAATAGTCGTCAACATGTATATTAATGCAATTGTTGAAACAATCTCTATTGGATAGATGGACTTGTTATTTTCTGTGGGAGAGACCTTAGTCTTAGAGAATGTCTCTATGACCTAGATATTAGAATATGCTCACTATTTATTTCTAAATATTGGAAATAAACATGAATTCTGTAATAGACCTATCATAAAGAGTTATGATGGAGATATTTCATATCGTAATCTAAAATCTTGTAGACTCTACTGAATTAGAAAATTAATGAATGGTTCGTTAACATTTCTAATACTGAAATTAAACCTTAAAAGATAAATAGAGGATGAAGATCATTTGGCAATGGTCTGGCATCAAGCCTTGGATATTTGTCTATTGATAATATAAATGGACTAGTAAGAGATGAAACTTTAGATTGTCTGAAATTTCAAATCTCACATACTTATGAATATTGTATTCAAAGTAATAATGTCCAAAGCACCCTTCTCTGAGAATGGATTAAGATGTCAAGGTATTCAATATCTCATACATATTGATGTATGCAGATCATCTATATCATGATAAACATTGATGATATGTGATATTATTCGATGATTATTTGTGATATATGATTTCTTCTCTTCACCTTGGAAAGCTTTGAAATGTTCAAAGATTTCATAATTTTTGGTTTAATAACCAAAGTTTGAAGGAATATGAAATGAATTTGATCTAATCTAGGTAGTTTGTACCTATTAGATGAATTCAAAGGAATACCTTATGGAGATATGAATATTATTCCTATCTCAATCCTTCTAATACACCTAAACTCAAGAGAGTTGTAGGGAGATAAAATTGGATCATGTATGACATGATTTGATCAATGATGAATTTTAGCATAATTTACCTATTAGTTTCCAGGTATATATAGTAGAGACTACAATATATATCATTAATAAGTTTCCATGCAATTAAGCTGGAATTTAGCACCTGAGAGTGCTACTTCATTAGGAAAATAAAGGATGGTATTGGATACCTACTTTATGACCTTGAGATTCTTAAAAGATGTCATCTATGAGAATGTGATTCTTAGAGGATGAGACTCTTGATAATCAAGATGAAAATGATGTGAAGGAACTTATTTAATCTTGAGAAGATAATGAGGCTCCTAAAATTGGAAACTAAAAGGACAATTAAAGATGAAACATTAATACCTCTTCAAATAAGTTTTAAGATGGATTCCATTTGTCAGTTGAATATGACAATGATCTGACTTCATGTGATGAAGCTTCTGAAGATCATAGCATGGAAAGATGGATGTTAGTAATAAAGTCTAAATTAGACTTCATATACGAATGTTGTATATGGACCCTTGAGGATCCACCTATATGGGTAAAACCCATTAAGTTGTAAATGGATCTTCTAGAGAAAGAGGGAACCTGATGAGAAGGTAGAGACCTTCAAAGCACAGCTCGTAGCCATGAGCTACACACCGAAGAGAAGACATTGCTTGCCATGAGACTTGATCATCAATGACCATGCTTAAACCCATCAAAATATTACTAACTATAGCTATACAACTTGACTTTGACATCTTCAAGATGACAGTCAATATTGCATTCCTACATGAATACTTTTCGAAGATATTCACATGAAGTAGCCCCAAGGCTTCATGGTTGAGGAAAGCAAGGTCTGCAAGCTAAAGAACTCCATATATGGACTCAAATAAGCTTCTTGTAGTTGGAACATTGGATTTGATGATATCATAAATGTTATGCTTTCAGATAGAATCTTGATGAACCATGTCAAGCTTAGTGGGAGTGCCATTTTGTTCATCGTGCTAAATGTAGATGATATCCTAATCATTTGGAATGATATAAGGATAATAATAAGTGTTTTATATTATGGCTATTCCATACCTTGAGATATGATCTCAAAGATGCCTCTTAAACTTAGTTCTGAAGTTGTTCAGAAGCAAAGAAAAGAGGGTACTGAGACTGTCACATTACTAGCACACATTGGACATTTTCATTTTCTGGAAAATTCCAAGAAAAACTTCTTTCCCTTAAGATATGGTACTAACCTACCTAAAGGGATAGCACCTCAAAGAGTTGAGGATGTGAATGCTAAAACTACTTACCCTTGTGCATCAGTTTCGAGAAGCCGGATGTATGCTAGATGAGTACAAAACCAGATGTCTGCCATGCAGTGGGAGTAGTAAACTGTTACTAATCCTACTATGGTGATAAAACACTTGATTGTAGTAATAACAATATCTTCATAGAGGAAAAGATTTTTGATCTCAAAGTCCTATCTTCAAGAAATTAAGACTTTATAGATAGTGATCTAAAAGGTCTTAATTGTGGATACCTTAGGAGATAGAGATCTCAAGGAATAAGGGTATTCCGATAAGGATAATAGAAATTACATACTGGTTATAATAATTATTGAGGTGTAGTGTCAAGGACACTATGACTGATATGATTGAGTACTGGTTGCATAAGATGAAACATTCACATTGGATGCGAACACTGTCACTAGGAGATAGGCAAGTGCCATAAAAGGACTTGGCATAGTCTCTTGGGAATAGAGTGACTGATCTACTTACCAAGATATTTTCCTAAATAGCCTATGATTGTCACATGAGTATGGGTTTAAATGATTAGCCCCTTAATGGCTCTTTGGGCTAGTGGGAGAGTGCTGGACATGTGAGCCCATGACGAGCCAATATGCAATAAATGTTATTGTGAATATCATTCACTGATCTGAAATGAAGAGTAAATAATTTGCATAATAGGTCCCTTAGTACAACTAGGGTTATGTACCATGGTCGTCTTGATGATCATACAGTTGTCGATTCAATTATTGAATCATAGAGGCTGGTGCTATGATGAATATCTAAAGAGTGAGATTGAGGACTCATCATGCACCGTCAAATGATTATTAAGAGATGATCGCCAACATGAGTAGGAGATGGCAATCCTTTCTCTTTTATCTGATATCTGACTGATCTCTTGATGCATGTCCTGTGCATAGGAATAGAGATTCACAGGTGTCATAATAGTAAGGTCAAAGAGTTGACATAACGAAATCGAGATAACCAAAGTCCTATGTCATGTGCTGTCACGATATAAGCCTGCATCCTCTAACCAGAGATAGGTGTGTTACTATATGCCTGAGTATGTACTTTTGGCAGACCAATATGTTGATGACATAATCAAGGTCTATACACCGGCGCGCTGGTGTGCATGCAAGGGCATATGAGTAATACGATATCTCAAAGGGATCATACAGGTTCATTTCTTGGATCGGAAGACATGAGCTCACTCATGAGATATTGGGAAGAATCAAATTCCATACACGGTCGTCTCGCTTTGGAAGCTTGACTAAATTTGTAGGTTTGATATATACTTTTGGAAAGTATATGATCAACACCTGGGTATGATATATGCTTTTTGGAAAGCATATGATCGATACCGACTCCCAATGATCGAATGATAAACTTGATGATAAACTCTGAAGTAAACAGTGTAAAATTGATTTTATACTTCAGGTTTATTCTGGGTCTTCCAGTATGCAGGATGTACAGGTATTAGGAATACCTGAGGGTGATGTGATCATAAACGATTGTATAACCATAATGCTTCCATTCCTAGGGAGTGATGGAACGGGCCTGTATTTTAGTGACTCCTCTGAGTAGAGAAGTAATCTGATCTTGGTCCAAATGTTGGACATTGATCTGAATGTGATTCAGATGCAGTGAGAAGATTAGATTTTGTGGTCTTGATTTAATCAAGCATCTATGGGAGGCCCTAGATCTGGATTTAAGATGTGATCATAATATCCAAGTCACTATACATGGAACAATACCATCACCATGTCCTTATCTCCAAGTATCCACGGTGAAAGTGCATTATCCATGAAAGAGTTCATGATAATTTCATTGCTGACATATGTATCCGAGCATTGATAAAATGGATAATTAAATGTGATTTAATTATCATAAATAATATGAATTTAAATCATATTATATGGAGAGTTATCTAAGAAAATTAGGTGTGATTTGATTATCAAAGATGTGAATAATGTGAATGTGATTCATATTATTTGGGCAAATGAGAATAGAGATCCAAGATGATTAAATGTGATTTAATTATCATGGATATGAATAATGTGGATAGCACTATCCATATTAATCATATATATTATAGATGTAATTTATAATTAAGAGAGAGCAATTTGTAATTTATATTTGTTAATTAAATGTTGATGTGAATTGGATTCATATTGGACAATTAATTAAAAATGTAATTCACATTTTATTTTGGGTTGTGAATGTGATTCACAATTTTTCAATGGTAAGATTGAAATATTCACAAAATAATTATGAATTATTTTTGTTGAATAATTTACAACAAGTGTTGTTGTAAATTTTTGAGATTTCCATGGAATAATGTAATCTCATGGGATCTCATGAGATGACATGAGATTGCCACCAAATCCCATATTATAGAAGGAGGCAATCTTCATTCCATAATCTCCATGTTTGATTGATTTAATTTGGGATTAAATCATATTGATTTATCAATATATATTTAATCTAAATTAAATTAATTGTTGTTGGTTTGTACCAACAAAATCTTATCCATTAAAAGAAACACAAATCAATGTGTTGCCCATTGATTGAGATCAATGGATCCCATAATATTATAAATAGAAGGGAACCCCTTGCTCTTCAAATGCTAATGAGAACATAAGTCCCTCTCTCTCTTTCTCTCTACACGCCTACTCTCTCTCTCATATGGATGTCCACCATTGATGCCCTAGAGAGAGTCTGCATCTCCACAACATCGTCGTTATGCTGCCCGATCGTTTGCTCATGGATCTCTGTCTCCTTCGGTGCACCTCACTCATGAAGAAGACGTCGGATCTCGTGTGTCCAGATCAGAAGATTTGTCGCTTGTGTCAACACGCTCGCAAATGTCTCCTCCGTCAGATCAGACTTGAGACAGGAGGTCTCTTTGTTTAGAGACTCGATCGCAACCACGCTTCAAGAGGTAATCCTATTACTTGTTTGTGGTTTAGATGAAACGATCTGAGAAGTGTTCTTGGATCATGTGGTTTCGTCACATGAAAATTTTTAAATTTTCGCTGCCTCGAGCAACTAGTACTACTAGTCACTCCTGATTGCATACGATGCGATCCTCACGCTTCCGTGTCGCGCTTAAGGATCTCCCCATATCCTTCAAGTACATCCGTCAGCAGATTACCATGGACATAATTGACAATCATCACATTCTTAATTACCTTCTTCACAGTTGCGGAATTCATCTTCAAGTCCCATTTATTTTCAGAGACAAACTCTTGAGGAGTTGCATTCTTACAAGAATGAAGTATATGATTTGATGGTCGATCTCAACTGTCTTTCCAATTTAAATGATGAGCGCACTAATCCTCCTACATCCTTTCCTGCTAAAGTTCATGCTAATCCCAACAGCCAGAACAAGACTCATCTGCATCAACAACATTCTTTTTATCAGATATACTACTTAGATTCTCACAAATCTTAGCACAAGATCTTTCTTATTAATTGTGTCAATCATATGTCTCTCAAGAGTGGACGGAACACGTTCGTGCATGATCAGTAAGACATGGAGAGGACCGACTCTGAAGCTCAGCTTGAGGAAACTTCAGAGGATGATGAAGTCAGGCATCTTCATAGTGATGATCATCAGCAAACAAATACTTCTAGAAGGAAAATGAGGAGGAGTACGAGAGCAGCACAACACACATCAGATTTAGAATCTATGGAGGACCTTGTACCTTCAGTTGAGGTGAATGCACATTAGACAGGCATTTCCCAGCATGTAGTAGATGATTCAGTTTTACATTCCAAATAAAATGTAAGTGATTCAGTTGTGAAAAACTCAATTTCTAACAATATAAAGTGCATGTTTTTTAATGATTCTGAGTCTTCACATTCTTCTATAGCTCTCCCTTTCCCCCATGCTCTTACAGCTGGAAAGAGCATCGTGAATAAGATTTAAAAATATGATCCCAAAATGGAACGATTTTGCAGATATAACAATATGGTTATAGTGCTATTTGATGAGTATGTGTCCAATCATCCTGTATTTGAAAAATACTTGAAGGTGAGATACACATCTAGCAGAGTTAGCAGGAAGAAACGGAACAGTTATGTCAAGACACATGTTCTCTCGGTTGCCATTACATTCTGTCTCGAGAACCAATATTTTTCGCGAAAGAAGAGAGATTTTGATGCTCATTATGGGTTAAGGCATATCGATGACACAATATTTGCACGCACTTGTTGGACATGCGATCCCACAGTGAGCCACTATGCAATAAATGTTAGTGCAAATATTATTCCCTGATTTGAAATAAATAATAACTAATTTGCATAATAGGTCCCTTAGTACAATTAGGGTTATGTACCATGGCCATCTTAATGATCATACAACTGTTAATTCAATTGTGGAATTATAGATGCTAGTGCTTGGATGAATATTTAATGAATTAGATTGAGGACTCATCAAGAACCGTCAAATGATTATTATGATATAATTTCTAGCATGAGTAGGATATGGCAATCCTTTCTCTTTTGTCTGATATCTGACTGATCTCTTGATGCATGTCCTTTGCATAGGAATAGAGATTCATAGGTGTCAGATTAGTTAGGTCAAAGAGTTGACTTAACGAGATTGAGATAACAAAAGACCGATGTCGTATGTTGTCATGATATAGGCATGCATCCTCTAACCGGAGACAGATGTGTTGGTATATGCTTGAGTATGTACATTTGACAGATCGATAGGTTCATGGCCCGAGCAAGGTCTATACATGGGCGCGTTGGTATGCATACAAGGGTATATGAGTAATACGATCTCTCAAAGGGATCATACAGGTTCATTTATTGAATCGGAAGACACAAGCTCACTCATGAGATATTGGAGTTGAACTTTGTGTACGGTCCTCTCGCTTTGGAAGTATGATTGAATTTGTAAGTTTAATCTATACTTTTGGAAAGTATATGATCAATACCTAGGTTTGATATATGCTTCTAGAAAGTATATGATCAATACCGACTCCCAATGATTGAATGAGAAACTTAATGATAAACCCCTGAAGGAGACAGTCTAAATAGATCTAAAACTTCAGGTTTATTTTAGGTCTTCTAGTATGCATGATGTACATGTATTAGGAATACCTGAGGGTGATTCCTTCATAAATGATTTTATAAGAATGACACTTCCATTCCTAGGAAGTGATGAAATGAGTTTGGAATTTAGTGACTCCTGTCAATATAGAAGTAATATGATCTTGTTCCAAATGTTGGACAGTGGTCTGAATGTTGTTTAGATGAAATAAAAAGAATAGATTTACGGTTTTGATTTAATCAAACACCTATGGGAGGTTTGCAAGATTTGGATTTGAGATTTGATGTCAATATCCAAGTAACTATACGCGAAATGTACAATCGCCCGATCCTTATCTCCAAATATCCACAGAGAAAGCGCATTATAGGCTACCTTCAGATGGAAGATGGACGAGTTCTGCCAGGAGATGCGGGACATAGTGAGAGGGAAGGCCGCCATCCCTGCCCAGATCGAGCCGAACCCCAACAGCCTGAAGCGGAAGTCTGAGCAGGTAGTTTACACTGAGCATGCCACTCCTAGTGATCCATTTGATGATATGTCTGCAGACCTTTTTGATGCTGATTTTGTCACACTTAGGAGTGGTAGGATGCCAGCAGGCGGCGCCTCGTCTGAGCGACGTCATGAGGATACACCTAGAGCGCCAGATGAGGAGGAGGAGAGCGGTACTGAGGCCGCTCGAGATGATGACGGTGGTACCTATGCCACCAAGGATGATGACTCCACCAGCGGTGCTGAGGCTGCCATTTCACTAGTTCGAGGAGGTGGTACTGAGGCCACTCCTGATGCCGAGCCAGAGCGCGGTACTGAGGCCGCGAGACGTCCAGTTGATCCAGCCACTGGTGGTACTGAGGCCACCAGAGTTCATGTAGAGAGATCTGTTGTTTTTCCTTCCCCTGATGTATCTCGAAACCATGTTGTGAATAAAGGAAAAGGTTTGGTTTTTTCTGGTCCCACTGTGGTGCTTGATGTATGCGCGGATCTGACCGTCGAGCCGTCTAGACCTTTTCCTAGTCCTTCATCTGAGAAGGACCCAGTGATCCCCTTCCCTAGAGCCCTTCAGATGGGGAAGGGGAAGAAAATAGAAAATCCCAAAAAGAGAGATCAGGAAGAGTTCAGCCAGCAGATGATAGATCGTTTCCATATCCAGCTGACTCTTCAGGAGTCTTTGCAGCACATTCCCCTTCTTCAGCGTTCGTTGAGAGACAGGACTACCGTAAGAAGGAAGAGGAGGAACCACCATTCAGAGATCCATGTGCTGACGAAAGCCACGTGTTTCACGATCCAGAACCGTCTGCCGGCCAAGAGGCCAGATTTAGGAGCCCCTTATGTCAGATGTCACATTAGAGAGCATAGGTTCGACCGGACTCTATTAGATAGCGGATCGTCTATCAACCTCGTTCCGGCAGCCCTTCTCGACCGCTTCGAGTTGGGCACTCTTAGACAGAGCAGGACAGACCTTTAGTTTGTTGATCGATCTGTCAAGAGGCCGAAGGGGTTGTTACGAGACGTTGTCGTCACTATTCAGGGCCTGCGATTCCCCGTGGACTTCGTAGTGTTGGACATGGAGATCCCTGATTCAGTGACCGATACCCCCATCATTCTCGGTCGTCCGTTCTTGGCCACAGCCAAGGCGGTGACTGATCATGATAGCGGGAAGGTATACTTTCGCGTCGAGGGCGAAAGTGTACAAATAGAGACGGTCGAGGACAGTAGAGCAAGAGACACATCATGCTCAGAGACCACTTCAGATACAGAGCAGCTGACAGATGTCGGGCTAGACATCCACCAAGACTGTGACTTTGTGATCACAAATGATGAGGCAGTATGGGCAGACTCAGCAGCACAGGCCATCCTCTCATTTTCAGACACGCTGATGCAGAGATGACAGTAGAGGAGAGCCTGGAGAGCACATTCCAGGTTCAGGATACCATAGAGGCAGTAGAGCAGGTTCTCGACCGCGACACTGATGTTTGTGATGATGGTGGTAGTGATGCCACCTTGTTTGATGCAGATCCCTCGGATTCAGAGTCTGATTGGGCAGATTGCGAGGATTATATCCCAGACCTAAGTTCCACTGAGCCTACAGTTGAGGAGGAGGTAGATGCCGAGCAGATCAGAGACAGTTTAGTTGAGCAGCCTTCTTCAGATCCAGTTTGCGAGAGTACGTTCTCATTCTCCCAGGCAGATTTGGCAGCATACACGCGGCTTCTTTCGAAGCCAGATTTGCCAGCACACTGCTGTCCAGAGGTGAAGCTGCTCCCTACTTTGCTGAAGTATCGATTCCTTGCGGGTGAGCCTGAGATGTACCCAGTCATTTTCTCCGCCGATCTGACTGGAGAGCAAGAATCCCATTTGATGGGGGTTCTCGAAAAGAACCGCAAGGCAATCGGATGGAGCGTAGCAGATCTCCAGGGGATTAGTCCGGCCCTGTGCTCCCACCATATCTATCTCGAGGATGAGGCAAAGCCGTCGCGTGAGTTCCAGCGGTGGCTGAACCCCAATCTGAGAGAGGTTGTCATGAAGGAAATCTCGAAATGGTGGAGCGCCGATTTTATCTATCCCATCTCCGACTCCAAGTGGGTCAGCCCCTTGCATGTGGTGCCCAAGAAGACGGGCATCACGACTGTGATCAGTGAGTCGGGAGAGGAGATTGCTACACGAGTACCCACTTCTTGGCAGGTCTGCGTTGAATACAGGAGACTCAACTAGGCCATCAAGAAGGATCATTTCCCCCTGCCTTTTATTGACCAGATCATTGAGAGACTGACAGGGAAGAGCCATTATTGTTTTCTGGATGGGTACTCGGGCTACAATCAAGTGGCCATCGCTCCTGAGGACCAGGAGAAGACCACCTTTACCTGTCCCTTCGTCACATACGCCTTCCGACGCATGCCATTTGGGCTATGCAATGCCCCTGCGACTTTTCAGAGATGCATGCTGTCGATATTTTCGGACATGGTAGGGGAGTGTTTGGAGGTCTTCATGGATGATTTCTCGATTTACGGCGACGGATTCGACTCATGTCTTGACTGCCTAGACCGAGTACTCCAGCGATGTATAGAGGTTCATTTGGTGCTATCTTGGGAGAAGAGTTACTTCATGGTGACTCAAGGGACGGTGCTTGGCCATATCATCTCCAACAGGGGCATGGAGGTTGATCTGGCTAAGGTAGATGTCATTAGAAAACTCGCACCGCCATCCAATCTTAGGCAGTTACGGTCATTCCTGGGGCACGTCGGTTTCTACCGACGATTCATTCATGATTTCAGCAGGATTGCCCGGCCGTTGACTGACTTACTGACGAAAGACACCGAGTTCCTTGTCGATGACAAGTGTCTTTCGTCCTTTGAGACTCTCAAGCAGAGTGTTATTGAGGCTCCTGTTCTCCAGCCACCTGATTGGTCTCTCCCATTCGAGATCATGACGGATGCCTCCGATTTTGCCGTGGGGGCCGTGCTGGGACAGAGGAGGGATGGAGTCCCCTTTGCTAGCCACTACGCTAGCCGCACATTGGATTCCGCCCAGCGGAATTATACAGTCACAGAGAAGGAGATGCTAGCCGTAGTGTTCGCCCTAGATAAATTCAGATCTTACATCATTGGATCTAGAGTGACCCTGTATACTGATCACACTGCCATCCGATACCTCATGGCAAAGAAGGATGCCAAGGCCAGACTGACTAGATGGATCCTTCTACTCCAGGAGTTCGACATTGAGATCAATGATAAGCTTGGAGTCAAGAATGTGGTGGCGGACCATCTCTCCTGTTTAGAGCAGCCTGAAGAGTCTGAGCATATTGATCCCATATGTGAGACCTTCCCAGATGAGGCGATCCTTGCTATCACCTCACTCCCGTGGTATGCCGATATTGTGAACTTTCTCGTTGCTGGGAAATCCCACAAGATAGGACCAGGCAGAGGCTTGAGACCTTCCTAGCGAAGGCCAAGTCCTACCACTGGGAGGATCCCATCCTTTACCACGAAGGAGGGATAGCGTCTGGCGTAGGTGCATTCCTCAGGAGGAGCATCATAGCGTCCTCACTTACTGCCACAAGCTTGAGGCAGGAGGACATCATTCTAGGAGGAGAACGGCACAGAAAGTGCTCCACTCCGTCTTGTGGTGGCCTACCCTCTTCAAGGACTCTGATGAGTTCGTGAAGAGGTGTACTGACTGTCAGAGGATGGGCACTTGTGGACATCGTGATATGATGCCGATGCAGCCCATTCACTTCTGTGAGGTTTTTGACGCATGGGGCATCGATTCCATGGGTCCATTCCCTAAGAGTCAGGATTTGAGTACATTCTGTTGGAGGTAGACTATGTTAGTCGTTGGGTTGAGGCTGTCCCCGCCCGAGCCGCTGATGCGAGGACAGTTTGCAGATTTTTGAGGAAGCACATCATCACGCGGTTCGGGGTACCTCGAGTATTGATTTCAGATGGGGGGTCTCATTTCATCAACGACCAGGTGAAGGCCCTTGCTAGCGAGTTCGGTATAGACCATCGTGTTGCTACACCTTACCATCCACAGACGAATGGTCTAGCCGAGGTGTCGAACAGGGAGATCAAGACTATATTGCAGAAAGTCGTCCGCCCTAACCGAAAGGATTGGTCACAGCTTTTGGACTCGTTCTTATGGGCATATAGGACGTCTTTCAAGACACCATTGGGTACATCTCCCTTTCGCCTCATATATGGCAAGCCGTGCCATTTTCCTGTTGAGCTGAGGCACAGGACACTTTGGGCAGTTACTGAGATACTTATGGATCCAGATGGTGTAGGAGACCAGAGGAGGGCAGAGTTAGCAGCCCTGGAGGAGTTGAGAGATACCGCCTTCTCAAACAGCCTACATTATAAGAAGAAAGTGAAGGAGTGGCATGATTCTCACATCAGCCACAAGCATTTTGAGCCTGGACAGAGAGTATGGCTGTTTGACGCGAGGCTTCACCTATTTCCAGGGAAGCTACAGAGAAAGTGGAAGGGACCCTACTTGGTGAGAAAGGTACATGACAATGGTAGCATTGATATATCCGAGTTGTCTTTTGAGAGTACCTTTCGAGTGAACGACCAGTGGCTCAAGCCATTTCTAGATCATGAGTCGCGGGTCGTTGATGTTGCCCCTATTCATTTTTCGTGAGATGTGGTCCTTTGACTCACATCTATGGCATCTCACGCTTGATTTTTACTGATCTTCCGACTTGTATAGATCCAGATGTCCATATCATCACATTCTTTAGTCCCACATCCCTTTATTCATTATTTGATTATTCTATACTTAGGGTGTACTTTACCCTAAGTATAGGGGGGATGTTGGACCTTTGAGTTTTCTTTTGTTTCTGTCTACCCCTGTTTTACTGCCCATACTTAGGGATATTTTATCCTAAGTATAGGGTGGGGTAGACCCTGTACATTCTCTACTCGGTTTTCCCTTAGTGTACAGCCTGCTATACTTAGGATTACTTGATCCTAAGTATAGGGGGAAGAGCCGAGATCTTCTTGACATTCTATTCATTCATTCGTCTTTGTATATAACCTTCCTTTTCACTTCCCTATACTAAGCACGAGTTATGTCTTCTTCATCGCTCTTGACTCTGAGGACATCGTTCAAGCTAAGTATAGGGGGGTGTGTATATATTTCATATATACTTTAGCCATAACTCGTACTTTGTGTGAGTGTGTAAATAAATAAAAAATGGCTAAAAGCCGTAAAAATCACAAAAATTAAAAAATTTTCATGTACATAATCATTCTTTTATTTGCACATAAATAGCTAGTATACAAATTATTTTTGTAAAAATGTTTTCAAAAATCTTTTGTGTAAAGCTTGTGTAAATATTTTATTATCAAAATATGTTATAGTACAATTTTTTTCCAAAATGTTTTGAAAATCAAAAGTTTGCAAAACTCTTGTGTAAATGTGTGTAAATACTTTTGCAAAACTTGCACTTCATGCATTCATCCATTCATGATTTCAAAACATTTTTCAAAATTTTTGCATGTTTGTAAAAATTTGTGTAAATAGCATCTTTTGTACATATGTATATAGTTTTTCTGGATGATAGTTGACCTTTAAACTAGCCTGGAATTAAATTGGGAAATGGAGCTTGATTAAGATCTTAATCCACCTAATTTATAAGAGGAACCTTATAGGCTTAGGTTTAAGGCTTTTCAGGTCCATGGTGACTTAATTCTTTAAGTCCACTAGGCTATGATCACATGTCATCTCAATGAGCCTAAGTAGAGCACTTAACAACAACACATGACTCATATGGACAATGGCATTACTTGGACACCAGCACTTTGCACCGAGCTCTCTACGGATGAGGTGGTGAGGAGGCAGTCTTCCTTGACCTGGGGTAGCATATGAGGGTAGTACTTCTAGATGGAACCTCTCTTATTCTTTTAGTGAAGGAAGTGCATCTCAACTTGGTCTGGTTGCCATGAGGTCTAATGACATGAGTTGTGGGTTGCAATAAAGTTTCAAAAGAGGGATAGTCTACTGGCTCAAGAGAAAAACTCCTTGTATATATGCTGCACATGTATATGTTGTATAGATGCACTTGAAAAAAATGCAAAAAGAAAATAACTCCAAAAAAAAGTGGTGGGTCTGATAGAAAATGATAATCCCACCGGAGTAATATATAGAGTACAATAAGCAAAGCTTGAGATTCATGATCCACCTTATGTAGCTTGCAGCAAGGAGACTTGGCTACACTGTTCAAGCTCCCAAGGATACATGGCTACACTGGCCATGGTCCATTCTCTTCTTCCTCCTCTTCTTGAGCCGGTTGAACTTGAACTTAGAAGGGAATACCCCGCTCCTCGAGGAAAGAGTGGCCAGATTGAGGTCATAGAGTTACCTTGTTGGTGAGGGTTGTCAAGTTGCCAACTCTGAGGTGGAGAGCTTATACCTCACATTCACAGGACAAGGAAAGATTCATGGTCTTCAGGGTTTGTGATTGATGACTTGTTCTGATCTGGAGCATTGAGGAGTCTTGATTAGAGATTAGTGGAACTTAGAGGCTGTTGAGTTTTAAGCTTAAGTCCAGATAAGGTTCCAACACATTAATAATCCAAAGATCTGATCGAGCTTCATACCTCAATTTAATGAAGGCAAGTTTAATAATCAACCTTGATCCATGTACATTCTTCTCTTTTTCTTTTTCTTTCTTCTTTTTCACTTCTTTTTCAAATAAGTATTTGCTAAGGGACTAGCAAAGTTAAGTATAGGGGGGTGATGAATACTCATTCATCACTCTTTATTCTTATATTTTCGCTACAAAAACCTTTGCAAATGCATGTATATATTTGTAAATATAAATAATTACCAAAAGCATGCATGGTGTAAAAACTAATAATTAGCATGTTTTTGTGCAAAAATAAAAGAATAAGGATTAAAAAGAAAAAGAGGAAATATTTAGAATAAATATTGAGCAACCTAACCCAAGGAAGGGCTCAGCATGGGCCTGACCGCATAAAAGCCAAAGTAGAGGGAGATAGGGGCTCATGTGTGTAATTATATTTGTAAATATAATAAAAATATTTTTCCTCTAAAAAAATAGAATAAAATGCCTTGTATATATTTTGTATATATTTATTATAAAAATCAAAACAAAAATAGAAAAATTAAAAAGAAAATAAAAAGAGTCACTTGTGTATATATCCACCATATACAAACAACCACTCTTATATTTATTTCACCTTATACATAAATAAAATTAATTTTTATAAAATTTGTATATATTTTACTTTTTATGGTGTAAATAAATAAAATAAAAACAACAAAAATAAAAACAAAATAAAAAGAACAAAATTAAAAACCAAAAATAATCTTGTAAATGTATCTTGTACATAAATATATATACCTATTTATTTCACTATTGTTTATAAATAATAAAAATAAAATAAAAATACCCTTTTATTCCTAATTTTATACTATAAATAAATAAAATATAAAATAGGAATAAAAATGTAAAAAAATAACAAATTAAAAATCAAAAATCAAAACCCTATATTGTATATATACCGATATATAGCCATAAAGTGTAAATACCCTATTTTTATTTTGAAGAATTATTAAAAATCACCAAAAAATAGAAAAAATTAAAACAAAAATATTTCATGTTTTAAGTTTTTAATAATTCGGCCATTTGTTATTTTTAAATTAATTTCTAAATCTTTTCCAGGTGGCCCCCTCTCATTGGTCCACAAGGTTGTTGACCGCCCGGTCAACTCCCCCCTGTGGACCACTTCACACGGGTTATGAATGCCCGACCCGAGTTCTCTTAATTTTCACATCCAAACCCGATCCTCTCATACCTAAACCCCGGGTCCTGCTTATCAATGACAGATCCGACACCCTCGTCGGGGTGCCCGCCTCGGGGTCCGCGCACTGAGCTGCCCTACCCAATCGAATCTTGCCGGACCCTTGGCTGAATAAAAGCCGAGCTCCGCCTCCTTTTTCCGAATCTTTGGCTCCCCACCTTGTAGTCCCGTGACCTCCACTACCTTCCATGAGGTGATTGCTCTCCGTCGGCGGTGTTGAAGAGAGGTGTAGTTGACCGGACCTTAGATCCGGTGAGCTAGCGCCGCCGTGCTCCGCCTGAAGCAGGAGCTCGAGCCTCGGGCCACGACGACATGCGAGGCAAGGACCAGAGCACCAGCAGCTCATCCCCAGTCGACTCGACCACCTAGGTAGCCCTATTTCCTTTTCATGTTCTTTAATTTTTAGTTTCGCCCAAATCTCGTCGTCGCCGACCATCATCGATTCCGGGCATCTCCCCCTTCCATTCGATCGTCGGACCGCACCATCACACTCGCCTTCTTCCCGCGCACGTACTACGCCCCTCCACTCAACCCAGCTCGCACAGGAGCTGGGGTTTCGAGCTCCACCATCCACACCTCGCTAGAGCTCGATCGCCCCGCCTCACCGTTCACTATCACCCCTCCTAACGGGGTCGAGGCACTTTGCCCTCGACCCGCGAGTCTTCCGGTGCCCTTTTGTAGGTACAACGAGGACTGTCTGAGGTCCTCTAACTCGAGGCCAGGAGCTTCCCCTCCGCCGGAGCCGACCGAGCTCCTCAGAGCTCTGTTGCTCCATCGGAGAGCACTGTTTGACGCGGGAGTCCACGACAAGTCTTCGCCGATCATCAGAGCCCCGCGAGGAGGCCGAAAGTGCGTGCAGCGGGCCGGCGAAGTTCGCCGGCCATCAATTCTTCCTCGACCTTCATCTACCGTTGGATCGACCGCCAGCTCCAGATTCCATCCGAGCCATCCATTTCAGGAGCGCCAGCACCGTCCGATCTGTGGGAGGCTCGATCCAGACCGTCAATCAACGAGCGTCAGCCCCAGCGCACCAGAGCCGACCGATTCCACACGTGGCGAGGCCACCGTCGTCCGATCAGCACGAGGACACCAGCTTTAGGGCGCCACCCCTTCCCAGCCGTCGATCAGCACACGTGGCGCCCATCTAACGGCCTACTTAATAAAGGGTAAATTATCCCTTAGGCCCTTAGCTTTAGTTTAGTTTCATTTCAGTCCTGTAAATATTTTTAGCATTTTATTTACGTTGGTACTTTTGCACTTTGGACCTTGTCTTGTTTTCTTATTGCCTGTATGCCCCTGTCTGTAGTGTGTCACGTGCTTCGACACGTGTTCTTTTGGGCTATTTGCATGTTTAGCTCTGTAGTTCTGGATTGTTAATGAATGACTAAATCTTTTTAGATAATTGCAATTATACCCCTGTGCGTGGTTTATTTGTGTATGTACGTTTATTTGAGGGTAATTTACAGTAAGGACCTCGGACTTTTGGTACCTGTTACCAATTATTCCCAGAACCTTATTTTGTTTGCAAATAGGTCCCTGAGTGCCCCAGACAAGCGCTTCGCGCGTGACTCCTTGGGATTTTTGCACCGGACCACCCAGAACTTTCATTATTTGCGTACAGGTCCATGTTCACTGTACCTAGGTTTTGATTTTGAATAAAATATCAAAGTCACTCCAAATTCAATGAAAATTGGATACATGGCTCCTGCCATGTTGTAAAATTTTCTAGAATTTTTGGAGACATTTTTGATTTTATTTGATATTTTTAAAAATTTAAAAACAACCTTTTTCTATACCGTTTGATTTAAAAATTCACAAAAAAATATTAAAACTCATCTAAAAATTAAAAAAAAAGCCACTGTGTATTTTGTCTTGCTCGATTTTCTGACCAATTTTGGTCATTTTTCATTATATAAAACTCATAAAAATTACAAAACACTAAAAACTTTATACAAATTCTAATAAATAATCTAAAAACCCAAAAATAATTATTCTGGTGCCTTAATTTTCCTTAGACTTTCTATTTTATAGGAAAATTACCTCCAGGAGCTAAATAGGCCCTTTTGCATTTTAAATTAGCCTTGTACTCCTGACTAGATAGTACCCCCATTTTCTTGCATTGTTTTATTTTTAGAAAATAAATAAAAATCAGAAAAATAACGAAAATTCACTAAAAACAGTAAAAATCATAAAATACACAAAAACATTTTTATTTAAATTTTTGATTGATTTTTGATGCATTAAACATTTGCTAGAAGTTGGTTGTTTTTCTTGTTTCTTTATTTTCTTAATTAATTAAAAATCCAAAAATATTTTAAAAACAATTAAAAATCCACCTAAAACACCTTGATTTTGTTTTTATTTCTTTTTGAGACTACTTCGTAGGCTGCAAGGCCATCACGTGCTCCCTGAGTCCGACCCTGGTCGCTATACCAGGCTAATCCAATAGCCAGGACCGCTATCGTGTTTGATTGATTTTTATTTGATTTTGGTGGTCTGTTTTACTTTTTCTTGATTGAGTTGAGATTCTCATCGATCCGGGTCGCAACGACCTGAGTGATATTTTGACTTGATCTGGATTGATCGAATTTTGGCCTCATCACTATCGCGAAAATAATCAATTTTATCCATTATCTTTGGTTTTAGGGTCGAGTATAATTAGCAATCCCAAACTTATTGGTTATCACTTTTTTGGTATTTTTAAAATTAAGATGTCTAACAAATTTTTTGATTCCTTTTATTGCCAAATTAACGAAAATAGGGGAAGGAGCTTGCAAAAGCCGATGCACAAAAAATCAATGAATGTGGATGCTAGAGATGAGGATGTGAACCTGACTTCAGGAGTCTACATACAAGATGATCCACACATAAAATAAAATCAAACCTATATGTGTGCAAGCGGGAATCGACCTAGCAAGAACTTGTACATGGGAAGCACAGATTTATTATTTGACTAAGTCCAATGATATATAGGTATAGAATTCTATTAAGTGTGTGGACCTAAGTCTACATATCTCACCAAATAAAATCCTAACATCTAGGGGCTCCAAGCATACGAAACAAAGAAAAGCAAAGAGACAAACTTAAAACATGAGAAACAAAATAACAATAAGGAGAAAATATGTAGAATAAAATATATAAACAAGAAAAACTGTGAAAAAATGGCGCAGATCCCTAAGTGAACAGACACTTAGTATAATAGGCTCATGAGTGTCCAAAGTCCAGATAGTCTAGTAATTACAATATTTTTAGAAATTTCTCTCTCTCTCTCTCCAAAAATGGAAATACAAATACAAAGATAAATATTTACTAGGCTACTCTTCTTCTCCTCGATCTTCTCTTCTGCTCTCCCCTAATAGCCTGCAATGAAGGGGCTAGTCTTCGTTGTACTCAGCTGCCTTAGCCTCTTAAAATATCATCTTCGCATAGTGAGCCCTCGTAGAAAAGTCAATAGAGAGAGATGATTAGAACAGATAAACAATTATATGAAATAAAAAGAAATAAAAGATAGGAAATAGAAATAGATTATATGCATAAAAAATCCTATTAGAAGTTGCTCCCCGATAACGATGCCATTTTTGTTGAAGAGGGTGATGAGGATCCTAACGCTCGGTCTTGGAGGGCTTATGGTGTCTGACCTGTCAAATATAATAATCGCTGTATCAATCGCTCTCACAGTTTTCAGATCTCAATTAACCAATTCAGACAAACAATCAATCTACAATGTATGAATAATCAGTGCAAAATGTGTGAGTCAAAATTTAGTATTATTTCAACTCTACAAAATATGTATATAGTGAATAAGTGTAGAGTGTCGAAACATAGAATGCAATGGGATAGGTATTTATTATCAATTAATGAAAATAAATAAATAACATTTTAGACTTTTTTGGCTTTTTGATTTTGTTTGTGGGTTTTTTTATTTTATTTAATTTTTATGGATTTTTAATGTTTTATATTTTTATGTTTTTGAATTTTCAGTTTTTTTTAATTTTTTCTTGTTTTAGTTTCTTGATTTATTTTTAAAGATATACAAGTATAAATGTCTATATATAATATTTTGTATAATATAAATACTATATAAGATATATATAATACATATATAAAAATTCAGAAAATATATACAAGTACAGTCCTTTTTAATTTTTTAAAAGTTTTTTAGATGTATATTAGATATTTATAAATAATAATACTAATTATAATAAGGTTTTAAGAATATATAGTATAAATAGTCTATATAGGGTTATATATTTATAAATATAACAATATGTGCTCAAAATCTATAAAATAAATTGTTTTTCAATGTTTTCAATATGTTTCTTTATTTTTGTGATTTTTTTATGACTTATGATAATTGTTTTGTATTTTCAATTATTTAAAAATAGCAAAATAGTAGCTTATAATAATTGGCCGGATTTTTCATATTTTAAAAATAGATAAGTTCAAAAAATCCCCAAATTGTTTTAATATATATACTATATAATATAGATAAAATTATACATCAAAAAACTAATTTGTTTGGATTTTATAGGATTTCTTCTAATTTTTCTAGGGTCGAGAGGGTTTTTCAAATTTTAGAGTTTTCTATTTTATTTTTTTGTCATTTGGTCTCAAGTTGTAATATATAATAATTTTTATTTTTCTAGTCAAACTTGGAATAAATATCTCCTATTGTATTTTAATATATGAAAAAATGCAGCAAAATGCAAAAATAAATATGTGGCTTGAACAAGCATGATATTGAGTATTTACTACCATTTTTACAAAATCTTACAAGCGTATGAGTTATTTGAACAAAATAGAAATGCATAAATAAGACTAAATTCCTAACAAAGGTATATTTGAAATAAAAATAATATCCTAGGGTTGCATACAAATACACCTAAAGTTTTGCACTATTTTGACAATTTTATATACTAAAAATAAATTATAAAAGCTGGGATGGTACGACTATAATTTGCCACCTCATGTGGCCCACCACATGATGTGAGATGGCACGAGACCTAAATGCAATATTCAACAAGTTTCAACAATTTTTACAAAAAGATTAAATGTACTTAAATATTTACAGGGGCGAGTAGTAAATACAAAAATGGTAAGGGTAACTTGAATGCTTACCCAATATAATGCTCCATCCAACGACGTTGAAGATCTCACTTGGACACATGGTAAGAACTAGACGATTGATACCTATTCACTAGTGATGGTTGAGATTAGATCTCAGCGTCATATCTGATGGCCACGAAGGATCAAATCCGATATTTGTTGCTCCACCCGAAAAAATTCCTCGATCGGATGACATTAAAGGTTGGTGGAAGAACAACTGAAGAATAATTCTTCGACAAGCTTCGATCCCTTCTCCTAGTTGACTCAGGCAGTCCCCTCATATGTTATTGTCCTCAATCGACACCTGCAGGTGTTCCGCACCTAATGTGGCCTCAAAGTGGTCCAGAACCCGTTGATAGGTCATGGAGATGCGTGACGAATCAGGGGCACTTGAAGCTTACGTACGAGCTGAAATCTTCCCCATATGGGGTTCTATAAAGCTAATACCTACAAGAGAAGGTTGGGGGAATAAGGATGAATAGACCAATCCCATTATTCGGTGGAGTGGAGTGAAGATGAGGTGGAATGGAGAGGTCTCTAGTGGATGTGGAGGAGGAGACCTCAATGGCTTGATCCAGGGAGGATCGAGGGGATATGGATGGAGCTGGAGAAGCATGTGGGAAATATAATGGTGGAGAAGGCGTGGTCAGAACATGGTCATAGTATGATGAACAATGGCTGGAGCTTTAGAGCCATGACATACTGTAAATCATAATCTACACTAAATACAAAGATTAAAGCATGAACTAAAAGATGGAAATAAAATTTGCAACTAAAATCTACCTAAAAATACAAGGAAAGAAGCATCTCATATCTAGAGATCAGGGAGCAGGAACCTTACTGGGGGAGCTACGACGAAGTGTGGATCACTCCAATGTCGCCCTTCACACGCTGCAAATCTAATGGGGAGTGAGTTGTCACCAAGCTCAACCCATCCATGAGAGATCTAAGGGTTTAGGGGGCCAAGAGGGATTAAAATCAAAATGGAAAAGGAGATTTTTTTATTTATTCATAGTCTCAAATGTCTCCAAAGACCTAGGGTTTACGCAAGAATCGAGGCTTGAATGGATAGCCCAAGGATAGGGCATGATAGAGGGATGATCGATGGAGAAGTTTCATGAAAGATTCGAAGCTCTTTGGGAAGTGCATCTCATGGAAACAATCGGAGAACTGGAAGTGTCGGCATGTAACAAATGTTATCATAGGGATGGTGGATAGTTGACCCAAGATCAACAATCCTCAAGCCCCTATTAGTCCACATCGGGCAGAAAAGGACATAACAGAAAGAAAAAGAAGAAATAATTATAAATGAAATTGGAAATGAAATAACTAAATTAAAGTCAGAACATAAAAATTGTTTATTATTCTATGTAGTATTTTTTTATGATTTTTATTTATTTATACATAGTGATTTATTGGGTATTTATTTTTACATGTATAATTATAGGTATAAATACCTATATATAAGGTATTTTATTTTGCTTTTTGTATTTTATTATTGTATTTACATATTTTAGGTATTTATAAATTATTTACTTACATATTTACATATTTTGAACATATTTTTCTGATTTTATTTATTTTCTTAAATACATATGTACATATACTATATAGGTATAATGTAACTATATATAATAATCCTTTATTTATTTTAATGATGTAATAATTGTTTTATTTTATATTTATTATTTACATGTATTTTTTATAGTACTAAGTATATAAAAATATGAGAGATGTAAAAATATAAAGAAAAAATTTATTGAATATTATATGCATGTATACAGTACAATAGTGACCCAAAAGTCAACTTTTGCATCTCAACTCCAAATTAAATAAAAATAACTTCATTAATTAGATAATTAAATTTAATGTTCAATAAAGGTGAGTTTGGTCAATTTTGGTTATGTATGGAGGAGACACATGTTTGAGAAGTTTTCTTTACAACTTTTTGTCTCGTGTGTCCCCGAGTACACTGTGTGATATGTTTTAGTAAAATCAAATGTAATTTTTTCTTTTATTTTTATGTTGAGGGTTTATTATTTGAGGTGTAAAATTGAGAAAAATAAAAAGGTCCCAAAATCATATTTATTGTCAAATCAAATTAGGGTTTTTAAGTGTGTACACTGTACAATTCAACACCTTATCTCCCCCTACTTTATTCCTTGTCGACCAAGTCATCATGATGATTAGGTCTTAGGTCACTCAATGTCTTTGACACATCATTATTTTTCTTTTCTATCCTTTATTCTTTTATTTTGAACTTAAATACAATGTTTTATACAATATTTACGTATCAGTTACTAAGTGTTATTTTGCACAAATTAATTCTAAATACATGCATTTATCTATCTATTTAAGGCCTAAATGTAAAAAGGAAGGTGATGAAGTGGATATTCATCAATATGTTGTCCTCAAAGAAAGATATTTGCATATCTCGACTATCATCTAGGCCCCGTGGAGCAACTCAGCTAGTAGTCCATCATTGATGCTCACTCTCACAAGTTTCGAAATATATGATAGACGACTGATGCAGTGATGAGTTTTCAGAAAGAGATTAAATCATCCTCCAAAACCTACACAAAGTTCGTAAATGATCAGTTTGAGAACAAGTAACGCATGTCTGACGAGATGTACCAGATGCACACCTCGTAGTTCCATCCTGTCACAACACCTTTAACACATAAGCCTTGTGCACCCCATGCCCGAACTCATCGCTCAACACCTCAAAGATCCCCTACTCCTCCTCTTTGCCTTGATTTTCTGCCCCTATCACCTCTTCCTCTAGACTAGGCAAGGGACTCCTCATGCCAACTCTTGTCCCCAAGCCTGAAGTAGAATAAGCTACTATGTCATATGATTCTAAGCCCAAGACTCCTCAATACGAGTACAACACATTCACTTGTATAGTTATTGAGATGAGTAAGAGAACTCTTCTTTCACCCTGTACTAATGATTCTGACTATGCTCATTCTGACTAGTGTTGTAGTTCTTTGTCATTTCTTTTCCTTTAGTATCCGGTTTACTTCTTTGTTTTTCTGAATTGGAACCAGTTTATGTGCCACACAAACATTTTAATAATGTTCATACTATTTATTAATGAAGTATGCATGTTTTCTTTCATTCTCTCTTTGTCTTCTTAATTGCTAACAAAAAATGAGAATAGAATCAAGCTTAAATAAATATTAATGATGGATTGACTAAGTAAGAAGGAGAATTGACTAAAGAATAAATAAACACTAAGGGGTAATTAAAATAAGTTTTATAACATGTTTTATAACTCTCTTACCTTACGAAAAATCAAAGGTTTTATGGTTCTTTTAGGAGAAAATAAATTCAAGACTTGAATCTATAATTCAAATTATTTTGACTAATTGATTAATTCACATATATCAAATTTGTTTTGACATTTGATTATTCTTAAGTGTGTACAACATTTTAAGCTTTTGAAAATGATTGTGTCATCATTAAAAGGGGGAGATTGTTAGTACATTGTTTCTACATGATTTTAATGATAACACATTGTTGTGTGGATTTCAACTTGACATGACTCCGCTAAGAAGTAGTTCAAGTTGCTTGGCCATGTTGTTTCTTTGTTCAAAAGATCATTATTAAGTTTATAAATATTAGGTTTGAAGGTTGTAACTGTAGCAAGCTTCTACTGCAAGTTTCCTTTCCAGGAATATCGGTTCTTGATGAACCGACTAATCATATTTTTCACATTGATCAAACATATGTTATTGATCATTTGTTTCTTCTGATCGCTCACTTCTTGTCGATCATCTATATTCACATTATCGCACTATTTGAATATCATTCATATGTTCATCAATTGATTGATCACATCTATTTAGCTTATTTATTATTTATAGTTGAACGATTATACTCGTTAACCTGATCGAACATATCAGGAATCATCATTTGATTTCATACCATTTTTGTTTTCAAAGACCACTTTCTTGAGCTCTTACACAAAGGATCACATACCCATTATTAGAGTACACACCACTCGAGTATTCACTCCTACTTTCATTAGAAAGGCTAGAAGCTATTTTGAAGATTTTCTCGATATTAGTTCTCCTTCTCTTCGACTTGTTTGATATTTGAGAAGAATATCCGTGGTTGAAAAGTTGTAAAGCAGGTTTGTTTGATTCAACAATACTCGATCCACAAGCCTTCTCTCAAGTTCTTCTGACTCAATCAAAGTAAATTTGGCAGCCTCTTCTAAACATGGTGATATTTATTATACAGTTTGATATTGCTTATCAGCTTGCGATATTTTTGATATAATTGCATGTGTTATTTCTAGTGAATTATCTATGAAATAATTACTATTGTCGCTAATATCTAAATATCATTTGTTAGTACTTGGAGAATTACTTTTGTGATATCTGCTGAGATAACTTTTTCTGGATATTATCACTGTCATATATATTGTTTCCAGTTAACAACTCTCTGCAGGACTTTAGATGTCAGATTCTAAGTTTGCAAAGAATCTCTTGGACATGAGACCTCCAAGAAGCATGAAGAAATTCGAAATCTCACGTGTTCTTTCGCTTGTGCTATAGTGTTTGATCTTGATGTTTGATCCAAGATTGTGAGGCGTCTACTATATAAATGGTTGAGATATCTACGTAAATATCTTGAACTTAGTAAAGTCATTGATTAACTCGGCTATGAGATAAATCCTAAGCCAAGAAAATGTATATTGTGATTTTTACCTAGAAGGATTTTCATGTAAAAATATTGTGCATGTGTGTTGATTGGTCCGCATAATTATTTTATCCGTGCTTGCTAGTTATTCCATAAAAATTTCAAAGGCACATCAAAAAACTATGCACCACCCTCTAGTGGTGTCACAATCCCCAAGCTGACATTTGGTATCATATCTTGTATCAATATCTTGAAGTAACTACTTAGAGATACATATGACTTGCATAGAAAGCAAGGACTTTGAAAACCAGTCAACCATCAGACCACCATACTCCAATGAAACTAACTACAACAACTGGAAGGTACACATGCAAATATTCTTAGAATCTTTTGATATTGTTGTCTGGAATATCATGAGACTAAGTATACAAGGCCAGTTGTTGGAATGGTTCTCACTGATGCTAACAAGAAGAAAGCAACATACAACTTGAAATCTATAAATGTTATCTTCTGTGCCATCACAATATATGAGTTCAATTGAGTGTCATCATGTAAGACAACATATGAGATCTAGAACAAGCTAAGTGTCATGTAAAGGTACGACCAAGCAACAAGAATCCTAAATCGGTCTGCAATAATAAAGATACGAGCTCTCAAGATGGAAAGTAGAGAATCCATCAGAGAGATGTAAATAAGATTCTCCGTAATCGTCAACCATATGAGGAATCTCAAAGTTGAACTCACCAAAGTGGAGCAAGTAAAAAAGTTGCTCAAATCCCTGACAAAAATCTGGAGCACTACTTCAACTATCATAAAAGAAGCCAATGATGTCAACTCTCTTCTGGTTGAGAAAATGATAGAAAAAATTCTATCCTACGAAGTCGAGAAGACTCAAACAATTGAAGTACATGTAGATGTCAAGAAGAACAATGGGATAGCACTTCAGGCAATCGAGTCAACCTTCGAAGATAGCTCAGAGAATGATCTAGCCATGTTCACTAGTAAGTTAAAAAATTTATTCAAAAGAAAAGGTGAAAAGAAAAGCGCCATCAAGATCACCCCGGATTCAGGTGGTCGATCAGAGGTGCCTCATCCCAGCAGCAGCCTCCAGTTCATGGTGGATAGTTCGGCCAGCCTCAGCAACAACCCCAGTTCCCACACCAGCCACAACAACAGCATTACCAGTAGGGTCCTCATCCCTACAAGCAGGGACAACTATGGAAGCAGCACTAGCAGCAGCCTCAGCAGTATTCTCAGTTTCCTCCTCATCCTTCCCAACAGCAGCCTCACTTTCAAAGAGGCAACCCATCCAGTTCTCATGGGCCAGCCTTTGAGAACCCAGCACTCGATGATCTAGCATGCCTACTTTCAAATCAGGAGGCCACTTTCAGGCAGGAGATGGACAAGTTCTGCTAGGAGATGAGGGAGATCATAAAAGGGAAGGCTACCATACCCGCTCAGATCGAGCCAAACCCAAACAACCTAAAATGAAAATTTTAGCAGGTACAGTTCTCAGAGGTTACAACTCCTAGTGATTCATTGGGTGATATTGCTTCATACACATTTTATGTTGACTTTGTTACACTTAGTAGCGGTAGGATGCCAGCAGGTGGTGCCTCGTCTGAGCGACGACATCATGAGGATGCAGTAGTGCCAGAAGAGGAGGACACAAGTACTAATGCTGCTTAGGATGGTGATGACAGTGATGCTGACGTCACCAAGGATGTTGATCCAGCCGACTGTACTGAGGTCGTCACGTCCCCAGATGCAGATGGTGGTACTGATGCCACCAGAGATCCAGATGTTGAGCCAGAGTGCGGCACTGATGCCGTAGTTCATGATGTCGTGGTTGGTACTGAGGCCACCCCATCTATTCCAGTTGTATTTCCTCCAGTTTTTGTACCCCAGGACTCTACAGAAAATACCAAAAAAATTAATAAAGGAAAGGGTTCTTCATCTTAGAGTCCATATGTGATGCATGGTGATATTTGTACGGACTCTATTTCTTCTCAGCAGCAGAGACCCATTCCTAGCCCTCAATCTGAGGAGGTCCCAGCCATCCCCTTCCCTCAAGCACTCCACTTGGCTAAGGGGAATAAAAAAGAAAATCCAAAAAGATCACAACAGCTAGATTTCAGCCAGCAGATGATCGATAGATTTCAGATTCAGCTGACTCTACAGGAGGCACTTGAGCACATCCCCCTCTTCTAGAAGAACTTGAGAGAGAGGACCGCCATCTGCAGGAAGAAGAGGAACCATAATGCAGCGATCCATGTGCTCACTCATGCCACCTGCTTCGCCAACCAGAACTGACTGCCAACCAAGAGGCCAGATGCAGGAGCTCCCTATGTCAGATGCCATATTCATGAGCAGAGATTTGATCAGACTCTATTAGACAATAGTTCTTCCATAAACCTCCTTCTGACATCCTTACTCGATCGATTCGAGTTTGGCCCTCTTCGACAAAGCATGACAATCCTTCATTTTGCTAATAGACATGTCAAGAGGCCGAAGGGGTTGTTGAAGGACATGGTCGTCACAATTCAAGGCTTGAAATTCCTCGTAGACTTCGCTGTGTTGGAAATGGAGATCCCTGAGTCTATGACAGATACCCCCATCATTCTAGGATGTCCCTTCTTGACCACAGCCAAGGCGGTGTCCGACCATGATAGTGGGAAGGTATACTTTTGCGTCGAGGGTGAGAGTATACAAATAGAGATGATCGATGAGACTAGAGCACGAGATTCAGCTTGCTTAGAGCTGTCCAGTGATGTAGAGCATATGATAGAGGTAGAGCGAGACATCCACCAGGAGTGCGACTTTGTGATCACTGATGATGAAGCCGCTTGGTCTGATCCCGTTTCACGAGCCCTCCTCTCACCTTCATATACTGCAGATTCACATATCCCAACAGAGGAGAGTTTGGAGAGCATACTCTTGGCAGAGGACACATTCGAGGCTGAAGACCGTGTTCAGGATAGCGAGGCAGAGTACATTTCTTGTGATTCAGATTCAGATCCCTCATATTCAGACATAGATTGGGTCGAATTTTATGAGTTGATACCATGTCTAATTGCCACAGAGCCAACATCTAGGGTGGAGACTGAGACGGCACAAGTTACATATACACCAGCAGGTCCAGCTTCACCGGAGATTCATGATCATCAAGAGTTCTCACACGCAAATCTTGTCGCGTTCACTAAGACATTACAGAAGCCAGAATTGCCAGCTCCCAATTGTCCAGAACTGAAGCTTTTGCCGCAATTGCTAAAGTATAGATTCCTTGCAGGCGAGCATGAGATGTACTCTCTCAACAGATTTGACTGGAGAGCAAGAATCTCGTTTGATGGAGATTCTTGAAAAGAACCACAAGGAAATAAGATGGAGTGTAGCTGATCTCTGGGGGATAAGTCCGGCCCTGTGCTCCCACCATATCTATCTTGAAGAGGACGCTGAGCCATCGCGTGAGTTTCAGTGACGGCTGAACCTGAATCTTTGAGAGGTGGTCATGAAGGAGATTTCGAAATGGTGGAGCGCCGATTTTATCTTACCCCATCTCTGTCTCCAAGTGGGTTAGTCCATTACACGTGGTGCCTAAGAAGACGGGCATCACTACAGTTGTGAGTGAGTCTGGAAAGGTGATAGCTACCCAGGTACCCACTTCATAGAGGGTCCGTGTGGACTAAAGATGATTGAACTAGGCCACCAAGAAGGATCATTTTCCGCTACCTTTTATTGATCGGATTACAGAGAGGCTAGCTTGGAAGAGTCATTACTGCTTCCTTGATGAGTACTCTGGCTACAATCAGGTGGCCATTGAGCCCGAAGACCAGGACAAGATGACATTGACCTATCTGTTTGGGACTTATGCTTTCAGACGGATGCCCTTTGGTCTATGTAACACCCCGGTGACATTCCAAAGGTGCATGTTGTTCATTTCCTCGGACATGGTGGGTGACTGTTTAGAGGTCTTCATGGATGACTTTTCGGTCTATGGCGATGAGGGTTGATGCTTGTCTTGACTTCCTAGACCGCGTCCTTCAGCGTTGCATCGAGGTTCATCTTGTTTTGTCCTGGGAGAAGAGTTACTTCACGGTGACTCAAGGGACGGTGCTTGGTCATGTCATCTCCAACAGGGGCATGGAGGCTGATCCGGTCAAGTTGGATATCATCAGGAAACTCAATCCACCATCCAACCTGTGACAGTTACGATCTTTTCTGGGGCATGTCTGTTTCTACCGACGATTCATTCATGATTTCAGCAGGATTGCCCGACCGTTGACTGATTTGCTAACAAAAGACACCGAGTTCATTGTAGATGATAAGTATCTTGCATTATTTGAGACTCTCAAGAGTCTAGCTATGGAGGCTCCTGTCCTTCAGCCTCCTGATTGGTCTCTCCCATTCGAGATCATGACGGATGCCTCTGATTTTGCCGTAGGGGCTGTGCTACGACAGAGGAGGGATGGAGTACCATTTACCATTCACTATGCTAGCCGTACATTAGATGCCGCGCAGCGGAACTACACTATCATAGAGAAAGAGATGCTAGCCGTAGTCTTTGCCTTGGACAAATTTAGATCATATATTATTGGATCCAAAGTGACTATTTTTACTGATCATACCGCCATCAGGTACCTCATGGCAAAGAAGGATGCCAAAGCGAAACTGACTAGATGGATCCTTCTACTATAGGAGTTTGACATTGAGATTAAGTATAAACCTAGAGTCAAGAATGTGGTGGCGGATCATCTCTCTTGATTAGAGAATCTTGAGGAATATGAGAAGACTGATCCCATTTGTGAGACCTTCCCAGATGAGGCGATCCTTGCTATCGCCTCACTCCCGTAGTACGCTGACATTGTGAACTATCTTGTTGCCAAGAATGTTCCACAAGGTTGGCCCAGGAAACGGCTTGAGACCTTCCTTGCGAAGGCCAAGTTTTACCACTGGGAGGATCCCATCCTATATATTGAAGGAGGGGATAGCGTCTGGCATCAATGCATTCCTCAGGAGCAGCACCATAGCATCCTCACATACTGCCACAAGCTTGAGGCAGAAGAACACCATTCTAGGAGGAGAACAACAATGAAAGTGCTCCAATCCAGCCTATGGTGGCCTACCCTTTTCAAGGATTCTGATGAATTTGTGAAGAGGTGTACTGACTGTTAGAGGATGGGCACTTGTGGACAACATGATATGATGCCGATGCAGCCCATTCACTTCTGTGAGGTTTTTGACCATGGGGCATCGATTTCATGGGTCCATTCCCTAAGAGTCAGGGATTCGAGTACATTCTGTTGGTTGTTGATTATGTGAGTCATTGGGTTAAGGCCATTCCTACCCGAACCGCAGATGCTAAGACTGTTTGCAAATTTTTGAGGAAGAATATCATTTCATGGTTGTGAGTGCCTAGAGTACTGATATCTGACGGGGGTTTCACTTTATCAACGATAAGGTAAAGGCCCTTGCTAGTGAGTTCAACATAGACCATTGAGTTGCCACTCCATAACATCCTCGGACCAATGGTCTTGCTGAAGTATCGAATAGGGAGATCAAGACGATATTGCAGAAGGTAGTCTTCCCAGATAGAAAGGATTGGTCACAGCTTTTGGACTCGGTCTTGTGGGCATATCAGACTTCCTTCAAGACTCGTTTAGGTACATCTCCTTTTCATCTCGTTTATGGCAAGCCCTGCCATTTACCTATTGAGATTAGGCACAAGTCACTTTGGGTTGTCACTGATATATTATTGGATCTAATGAGTATAGGTGATCAAAGGAAGGTAGAATTGGCAGCCCTAGAGGAGTTTCAGATACAACTTTTTCAAGCAGCCTACAGTATAAGGAGCGAGTGAAGATATGACATGATTCTCATATCAGCCATAAGCAGTTTGAGCCAGATCAGAGAGTATGGTTGTTTGATGCCATGCTTAGATTTTTTCCAAGGAAATTGTAGAGTAAGTGGAAAGGACCATACCTGGTCCGAAAGTTGCATGACAATGGTAGTATTGACATATCTGAGATGTCATCTGAGTTCACCTTTCGTGTTAATGGTCAGCGCCACAAACCATATCTATATCACGAGCCGTTGATCGTTGACATCGCCCGGATTCATTTTGCATGAGATGTGGTCTTTGACTCACATCAGTTGCATCTCGTGCCTGATTACCACTGTCTCCCACCTTGTATAGATCCAGATGTCCATATCATCTCATTATTCAGTCTAACACCCTATCTGCATCTTGTGATTATGCAATACTTAGGGTGCACTTTACCCTAAGTATAGGGGTGTGTCAGAGTCGTGATTATTATTTTGATTCTTTTTACCTCTATTTTGGTGCCTATACTTAGGGATATTTTACCCTAAGTATAGGGGAGATAAACACAGTACATCCTCTCACTCGATTTTCTCTTTATACATAGTCTGCTATACATAGGATTACTTGATCCTACGTATAGGGGGAAACACCGAGCCCTCTTCATTCTATTCTTTGATTCGTTGTTGTAGTATAGTATTCCTTTTCACTTCCCTATACTAAGCATGAATTATGTCTTCTTCTTCATCACTCTTGGTTCACTCTGAGGACATCATTCGCGCTAAGTACAGGGGGGTGTCGTATATATTACTTATATACTTTAGCCATAACTTGTACTTTGTGTGAGTGTGTTAATAGATAAAATGGCTAATCGACTATTAAAAATCGTGAAAATTTTTAAAAATTTTCTTGCCCATAAAATTCTTTCTTGTACATACATAGGAATTTATAAAAATTATTTTTGTACAAATGTTTGTAAAAATGTTTTGTTTGTAAAAGGTTTGTAAATATGTTGGTATCAAAACTAAGTATATAGTACAAAATTTATATAAAATGTTTGAAAAATAAAAAGTTTGCGAAAACCCTTGTGTAAATATTTATAAATAGTTTGCAAAACTTCTGCATCCATACATACATTCAAACATTTTTTTGTACAGTTTCAAAAACTTTGCATAAAAAGCTTTTTGTATATACTTGTACATTTTTCTGAATCATAGTTGACATTTAAAATAGCTTGGAATTAAACTAGAAAATGGAATCTATAACCTCTATTAGTCGTGTTGGCCTTGTTGACAATCGGAATCATAATCTTTTAATGTATCTTAAATCTGCAATAAAAATTTTAAAGTAGTGTTTTCTATTTCCGGTTTTGAAGTTCTTAAGGAAGACACACTAGACTTTTTGTTAAAGGAGGTAGATACAAAAGTATTTACATAATTAGATTTGATGAGTGTTCATCGATAGATTACCGTCTAGCAGCACATGAAGAACCTTTACTCTTCCACGAAAGGTTAGGTCACATTCACTTTAATTAATTTATACGATTATCCAACTTCACCAAGTTAAAGACCTTCCAAAACTATCCTATAAGAAGGTAAGAATGTGCTCATAATGCAAAATACAAAAAACTCCATAGAAAACCTTTGATATCCAAAAAGCATTTTAGCTCTGCCAGACCGTTTGAGATTTTACATAGATTTATTTGGACCCACAAAATATGAAAGCTTAGCTGATTATTGCTACGGTTTGTTATAATAGATGATTATTCACGTACACTTGGGTTTTGTTCCTTTCTTCCAGGTACTTAACTTTCTCTGAATTTGAGAAGATAGCCAAATGGATTAGAATGAACAGAGATCTACCATCATTAACTTAAGAAGCAATCGTGGTGGATAGTTCAAGAAGGAAAGAACTTCTAAATATTGTGCTAAAACTGGGATAAAGCATGCATTTTCTGCACCATGAATAATATCTCAGAATGATGAAGTTGAATGGGAAAGTCACAATCTTTAGGAACGCACCCGTATAATGCTATGTGAATCCGATCTGCCTAGATATTTTTGGGAAGAGGCCGTAAATAAAGCTTGCTATTCTTAAATAGAACTTTGATTCAATTGTGATTAAAGAAGATACCTTTTAAGCTCTATTCCATATGCTCGCCAAGGATAGACATTTTTTGTGTTTTTGGAAGAAAATGTTTTATTCTTAATACTAAGGAAAAACTTGACAAGTTTGATTATGAAAGTGAAGAAAGAATCTTCTTAGGTCACTCTTCACGAAGAAAAGCTTATAGGATATTCAACAAGAAAACAATGGTTGTCGCAGAATTGGACAACATTTCAATTGATGAAAATTTTAGCAAGACTCCTCATCTACATGAACTAGAATTTGAAAAAGATGCTGAAGCAGATCCTTCCTGCATCCCCGAAAATAGTGATTCTCATGGGTTACCCAAGGATTTTATCGTTGTCAGAGATCACCCAAAGGAGTTAGTGATTGGGGACATCTCGAAAGGAATCCAAACAAGTTACGTTATCTGCATTTGTATCCTCAGTGGAACTGAAGTCTGTAGATGAGGCTTGCAACATTGATTCTTGGTCAATGACAATGTAAAATGAAATTGCTCAATTTGAAAGAAACTAGGTATGGGAGCTTGTGGCTAGACCTGAAAACCACAGGGTTATTGGAATCAAGTGGCTTTTTAAGAACAACTTGGATGAGTTAGAGTTAGTTGCCTGGAACAAGGAAATACTTATTACTCAGTGATATAATCAACAGGAAGGCGTTAATTTTCATGAAAGATATGCACCTATTGCAAGGATTGAGTTAAGTAGAATGCTATTAGATTTCCTTATTTCAAGGGAATCAAACCGTACAAAATGGATGTCAAAAGCCTCTTATTAAATAACTTCATTAAAGGAGAAGCTTATATCAAGAAACTACTAGATTTTGATGATCCAGCAAGACCAGAACATGTCTTTAAGCTAAGGAAAGCTCTTTACGAACTTAAGAAAGCTCCTCGAGCATGGTACGACAAACTAAGGACCTTTCTACTCACTTCAATATTCATAGTAAGAAAAGTAGATTATACCTTGTGTATGAAGTCTACCTTATCTTATTTATTGGTTGTGTAGATTTATGTTGATGATATTGTGTTTGGATCCACTAATCCCACTCTTTGCAAGGATTTCTCTCAAGCTATGTAGCAATAGTTCGAGATGAGCATGATGGGGGAACTCAATTTTTTCTTAGGACTGTCCAAACAGGGTTCGGTAAGGAGATGCTTATGAAGTTTGGTTTCATTGAAGTTTCAGCGAAGTATATTCCGATAGATCCTACTACTAATCTTGACTTTAACGAGTCTAGTAATCCTGTCAACTAAAGGCTTTACAAAGGTATGACGTGCTCTTTACTTTATTTACTGCTAGTAGATCCGATATACTTCTTAGCATTTGTTTAGCTACACGTTTTCAGCCAGCACCAAAAGAAAGACATAAAAGCCATAAAAAATCTTTAGTTATTTTGTTTTTACAAAAGATTTTGGTTTATTTTATCTGAAGGTGCATTCATTAGATTTATTAGCATAAAGCAACATAGATTATGCTGGCAGTCGTACGAATAAGAAAAGTACATGTAACACCTGCCAAGTCATGGGGAATGTCTTTTTATCTTGGTTTTCCAAGAAGCAAAATTGTGTGGATCTCTGAACTACTGAAGTGGAGTATATAACTGCATCTTTATCTTGTTCTCAACTTCTCTGGATAAAAAACACTCTTTTTAACATACTTTTATCTAGAATAGAATAATATTGTGTGATAAGACTAGATTTATTAACTTAGCCAAGAACCCTATCAATCACTCTAGGAATAAGCATATAGATGCTAAACATCACTTTCGTAGAGAAAATATCTTGAAATGTGAAATATGTTTGGACTACATATCAACAGATAGGAAGCTTGTAGGCATTTTAAAAAAACTCTAGATGCGCCTCAATTTCAGTTCATTAGAAGAGAATTATGGTTGTTCAAAGTGAGTGATAGTTGTTAAATTTAATATTCACAAAAAGGAACTCATTTAGGGCACAGTTGATCGATTATTTGAAGTAAGTTGATTGGTCACATATAATTGACCATCCATTAGCACTGATCGATCACCCCTGATCGATCATGCAGAGGCGGCTGATTCATCACCTAGGAAATTTTCTAATTTTAAAAACTTCTGATTTTTGTCACCACTCCATCTTTGGAAAGGACACCTAAAATGTCCTCTATCCTTCTTTTACAAAATAGTTGACATCAAACATTTCCTAATAGAGTACACACCATTTAGATATTGGGAAAGAAGGATCTTTCAATAACCTTAGAAATCCGCAATTGATCCCATCCAATGCACCCTGATTGACCTTAAATAGGGACCCAAGGCATCCTCCTTCGCCATACATTATAAAGAGTGAGAAAGACCCCTAAAAGGGCAAGTTTTCTCAAACCCGAGCAGAGGTCTAATCAATCGTTTTTCAAAGCCTGATCGATTACCCCTGATCGATCAACAACTAGAGGTTGATCGATCACCTATAAGTCTAGACCTCATGTTCTTTCCATTTTTCTTCACTTTTTCATAGATCCCTCTTGTTTCTAAGGTCACTCTTGTTTACATCAACGTGTGAGTTTTCTCAGATGGCACCCAAGAGGTCAAAGGGTACATCCTCTTCCCTTTCTGCCTGCATAAAAGATTGTCTCTTCGACTATTCCCCTCCTCATTTCATGATCTCCCGACATTCTTCTTGGTTTGTCTTCTACAATCACTTTCTAGCAGATTTTTAGCATGAATAAGATAATGACCCTATTTGATTCGATGATGTTTCTAGGTCATCTAGATTCTCTTATCGAATCCATCTCACTTGACTCCATCATGGAGTTTTACACAAACCTTGAGGACATTGTTGATGACAACCACTACTGTATTCGATCCATGGCCAATAGGACCACTTTTGTCGTTGAACCCTTGGTCATATCAAACATTCTTGGTTGTCGCAACACGGGTCCAGCCATCTTTGATGTCTTAGACTCTGTCATCCAAGATGAACTAAGAAAGGTTTCGATGGTCGTTCGACACTTCATAAATTCTCTCAGTACAGTGAACCTAAAGCCCGATTCCTAGGTTCCTAAACAGAGTTTTTACTTGGTGCTTTCACAATGAAAAGTCAAACCTCACTCATGTCACTCTTGGTGTTCAAGCACTTATTTATGTTTGTGTTCAAGTCCAACAATTCAACTGGTCCCACTATCTTTATCACCTTCTCTCTCTCCTCCCTAGAGCCCAGATCTCTTTAATCTTTTCGGTCACTCATATACTCCAATACTTTGGAATCGACATTCCCCATCACCATGCTTGCATCCTACGAGTCCGACCTCTTAGTGTGGAATCGATGCTCTTCTCTACAGAAGTCAATAAACCAGGAGATGAGTCGCCTCTCTCCACCTATGGAGACACAATTATCCTTCCTACTAGACTTGTCACTTCTCAAGATCCATTCATATCCCTGTTCACCTCAGCCCCTCTGCTTTTGACAACATTAGGGCATATAATGACTATCATATATACCCCGAGGAGCAAATCAGCTAGCAAGACATTATTGATGCTTACTCTCTCGAGTTACTCTCTTGAGTTCTGATAGATCTGAGAGAGTCGACATAGTGATGAGTTTCAATAGGAGATAGAATCATCCTCCAATAGCTATACTCAGTTTGTGAATGATCAATCTGAGAAGTTGTATTGCATATCAGACGAGATGCATTAGATGCACATCTTGCAGTTCCCTCCTTCCCTTGCACCAACAGCACAAATGCCCCATGCACCCTGTGTTTGAGCTCGTCACTCAGCACCTCAACGAGCCCCTACTTCTCCTCATCCTTCACCTCGACCATTTGCCCTCGGTGCCTCCTCATCTATATTAGGCAAGGGATTCATCATGCCCACTCTTGTCCATGAGTCTAAAAAGGAAAAAGAAGCTACTAAGTCAGTTGATTCTGAATCTACAACTGCTGAGTATGAGTACAACACAAACACTCATACAGTTATTAAGCAGAGCAACAGAACTTGTCTTTCACCCGATACTGATGATTCTGACTATGCACCTTCTAACTAGTATTGTAGTTCTTCTTGTTGTTTCTTTTACTTTAGTAATATAGTTTATTTATTTGTTTTTTTCTGAATTGGAATCGGTTTGTATGCCACACTAACATTTTTGTAATTGTTCCTACTACTTTTTAATGAAGTATGCATGTTTTCTTTCGAATTGATTAAAAAATAAATTAACACTAAGGGGATAATTAAAATAAGTTTTATAAGATGTTCTATAATGCTCACACACTTATAGAAAAATTAAAAGTTTTATGATTCTTTTTGTAAGGGGGAGAGAAATAAAATCAAGACTTGAATCTGTGATTCAAATTATGTTGAATTATTGATGTCATTTGCATATATCAAGTTTGTCTTGACAATTGCTTATGCTGAAGTGTTTACAACTTTTAAGCTTTTGAAAAAGATTTTATCATCATTAAAAAAGGGGAGATTGTTAGTACTTTGGTTCTCTATGATTTTGAACATGACACACAAAATTATATCTATGATTTTTAACATGACACGCAAAATTATATCATATAGTCATTCATATTCTCTATGGTTGCAAGATTGGTGTATAGACTTCAGCTTGACAAAACTCTGCTAAGAAGCAGTTCAATTTGCTCAGTCTTGTTGTTTCTTTGTTCAAAAGACCAGTAATAATTTTACATGTATTAGGTTTCAAAGTTGTAACTCTAGCAAGCTTCAACCACAAGTTTTTTTTTAGGAATATTAGTTCTTGATGAGATGATCAATCATATTTTCACATTGATATATCATACCTTATTGATCATTTGTTTCTACAGGTTGATCACTTCTTGTCAATCATATATATTGGAATTATTTTATTTGAATATCATTCAAACGGTCATCAAGTAATTGATCATAGCTATTTAGTTGATCGATAATTTACAGTTGATCTATCATACTTGTTAACCCGGTCGATCGTGTCAGGAATTCATCACTTGATTTCATACTATTTTTGTTTCCAATGACCACTTTTCTTGAGCTCCTTTATAAACAACCCCATACCAATTACTGGAACACACACCACTCGAGTATTCACTCATACTTTATTTGAAAATATATAAGCTACTTTGAGTGATTTTCTCGATATTCTTTCTCTTGTTCTCCAACATATTCAATACTGGAGAAGAATATTTGTGGTTGAAAAGCTGCGAAGCAAGTTTGCTTGATTCACCAGTGCTCGATACACTAGCCTTCTCCCAAGTTCTTCTGTATCAATCATAGTATGTTTGGAAGCCTCGTCTCAGTGTGGTGATATTCGTTATACTATTTGATATTCTTATTCGCTTATGATATTTGTGATTAATTTCCTGTTCTTGATGAATCATCCATGCACTTATTATTTCTACTGATTATCTCTAGATATCATCTATTACTACTAGAAGAATTACTTTTGTGATATCTGTTGAGATAACATAATGAAGGTATTATCACTGTCATATGTATTATTTCCAGTTAACATCTTGCTGCAATACTTTAAATATTTGATCTAGAGTTTTTAGAGATTCTCTTGGACGTGTGCCCTCCAAGGAAGCAAGAAGAAAGTTGAAAGGTTGTATGTTCATTTTCTTGTGATATAGTGTTTAATCTTTAGTGTTTATCTTGGTGTTTGAGCCAATATTATGAAGTGTCAGCTTGTAAATGGTTGAAATATTTGCGTAAATACATCAGACCTTAATAAAGCAGTTGATTAGCTCGACTAATAAGGAAATTTCGAGTTAGGAAGACATAGGTCATAGTTTTTACCCAAGGGGATTTCCATGTAAAAATATTGTGCAATTGTGCTCATTAGTCTACTTAACTATTTTATCTGTACTTGCTCGTTATTCTGTAAAGATTTTCAAAGGCTCCTCTAAGCACTATTCACCCCCCTCTAATGGTGTCATGATCCGCAAACTAATATCAGGTATCAAAGTTTGGACCAATATCTCAAAGTAACTACGTGGAGATACATATGGCAGCCATAAACAAGCAAGGACTTTAAAATCTAGTCAATCGTCATGCCACCACACTTCAATGGAATTAACTACAACAACTGGAGCATACATATGAAAATATTCTTAGAATCTATTGATATTAATATCTAGAATATCATAAAGACTAAGTATACAAGACTGGTTGCTGGAATGGTTCTCAATGAAGTTGATAAGAAGAAAGCAACATACTACGTGGAAGCTATGAATGCTATATTTTCTGCCATCTCATTAGATGAGTTCAATCACTAAAGGTCTTATCAGCGATATATCAGTGATATATTGCCGATATATTGATTTCAATAGGGCAACCATCTCGATAACACCCTGCATATCTTTTTACCTGGTGTCGACGATATATCGTTGATATATCACCGATATATCAGCGATATATCAGTTGTCGGTGATATATCGCCGACACAAAGAATATTCCTGGCGTAAAATGCATGATATAAGGCCCCATTTCTCGTTTACAGATTGATTTCACCCCCATTTCGCCTATATCGATGCTGCAGCTGCTGGAGACTCCAAGGCCCTTCTTCCATTGCATTTTGAGGTTAGTTCTAATCTTATTTGGTGTATAAAACACAAAATTAGTTACGACTTTTGTTCATGGTGGTTACTTGAGGTATAATCTTCATTTTTTTGTAACATTTTGAATAAATCTCTACAATTTTTGGTGAAGTGATTTGGGGCATTTGTTTTTTGTTGAGTTATTAAGTTAGATTATGAATGAATGATGTTGGATCTCATGTTTTAGACATAGGAAACATGATTTTAAGGTGATTGTTGTTAACAAAAGATGTGTAATTAATTAAATCCGAAAATAAAAAATTAGATCTACAATTTAATGAGAGTTTTGGTGAATTAATTTAGGGCTTTTGATTTTTGTTAAGTTATTAAGTTATGTTATGGATGAATGAAGTTGGATCTCATGTTTTAGACATACGAACCATGATTTCATGGTGATATTTGTTAACAAAAAACATGTAATTAATTAAGTCCGAAAACTAAAAATTAGATCTATAACTTAATGAGAATTTTGGTGAAGTAATTTGGGGCTTTTGATTTTTTTGAGTTATTAAGTTAAGTTATGGATGAATGAAGTTGGATCTCATGTTTCAGACATAGGAACCATGATTTCATGGTGATACTTGTTAACAAAAAACGTGTAATTTATTAAATCCGAGAATTAAAAATAAAAAACTATCAGCAAATAATTGATTATTCTCCTCATATGTCTTATGAATGTTTATTCTGTATTTTTTCAGATTTCATCTATATACAGCAAAACAACATCATGGCGTACTCCAGTTCAAACTCTGATGGTTCTCGTGGATAGTTGGACAATGGAGAGATTGGTTGGAGGTATGCCATTGCTCCAGATAAGCAAAAGTCCAAACCAAAATGAAACTGTGGGAAGAAGTTGGGAGGAGGGGGAATTACGAGACTGAAGCACCATCTTGTTGGTAACAATTAAAATGTTTCCAAGTGCACTCGTTGTCCAAGAGATGTAAAGGAGTTGGTGAAGGATAGCATGGAGAGGAAAAAGGAGAAGGATGTGGAGAGGTCCAATAGGGATGAGCAGTTCAAAGAATTCATGTTTGAGAAGGAGTTCAATGTCCTCTCAGATTCATACGATGATGACTTTGTCTACCCTTATGACATTTAGAACACTGCGAAGAGGAGGGCATACAGGAGGGTGACAAAAATGAGGAGTGAGTTTGAGAGGAGAGAACTCGGTGGTGCATGTGGTGGCTTCCCTAGTGCTGGTGGTAGGGGGAGTGGTTCTGGAGGTGCACCCATACCACCACCCACCAAAAAACACAAGGGGAAGGGAATGGGACCATTCTTGATGAGGAGTGGGTCCATGCAGTACAAACCAAATAAGGATACGCGGAAAATACGGTGAAGGGCATATTCACCAATTCACAGGTGGGAGTAGGCAAGACCATCGGCAAGATCTTCTTTAGGGAGAGCATTCTAGCCCACGTCGCTAGTGGACCTTTTATACAACATGCCAATGATGAGATCGCCACAAGCGGAAATGGGTGTGAAGGCTCCCACATCTAAGGAGATAATGAACATGTATCTTGGGCAGGAGAAGGAGGATATGAGTGAGTACATCTCTGAGCTAAGGATGAGATGGCTTGAGTAAGACGTGATACTGATGTGTGATGGTTGGTCAAGCTATACGAGGAAGCAGATCAATAACTTTCTCGTTTACTGCAATGGTAAGACCATTTTTCTTAAATTTGTCAATGCATATGAATAGGTGAAGGACTACAAGTACCTGCTGAAGTTTATGGACGATGTCTTTAAGGATGTTGGGAAATAGAACATTGTACAGAATTTTATAGACAATGGCGACAACTTCAAGAAAGCAGGTGAAATTGATAATGAAATCTAGCAGCTTTGACTTTCTTTGGACATCGTGTGCTACACATTGCATAGATGTAATTCTAAAGGACTTTGACAAGAGGAAGCTCATCGCAAAAGTGATGGAACAAGCATGTACAATCAACGCATTCATTTACAACCATTCCAAAGTGTTGGCTTTGATGAGGCAGACGTGCAATGGTGAGCTGGTGAGCCATGGCATCACACACTTTGCAACAAACTTTATAGCATTGCAAAGACTCAAACAACACATAACAAGGTTGAAGACCAAGTGTTGCCAAGCTGAATGGTTCGAGAACCCTAAAGCTCGGACCAAAGGAGGACAGAGGGTGGAGACAATCATCAATGATCTCCATTTCTAGGATGACCTAACAAGGGTCACAAAGATAATGGAACTAGTTGTTTCTATGCTGCATATCATAGATGGCGACAAGAATCCAACTATGGGAGTGATCTACGAGGTAATGCACTGCATGAGGAGAAGGTTAGAGAAGCAGTTGGGAGAGGGATCAAAGAGTGGTTGGACATCATAGATGAACGATGGTTCAAGATGCTCTCACATCCTATTCACAAGGCTGATATATCTACCAAATCATTTTTCCCATTTTGGTAAGCGCATTAGAAGGATCAAAATTTGAGAATTGTTCATATCCATCATATTACTGGAATCCGAAGTACCAATCCAAGAATAGTCTTGGTACAAATGCTGACCTTCTAGCAGCTATACAAGTTGTGGTGGAGAATCTCATCGAGGATGAGAAGCCACAAACCTCGTGAATGAATGAGGTAATTTTGATTGTATAATGTACACTCTAGAGTCTATAGTGAGGATGAGTAACAAAATATTTATTAAGAACATTATGTCACTTTTTATGACCTAATGTTTTAAATAATGTGCAGATCAAGTACTTTAGGGATGCCTTGGGTTCTTTTGGTAGAACTATTGCGGTTAATGGATGAGGAAGTACTCTTCCTGGTAAGGACTAAAATGAAATAGTATATTGATTGTGATGTATAACAATTTTACTATTATTGATTTATCTCTTTTTGGATTTTCCACAACCGAATGGTGGCTACTATATGGGATGGAAGCTCCCAACCGACGGAAAGTGGTATTGGAAGAATTGTCCCAACCCGCATCTTTCGGTGGCTATGATAGAAAATGGAGCATATTCAAGTTGATCCATTCGAAGAGATGAAACAAGTTGGGAGAACAGAGGCTCCATATTCTTGTTTTTTGTGCACTACAACTTGAGGTTGAAGATGAAATATGCAAGGGAGGGGCATGACAAAGAGGACTACACAGACCCCATCGATCTTGCATATATATTCCAGATGCATGGTGCAGATGCAAATGAAGATGTTCTATAGAGGTGGTTGGATTCCTATGGGGCTCCAATTCTTGATCAACTGGGAGGCAGGCAGGCCAAATTAGAATATATGCCAGAAATGGGAGCAGTTGTTGGTGACCACATGACTAGATCCGGGACAATCACAGGCCTTCTTGGAGCGTCGGATCTTGATGCAATTGTGGAAGATATTCTCTCTACTGGATTAAAATCCAAATCCAAATCAAAAGATGGCAATGGGAGTGATGATGATGATAATGTTGGCGGTCGTGGTAGATCAGGTGACGGGGAGACATATTCAAAGGTGCCAGGGTCAGTAGGAGGTGGTCATGGACCACATGATGATTCAAGATTAGATACAGGGCAAGAATACATGGAGTGGCATGGAAACACACATGGATAGTTTGTAACAAGTCTGAGTCCAGGACCTATGGATTACGATGCACATGAACGACATAGCCATCATCCTATATACATATACATGGACGAATTGATATCATATCTAGGTTCATTGAGTTGCATAGACATTGACAGCCCATACCATTGAGGAACACCAAGTCCCCTCGGTAGATATAGATTCTGACAAGATGAGAGATCATTTAGGGTATTCCCTGAATATTTTCCTGCTCCTCCACCTTGACCTCCTCCTCCTCATCTTCCTCAGGTGTATACTCCTCCATCATATGGATATGGTTACAATAGTGGGTATGGAGGATATAACAGCTGCAACGGTAAGAACTACCAAGGTAGCCAACCCGAGAAGAGCTAGGGCAACTTCTTTGGTGGTGACAGTTTTGGTTTCTTCACTGATTACTACACACTCGTGCCTCCCCCTCCAGGTCCTCCTCCTTTGCAGAAATCTTCTCCTACTCCTTCGTCATCATCGCGAGGATCTCAAGCTAGTACTTTGTAGCCTCGTCATGCACCTCATGATACCAGATCTAGTGATGCTTATCCTCAACTCGAGATACTCATAGGGCTTGATGGCCATCAATACAGGCAGTATGTCATGGATTATAAGGCCATGTACTAATACATGACATGGTAAAACCATTGCGAGTTCATAGACTCCGCAATCCGTTATGAGAGACAATAGGGTAGGAGGGCGATTTAGATCCGTCACAGAATTCTTGATTTTAGGTAATCTCTTTTACAATATTACAATGATTTGAATATTTTACATTTTTTTGTAAATAGATAAATCATTATACCAAAGAAATATTATCTAGTTAATCATTACTGATTTTTTTTAATCAAATGACTCTTCTAAATGCCATTCACTATGTCATGTGACTAAAATGACCGATATGAGCAAGTGATGTAAGGATGATCAATAATTATGTGTTATGATATCTAAGCGTATATTTGTAAGTTATTTCATGTTGTAAGAAAATAAGTGAAATCCATTCCAACATGATAATATCTATATGTCTGTTCATAAAAAAATTATATGTGACTGTAGTTTATAAGTCAAGAATCAACATTAACATTGATATGTACGAAATGATCCATATATGCAATATAAGGTTCATAGATGATCAATATGTGTGATCTAATAGTACATTTGTAAGTTATTTAGTGATCAAAGAACTTGGATGAACTCCATTTTCAATATATATAGTAGGTCAACAACTAACAATATCAATGATATGTTCGATATGACCAATATGTGCAATATAAGGATCATAGTCCTCATAAATGATCTATAAGTTTTATCTAAGTGTATATTTATAGTCTAATTCATGTTATAAGGACTTTAATGAAATCCATTTCCAATATCTATAAGTCAAGAATCAACATTAACATCAATATGTTCGAAATGGCCAATATGTGTGATACTTATATGTGCGATATATGGTCTATAAATGACCGATGTGTGTGATATAAGTGTGTATTTGTTTGTCGTTTGTTGTTTTAATATGCTGGATCATCTTTATTTCTTGAAAAAGGAAAAAAAATGGCCTTTTGAGTTCGACATTTCCACTGATATCGTTTATATATTGACGATATATCCCGATATATCCTTTTCCGGTCGGATCAAATTGATATCGATATCGATACGGACTTCCCTCAGTTCAATCAAGTGTCAACATGCAAGACATCATACGAGATCTAGAAAAAGTTCAGTGCCATGCACGAAGGTACAACCAAGCTATAAGAATCTCATATCAATATGCAACAACGAAGATACAAGCTCTTCAAGATGGAAAGAAGAGAATCCATAAGAGAGATGTGTACATAAGAGTCTCAACAATCATCAATCATATGAGGAATTTCATAGTTGAACTCATCGATGCAGATCATGTAAAAAAGTTGTTCATATCCCTTCCACCAATCTAGAGCACTTATACAACTGTTAGAAAGGAAGCCAACGATATCAACACTCTTCGGGTTGACAAACTGATAGGCAACCGTCTAGCCTATGAAGTCGAGAAGAATCAAACAACTAGAGTAGAGGCAGAAGTCAAGAAGAAAGAGATAGAACTTTTGGCAATAGAGTCAACCTCTAAAGATTAAACAGAGAATGATATAGACATTTTCACTGGGAAGTTTAAGAAGTTATTCAAAACAAAAGATGCAAATAATGGAAGCAATCAAGAACGCTTCAACTACATGAAGAAGGTACATTTCAAGAATGACCATCCTCCACTCAAGAAAAAGAAGCCCTCAAGAACCTCGAAGTCACAATTCTAGCAAAGGGGAGAAGATTCTAAAAGATCAGTGAAGAAAAAGTCACAGACACCATCACAAGTATTTAAAGAGGAAAGCTTTTAAAGGAACTTGGGATTCTTCCGACTCCGACTCTAACACTTCAATATCTTCTACAAGTTAATCAGATGATTCAAGCAAAGAAAAAACCTGCTTAGACTCATGGCTCTTGAAGGAGAAGAGGTAATTTCCGAATAAGCATCTTTAGATGAACTACATGAAGCTCATTCAGATTTACATAGTTTAGTGATTAAGCTGAAAAAGGAAATAAAACTAACTGCACGTACTACTATAGAAGATCATTCAAAAGAGACTAGCTCTCTAAAAAAATCATATTAGAGAACTCACATCTAGTTTATCTTTATCAGGAAAGCTACACGAAACTAAATAAAATTGCTTAAAACAAACATAAATAAGATAGAAATCAATGTAGGTGAATTAAAACAAAACACACATACTCCAGTTAATGAGTTATCACAATTTACTAAGGTAAGGAAAACTTAAACATTTTTCTAAGGGGTAACTACAAGAGTGGAATTAAGTATGGGTTACAGTACAACCTAGAAAAAGGGAGTTGTTCTAAGTCTATAAGCTAGTAAAACTTGGTTTGCCTAGTAATAAGATTTCTAGCCAAGTTAAAGGCAAAAAAATGATGGACTAAGGAGCAAACCAAAGAACCATACTAACACTCCAAGGATACACAATAATGGGTACCAAAGAAACCTGCAAATTATTTTGCACAAACCAGAGTTAACCAAATGATATAAATTGAACTTCCATTCATGACTAGGTCATGTTTTGCCGAATCATTCTTTTTGCGATATTTTTGACATCAAGAAACTTGAGGAAGTTATTCATTCATCTTTGAGCCATATTTTCTCGGATATTAATTTTATTGCTCATAAATTTATGGAAATTGGGGGCTTTGCTTGGGATTCTATTTGATATTTATTGATCCATTATTTTCTAAAATTCATGAGGCATGGATATTAATTAATTTATCTACTTGTTCTCTTGCATAATTCACTTTGCATTCATCATCATTTGAAAAATTCATAAAAAGTGCATTATTTTATTTACACTTATTGCAATTGTTTTATTGCATAAAAAATCTAAAAAAATCATTCATCATATTTGCTTCAATTTGTTGTAGCTTTTATTTAGAAATTCATAAAAATTGCAAAAAGCCATAAAAATTCATCTTTATAAAGTATAACCCTAAGTTGTTTTAAGAAGTAACTCTAGACCATCATAATACTTCCCTGAGTTTGACATTGGGACTTGCCCAAGTAATATAAACAATGATCGTACATAATAATTTCAGATAATATTTGTTGTGTGTTCATTTTTTATTGACTCGCTCTTTATCACTTACTACAAACAATGTAAATATGCATAATTAAGCGTGGTGAAGGGTGTGTCTTTAGACAACGCTGACAGATGGGACATTTCCATTAACCTTGCATTACCTATATTATACTCATCCTTTCACATGTCTAAGTCCGACAAGTGGAGAAAACCATTACTCGTGCGAACACCATCGCAGAATAACCAAAATTTACTATCCATTGATGAAGGTCAACTATGGCATAGGACAATGGCCAAGGCATAAAATCCTATATAATGAGCATATCAATCTCATTCCCAAACAGATAGGAGAACCTATGAGTATCTATGTTTCTACGAATACCAGAAATCGGTATGAAAACTTATAACCATCCGATCATCCTCAGATCACCGCACATCTCATATCATATGATAACAGGTACTGGCGATTACGTGCATATCCATATGGTCCGAACTTAGCCCTTTAAGTAAACTCACCCTTTATTAGCGTACTTTAAAAACCAGACAATTTGTCCTACAAGACACTAACACTTGACCTCTCCTTGTGTATCCATTTAGTTATCTAACTTTAGCAACATGGATAGTCTATGATCTTGGCTCATAACAGGTCTCACGCTATGACTCCAAAGTACATGGTACCCTATAGTTGGGGTTCCTCCATAGGCATACATTGAAGTATGTGCATCCTAGCTATGTTCCCAACACTTCTTGTGCTATGTTGGTCCATCTTACTATTATGGTAATTTTGCGATCTTGACCCATGGTAGGTCTCTCATTATGACTCTAAAATATTTATCACTTTAGGGTTGGGGTGCCTCCATAGTCATGCATTTGAAGTATGTGCATCCTAGCTAAGTTTCCAACACTACCATAATCATTACACATACTTATTTATAATTATCTTAGGGTTCATACTTCTAGGCTCCTCCAACTTTAAATGGGTTTACTTACGTATTTACTCAATGACCCCTAACCCGCATTTAGGTCCATCCCCTCCTTGTGATACCAACAACCATAAACTAGTATAATCTACTAGTTATATGCATATATTAACTGGGACAATCCATTCATTGTAATCATGCTTAATAGGCTAACTCAAAGAGGGATCATGACACATCGTCAGACACATAGGTACACTAAGCATGGGTTTCCCAATTCTCCGTATGTAAAAGTAAATCATCATAAACTAATAAGATCAAATGTGGGAATAGATGTCCGCTGCTCTTATAGTTATATTAATAAGATGGGGTGACCTTTCTAACTACCCATGCATACCAGACCACATTCATGCACAAGTAAAAACATCATACAAAAAGTTCTCCACAACTCCCAAAATAATCAGATCTCAACAACACATCATATACACAGATATGGATTCCCTCTTGGCTATTTAAATGATGCTAAAGATGCTCTCACTCATCGAGGCCCACCGCATCAAGTTGTAATTCAGTTTATCTAACAAGAGACTTATTTGAGTCATTTATCAACCATTATAGTTAATCCAGACATTTATCATATATCAAAATATCTTAGATAGGTCTACATCTTTTGTGGTCAGTTTTCATCATTTTTAAGGTGGATTTAGTCTACAGTTTCTAGAATGATTGGCCATCTAACTTTGATGATCGGTTAGTGTTGATCCATAAAAAAGAAACTATGATCAAACATTTTGGTTCCAAATGATCTATCATCCATAATAACATGATCGATCAGGCTGCAAGATCAATCATGTCATTTGGCATGATTGATGATCATACATGGAAGAGTGGTGGGCATTGCCTCTTAAGATGTCCATGAAGTTGCCTGATGGCTAAACTAACTACACCCACATGTTCTTGCTATTATCCACATCACAAATATATTTTTATCATCTACATGCACTTAGTTGATTGACTTCAAATCACAAAAATGTGAGGCGATACTATATGATTTTTGGCCCAAATCTCACCCAAAATTGGAGTCAACATGTCCTACAAGTTGTATACCCTACTCACATCCCATGGTGCGAAAAACACGTGAATTCGAAACCAATAGGAGACTAAAACCATACATACAAGAATGTTCTCATGTGACTTTCCTTCACCATGAACAAGAGTTATGTGGTGTTTCATGGTCGCATGTCCATGATGATCCTTGCATCGAGCTCTTTGAAACGACATACTCGAATCATCGATCGGTGGTAGGAATTTCTCTCTGGCGATGGAGCACGGTGAAGGGGGCGAGCTCCTGTGAGGGCTTGATTTGATCTAGTTACCCAAGTTCAGTTGGCTCCCCTTATATAGGGTTAAGTTTAATAAGGTCTCGATCTGGATCCGTATTAAATAGTCACAGCTCGCTTGTATTTCATGCATAACTCTTGCATACAAACCATTAGAGTATAGAAATAAAAGTGGTCTAATATACTTGCATATGGTTGTATTATTTTAAATATTTCTGACACCATTGACATGGGTGGCTTTAAAAGATTATTATACTTATTAGCCACAATGTTATGGTTGGTGAATTTTCGAACCATTAGGAAATCTTAGAATAATTATATAGTATTTATTATTTTTCTCTCATTTTTCTTTATCTCTTATGAGTTTTCATGTCTTATTATCTTCCTTTGATAATACTTCATAGTTGATTATAGTTTATATTATTGTGATATTTTTACCCGGTAGACCCTATAAACTTTGCCAATTACCTCCACAACCTTTTGCATAACATAATTACCCCATCGACCCTATAAATTACCCCAAGAATCCTCGCGAGCTTCAAATAGAGTAACCGCAGGGTTCATGGGGTAAGAGTTGGTAAGTTTACGTGTTGAGGGGGGAATTACGTTGTTTCAAAGGTCGTGGAGGTAATTGACAAAGTTTGTAGGGTCTGCCGGGTAAAAATCCCTATTATTTTTATGTACTTTATGTCCAACTAATTAAGCACAATTCTTCAAATGACTCCCTTTATATTTAGTTTTCAACATTAAAAAAAATAAAATAATAACTTTGGAATAGAATACAATTTTGTGATTGTTTCATGCATTGTTGTATCATAAATTTTCTTTTTGTTAACATTTACAATTCTTCAAGATCATGATAAGGAAATTATTTCTAGTAAAAATTAACTTCATTGATAAACTTTTATAGATAATAAAATTGCGTTACAATTTCAAATTACAATAAAACACTTAAAGAGTGGTAAATAATAACAAAAGAAGTTATTCTAATAGAGAACTTGTTGAACTGGACCGATCGCTGTGTGCTAACAAGCTAACACAACAATCATTGTGTCCACCGATCCAAATTCAAACAACAATTGACCCACAAGTAGATATTAAGTGATAATGTTTGTGAGTCAAAATTTATTATAACTCTACATAAATATGTGTATAGGCATAAGTATGTAGAGTGTCGAACACTGGGATTGCAAAACAGAGGGTAGTAATTTTTAGTAATTATTGCTAATTAATCATAGTTATTTTTTAGATTTATATTATTTTTCTTGTTTTTATGAGATTTTAATTATATTAAAATTTTATAGATTTTTAATTGTATTATATTTCTATTTTTTTTATTTTTTATTTTTAATTTTGCAAATTTTAATTTCTTTTTAATTTTTAAAATAAGATATATATATATATATTGAGATATAAATAAAATGTCAAAGCATTCTCCAACTATAAGTATGGTCGGTTGCCTACATTCTTGCTCAAATCCATATTGAAAGATTCAACTATTTTTTTATGTTGATTGCCAACCACCTAACGTGACCCCCACAAGGGGGGGGGTTGAAACCTTGTCTTTTGGATGGTAGGCACGTTGCACTACAACCAGACCATTTAGGTTGGTGAATATATATATATAAGTATTACATAATATATATATAATATAGATTTTTATTATTTTACTTAAGTGTAGTCAAAATAAAAAATAATATTTTCTGGCTTTTTTATATTCTTCTCTATTTTTAGTAAATTTTATGTGATTTTTCTAATATTATGTAATCTTAACATAATAAATATATGAAAACAACGAGTATGTAAAATCCGTGAGATTGTTTCAGGTTTAGTAAATATTTTTAAGTCCAAAATTAACCAAAACTATTTTAATATATAATATATGTAATAAAGAAAATTCACAAACAGAAATATATTTTTGGATTTTTATAGAATGTTTGCTGATTTTTACAAGATTTCGACGGTTTTATGAATTTTATGTTTTATATTCTATATTTTTAATGATTTTTGAATATATGGTAGAATATATTATAATATAGCTAATATATATTTTGAATTTTTAGAGGTATTTTTTAATGGATTTTTATATGCTTAAAAAGGAATAAATGCATGTTTTTTTAAGGAAAACTAAGATAAATGCCTAATATAAATTACAAGCGATTAACCATAGTTCCCGACATCTATCCTAATTTTCTTATAATTGTTGGCATAAAGAAAATATTTAATATGAATAATATTCACAAATTAAAAAAACAAAAGCTAGTAGGGTGCTATTTGCAATTATATTAAACTACAATTTCCTTTCAGAACAAGCCTAGAAAGTATAGGGTACAATATACAAGAATACCAATTCCTCACATGGGACTACACATGAATTGGAAGGACCTATTTGTAACAACAAGAAAGCTTAGGATCCTACATGCAACTTATATAAGAAATATTACACTATATATTTGATGTACAATATAAAAAAGTAAATATAAAAGGGTGTAGTGTCTTCACGAAATATAGCCAAGAGGCAAGTGTGCAACACACATGGCTTGGACCATGTAGCTCTGGTGTTGCCACGTAGCGTCGCTTAAGAGGATCAACGGTAGAGGCAAGATGACATTTTGTTTATATCCATCGACCCATATTTGGTCTAGGCCGAGTCTTCAATCTGATAGTTCTGAGGATTGCTGTAAAAGGATGGATGAAAAATGATGATGCGCTAAATGCAAAAGTTAATATCAATCCGTTGTAGCACATACACTTAGCTTTTCATACAGAACCGAATTGATGATCTCTCTTAAGAGGATTCGATTTTAGTTTTTAACCTGGGAAGTCCAGTGTTGAACATAAGGACACGGGCCATAATAAAAGTATTTAGGTGTGTAATTATCTAGGTTAAGTGATTGATAAATCATCTAGGTCAGAACTAGCAATACAATGCAGGCATGCAAATAATGCATGGTGGAATGCATCACAAATGCATGCATGAATGAGACAAAATGCGATAATGAAACATATAAGTGCATGTTAGAAAATAATGATGTGATGAATAAACTAATTAAATTTAACACATGCACATACATTCACAAATATGTCCTAAGATGATTATTCAATCTTAAGCAATTATGAATTCAGATCTAAATCCATTTGAACACTTAGTTAAAAAGCTAAGATCCATTTCAAGTGACAAACAACATTAAAATTTCTCTAAGTAATTGTCAAACAATGAGCATCAAATCAGAGATTAAATGAAACCATAAGAAAGAAAATGAAACATGGATCAAGATGCCACTGAAATCGCTTAATTTGGAAATCGTATGGTCAAGTTACTCAAGTTTGAATCCATGGTCGTAAACAACGTAAAACATGCAGAAACCCTTACATTTAGGTCCCTGGAGGGACTAAAGTGCAAATAAAATAAACCGGCTCTTGAAATTATTAAAAGCCCCCTATGCGGGGTTATTTAAGCAAATATGATAAATCAGTTGGTTGGAAGCGTAATTTCCCCAGTCCCGCACGCACAAGGCATGTGCAGTCCTAGTCTCGGATGGGTGAGTGTGGCTTAGGCCACGTGTCTCGATGTGATGCTTTGGCTGGTGTCTTGGATGTGTCCGAGGCTGCAGGTTCCGTGAATCAACATGGCTGAAATTGAACCGTTAGATAACGCCCAATTTGGCGCGATCCAACGACAACTATGTTATCTCCTCAGAAAATCTCTGTTGTGTGCGGTGGTTATAAGGTTGGGCTCCGGTGAGCCCTTCCTTACTCAGCATGCTCCTGGAGGTTCTCCACAGGTTGGCGATGATTCTTGCATTTCTCGCGAAGATGACTCGGCGTCTACGAAGGTCTGCGGGCCCGTGGAAGTTGGAGACGATGAAGGAACGTCGGTGTAGAATCCTCAGATTGGAGCCACATAAGGATTTCTGGCCATTGAATGCCTTCTCACCTGCAGTAGTTAGCAAAAACAAATAGATGATGCATAATAATGAGAATACATGCGAAGGTAAATAGAATGGGGGCTGGTTTTGGTGAAGAAGGTGAAACCCTAAGGGTGCATTTGGTTGGGGGGTTACCCCCACTTTGGGTGGGTTACCCCCAAAACCCATATTCCCAACCCACTAATGGGGTCCACTCTCTTTCCAACCAAAAAAATATATATTATACCATCATATCATCTAAAAATCATAAAATACTCAACTTCTACTCATTATTCCAAACTTTAATACAATCGCATCACAACAACCACCCACTTTTTCAAATTTCAATACAATCATACTATAATAACTACCAACTTTTTCAAATTCCAATACAATCACATCACACAAACCCTCCCAACCCTTAACCCACCAACCAAACACACAAACACAAAATCGGGTTATCCACCCCTGGATAACCCACGAACCAAATGCACCCTAAGGGATTCTCCATCCTACAAGCAGATAAAATGGATCAAGGTGGTGAGCGTGAAGGAGTAAGAATCACAAAGAGATTGTTCATCCGCGTGGATCAAGGTTCCATGGTGAAGATTAAAAACATCTTGGATAAAAACATGGAGTTGATTGTATTTTGAGAATAATTGAAGAAAGGAAGAAGGAAATCCTAGGTATCTAACATGTACATGAAGAAATTGCCATGGATGGGTGTTGTAGCCTAGGCTTAAGCTTCAAAGAAGCTTGGGTCTTCTCTTCACCTCCACATCTGGTGGAAGAAGCTCGAACAACTGAAGTGGAAGTCGTAACATGGTGATTCACCATGGGTCAGCACCATAAGGTAAAGCTGTATGATTGCACTTAACTCCCCACATTTCCTGTCACGAAAAGAGGGAGAAGGCTAGGGCGACCTTCATATAAGGGTGGACAACCGCCTCTAGCGGCGACGATGGGGGTTTTGAAGATGAGGGAAATGGTAGTTGCCAGAAGGTTTTGTGGTAGTTTCAACCACCATACAAGAATGTCATAGTGGCTTATGGCAGTTGTGGAGGTAGGCAAGAAGGAGGGGGAAGTTGGAGGAAGGGTTTTGCGATGCAGGTTAGTTAGAAGACAACTTGAAGTAGTTGGGATAATTTGGAGAAGAAAGTTGGTTGGGTGGTTTTTAGAAGACGGAAAGGTTAGAGCGGGAGGTAGAACGAGATATCTTGAATTAAGATCCAATGGCCCAGATTTGGGCGCTAAGCGACAGGTTGGTTCAGATCAACTAATTTGATCCAACGGCTAGGACTGCAGCTCGAACGAGTAGATGTGATCTGATCATGGATTAGATCAAAGGGCTAACATTAGAGCACTATGGAGGGCGGAGATCGCATCCGATGGGGTTTATCAGACGACACAGGAGGTGACGTGTGGTAAGCCAAGAGTGGGTCACGTGGGTAAAGCAGATGGCACCACATGGCCCAATCAAAATTGAAGAAATTAGAGAAATCAGAGTTAATTAAAAAAGAATTAGTTAGAGAAGGATTTAAAAAAAGTCATGAACATGAAAGTTGTAGATCTTCATGTAGAAGTCAAAGAGATCAGACATCATCTATACATAGATAAAAATTAAAAACCATATAAAGAAATTTCTTTTGATTATTTTTTAATTATTTTTTATTTTCTTTAATGTTAATTTATTTATACACAATTTCATTCTAAATTTTATTTGATTTTTTACTAAGAAATAGATACATAAAGCATTACACCATAGTAGAGTTATAATAATATATATTAAATAGTTTTAATTATATACAACATAAAAATTGGTAATTAGTGTTATTAGTCAATGAATCTTTGTGATAATCTTAATCAAGAGTGATAATAATAATGAATTAAGCTAATAAATCTGGGATTTATCAAACACCTTCCTGTTCGAGCTTATATCCTTGCATGTTGCTCCTCCCAACAATCTTCGATGATGCTGACCTGCTCAAACCATTCATGGGACCCTTCCGCATCTGCAGGAAAGCTCCAGAAGCTTCGGGCCACGTCAGAGGAAGCCTAGAGGTGGTTTCTTCTCTGATGACTTGGGAATAAACTTCCTAGATCAATTGGGCTTCCAAATACTTCTTTTGGTCCCCTTTTCTACACTAAACTGATGAGGGATTGAGGGTAAATGTCCTCAACCTAATATGAAGCTGGATTGCACATGAAATGAGGTGGATGGTTGATCTTTGAAGAATGGAGACTGATAAAGACATGATTCACTAATTTAAATAATATTAGGTTGATCTCGATGTAGGGGATCGTTGGAGAAGTGATGGGGAAGGTAGTGGGATGCTCAGGTGGAGTCGGAGATAGCGTGTTTCACAGTGGAACAATGGCAAGGCTCTAAGCTCCGATGATCTAAGATTTTACGCTAAAATAAATGAACTGGAATAAAACTAAGGATTAATCTATGCTAATGAATGAAAATTACAACCTAGAAAGCTAATTAAAACTAGGCCTCGACTGGGTTTACCTTCACTTGAGCTGCTTCGACGAGGTTTGGATCTCTCCTCAAATCTCCTTCTCCGCACTGCGAATCAGGTGCTCCACCTACCTGTCACCAAGAGGAACATGACAAGATTGATTTTAGGGTTTACTGTAGGTTGAAGAGGATCAAAATTGGACAAGAAGGTAGGGGAGCTTATTTATAAACATGGCACAGGGCAATTTTGGGAAGAATATTACTTGCGATAGGAAGGTGGTGGGTGAGGTCTACATGCATGGCGAGATGGAGGAAGATGGAAGGATTGGAAATTGTAAGCTTGAGGTGATCAGAAGTAAGGAGATGGTGTGAAAATTCGGGGAAGAGAGGGGTTCAAAATGCACGAGTCATGATCACGTGGGGAGAGGCTGTTGACATGGAGATCAACATTCCCCGCCCAGATTTGGCCACGTTGGCACACTAAGGATAAAACAGAAAATAAAAATAGAAGAAAATTTAAAATAAAATAGTAAATGATTTTATTAAATAAAACTTAGACATGAAAAATGTTTCTATCTGTATAAATTATTTATGGTTATTTTTATTTATTTTTACAACATTATTTATGAGATGTTAATATTTACATGCACATATATATATGTATATGTATATACTTGTATTATATATACTGTATTTTTATTTTGTATTTTATGTGCCTAATATTATATTTACATATTTTATATATTTATAACATTGTTTAATATGTATTTACAAAATTTTATGTTATTTTAATATTTAGTTTGTTTATATAAACAATGACATGTATGTATATTATATGAATAGTATACCTATGTTTCATAATCCGTTATTTATTTTAGTGATTTTATTTTCTTGTTATTTGTGTTTATATTTTATATATATATTACTAGTATATATAATTATATAAAATTATAAAGAGATTAAAAATATTAAGAATAAAATAATCATTTAATTGTACAGATGCCCTGGTGCAATAATACCCAAAAAAGCTGGTTTTTGTATCTTAGCTCAATTTTCAATGAAACCACCTTCATTTGATAGAGATATAATTTTAAATACAATGGATGTGAGTTTGGTTCAATTTGAGTTAACATGGAGTAGATATTAAACAATGAAGTTCAGTTTGCAGCTTTTTCATCAGTGTTTACCATGTGCTCTTTGCATGATTTTTATTGGATGTTATTTTTTATAATTTTCTATATATTATTATATAGAAGAGTTGTGTTGAAACTTTTTTATTTGGAGTATCTAATGTGCTACAAAAATAATAAAAATGACTATTTACATTATATAGAATTAGGGTTTGTGAGATATTGTATCCAATATTTGGCCCTTATCTCCCCTAATGTATTCCCGATTGACCTAGTGAATATTAACTTCATCTCAGGGTTTAGGGTCAGCCAGTATCTGTGTTACTTCCTTTATTTTTTTTTCTTTTACTTATTTTTAGTTTTAGTTTTAAATATAGATAATTACAAGCTAATTAAAGACTAATTACAGATCAATGTTAATTGTTTATATATACAAATTAGAGTCTTTACAAGTATTTTGCTAGGGTTTTAAAGCCGAAATGGAAAAATAAAGGTAGATGAATTATTATTCATAACCCTCATATACTTGACTTTGCAAGTCCCTAGCAAGCACTTATTAGGAAACTAATTGATGCAAAAGAAAAAATAACTTAGAATGATTATGATTTTAAACTAGTCTTCATAAAATCAAAGTTTGGACCTTAGCAAGACCTTTAGATTGCTAGTTAGTTCGGAACCATATTAGGAATAGGATCTAAAACGTAACCACCCCAAAGTTCCATAATCCTATGTCCAGGTCGCCTCAATAACCACATAAGAATATGTCTTTCGTATGCAAACCCTTCTGACTATGAGTCTCACTTGTACAATGTATATGAAATGTAGACCTTCTGATCAGAAATAGCAAGAAACAATCAACCTCAACAAGACAACCTTAATTCCCTAATCTTGCTACTCATTCCTTGAGGAGCGAGGTATTTCCCTCTAAGTTCAAGTTCAATAGGATCAAAGAAGAGGGGGTATAGAAGAAGAACAGATTGTGACTAGTTTAGTCACATATCCTATGGGGCTTGAGCTATGTAGCCAAGTCTCTAGCGGCACGAAACCTTGAATCTTTTACTTGAAGTATAAATGATGAATTTCCATTTCATCACTTTATTCTATCATTTTGACCTTAAAAACCATAGATAATGCATGTATATGGACTTATTTTGTACAAATTAACATTCTTTATCAATTTATTATGTATAAAATATAGTTTTTTAATACCAAAATAAATGAATAAAGAAATAAAAGAAAAGAAAAGAAAAGAGGACAATTCTAAAGGTATTTTATGGCCCTAAACCCTGAGACCTAGGCATGTTGATGACTGGTGCGACAAGGAATAAAGTAGGGGAGGATGATGGTTAGTAATACATTAATAATGTACATTCTTTAATTCGTCAATAAGTCAAATTTGGGACCTATTTTATTTTTCATCTTTTATACCTCAAATAAAGAACTTTGTACATGAAAGTTAAAAATAATAATATATAGGAAAATAAAATATTAATTTCGTAGAAAAATAATATATAGTGTACATTTTATACTCTAAATAAACAGCCAAAATCACAACTTCCTGGACCCATATCTCCTAAATAAAAACTCAAAATGTATCAAAAATACCTTTAATTGTTTATAACTTTTAATAAGCTATTTAAATAAGGTGGTTTCATACTTTTTGGAGTTAAAATGTGATTGATCGGTTTTGGACCCCTACCATATAGTTTACCTATATAAAATGTTCATTTTATTTATTCTTTATTATTTTTGTAATTTTAAATATTTTTATTTTTGTAAATATTATCTATATTATATGTACATATTTAAAATTTAATAAAACCAAAAAGAAATCACAAAAATAAAATATGTATACAAAATATATAGATACATATACTTATACCTATATATTTAATACTTTTATTTATTTACGTGTACATATTATATAAAAAAATAATAAATTTTAATTATGTTAATAGAAATAAGTTATAAATATATAAAATAAGTAAATAAAATAAAATTATAAAATATAAAATAAAAATAAAATACTCAAAACATAGATGAATATACCTATAAATATACACTCACAAAGTAACTTGTAGCAAATAAAGTCATAAAAATAAATAAAAATCATCATTAAGTAATATATAAAATAATAAATATTTTTCATGTTTATAGTGTTTTTTTAAAAAATCATTTTGTATTTTATTTCTATTTCTTATTCTTTTTTATCGCTATTTTGTCTTTACTTGGTCGACGTGGACCAACTGCGGGAGAGGGTGGGTTGACTGAGGTCAACTCCCCGGTCTCCCCTTATTTCTAGTGCCTGCTAGTCTCGCACACTCATACCCTCGATTTTCCCCCTGAATATCTTATTATTTTGGATCAAAATCCCCTCAAATCCTTTCCTCGATCCACGGAGATGCATGCGGGGATGGTTCCTTGATCAAGGAACCCTTGTGCCTCCTTGATTCTTCGATTAATGTCAAGCCCTATAAGATATTGCCTCCACCTAAACTCACCACCTTGATCCTCTTACACTTCACCTAACCCAGATCTGAGCTCGGATTGAGATAACCAGTGACATCAGCTACCTCCCCAATGCTCCAGCAATGCGTGTGAGTGCAGAATCGAGAGATCCAAGCTCCTCTGCTAGCATTGGGGGAGCTTCAGCTCCTGGTCATGTTTCAATGCTAAGTTCTATTTCTTTCGTTCTTTTTATTCCTTAGTTTGTCATTAGCCTAGGATTAGCTTAATTTTCATTTGATTATGTATGGTTCATTATGTTTTCCAAACTCCACCCTCGTCGGAGCTTCATCTCCGCCATTCATTTTTGGCTGAACCGAACTGCCTCCGCCTTGTATTTCACCCCAATCATCTTCCTTATTTCCCCTCTGATCATCGGTTGCACCCCCATCCTTCTTGTTCTGGCACAAAACATGGGATTCATCTCTCCTCCTCTGCCGCTCACTGGAGAGGTGCAAATCCTCCATCCTTTGCTTATCCTGACCATCTAGAGCTAGCCCTAGTTCTATCTTTCTGTTGCGACTAATCCCAACAGGAAATAACAAGAAAGTGAGGCTTATTAAGCCTCATCGAATCATGGAGAAGCTCCCATGTCCACCTCCACCATCCGACACCTCTAGAGCCCATCAAGGCTTCTTGACATTTCCAACCACAGTGGAAGGACCTCGGGATTCTTTTGAGGCCATCAGGATAGCAGACGGAGCTGATCGCCTCGATATTTTGCTGATCAAAACTCACCGGGCATGATTTCTTCGTGCATTCATCCAGAACCCTCCAGCTTCATTATATCCAACCATGTTCTTCGTGAAGCACAACTACCATCAGATCACGTCGAGCCTTCACTGTCAGATCATTCCTGTCGATCTGATCCTATCCATTAAAGCACGAAATATCATCGCACATTTGGAGCTGACATGTATCTTAGTGTATCGCTAGCGGATGTTGGATCGTGCCCTTAGTTGGATACTTTGCATTCTATACCCAATAACAATTTTTATTTATTATTTAACACACAAACTTTCATTTGCTATTTTAATATTTTTGTAAATTATGCAAAAGACCCTCACACTTTTTATGTTTGTAATTTAGTATAGTCTATGTCACCTCACGTGCCGTCCCAAATGAGGTGGTATTTTTGCACTTGGGCCCCCGTGGTTATTTCTATTTCTTTTTGGTACACATATTTTTAATTCCAGATTAATATTTTTGGGAAAAATGTAGAAAGGCCCTGGAATTTAATTTATTGACATATATGCTCGTGCAAGTTCATTGTTTTTCTACGCATTTATTCTATTTATTAAATATAGCGTCAGTGCTCCAAAAAAACCAAAAAATAGAGTTAAGCTCTTGATTGCACATACTTCCATGCCATCTTTTTAGATTAGAAATTTAGGACTTTTAATATTCATTAAAAATGAAAAAGATCATAAATATTCCTTTTGTAGTATAAAATACCAAAAAAATATAAAAACTTTTAGAAAATTTACTAAAAAATATATTTTGTTTTTTTAAGTATTTTGTGCTGTCAGACCAAAAACCATTAAAATTAGAAAAAGGAAATACATAAAAATTAAAAAAACACCAAAATCTTTTATAAAAATCTCAAAAATTCCGGAAATATCATTTTATATTTTCTAATATTCTTCCTGTTATTATTTATCTATTAAAATTTATTTGGAATAGTTTGGGCATTATTTGTTATTTTTAATTTCCAAATTGATTCAACCTATTTATTTAATAACTAATTTATGATATTTTTACTTTAAAATCCTTTAAAATTAGCTAAAATCCTTAAAAATCACAGAATAGTAAAAAAAATATTTAAAACCAAAATTTTTTTCTAATTTTTTTTTTATTATTATTATTTATATCTATATTACATGTATTGTATATATATCCTTATATATTATTATATATCTTTTATAAAATAGAAAAAGAAATTAAAAATCACAAAATATAAAATTAAAAACAATTGAAGATTATAAAAATAAAATATAAATAAAAAATGAAAAATCCAAAACCCTAATTTGGCTAAGTATTTGAGATAGATTGTGCTTTGATTTTTCATCTCGTACTCAATACCCTTATTTCGTGTTTTCAACCCCTACTTGCTTGTCACTATACATCTTTAGTTTGGTATAATAAATTTTAACTCATTCTATTAATTGCTTAATTATCTGTGTGGGTCAATTGTTGATTGACCGTGGTTTTGTTAGAGGTCGCATCAGCGACTAGATATATTCGCTTCTGTGAGGATACATTTTAGACCCTTGCAAAATCTTTCATCAATAAGCCTTGCTTATTGATACATAACTTTGAAGAGATTGGTTTTTCATATACTTTTTACCCATCTATTTGAGTCTTTATTTCATACATAAATTTTTTATACTATATATAACAACATTGACATAAGGAATTTTTCTTCTCGAACCAGTAGACTATCCCCCTTTTCAAATTTTATTGCAATCCACAACATCCTATCATAAGATGCCCATGCCACCAGATCAGGTTGGGTGCACTAAACTCCTATTGGGGCATCATATGTTTCCACACACGTGCTTCTCATGACAAATAATTCTGCCCTCACCACCTCATCTGAGTTGAGCTAAGTGCAGAGTACTTGTCCAAGTTAGGTCTTTGTCCTCGAGAGTTATATGTGCGCTTCGAAATATTCTACTTAGGCTAATCAAGCGACATGTGAACATAGTCTTCACTACAAACAGATCGATCGTTGGGAAGATGGTAAGGGACGATCACTAAATGCCCTCCCCTTAAAGTACCAAAGGGGATGGTTGAATAATGATCGTCCCCCATGATGACCACAAGGGACGTTCTTAAGTAGTCGTCCCTATTAACTAATCGAACTGGAGACTGTCAAGTAAATGATAGTCCGTATAGATCGTAGAGGTGACGCTCACACGACCACCCCCTCGAAGTAAATAAAAGGGACGGTTAGGATCATCTACTCCCATTCTCTATGAACATCTCCATCAGGTTATTATATTGATACCCGAGCAATGGAAGGGGGCGATCGTGACTGTTCCCTCCGATTAGATAAATGGGATGGTTTTTTTTGCACGGTCACATATGCTTTATATTGGCGGTAATTTGTGGAAATTCAAAGATCAAAAGGGATGATCTTAAGTAGATCGTCCCCGATCATCATAATAGGGGACAGATGTGCGGCTATCCCAGATGGTCTTAAAGTATCAAACATGCAAGTTTCCTCCTCATTCTCCTGCTTCCTCCCACCAGTACCTACCTTCGACGTCCCTTCCGACCCTCGCCACTTCCTATCCCACCTCCTCCCTCGAGAAGTCGCCTCTTTCATCGAGCTCTATACCACCATCATCTGCTTTGGTTGTCTCCCTCTTCTTCACCGGTCTCTTGCCAAACTCCTTCAAGATGAATCTGGTACCTTAGGATATCTAAGTCATTTTTTCCTAAACATTAATCTTACGTTAATTGTATGGTTGAAACTTTGCATCATTCCAAGTTTTAGATGCAAGAATGATAAGTATGCGATTTTCATTAATAAGTTGTTTAATATATTATTTTTAGCACCCTAATTTATATATTACTTTTAGTATTAATGTTCAAGTTATGTAATAGTTTTAATTGATGATATGATGAATGCTTAGGAAAATGTCCATGTGTTTAGTGCAAGAATGATGAGTTTGTGATTTGCATTATTGATAAGTCTTCTTATATGAAATAATGATAAATTTGTGTTTAGATGCAAGAATTTTCCTTTCATATATGGTTGGATTAATTTCACATGTATTTGTGATTGTCTTGGTTTCACATATACTATATGATTCTCTATCAATTTGGTATATTCTTTGTAGCATCCTAATTCAAACACAGTCCCATGTGTGTTGGTATGTGTGTGAGTGTGTGTATGCTTGTGTGCATTGGTCCCTTACACAACTCCTCTGTAGATTACAATTCTTTATTGCATGTGTTTTGGAAGAGATCCAAGGATAGATTTTTCCCTTAGAGGTACAAATCGGGATGGATCATGGGACCCTATCAAATGATGATGCTCAGGACTTGGTTTTTGTGAATTTGAGTGTGAGAACCCATCATTGTGAAGATCTCAATAGGAGGATCATTTCTCCTTTCGTGGCAGTAGCAGACAACTATGTTCAAGGCTCATTAAATATGTTTGAATATATCAATTTTCTTGCCTCTGTGAGGAATTTAAACAAACACTTGATGAATAGGAGGCTAAGAAAAGTTAATGTGCTTTTGGGATGCCTGTAACATCTATCTCCAAGAATATCTTTGTTGCTGAAGTTGTTTTTTGAATTATATCCCTATATACAGGAAAGATGAGAATTGATTTTGATGGTTACATCAAGTCTTGTCAGAGTTATTATCGGAGAGAATGCTTGTGGTTAGATGTGGATCTCGCTTCAAGGAAGATCTTAGAATCCTTATTGCATTAATAGCTTTTGTGGTCTCATTTTTTGGTTATCTCTGAAAGGTATAGATTTTTGTATCCTACATTGAACCATGCATCGGGTTCTTCATTGATATGCAAGTTGCTATGCTTAGGCACTTTCTCTTCAGTCTCCTGAATTTCTATTGGGTTACTCTATCTTCTCTTGATCCTACCAGGGAAGGATATTTAAGGGTCGACAATCTAAACTTCCATTTTATGGGGGTGTGTAATATCCTTTTTACAGATCATTACTTACAAGGTTTGGTCTCATTGATATGAATCAATAAACTATGGATGCACAAAATTTTAATTTTAGAGGATTTATCCTTGGCTGTCGCTTCTGCGGATGTGGACTTCTTAGAATCCGAGGGCATTGTTGTCCCAAGAGTTTTCAAATTACATTGGTTGATTACTTTACCGAAGTTCATTTGGGCTCCCTTACTTCATGGTTATAGGTGGAGCATCTTCAGATTCGTCAAATTGTAAAAAGAATTCTCTACTATGCATCATAAACCTCTATTGCAAAAAACTAAAGGAGGACAATAATTACCGTATATTTTTACTCTTTATTTGTTGGAAGAATACAAATCCGCTCTAGATAGAAATAGGTGTGTAATGACAATTTTGATCATGTATTCAATTAGTTTTAATCAATTTTGTTATAAGTACTTAGATGCTGAGTTTGTAATTTGCATTATTAAAAATTATCCATGTGTTAGATTCAAGAATGATGAGTTTGTGATTTGCATTATAAAAAAGAGCCCTTTCATTTGATCATAAATCTTATCATAGTAACCTTCAAAGAGTAATTAATATATAAATCTATTAATTTGCATGGTACAGCAAAATGGACAAGAGTTGGACGAATAAAAGATTTGATGATTTGGCAACTTATAGGAAATACGTCAATGATTTCTTATAATGGTCTTTTCATTGTCAATTGCTAGACAATATTGATGGACGTGAAGGAGATAAGATTCAATCTCCATGTGTAAGATGTAAAAACAATTTGATTAATATCAAAGAGGAGTTTACAAGCATCTTATATTGAATGGGACTTCGCTACATTACACAAACTGCACTTAGCACGGGGAAGTTCTTCAACATGCTACGGAAGTAAATATTGATGTAACTTATGATGAAGTTCCAATGCAATCAGATGTTGGTGATGGGATATTAGAAATGTTAGATAATATTCGAAAACCTAAGTAGATGAAAGTACATAACTGGTTCAGAATGGTTTTCGTGAAAAGTTAGCAGATGCAAAAACTAGTTCGGCTCAAGGAGTTGAAATGTCTCGTCTAAGATTTTTATCAGAGTCATTTAAGATGAAAGTCTCATTGACCTAAAAAGTCTTAATTCCAGTTCCTATAAGGTTCCTATGAAATAAGTGGATTAAGGTATAAACCAACCTCCAATCTTCGGATTTTATTCTAGACTAGTTCAATTGTCAAAATCAGTCTGAAAAATGCTCATGCATTGCAAAGATATTTTTGTGAAGTAATTTTCTGGTTTTGAATTTTTTATGAAATTCCAAAAAGATAGTTTTGCAAAATTTTATGGAGTTATGAAAGCTTTTTAAATTTTTAGGTATTTTTGAAAAAGGTTAATGGATTGAATGTATTTACAAGTGTTATGTACATATTAGCAAAGATTTTTATATAAGATTATGAAGAATTTTATACAAATATATACATGTTTTGAATAATTGTTGTCATTATATTATCTACATTTTTTAAAAATAATTTGAAAATATTTTGCAAACATTTACAAACATTTTGAAAACTTATTTTTCAAATAATTTTAGAACCAATTTTTCAAACATTTTTACAAATATTTTTTACAATCTTTTTACAAATATCTACAAAGGAATTATTTTTCAAAGGTTTGAAAATATTTTACAAATATTTTTAAATGTTTTAAATACATTTGTCAAGATATTTTACAACCATTTTTCAAAATAGTTTCAAACCATTTTTTACAAAAAAGAATTCAAAGTTTTTTAAACATATATAGAAGATTTTTACAATTGTTTGTTTTTTTATACCCTTATGCAATGTAGTATATTAGCCATGTTATTAAAACCAATGTAGTCTATTAGCCATATTATTAAAAATACAAGAAAGTAGGAGTTATGGCTAACATATATGAAACATATATTATCCCCTGTACTTTGCTCAAATTACGTCCTCATAGTGACCAATCAGCAACAAAGTAAGTCATAACTCATGCTAAGTATAGAAAAGATCTATACTACAATGACTCAAATAAAATAATAAGAAATCGATCATCCTCCCTATACTTAAGATCAAATAATCATGAGTATAGTAGACTGTACACAAAGTTGGGATGATCGAGAATTAGAATTTACAAAATCATTGGCTCGGCTTGTATCCCCCTATACTTAGGGTCAATCACCCCTAAACATAGAAAATAATTATCAATAAATTAGAAGACATGCAAGGGAACAATAAAGAATACTCAATGCACTCATCCCCCCATGTACTTAGGATATCGTCATCCTAAATATAGCATTGATGAAAGGGATGAATGAGAAATGGAAGAATGAATGAATGAATGAATAAAGGAATCAATCAAGAAAAATATTTTTGGTTAAATCATTATCTGGATCTTCTGATGTTCAGGGATATCATCATCAAATACCACATTGATTGAATCGACAATGGATAAAAATATATCATGCTATAGTTACAGATTCAACAACTATCCATATACTATGAATGGATGTGCACCAGATGACAACTTAGATATAAGAATGCTTCCATCATGCAGAGTATACACTATAAAAGGCCATGTCCACTTACTCTTTAATTTTCCCAGGAATATCTTCAACTTTCCATCAAACAACTGCAATTTTTAACCAGGCTCAAAAGTCTTTCTGCTGATGTGCTCATTGTTCTAGTGTTTGACTTTCTCCTTATACATAAGGTTGTTATAGTATGTGTATCTCTAAATTCTAGGAGTCTATTTAGATCAGTCTTTCAGTTCTAGCCACCTTCTTTTGAATCCAAGTTGCAAATATTCACTGGCCATAGAGATTTTTTAATTATCCCAACAGGTGCATGGCATGGCTTTCCATATACAAGGAGATAAGGAGACATACCCCATAGAATGGGATCAAGGAGTTGAGACCAGTTCTTTCTATCTGGCCTAACAAGTTTTTGCTGAATAGTCTTGATCTCCCTATTAGATAACTCAGCTAAGCCATTCGATTATGCATGGCAAGGAGATGCGATACTATGATCAATGTCATACTCCTTCACAATCTTTTGACTTGTCTATTGGTAAAATGGCTATCCCCATCTAAGATGGCAATCTTAGGAATTCAGAGCTGCAAGATAATGTTGTCCTCAATAAAGCGACAAATAATATGACTATCGGCAGATTGGGCATGAATAGCTACCACCCAATGACTCATGTAATCGATGGCTAGCAGGATGTATTCAAATCATTGACTATTAGGAAGTAGGCCCATAAAGTCAACGCCCAAAGCATCACAAACATTCGAGATTTGGATGAACGTGAGTGGCGATGAATACTTGGAATTGATAGTTCCTCCCAATTTCTGATAATCAATGCAACCTTTCACATTAGCTATAATATGCTTGAATAGTGTAGGCCACTAGAGGCCACACTACAACACTTTCGTTGCTATTCAATTTCCAGAGTGGTGTCCTCCTTCTTTGAGCTTATGGTAGTGCACGAGGACATGCGTGTACTCCTCCTAAGGAATGCACCGACATCGAATGCAATCTGCCCCTTCCCTGAAAAGGTATGGATCTTCCCACTAGTAAGAATGAATATCAGATAAAATCTTGTCTTTCTTTATTAGCATTCAGTCTTGTGAAAAATTCTCAGAAATGAGATAGTTCACAATATCAGCTTACCAGGGGAGAGAAGTAACACTCAAAATAGATTCATCAGGAAAGGTTTCTGTTATCGGCACACTGCTCAACGGAGTCTCTGTACACTCAAATCTAGACAAATGATCTGCTAACACATTCTTGACTCTAAGTTTATCTCTTATTTCCAAATCAAATTCCTGGAGAAGAAGGATCTAACAGAGAACATGTGGCGTGACATCCTTCTTTTGTTGTAAATACCTGATAGCAGAGTGGCCAGTATAAACAATCACGTTGGAACAGAGAAGATGCGAACGAAATTTCTCGGGCGTGAAAACCACAACTAGTATCTCTTTCTCCGTAATAATATAATTCTTATGTGCTTCATCTAATGTTCTATTGGAATAATGAATGGCAAAGGGTAATACATCTCATCTTTGTCCCAACACAACAGTAATCGCAAAATTTGATGTATCTGGCATGATCTCGAATGGAAGAGACCAATCGACCCGTTGTAGGATAGACACCTGAGTTAAAAGTTCTTTAATTGATCAAAGACTTGAAGGACTTTGTCATTAACAATAAAATCAATCTCCTTGCTAGTAGCTCTGTGAGAGGTCGGGCAATCTTGTTGAATTCCTATATGAATCTTCTATAGAAACCAACATGTTTGAGAAAAGAACTCACATTTTTCTTTGTTTTTGGTGGCTCAAGCTTGGAATCACACAACCTTTGCCAGGTTGACCTCCATACATAGTTAGGAGATGACATGTACCAGTATAATTCCTTCAATCACCATGAAGTGACTTTTCTCCCATTGTATCACAAGGTTCACTTCACAACATCTCTACAGTACTCGGTCTAGATGCACAAGACAAGCATCAAAATTATCACCATATATTGAAAAATCATCCATAAAAATCTCAAGAAAACTACCCACCATGTCGGAGAACACATCCAACATGCACCTTTGGAATGTAGTGGGTGTGTTACACAATCCATTGGGCATCTTCTTAAAGGCATAGGTGCCAAACGAACAAGTGAAAATGACCTTCTCTTGATCTTCTAGGGTGATTGTCACTTGGTTGTTCCGAGAGTACCCATCCATGATGCAAAAGAACTCTTTCGCTACCAACCTTTCAAGAACTTGATCGATAAAAGGAAAAGAAAAGTGATCCTTCTTAGTAGTTGAGTTTTGCCCTTGTAATCTACACAGATGCATCATGATGTAGGCACTCTGATTGAGATCTCCTTTCCTTGATTATTGTAAGCATCGTAATTCCATATTTCTTCAGAACTACATACAATAGGATCATGATGAATACCCATTCATGCATCTTTATTCCTTTATTTTATCTTTAAAACCTAGCTGAATGCATTTAAATATATCCAACTTATACAAATTAACTCACTACTTGTTGCATGTGAATAGTGCACAAATACTTGTATTTAAATAAAAAATAAATGAATAAAGAAAAGAAAAGAAAAATAAAGGAAGTATTGTAAATACTGACTAACCCTACAAGTCAGTATTGACTTGGTAGACAATGAATAAAGTAGTGGGAGATAAGGGCAAAGAAATATGGACAAAATAACACTGTCACCTAGAAACCCTAGGTGCCCAATTCACTGCACATATAGCTGAAACTTACACTAATTTATAACACTCTTATACACTTCAAATCAAGATATTTTCAACACAAAACCTGTACACAAAAATACATACAAAAACAAAAATATGTGCACATAAAAATCACATTGTATGAACTGGAACCACAGATGAAAAAGCCACCAACCAAACTTCACAGGCCCATGTCTTTTCCACATCAACTCAAAATTGACTAAACTCACCTTTATTGTACTCCAAATTAAATTATCTATCTAATGAAAATGGTTACATTAAAATTGGATTTAATATACAAAAGTTGGTTTTTTGTGCCCCATTGTACGATATACATATACATTTTATTCATTTTATTTACTCTTTACATTTTTGAACTTCTAAATTTTTAAAATACTTTTAAATATTATACGAGACATATCAAAAATATAAACATATACTAAAACCATTAAAACTTCACTAAATAAAATAATAGAATAAAATACATATGTATATTATACCCATAATATACTTACCTCTATTTATTTAAGTAAATAAATAAAGTTAGAAAATTAAAATAAAAATATGTAAATACATATTTCAATATATTATAAATATATAATTTATGTATATATATTATAACAATAAAATATAAAATACAAAATAAAAATCAAATGCATAAAACATAAGTATTTATACCTATAACTATACTTGTAAAAATAAGCACTCAATAAATAGCTCCGTATAAATAAATAATAATCACCTAAAATAGTACATAAAATAATAAAAAATATTATTGTTTTGAGAAAAAATTAATAAAGTCATTATCTGTTTTATTTTCCATTTCTTTCTATTTTTATTTATATTTTATCTTCTTGTGTCTAATGTGGACCAATAGAGAGCCGGTCCTGGTAGATCTTGGTCAACACATTATCCCCCACTTGGACCTGCCCTTTCCATGTGTTTTCCCCATTTTTGCAGAAATTTCCAAACTGATAGAGATACCTTCTACCCTCGATTCCTTCTGTTGATTTCTTCACCAACATCTAATCTTTCTCATGGATCAAGGGTTGGCGGCAATCAACCCTCGATTCAACCAAAACCCCTCGGTGAAGACCATCACTTAGGTAGCTTGTATAATTATATCCTCTGACAATTTTTAAAATCTAATCATTCTTATCCTTTTTTCTCCCCAGGAATCGTTCATGGAGCATGTCCTTCGTGATAGGAAGTAGAGCCTCCTGATTTATAGGGTGGAGGAAGGGCGGAGGAAGTGATTCATACATCGTCGGAGCTAGCTCGTGGTGGTTCTGATCCCTGCTTCCCTGGCCAGTAAGATTCTTATTTTCTTCCCTTTTTTATTCTTAGGAGGAGTAGTAGCATAACCTTGCACTTATTCCATTTAGTTTCATCTATTTTAGTTTCAAATCCAAAATCAAAGTTTGTCGAAGCTCTGAGATCCAACCTTTGTTCACCCTATTTTTGAAGTTGACCAACTCGTTGACCACCTCCACATCTTCACCATTCCATCTTCTATTGCCTCGACACATTATTCAACCCAGATCTTGCACATATCTAGGTATAAGATCTCTTTCCTCTGCCAGTCATCGAAGATCACTGTCTGCTTCATTCTAGCCTCATTTTTTCTCACCATTGGGTCGGTGAGTTTAGGCATCGAGCCCTGAAAATTCTAGTGCAGACCTAGGAATGAAAGGATCCCATTTGAGAGGTCAAATCACTTATTGTATTTTCAGGTGCTCGAGTAATTCTCCGACCTTCCAGACCTCCATCGATGAGGTCTAGGCCATTTTGAAGCATCCATCAGCTGTGGAACACCTCAGGGATTGTGTAAGCATTGTAGCAGCGAAGGGGACCGTCTAGAGTGAGCGGGAGGCCAAATCAAAGTTCAGCTCCTATTTGTTCTTCTCTGTTCTTCCAGGGAGGCTTAGCACCGTTGGATCAAGCTTCTGCTCCAAATTGCATAGCAGATATTTAATCGCACACTAGAGGACCATCAGATCTGTGTGCGAGATTTAATCTCCACCCTCCATCGCTGAACCATCACCAGGCGCTGAGGAAGCATAACGTGGATAAGTGGATTGATATCTGTCTTCCACCAACACGCTGCAAGGGGTTACATATTTTCTGCTCCATGTTTGATACTTATTACTTAGTCTACAAACATTCATCTATTGTTGTAATATTTTCGTATTAATTGCACTTAGGACACAAACTCTATTGTATTTGCACTCTAGTCCTTTCCATGGCACCTCACGTGCCTATGCGCGTGAGAGGGGGGGTGCTTGCTTGGACCCCCTTCAAGTATTGTCTTACTATTTTATCCTCAAACTTTGAATATTAGGTGAAATATTTTTGGTAAATTTGCATGCTTGGCCTTGTTGTTCTGATTATTTGCATTTATAATGTGGAAATATTTAATTTATTCCCCCATGGGCTTCTTTAGAAGTGTTATTAAATTCTCTAAACTATCTTAAAATTTACAACCTGGTCCTTATTCTATAGATTTAATTTTATATTTGTATTTTAATTATTTAAAATATTATTTTGTATATACAAATTATAGGAAAATCATCTTAAGTGCTTGGAACCATTTTATATCACATATACTTTTCTTGGAACAATTAAAATTATTTCTATTTATAGAAAAAAATAAAAAACATTACATTTTGTTCTATTTAGCAGTCAAAATTCCATAAAAATACAAAATATATTGCAAAAATTCAAAAAAAATCATTTTGTTTATTTAGCTATATTTCAGCTTTTGTGTAAATATTTCTACAAAATATTATCAAAAACTCCTAATATTTAAAAATGTATAAAAACTTATAAAAATATATAAATTCACATAAAAATAAAAAAATATGGTTTAAGATTCTAAATTTTCTTCGTATTGTCTAGTATATAAGAAAATTGAAATTGACCTCAATTTGATTTGATAGATATTTATTAATCCCATTTCAAGTTCTTACATTTATTATTTTGATTATTTTGTGTATTTCCTTATTTAAAAAACCCATAACAAATATCAAAAAATGCCCGAAAATCATCAAAAATAGAGTAAATCCAAAAAGCACAAATATATTTTTTTTACAAAATTCTAACTTTATTTTATATTTTAAATTTTTTAAAAAAGGATTGTCCCTATACTTTGCTTATATATATATTTATTCATATATATCTTATATATGGTAATTATATCTATACTATTTGAATTAAAAACAATTTAAAATGTGCAAAGTTAAAAATATAATAAAAGTTCACATATATAAAAATCCATAAAAATATCAAAAATAAAAATTACAAAAAAGCCCTAAGTTGTCTATTCCTTTTTGTTGTTCTACCTTGTGTGCTCCTTTATGGTTTGACTTCTACTACTTGTCATCTATACACATTCTTTTAGGGTATAATAAATTTTATCTCCCCTACATTTATTACTTTATCATTATTGTGGGCTAATTGTTGAGATTTCCACTTAAGTTGATTGCCGAGAGCCAAGAGAGGCATTGATACAACGATTATCGGATCTTACTTGTCATCCACCACATGCCCTCCAAGACCAGACATTAGGTACCCCAACTTTCGTGCATTTCAGCTCAGCCATTTCAAGTCGGAGATTGAATAAATAAAGCCAGACTCACACTATTTCTTTATCTCCTTCATGACAACATCCTCGAGACTAGGATTCAAGCTACACTAAAACTCACGGGACGACTTGCTATCATCCTCTAAATAGAGATATGGTATGAATACAGGGTTGAATTTATCCCTCGTAGATCTGAGACATTCCAACAAAGAGCCATGTTGTTTTTCTCTTGAATCTCTAGCAAGAAAGATTCTTGATTATGGTCAATCGCGAACTAACGATGATCGGATACATTTCGTGCTCACCCATATGGAAGGCATACTTTAGATTTGTCGGAAGAGGCTTCAATTCTAGTGGAGTCTGAGTCGACTTCTCAATGATATCTAAAACTGTTCTGGTTGCCGGTGCATGATTTGATAATAAGGTGTTGTCCACCTCTATCACTCTTGGCCCATAAAATAATATATCAAACTTATCTGTACTTGTTTCCTCTTGTTTGATTTGTCATGAATTTTCATCAAGCAAATCGATCAACTCATCTTCAACCTCCCTTTCGGCAAAAGAGCTTAAGTTAATTATGCTTTCCAAGTCTACGTCAGGAAAGAGGATTTCCTATGTTGTCCCATGACAAATCTAAATATCTGATAGTATCAATCATGAATCTCTGATTAATCATCACTATACCCCATTTTTATCCTCGTAGCATAATCACCTTCTTTCTAATCTTCATTAATTATGCATCATTAACAATAATCCTTCTCCCTGTAATTAACCTTAAGTTTTGTACAAAAATTAACACCTTATATTTTCTGTGTTTTATTTCCTATTAAAACTAACTAAAAATTAGAGTTATTATTGTAGATATCTATTTGGTATTTAAAAATAAATAAAATATATAAAAAATGGCAAAAGAATTTAAAACATGTGTTTTTAACCCCTTAGAAATATTCCAAAAATATTTCCCTTTATTGTTGACCTCATCTGACGTTTTATCCAACATGAAACTTGTAGATCTCCTCGAGATCTACAACTTTCATGTTTTGATTTTTTTTGCAAATTTTCCCTCCTACTATTTATTTTCTATTTTCCTTTATTTTCTTATTTTCAGAACCACGCAACCCAGGTCTTTGGCCACCACCGGACCACTTCCTCTGCTGTTGATCCCCTTTTCCCTGCCTTCATCTCCACCGTCCAATTACGCCACCATTACCAATCGTCCGATCCTTGCCTCTCACCTCATCTGGACCGCCCCCTTCCACACAAACTAAAGTCGAGTGATCGACTCTTATCCTATGCCCTTGCTTCCTCCACGTCATCTCTTATCCCCTAGCCATTAGATGAAGCCCTCTGCTTCATCTTGACTGCACGTCCCCGCTGTACTCTTAGCCCTTAGATCAGATCGCCTGATCTGATCTGAACAACCCACCTGCACCTCTTCCTGACCATTGGATCGCAAGATCCAATGGTCAATACTCATATTCAACCTCTTGCATCCCCCTCTCTAGTTGTTTCACCTTGCAAACCTCACTCCACCTTCCATTTTTGACCTCCAAAACCCTACTCCTTCCACGATCTATTGGCATGTCCACATAGTCACACCTTCCCCAATCTTCACGCATACCATCAATACCTCATCCACTGTATATACTCTCTCCTCTTGGCCATTAAAACATCACCTCCTCACCTATAATGGCCGGAGCTCCACTACCTTAAATAGCCCTCAACTATCTCTATAAAGCCTAGAACTTGGCATCTCTCGGATCCTATATCATAGGATCTGACTCGTCAAGAGAAAACCAACGGAATTGTTTCGTGTAAATCAGACTTCGTTTCGATTTGTTATGATTTTCAGAAGAAAGAGAAGTAAGGAGGGTTAAGACGTCATTAACTCATAATGACTGTCACTAAGACTAATTAAACATGATTAAAGAAACTAATGATGAATTTAAAAATGCTAATGATCATTAGCAAACACTAATCAATAGTTAGTAAAAGATAAGCGTAAGTCGTGAAAGTTAAATCGCGATTAGTGAAAATTAATAACGATTAGTGTTAATTAAGCATCATCAGAAAATCTAGAATCCTCTAGAATGTTCTAAGTTAAGCCCCAAGTTTGGGATAAGTTTTGGCCAAAATAATGGGCTAAAACCATGGGCCGCTAAACCATGGTTTTCTAACCATGGTTAGTTGTTTTCTGGAGCCTATAAATAGCCCCCTACTCATTCATTCTCTACAATTTCCAGTACCACCACCACCACACCATGGGCTAGGGTCGAGAGGTCAGGAGGAGGAGTGGGAGGCGAGGAAGGAGCGCTAGCGAAGCGCTACTGGGAGAATGAGGAGGACTAAGGTATGATCCTCTCTTAGTTTCTTCGTAAGCTAGGCTTTCAATTCATCCTCTTTTCTTCCATGTTTTGTTCTTGATTCATCTTTCTTTCCGATTCATTTCCTTTTGTGGTTTGAGGAGAAATATGTGTAACACACTACTTAGGTGCGGGTGGATGTGCACGTAAGTGAACCCTGTGATTCGTCACACATTCACTCACCTAAGACGCGTGGTGTCTATCGATTCTCCATTGCTTATCGTTCTTTCTTTTCCATTTTTATAGTTATTTTGATGGAGAAATTTGTGTAATACGCTACTTAAGTGCGGGCGGCTGTGCACATCAGTGAACCCTATGATTCGTCACACATTCACTCACCTAAGACGCATGGTGTCTACCGATTCTCCATCGCTTGCAGTTTGATTATATTCTTTCAGTTTCAATGTTGTTTTCCTCTCGATTAATCTTTTTATTTTTATTTTGAAATATGTCCCGATATAAGGGGAAATTCTGCTGAATTTTTCCGAGAAATATTTCTTGATATAAGGGGAAACTCTGCCGAAATTTTTCGAGAAATATGTCCTGGTATAAGGGGAAACTCTACCGAAATTTCAAGAGAAAATATGTTCTTTGTGTTCTTCATGTTCTTTGCGTTCTTCATGTTCTTCGTTCGTTCTTTGAATTCTTGACACATTCTTAGTGTTTTTATTTCAGGAGCCTTTAATCATCCTTTCAGAAAATGAAACACGATAAAGCATTGCATACGCGAGAGAGAGCTCGATTAGGTAACGAAATCCTTCCTATTGTTGTTTGGTTTTCATATGAGATCATTGAAATTTTTGATTTTATGTTCTTTGCTATGAAGAACCCTAATTTGGCTATTTTTGAGAAAATATGAAAAGTTGCTTTGTGATTTCAACTAAAAGAAGGTCTAAGCATTGAATTGATGCAGTGGCTTGGAAAGTTAGAGTTTATAAGCTAAAATGAGCATAATTATGAGTATATAAATATATGAAGTAATATATGTGTAAGTCTATACTCAGTATTTTATGGTTATGCAAATATAAGGCTGAATTGAGGAATTACATCAAGGGAAATTGATGTGTTTTGAGTTGGATCCTCAAAAGGGTCGTGAGTCACATTAAGGACGACTAGGAGTAGAACTACAGGTCGGGCATGCTACTTGTAGGATTGTCGGAAGGAACTTGTATTGGCATTTCCCTACCTAGGTGGTACACAGTTGCTCTATTATGATAAGTGCGCATGAAATGAATAATTTGCAATGCATGGTACCAGAAGCCAATATATTCGGGTTGACCGACGGAAGATGTGGTCGTGTCATGTGGAGGCACAGGTGGTTCAATAGTGGTTGGGTCATGACAACATGTATTTAAAGTCTCTAGGTTATATGATTAAATGTTAGCCTGAGGTTTTAAGCAACCAAGTCCTCGAGGATGGTGTGCTCCTTTGTTTGCCAGGATGAGGATTAAAAACCTGATTAATAAAAGAAAAGGAAATTGCCATGGTAGTATTGGAGGATTGGTTGAGGTGACATGCGACAACATAAGCTTACCAAGATCAATGCAATCTCCAATCCCGAAGTGTCCATAGCTTCAGAGTCCTTGTAGTGGTGAGGTAATTCCCTAGACTAATCCCTGATGTGGAGTAGAAAGGAATAGTACTTAAATTAATGAGAAGGAATGAAACTTTTTGTGATAACAAGTTTTGAAAATTACCCATTTGTTTGATTTTCTCTTCTTCGTTACTTAGCATTCGCAAATTTTCGGTGAGCCATCGCAAGGACTTTAATAATCCAACCAGCTTACATAGTAGACATCCAGCCAGCCACAGTAGCTTTCCTTTGTAAGGTAGTTAGTGTTCTTTCTGTGTATTTCCTTCCGGCTGATGTACATGTAAACGGATATAATGGGAGAATGTTTCATGTGAACTTTGTTTTGTGAATGGGAAAGTGTTGGAAATACTTTCTTCTGAGTGTTTTATTTGCAGTCTGTTTCTGAATGTTAGTTGTGATTGATGATTAAATTATTGCTGAGTAACCAGATCTGGATATGGGAGGATCCAACAGTCTGGGAATCGGAGTCGCGACAGATTGGTATTAGAGCTTGGTTACTCCCAGAATTTATTCATTTAACTATGAGCGGAATTTAGAAACTAATGTGGTCTTAAGGTCCTTTGATCTTAATAAGTGATTGCAGTACCATTCACAAGTCGTTGTCCCTTATGTACATCATGCTAAGATGTGTAGGATGTAACATTTCGCCTTTACTGGTCCCAATGGAAGACCAAGATATGTCTAGGCAATTAGCAACTATGATAGTGATGACCTATGAGATGGGTTAAAGGTTATAAGCATTAGAGCGACGACTTAATGCCACAATGAGAGATAAAAGTCATCTGGACCCGTGGATTCTAGGGTTGAGGGTTATATTCGCCATAATAAGAAAGAGTCTATATAACATCAGTCCACAGAATTTGTTTGTCCCTACTCCATTTAGAGGAGCGGTGTAGGAGGCGATTCATAGGCATAAAAAAAGAAAAGAATAAGGATATTTGATTCCTATTGTTAGGATAAGAATCTGATAAAATCATAAAACCATTTCCTGAGTAAGGAACCAGGAGGTCAATTATAATTCAAGAAGATCTTCGACGACTATGTGGGACAGATTGTAGGACATCAGTCACCTGCTTATCTGGTACTTATCGAAATGAAGTAATTTGATCTCATCCTAGGGATGGATTGGCTAGAAAGGCATCATGCATGCCTTGATTGTTTCCAGAAGACAGTAACATTTCACCATCCTAACTCGATAGAGTTCCAGTTCATTGGAAAGACATCCAATGATAATATTGAATATATTTCTACATTGAAGGCACAATAGTTGTTAGAGTAAGGGTGCCAAGGTTATTTAGCCTATGTAACCACTACATCAGGGCCAAACAGAATGATGAATGATATACCTATAGTGTGCGAGTTTCCTGATGCATTTCCAGAGGAACTACCTGGATTACCACCTGAGCGAGAGAATGAATTTGAAATCTCTCTCATACATGATACTCAACCTATCTCTATCCCTCTGTATAGGATGGCACCAGCTGAGTTACGAGAGGTAAAGGTACAGTTGCTAGAATTTTTAGATAAAGGATTCATTCATCCTAGTACTTCACCATGGGGTGCACCTATCTTATTTGTCATGAAAAAGGACGGGTCAATGCGGTTATCCATTGACTATAGACAATCAAACAAGAAGACCGTAAAGAACAAGTATCCTCTACCAAGAATAGATGATCTATTTGATAAGTTACAAGGTTCAACTATGTATTCCAAGATTGATTTAAGACATGGATACCATCAGTTGAAAATCAAAGAAAAAGATATTCCCAAGACAGCTTTTTGAACTAGATATGAGCATTATGAATTCTTAGTTAAGCCTTTTGGACTGACAAATGCCCCAGCAGCCTTCATGGATCTCATAAATAGAGTATTCAAGGAGTTCTTAGATCATTTTGTAGTAGTGTTTATTGATGATGTGCTTATTTACTCCAGGGATAAGCATCTGCATGAACACTATCTTAGGCAGGCACTTGAAACTCTAAGTAAGAACAAACTGTATGTTAAATATAGCAAATGTGACTTCTGGCTATCTGGAGTATCTTTCTTAGGCCATGTTATTTCTGGTAACGAATATCAGTTGATCCTACAAAGGTTAGTGCGGTGATGAGTTGGGAACGTCTGAAGACTATCACAGAAATGCAATCTTTTCTGGGTCTAGCTGGGTATTATAGAAGATTTGTGAAGGACTTTTCACGAATAGCATTGCCAATGACTAGGTTGACTCAGAAGGAAGTTTCATTCATATGGTCCAATGCATGCGAAACTAGTTTCCAAACACTGAAAGAATGCCTAACATATGCACCCATCATTACTCTACCCTTCGGGAGTGAAGGGTTTACAGTGTACACTGACGCATCTATATAAGGACTTGGGGCATTTCTTATGCAACATGGTAAGTATGCATCACGACAGCTCAGGACACATGAAAGGAACTACCCGACACATGACCTTGAATTAGCTGTCGTAGTTTTCGCTTTAAAGATATGGATACACTACCTCTATGATATTACTTTTGAAATCTTCACTGATCATAAAAGTTTGAAATATCTATTTGATCAGAAGGAGCTCAATATGAGACATAGACAGTGGCTAGAGCTGTTGAAAGACTATGATTGCACCATTTCCTACCACCCCGGTAAGGGGAACATCGTAGCAGATGCCCTCAGTAGAAGAACTTATTCACATGGGTTGATGAGTGCTATCAACTTCTGGGGTGTACTATCAGCGTTAAGTGAATGGAAAGCATTTGATAGTAGTGCTGATACTACAACCATTCCTCACCGAAACAAACCAGAGATCTGGGCTAGAATAAAGAAAGGACAAGAGGATGATCCAGTCCTTAAAGACTTGAGACAACAACTTGAGCAGAATAAGATAGAGGGATTCCATAAACAAGCTGGGATATTGTATAACCATCATAGAGTTTGTGTACCAAATACACCTGAATTGAGGAAAGATATCTTACGTGAAGCGCACTGCTCATGATTATCTATTAATCCAGGAATTACGAAGATGTATAAGGATCTTCGTTCATACTTTTTGTGGCCAGGAATGAAGAAAGATGTTGTTGAGTTTGTGAATTCATGTTTCACTTGCCAATAGGTAAAAGCTTCACACCAAGAGCCACCAGGATTGTTACAACCCCTCCCCATACCTGAGTGGAAAGGGGAAAGCATTTCCATGGACTTCGTTATTGGCTTACCTCAGACGACTGGTGGTAAGGATAGTATCTGGGTTATAATAGATCGTCTGACCAAGGTGGCACACTTTATTCCAATAAGCCTATCTTTCACTCCAGACCAGCTTGCTGAGTTATATATTACACATGTGATCCGCCTCCATGGTATCCCAGAGGAAGTAGTTTCCAATCGAGATTTATGATTCACCTCACACTAATTGGCAGAACTTCATGAAAGCCTTCGGCACACAACTATGCTTGAGCACAACATATCATCCATAAACAAATGGTCAATCAGAACATACTATTCAGACTTTAGAGGATATGTTACGAGCATGTGCCTTAGAATGGAAAGGATCATGGTTGAAACATTTTCCTCTTGTAAAATTCACATACAACAACAGTTACCATATAAGTATTGGCATGCCACCATTTGAAGCACTTTATGGACGTAGGTGTACTACTCTTTTATGTTGGCAAGAGGTCGGAATAAAGAATCTTTATGATTCATATAGACTTCAGTTACACGGGAAGATGTAGAGCTTGCTCGAAAAAGACTAATAACTGCCTAGAGTCACCAGAAAAGCTATAGTGATATTAGGCGACGAGACCTTAAATTTGAGGTAGGTGACTTTGTATTTCTCAAAGTATCACCTATGAAAGTTGTTCAGAGGTTTGGCTTGCGTTGGAAGTTAGCAACAAGGTCGTGGGTCCCTTTGAACTTATTCAACGGATTTGAAAAGTCGCCTATAGACTTGCGCTTCATCCACATCTTTCGGCAATACATGATGTTTATTTCATGTATCAAATCTGAGAAAGTATGTTAGGGATCCAGAGCATAAGGTAAGCTATGATGATTTTCATGATGAGCCAGACTTGACATATCAAGAGATACATGTGCAAATACTTGATAGGGATATCAAGAAGTTGAGAAACAAAGAGGTACCTCTAGTTAAAGTGTTATGGTGCAACCAAGAGTTTGAAGAAGCAACATGGGAATCTGAGGTAGAAATGAAAGAAAAGTACATGTACTTGTTTGAATGATAAAACTATGTATTCTGTATATGTTCATTATAAATGAAATGACATTCATTCTCTTCAAGGTTGTTATATCCTCAATCCTCTTTAATGTTGTTATGCCTATATCTCTAGTCTCGAAGATGAGACTTCCTTTATGGTTGTTATAATTGTAAAGCCATGAACTGGGCATCTCTTGGATCCTATATCATAAGATCCGACTCGTCAAGAGAAAACCAACGGAATTTGTTTCGTGTGAATCAGACTTCATTTCGATTTGTTATGATTTTCGGAAAAAAGAGAAGTAAGGAGGGATAAGACATCATTAACCCATAATGAATGTCATTAAGACTAATTAAGTATGATTAAAGAAACTAATGATGGATTGAAAACCGCTAATAATCATTAGCAAACACTAATCAATAGTTAGCAAAAGATAAACGTAAGTCGTGAAAGTTAAATCGTGATAAGTGAAAGTTAATCACGATTAGTGTTAATTAAGCATCATTAGCAAATCTAGAATCCTCTATATTGTTCTAACTTAAGCCCCAAGTTTGGGACAAGTTTTGGCCAAAACCATGGGCAAAAACCATGGGCCGCTAAACCATGGTTAAGGTCTAAACCATGGTTTTCTAACCATGGTAAGTTGTTTTTTGGAGCCTATAAATAGCCCCCCTAACCATTCATTCTTTATGATTTCCACTACCACCATCTTCCCAAGGGATAGGGTTGAGAGGTCGGGAGGAGGAGTGGGAGGCGAGGAAGGAGCACTTGCGAAGTGTTGTCGGGAGAACGAGGACGAGGAAGGTACGATCCTCTCTTAGTTGCTTCGTAAGCTAGGCTTTCAATTCATCCTCTTTTCTTCCAAGTTTTGTTCTTGATTCATATTTATTTCCGATTCATTTCCTTTTGTGGTTTGAGGAGAAATCTGTGTAACATCCTACTTAGGTGCGGGCGGCTGTGCACATCAGTGAACCCTGTGATTCGTCACACTTTCACTCACCTAAGATGCGTGGTGTCTACCATTTCTCCATTGCTTATTGTTCTTTTTTTTCATTTTTATAGTTATTTTGATGGAGAAATCTGTGTAATACCTGACTTAGATGCGGGTGGCTGTGCACGTCAGTGAACCCTGTGATTTGTCACACATTCACTCACCTAGGATGCGTGGTGTCTACCGATTCTCCATCACTTGTAGTTTGATTATATTTTTTCAGTTTCGCTATTGTTTTCCTCTTGATTGTTTTTATAGAGGAAATTCTTTTTATTTTTATTTTGAAATATGTCCCTATATATGGGTAAACTCTGCTGATTTTTTCCGAGAAATAAGTCCCGATATAAGAGGAAACTCTGCCGAAAGTTTTCGAGAAATATGTCCCGATATAAGGGAAAATTCTGTCGAAATTTGAAGAGAAAATATGTTCTTGGCATTCTTCGTGTTCTTCATGTTATTTGCGTTCTTCATGTTCTTCGTTCGTTCTTTGCATTCTTGACAAGTTCTTAGTATTTTTGATATGAAAATGAAATTCAATCGTTTCAAGAGCCTTAAATCATCCTTTCAGAAAATGAAACACGATAAAGCATTACATACGCAAGAGAGATCTCGATTAGGTAATGAAATCCTTCCTTTTGCTGTTGGGTTTTCATATGAGATCGTTGAAATTTTTGATTTTATGTTCTTCGCTACGAGAAATCTAATTTGGCTATTTTTTGAGAAAATATGAAAAGTTGCTTTGTGATTTCAACTAAAATAAAGTCTAAGCAGCGAATTGATGCAGTGGCTTGGAAAGTTAGAGTTTGGAAGTTAAAATGAGCATAATTATGAGTATATAAATATATGAATTAATATATGTGTAAGTCTATACTCAGTATTTTATGGTTATGCAAATATAAGGCTGAATTGAGGAATTACATCATGGGAATTGATGTGTTTTGAGTTGGATCTTGAAAAGGGTCGTGAGTCACATTAAGGATGACTGGGAGTAGAACTACAGGTCGGGCATGCAACCTGTAGGTTTGTCGGAATGAACCCGTATTGGTGTTTCCCTAACTAGGTGGTACACGATTGCCCTGTTATGATAAGTGTACACGAAATGAATGACTTGCAACGCATGGTACCGGGAGGCAATATATTTGGGTTGATCGACGAAAGATGTGGTCGGGCAATGTGGAGGCACGGGTGGTTCAATAGCGGCTGGGTCACAACAACATGCATTTAAAGCCGCTATGTTATATGATTAAATGTTAGCCTGAGGTTTTAAACAATCGAGTCCTCGAGGATGGTGTGCTCCTTTGTTTGTAAGGCTGAGGGTTAAGAACCTGATTAATAAAAGAAAAGGAAATTGTTAGGGTAGTATTGGAGGATTTGTTGAGGCGACGTGTGGTGGCATAAGCTTTCCAATATCAATGCAATCTCCAATTCCAAAGTGTCCACAGCTTCGGAGTCCTTATAGTGGTGTGGTAATTCCCTGGAGTAATCCCTGACGTGGAATAGAATGAAATATGACTTAAATTAATGAGAAGGAATGAAACTTTTTGTGATAACAAGTTTTGAAAAATTACCAATTTGTTTGATTTTCTTATCTTCGTTTCTTAGCATTCACAAATTTTTATCCTATGATTTATGGAAAATCTAGCAGGTGTCAGTGAGCCATCGCAAGGACTTTAGTAATCAAGCCATCTTACATAGTAGACATTCAGCCAGCCACAATAGCTTTCCTTTGTAAAGTAGTTAGTATTCTTTCTGTGTATTTCCTTCCGGCTGATGTACATGTAAACCATTATAATGGGAGAATGTTTCATGTGAACTTTATTTTGTGAATGGAAAAGTGTTGGAAATACTTTCTTCTGAGTGTTTTATTTGCTGTCTATTTCTGACTGTTAGTTATGATTGCTGAATAAATTATTGCTGAGTAACTAGATCCGCATATGGGATGATCCGACAGCTGGGGAATCGGGGTCGCGACAGTCTCCTCTCTTCCTTGTCCACCAATCCACGAGCATTGGCTCAGCTTCCCTCGCCCCTCTGGTGACAGTGGAGGGAGTTAATTGATAAGGCGATGACAACCTCTAAGACCAGGTGTGACCGGTGGCCGTTCGACCAAGCCACGACTACCTAGCAGCAGATTGAGCTCTCTAGTGCAGCAGTACAGCTAGAGTAAAGACCATAGGGCCAAATCGGCCCTCAGCCCAAGCTTCTGCTCCACAAATTGCTTGCTCTGATCAGGTATGTCATCTCCCTTCTGTGTCTCGATTTTTCTTTTATTTTTTCCTCTGCATACGATGCATCCCACCATCACCTGACTAATCTATAAGCTCCGCCACACCACCTCGATCTTCTTCAACCCCTTCACTCACCATTTACCTTCTCTAGAAACCCATTTACCTCTGCCACATTTCATCTCCGGTCCGTCGAAGGTGAACGTTCAGTCATCCATCCCTCCGCTTGAGCTAGAACCCCATTTCACTCCCCTCATATGCACACACGCTTAGACTACTAGGTTTAATACTTTGGATGTCCTCATCTCTTTAATGGTCATAGTTCACGCTCATGCTCCGTACTAGAGCAAAGTCACTGGTAAAGCATCATCGTCTTATCATAAAAACCATCTTGAGCTCTTCCTTAACCAACCAGCAGCTTCCGAGGCATCTGGCAAGGCATGGCAACCTCCAGAGCATCACTGGAGCAAGGAAGAGGGAGATGGGGCCTCGTCGAAATCCCACCCACTCCACCGCAGCAGGCGGTGACACTGATGAACACAACTATTGACATACTTTACTCGGGTTTTAAATTAGATGAATTATGAACAAGTCGTTGCAACCCAATCAAGCATCAATAAAAAAATTTCTTCTCAAGCTACAAAATAATTACAAAAGAATAAGTAGCGAGAGAATTTTTTGCTACTTATTTATCTGTATAGATAATAGGATCGAACTTAGGGAGGCTACAATTCTCGAGGGTTATTCAATTAATCGAAAAAATCAATTAAAAGAAAACGAAATTCTCAATGTACAGTACACTATACATGGTTTTTTGTGAAATTTTATCTTTTTATCTTTTTATTTCTTTTATTTTCTAATTTTCAATTTTTAATGATTTTAATTTTGTAATTTGTTTTAATATTCAAAAAAATCATTTTCAAGTAAGTTTATTCACAATATAAAAGTTACCTATTTTATTTTTCAAATATAATAAAAATGCTAAAAAATGTCCAAAGTAAATATTTCTGTTTTTCGGATTTATTTTACTTTTTTTGTAATTTTTAAATATTTTTAGATTTTTTAGGATTTTATAAAAGTCAAAAATCACAAATTACACTAAATAGGGATTTTTTGCAGTTTAAAAATATCAGTAATGTGCGAAAATTTTTGAATTATTTTGTCTTTAAAAATAGAAGGAATTATCGACAAATCCGTCTCATGTACTATAACCATTTACAATTAAAGGGATGGGTTTCATGTTCATCAATCAACAATGTCACAATCTTTTGTAGTCAATTCTGACTCACTGTATTTTTGGTCACCAACAACTCTTTTATGACCAACTATTAATAAGGGGCCACATGACTCATTGTTTGAGATACAAAACTAAGAGAAACATCCTCTACTCTCAAAAGAAAAGAAAGATCGGTCGTTTTGTGCAATATTCAATTTATTACAACGTTTCTGCGCTCTAGAGCTCTCTTCAATCCAAAGCTTGTTGCTACTGAAATTGTTATTTCTCTCTATGCTCTATTGTGATCATCTTCATCATTCTTGAGCATATTTTGCGCTAAAAATATGTAATCTTGGGAATTCAAGTTTCATTACGTAACTATATTCTATTTAGCATTTTTCTAAAGGTATCCAAGTTATGGATTCCTTTCATTGAGAAAGAGGGAAAGATAAAATCTTCCTCCGAGAGTTGTCCAAGGAAGGGTACAGGTTGTACATGAGGTTGTACTACCCTCGGGTTAAAGTAGCATTGACATAATGGAAACAGGCTTCACCCAAGGAGCGAAGGGGAAATCTTAGAATATGGTTCGTGGTCATCGTTTTCACCCACTTGGGTTTCCACGTAAAAATCATTGTGCAATTTGTGGTTTGATATTCTTCTATCTATGCGATTTGTGAATTATTTTTTATTTGGATATTGTTGTTGAATAATTGTGTATTGCACAATTCACCCCCTTTTGTGCCAGATAATTGTATATTGCACAATTCAACCTCCCTCTTGTGTCGAACTCATACACTCCCAACCTTATATGGGATTACTTACATATTCACTCACTGACCCCAAACCCCCATTTAGGTTCATCCCCTCCTTGGAAACCCAACAACCTTAAATCATAATAGCCTGCTATCATTATGTACATATTAAATGGATCGACCTATTCACTATAATTCATGCTTAATATGCTAACTCATAGATGTATCATGACCCACCGTTAGATATATAGGTACGTTAAACATGGGTTTCCAATTCTGCATACGCAATTCAAAGTAAATAACCGTAAACTGATAATATCAATTACGGGAATAGTTGTCCGCTGATCTTATAATTATATTAATAGAGATGGGATGTTCTCTTTAACTACTAAGGCACACCTGGCGACATTCATGCAAAAGTAAAGACCTCATGGGAAAAGTGCTCCACAGGTCCCAAAACAATCAGATCTCCACAATGCATCATACACATAGATCTAGAATCTCTCTCAACTATTTGAATGATGGTCAAGATTCTCTCACTCACTATGGCTCACCATATCAAGTTGTACTTCAATTTATCTCACAATGGACCTATTTCATTCATTTGCCAACCATTATACTTAATTCAGAAATTTATCATAAATCACAATGTTCTAGATGGGTCTATATACTTTTTGAGTAATTTTCCATCATTTTAAGGTCCATTTAGTCCACGGTTTCAAGAATGATTGATCATCTAACTTTGATCATCGATTAGCACAGATCAATAAAAAAGAAACTATGATCTATCATTTTCATGCCAAATGATCGATCATCCATAATGACATGATCGATCAGGCTGCAAGATTGATCGTGTCATTTGGCATGATCAATCATACCTAGAACAGTGGCTGGAATCATCTCCTATGACATCTGCGAGGTTGTTATAATGGCTAAAACAACTACAACCCCATGTTCTTGTTGATACCCATGTCACAATTAAATTTTTATCATCTACATTCGCTCAATAGATCGACTAGAAATTGTAAAAATGCGAGGTGATATGATACGATTTTAGGCCCAAATCTCGCCAAAACCTGAATACAACACCCCCTTTAAGTAGTATACCCTACCCACATCCCATGATGCGAAAACACGTGAATATGACAACAAGAGGAGACTAAAACTGTACATACGAGAATAGTCTCTATGAATTTATTTCACCTGGAATGAGAGTTCCGCGGTGTTTCATGGAACACGAGTATATCCATGATGATCCTTCCATCGAGATTTTTGAAATACCGCACTCGGATCTTCGATTGGTGGTCGAAATTTTTCTCTAACACCGGAGCACTAATGAAGGGGAGGAGCTCCAGTGATGGCTTGGCCAGACATAGTTAGCCAAGTCTAATTTGCTCCCCTTATATAGGGTCAAGTCTAATCCGGCCCCATATGGATCCGAATGAAATGACCAATGTCCATTCGTATTCCATGCATAACTCTCTCATACTAACTTTGATTCAATGTTCTTAGGCTTGTTTGAAAGGTCTCGACACGTACTACAAGTTGTAATTCAATTTATCTCACAATGATCCGATTTCAGTCATTTGTCAAGAATATTTAATCCATACATTCATCATATATCATAATGTCCTAGATGGGTCTACATCTTTTTAGAGTAAATTTCCATCATTTAAGGTCCATTTAGTCAACGGTTTCCAGAATTATCGATCATCAACCGTTGAGGCTCACTGTATAAAGCTGTAATTCAATTTATCTCACAATGGACCTATTTCAGTCATCGTTTGTCAACCACTATATTTAATCTAGACATTTATCATATATCATAATGTCCTAGGTGATCTACATATTTTTAAAGTAAATTTCCATCATTTTTAAGGTCCATTTAGTCTACAGTTTTTAGAATGATCGATCATCTAACTTTGATGAATGATAAGTATTGATCAATCAATAAAGAAACTATGACATATTATTTTGGTGCCAAATGATCAATTGTCCATAATGGCATGATCTATCATATGGCATGATCTATCATGCTGCATGATCGATCATGCCATTTGGCATGATGGACCATACTTGGAACAGTGGTCACAATCATCTCTGGCAACGTCTGCGAAGTTGATCTAATTGTGAAACCAACTACACCCCCATGTTCTTGTTGTTACCCACATCACAAATATATTTTTAAAATATACATGAGCTCAGTAGATAAATGGGAAATCATGAAAATGTGAGGCGATATGATACAATTTTTTGCCCAAATCTCACCCAAAAATGAAAACAACACCTCCTATGGGTAGTATACCCTACCTACATCCTACGATGTGAAAAATGTGTGAGTCCAACAACAAGAGGAGGCTAAAACCATGCCCACGAGAATGGTCTCATGTGACTTTCCTTTACCCAAAATGAGATTCCCATGACATTTCATGGAATTTGACCGTGTGCATGATAATCCTTGCATCGAGCTCTTCGAAATTTCTCTCGGTTAGGTGGAGCTCCAGAGGAGGGGAGGAGCTATAGAGAGGGCTTGGTCTGATTTGGTTAACCAACTCCAATTATCCCCCCTTATATAGGGTCAAGTCTAATAGGATCCGTATACAATAGCCGTAGACCATTTGTATTTCGTGCATAATTCTCGCATATGAACTGTAGTTTCAATATTCTTGGGCCCGTTGGAAAGATCTACACAAGTACTACAAGATAGATTACTCATTTGTCTTATTTGGATATTGAAGTCATGATATAAATCGAGTTTTAGTGAAAACAATTCGTAAGGATCTTACATCGTCACAATCTTGAAGAAAGTCTTGTCCTCAAGACTTTTAAGAGCCATTGTCATTAAGATCATTTGTTAACTCCATTGTAGGCAATCTTGTAATTTCCAGGCAATCACTTAGAAATATCCTTATTTCAATGAACATGCCCCTTGCAACCCCCAATGACAATATCTATTTAGTGGTTATCACCAACAATGATAACAATATTAAAGAACTTATCTTATCGCAAACATGAGAATAATATTAATAGAATCTAGTTTATTGCAATCGGAGAAAACCATCTTAAGAAGTCTTTATTATTACCTTGAAAATGCGCATGTATCCATATTCCATTTATAATGGATATGAAAATAACCTTAAGAGAATCTCGGTCACAGTTGGAGAGAACAACCTTGAAAAGGATTTTAGTAATAACCTTCTATGATAAGGCTCTTGAAAAGTTGTTTTTTCATTTCCTTGAAAATGCATCTACATACATATTCTACTTATCATAGAATAAATACCAATCTTAGAAGAATAGCGGTTATCAAAATTTCAAAAAACAAACTTAGAAAGCATTATGGTTATCACCTGTAGGGATAACAATCTTAAAAGAATTGGTAGTATCATAGTCGACGATAGCAATCATAAAACGATCACCCATATTTATTTGACTTACGCTTTGAATTTATAATCTTGTTTCACAATTTAGTGTCTATTATCTCATGTGAATATCTATCACATATTACTAAATCCGAACTCAATATAGATTGTTAACTTCCATTCAGTCGTCATCTTTTATGAATACAATTCAAATTGTCATTCATGACTACAAATGAAATCATCAAGGTAAAAAATATACTTTACTTGTCACTGCAACATTCATGTAGGTACAAGGGTGTAGGCATACACACACATGTTACATCATGTCTAACAACATGCATTAAAGTTACATTGCCAATAAGGTTTTTCTATCACAAAGAAAAATGATTAGATTGTCAACAAAATTCATTACATTGCTGACAAGTTTTTCGCATGTTATTGATCATTTCCACTAACATGAGAATACTCATCATATGTTGCAAAACTTAACATAATCGATTCACTACAGGCATTTTGCTTGAATATGGCTCCTCTAACCACAATTGTAAAACTTTCGGGGCATGTTCTCCCACTTGATCCCTTGCCAGTACCACTCGTACTTGTCTCATTAGTTGACACCTTAGGTAGGTGATAAATTGCAAATCATCTAGTATAACAGGTACACTTTGTAGCCCGGGCCAATTCCCAATCGATAGAACCAAGTCAAATATCTTTGCATAGAGGAATCGATTTTTAATTGATGCAAATAATTATTTAATTAAATTTAAGTGCTAATTAATTACTTCATTTCAAGATCCTAAGTTAAAAACAATGCAAGTACACCAAAAAATCAATACAACTTTTCTCAAACCATTCCTAATGCAATTATTTTATATGATAAATAATTATGCAATAATCGAATAAAGACATATAACACAAGAATATGCTCATGATTAAGTAATCAACTAGTTGTGATTTTATTTAAATGAATTAATAGTTAATCAATTGTTTAATAGATCAAATTCAACATATTAATAATTTAAATTAATTCAGTAAGACGGCTGAAGAGCAAGAATGATTCCTCTCAAACAAACACGTGAAAGATAGAAAAATGTGATTTACTTAAACAAAATTAAAGAGGATGAAATGAGATTTCCAACGATACCAATTTTTTTGAAAACACAATTATGGTTCACAAGATATTGTCATTATAAGATAGGGACATAATTGAAAGAAAACTATTTGTTTTGATTACAACTAAGTCCAAACAGAGACTATAGTGTAATTACAATAACCTGTAGGGAACAAACTACAATTCGACCAAATGAGCGGGGACTTATCTGCAATATCGATAACTATTTGGGCTTCACTGCAACTTCTCCGAGGGCATGCACATCGCACATGATCAGAACAAGGTTCGGATGAAGGCTCGGAACACATGGTGTCTCTTGTAATTCGGCTTAGGCTTGGATGCTCGGAGCCTTAGGGTTGAAGTGTTGCTTCGGTACAAGGGTTGGGTTGAAAACCAACTTTTGGAACTAATTATAACTGCTCGGTCTATTCTTCCCTCTCCTCCGTGAGAGGATGAAATTGGGCAGAGCTCCGATAGACCTTGTTCTACTCCTCCATCGGCACTCTTCCTATCAGAAAATCGAAAACACTCCTTGGATAATTGGAGAAGTTGGAGAGATTATGATGAAGGTTGGATGAGCGCTAGAACGTTCAGTCCATGAAGTGGATCCATCCTAGAAAGTCGAGATTGAAGCTCCTCTAATATTCCGATCCTTCAAAGCTTTCGATCTCATGTAGATGTTAGATAAAATGAGCCTAGGATATGTGGCTCATTTGAGATGCTACGGGTGTTAGACATGCGAGCCCACGATGAGCCATTATGCAATAAATGTAATTGCGAATATCATTCCCTGATCTAAAATGAAGAATAAATAATTTGCATAATAGGACCCTTAGTACAATTAGGGTTATGTACCATGGCCATCTTGATGATCAAACAGTTGTTGATTCAAGTATTGAATCATAGAGGTTGGTGCTTGGATGAATATTTAAAGAGTTAGATTGATGACTCATCAAGCACCATCAAATGATTGTTGAGAGATGATCTCCAGCCTGAGTAGGAGATGGCAATCCTTTCTCTTTTAGGCTGATATCTGACTGACCTCTTGATGCAGGTCCGCTGCATGAGAATAGAGATTCGGAGGTGTTAGATTAGTTAGGTCAAAGAGTTGACTTAATGAGATCGAGATAACCAAAGTCCTATGTCGTATGCTGTCATAATATAGGCACGCATCCTCTGACCGGAGACAGATGTGTTACTATATGTCTATGTACGTACATTTGGCAGACCAATAGGTTGATGACCTAATCAAGGTCTATACACCGGCGCGCTGGTGTGCATATAAGGGCATATGAGTAATACGATCTCTTAAAGGGATCACACAGGTTCATTACTGAACCGGAAGACATGTGCTCACTCATGAGATATTGGGAAGAATCAAATTCCGTGCACGATCATCTTGATTTGGAAGCTTGATTGAATTTGTAAGTTTGATATATGCTTTTGGAAAGTATATGACCAACACCTGGGTATGACATATGCTTTTGGAAAGTATATGATCGATACCAACTCCCAATGATCGAATGAGAAACTTAATGATAAATCCATGAAGTAGACAGTGTAAAACTGATCTTATACTTCATAATTATTCTCGGTCTTCCAGTATGCAGGATGTACATGTATTGGGAATACCTGATGGTGATGTGATCATAAACGATTATACAACCATGACGCTTCCATTCCTAGGGAGTGATGAAACGGGTCTGGATTTTAGTGACTCCTCTCAGTAGAGAAGTAATCTGATCTTAGTCCAAATATTGGACATTGATCTGAATGTGATTTAGATTCAATGAGAAGATTAGATTTGCGGTCTTGATTTAATCAAGCATCTATGGTAGGCCCGAGATCTGGATTTGAGATGTGATCTCAATATCCAAGTCACTATACGTGGAACAATACAATAGCCTTGTCCTTATCTCCAAGTATTCGCGGAGAGAGTGCATTACCCTTGAAAGAGTTCATGGATAATTCTATTGTTGATATATGTATCCGAGCATTGAGAAAATGGATAATTAAATGTGATTTAATTATAGTGAATAATATGGATTTGATTCATATTATAAGGAGATTTATCTTAGATAATTAAATGTGATTTAGTTATCAAAGATGTAAATAATGTGAATGTGATTCATATTATTTTGGCACATAAGAATAGTGATCCAAGATGATTAAATGTGTTTTAATCAACATGGATATGATTAATGTGGATAGCACTATCCACATTAATCATATGTATTACAAATGTGATTTATAATATATAAGAGAGAGCTATTTGTAATTTACATTTGTTAATTAAATGTTGATGTGAATTGGATTCACATTGGACATTAAATTTAAAATGTAATTTACATTTTATTTTGGATTGTGGATGTGATTCAGAAATTTCCAATGGCATGATTGCAATGTTCACAAAATAAATTGGATTTATTTTTGTGAAATAATTTGCAACAAAAGTTGTTGTAAATATTGAAGAGAATCATGAGATAATGCATTCTCATGTAATATAGAAAGGAGGCTCCCTTCCTAACAAGGAGAGGGGACGGCTACCAAGTCCTTATAGGACTCATAGCCGTCCTCCCCCCTTTATGGAAGGAGGCTTGCCTCCTTCCTATTTCCCCAATGGAGATTGAATTGATATAAATCAAATTATATTTAATATATATTTGATTTTTATTAAATTAATTGTTGTTGGTTTTTACCAACAAAATCCTAGCCATTGAAAGAAACACAAATCAATGAGAGCCATTGGATTTGTATTGTCCATGGATCCCAAAATATTATAAATAGAAGGGCACCCCTTTGCTCTTCTCTATACACAAGAGAACATAAGTCTCTCTTTCTCTATTTCTATTTACATGTCAGCCCTCTCTCTTCCTCTCTCATTGCCATCCACCATGGATGCCCTAGAGGGAGTCTCCATCATCGCAGTGTTGTCGTTATGCTGTCCAATTGTTTGCTTGTGGATCTCCATCTCCTTCGGTGCACCTCGCTTGTGGAGAAGACGTCAGATCTCGTGTGTCGAGATCAGGAGATTCGCCGCTTGGATCATCAACATGGATTGCGAGAAGCACGTGTTTCATCAACATGCTCGCAAGCTTCTCCTCCATCGGATCGGACTTGAGACAGGAGGTCTCTTCGTTTAGAGACTCGATCGCAACCACGCTTCATGAGGTTACCCTAATACTTGTTTGTGGTTTAGATGAAACGATCCGAGAAGTGTTCTTGGATCACGTGGGTTCATCACATGAAAAAATTTTAATTTCCGCTGCATAGAAAAACTATTACGACTAGTCGTTCTTCGTCGTATTCGATACGATGCTCATGCTTCCGTGATGCGCTTGAGGATTATCCCATATCCTACAAAGGCGAATGGTATGGTTGGCTTCTAGTAGATGAAAGATAGAGACCTACTAGGGATTCCATTGGTGCAAAAGGAGAAGGTGGATCAAGGTGGTCACGTCTATGGATAAGCGTGGAGAAGAACTAGAGGTCACATGATGAACATGTATTCCATGCATAGATGTAAAGATAAAATATGGAAGATAACTTTATCAAAGTTCTAAAGCTCAATAAAATGATAAGAGTGATATCAGAAAAAAGTCGAGAACCTTTCCTGGAATGATGAAGGTGGTGATGAAATGGAAGGTGGATTTAAGGCATTATCAAACTTGCAAGCTTCGATGTCTTTGTGTTTAGTTCTAAACCACTGAACTGAGCTCCAATAGCCTTGGAGATGGCTATAAACATAGATGTTCACACGAGGATCACACTGGAGAGAAATACGCCATCGTTGCTCTCAAACCATTCTAACTCTCTAACACATTTGGAGCACGGGGTTAGGGACTCTCTTGCAAAGTGGCGGATGATCATCATTTGCAATGGAGGAGAATTATTTGAAGAAGGAGAGGTGGTGGTTTGGGTGGTTCTATGGTGGTTTTGATCACTCCCAGTGGTTAGTGGAGTTAGGGATTTGAGTGGTTGAGATGTCAACGTGGGAGTGGGAAGTGTGATGAAGGCGAGGGTTGTGGCAGATTGTCGGAGAAACGGTCGAGGAGAATGGGGAAAAGAGATTGAGTTGGGTTGGTGATGTTAGCATTATGGCTGGAGGTTGAAGGCAATGAGATGACCGTCCGACTTATATCGGACCGCCCATGATTGGGCATGTGCTTGTGGTTCTGATGCATCAAAACAGATGCATTCGATGGTTAAAATGAAATCGCTAAGGAGCGGATGGATTTGAGCTTGATCAAATCCATATGATGGCTAAAAAGAGAACCAACTAGAGAAGAAAGAGACGGGCCACATGGGATTCCAGAGGGTGCCACGTGGCACAATTAGAATTAAGGAAATCAAGAAAAATAATTTAAAATAGAGAATAAATAAATAAAGTCATAAGTATAGAAATGATGAACATGAAAGTTGTAGATCTCGATGAGATCTACGACTTTAATGTAGAATTCAAAGATAAATATAATCATCTATACATAGATAATAATTTATAAGTAATTAAAACTTAATAAATAGAATTATTTTTTATTTTATTTTGTTGTTATTCTTTGGATTTTATTTTATATTTTATGTTCAATTAATTATGTAAAAAATTATGCTTATTTTTATTTGATTTTTATAAGAAAGAAATACATAAAATAATAGAAAAATAACAGGATATATAATATAGTATAATTACGGTTAATATTATACAAGACATAAATAGGTAATTGGTGTTAATTACTGGATTATTTCATTGATTTTCCTAACAAAAGAGGTAATTTTTTAATTATTGCTCATAAATCTGGGATTTATCACCCCCTATACTTAAGCTAAACTCATCCTCGAGCTAATAAATAAAGAATTAGTTAGAGAGTTAGATTAATTATTGAATTCCCTGACATGTGTATGTTAGAAGGCTTGAATGATCCGGAACCCTTGGTTTTAGAAATCCTAGGATTCGAAGTTGAACCCAATCTTAATAAAATGGAATTCAACTCCTCTAATTATCAGTCTCTCAATGTATAAGTAAATAATAAGAGGTATAACTTAATGTGTTCACTGCATTCACAAAAGTAGAGTTTAGATGTCACCAAGTCTAATACAAGAGACTCTCCTAAGGACCTAACCCTCAACACTAGGGATTAAATCTATTCTCGCTTCAATCCACCATCTCTTTAGTTTTTCATACTTAAAAGGTGTAAATGACATGCCAGATGGAGGTAATAAGATTGTATCAACATTTTCTCTTCCTCTCATTGGATCGAGGTTTCTATCAAGTGCCAATAGTCAACACACTTATATGTTTTTAATGTCAATCGGTGTGTCTTTTAAATGAGATTGAACCATTTGTACATGTTTTCCTGGGAGTACACATAGGTGTGTCTTTTTAAAGTATCTAATATAAATACACTTAGACTTATAGTTCTAAAGATGTAGAACCCTTTTTGAGGTACTATACCGACTCATAAAATCCTATTGATGGTCTAAATAGATACTTAAAGGTAGGGAGCGCTCGCCATATTTGTAAGATCATATGATGTATCTTTGTTATGCTTTGAACTTTTTTCATCACACTTTTTTCTACAATTTTCTTGTGGATAGCTCCAGTAATTTTTACAATGGATTGGCACACATTGATCAACAAATTAATTAGATGTCATCACACACTGGCACTTATGTTTTGGTCAAGAGATTAATATGAGAACTATGTCCCATACTAGCTAAGATGCTGACACTCAGGTTTCATGAAGCTTTCCTTAATCCTATCCCACCCTCAAGCATCATAAAATTAGATCCAAACTCTAATTTCAAATTCTAGTTCCTTAAGTGAAACCTCTACTCGTCTCAATTAAGAATGCAATTGTGCAAGTGAGTTATTGTCATATTCTTTAAGGAGGAGATTAAACATAAAAAATATCACACATCTTTCAAAATAGGGAAGTTTGAATGGTTAATTCTAAGGCCCTAATAATTAAGACATGTTAACTTTAAATCTTTGGATCTCATAAACCAAGTGTTAAAGAAAATCTCAAGCCTTGAGTGTAAAGTAAAAGTGTCACAAAAGAAACACCAATTAATAAATTAATATTTTTAATTTTATTTTAACTAATGTTGTTAGCTTCTTTAGCACAATAATAACTAGCCTAAACTAATATGATTAGTTGCATCTACTTTCAGCCAGTATGGGTGTAAGTACATGCTGTCATATGGCTCCCGGTATAACTTTAAGAAGGTGTCATATGTGTTGCCTTTTAACCACCCACTCCGCTAAGGGAGACAATAGTTCCCTCACTGAAAAGTATCTAATCATTTTTAAGTCTAGTAGTCCTAATTAATATTAAAGACATTTTTTTTATTTTTAATGATTTTTTGAATAAAATTATTTGAATTAGTTTTATTTATAAAATAATTTTTTAATCTCAATTTACACCACTAAAGTTGAAAATAATTTGAAAATGTTTTACAAACCTTGTCACATATTATAGATTTCCCAAACATTTTACAAATTGGTTTAAAACATGTAAAACCCCAATTTTCAAACCTAAGTAAAACATTTTTCAAGATAATGTCGCATAAATATAGGTTTTCCAAAATATTTTATATATGATTTTCCAAAACATGTAAAAGCGTATTTTCATCAGCCATGTAAATCCTTTTTGAAAACCATGTCAATATATTTCTATAGATTTTTCCAAATAATTTTAAAATCATTTTTACAAAAATCAGTTCCAAAACAATTAATACTATACCCATAGCCGAAGTAGATTTTAAAAAAAAATTAAGCAGGATGCATCTCTAGATGAAAATACAGTATATATATGTATAGGCTGAAAAGTAGCCTATGTATATATATGTATAGGCTGAAAAGTAGCCTATGTATTAGAGAATAAAGCTAAGGAAGGGAGGGACGATGGTTAGTTGAATCTCTAGATGAATGAATCTGTATTGATGAAATGGAGCCTAGAGTTTGGAATGGTTTAAGCAGGATCATACAAAATCAAACAAACCCAATATTTTCGCCAACACACATAGTGAAGACCAAAAGTACGGTCAAATTATCATCTCTTTTTTGGTGATAATCCAAATTATAATCCTTTACAAATAGGCTAAATTAGGGTTTGGGCCCGATCATATGGATTCTTCCTCACCTCTCAGTTATGTATAATGTACCTGGAGATAATGAGGGGTTTGCTCTCCTAAAACAAATTTAATTTTTAGCTCCATTTTAATTTGATCAACTTACATTAACATCCTCAGTATTAGAATTAGGTTATCAATTATTTATCTAATATAAGCTCATCAAATCATCATCTATCATCTAGTCTCATTTCCTTTAAAAAAAATCCTAATTTGTAAAATATATGGTAAGGAGATGGGAAAAACCATGTAGACATAAAAATCAGGATGCATGCTTAAGAGAAACACTTACAACGATTCCAGCTCTCTCCATGCACATGTAAGACTGAATATCAAAATTATCTAAATGCATGCAAGTCGATAAAAAACCACACCTAATCACGAGTTCTATTAGCGGGGCGGAATAAGAATCAATTTATTTTGAGCTAGGTTGAACACAGATTAAGTGTTTCTAATGCATCTGTAGAGATGGTGAATCTCATCAGACGAGTTAGTGTTTCCTATACTACATATCAAGCACAAAGAATCAAGTCTAAGGAAGCTCTAGGAGACATGTGCTTAAACCCTAATATCGAGCACTCTAGTTCCCTACATGGGTGAAACAGACTCAACAGACAAATAATGTCCAAGTCCAAAATAATTACAAAAATATACAACAAATATAAAAATAGTAATAATATTTTAAATGGCTTGGTGGATCCTTTGCATCTCTTTTCAGCTTAGACACTGGGTTCCAAGCTCCAACATCCAGCCTCCATATTGACTCCAAGCATCCTCAGGTCCCACGGGCCCCAGCCACAAAAGAAGAATAGATCAGATATTAAAGACTATCAGATAGATAACAAGATAAATAATTCATAAAACATCACAACACGACATGCCCTAGATAAAATAAGAATTAATTTAACAAGAATAAAAAAACTAAATAATCAATGAAGTTGTGTCCCCAGTAATGACACCATCAATTAAATCACAAATCGGCTAATGTAACAGGTACTCGTTGTAGCATGGGCCAATTCAAAATCAAAAGAAACAAGTCAAATATATCTACGTAGAAGACTCGATTTGTAATTTATAACATGGGAAGTCCAGGGTCGAACACATGGATGCAAATAATTATTTAATTAAATTTAAGTTCTAATTAATTATTTAAGTGATTTTAAGGTCTTATGTTAAGAACAATGCAAGTACACCCACAAATTAATGCATTTTTTCAAACTATTTCAATGTAATTATTTAATGTGATAAATAATTATGAAATAATCAAACAAAGACATATACCACAAGAATATGCTCATGATTAAGTAATCAAGTAGTTGTGATTTTATTTAAATGGGTCAACAGTTAATAAGTGTCTAATAGATTCAATTTAGTAGATGAATAATTTAAACTAATGCAATAAGAAGGCTGAATAGCAATAATTATTCCTCTCAAATTAAATACGTAAAAGATAAATAAAAAGTGTGACTTAATTAAACCAAATTAAAGAGGTTGAAATGAGCTTTCCAACAATACCGATTTTATTGAAAAAATAAAAATGGTTCACAAGATATTGTCATTATAAGATAAGAACATAATTGAAAGAAAACTCTTTGTTTCGATGACAACAGGGACTAAAGTGTAATTAAAAGAACCGATAGGGAATAAACTGCAATTCAACCAAATGCGTGGGGACCTATCTGCATTATTGATATATGAGCTTCATTGCAACTTCTCTGAGGGCAAGCGCATCGCACGTGTTCAGAACGAGGTTCGGACGAAGGCTCGGGACACCTGGCGTCTCTTGTAATTCGGCTTAGGCTCGGATGCTACAAGCGTTAGGCTTGAAGCATTGCTTTGGTGCGAGGGTTGGGTTTAAAACCAAATGTTGGATCCAATCATAAGCATATGGATTGAACAGTAATTACTCTATCGGTTCTTCCCTCTCCACCGCAAGAGGCTAAAATTGGGCGGAGCACCAACAGACCATGTTATGCACCACCATGTGTTTTATTCCCATCAAAGGTTGAAACCCTCCTTGGATACTTGGCGAAGTTGGAGAGATTATGATGAACGTCGAATGAGTGCTGGAACGTTCAGTCCATGAAGTGGATCCAACAGAGAACTCGAGCTTAGAGCTTCAATAAATTTCCGATCCTTCAAAGATTTGGATCTCCTACAGATGTTAGGTAAAACCAGCCCAATGTATGCGGCTCATTTGAGATGCTAAGGGGAATGGAATGGTTGGCTTCTAGTAGATGAAAGATAAATGCCTATAGAGGATTCCTCTTCGTGTAGAAGGAGAAGGTGGATCAAGGTCGTCACATCTATGGAGAAGCGTAGATAAGAATCAGAGGTTACGCGATGAACAAGGATTCCAAGAAAAGATGTAAAGCAAACCCGAAAGCTAACTTGATCAAAGTTCAAAAGCTAAAAAATGGTAAAGGAGAAATCATGAATATAGTCGAGAACCTTACCTAGAACGATAAAGGTGGTGATGAAATGGAAGGTGGATTTAAGGCCTGATTGAAGCTTACAAGCTTTGAGGTTTTCATGTTCAATTCTGGGTCATAGAACTGAGCTCCAACAGCCTTGGAGATGGCTATAAACATGGCAGTTCATACGAGGATCACATCGAAGATTAAAATGCCATCGTTGCTCTCAAATAACTCACACTCCTTGTCATAGGTGGAGGATGGGGCTAGGGACTCTCTCGTGAAGTGGTGGACAATCGCCATTTACGACAGAGGAGAAGTATTTGAAGAAGGAAAGGGTGGCGGGTAGAGTGGTTTCTATGGTGGTTTCGATCACTCCTAGTGGTTAGGGGAGTTTGGGTTTCAAGTGGCTGAGATGTTAGTGTGGGAGAGGGAAGTTAGGCGAAGGTGATGGCTATGGCAATTGGTCAGATAAATGGTTAAGGAGGATGGGAAAAAGAGAGGGAGATGGGCAGTTGGTGATGTTAGAATCGTGGATGGAGGCTGAAGGCAATGAGATGACCGTCTGATCGAGGTAGGATGACCCATGATTGGGTGCATGCTTGCGGTTCTGATGCGCCCAAGCAGATGCATCCAACAATTAAAATGAAAGTGCCAAGGAGTGGATGGATTTGATCTTGATCAAATCCATTTGATGGCTGAAAAGAGAAGCAGGTGGAGAAGAAAGAGACGGGCCGCGTAGGTATCCTAGAGGGAGCCACGTGGCCCAATCTGAATTAAGGAAATCAAGAAAAATAATGTAAATTAGAGAATAAATAAATAGAGTCAAAATTAGAGAAAGTGATGAACATGAAAGTTGTGCATCTCATGAGATCTACAACCTTCATGTAGATGTCAAAGAGAAAAACAATCATCTATACACAGATAATAATTTACAAGTAATTAAAACTTAATAAAAAGAATTATTTTCATTTCCTTTTTTATTATCTTTTGTATTTTTATTTTATAATTTATGTTAAATTAATAATGTAAAATATTATTATAATTTTATTTGATTTTTAATAAGAAAAAATACATAAAATAATAGCACAATAATAGATTATATAATATAGTATAATTAGGTTTAATTAATTATAAGACACAAATAGGTAATTAGTGTTAATTATTGGATTATTTCGTTAATTTTCTTAAGCAAAAGAGATCATTTATTTAATTAATGCTGATAAATCTAGGATTTATCAATAGGAAACCTTGGATCATCCATGAACATGACCTTCTTGTTTCTTTCTCATCATTATCATTTCCTTACGAGGATGTCATTTTTGACCTCTTGTTGTTATGTCTGTCATCCATACGACATAAGACCTCTACCATCTCAAGAATAATAGATGGCCAACAAAAGGAAAGGTCATCCTACACATCGAGTCGAAACCCACACCAAAACTTGAGAAAACATTCCTACTAACACATTTTGAGCATAGGTGAATGGCATGCTAACTCAATAAACTTGATCTAATATTCTGTAGTTATCATTGATTTCACCCAGTAGCCGAGGAGAAATTGTTTTATAGAAGACTCCACCATGTTGTCCCATGTCAAGGGATTGGGTGAGTATCGACACAATGAGGTTTGTTGGCATGTCCAGACAATGAATACTCAGTAAATGGCACCCAATAGTGTTTCAATGCATGAATGATCTTGAGAACCTTCTCAAACTATTCTAGCCAAGCATCAACATCCTTAGGAGTGGTGTCTACAATAAACTATAGCACCTGGCCCTTGCATTAAGTAGAGAACATCTTCTGATGCTTCGAAAAAGCATCCTCTATCAATGGAGGAGGAGGTTGGACTCTACCCCTACCCTTGTCCTGGGGGCACAAATGGATTCTTCAAAATAAATCAATTCTTACAGTATGTAGTCTCTAGTCCATGTCCATTTCCTTTGCTATATATTGCGAATTATGTCCATCATCATCACTAACATGTGAGAAACCTCAAAATCAGGATGAGACATGATTCTGCATGAATCAATTACAATCTTCAGCAATTAGAGATATAATCATATCACATTCTAGGACTTTCATTAGAGAACCATTCATGTTAAACTACATCCAGAGTCAGAAAACTCTGATATATTTCACGCATTATAAAAACCAACATAATCATGACATAAGAATATTAGCTAATGGAGTATCGTTGCTTTGATACCAACCTGCGATGCCCTTGGAATCTGGATACTCAACAATAGGCACATTCATACATCATGATTATCATCCAGAATGTAAAACAAGAAAGAAATAGTTGAAACAAAATGCTTTGATATCACATTGCATTCTTTGTTCCCAATCATTTGTACATAAAAATTTTTAATAGAGTCCCAAACTTAAAGAATTACATGATTTAAAATTCGAAATACATAAGCTAAACAAAGAAGATAAAAGTGCACTGAACAACTCTACCAGTAAGCATGTACTTTGAGCAATGCAGCAAATACAAGCCTAGTCTAGTCCCAAAGTTGTTTACTACCACAATAGCACCTGCAACAACTGCCGTATTTAACGCAAAGAGTATGTTATGAGCAGTGTTGCCTTGTACAGTGCTAACCAACTAAACAATGCTAGGTAAAGACTGTAAAGTATGCCAAGAAGTGACAAAGGTAAACATCCCATGATGGTCAAATGCTCTCACCAGGTGCAACCCAACTCACACCAAACCACAACACTCACAGACAGGTACCCTATACATTATTCCTATGTGTAGAGAGCTGTTCTCCAAAACACACATTGGTATAAGATCCTAAAAGATCTGGCTATTAGTTTTAGTCTGCAATCATCTTTCATTCAGTAACATTCAATGAAGTGCAAGAAAATTGATTTACACTTATTTATCTGCTTTGTCATCTCATACTATTTACTAAAACATCCTTTCTTGACTAAAGCTCATTAGATCCAGATGTTTACAAGGATTAATAGTTCAACATTCTATAACACTTCCCCACTTGTATTCTCTAAGTGATTGCCTTATAAAATGTCATATCTTTAGCTCCTTCTCTTTATCATTATCTAAATATTCCAAATAGATTATTATTACTATACATGTATATATACAAATGAGTACCATAAGGGACAACAATGACTCAGAATCTTCGACTTCCAAACCATATAAACAACCTATATTGTTACATATCATGAAAAGGAGAAACCAACTCTCGCAAGCTAGAGTTCAACATCTCAAACCATCTACTCCGGCTTACTTTCCACAAGGAGAGTACCCGAGAATGAGTACATCATGGCAAAATGGGACCACATCGGATAAAACCCTTATGATGAAGTAGAAGTCTTCAACGAGTTTCGTACTAGGGACACGACACACTGACAGTACATGTAGTACTACGCTCAAACGATAAGGTCACGGCATACTGACATACTCGCGGGCTAGAACTAACACTCTCTATAGAACTCGCCGGAACCACGAGAGCTATACCACACTCTCAAGTATGCTAACCCATCTAATATTAACACATGGTAACAAACTTTCAAATTTGTCATTTATTCGTTATACTCATCTCACATGGACTATGATGATTATGTGATTCATTACTCTAATTAGCTAAAAACAGAGCTTCCTCCAAAGTAATTAAGTACATTTAAATGTTTATAACTCATAACTAAAATTCATGCATTTGTAAATAATTTTCACAAATTAGCATCTCATTCTTCATTCATATTCACTTGTAAATATTCATCTAACTTCACCCATTTTATTTAATTCGTACTAACTCTAATTGACATAAAAGTAACTTCATTGTGTATATATCACTAATATAAATCAATTAAAAATCCTAAAAAATACTAACTTACATATATGTGAAATAAACACAAACCCTAGTTTGAGATAAAAAAGACATAAATGTTGATATCTCTCATACAATGTCTGATTCTACTTAACTCACTTTTTAATTAGTATGCACTCAGTTATCCACAAATCAAGACCAAATCCAAAAGATTAGGAGTTCATATTTGAAACTCGGGTTTTTAGAGCGAATTGTATATTATACATATTTATAATTTTTGACTTATAATTTATTTACATATTTAACTCTTTTCGATTTATTTCTTTTCCATTTATTTGTTTTGTCACATGTTTTAATTTATTATAGAAAATAAAAAAAAATAAAAATACAAGAAAAGTCGTTAAAAAGAGATAGTTTGACTTGTACATTTTGACTTATTCATATGTGAATATGCCACTTCCATACTTTATTTCGATTTTTTCTTGATTTATGAAAAAACAAAAAAACATTTTTGTCCATTTCATCATTTTACATAATGTTTGATTTTTGCATTCATATATTCATTTACAAAAAAAGCACATAAAAATTACGAAAGACCAAAAATCGATATTTTATATTACATAAAATATCAACAAAAAATCATACTTTCACACTTAATTTCATTTGCATTTGAGTCCTTCATGAACATTGTAGAATGCATCGAGGAAAATATTTTTCATTTTATACATTTTTGCATTTAAGGTCGTTTTCTATTTTAATTTATTTTTGTTTGCATTTACTTGCTCTAGTTGAAGTCAATATTAATGTGTCAGCATATGATTTGTGCACCTCAACCACTAGACAAAAACGCTCAAACCCTGGTCAAACACCTCTGTCCCAAGCGACCCACATCCTGACCATAGGATCAAGATTGATCAAACATCCTCTATCATTAAAGCCATTTCCATCATCCTCTCATCAAACTGTTGGATCTTGAATGATCCATCGGTGTTGCCCCTACCTCCAAACACCTCTCTACAATCCAACTACCACTACCTCTCTGATCTTCAACAGTCGTGCTCTGTTGTCCTATCCAACCTAATCCTATTCCCCAATAGCCTCTTCTCCCTCCTATGTTGTCTCTTCCAATGTCAAAATCCCCAACTACTTCGACCAATGAGACCCAAACCCAATTGTTAAACCCAACTTTTGATCGATTATCCTCTTCTCCTTTGATATCCCAAGAACCCAACCACCTTCATGTCTACAACAATCCTAATCATGTTCCCAATACTACTTCCCCAGCGAGAATCCATCTAATTTTATCCCATGTAACCACCAATGCTATTATCCTTCCAAATAACCACCTTCTCCTTACAAGTCTAACCAATCGAGACCCAAACTAACCTCTCCAGATCTCTATCATGTATAAAGACATTGTCGATGACCTTCATCTTAATCTACCATCTCTATCATTCTTCATTGAAGAGATAGAGACAAAGAGTTACATGTCCATCCTCCTCCTCGCTTGTTACAGTGGTGACTTTCTTAAAGATCCTTCTCAGCATGATCCGTGTTCACTACAACACGTAGCAGTACCCCCAAGTTGCTGACGAGCTTCATTGTTCTCGCTAAGATTGAAGCAAGAACTAGGAGTCGAGGTTCTTCCTCCACCACTAACAAGAGACATCTCCAGGTATAACCCCTCTACCTTATCTTCTTCTTCTTCTCTCCTTCTTCAAATCTTTTGTCACCCTCTACTGCTCATGTACCTCTTCGTGTCTACCAAACTATCACCACCACCGATTGCCTCAACTCTCACCCCTCTGCATGCTTTCTACTCTTCCGCAACGCCATCCATCTCCAGCGCATCATCGCTAGAGCTTTGCTTCTCTTCCATTAACCACGTAGGAAACTCCACCTCATCTTATCTCTTTTGCATTTAACGTATATGCCAATGCTTCTCACCTTCGATTATTATCTCCACCAATTCGCAGGACCATAGTCAACACCATCTGAAGGACAACAACTATATTAGGACATCATTGCTAAAGTCCTTTGATGCACACCACCATCGCCATCACGCCTTTCATCCCTTCATCTATTATTTTATCTCTTCACAATCCCTTCATCACCACTTCTCCAGTCCTCCGCATCTACTAGAGCACCACCACCTATCTTTCTTCTCTCTGCACTTAAAGTCAGTCGAGCATGCAACTTTGAACCAATCCCTCTACTTGGAGGCACCTATTAAGGAGAATCGAGATGCCTCCTTCTACAGAACCTTGTAGGAGACAGATCTTAACACCGAGAAGGAGACCGATTGCTGGGGATCTTTGCCACCCATCGGAATGTAAACAAAGAAGAAAGGGCTCGAGCAGCAGTATCCATAGATCCCACTGACCTTCTCATCCTCAACCATTCATCGTGTAACCAATCCATACTGTATATTTCGAAGCCTAGGTAACGTGCACAACATGCGTGACTTGGGTTATTTATGCGAGCATCCCTCCCTACTCTATAGAATCACCAAGAGAACCCTCCCACGTGCTACACTCACGTGATCGGGGATAATTATAGAAGAAACCCTCCACGCTTTTAGAATTTACGTATATATCCCTATCATTGGTTAAATTATAAGTACACCCATCCGGTTACAAACAATTGCAATCAAACCCATATTAAAGGTATATTTTGAATCATCTTTTTTATTTTTATTGCATTTAGGACCATGGACAACTTTGATTCATATCTTGAGTATATGTGATCCAAATTTTGTTTTCTTTATGTCATTTTGAAGCTTATTTGATATATTTATCGTGTAGAACATTGACTCATTTTAGGAAGTTATTTATTCATCTTTGATCCATATTTTCTCTGATAATAATTTTATTGATTTTAAAATTAAGGAAACTGAGGCCTTTGCTTTGGAATCTATTTAATATTTATTGATCAATGATTTTCTAAAACTCATGGGGCATGGATATTATTTGATTGTTCCTCTTGCTCTCTTACATATTTCAATTCACATTCATCATCATTCTAAAAACTCTTCAACAAAGTGCATTATTTTATTTTCTTTCATGACTTTTATTTTCTTGCATAGAGAATCTGAAAAATCATTCATTATATTTGCTTTAGATTATTGCATTTTTCATTTAAAAAATTATAAAATTTTACAAAAACATAAAAACCCATAAATATTCATCTTTTGATAGCCTAAACATAAGTTGTTTTAGAAATTAATTCTAGATCCTCGTATTACCTCCCTGAGTTTGACTTGGAACTTGTCTAAGTAAAACAAACAATTTATTGCATAAATAAATTTCAGATATTATTCCTCATGTGGACATTTTTTATTGACTCTCTTTTTATCACCTGCTACTAATGACATCAATTTGCATAATTAAGAGTAGTGAAGGACATGTCTTCAAATGGTATTTGGGAGGTATATATTTTAGGGTCGATTTTTAGACAACTTAGTTATCTTATGTTTATTTTCTATGTTTATTTATAAGAATTTTTTATTATTTTTATTTTTTATATATTTGTGTATCTCTTTCTAATATTTATTTCTCTTTTTTGCAAGAGATCTAGTGGACATGCAATGGCTTTTCAGGAGTTGACGTAATTTGAGTAGACCATGGGCGGGCGATTCTATGGACTGAGCCTGCTAAGGAGGCACCGAAGAGAAATTTTATTTTATAGAGATAGTTTTTTTATACATTTTTTTTGTAATTAATTTGCGATAACTATCTATTTCCAATGGTTTTCATTTGAAGACTCACATGTGTACTCGCACTTAGATGCTTTGGGCTCATTTTTTGTGGTTGATGTAGTTTTAGGATTGCATCATTGTTACTAGAGATACTAGGCTTATTCTTGTGCTCGTAGGACTAGGACCACACTTCACTTTTAATATACGCACTAGATCGTCTAGCCAAATTAATTTGTTCTTTCACTAGCTAATAGAAATTCATTTCTAGGCTATTTCTTGTGTACGCATCAGAAATATTTGCTTAGGGAAATTTAAATTCCATCTTGCATCCCCATGTAGATTGTGTGGAAGTAAGTATTTCTAAACTCTGAATTCATCATTGTGTTTCTCGTTGTACAGCTTTTCCGATTCTCCCTCAGTTTTCTATCACTTAGGCTTTAAAGAAAATTAGAATCCTCATGCAAACATGTCTTGATCTCTACTCAAATTCAAGTGATAATCAAATAAAAAAAGGGACTATTAAACTAGATGATTGGTTAAAAATTGGAATTAAATTGAATATCATTTTTGTGAGAGAGCAACCCGATCCTTGTATGCAGGTTCTTCTTCAGACATTGAGTGCTTGAGGACACAGCCGTAAGGCTAGAGACCAAAACCATAAACTTGCACCCAAGATATCCAAATCTGATTCTTGCAAATTTGGGAGATGCAAGCGCTCACCTCCTACCATAGAGAGACATTTTAGATGTGTAGGTCTACTATTTTCTATAGGGGTCTGATATAAGGGATGATCACATCTTTGATTGAGGTAGAGTAGAACCACATTTGTGCATCAAGAAGACTCACATTGAGTAATGGACACCTAATTTTAAACTAAAAAGATAATTGTTGAAACCTTTGTGGCCTGCATTTTGTGAAGTTAGTGAAATTATGGTTTGCATTGTGTGCGTACAAAGAACTTGCACTTGCAAACAATCGATAATGGTTCATATCATTCTCCAAATTCATTTGCAAAGATGTTAGAATATTGGCTTTCATACCCATACTCCATCGATTGAGCATACATGACCATATCTTGATCGTGTTCATCATCATTTTCATTCCAGAAGAACTTGCTGTTCGAGATCGTTCTTTCCCAGGCATCATTCCCTTCGTCCTTCATGTCCACCTCATACATTCCACTCCACTACCCTAGTTCTTCTTTGATTGAGACATAAAGATATGAACCGCTCGCAAATTCAGAATGAAATGAATATTATGTGGAGAAAATGGAGCAAGCAAATTCAAAGATGGAAAGGAGTGTAACCAAACTTGAAAGAGAAACACGATTCCATATTATAATATACAATCTATTGTTTGAACCATCCCCTCCTCGAGATGACTCTCTTTTCGAGTTCGATCACTTTTCCTTTGACCATACACATGTGATTAAAAGTCAAGGAAATCAAACTCATGACCAAGCTGAGACCACGACCGTGAGGAATTACCATCACTCGTCTCAAAAATGCATGTCGGAGTCACGACATGATGAGTGCAGTTATTCTTCTCAGAGTTATGAGACGATCAAGGATGACATTTCTCGAATAAACCAGAGAGCCGATGCTATAATCGATCAACTTCATTGTGTCATCCAATTGATTAAGGAAATGATCAACAACCAAGAAAGAGTGAGGAAACTAGAAAGTGAACATGAGACACCACACATGCAAGACACTTAGATTCATACACCACATACCACCAAGACAATTAATCAATCCACTTACTATTCCAATGAATATATCAAAAAGACCAAAAAATAGAAAAAATAAAAATGGATACCACTGAAATGGAAGTGTTATGCAAAATACTTATCTTATAGCTTCCATTGATCAAGGCCATAGAGTATGTGCATGATCTTCATAGATTTCTAAAGATCTTATTATCATCTAAGAAGACCAATAAGAAATGATCAAGAGCTGAATTTTATCTAATTACTAATGTCAGTTAATTGGTGATGAGTTAAAATCACAAAGTGAAGTGGTTGACTAGGGTTGTGAAATTGAGGATACTGAATTTACTCATTCGGATAGACGACGATCATATCCTGAACATCCTCCCAAATTCTATGTCTGACTAACTCAAACATGGACCGCTCAAGGAGACAGAGTGATCGTTCAATTGCCTGATCGATCTACTAAAAGACTAAGTGGAATTATATCTGTCGTCATGAACATCCAAGATGTCAAACATAGAGGGGATTTATTGTCCTAGACATTGAACATGCAGTAAAGTTGACAAAGTCTCCGATCATTTGGGAAAGCCATTCTTAGACTCTGAAGGAGCAACTATCAGTTGTGAGACTCATGACATAGACTTTACGAACCAGGACCAAAGTAATCGAATTTTTGAGGGCACACTTGCCTTGAGACAACTGAACAAGTTATCAATAGCCATGACCAAGAGGAGACAACTGAATCAAACCATTCCACTTCACATGATCAGATCTCTCCCAAGGAACCGCCAACTCAAAACATGACCATAGGAGAGATACCTAAGAAGTTGACTGTCGAGAAGAATGAAGAATATTGCCAAGAAATCATCACAATAAAAAGTGGAATACATGATTATAAATCGAAATTGTCCATATACCTTTATGGAGATCTCATTTGTCACCACAAAGACTAAGCTGACTCCACCTGTAGCTTGCCCTGCCACCACTCATTTTGTCACCAAGATGAAAAGATCCTAACTTACACAAATCAATTTCACCAAACCCAGGCATAATAATTTCAAATTTCCATGATTATTACTGTGATCCGACACCTGATCCTACAAAGCTGTAGTCGACTGGAAATACTAGTACGTACTCGAGATGTATACATACCTTAGACTAGATGCTCAGTGAGCAACCTGATTCATATGATGAGGAGCATGATACCCACATCTATACTTCCATCCAAACAAGTGGGAATAGCCAGCACCTCACAGACTCAGTTCAAAGGATACACCTCCCAAAGTAAGTTATCCAATGAGAAGAATAAATTTACTAATTCCTTGAGGTGTTCCCCTACACAACTCAAGATACCTCGTGACCCTCATCTTCTCCATGTTTCAGGTTCTAGAAAACCATCTAATTATATATCTATAGATATAGATCTTTTTGAGAATTCCTCTATTGGTTTTGGTATACTGTCTGAAGCTTTTATATATGACTAGTAGGGCACCTCTTGACCAGAATATTTGTCATCTGAGGAAGAGTCCGATACCCATGTGAGTCAGCTCAGTTCAAGTGAGCAGTTGAAGGAAAAACTAGTTGGAGAACCTTCGATAAATACTACTATTCATTTGTGGTTGAATTTGATGATTGTTGGAATTCTTCTTCACATTGTTAAGATCGTTATTCATCTAATCCCATTGTAGTCACTCATCTTGTACATTCCCTCCTTCCTCAGTCCCACAAGAAGGTTTGTCGAAAACCTATTTGATCCTACATATACATCCTTCTCGATCCCATCGGTTCCCTTGGACTTCTTCTATACTTAAGAAAAAGCCTAAGTATAAGGGAAACTGATGTGTGTACTTTGTATACTCATCATCTCTTCTTGCCCTCGACCACCACGTTTTTGCTCTCTTCTATACTTAGGCTGACCAGACCTAAGTATTGAGGGGGGGGGACTTATACACCCACTCCATTGATTTTTGCACCCTTTTATACTTTAAATGCGTTAAGTATACGGGAGGTGAGTTACACTTGTGTACATACTCTATATTGCATTTCACTAAATATTGTATCGTACTTTCAATAACACTTACTTAATATGTGGTGAGCACAATTATTGTAAATTTTTAAAAATGTGTAATGATTAAAATACTTGTACATATGTATAATCCTTGTAAAATCTATAAATCTCTTAAAAAACAAATACAAAATAACCAAAAACCAAAGAAAGAGAAAAACAGAAATTGAGAAATTCATTCAAAAAATGTATCTCATGCATCTACACTTCATTCAGCATATCTTGCATACACACTGGTGAAAGTCATTGGATTTTAAACTTAGTTGTGACGAAAAATCGAGAGTGGACTTGACTTGACCTTAATCTACATAATTTTTAGAGGAAATTCACTAAGAAGTAGGATTTTAGTAGCTCCAAGTCCTAGACTTAATCTCTGAGTTCCATTTAAGTAGGTTGATTGATCACCTATGATCGACCATCCATCAACATTAATCGATCACCCTTGATTGATCATGCATTGATGACTGATTGATCATCTAGGCAAAATTCCAATTTTTAAAAATTTCGATTTTTGGCACCCTCCATCTTTGGAAAGGACACCTAGGATGTCCCATAGCCTTCCTCTTCTGGACTAGTCGATATCAAGCCCTTCCAAATAAACGACACATCATTTTACACATTGAGAAAGAAGGATCTCTCAATATCCTAATAAATACATGGTTGTTTCTATACAACGCCTCCCAATTGACCATAAATAGGGACCAAGGCATCCTCTCTCATCACATTCTCAAGAGCAAGAAATACCACCAAAAGAACAACTTTTCCAAACCCTAGCGTTGGTCTGATCGATCATTATTAAGAGCATGATCGATTACCCTTTATCGATCAATAACTAGAGGTTGGTCGATCATCTCCAAGTCTAAACCTCTTGTTGTTTCTATTTTGCTTCTCTTTTCTTAGATCCCATTTGTTTACAAGGTCACTCTTGTTTACAGGAATGTGTGAGCTTTCTCAGATGGCACCCAAGAGGTCAAAGGGTGCATCCTCTTCCAGTTTTGCCTCCGTAGAAGACTAAATCTTTGTTGTCATGACCCATGTTTCAGGTCATTGTATCCTTCCATTTACCAGATTTGGTTATCCAACAATAACTTTATCCAATAATAACAATAAACATTTAGAAACAAATTGCAATAAAATTCTACATATAGAAAGCACCTCATTGTTTTCCATTCTCGAAATAAATATTACATAGCAAATTGTCCTACTATTTCTTTTAAACATACATAAAGATGAATGAAAAGAACTAAAAAAACTAATAATTACAATAGACTAGAAGCTACTATTGTTAGCTGACTGGATGGATGACTAAGGTCCTTACGATGGCTCAACGATACTTGTTGCATTTCTAGAAACCATAGGATAAAGATTAGAGAGTGCTAAGTAATGAAGAAGAAAAAAAGTAAATAAAAAATGTAGTTTAGCAAAACTTATTATACCAGAAAGTTTCATTTCTTCTCATTGTATCAAGACGTATTCCTTCTATTCTACATCGAGGATTAGTCCGAGTGACTTACCTTACCTCTTAAGGACTATGAAGCTGTGGACACTTCAGGATTGGAGATTGCATTGATTGGTTGAAATTATGCCACCGCACATCACCTTAACCAATCCTCCAATACTACCCTGGCCATTTCCTTTTTGTTTTTTATTACCCCAGGTTCCAGATTTTCGGTCTGATATATAAGTAATCACACCATCCTTGAGTATTCGGTAGCTTAAAACAACATGCAAACCCTGTAATCACATATACTAGTGGGTTTAAAATACATGATGTCATGACCAAACTGCTATTAGACCACCAGTGACTCCACATGGCATGACCTCATCTTCTGTCAACCAACCCTCCTATTTGCAGCCGAGTACCATGCATTGAAAATAAATATTTCGCGCGCTCATCATATTAGGGAAGCTGTGTACCACCTACATATGGCCTGCTAATACAGATGCTCTTCTGACAAACCTACATGTTGCATGCTCGACTTGTAAAATCTATTCCTAATCATTCTTATTATAAAAGAGAATACGAAAATTGTAACCAGATCTCACTTAGGCTATATTAATTTTCATCTAATATTAGTATAATATAGCATAATTATCACACCAACTACAAAGATGATTTATTTTACCAACTCTATGTTAGCAATTATTTTAGAGTAAATCATGAAACAAGCATGTAGACGTTCTTCAAAATAAAGAACACAATAAACATTAAGGTTATCAAGTTTAAATTAAAAAACTAATTATAAAAGGCAGGATTTCGTTACTTGATGGTGTTAACTTCTCAATGGGTTTGATCTACCTTGATTTGTATTCAACTAGGGGCTTATTATCTTATGAAATGATTAAATTCCACTTACATGTGAAGAACACGAAGAATGCATGAAGAACGAACGAAGGACGTGAAGATTGATGAAGAAAGCGAAGAACGATTGAAGAACATGAATTCTTTCAAAATTTCAGCAAAGTCTTCCCTTACATCGGGTGATATTCTAGGGAAAGTTTCAGTAAAGTTTCCCCTTATATAGAAGATATTCAAGGAAAATTTCAATAGAGTCTCCCCTTACATTGGGTGATATTCCAATGAAAATTTTAACGAGTTTCCCCTTTTATCGAAAGTAATTTTAGAGAAATTTCGGTAGAGTTTCCCTATATATTGGAAGATATTTCAAGGAAAATTTTGGCAGAGTTTCCCCTTATATCTAGCGAAACTCGAAAGAAAACACGAGTTTTCGAAGAAGCAGATCGAAAAATGAACTAACCTGCCTTCTGACCTTTCTTTCAGCCTCTCATCCCTATCCCAGGGGTTGTGATGGAATGGAATTCGTAAAGAATAAAGGGGTAATGGGTACTTATAAGCCTCTGGGATGCCTACTTGTCATCCCGATCAGCACCAAGTCAGTAGGACCGATAAATCATTTTTTGCATGTTGCGTCGCACGATCCTAGTCTACCACCCCGTCATCATCAAAACCATGGGCTATCCAGCCCATCGTTTTGCCCAATCTTATCATGAACCCATGGTTTCACTAATGACTCTTCATTAACACTAATCATGATTATATAGCATTGATCGTGATTAATTATTCATAATTATGATGTTAATTAACATCTCCTAAATTATGATCAACCTTTACAAACCATGATCAATATGCTTAATGACCATTTGTACTCTTAATCAATGATGGTGACTAAGAGCTAATAATGTATTAACTGACATCTACCTCTTTTACTTTTGAAATTCATAACAATTTGAAACGACTTCCGATTCTAATGAATCAAGTTCCATTGAGTTCATTTCATCGGGCTGGACTTCATATCCTATATATGGTAGGATTTGGAGAGGTTGATTTCCAGGGTTTTACAATTATAATATCCTTAAAGGAAGTCTCATCCTCGAGACTTAGAATGGAGGTATAAAAACCTCAAAGAATATGTGAGCCATAAAAACCTTTAAAGAGAAAAAACTTATTTTCATTTTAACCAATGGTATACAAATATGTGATAGTGTTACAAATAGATAGGGATAGTGCTCTCTCATATCGAACTGATGTTCCCATGTAGCTTCTTTAAAATCTTGGCTTCACCACAACACTTTGACAAGAGGCACCTCTTTATTTCGTAATTTGTTGACATCTTTGTCTAATATTTGCACTGGAGTTTTTAGTTATGTTAAGTCTAGCTCAACCTGTAGATCATCTAATTTATAACATGCTATGGATCCCTAACATACGCCGTCATATTTGATACATGACATACATCGTGTATTCCAAAAAGGTGAGGGAGTGTAAATCTATATGCCACTTTACCAACCTGATGGATAATTTAAACATGACCCAAAAACCCAGGTGCAAACTTTCCTCAAAAGCTAAAACTTTGTACTCCCTTCATAGGGGAGACTTTCAAAAAGATGAAATCACCCACCTCAAACTCGAGGTCTCTGTGTCTAATATCACTATAACTCTTCTCGTAGGTTTGGGTGGTTATCAAACTTTTTTGAGCAAGATCCATGGCTTCTCGTGTGTCCTTGATTATGTTTGAGTTTTACAAGTTCTTTATTCTAGCCTCTTGCAAGCACAGAGGAGTAGTACACTTACACCTATATAGTTCCTCAAAGGGTCCCAAGCTAATACTGGCATGATAACTATTATTATAGGTGAATTCTGCAAGTAGCAAATACTTGACCTATGATCCTTTCTTTTTTAAGGCACATGCTCGCAACATATATTCTATGGTTTGAATGGTACATTTTGATTGACAATCTGTCTGGGGGTGAAATGTGTTGAAGAAGGAGACGAGGATACTAACGCCCGATCATGGAGGGATTGCAGTGTCCGACAACTTGGATCCGGCAATCGCTATATTGGTCGCACTCACGATACTTGGATATCAATCAACCATTTTAGACAAATAATCAACGCACAATATTTGAATAATCAATGCAAAATGTGTGAGTCAAAAATTGATTTTATTTTAACTCTAAAATATGTATATAATAAATGTAGACTGTCGAACCACAGAGAGCAACGAGGATATGTATTTATTGTTAATTAATGAAAATTAAACACTATATTTTTATACTTTTTTTGTCTTTTTTGTTTTTATGGGGTTTTAATTATATTTAATTTTTGTGGATTCTTTAATTTTTATATTTATATGTTTTTTAATTTTTAATTTTAACTTCTTTTAATATTTTTCTTATTTTTAATTTCTTATTTTGTTTTTAAAGATATAGTGAGCATATATATAATATTATGTATAATATGAATATTCTAGAAGATATATATAATAAATATATAAAAATGTAGGAAATATAGATAAGTACGATCGTTTTTATTTTTTAAAGTGTTTTAAATATATATTAGGTATTTATAAATAATAATACTAATTATAATAAGGATTTATGTATATAGAGTATAAATAGTCTATATAGTATTTTACATTTATAAATATAACTATCTATACTCAAAATATATAAAATAAATTATTTTTGTTTTTAATATTTTTCTCTATTTTTGGTATTTTTCTTATTATTTTGATGATTTTTGGTATTTTTAATTAATTTTATATAGCAAAACAACAGCTTATAATAATAGGAGGGATTATTTTGTTTTAAAAATAGATATTAAGTTTAAAAAAACCTAAAATTATTTTTATTATATATTATATAATATGGATAAAAATATCGTAAGAACTATTTTTTGAATTTTATAAGATTTTTGCTGGTTTTTCTAGGGTTGGGAGGGTTTTCAATTTTTAGTGCCTTTTTTTTCATATTTGTTGTGATTTTACACCTAAAGTTATAATACATAATATATAATATACATTTTTTTGGAATTTTTAGAAATGTTTTTATATTTTTTGTATTTGTTTAGTCAAATAGAGTGTAATAGCTCCTATTATATTTTTAATAAATGGAAAATGGAGCAAAATGCTAAAATAAAAATGTGGCATAGATAAGCATATTATTAAGTATTTACTACCATTTTCCCAAAATTTACCAGCATAGGAGCTATTTACACAAAATAAAAATGCATAAATTAAACTAAATGCCTAACATATGTATATTTGAAATAAAAATAATATCCAAGGGTCTATATGCAAATAAACCTAAAATTTTACACAATTTTATAAATTTTATAAATTAAAAACAAATTACAAAAGTCGGGAGAGTACGACTACAATTTTCCCACCTCACGTAGGCCGCCATGTGATGTGAGATGGCACAAGACCTAAATGCAATATTCTATAAGTTACATGGGTCTATACATTTTTTTACAAAAATATTACGCGTACTTAAATATTTATAGGGGTGAGTAATAAATACAAAAATGGTAGGGGTAACTTGAATGTTTACCCAATATACGCTCCATCCAACAGTGTTGAAGATCTCACTTGGACATGTGGCAAGTGTTCGACAAATGATACCCCTTTGCTGGTGATGACTTAGATTAGATATAATCATCAGATCAAATGGACACAAAGCATCGCATCTGATAGTTGCTGCTCCACCAGGAAGAGGTCCTCGATTAGACAATACTGAAGGCTGGTGGAAGAACAATTGAAGAACAACTCTTTGGCGAGCTTCGATCCATTCTCCTAGTTCACTCTAGCAATCCCCTCGGCTAATGTTTTGCTCGATCGACTCCTGGGGGTGTTGCGCACCTATTGGTAGCCTCAAAGTGGTCATAACCCATTGATAGCATACTGGAGATGTGTGACAAAATAGGGGCACCTGGAGCTTGCGTGCATGCTGAAATTTTCCTTGGATGGGGTTCTATAAAGTTTATACTTGCATGAGTAGGTTGGGGGAACATGGGCGAATAGACCAAACACTAGATTGGGTGGAGTAGGGTGAAGATGAGGTGGAATAGAGAGGTCTCCGGTAAAGGTGGAGGAGGGGACCTCGGTTGCTAAATCCACGAAGGCTCAAGGGGATCTAGATGGTGCTAGAGATGGTGAAGCACGTGGGAAAGAAAATGGTGGCGAACACATGGTTGGAATAGAGCCACAGTACGATGAAGGATGGACAGATCTCTAGATCTCTGATGTATTGTAAATCTAAATTCTACACTAAATCAAATTACTAAAGCATGAAATAAAAGCTGGAAATAAAAATTACAACTCAAATCTACGTAAAAATGCTAGGAAGAAGCAGATCATACATGGAGATTAGGGAGTAAGAACCTCACTGATAGAGCTCAGGTGAAGTGTGGATTTCTCCAATCATGCCCTTCACCCAATGCAAATCTGATGGGGAGCGAGTTGTCACCAAGCTCAACCCATCTATGAGAGATTTGAGGGCTTAGGGGGGCAAGAAGGATCAAAAATCAAAATGGAAGAGGGGGTTTTTATATATACACTAGAATCGAGTCTCGAATGGACAACTGAAGGATAGGGCATGATAGAGGGATGATTGATAGATATGTTTCACGAAGGAGCCGAATATCCTTGGGCAATGCATCATGTGTAAAAAAATCAAAGAATAGGAAGGGTCAACATCTGACAAACGCATGCTTAGGGAGGGAGGAAAGTTGACCCGAGGTCAGCAGTCCTCAATCCCCCATTGGTCCACATCGGGCATAAGAGGACAAAATAGAAAGAAAAAGAAGAAATTATTATAAAAATAGAAAATGAATTATATAAATTAATTTCAAAACATAAAAATTGTTTATTATCCTATGTAGTATTTTATTATGATTTTTATTTATTCTTACAAGGTGATTTATTAGGTACTAGATTTTACATGTATAGTTATTGGTATAAATACCTATATATATGGTATTTTTTATATTTTATTATTATATTTAAATATTTTAAGTATTTATAACTTGTTTACTTACATATTTACATATTTTTAACATATTTTTCTGATTTTATTTATTTTCTTAAAAGAATATAAGCATATATTATATAGGAATAGAGTACTAATATATAATAATCCATTATTTATTTAAATAAAGTATTAATGGTTTTATTTTATATTTATTATTTACATGTATTTTAATAGCAGTAAGTATATCAAAATATGAGAGATGTAAAAATATAAAGAATAAATATATTGGATATTATATGCATGTATATAGTACAATGGGGATCCAAAAGCTAATTTTTGCATCTCAACTTCAAATTAAATGAAATCACCTTCAATAAATATATAGTTAAATTTTTATGAATAATAAAGGTGAGTTTGGTCATTTTTGGGTTTGTATCGTGGAGATGTAGGTCCTGGAACTTTCCTTTGCAGCTTTTTGTTTTGTGTGTCCTAGGTACACAGTGTATTACTTTTTAGTGAAATCAATTTTATATTTTTCTTTGTATTTTTATGTACAATTTCATGTTGAGGATATTATTATTTGATGTGTAAAATGAGAAAATAAAATAGGTTCCAAAAGCATATTTATTGTCAAATCAAATTAGGGTTTTTATGTGTGTACAATGTATAAATCAACACCCTATACCCCCATACTTTATTCCTTATCAACCAAGTCATCATGATGACTAGTTCTCGTGGTCTCAAATCACTCAGTATCTTTGACACTTCATTCTTTTTCTTTTTTCTCTTATTCTTTTTCTTTTGACTCAAATACAATGTTGTATACAATATTTACAAATCAATTATAAAGTGTTATTTTGCACAAGTTAATGTTATATACATGCATTTAGCTATAGATTTAATGCCAAAATGAAAGAATAAAGGTGATGAAGTGGAGATTCATGACACCCCTATACTTGCCTTTGCTAGTCCCTGGCATACAGTTATGATAATAGTTGCACAAAAAGAAAATAAAAAAAGAAAAAAGAAGTAAATTGGATAGATTTTAACTTTTAAACTTATCTTCATAAAATCAATGTTTGGATCTCAGTCAGACCTTTTGGAATTTAGGTTTGGTCGAAACCTTATCAGAAAGTGGTCTTGAAACTCAACAACCTCGAAGAACCACAAAACTCTACCCAAGTCTCCTCAAAAGCCAGGTCAGAACAAGTCTATGTCATACGCAAACCCTTATGACTATGAGTATATCTTGTACAATGTAAAAGAAACACATCTCCTCTTGATTGAAGCGGTAAAGAAACAGTCTTCTCCATCATGGTGACCCTAATTCCTCAATCCAGCAACTCTTTCCTCGAGAAGCAGGGTATTCCCTTCGAAGTTCAAGTGCAACTGACTCAAGAAGAGGATATAGAGAAGAGAATGGAAGGTAGCTAGTGTAGCTACCTATCCTGGGATTCTTGACTAGTGTAGTAAAGTCATCCAGCTGCAGGCTCACATGTATCTTTGATTTTGAAGCACAAGCTTGCTTATTTCATATATACATATACATACTCTGCGGAATTTATTTTTCTTTGATTTTTGCACATCTCTTCTTTTTGGAGTTTTTGATTTTGCATTTTTCAATACTATTTATAGCAGCATTTAAATAAGGCTTTTTTCTTGAGCTAGTAGACTATCCCTCTTTTGAAGCAATATTGCAACCCACAGCCTTCTATCATTGTATCTCATTTCTTCAAGATCAGGTTGTGGTACAATGTCCACAAGTTGTGACTTTGCATGTTTCCATTCGTTTGGGTCTCATGCCAACAAATCCAGTCCTTTACCACTTCTACTGAGTTGAGTAGTGTTTAAGGTGCAGGTGTCCAAGTTAGATAACCATCAACAAGATTCATGTGTGTGTTTCAAAATATTCTACTTAGGTAATCAGGGCGACATATGAACCTAGATTTGTGGTCTCAACGAATTAAGTATAGTAGACCTGAAGCACCTCAATTCTAGTTCCTATAAGGTTCTTGTGATTAATTGGATTAAGGTCCAACCAAGCTCCAATCTTTGGATTTTACCTAGACAAGACTAATTGTCATTATAAATACGAAAAATGCAAATGCAATGCAATGAACAGAAAATTGTTTTTGTAAAGTAGTTTTCTATTTTTGAGATTTTAATGGAATTTTGAAAATATTTTTGTGATTTTTTTGCAATTTTGAAAACATTTTCCAAATTTTATGAGTTTTAAATATTTTGAAATTTTCAAGGATTTTTAATAAGGGTTAGTGAAAGAATTTTATACAGATACCTACAAGGGAGTACACCAATATTTACAAAGATCAAGTAAGGAATTACATAGAAGTTAGTTGTTATTTACATGTTTTATGTATAAGGTTTATGTATATTATTTATATAAGAATTTTGTTTGCTATAATTATGTACAAGGTTCGCAAAATATTTTGAAAAGATTTTAACAACATTTAGCGAATGTATTTTTCAAATAACTTTTGCAAATAATTTTGCAAACATTACAAAATTTGAAAGTCATTTTGCAAAGATTTTTCAAACAATATATAGATTTTTCAGATTATTTTCCCAAATCATTTGCAAACTTAATTGTCAAAAATTGTATTTAAACAAATAAAAAAATTTGCAAATATTTACAAAATAGTTTTATAAAGGCTTGAAAATATTTCACAAAAGTATTACAAATGATTTTCTAAGAATTTTTCAAGTCATTTTCTAACCATTTTTCAAATCATTTTGTAAAACATTTTTAAACTGGTTTATTAATTATATGTAAAAAGAATTTTTGAAAAAAATTATACATAATTAAAATGTATCCTTAACCATTGGCTAATTGTATATTCCATCCCATATAGTATTTAGCCATATTATTCAAAAATATGAATGTATGAGTTATGACTAAAGTTTATACAACGTATATGCAACCCCCTATTAGCTTGAGCTATGTCCTCATAGCGATCAAAGAGAAAAAGGAATACATAACTCGTGTTGAGTATAGTAAATCCTATCTACAATGACTAAAATAATAAGAAGTCGACCGTCCACCCTATACTTAGGATCAAATAATCCTAAGTAGAGCAGAGTGTATGAAAAATGTGGGGAAGGTAGAGGGTGGGAATGAACAAATCAGTGGCTCAGCATGTCTCCCCATATACTTAGGGTAAAATTCCCTAGTATGGAGTAGAAATACCAACAAGATAGGAGACATGCGAAGGGATCGAAAGGAGTGAAACATAAATGGCAGAGACTGAACAACATCGCTCCTACTATATTTAGGGAAAGAGATCCTTAAGCATAAGCAACGACCAGAGTGATGAAACTAAAGGAAGAAAGAACACTCGACTCGTCCACCTCCCCTATACTTAGGATAAAGCACATCCTAAGCAAGGTGAAAGCACGGATCAAGGTGGATGAGTAAAATGAAATATGAAATGAAAGAAACGAAAGAGAATATACTAGATGATGAATGTACAATGATCAAGAAGGTAGAAATCATATCTGCTTGCGCGATCGTTGAGGAAGGGATCTGATAAGATGCATGTCGATATCAGGGTCATCATTTGACACTATTCGATCAGAATTGACATGTTGAAGATCCTCAGTGGTCTAAAAATAAGCATGCACAAGCTCATTAGTGGAAGTAGTATGGTCAGGTCTGGCCTGAAAAGTCTCTACTTTTTCTGCCCTTTGTGGTATTGTGTCTATAGTGTAAATTATGTGGATCTTATCAACACATCACCACTCACAGGAAGTGGAGACTCCAAGGTCTATGCTTTCTTAGTCTTCCTCCCTAAAGATAAATTCCCAGATCCCAGTAGTGTCTATGGTAAAACAAACATCTCTGATCTTAGTGGATAGTCCATAGTCCTTTGGATCGGCTGACATAGGTAAACTCTCATTAGGTGTTGGTCTCTGACTGGCAGTGGGTGCAATTATAATCTCAATCAAAACACTCTCATTGTCAGAACAAAAATGTATCTCTCCAAATCCATAATTAATAATAGCCTTCGTTGTAGCAAAGAAAGACCAACCTAAGATGATTGGAGCACACTCCACAAAGGAGGAAGTCTACATGGACAATACAATAAAATCAATAGGGTAGATAATGCACTAGATCTAAATGAAAATGTTTTAAAGAATACCCTTCGGCCTCATTATTGATCAATCAACAAATTGAAAAATCATCTTGGTTTTTGTTAGAGTCCCTAGATTGAGTGATTGGATGAATGAGAAGGGCATTATATTAATTAATGTGTCACCGTCAAGGAGACTATGATCAAAATGGTGGTAAGAAATGGCACATCCAACGAATGGAGTACTAATGTCCCCTTCCTATTGGGCAGACGATGGATGATGGCATGGGCAGTAACCGTGGTAAGGATGTGGTGCTCACCTCTGCAACATTGCTTTCTCTTCTTTGGTGTGGGTACAGGCATAAGGTTCATGGCCTTTCGAAGTGAGGCTTCAAAAATATCCTAAATGGCCGCCACCACTTCAGGATTGGACCAAATTTTAAATATTTTCTTTCTCTTCTATACCATGGAAGAATCAGAATCATCATGTGCACAAGTTGACCAAGAGCATGTTGTACATTTCCCTCCTTTTCTTTTATTTATTTATTCTTTTATTTTTGCACAAAAACATGCTAATTATTGGTATTTACACAATGCATTCATTTTGGTAATTTATTCTATTTACACATATCTACATGGTGTTTTGCACAGGTTTTTAGCTAAAATAAAAGAATAAAGAGTGATGAATGCGGATTCATCACCCCCCTATACTTAGCTTTGCTAGTCCCTTAGCAAACACTTATTTGAAAAAGAAGTGAAAGTGTCATCTTTGGGGGCTGAAGAGGTGGGAACTATGGTATATGCATGTGTGGGCAAAGGATGTGACATTGGTGCCCTCTCCTTACAAACCAGCCCGGCTAGGTGTCTCCCATTATTATCTTTTCGATTTTTATATTTTTCTCATTTTTTTATTTTTAATGAAAGAGGTCTCTCATAGGTAGCCTCACATGAATCCATGGGTCAAGATGGTGAAGCTCCAATGTGAATTGCAATGTTAGATATATCATTAATCCTCTGTTGTAATTGCTTCACTACCTGGGACACAGGTTCAAGAGTGGTGTCCATGAGAGGTGAATCCAACAGCTCAGTAATGGGTAGGGCAGATGGTGGGAATGTTGTGGGTTGACGAGCGTGAAATTCATCTCTACAATAATCTAAAGTTGTATAATAGGAGATAAAAATCTGTCTATCTAATACCACTTATTTGAATATGTGGATTATTTATACTTGGTAAGTGTTCCAAGCTTAAACACATGGACACAATCCTCTTTGTCTATTTTATCAAAAAATATCAACTAATTCTTGAGTGATTAAATTCTAGAATCTAGGTCTTCATATGCAAAAACAAAATGATGTAGAAATGCAGGAAGAATCAACAAGAAATTATGCATGTATTTTTTTGTTTTTGAATGCAATTAACAATAAGATGAATGAACAGAATATATTACGAGATGCAAAAGAAAAATATACATTACAAATATGACAAGAAATAATCATATCAATGAGCAATAGAATTAGGGATCAATTTCAGCGGTAGTTTGAGCAACATGATAAATAATGGTACTTAAATTATGAGCAGGAGACACTATATTGATCATAAAAAATTAGCGTATTTAATTCAGTGTCAAACCACTGAATAACATATGCCATTATTTAGAGAATAAAACAAGCTTCAAACTAGGACTGAAATCATGCGATTTGGATTTAATAGCACAAGATATGCTAAAGACATTGCAGGGGGCATAAATGTAATAAAAATGCATGAAAAATAAATAATAAATATAACAAAAATGCCCCTAAAGGGAAATTTTCGCAATAAATGAAAAAACAAAGAGGCCTCATTATAATTTTTCCTGAAGTGCATGGGCATTTTGTAATTCTTAGAAACCGGATGGACTCTTCTGAAATTTACCCCGGTGCGCATGTGAGGCACATGCCTGGAGGACATGAATGCAAATATTGAAAATTCTGGGGTCTCTCTACAATTTTCCCAACCCCTCACATGCAAGGCATGCGAGAGGACCATGCTCGGATGGCATTCTAGGCTCGGGGGCACGTGGCTTGTCTATGTAGCTTCGGATGGCATCTTGGTATGCCCGAGTCTCCATGCCTCATAGTGGAGGCGTGGTTGCATCTGGACTGTCTGATCATGAGGATCGAACAACATTTATATGTGGTACCTCATCCCTCTTCCTCCTCACGTAAGGTGGAGAAGGAAAGGCTCTAACAACTTTATGTTTCCTCCAATAGCCTTGATCGACCATTTGGAAGGCTCGGACACCTTCGTAATAGGATGGCAAAGTTCCTCGTGGCTTCAATGATCGAAGAGATGGCTCGAAGTAGGGAGAAGGTGGTGCGTAGTCGGAGGGGATGTTCGAGAACGGTGCAGGAAGAGTAGCTCTGATCATTAAAATCTCTAACCTACAAAGGGTTAGCGGAAGTATGGCCGAAGCGGTGTGTGCGTGCGTACGCGTGAGATGAGGGTCCCAAAGAGATGGTTGGAGCGGGGGACCCTTGTCTCATCTCCGGCTAAGCAGAGATGAGGTGGAGTGGATGTGATGAAGTCATGGATAAGAGGGAAGGGCGATCATAGGTGTTGGCGAATGTGGTGGGCGTCTGGAAAAGTGAATAGGGTAGTCAGTGCTCGGTAAAGGTGGATGAGTGTCGCGGGATAATGTTGAGAAAAGCTAAGAAAAGAAAAAAAATAGTATAGCGAAGGATCAGAGAGGAAGAAGACATTAGGATTTGGCTTAGGTTGAGGTCCCTCAGGGATCTCTAGTCGTCGCACGACCAGCTCAGCCACGACAGGGTGCTCAACAGGCCAGAGGTGCCGCAACACAGTCAGAGACCATGGGTCGACACCTGGGCATAGAGCCGCCATCATCGTTGATCAACTCCTCCTCCTTTATCACAAGAACAGGTGGACAACTAGGGGGGACTGCCAAGATTGGTGGATAGGTTGAAATGGAGGAGAAGGAGGGGTTTTATAGGTGGAGGTTGGACGTTACATGAGGTTAGGAGTGATTTTGAACAATGATTTGAAGGGGATGGAGCGATGGCTGGAGACGTTGAAGGTCCCGTGAAGATGTCGATCTAACGGTTGCATGGGGGTAGATTTGGATCGATGAGAGGCATCCATAGAGGGAGGCAAAAAATGGAAAGGGGGCAAGTGGGTTTCCAAGCATAATGCCTGGAGGTGGGTGAGCTGGGGATTGACAACGAGGCCTAGCCTGCTGGAACATACGATCCAACGATCCAAATGGAGGCGTAGGTGTGGAGGCTTAGATAAGATCATCAGATCTGATTAAGCAGTTGTGGGCAAGGTGGAGATGAGCAGCTAAGATGCAGAGCAGAAGGATAGATCTAATAGTAGAACGTGAGGGACATGTGGCGAGCGAAGAGATAGGTTGTGTGGCGAACGAAGAGGCAAGTTGTGTGGCAGCTCCAGAGAGCGCCACATGCCCCAACTAGAAAATTAGAAAATAGGAAAAATAAAGATAAATAAAAAAGAAATAATTAGAATCTTGATTAGGAAAAGGTCAAAACATGAAAGTTGTAGATCTCATTAAGATATACAAGTTTGATATTGGTCAAAAATCCAAAATAGGTCATTTGTACAAAGAAGAATTTTTACAAGCATTTTTAATAACTTAAAAATACTTAGATTTGTGGTTTTAATATTTTTTGTTTTTTTAATTTCTTTTTAAAACAAAACCAATATATATATAATATTAATCTAATTTTAAGGTTTTTTTAATTATTTAGAAAATAAAGAAAAGATTCAATATAATAAATTAGGGTTAGTGTTAATTATAGGTGATTGGTTTATTTGACAAATATGCATAATTAACGAAGATTTATCATTAGATTCTTATTTTTTGAGGATAAAAAGAGAGAATAATGATGATGTGGCTACCCCTATACTTAAACTATGCTCGTCCTCGAGCATCTAAAGAATGAAGGATCTGGACTAATTCCTGATAGTGCTTGTGAATTTTTAAGGCTCAATTTATCGAAGACCCTCAATTTGAGTGATCCAAAAATTCTGGGCTCAATTGTGCTCTAGTAAAAAGGAATCCAACTTCTCTAATTATCAAACTCTTTGTTTGTACATAAAATATAAGGATATGGCAATTACTGTACTACATTAATGAGTGTAGAGTCGAGATGTCACCCAAGGTTCCGGTTTAGGAGAGTGTCCTCTAGACCTAATCCTCAACATTAGGTAATAAGTCGGTTCTTGCTTTCAACCCACCGTCTCATTAGTTTATTAGACTTGAAAGTGTAGATGGATGGCCAGATGATGGAGGGCATAAGATTGTGCTAATTCTTCTCTCCCTCACATTGGAACAAGGGTCCTCTCAAGTGCCTTATTACTCAACACATATATATTTTTGGTTTATTGATCAATGTATTCATCAAGATAATTCAGAGTCGTATGCCCTTGTTTTCTTTGGAGTACACCAGGGTGTGTCTCTTTTGAGTATCTAAGATACCTTCGACACTCAGACTTGTATCACTATAGGATGCAGAGCCCTTTTTGGGCGCTAGCCTGACTCCTTGGTTCTAATAGGATTTGGTCCAAGTGGACATTTTGAAATGGTTGGGAGAGCTCGCCTTTGGTGGAAGCTTATAGAATTTGTATTTGTGATAATAGAGCCTTTTTTAGATAACTTCTCTTTCAATATTTCTTTCTTTTCTTTTTGGCTAGCTCCACTGCTCTTACTAAGAGTTGGCACACACTGATTAACAAATATTTAATTTTATCACACCCTGGAACATAGGTCAATATCAAGAGATAGAATGCGAACTTGTTCACATACTGGCTAGGATTTTGCTGACACCTATGTTTCTTGAAGCCTTCATTGACTTTATCCCATCCTCAAGCATCAATAAATCAGATCTAAACCCAAATCACTAGTCCTAGTTTCTCAAGTGATAACTCAACTCATCTCATCAATCATATAGTTGTGCATGTGATGTGTTGATGATATTCTTTAGAAGGTAGAGATTAAGAGTGCAATATAGCGCTCAAATCTTCAAACAATGGAAGTTTGGATTTTTAAGTTTCAAAACCCTAATAACAAAGGTTGGATAACTCAGTCTCTAAAGATCATAGAAACCAAGTGTCTTCAAATCCTCAAGCATTGAGTGATAGTGAATGTGTAAGGAATACACCAACTTTAGTGAATTTTTGTGATTTTTAGTTTATGCAAATCTCTCTCTTTTTTAATTCTTCAGAGAGATACTGACTGACATAGGCTCATATAAATAGTTGCATCTACTTCCAGCTAGTATGGATGTAAGTACAATCCGTAAAAATATGGCTATATGTTACTTGAGGACGGAGCCTTACACATTGTCCTCTAAACCACCTGCTCTGCTAAGGGAGGTCGTAGTTCCCTCACTGAAGAGTAGCTACCCATTTTTAAGCCTAGTAGTCAGAGTCTCTACCTAAGAATTTTTTTAATTTTTTAGATTTTTACGGAATTTTTAATAAAGTTAGTGATAATTACAAAACAGTTAGTCCCTCAATTTTAAAAAGATTTTACAACAATTTTTACAAAAATCAGTTCAAAGGTAAACTTAAACTCCATCCCAAAAAACTCAACAAATTTAAAAAATGAACTATGATCGAAGTGTATATATATACACAATATATACGGTATACCCCTATACTTAACATCTGCTTTGTCCTTATCGCACAAGTGATATGAAGCCGTGGCTCCGGTTAAATATAAGGTGATAAAGCGGAACTGACTCGGAGGTCCCCCTATACTTAGGTCAAAAATGACCTAAGTATAAGAGGACGGGTAGAAGGAAGATGGACTGGTCGGGTCCCGCTATGCTTAGGCTGAAAATAGCCTATGTATTGGATCTGTATTTTTGAGATGGGGGACCCGTTGTTGGTTAGGGATAGAGGGGAGGGGAGGGGTGTGAATTTTTATAGATGAATAGATAGAGGAGTGTGTGGTGGGAGATGTTGAATTAGTGATAGAGGGATGGATGGGGAGGTCGATCATCGAGTGATCTACTTCTTTATCTTTTTTCCCCTTTTTTACACACGTGAGCCCTCTAACGAGGACCGCTAGAAATGCGCATGATACATTTTTTACAACAAATGCATGAATAAAATGTTTACGAATCTTCCTTGAATCCTTCCTAATTTTAATTTTGCGGCCTTCACAGCGGGAGCTCCCAACTCCATGCCTACATAGGCCTCAAGTGTCCTTGATATCCATGGGCCATGCCACAAAGAAAGTGTCAGAAAAATACCAAGAAAAATAATCATCACATGATACAAAATCAACATAATGGAGGACCTAGAAATTTGAAATATTCACATAAAAAATAATACAATAAAGTTCAACAAACAAATAAAGATGAGTTGTGTCCCCAGCAACGAAGCCATTTGATGAGCGTGAAATTTGTCTCTATAATAATCTAAAGTTGTGGCATATAAGATGAAATTCAGTCGATCAAAAACCATACATTTGAATATGTAGAAAATTTATACTTGGTAAGTGTACCAAGGTCGAACACAAGGACATGTGCCTCTTCGTCTATTTGTCAAAAATTATTCATTTATTCTTGAGTGATTAAATTCTCCTATCTACATCATCATATGCACAAACAAAATGATGTAGCAATGCATGCAGAATAAAGAAGAAATGATGCATGTATTTTTTAAGATTTTGAATGCAATAAACAATGAGATTAATGAACACAAAATATTATGAGATGCAAAAGATAAATATACATTATAAATATGCCCTGAAATAATCATATCAATGAGCAATAAAATTAAGGATCAATTTAAAATAGTAAATGAATTAATTTAATTAAAGTCAAAACATATTTTTTTTATTATTTTATGTAGTATTTTATTATGAATTTTATTTTTTTTATAAGGTGACTTATTGGGTATTAGTTTATACATGTATATTTATAGGTATAAAGACCTATATAGAAGATATTAGTTGTGTAGTTTATATTTTATTATTACATCTACATATTTTCGTTAATTATAACTTATTTCTTACATATTTACATATTTTTTATTTTATTTTTTCCTTAAATAAATATATGCATATACTATATCGGTATAGTGTAATAATGTGTAATAATTCTTTATTTATTTTAACGAAGTATTAATTGCTTTATTTTATATTTTTTATTTACATATATTTTAAATAGTATTAAGTACATAAAAATAAGAGATGCAAAATATAAAGAATAAAAATATTGAATATTCTGTGCATTTATATAATATAATAGGGGGACCCAAAAGCCAATTTTTGCATCCCAATTCAAAATTAAATGAAATCACCTTCATTAAATAGATAATTAAATTTTATTAATAATAAAGGTGAGTTTGGTCAATTTTGGGTTTGTTTGGAGGAGATACAGGTTTGGAAAGTTTTCTTTACAGCTTTTTATTTTGTGTGTCCCAGATGCACTTTCTGTTATTTTTGAGTGAAATATTTTTTTCTTTTATTTTTATGTACAAGTTTCATACTGAGGGTTTTATTATTTGAGGTGTAAAAATGAGAAAAGAAAATAGGTCCCAAAAGCATATTATATTGTCAAATCAAATTATGGTTTTAAGTGTGTACAATATACAATTCAGCACCATATCTCTCCCTACTTTATTCCTTGTCGACCAAGTCATCATGATGATTAGGTCTCAGAGTCCCAGGTCACTCAGTTTCTTTGAAACTTAATTCTTTTTCTTTTCTTTCCTTTATTCTTTTCATTTGGACTTAAAAATAGTGTTTTATACAGTGTTTATAGATCAATTATTAAGTGTTACTTTGCACAAATTAATTCCATATACATGCATTTATCTAGGGATTTAATACCAAAATGAAAGAATAAAGGTGATGAAGTGGATATTCATCAATATGGTCTACTCAAAGAAAGTTGTGTGCATATCTCAACTATCGTCGAGGCCCCGAGGAGCAACTCAACTAGTAGGCCATCATTGATGCTCACTATCACAAGTTCTAACAGATCTGGGAGACGGTTAATGAAGTGATGGGTTTTTCAGTGAGGCATTGCATCATCCTTCAACACATGCATGTAGTTTGTGATTAATCAGTTTGAGAACATGTACTGCATGTCTGACGAGGTGCACCAGATGCACATCTCGCATTTCCATCCTTCCCTAGCACCTATAACACATAGGCCTTGTGCATCCCGTGCCCGAGCTCGCCGCACAACACCTTAGCAAGCCCCTACTCCTCCTCAACATTTTCCTTGATCATCTAACCCTATCACCTCCTCCTCCTGACTAGGCAAGGGACTCCTCATGCCAACTCTTGTCCCCGATCCTAAAGAAGAGGAAGAAGAAGAACCTATAAAGTCAGATGATTTTGAGTCTGACACCCCTCGGCACGAGTACAACTCAGACACCTATAGAGTTATTGAGAAGAGCACGAGAACTCATCTTTCACCCCGTACTAATGATTATGACTATGCTCCTTATGACTAGTCTTGTAGTTCTTTGTCATTTCTTTTCCTTTAGTATCCAATTTATTTCTTTGTTTTTTTGAATTTGAACTATTTTATGTGCCACACAAACATTTTTGTAATTGTTCCTACTATTTATTAATGAAGTATGCATGTTTTCTTTTATTCTCTCTTAGTCTTTTTAATTGATAACAAAAGAGGAGAATATAATCAAAGTTTAAATAAAGATTAATGATGGATTGACTAAGAAAGAGGGAGAATTGATTAAAGAATAAATAAACGGTAAGGGGTAATTAAAATATGTTTTATAAGATGTTTTATAACTCTCTCACCTTATAAAAAAATTAAAAGTTTTTTGGTTCTTTTAGTAAAGGGGAGAAAAATAAAAACAGACTTGAGTGTGTAGTTCAAATTATTTTCTCTTATTGATATAATTTGAATATATCAATTTTTTTGACAATTAATTATGCTGAAGTGTTTACAACATTTTAAACTTTTCAAAAGATTGTGTCATAATTAATAGGGGAGATTGTTAGTACATTATTTCTAAATGATTTTAAAGATGACACATGCACAAGATTATATCATAGCCTCCCGCATATTCTCTGTTATTGTAGGATTGTTGTGTGGAATTCAACTTGACATGACTCCGCTAAGAAGCAGTTCAAGTTGCTCGTTCATGTTGTTTATTTGTTCAAAATATCATTATTAAGTTTCCTTTTTAGGAATATCGGTTCTTGATAATTGAGTGATCATATTTTTCACATTGATAAATATACCTTGTTGATCATTTGTTTCTACTGATCGCTCTCTTCTTATCGATCATATATATTAGCATTATCAATCACTATCTGAATATCAGCCAAATGGTCATCAATTGATCGATCACATCTATTTAATTGATTGATTATTTACAGTTGAATGATTATGATTGTTAACTGATTGTTCATATCAGAAAATCATCATTTGATTTCATACCATTTTTGTTTCCAATGACCACTTTTCTCTAGCATTTATATAAATAATTGCATACCCATTGTTGGAACACAAACCACTTGAGTATTCACTCCTACTTTCATTAGAAGAGCTAGAAGCCATTTTGATGATTTTCTCGATATTCTTTATCCTTCTCTTCGACTTGTTTGATATTTGAGAGGAATATTCGTGATCGAAAAGTTGTGAAGCAAGTTTGTTCGATTCAACACTACTCGATCGATGAGGCTTCTCTCAAGTTCTTCTGTCTCAAATGAAAGTACATTTGGCAGCCTCTTTTAAAGGTAATGATATTTATTATATTGTTTGATTTTGCTTATCTACTTGGGATATTTGTGATATAATTGCATGTGCTATAGATGGTGAAATATCTATGACATTTTACCATTGTCGCTTATATATAAATATCATATGTTAGTACTTAGAGAACTACTTTTGTGATATCTACTGAGATAACCTTTTCTGGATATTATCACTGTCATATGTCTTCTTTCCAATTAACATCTTTTAGCAGGACTTTAGGTGTCAGATCCTAAGTTTGCAAAGAATCTCTTGGATGTGAGACTTCCAAGGAAGCACGAAGAAATTCGAAAGCTCGCATGTTCTCCTTCTTGTGTTATAGTGTTTGATCTTTATTTGATGTTTGATCCATGATTGTGAAGCATCAGCTTTATAAATGGTTGAGATATCCATGTAAACTTGAGATTTAGTAAAGTAATTGATTAGCTCGGCTATTAGATAAATCCTGAGATAAGAAAACTTAGGTCGTGATTTTTACACATATGAATTTCCATGTAAAAATTCTGTATAGGTTGTTGATTGGTCTGCATAACTATTTTATCTATGCTTAGGGGTTATTCCATACAAATTTGAAAGGCGCATCGAAACATTATTCACCCTTATATAGTGGTGTTGCAATCTCCAAACTCACATTTACTATCAGATCTTGGATCAATATCTCGAAATAACTACTCAGAGATACATATGGCGGGCAAGCAAGCAAGAACTTTGAAAACCAGTCAACCTCAGACCACCATACCCCAATGAAACTAACTACAATAATTGGAAGGTATGCATGCACATATTCCTGGAATCTATTGATATTGATGTCTGGAATATCATGAGACTAAGTATACTATACCAGTTGTTGGAACGGTTCTCACTGATGCTAACAAGAAGAAAACAACATAAAACTTGAAATCTATGAATGTCATCTTTTGTGCCATCATAATAGATGAGTTCAATTGAGTTTCATCATGAAAGACAACATATGAGATCTGGAATAAGCTCAATGTGACGTGAAGGTACGAACAAGCAACATGAATCATAAATCGGTCTGCAACAATAAAGAAATGAGCTCTTCAAGATGAAAAAGCAAAGAATCCATTAGAGAGATGTAAAAAAGGTTCTCAGTAATCGTCAACCATATGAGGAATCTCAAAGTTGAACTAACCGAAGTGGAGCAAGAAAAAAAGTTGCTCAGATCCCTTACACCAATATGTAGCACTACTGCAACTGTCATAAAAGAAGCCAATGATGTCAACTCTCTTGCGGTTGACACATTGATAAAAAAAAATCTATATTATGAAGTCAAGAAGACTCAGACAATTGAATTATATGCATGTGTCTAGAAGAAGAAAGGGATAGCACTTCATGCAATAGAGTCAACCTCTGAAGATAGCTCAGAGAATGTTCTAGACATGTTTACTAGTAAGTTCAAAAAGTTATTCAAAAGAAAAGATGCAAAGAAAGGAACCGATCAACAATGCTTCAGCTATAAGAAGTAGGACGTATCAAGAATGATTGTCCTCTACTCAAGAAAAGAATCTCTCAAGAACCATTTAAGTCACGATTCCAAAAAATAGAAGAAGATCATCGAAAATGAGCAGAGAAGAAGTCATAGACACCATCACAAGTATCCCAAGAGGAAAGATTTTAATGCAACTTGGGATTCTTCCGATTCACACTCCGACACTTCAACATCTTCTGCTAGTGAATAAGATGATTCAAGCAAAGAATAAGCCCTGCTCAGACTCATGGCTATCTAAGGAGAAGATGCAATTTCAGAAGAACCAACTTTAGATGAATTACAAGAAGCTATTTCTTATCTACATAGTTTAGTGGTTACATTGGAAAAGGAAAATACATTGTCAAAACTAACTGCATGCACGACTATAGAAGATCATTCACAAGAGACTAGCTCTCTAAAAGATCATATTAGAGAACTCACATCTTGTTTGTCTTTATCTAAAAAATAAGATGAAAATGAAATAAAATTGCATAAAACAAGCATAGATAAGTTAGAAACAACAATACATGAATTAAAACAAAACACACACCCTAGTTAATGACTTAGAAAATTAATTTATGGTAAACAAAACATAGACAAATTGCTAGGATGTGACTACCAGAGTAGAACTGTGTATGGGTTAGGTGCAACCCCAAAAAGGGTAGTTGTTACAAGTCTGTAAATCTTGTAAAACATGCTTTGCATAGTAAAAAGATTTCTAGCCAAGTTAAAGGCAAAAAGGTGATGAAACTAAGGAGCAATCCAAGGAACCTACTAACACTCCGGGGACCACAAGCAACGGGTTCCAAAGAAATCCATAAGTTGTTTTGCAGAAACCAGATTTAACCAGAGGAGATAAATTGAACATCCATTCATGACTAGATCGCATTTTGTAGGATGTCAAGCTAGACTGTACTGGGAAATGGATCATGGACAACATATGTTTACAACATATTACTGGAGACATGGTCTCTTCCTCAACATCAAGTCCAAAACTGGTGGGATTGTTACTTTTGGCAACAATCACATAGGTATGATAGCTGGTGAAGGTATGATATGAATCTATAATTTATATTAGTCATGTTAGACTTGTTGACGGTCTGAATCATAGTATTTTGAGTGTTTCTTAAATATGTGATAAAAGTTTTAAGGTAGTGTTTTCTTATTGGGGTTTTGAAGTTCTTAATGAAAATATGCTAGACTTGTTGCTTAAGGAGATAGCTACAAAACTATCTACATACTTAGATGTGATGAGTGTTCATCGGTAGATCACATTCTAGCAGTGTTGTTCACGAAATCTCGGAGGACAGAAATTTATTGATAAACAATGGTTGTTGTTGCTATCCCCAAAAATCCCGTGACAAACAAACAAATTTTTTTATTTTTTTGCTACTTATTAACCTGTGTAGCGGACATGGTCGAACTTAGGCAGGCTACAAATCCCGAGGGTTATTCGGTTAATCAAAGATCAATTAAGAGGAAACATGAATCTCAAAGGACAACTATACTTGGCTTTTGAGATTTTTTATTTTTTTTATTGTTTCTATTTCTATTTTTTTATATTTTCTGATCTTCAATTTTTTAGTTATTTGGATTTTGCATTTTTTTTATTCTCCAAAAGTAACACGAATTAATATTCACAAGACAAAGAAACGCATACCAACTCTATTTTTAATTTTTAATTTATCAAAAATGCTCAGAAAAAATCAGAAAAAATTGTTTTTTGGTTTTAAGAGTATTGAAATATTTTTGGATTTTTTTTTGTGAATTTTTCAAATGTTTTTGTATTTTTCTAAAAATTAAAAAGTAAGAAAATGCGAAAGTGTGCACAGCCTAGAGTAATTTGCAACTTAAAATTATTTTAATGCCCAAAACTCTTGAAAATTATTTTTAAGACAAACTAGAAGCAATTATCTATAAATAGTAACTGAAATCACTATTTTTGGATTTTTTAGAATTTTATGTGATTTTTATAAGCTTTTTGATATTTTTCAATTTTGTGGGTTTTATGAATAATTATTGCGTGAAAATTGGTCAGAAATTAAAGGACAATGAAATTAAACTACCCTATTTTTTAGGAATTTTTGGAAAAATATTTGAATTTTTATGATTTTTTAAATTTCAAACAAGGAAAAATGACTTGTTTTCGATTTTTTAATAATAATAAATGAAATCAAAATACAATGAAAAATTTACGTTAAAAGATAATCACATCAGGAGCTTAGCAAAACTTTTGCAAGATATTTAGACGAACAAAACATTTATTACAGTAGAAGAATCTTGCAAATTTAGGTCTGGAATCACAGGGTCCAGAATGTCAATTGTTCTTGTTTTTGCGTAGAATAAATAACAAGAATAAAAAGGAGGCATGAAAAGCAAATTAACCCTGTGAACCACATGCGTCTCCTTCTGTAATTTTTGAAAAAAAATATAGGGGAACTATAATTTTCCCAAATTAAATTTCCTCCCTTTTAGGGTTATACGTTTTCTTCTCAAGAGGATCAAAGAGGGTCGCCATCCCTTGTTATCCCTCCCCAACGAGCGATAGACGAGGTGGTCCTACGCGCGGAGGGAGGTGGTGAACGCGGTCAGAGCGACAGACAAGTGGCGGCTTGTAGAAACACCTAGAGGAGGTGGTGCAGGCGTGGCAGTGGCCTGAGGCGAGCGGCGTGGGCCGAGCGGCTGGAGCGGGATGGCGGGCACCGTCGCCACGCGGTTTCATAGCAGGTGCCCACACGAGTTATCAGACATATGAGGCGGTGCTGCGTGATGGGCTAGAGGAGGTGTGGCGGCGCTGCCTGGCATGGCTGGAAGGAGGAGGGACTGCGGAAATGTGACATGGGGCGTAGAAGGCGGTTGTCGATGGATTGAGCGCCTACGCACTGGAGGGCACGTGGCGGCAGGGTGGATGTCAGCTGAAGGGCGCAGCTCAGGCGATGGGAGGGCGATTGGAGCCTGGCTTCGAGCGGCGTCGGACTTCGAGGACGAAGGGGGGTGGCGGCGCCTAGAAGGCAACCATCCCCTTTTTTGTTTTTTTAAAAATTTTTTTGTAATTTTTTTATTGTTTGTGATGTAAACAGAAATAAAAAAATTTATTAATTTTTTTTGTAAATATGAAAATAGGAATTAAAAAAATATGCTTTAGAAATTCTTTATTTTTTTATTTTTTTTATTTTTTATATGATCCCGCAAAACAAATGTTAGAGAAAAAACAAATATCCTTTATTATTATTATTTTTATTTTTTAACAAATCGGAGAAAATGAACGAGGATTCAGTGGAAATGAGAGATTCGAATATGATCTCCGGCCACTGTATGCGGCCGGAGTTGAGAGATCATAGACGATATAAATAGAACATGGAGAGATCGAGAGAATGAGGTGAAAAGTTGAGATCGATGTTGAATCAAAAATGTGATGGATTTTAAGATCTAGAAAAAAATGACAATGAGATAAAAGTACAAGAAATAAAACTACGATTAAACTAAAATAAAATAAGAAGAAAAATGTGGAACTCACCTTAGGAGCGGAAATAAACCGTGATCACCTCGACTAGGCCGACTCGCTGTCACCGGACGGCTTGGAGACTAGGCAACTTTTTCGACGAAATTTTTCTCGGAGATCAAGCTCCTATCTCTAAAATTGAACAAGTTGAAATGAGGGAGAAGGAGCCATATAAATAGAAAAGATGGAATGAAATTTGAATTTTTGATTTTTTGATAAAGAGATACGAGAGATGAAAATTCAAATGAATTTTTGAATTTTTTGGTGGAAGAGATAAGAGAGATGAAATGAGAAATGAGATAAAATAAAAGAGAGATAAAATTATTTACGAAATTAACTATTTTTTTGGAATTTTCGTCACGATATTTATTTGAATTAAAAAATGTTTTTTTATTTTTTATGGAGGTTAATTAAAAATAGCAACTATATACATATATAATATACATATATGACATTATATACAAGGGTAAATGAGGAAATTAGCCTTTTTTAAAAAAAATAATATTTTTTTAATTTTATTTTTATTTTAAATAATTAGTGGAATAATTGACAAATATATACAAATACAATATGCACAAAATACATGGGAAAATTACACAAACCACCCCAGAAAACTAACTTCTTAATCGTTACTCCAAAAATTATAAAATCATAGCCATTTTGAAGATAATTTAATTTAGAATCCAATGGAAGTGAGATTGATTCAATTTGAACTCATATGAAGCTAGAATTGGTCTTTCAATTAGTGCTTAGTGACTTTTTCCAAGCGTGGCTACTTTTATTCTGTACATAATTTAATTGTACAATTATTTTTTTTAATTAGGACACATTTTTATTTACAACTTTTGTTTTTAAAGTTATTTGATGTGAGTTCAATTAAGGAACAAATAAATTAGTTTCAGTTTTATACAGATATACATAAAATAAGTGATAATTATTTACAACAACGCACACATTTTTTTGATTTTCTGCTTTAGGACCCTTATCTCCCCCTACTTTATTCCTGGTCAATCAGGTCAAGTCTTGACCTTCTCTCGTGGTTCAGGTCAGCCTGTATACAGTCTCACTTTTTTTATTTTCTTTATTTTTCCTTTCTTTCTTTATTTATTTATTTTAGGTTAAAATTAGTAAGAGGTGCACAATATTTACACACAGATGCAAGTTAGTAAGAATATGGAGTTAGTGTTATATGCATGTGTTTTATAAGGGATTTTTAGCTAAAATAAATGAATAAAGATGATGAATCGCAGATTCATCATCCCCCTATGCTTTACCTTTGCTAGTCCCTTAGGAAACACTTATTTTAAAGATTAAGTGAAGAAAAAGAAAAAGAAAGAGAAAATAAAGAAAGTAGTACAAAATTGAGTATTAAACTTATCTTCATAAAAATGTAGTTTTGAGCTATGTTGGACCTTTGGATTATTAGTGTAGGAACTTCTATGAGACTTAGAATTTTAAAATCGACAGCCTTCAAGTTCTACACATTATTGTCACAGTTTCGGCTCATAAGTCGTCTTAGATCAATCCTCTACCCAAAGCACACCCTATGAACATTGAACAACATGTGTGTGAAAGGTTTTAGCTCTTCCCATCCAGAATGCCGGACTACCATACAAATCTCCTCTCCAGTCATTCGTCCTCGGGGAGTCAGTTATTTCCTTCTAAGGTCTGTCACGCTGTGAGTTGGGGGAGAAGTTAGAAGAAGGAGAAAAGAACTGGAGGGTGGCTAGTGTAGTCACCTCTCCTTGTGAAGCTGGCCAGTGTAGCCGAGACTCCACGAAGATCTGCAGGTTTTCTTGAAGCTTGGACCTTTTATGTCAGATATTTATTTGGTAGTGGCTTCTTTGTATTTGGATTTTTGGTGGTTCTCCTTGGATCTTGATGTGCCCCTACGGATATTGAATCTTTTTAATTCCGTACATTTTTTGGGGTCTTAGAAAAAAATTGTGCCCTGTCATCCATCCCTTTTCCGAAGCGTTATTTCAACCCGTACACCTGTCTCTAGATTTCCATGCTACCAGAAAAGAAACTTACACAATCTTCCAACATCCCGTCTGAGTTGAGTTAAGTGCATAGTGCGAGCGTACAAATTGATTCTCTATTCTAGAGTTATACCCAGAATGAAGAGACCAGGTTAGACACTAAGAGTCAAATGCTGCACATTGTCATGCGGAACTCAAAGAATTAAGTCAAAGACGTGAAGCTTCTAAAATCCTATTTCTCAGCCAAGTTCCTTTGAGAATTAGGTGGATTAAGGTCCAACTAAGCTCTATTCTTCAATTGTATTCCAGAAATAGTTTAAATATCAATACTATCCTGAAAAAATGCACATGCAAATGCAAGAAAATATGAACAATGCAAAGAGTTTTTTTTTTGAAAAGAAATGATGCACATGTGAAAAGAACTTTTTTTTAAATGATTTTCTAATTTTGAACTTTTTATGGATTTTTGGAGGAAAAATGTAGATGTGAAAGAAAGTTTTTTTTTATTTTTGTAAATTTTTATAGATTTTTGGTTTTATAGTGTTTTTTAGGGAAAAAGGGTTAGTAAAATATAAACAAGTATATACAAGATTTTTTTTGGTTTTGTTTGTTTTTGTTTGTTTGTTTTTTTGTGTTTTTGTTGATTATTTTTGTTGTGATTTTTTTGTGCTTTTTTTTATTTTTTTTGTTTTGTTTGTTTGTTTGTTTGTTTTGTTTTTTTATTTTTTACACACGTGGATTTTAAAAAATTATACACATAACCCCCAAAATAAACGTATTTAAAAGTATGAGTTATGTCTAAAGTATATATACAATATATATGACACCCCCTATACTTAGCTCAAACTATGTCCTCATAGTGATCAGAGAGCGAAAAAGGAAGACATAACTCATGCTAAGTATAGAAAAGTGAAAAGATTCCTATGGTACAATGACTCAAAGAAAAGATAAAAAAAGAGAAGCTGGTGATCCCCCCTAAACTTAGGATTAAGTAATCCTAAGTTTGGTAGAGTGTACAAAAGGAGAAAACCAATGAAGAGAATGTACAGACTCAAAAATGAAAACACATGATATGAACAACATCACCCCCCTATACTTAGGGTAGAGTATCCCTAAGTATAGGCAACAACAAGAGTGTTGCACATGACAAATATGAACAACACAAATCATTCACCCCCTATACTTAGGATAAAGAGCATCCTAAGTATATCATATATACACACACGAAAAATGGGTGAATAATAAAACGGGAGAAGAAAGAGATAAACGAAAGGAAATACAAGAGGAGTGGATGTACAAAGGTCAAGAAGGTCAAAAGCGAACCTTCTTGCGGGACCGCTGAGGTATGAATTTGACCAGGTGTAGGTAAATATTGGGATCATCATTTGACATAAACGGAGTAAAATCGACTAAGAATGTATCCTCTGTGGCTTCAGATTGTGCAGGCCTACACCGGTTATTGGTAATAGTATAGTCATGTCCAGCCTGGGAAGTCTCACAAACATCAAAGTAAAATGGCTCGAAATCATTATAAGAAAAAGTAGGATCAATTTCATCCTGACGAGCCTCTACCGGATCATCATCTTTATCAAAAGGCCCAAATTCTTTTATAAAAGTAATCAAATCAAATTTGGACTGATCGATCTCATCTGAATCGGGGTGAATAGGAACAGACTCATCAGTGGAAGTAGTTGAATCATGTCCGTCCTGTCTAGTTTCAGATTCTGCCTTCCGCTCCAAGGTGTCTATCGTGTAAATTCAGCAGATGTGATCAATGCATCTCCACACACCAGAAGGGGGAACTCCAAGGTCTATGCTTTCTGAGTCTTCCTCCTTTTAAGAGGAATTCTTGGGTTTCCTTATCATCCAACATATAACAAGAATCTCTGATATTATCATCGAGGTCAAATTCCTTGGGGTTGGTTAACACGGGCGGGTTCTCATGAGATGCAGGTTTCTGTGCAGTAGTGGGTGTAGTGATCAACACATCGCTCCCTACAAAAGAACAGAAGCGAATGTCTCACGAACCATTATCACTAACGACTCTCGGAGAGGCGAGGAAAGGCCGTCCTAGGATGATTGGAGGGTGCTCCACAGGGGCGGAGGTCTCCGTGGGCATTACAACAAAATCCGAAGAAAAATTCATGCCCTGAATAAGAATGACAGCGTTTTCTAGAATACCCTTCGGCCTCTTGATAGATCAATCAGCAAATTAAACTATCATCCTGATTTTGTTAAGAGGCCTAAGATGAAGAGACTGTACCATAGAGAAGGTTAATGTATAGACTGACAAACCACCGTCAAGGAGAGCATTATCACAAGAATAGTCAGATATGGAGCAACTCACAAGAGGTGTGGCAGTGTTCCCTTTATTAAAATACGGACAGTGAGAGATGGCGTAGGCAGTGGCCATGGTCAAAATGTGACGCTCATATCTTGTCCTTCACTTTCTCTTCTTGTGTTGAGGAGTAGATAAATCTGTCATGGCCTGTTGAAGTGGGGCTTTAATGATATCATGAAGGGTGGACAACACTTCGGGTTCAGTCAAAATTTTTTTGAATATTTGGACCTCATCCATACAAGGGAGGAGGTCAGAATCAACATTTACACGAGGATTGCCAAGAGCAGTCTGTATAATGGAATCCTCGGGGTCAAGGTTGGGGCATGATGTGAATAGATGTGTGGTTAAATGATCGGGCATTTGTGTCCTCTCCTCACAAAATGAATCAATAATGTGTTTCCCAGAATCTTTTTGGATTTTTAATTTTTTTTTCATTTCTTTTTCTATTTTAGGCGATTGCAAGCTCTCATGACTATCCCCAAGTGAATCATATCCTAAAATAGTGGAGCAGCATTCTGGCTCGTATTTATGTTAAATAGATTGCTAATCCTCGAATTCATATGCTCCATCATCTGGTTCAGTGTCTCAAGTGCAGAAATCATGAAAGGTGACTCCAAAATCTCAGGATCGGGTGGGTTGAATGAGGATGGGTAAAAATCAAAGTCCTCTGATTCCTGAAATAATGGGTTAGGCGGATATGCACAAAAATCAGGAGGAAAGTCCTCCTAGAAAAAGGAAGGTGGATCATCTGGAGAGTACGAGGTATCCTCGAAGATCGGATTAAAATAACTCCAGTCGGCCATCTCCGAAACAACAGGCGATATCGAGAGAGCACGAGTGGTCAAGTCAAAAGCTATGGAGAAAAAGGCACAAATGCACAAAAGGATCAATTATGCACACAGGCAATCAAACACAATACAAACCCCCAGTTCACCAACTCAACTCAAAGTGAAGACCGTGAAGGTTCAGTCAATTATCTTATCAATTTTGGAGTTCGGTGACAATACAATCTATCAGAGCGGTTAAAACGAGCTGTTAGGAACCCAATTCTCTCAGGAGGATGACCCAATCCTAAAGTTAGATCTTTCCCAGCCAGTATGAATTGCGGACCATTTACTGGCTACCCAATCAATTCAATCTGTTAAGGACGTCACATGCCGCTTTACCGGCTACTAGAGAGATCCTCACAGGAGAACGACTAACCTAAGATAGTAGTCTGAAAAGAGTTCGGGCACGGCTCTATCCTAGTGTGCGGGTCACTCTCTCGCTTAAGCAAACCAAACAATGAGGGTGTTACTCTCCCCAAAACAATTATTTTCCTTATATTTTTGAAGGTCGAGTTTTCTTTAGCTGTCCCGATTTTAGCAGTAATCACTTGGTTAAAAATATTTTCAAAGAATCACCTACCGAGTGTCCAATTTCATTTTTAACTTATGTGAGTGAAAATAAGGAAGGAGATCGGAAATGCCAATGCGCGATTAAAAATAATGATGCATGCAGGGGTTAGAGATACGTACCTTGTCGCCAGCACTCTACATGCAAGTAATCTACGTAGAATTTAAATTACTATCCTATATGCAAATGCAAGTGAACCGTCATAGATTATAGATTCTATTAACGGGGAAGAACAAGTTTATTTGACTAAGTCCAAATTACGCTATACTCTATAGTCCCAGGAATTTATTGTTTATGGTGTTTGGACCTAATTAATTACCTGGCTCAAGTAAATTAATTAAAGCAATCAAGAGGTAGCTCAAGAAATCCATGGGAATCAAAGAAAAATAAAGGCGATGAAAACAAAATCGATGAGGTCCCCCTAGTGCACCAGAACTTGGTGAAACAGACCCCGCAACATGTGAATGTCCTTTTACAGAGTCCAAATGGAAAAGACAAACTCTCTCTATCTCTCTCTATCTTTTCATCTCCTTCACTTCTTCTTCTATTCTCACGCTATCATAGGGCTTGGTGAAGAATCAAGCCGCCTCCACGTCGCTTCGGTGCTTCGGCTCTCCTAGGATCGCCTCCTTCGCTCTGCGGGCCCTCGCAAGAAAAAGAAAAGAGAATGTGTAAGAAATACAATTATCAAATGTGAGAGGAAAAAAAATGAAATTAATGCAGTGGATATAAATAATGAAGTGAATGGAAAAAATGTAAACAGATATTTACAACCAAGAATATCAGGACAAAAGAGAAACCTAACTACCCTCGTCGTGCCTCCCCGGCAACGGCTTTATTTTGTTGTTTGCAAAATCTCGAAGGACGGAAATTTATTTATAAACAGTGGTCGTTGTTGCTATCCCCAAAAATCCCGTGACAAAAAAATAATTTTTTATTTTCTTCTACTTATTAACCTATATAGCGGACATGGTCGAACATAGGGAGGCTACAAATCAGAGATCAATTAAGAGAAAACATGAATCTCAAAGGACAACTATCCTTGATTTTTGAGATTTTATATTTTTTATTTAATTTTTTTATTTATGTTTTATTTATATTTTCTGATCTTCAATTTTTTAGTGATTTTGATTTTGCAATTTTTTTATATTGCAAAAATAACTTGAATTAATATTCACAAGATAAAAAAATGCACACCAACTCTTTTTGTAATTTTCAATTAATAAAAAATGCCCAGAAAAAAAACAGAAAAAAATGTTTTTGGGTTTTAAAAGTAATGAAATATTTTTGGGATTTTTTGTGAAATTTTCAGATGTTTTTATATTTTTTTAAAAAATCAAATAGTGAGAAAATGTGAAAGTGTGCACAGCCTAGAGTAATTTGCAACTTAAAATTTTTTTAAGTGCCCAAAACTCCTAGAAAATATTTTTAATCAAACTAAAAGAAACTATCTACAAACAGGAACTGAAATCACCATTTTTGGATTTTTTAGAATTTTCTGTGATTTTTATAAGCTTTTTTATATTTTTCAATTTTTCGTGTTTTATGAAATAATGCGTGAAAATTGGTCAGAAATTAAAAGATAATGAAATAAAATTACCCAAATTTTTTGGAATTTTTGGAATAATATTTGAATTTTTATGAATTTTTAAATTTCAAATAGGTAAAAATGTTATGTTTTTTATTTTTTAATAATAATAAATGAAATCAAAATGCAATGAAAAATTTACGATAAAAAGATAATCACATCCGGATCCTAACATAATTTTTTCTAGATTTTTAGACGAATAAAAACATTTATTTCAGTAGAAGAATCATGCAAACTTAGGTTTGGAATCATAGGGGCCAGAATGTCAATTATTTTTATTTTTGCGTAGAATAAATAACATTAATAAAAAGAAGGCATGAAAAGCAAATTACCCCTGTGAACCGCATGTTTGGCATGTGATAGAGCTGGTTGGGGGGCTCCTTCGGTAATTTTTGAAAAAAATTAGGTGGCACTGCAATTTTCCCAAATTAATTTCCCCACTTTTAGGGTTATATGTTTTCTTCTCAAGAGGTTCCAAGGGGGCCACCGCCCCTTGTTCTCCCTCCCCAACGAGCAGTGGGCGCGGTGGTCCTGCGCGCGGAGGGAGGTGGTGAAAGCGGCCAGAGCGATAGACAGGTGGCGGCTTGGAGCAGCGCCTGGAGGAGGCAGTGCAGGCGTGGTAGTGGCATGAGGTACGCGGCGTGGGCCAAAGCGGCAGGAGTGGCCTGTAGCGTGGGGGCGGTGGTGAACGTAGATGCAGCGACAGACAGGTGGCAGTTTGGAGCAGCGCCTAGAGGAGGTTGTGCAGGCGTGGCAGTGGCCTGAGGCACGCGGCATGGTCCGAGATGCTGGAGCAGGATGGCGAGCACCACCGCCAGGCAGTTTCGCAGCAGGTACCCACGCGGATCGCCGAGCGGATGAGGTGGCACTGCCCGATGGGCTGGAGGAGGTATGTCGGTGCCGCCTGGCGCGACTGGAAGGAGGAGGGACCGCAGAAATGCGACCTGGGGTGCGGAAGGTGGTTGTCGACGAAGGGGCGCCTACGCGAGGGCAGGCACGTGGCAGTAGGGTGGATGTCGGCTCAGGGCGCGGCTCAGGTGATGGGAGGGTGATTGGATGTCGGCTTCGAGCGGCATCAGACTTCGAGGACGAAGGGGGGGGGTGGCGGCGCCTGGAAGGCAGCCATCCCCTTTTTTGTTTTTTTATAATTTTTTTGTAATTTTTTATTATTTGTGTTGTAAACTTAAATAAAAAAAACATTATTTATTTTTTTGTAAATCAGAATATAGGAATTAAAAAATAGGCTATAGAAATTCTTTTTTTTTATTTTTTATATTACCCTACTAAAGAAATGTTAGAGAAAAAGAAGAAACAAATACCCTTTATTATTATCATTATTATTTTATCTACAAATCAGAGAAATGAATGAGGATTTAGTGAAAAATAGAGATTCGAATCCAATCTCCAGCCCCCATACGCGGCCGGAGTTGAGAGATCGTGGACGATAGAAATAGAACGTGGAGAGATCGAGAGAATGAGGTGAAAACTCAAGATCGATGTCGAATAATAAATGTGATGGATTTTAAGATCTAGAAAAAATGACAATGAGATAAAAGTGCTAGAAATAAAACTACGATTAAACTAAAATAAAAAAAGAAGAAAAATGCGGATCTCACCTGAGGAGTGGAAATGGATCGTGATCGCCTCGACAAGGCCGACTCATTGTCACCGGACGGCTTGGAGATTAGGCAACTTTCTCGACAAAATTTTTCTCGGAGATCAGGCTCCTATCTCTAAAGATTGATCAAGTTGAAATGAGGGAGAAGGAGACATATAAATAGAAATGATGGAATGAAATTTGAATTTTTGTTTTTTTTTGATAAAGAGATAAGAGAGATGAAAATTGAAATGAATTTTTGAATTTTTTGGTGGAAGAGATAAGAGAGATGAAATGAGAAATGAGATAAAATAAAAGAGAGATAAACTTATTCACAAAATTTAATATTTTTTGGAATTTTCGTCACTTTATTTATTTGAATAAACAAAATGTTATTTTTTATTTTTTATTGAGGTTAATTAAAAAATAGCAACTATATACATATACTATATGCATATATGACATTATATACAATGGTAAATGAGGAAATTAGCCTTTTTGTTTTAAAAATTTTAACTTTTTTTAGTTTTATTTTTATTTTAAATAATTAATTGGAATAATTTACAAATATATACAAATACAATATGCACAAAATACATGGGAAAATTGCACAAACCACCCCGAAAAAACAAACTTTTTACTCGTAACTCCAAAAATTATGAAATCACGGCCATTTTGGAGATAATTTAATTTAGAATCCAATGGAAGTGAGATTGATTCAATTTGAGCTCATATGGAGCCGGAATTGGTCTTTCAATTAGTGCTTAGTGCCTTTTCCAAGTGTGGCTACTTTTATTCTGTACATTATTTAAATGTGTAATTATTTTTATTAATTGGGACACATTTTTATTTACAACTTTGGTTTTGAAAGTTATTTGATTTGAGTTCAATTACGGCACAAATAAATTAGTGTTAGTTTTATACAGATATACACAAAATAGGTGAGAACTATTTACAACAACATAAACACTTTTTTTTATTTTCTGCTTAAGGACCCTTATCTCCCCTTACTTTATTCATGGACGATGAGGTCAAGTCTTGACCTTCTCTCAGGGTTCGAATCAGCCTATATACATCCTTCCTTTTTTAATATTCTTTATTTTTCCTTTATTTATTTATTTTAGGTTAAAATTAGTAAGAGGTGTACAATATTTACACACAGATGCAAGTTAGTAAGAATATGGAGTTAGTGTTATATGCAGGTGTTTTATAAGGGTTTTTTAGCTAAAATAAATGAATAAAGATGATGAATCGAAGATTCATCATCCCCCTATGCTTGACCTTTGCTAGTCCCTTAGCAAACACTTATTTGAAAGAATAAGTGAAGAAAAAGAAAAAGAAAGGGAAAATAAAGAAAGTAGGTCAATATTGAGTATTAAACTTATCTTCATAAAATTGTAGTTTGGAGCTCTGTTGGACCTTTGGATTATTAGTATGTCGGAACTTCTGTGAGACTTAGAATTTTAAAATCAATAGCCTTCAAGTTCTACACATCATTGTCACAGTTGTGGCTCAGAAGTCATCTTAGATCAATCCTCTTCCCAAAGCACACCCTATGAACATTGAACAATCGACTCATGTGTGTGAAAGGTTTTAGCTCTTCCCATCCAGAATGCACGACTACCATGCAAATCTCCCCTCCAGTAACTCGTCATCGGGGATTCAGGTATTTACTTCTAAGGTCTGTCGCACTGTGTTCACAATCGAGTTGGGGGAGAATTTAGAAGAAGGAGAAAAGAATTGGAGGGTGGCCATTGTTGTCACCTCTCATTGTGAAGCTGGCCAGTGTAGCCTAGTCTCCACCAAGATTTGAAAATTTTCTTTAAGCTTGGACCTTTTTGGTCGGATATTTATTTGGCAGTGGCTTCTTTGTATTTGCATTTTTGGTTGTTCTACTTGGATCTTGTTGTGCCCCTATGGATATAGAATCTTTTTATTTCCGTACATTTTTTGGGGTCTTAGAAAAAATTGTGCCCAGCCGTCTATCCCTTTCCGAAGCTTTATTTCAACCCGTACTCCGATCTTTAGATTTCTACGCTACCAGAAAAGAAACTCACACAGTCTTCCAACATCCCGTCTGAGTTGAGTTAAGTGCATAGTGTGAGAGTACAAATTTATTCCCTATTCTATAGTTATACCCAGAATGAAGAGACCAGGTTAGACACTAAGAGTCAAACGCTGTAGATTGTCATGTGGAGCTCAAAAAATTAAGTCAAAGACCTGAAGCTTTTAAAATCCTATTTCTCGGTGAAGTTCCTCTGAGAATTAGGTGGATTAAGGTCCAACTAAGCTCTATTCTTCAATTTTATTCAAGAAATAGTTTAAATATCAATACTACCCTGAAATATGCACATGCAAATGCAAGAAAATATGAACAATGCAAAGAGTTTTTTTTAAAAGAAATGATGCACATGTGAAAAGAACATTTTTTAAACGATTTTCTAATTTTGAACTTTTTATGGACTTTTGGAGGAAAAATGCAAATGTGAAAGAAAGTTTTCTTTTGCTTTTGCAAATTTTTATAGATTTTTGGTTTTGTAGTGATTTTTTAAGGAAAAGGGTTAGTAAAATATATACAAGTATATACAAAATCTTTTTTGATTTTGTTTGTTTTTTGTGTTTTTTCTTGATTTTTTTGTTGTGATTTTTTTGTTGTGTTTTTTTATTTTTATTTTTTTGTTTTTTTGTTTGTTTTTTTGTTTTTTTGTTTTTTACACATATGGATTTTACAAAATTATACACATAACCCCCCAAATAAACGTATTTAAAAGTACGAGTTATGTCTACAGTATATATACAATATATACGACACCCCCTATACTTACTCGAACTATGTCCTCATAATGATCAGAGAGCGAAAAAAGGAAGACATAACTCGTGCTAAGTATAGAAAAGTGAAAAGACTCCTATGCTACAATTACTCAAAGAAAAGATAAAAAGAAGAGAAGTTGGTGATCTCCCCTATACTTAGGATCAAGTAATCCTAAGTTTGGTAGAGTGTACAAAAGGGGAAAACCGATGAAGAGAATGTACAGACTCAAAAATAAAAAGACACGATATGAACAACATCACCCCCTATACTTAGAGAAGAGTATCCCTAAGTATAGGCAACAACAAGAGTGATAAACATGACAAATATGAACAACACAAATCATTCACCCCCCATACTTAGGATAAAGCACATCCTAAGTATAGCATATATACATACACGGAAAAGGGGTGAATGATAAAACGAGAGAAGAAAGAGAGAAACGAAAGGATATACAAGAGGAGTGGATGTACAAAGGTCAAGAAGGTTGAAAGCGAACCTTATTGTTGGACCGCTATGGTATGGATTTGACAAGGTGTAGGTCAATATTGGGATAATCATTAGACATAAACTGAGTAAAATCGACCAAGAATGTATGCTCAGCGGTTTCAGATTGTGCATGCCTAAATCGGTTATTGGTAGTAGTATAGTCATGTCCGGCCTGGGAAGTCTTGCAAATATAAAAGTAAAATGGCTCGAAATCATTATAAGAAAAAATAGGATCAATTTTAGCCTAGCGAGCCTCTACCGGATCATCATCTTTATCAAAAGGCCCAAATTCCTTTATAAAAGCAATCAAATCAAATTTGGACTGATCGATCTCATCTTAATCAAGGGGAATAGGAACAGACTCATCAGTGGAAGTAGTTGAATCATGTCCGTCATGTCTAGTTTTCAGATTCTGCCTTCCGCTCTAAGGTTTCTGTCGTGTAAATTCCGCCGATGTCATCATTGCATCTCCACATACAAGAAGGAGGAACTCCAAGGTATATGCTTTCTGAGTCTTCCTCCTTCAAGACGAATTCTTGGGTTTCCTTGTCATCCAACATATAACAAGAATCTATGATATTATCAATGAGGTCAAATTCCTTGGGTTTGGCTAACACGGGCGGGTTCTAATGAGATGCAGGTTTCTGGGCAGTAGTGGGTGTAGTGATCAACATATCGCTCCCTTCATTAGAACGGAAGCGAATCTCTCCTGAACCATAATCAAGAAAGTCTCCCACAGAGGTGAGGAAAGGCCGTCCCAGGATGATTGGAGGGTGCTCGACATGGGCGAAGGTCTCCATGGGCATTACAATAAAATCCGAAGTAAAATTCATGCCCTGAAAAAGAATGACAACTTTTTCTAGAATACCCTTCGTCCTCTTGATAGATCCATCAGCAAATTAAACTATCATCTTGGTTTTCTTAAAAGACCCAAGATAAAGAGACTGTACTATAGACAAGGGTATTATATTGATTGACGAACCATCGTCAAAGAGAGCGTTATCACAAGAATAGTCAGATATGGAGCAACTCACAAGAGGTGTGGCAGTGTTCCCTTTCTTAAAATATGGACAATGAGAAATGGCGTTGGCAGTGGCCATGGTCAAGATGTGACGCTCAGATCTTCTCCTTCGCTTTCTCTTCTTGTATTGAGGAGTAGATAAATCTGTCATGGCTATTGAAGTGGGGCTTTAATGATCTCATGAAGGGAGTTCAACACTTCGGGTTCAGTCAACATTTTTTTGAATTTTTAGACCTCATCCATACAAGGGAGGAGGTCAGAATCATCATTTACATGAGGATTGCCAAGAGCAGTCTGTATAATGGAATCTTCGGGTCAAGGTTGGGATATGATGTTAATAGATTTTTGGGTAAATGATCGGGCATTTGGGTCCTCTCCTCACAAAATGAATCAATAATGTGTCTCACAGAATCTTTTTAGATTTTTTAATTTTCTCATTCTTTTCTATTTTGGGCGATTGCAAATTCCCATGATTATCATCAAGTGAATCCATATCCTTAAATAGTGGAGCAGCGTTCTGGCTCGTATTTATGTTAAATAGATTGCTAATCCTCGAATTCATATGCTCCATCATCTGGTTCAGTGTCTCAAGTGTGGAAATCATGAAAGGTGACTCCAAAATTCCGGGATCGGGTGGGTTGAATGTGGGTGGGTAAAAATCAAAGTCCTCCGATTCCTGAAACAATGGGTTAGGCAGATATGCACAAAATCATGAGGAAAGTCTTCCTGGAAAAAGGAAGGTGGATCGTCTGGAGAGTACGAGGTATCCTCGAAGATCGGATTAAAATAACTCCAGTCGGCCATCTTCGAAACAACAGGCGGGATCGGGAGAGCATGAGTGCTCAAGTCAAAAGCTATGGAGAAAAAGGTGCAAATGCACGGAAGGATCGAGTATGCACATAGGCAATCAAACACAATACAAACCCCCAGTTCACCAACTCTACTAAAAGTGAAGACCGTGAAGGTTCGGTCAATTATATTGTCAATTTTAGAGTTCGACAATCTATTAGAGCGGTTAAAGCGAGCTGTTAGGAACCTAATTCTCTCAGGAGACTGGCCCAATCCTAAAGTTAGATCTTTCCTAGCCAGTATAAATTGCGGACCGATTACCGACTACCCAATCAATTCAATCTGTTAAGGACGTCACGAGCCACTTTACCGGCTACCGAAGAGATTATCACTGGAGAACGACTAACCCAAGATAGTAGTCTAAAAAGAGTTCAGACGTGGCTCTATCCTAGTGTGTGGGTCGCTCTCTCACTCAAGCAAACCAAACAACGAGGGGTTTGCTTCCCCAAAATAATGATTTTCCTCGTATTTTTTTACGGTCGAGTTTTCTTTAGCAGTCTCGATTTTAGCAGTTATCACTTGGTTAAAAATATTTTCAAAGAATCGCCTACTGAGTGTCCAATTTCCTTTTTAACTTATGTGAGTGAAAACAAGGAAGGAGATCGAAAATGTCAATGCTCGATTAAAAATAATGATGCATGCAAGGGTTAGAGATGCGTACCTTTCGCCAGCACTCTACATGCAAGTGATATGCACGGAACTTAAATTACTATCCTATATACAAATGGAAGTGAATCGTGATAGATGATAGCTTCTATTAACGGCAAGAAAAAGTTAATTTTACTAAGTCCAAATTATGCTCTACTCTATAGGCATAGAAATTTCTTGTTTATGGTGTTTGGACCTAATTAATTACCTGGCACAAGCAAATTAATTAAAGCAATCAAGAGGTAGCTCACGAAATCTGCGGGAAATAAAGAAAAATAAAGGCGATGAAAACAAAACCTGTGAGGTCGCCCAAGTGCACCGGCACTTGGTGAAACATACTCCACAACATATGAATGTCCTTCTACAGAGTTCAAATGGAAAAGACAAACTCTCTCTCTCTCTCTCTCTCTCTCTCTCTCTCTCTCTCTCCGTCTCCTTCACTTCTTCTTCTCCTATTCTCACGCTATCATGCGGCTTGGTGAATAATCAAACCGCCTCCACGTCCCTTCGGTGCTTCGGCTCTCCTAGAATTGCCTCCTTCGCTCGGCGGTCCCTCGCAAGAAAAAGAAAAGAAAATGTGTAAGAAATACAATTATCAAATATGAGAGAAAAAAATGGAATGAATGCAGTGGATATAAACAATGAAGTGAATGGAAAAATATAAACAGATATTTACAACCAAGAATAACAGGTCAAAAGAGAAACCTAACTAGCCTCGCTGTGCCGCCCCAGCAACGGTGCCATTTTATTGTTCGCGAAATCTCGGAGGACAGAAATTTATTGATAAACAATGGTCGTTGTTGCTATCCCCAAAAATCCCGTGACAAACAAACAAATTTTTTTATTTTTTTTCTACTTATTAACCTTTATAGCAGACAGGGTCGAACTTAGGGAGGCTACAAATCCTGAGGGTTATTCAGTTAATCAAAGATCAATTAAGAGAAAACAAGAATCTCAAGGGATAACTATCCTTGGTTTTTGTGATTTTTCATTTTTTTTTTAAATTTGTTATTTTTATATTTTCTGATCTTCAATTTTTTAGTGATTTTGATTTTGCAATTTTTAAATTTTCCAAAAATAACACGAATTAATATTCACAAGATAAAAAAACACACACCAACTATTTTTGTAATTTTCAATTTATCAAAAATGCTCAGAAAAATAAGAAAAAAATGTTTTGGGGTTTTAAAAGTAATGAAATATTATTGGGATTTTTTGTGAAATTTTCATATGTTTTTTGTATTTATTTATAAAAATCAAACAGTGAGAAAACGTGAAAGTGTGCACAGCCTGGAGTAATTTGCAACTTCAAAATATTTTAACTGCCTAAAACTCCTGGAAATTATTTTTAAGACAAACTAGAAGCAATTATCTTTAAACATGAACTCATATCATTACTTTTGGATTTTTTTTAGAATTTTCTATGATTTTTATTAACTTTTTGATATTTTTCACTTTTTGGGTTTTATGAATAATTAATACGTGAAAAGTGGTCAAAAATTAAAAGATCTACCCTATTTTTTTGGAATTTTTGGAACAATATTTGAATTTTTGTGAATTTTTAAATTTTAAACAAAGAAAAATGGCATGTTTTTGAGTTTTTAATAATAACAAATTAAATCAAAATGTAATAAAAATTTACGATAAAAATATTATCACATCAGGAGCCTAGCATAATTTTTGCAAGATTTTTAAACAAATAAAAACATTTATTTCAGTAGAAGAATCATGCAAATTTAGGTCTAGAATCACGGGGGTCAGAATGTCAATAGTTCTTATTTTTGTGAATAATAAATAACAGTAATAAAAAGGAGGCATGAAATGCAAATTACCCTTGTGAATGACATGCGTTGCACGTGATAGAGGGGGTGGGGGGGCTCCTTCGGTAATTTCTGAAAAAAGTAAGTGGGCACTGCAATTTTTCCAAATTAAAATTCCTCCCTTTTAGGGTTTTATGTTTTCTTTTCAAGAGGATCAAAGGGGGCTGCCGCACCTTGTTCTCCCTCCCCAACGAGCGGCGGGCGCGGTGGTCCTACACGCGGAGGGAGGTGGTGAACGCGGCCGAAGAGACAGACAGGTTGCGGCTTGGAGCAGCGCCTGGAGGAGGCAGTGCAGGCGTGGCAGTGGCCTGAGGTGCACAGCGTGGGCCAGAGCGACCCGCAGCACATGGGCGGTGGTGAACGCGGCCGGAGCAGTAGACAGGTGGCGGCTTGGAGCAGCGCCTGGAGGAGGCGGTGCAGGCGTGGTTGTGGCCTGAGGCGCGCAACGTGGGCCAAGCGGTTGGAGCGGGATGGCGGGCACCACTGCCACGTAGTTTCGCAGTAGGTGCCCACACTGGTCATCGGGCGGATGAGGCGACGCTGCCCGATGGGCTGGAGGAGGTATGGCGGCGCCGCCTGGTGCGATTGGAAGGAGGAGGGACCGCGGAAATGCGACCTGGGGTGCGGAAGGAGGTTGTCGATGAATGGGGCGCCTGCACGCAGGCGGGTGCGTGGCGGCAGGGTGGATGTGGGCTGAAGGGTGCGGCTCACGCGATGGGTGTGCGATTGGAGGTCGACTTCGAGCGGCGTCGGACTTCGAGGACGGGGGGGCGGTGCGTGGAAGGCAGCCGTCCCTTTTTTTGTTTTTTTTAAATATTTTTGTAATTTTTTTATTGTTTGTGATGTAAACAGAAATAAAAAAACTTATTTATTTATTTTTTTTGTAAATCTAAAAATATGAATTAAAAAATAGGCTATAGAAATTCTTTTTATTCTTTTTTTATTTTTTTTATTTTTTATATGACCCTGCAAAACAAACATTAGAGAAAAAAACAAACAAATAGCCTTTTATTATTATTTTTATTTATTTACAAATCAAAGAAAATGAATGAGGATTCGACGAAAATGAGAGATTCGAATCCGATCTCCATCGTGGACGATAGAAATAGAACGTGTAGAAATCGAGAGAATGAGGTGAAAACTCAAGATTGATGTCGAATCAAAAACATGATGTATTTTAAATCTAAAAAAATGACAACGAGATAAAAGTGCGAGAAATAAAACTACGATTAAACTCAGATAAAATAAGAAGAAAAATGTGGATCTCACCTTAGGAGCGGACCGCGATCGCCTCGACAAGGCCGACTCACTGTCACCGGGTGGCTTGGAGACTAGGCAACTTTCTCGATGAAATTTTTCTCGGAGATTGGGCTCCTATCTATATAGATTAATCAAGTTGAAATGATGGAGAATGAGCCATATAAATAGAAAAGATGGAATGAAATTTGAATTTTTGATTTTTTTTGGATAAAGAGATAAGAGAGATGAAAATTGAAATGAATTTTTGAATTTTTTGGTGGAAGAGATAAGAGAGATGAAATGAGAAATGAGATAAAATAAAAGAGAGATAAAATTATTTACAAAATTAACTATTTTTTGGAATTTTCGTCACTTTATTTATTTGAATTCAAAAATGTTATTTTTTTTATTTTTTTATGGAGGTTAATTAAAAATAGCAACTACATACATATACTATATACATATATGACATTATATACAAGGGTAAATGAGGAAATTAGCCTTTTTGTTTTAAAAATTTTAATATTTTTTTATGTTTTTATTTTATTTTTATAATTAGTGGGAATAATTTACAAATATATACAAATACAATATGCACAAAATACATGGGAAAATGACACAAACCACCCTAGGAAACCAACTTTTTACTCGTAACTCCAAAAATTATGAAATCACAACCATTTTTAAGATAATTTAATTTAGAATCCAATGGAAATGAGATTGATTCAATTTGAGCTCATATAGAGCCAGAATTGGTCTTTCAATTAGTGCTTAGTGACTTTTTCCAAGTATGGCTACTTATATTCTATACATGATTTAATCGTGCAATAACTTTTATTAATTAGGACATATTTTTATTTACAACGTTGGTTTTGAAAGTTATTTGATTTGAGTTTAATTAAGGCACAAATAAATTAGTGTTAGTTTTATACATATATACACAAAATAAGTGAGAACTATTTACACAACACACACATATTTTTTTATTTTCTGCTTAATGACCCTTATCACGCCTTACTTTATTCCTGGTCGATCAGGTCAAGTCTTGACCTTCACTCGAGGTTCGGGTCAGCATGTATAATGTCTTCCTTTTTTATTTTCTTTATTTTTCCTTTATTTATTTATTTTAGGTTAAAATTAGTAAGAGGTGTACAATATTTACACACAGATGCAAGTTAGTAAGAATATGGAGTTAGTGTTATATGCATGCGTTTTATAAGGGATTTTTAGTTAAAATAAATGAATAAAGATGACGAATCGCAGATTCATCATCCCCCTATGATTTACCTTTGCTAGTCCCTTAGCCAACTCTTATTTGAAAGAATAAGTGAAGAAAAAGAAAAAGAATGGAAAAATAAAGAAAGTAGGACAATAATGAGTATTAAACTTATCTTCATAAAATTGTAGTTTGGAGCTCTGTTGAACCTTTGTATTATTAGTGTGTCGGAACTTCTGTGAGACTTAGAATTTTAAAATTGATCGCCTTCAAATTCTACACATCATTGTCACAGTTTCACCTCAGACGTCATCTTATATCAATCCTCTTCCCAAAGCACACCCTATGAACATTGAACAATCGACTCATGTGTGTGAAAGGTTTTAGCTCTTCCCATCCAGAATGCAGGACTACCATGCAAATCTCCCCTCCAGTAACTCGTCATCGGGGAGTCAGGTATTTCTTTCTAAGGTCTGTCGCGCTGTGTTCACAATCGAGTTGGTGGAGAAGTTAGAAGAAGGAGAAAAGAACTGGAGGGTGGCCAGTGTAGTCACCTCTCCTTGTGAAGCTGGCCAGTGTAGCCGAGTCTCCACCACGATCTTCAGGTTTTCTTGAAGTTTGGACATTTTTGGTCAGATATTTATTTGGTAGTGGCTTCTTTGTATTTGGATTTTTGGTGGTTCTGCTTTGATCTTGTTGTGCCCCTACGGATATAGAATCTTTTTATGTACGTACATTTTGTGGGTCTTAGAAAAAATTGTGACTAGCCATCCATCCCTTTTCCGAAGCTTTTTTTCAACCCGTACTCTGGTCTTTAAATTTCCACGCTACCAGAAAAGAAACTCACACAGTCTCCCAACATCCCGTCTGAGTTGAGCTAAGTGCATATTGTGAGAGGACAAATTGATTCCCTAATCCAGAGTTATACCTAGAATGAATAGACCAGGTTAGACACTAAGAGTGAAACACTACACATTGTCATGTGGAACTCAAAGAATTAAGTCAAAGACCTGAAGCTTCTAAAATCCTATTTCTCGGTGAAGTTCCTCTGAGAATTAGGTGGATTAAGTTCAACTAAGCTCTATTCTTCAATTTTATTCCAAAAATAGTTTAAATATCAATACTATCCTGAAAAATTCACATGCAAATGCAAGAAAATATGAACAATGCCAGGAGTTTTTTTTAAAAGAAATGATGTAGATGTGAAAAGAACATTTTTTAAACGATTTTAGAATTTTGAACTTTTTTTGGATTTTTGGAGGAAAATGCAGATGTGAAAGAGTTTTTTATGCTTTTGCAAATTTTTATAGAATTTTGGTTTTGTAGTATTTTTTTTAAGGAAAAAGGGTTAGTAAAATATATATAAGTATATACAAGATTTTTTTGGTTTTGTTTGTTTTTTTTGTTTTTGTTGATTTTTTTGTTGTGATTTTTTTTGTTGTGGTTTTTTTTGTTTTTTTGTTTTTTTGTTTTTTTGTTTGTTTTTGTTTTTTTGTTTTTTTGTTTTTTTTGTTTTTTTGTTTTTTATACATGAGGATTTTAAAAAATTATACACATAACCTCCCAAATAAATGTATTTAAAAGTACGAGTTATGTTTAAAGTATATATACAATATATACGACGCCCCCTATACTTAGCTCGAACTATGTCCTCATAGTGATCAGAGAGCGAAAAAGGAAGACATAACTCATGCTAAGTATAGAAAAGTGAAAAGACTCTTATGCTACAATGACTCAAAGAAAAGATAAAAAGAAGACAAGTTGGTGATCCCCCCCTATACTTAGGATCAAGTAATCCTATGTTTGGTAGAGTGTACAAAAGGGGAAAACCGATGAAGAGAATGTACAGACTCAAAAATAAAAAGATACGATATGAATAACATCATCCCCCCTATACTTAGGGTAGAGTATCTCTAAGTACAGGGAACAACAAGAGTGATGAACATGACAAATATGAACAACACAAATCATTCACCCCCCTATACTTAGGATAAAGCACATCTTAAGTATAGCATATATACACACACACACGGAAAAGGGGTGAATGATAAAACGGTAGATGAAAGAGTGAAATGAAAGGATATACAAGAGGAGTGGATGTACAAAGGTCAAGAAGGTCGAAAGCGAACCTTCTTGCGGGACAGCTGAGGTATGGATTTGATAAGGTGTAGGTCGATATTGGGATCATCATTAGACATAAACTAAGTAAAATCGACCAAGAATGTATCCTCAGTGGTTTAAAATTGTGCAGGCCTAAACCGGTTATTGGAAGTAGCATAGTCATGTCCGGACTGGAAAGTCTCGTAAACATCAAAGTAAAATGGCTCGAAATCATTATAAGAAAAAGTAGGATCAATTTCTGCCAGGCGAGCCTCTACCGAATCATCATCTTTATCAAAAGGCCCCAATTCCTTTATAAAAGCAATCAAATCAAATTTGGATTGATCGATCTCATCTGAATCAGGGTGAATAGGAACGGACTCATAAGTGGAAGTAGTCGAATCATGTCTGTTGTGTCTAGTTTCAGATTCTGCCTTCCGCTCTAAGGTGTCTATCGTGTAAATTCCGCGGATGTCATCAATGCATCTCCACATACTAGAAGGGGGAACTCCAAGGTCTATGCTTTCCGAGTCTTCCTCCTTCAAGAGGAATGCTTGGGTTTACTTATCATCCAACATATAACAAGAATCTCTGATATTATCGTCGAGGTTAAATTCCTTGGGGTTGGCTAACACGGGCAGGTTCTCATGAGATGTAGGTTTCTGGGCAGTAGTGGGTGTAGTGATCAACACATCGCTCCCTACATTAGAACGGAAACCAATCTCTCCTGAACCATAATAAATAATGGCTCCCACAGAGGCAAGGAAAGACCGTCCCAGGATGATTGAAGGGTGCTCCACATGGGCAGAGGTCTCCATGGGCATTACAGCAAAATCCGAAGTAAAATTCATGCCCTGAATAAGAATGACAGTGTTTTCTAGAATACCCTTCGACCTCTTGATAGATCCATAAGCAAATTGAACTATCATCCTGATTTTCTTAAGAGGCCCATTATTCTATAATTTTGGCATTAAAAACCTTATTTAATGTAAAATAAATACAATGAATAATGAATGCTATTATGTACAAATTAAGGCTATTTACATGCATTTGCTGGGGTTTTTAAGGCCAAAATGATAGAATAAAGGTGATGAAATGGAGATTCATCACTAGGGTAATTCAATATGTGGAAAATATTGATGTTTAATAATTATTAAAATTAATTTGCTTGTAATCACCCTACGTATATTTTTAATTCATTATTAATTCATCTTGCATTCCAAAAACTAACTCGAAATTACATGACATTTTTAATTTCATAAAAATACAAAAAATATTCTTATGAAAACCTAAGTTCTGGATCGTCTAGAGATTGATCTAATGAGACATCTGCCTCCCTGAGTTCAATCTTGGGCTTTCCGAAGTAAAAAAATAAATTGCTTGCTCGCTTTAATTGGATAATTTTTAAGCGATTTTTTGATTGATCCTGATTTCCTGAATACTACAATAAAATCGACAATTAACATAAGGTAACAAGCAGTCTTTCAGATGGCACCGTTGCTGGGGAGGCACAGCTTAGGTTGATTTTTAGAAAATCTAGATATTAGTATGCGATCGGGAGCGACTAGTCACACTAGTTGCTCGAGGCAGCGGAAATTAAAAAATTTTCATGTGATGAAACCACATGATCCAAGAACACTTCTCGGATCGCTTAGTCTAAACCACAAACAAGTAATAGGATTACCTCTTGAAACGTGGTTGCGATCGATTCTCTAAACGAAGAGACCTCCTGTCTCAAGTTCGATCCGACGGAGGAGACACTTTCGAGTGTGTTGATGAAACACATGCTTCTCACAATCCAGATTGATGATCCAAGCGGTGGATATCCTGATCTTGACACATGAGATCCGACGTCTTCTTCACGAGCAGGTGCACCGAAGTAGATGGAGATCCACGAGCAAATGATCGGGCAACATAATGACGATGCTGCGGTGATGGAGACTCTCTCTAGGGAATCCATGGTGACGGCCATATGAGAGAGAGAGAATGGGCGTGTAGAGAGAAAGAGAGAGAGAGACTTATGTTCTCATTAGCATTTGAAGAGCAAGGGATGCCCTTCTATTTATAATATTTTGGGAACCATGGATCTCAATCCATGGGCAACACATTGATTTGTGTTTTTTAATGGCTAAGATTTTGTTGATAAAAACCAACAATAATTAATTTAATTTAGATTAAATATATATTGATAAATTAATATGATTCATTCCCAAATTAAATCAATCAAACATGGAGATTATGGAATGAAGATTGCCTCCTTCCATAATATGGAATTGGTGGCAATCTCATGTCATCTCATGAGATCTCATGAGATTACATTATTCCATGGAAATCTCCTAGATTTATGACAATACTTGTTATAAATTATTCAACAAAAATAATTCATAATTCTTTCGTGAATATTGCAATCTTGCCATTGGAAAATTGTGAATCACATTCACAACCCAAAATAAAATGTGAATTACATTTTCAATTAATTGTGCAATGTGAATCCAATTCACATCAACATTTATTTAACAAATGTAAATTACAAATTACTCTCTCTTATATATTATAAATTACATCTTTAATATATATGATTAATATGGATAGTGCTATCTACATTATTCATATCCATGATAATTCACATTTAATCATCTTGGATCTCTATTCTCATGTACCCAAATAATATGAATCACGTTCAGATTATTCACATCTTTCATAATCAAATCACATTTAATTACCTTAGATAACTCTCCATATAATATGATCAAATTTATATTATTCTTGATAATTAAATCACATTTATATATCCATTGTATCAATGCTAGGATACATATATCAACAATGAAATTATCCTGAACTCTTTCATGGATAATGCGCTTTCTACGGATACTTGGAGATAAGGATAGGGCGATTGTATTTTTCCACGTATAGTGACTTGGATATTAAGATCACATCTTAAATCCAGATCTCAGGCCTCCCATAGATGCTTGATTAAATCAAGACCGCAAATCTAATCTTTCTCATTGCATCTGAATCACATTCAGATCAATGTCCAACATTTGGACCAAGATCAGATTACTTCTCTACTGAGAGGAGTCACTAAAATTTATACCCATTTCATTACTCCCTAGGAATGGAAGCATCATGGTTATACAATCGTTTATGATTACATCACCCTCAAGTATTCCTAGTACCTATACGTCGTGCATACTGGATGACCCAGAATAAACCTGAAGTATAAGATCAATTTTACACTGTCTACTTCAGAGTTTTATAATCAAGTTTTGCATTCGATCATTGGGAGTCGGTATCAATCATATGCTTTCCAAAAAGCATATATCATACCCAGGTGTTGATCATATACTTTCCAAAAGTATATATCAAACCTATAAATTCAGTCAAGCTTCCAATGCGAGACGATCGTGCATGGAATTTGATTCTTCCCAATATCTCATGAGTGAGCTCATGTCTTCCGATTCAAGAAACAAACCTGTATGATCTCTTTGAGAGATCGTATTACTCATATGCCCTTGCATGCACACCAGTGTGCCGGTGTATATAACATGATTAGGTCATCAACCTATTGGTTTGCCAAATGTACATACTCTGACATATAGTAACACATTTGACTCCGGTCAGAGGATGCATGCCTATATCGTGAAAGCATATGACATATGACTTTGGTTATCTCGATCTCGTTAAGTCAACTCTTTGACCTAACTATTCTAACACCTCTGAATCTCTGTTCTTATGTAGAGGACCTACATCAAGATGTCAGTCAGATATCAATCTATGTGAGAAAGGATTGCCATCTCCTACTCCGGCTTGAGATCATCTCTTAATAATCATTTAACGGTGCCTGTTGAGTCCTCAATCTAACTCTTTAGATATTCATCATAGCACTAGCCTCTATGATTCAATAATTGAATCAACATCTGTATGATCATCAAGATGACCATTATACATAACCCTACTTGTACTAAGGACCTTATATGCAAATTATTTACTCTTTATTTCAGATCAGGGAATGATATTCGTAATAACATTTATTGCATAATGGCTCGTCGTGGCCTCGCAATTCCAACAGTGTTGCTGCTGCTGCCTCGGTGCCTGGGAAGGAATGTCTCTAGAGATCTATCGTGCTGGAAGAGGTGTAGACATAAATGATGTGTTATAGAAGGTCCGGGGATGCTGGTAGGACAAACAGTCCCCAGAACTCCCTTGCCTGGAAGGGTCATTGGTGTACCACACACAATTTACCTCCCACACCTGTGTAGGCTCCTCAGAAACTGTATCTACAGAAGGTGGCTGCTGCTAAAAAGAATGGGCTAAAGGTTGGTCCTCTAACCATGGCTGGGGTTGCCATGGCATCTGTTGCTCCTAAATATGGTGAACATGGTATACGAGAGCCACAGATGCAGCCATGGCAGGTATCCTCATCTTGGATACCTTCTCAAAACACTCCACCATCTACTTAGGTAGTTTGGATAAGATATTGTCCAACTCATCCATCTGCCTACCGATCCTCACAACCACTATGAGTTTGCCTGCTATAATACCCATGTCAAAAGGATCCACATAGTCATTACTCCTCTAGTTGATAAGGATGGTAATGGAGTCTCTAATCGAGTTATACTCGCTGTCTATACTCTACTCGTCTCGGCCATACGCTCGAAAACATTCGAGATGGAATCCGCACCTCGAGAGGTATAGTTTCCTCCACAAGCAGCACTAACTAAAGCCTGCACCTCATTGTGTATCTCGCAATAAACAGATTAAACAAGGATGGTTGGCTCTAAGTCGTGACAAGGGCTCTTCTGTAAGATATCTTTGAATCTCTCCCTTGAATCACAGAAAACTTCATTAGGAAGTTTGGAAAAACTCATGATGTGTGATCGCATTAAATTGGTTCTACTCAAAGGGTAGAACATCTTCAAAAAGAGGTTCATAAACTGTGCAAAGGTAGTTATAACTACGACAGGTTCTTCATCCAATAATCAACCTTATCCTTTAAGGTAAAATGAAGGGCTTTGAGTCTAACGTAGTCTTGGCGAACCCTAGGATGCCTAAGGTTAGTGAGTACCAACTCAAATTCCCTAGGGAATTCATACGGATCCTCATGTGCATTCCCATGAAAGTGATGCACTAAACACAAAAATTGTCGCTTAAGATCATACTCTATTTCTGGCTCTGTTGTCCTCAACCAATTAGTCATTTGAAACTGTCCATGATTGTGCGTAGATTCCATGGGTGCATCTACCCAAATATTAAACTGACCAATCTGTAGTCTCAATAGTGCATTATACCTTTCAGATTGGGCCAACCTAGCCAAGATTTTCTATTGAGGATCATCCCGTTCATCCTCCTCATTTGTTTTCTTTAGAGGCATCTTAATTGTGCCTTTATCACCTTCATCAATCAAAGGGTTGGAGTGAGATATAGATGAAGATAAAGAAATCAAATCAATATCACCATGCAATGATCTTCCTCCATGAGTAAAGAAGAAAGAAAGGGGTCTACTAGGATGTAACCTCCCTAGAGGAGTGAATCATGATACACTAGTTCAAAATAGGGGTTATTTCTAAATTGGGATGGTCCAGTAGTAGAAGAAGAAGGGGACTATACCTATGAAGACGTGATATTTGGGTGGTTCATTGATGAGATCACAAAATCCGAGCAAATATCCAACCAATTATCCATCTTCAAATTATAAAATATACGAGAATTGGGCACGCTCGATACAAACAAGATTCTAGAACGATTGTGCATGTGGATATGTAGAGTTACTCACACAAAACAATCAATACAAACCCCTTAGAATTGATTCACCAACTCAACGCTGAAGGACAAGGATGATGGCCTTATTGTCTAGTCGATTTTAGTTTAGTGATTCCAAACAATCTTATGCAATCTCACAGGTGTAGTCACCTAATGTAGTTTCAGTTCAAGCCAACAGAATAGACCAACAAGAAACAAGACCACTTCTTCTAATGGTTGGAGGAATGTGCTTGCAGCAATATCATGATCGTAAAAGTGAGTCCAAGTGCTTAGGGAACAAGTCCAAGGATTTTTTACTCTATTCCTTAGGGGCTACATCCTCATCCACTCTGTCTGGGGGTAAGTACCTACAAACAATGAGGATTTTACGGCCCGTAATACAAGGTTGATTTTATTCCAAATTAAATTAGGTCAATTTGTATCAATTCGGTCCCAATTTGAGGAGATTAGGTTATCGCTTGAATTAATGTAAGCATACAATCAACGTCTACCGAAAAGTCCCTTTTCTTTTTAATACTATGTTTCAAAATTTTAGGAAGTGGTCAGAAATCAGAATGCAGTAGAAAACTATGATGGATGTTGTTGTGTAGAGATACTTACAACACTTCCCAACACTCTTCATGTGGACGCATAGACTATATATGGAAAGATACCTACATGATGCAAGTTGAAAAATGACACCTAAGCAGAAGTTCTATTAGCAGTGAAGTAACTATTTATTTTTTACTAAATAGAACGTATGTAAGTGCATCTATGAATCTCCTAAGATTTTTACAATTGTGAATCTTATGAGATCAAGTGGTGTGTTCTAAATTACGATTTAGATCAAGAAAAAATGACCTACGATGTGTCTATTCAACATAGTGCTTAATCTAAAATCACCACTTAAGTCGAGAATAATAACAAGCCTTTAATTGCGAACATGGGATCTCAATCGAGAACTACTATAAATAGGCAATTAAGATTACAAATAAATTAAAACACAACAATTTGACTTAATTATCTAAAGCAATCTCTCTAAAATCTTGCTTCGTGGCCTCTCCAGCAAGAATCTCCAAGCTCCTTGCCTCTGCGGTCTTCCAAAATTCGTCAGCTCCACAAGCCTACCATAAAATAATTTTTTATTAGATAATTCTGGAGATAGTTAAAATTATCAATTTTAGTAACAACAATAAATCGCATGACAAATAGAGTGAACACTTCAATAAAATAGGCTCAAAATAATTAACCTACAAATCACTAAGTAAATATTTAGCCCTAAAAATAATCACAAAACTTGTCGTGTCCCCAGCAACGACGCCATCTGATAACTCGCTAAATGTGTATGATAAAAAGTACTCATTGTAATAGGGGCACCTAACGAACTACACAGAACTAGGTCAAATAACTCTATGAAGAGGACCTAGCTTTAACTTATACCTGGGAAGTCTAGGGTTGAACACAAGCACACAAGCAATTTACGATTGATAGTTAAGTGTTAAATATTTATGATAGCAATCTAGAGGCTAACAATATCAAGCAGATGCATCACACAAATGAATGCATTTTTTTAAAAAAAATATTTTTTATGCTTTTCAATTTAAATTAAAATATTAATGCAAAGATAACACACATTAATCCACAATACAACAAAGCTCTTGAACATCAACGAAACTTTTAATCAATGTTAAGTTATCAAAAAATCAAGATAAATAAGTCTCAATTCATCAAGTTTAGATCAAGCTTGATTTACATGTGTTCAATGGAAAGGCGACTCCTAATTAATCAATCAAGCAGAAACTAATCAGGAATAAAGAGATTAATCAATATATTGATGATCCTAATCAATTAATAAATAAATTTAGTAATTCAAGTGCATAATATTCCAATTTTGATTTCAAACATGAAGTCAAATAGTTCAATAAAAATCCCTAATGGTGGATGCATGAAATTGTTGTCAATTGAATTAACTAATCATGCTAACATTTAGAGATTTAAACCAACTTTCCAATGAGACCAAAATCACTTCAATATAACAAAAGCTATTGAAGTTTTAATCCAGGGTTACAAATGCAATAAAAATAAATGAACTTTTATTACAAACAGGTCCAAAATGGACTTAATTGCAATAAAATAAAGCTGTAGGGGCTAACATGTAATTTTAGCAAAGTACAAATGCAATTAACCAAAAGTGTAGGACTTATCTTGTAGAATTTCCAGAAGGCAGATGTAGGGCTCACAAACAATAAGGACTAGATGGTAATATTAGAAAGATGGAAGGGCTTCTCTATAAAATCCCATGTCACGTGCGAGAAACAGGTGATCCCGTCAAGGTTCGAAAACCGACTTGGTAATGACATGGCTTTCTCTGGTGATTCAACTTAGGCTTCGGAGCAACGAGGCTATGGTCTGAAGAGGAGGCTTGGCAAGTGACGTGGCTAAATTGCAGACATTAGATCTCTCCCAATTTATGCATATCTAATGGTGATTGAATCTCTTCCTCAATCTCCGACGCACATGGCGGTGTGAAGTCTGCACTCTGGCGAACGAGTTGAAGCTCCTCCCATCATTTCCTTGTTGAGTTATGGTCGGATCACCTTCATCTTGCTCTCTCGATGAAGATGATGATATTAATAATCCATGACTGCATCAAGCATTTTGATTCAATGGACGTCAGAGAAGAAATCTGAGATTAGAGTTCACGAACACTCTCCGATCATTGACCGATCAAGGACCTACAAGTGTTAGAAGCAAACCCCATGTGTGGGCCAATCTTTTGGGATAAAAATGACGCGAGCGGGGGGTTGTCTGAAGATGGAGGATTGAGCCCTAAATAAGTACTTCTTTATGAAGAAGAAGAAATATGATCGAAGTGGAACAATCAATGGAGACGCAAGGAGATTCATTGGAATTATGAACATGAAAGTGTGATGATTGGTGAACGTTGAGAGATGACTAAGACTGTGAAATATGAAGGGATCTGAGGTGAATAACATATCAAAACTGGGAAGAAACTCAGAATGAAAATTCACTAGGAAAAGTATGGAAGGAGTTGATAGAGGATTTTGTGACGCATCTTAGCCAACAAGAAGCTAATTAGCTTTTTGTATCATCTCTTAGCAAGCTGGGTGAAGCTTGAAGCTCAAGCAAACATCGATGGAGGTTGCAACACGTCAGATACATGTGGATCTCGCCGGCGATCGTTCTCCATCATTGCACTCTCTCAATGTGGCTTCTCTATTACAATGGTTAGGGAAAGCTCAGAGTTGTCGCAAGGAGTGGCGGATAATGGTTGCCAGTCAAGGAGATGAGGTTTATGAAGAAGGAGTTGTAGGTGGTTAAGACACATGGTGGTTTCAGTTGCTTGAAACTGATGCATGAAGACGAGAAATAGATGAATGTGGAGTTGGCGAAGATGAGGGAGATTAGGTGAAGATTTTGGCATTTGAAATGATGGAAGGGGTTGTCAGATCAGAGTTGGAAAAATTGGAGATTAGGCGATTGAGTGACTCGCGTCTCTTTGAAGGAGAGGGGGATCAAACGATGATGAAGGACATGGACCGTTGGATCAAGATCAAAGGTCTAGATTTGGGCATGTGTGAGTGGTTAGGATGGAGTGGATTCCATGATGAAGATCATAGTGGGTGTAGATGGCTGGGATCTCTCTGATCAGATCGATCAGAGCGTCTTAAAGTGAATGGGTGTCAGAAAGAGTGAGGACCAGGTAGGCAACCGTCGGGGTGCCATGTGGCCCAATGAAATTTAAGAGAAATAAGAATCTCAAAGAAAAAAATAAAAACATTAGTCAGAGGGGGGGTTAGAAAAAGTGTAAACATGGAAGTTGTAGATCTCGATGAGATCTACAACTTTCATGTAGAAGTCAATAAGAGAAGAGGTCATCTATATATAAATAAAAATTTATTACATATTAAAATAATAAATACAATTTTTTTCATTTTCTTTTGTTATTTTTTTGGATTTTTATTTTATATTCAATGTAGAGTTAATTATATAAAATTTTATTCTAAATTTTATTTAATTTATGTAATGAGAAATAATAGCATAATAATAAATTTATATAATATATACTAATTAGGGTCAATTATTTACAACACAGATTATTAATTAGTGTTAAAAGACAATGAATCTTGGTGAATAGCTTAAGTTAGAGAGATAATAATATAAAATAATGTAGATAAATCTGGGATTTATCAAACATGTGAAAGTCATAAGAGGTCGGCTTATTATTATCTTGGAAATTTAAGTTAGTGATTCAAACAATCTTATACAGGCTCACATGTGTAGTCTCCTAAGGTAATTCAAGTTCAATCCAGCGGAACACACCAACAAGAAGCAAGACTACTTCTTCTAATGATCGGAGGCAAGTGCTTCAGCAATAACAGGACCCTAAGATTGACTCCATGCACGTAGGGCACAAATCCAAGGATTCTTCACTATATTCCTTAGGGGCTACGTCCTCACCCACTCTATCTAGGGGTAAGTACATGTAAACAATGAGGGTTTTATTGCCCGTAATACAAGGTTGATTTTATTCCAAAATTTTGAGATCAATTTGCATTAATTCTGTCCAAATTTTAGAATGGCTTATCTCTTTGAAGTATATGACTACAAGCAATTCCTAACGAACAATTGCTTTTCCTTTTTCCTTAAGTTGTCAAAAACTGAGGAATAAAATAGAAAATGGAATGCATTCATGAATTAGTGATGCATGCAGTCATTTAGGAATACTTACAGTGATTCCTAGCACTCTCCATGTGGATGCAGAATGAATACTAAGTTTTACACTATATGATGCAAATCGAGAAAGTCTGCACCTAAACAAGAATTCTATTATCAACGAAGAAGTCAAATAAATTTGACTAGGTAGAACAATTTTTAAGTGCATCTTATGAATCTCCTAAGATTTTTGCAATTACGAATCTTATGAGATAAGTTGTGTGTATTCGCTACGAAATAAATCAAGTAATAAATGACCTAAGATCTATATATTTGTGTAGTGCCTAATCCTAACTCGCCACTTAAGTTGATAATCACTCTCCACACAACCAAACGTAAAAATAAATAATGGCCTTTAATTATATGTGCGAGATCTCAATCGAGAACCGCTGTAAAGGTCAATTAATTGCAACACAATTACTTACCAAATTAGAAAGATAATACACAATTTAGAGAACAATACAATGCTACATAATCGAGCTAAAAAAATCTCCTGAGTATGATCTCTATGGGGTCTCTTCATCTGAAGCTTCAAACTTCTTGCCTTCACAGTCCTTTGAATGTCTTTCGGCCCGCGATCCCTTCCACAAAATTATTAAATGGTCAGATAGTTCTCACAATAAGATTTTATCTTCGTTATGAGTCTAATCCACAACAAGGTAACAAAGAACATAGAAATAATCACAAAAAAAGACTTAACTTAAATAAACCTAGAAATCTCTAAAGTGAATATACTAACCCAAATAAAACACAAAATATGCTGTGTCCCAAGCAACGATGCCATCTGACGAGTTGCTAAATGCATGAATTAATATGTATCCATTGTAGCATGTGCACTTAGCAAACCATACAGAACCGAGATAAGTATCTCTATGAAGAGTTTCTCGCCTTTAATTTGTACCTGGGAAGTCCATGTTCGAACACAAGGACACGAGCAATTATGTGATTTAATTTAATTTTTAGATATTTATAAAAGCCATCTCGAGGCTATTCAGATTTAGCAAATTCAATATACATAAAATGATACAATTTTCAAAACCTTTTATATGCAAACATGTTAAATGGAAACAATAATGCAAAGACAATACCCAATAATCCACAACAACACTAAGCTTTGAATTTATCGATGAAACATTTAATCAATGATAAACAATCCGAGAAACAAGCTAAATAGGTATCAATTCATCGAGTTGATCAAAGCTTGATTTCATGTATTTAATAGGAAGATGACTCCATGTAATCAATTAATTACAAAATAATCATGAATAAAGAGATCAATCAATAGATTAATTATCCTAATAAGTGAATTAATCATTTCAGTGATTGAATGACTCAATTAATGTACAAGATATCAATCTTTAATTCAATTAATAAGCTTAATAAGTCAATAAAGATCTCTAAAAGTGAATGCATGAATTAAGTGTTAAATAAATAACCAAAGTACACAATCATGTGGAGAATCAAACAACCTTTCCAATGAGAACAATTTAACTCAAAATGTATAAAGAAATAAAAAGAAATCTAATGATGAATCTAGGGGTACAAATGCAAGGAAAAGTATTTGTTTTATTACAAACTAGACGCTATAGGGACTGGAACGCAAATACAGGAAGTTGTTGGGACATATCTGTAAATTTTGTTGGGCGGGGACTTGTTTGTAAATTAAAAGAAATTGAGCAATGCACCTGTAAAATTTACCAATGCACATATACGCTGCACATGACTCATCGAGACTTGGTGGTGCAGGCTTGGTTCCACATGTTGTCTTCTGAAGACTAGAGACAAGCTCGAAGGTTCTGAGGCTCTAGCTTGAAGGATCTACAGTATGGCTCTCTCAACACTATTGGATCATGCCAAAATAAGGCTGATTGAATAGTGACTGCTGCATGGCAGAGGAGCTTGTGCTCCGGTGATCAACTCGCTTCTTCTCCGCTCCTTCTATTGAGTGTTGAAGGTCGAGAAAGTTGCATGATATATTCGTGAAGTTCCTCTTTCATCGAGGAATGATCAAAGGTGGTTAAAACAGCTCTTACTTTACCTGCATGGTTAGAGGACAAAACCAAGCGCATTTCGAGTCTACAAGAAGTGATAAAAGGGAGCAACATGAAGGTCTTGTAATTGGTGAAGGTTAAAAGATCTAAGTTGGTTCTTGGTCTCTACATGACCAAGAAAGAACCGAGATGGAACGGTCGTGAAGAAGTTATGAAAATTCGCAGAGGATTACGCATGAAAGATGGAAATATGGCAAAGAGATATGAAATCTCATATCATGATGGAGATGGATATGGGTGATTTAGATAATTTTGTAAGCTAGAACATAAGTTTTGTAAAAGATTGTTACTTGGAAATGTATAGATGAAGATGGATTGAATCTTAGCATAATCGAAGCTTTAGAAGCCCCAGTGATCTTTTTATAGAATCTAGGATACAGATATGAGCTCAAGCAACACTTAAGTGCTCAACACGGTAATGGGGTATGTGGATCTCGCTGGAGTCAAAACCCTTCGTTACTCACTCAGAGATCCAATCTCTATCACAGAAGGACTTTGTGGCTAGGGAGTACTCTCGCTAAGGGCAGATGATGGTTACAGGTAGCAGAGTTGACCTATTTGAAGTTGGAGGTGGTGGAGGTTGCAAACCCATGAGGTGGTTTCAACCACCACCACTGGTTCAGGGAGTTAGGGGTATGATGAAGATGGATGTTAGCATGAAAGGGGAAAGTTAGGGGGTTTGTATGGAGTTTAAAGCAAAGTAGGAGGTTGGATATGGTTGGAACATATGGTCGAAGTTAGGTGGTTGCAACAATCAACAAGGTGAGACGCGAAGGAACGCATTGAGGAAGACAACACCTGGACCGGTGGATTGAAGTCCCAACGGACATGATTTGAGCACGAAGGAGCATACAGATGCACTAGATGAGAAATGATCAAATGACTCTGGATGAAGATGATGATTAGCGGTGAGGATGGGAGGTCGGTTAGATCCAACGATGGAGAAAGATGACACTGACTAATGAAGAGACAGCCGCGTGTTGCGGTAAGGTGGCACCACATGGCCCAACCAAAATTCAAAGAAATGAGAATATCACATATAATTACAAATAAATAAAAATTAGAGTCAAATAATATAAAATGACAAGCATGAAAGTTGTAGATCTTGATGAGATCTACAACTTTCATGTAGAAATCAATGAGAGAAAATGTCATCTATGTAGAGATAAAAACGAAACAAGTTATGAAAACATTTTTCTTTTATTTTCGTTTCTCATACATTTTTTATAGATTTTTGATATACATTTTATGTTAAATTAAGTATGTACAATAGTAATTTTTATTGGATTTTTAAGGTAAAATATATACATAAAAAATAGAACTTTAATAGATTATATAATATATCATAATTAGGGTTAATTATTTACAACACACCTATTAATAATTAGAGTTAATTGTCAATGAATCTTGTCGAATACTTAAGCAAGAGAGATAAATATAATATTAATTATGTTGATAAATTCTGGGATTATCAGTACACATTCGTCGAGGAAGGGGGATATCCTTCTAAGGCTATGTGGTGTTGTGACCACAATCGAATCGAGAGAGAATTTGAAGAATGAGAAAAGAACTGGAGTGTGACCAGTGTAGTCACATCTCCTTGTGAAGTCCATCCAATGTAGCTAAGTCTCAACTAAGATTTGCATGCTTTTGGAAGCTTGTACCATTGTATTCATATTTCATTTGGTGGTTGGCTTCTTTTTGGTAGTATTTGTAATGTTGCTTGCACTACATTAATCTTTGTGCCCCAATGGACATAGCACCTTTTCATTCCATCTATTTTTTGAGGTCCTAGAAAATTTGTGCCAGTAGATTCTTCCCTCATTTGAAACTTTATTTCAACCCCACAACTCCTGTCTTTGGACGTCCGCACCACTAGACAATGATGAAAATGCACCACTAAAATGAACTGCCCTTCGCAACCCCATGCAAGTCAAGCTAAGTGCAAAGTGTATGTGTAAAAATTTGGTTCACTTTTGGAAAGTTAAATAGATGACACCAAATGCTCTATAGGTAAGTTTAAGTTGAATTCCCAAACATGGTCTTGTGGAACCCAAAAATTAAAGTCATAGACCTGAAGTGTCTAAATTCCAATTCCTAACTAGGCTCCTTACAATGTAAATCAAAGGCCATAATCGAGCTCCATCCTTTAGACTATTCCAAATCTTTATTTCGAGAAATCAAACATATTCTGAAAAATGCAAATACCAATGCGGCCATATTTTTGTGAAATATATTTTTTTTAATTTTAATCATTTTTTTTTATTTTAAATTTTTATGATTTTTAGGGCTTGCTATTTTTATGGATTTTTTCAGATTTTATAAAGAAGCATAATGACAAGAATTATACAAGATAAATAAACAATATTTTATTTGGATTAAATAAGTAATGCATTTTAAAAAATTTATATACACGGATTTTAAAATATTAATTTATTTTCACGTTTTAATAAATAAGATTTTAAAGACATATTTTACATATTCAGTACAATTTTTAAATTAAAAATTTTAAATAAGCATTGTACAAATATTTTACTTATTTACTTGGATTTTATAAATAATAAATATAGAAAATTAAATTAACCCTAACCCACTTTTTATGAACTTTATTTATATAGAAAATGCATAAAAGTACGAAATATGTAAAAAAAAGTATATATGGAATATATACACACCACATGTACTTAGCTTGTGCTATGTACTCATAGCAACAAAAGAGAATGGGATGGTTAAACACATGATAAGTAAATGTCGTTGAAAAATAAATAGAAGAATAGAAGTATGTCGACCTCCAATACTTACGTTCTAATCATCGTAAGTACGGTGGAAGACAAAAATGAGGTGAATGAGGGCATGGAATATACAAACGGAGGAACAAAAGAAAAAAAGATACGAATTCAACGAATTCACTCGGTCCATCTATACTTATGATCACACATCCTATGTATAGAAAATACTATGGCCAAAAAGTAGGGACCGATGATTGGTGTAAAAGAAAGGGAAACAAAAGAAATGTAAAAAGAACAAAATCGAAAATAAGATTCAACGAACATTCAGTTCCCCGTATACTTAGGATATGGTATCCTAAGTATAAAGACGATCAAAAAATGGGGACGATTGAGATCTAAGAAGAATATACAAGTGAAGTTTTACTCAAAAAGCTAAATGGCTCACATGTATATGTACATCACAGAATTAAGTGGAAGAGTAGACATAAGTATTATACATAGTAGATCACCTCAACTTTGGTTGTACAGAATCGTCTGCTACTCAAGTGTGTACTAATCCCTAGATGAACAAGTGAAGTCGCCTCTGTAAGTGAATGAGTTATGCGACATATATCTTTCTACTGTAATGAGCGCCTCTAGAGTAAGATTACAGAAGGTGCCTATACATATATCCATCACACCATTTGACTCTCTATGTTGAATAGATCTTATGATATATAATATGTAATCAACTTACTCTCGTACTGGAATATGTGTACTGTCAATCTGCGAAACTGAAATGTCTGCTAAAACTGACTGCTCATCTGGTCCTGAAATGATCTCTGTATCTGAATGTAAACAAACATCTGAAGAACTAGGTACCATATGATCTACCCTATTCTCGTGTAGGATATCATGCATGATGAAGAGATTGTGTTTCATCTATGTGCTGACAATCATCTGCGAGGCTGGTGTCATATTATAAGAATGACAATACCAATCTAGGATGTTACATGTTCTCGCAAACTCAATGGTGTATCTCTCTAATGTCTCTATGGAATGATACTCTCCCATAATCATAATCAAAGAGGGCCTTCAAGGTCTGCAAGAAAGGTCTCTCAAGATGGATTGAGCAATGTGTCATTGTATAGGGTATTTCTTATCTAGGACAGTAAAGTCCATTGGAAACTACAAGCCCTGTATGGTCACAATAATGTTCCTCAACACACCTCTAGGTCTCTTCACATATCGATATGCAAACTGAATTATCGCTCATGATTTGTAAGGAGGATCTAGCTTGAGATTAACAATTGAAGAATATGGTAAAAGATTAATCGAGGAATCATTATCTAAGAGAGTACGTTAGAACGCGACATCTGAAATCTCACATCTAACACAATGAGCTCCTTCATCTCTCTTTTTCTAGGGTACCTTGTTCTGAATAGTACATGAAGTTTCCTTGGTCAGTACATGCTTCTCAACTCATTATTTAATTTTTCTACATGTCGTACATTTGTTCCTCAATTGTTTCTTGAGCATAGGAAAGTGATCCATGAGTCGTGTAATGGAATCTTCAAGAAAATGTGATCTTTTAATAATCTTTCTATTTCTGGAGTGACAACTTTCTTTTTGGAATTTTTCATTCCTTTTCCATGCAAAGCATCAAGAAAAGGATCAATCTCAGGAACAATAAAATTCTTTTTGTTCACATCAACAAAAGTGGAATCAACATGTACATCAGGAGTCTCAAAAGTATGTACAAAACTCTCAAATACTAGAAAGGAAGTAGAATCATCGGGAGTGTCATTATGGCTTGGCATTATATCATCATCTTAGTTGCATGTGTCCGTATCAACAGTCTCTACATTGCTTCTCTAAATGGAATCATCATGAACATCATACTGGTTCTAATCGTGGTGGTCCTCCTCAACATCAAAATGTGTAACATCATCATGGATTGACTTTCTCTCATTATCATGTGCCCTCTCCACCTCTAGATCAGGTGCTCATGGATTTCTACACTCTTGAGATGAATGAAGTAAGATAAAAATTTAGGAAAAGTATCAATAACTTTGGTGGTATCTTTGTAATCCGTGTGTCGCCTCTTGTTGTTCTTATTCATTAGAGGTTGTGCCGGGAGAGTGGTCTTGGGCATGGTTAACTCATCCAGATGATGGTTAACACTCTCTATCTTAGTCTTATGTATATATTGGAGTATGAGAATCATGTCCCTGATCTGGTTTTGTGCCAGGGACTATGCAGATAACTTTGTCTCGGTGTGTTGTCCATGGCCCTCTACTCTCTCCTTACTAGGAGTGTGTTGTCGTTGTGATATATAAGGATGACGAGATCTCTGAGGTGTAAAGGAAGACTGTTGTTATTGTTGGTGATGATAAGAATGTGGATGTATAGCAGGATATTGATAAGAATGTGGTCTTTTCATGGCATGATGGTGAGACTGCTGCTATATGTAATGCTGATGGTGCTGGAAATGTGAAGATCGACATCCATGCTGTGGATGAATGTGTTGTTGTTGCAGGTGTACGCTTTGAGGTGTAACATGTGCTAGTGATTGATACTGAACCGGAGCGTACCATATACCACTGATCTCAACAGTGGAGTGAGTATCAACATCATTAAATATAGAGCTCATGATCTGATCGGGTTAGCATCGGATGAATCCTTGTGCCAATCCAGTTGTGGAAGCTTAGTGGGTTTTACTAGCTCTCTCAGAACAAACTGAATATGATGAATGGGAGAAGCAGGTAAAGATCTCTGAACAGGTTGAGAAGTAGAAGAAGGACGCCACTGTTGGTACTAAAGCTGTAGGTCGCTCACCATCTTTGTCAAATATATAAATTGTTGTGGAAGTGATGAGAGTTTCTCCAACTCTCACAGCAGTTGTAAAGCCTGAACTTGCTTCTGAATCACGCCGACCAGTGTAAACTTCTCACCAATGAATCCCATATTGGATCATGAATCAAAATCCGAAACATGTGTCATCTTTTAATTATCTCGCTAATGTGGTAGTTGTGGTCCCTTCTGGAATTCGCTAGTAGAGTCAACAACACGTGAATTCTCTGCCATACCCTCAAATATGTACCAAACTAACTCTGCATCTCTATAGAGATAGTTGCTTCCACATGCATTGCTCACATGGCCCTTAACATCATATTAGAGTCCTCCAAAATAATTCTGAACAAGCACCTTCAATGGTATTTCATGAAGAAGGCGTCTCTCAATCAAATCCATGAATCGATCCCATGTCTCATGGAACGAATCTTGTGGAAGTTGTGTAAAGTTTGAGATCTGCCTCCTCTTCATGTTCGTCGATCCTAGAGGAAAGTATTTACGTGGGAAAGTGGAATTCAGATCATCCCATGTAGAAATCTCCCTCCCCAAATGACTCAACTAGTAAAGCGGCCGCCTTATCTGCTAAGGCAAAGGTGAAGGCCTTGAGGAGTATAGCCTCCAACGTTACTCTTGGATAACTATCTAAACTTCATATCATCTCAACCATTGTAAAAAAGTGAATGACTCCTCTGAATAGTTCCCATAGAACTTGGGAAGCAATGAAAAGATGGTCTTGTAATTGGTGAAGGTTTGAAGACCTAAGTTGGTTCTTGGTCTTTACATGACCAAGAAAGAATCGAGATGGAACGATGGTGAAGTGATGGGTATTCACAGAGGATTACGCGTGAAAGATGGAAATATGATGAAGAGATCTGAATTATCAGATCATGATGGAGATGGATATAGGCGATTTAAATAATTTTGTAAGCAAGAACATAAGTTTCTATAAAAGATTCTTACTTGGAAATGTAAAGATGAAGATGGATTGAATCTTATCCTAATCGGAGCTTTAGAAGATCCAACGATCTTCGCTACAGAATCTGGGCTACATAACTGAGCTCAAGCAACACTTGAGTACTGCAACACGGCTATGGAGCACATGGATCTCGCTGGAGTCGCAAACCCTTCGTTACTCAATCAGAGGTCCAATCTCTATCAAAGAATGACTTTGGTGGCTGGGGAGTACTCTCGTAGAGGGTAGATGATGGTTACAAGTAGTAGAGTTGACCTATTTGAGTTGGATGTGGTGGAGGTTGTAAACCCAGGAGGTGGTTTCAACCACTACCACCGATTTGGGGAGTTAGGGGTACGATGAAGTTGGAGGTTAGCGTGAAAGGGGAAAGTTAGAGGGTTAGAATGGAGATTAAAGTGAAGCAGGAAGTTGTCGGATATGGTTGGAACATATTATCAAAGTTAGGTGGTTGCAACAATCTATAGGGTGAGGCGCGAAGGAACTCATTGAGGAAGAAAACTCTTGTACCGGTGGATTAAGATCCAACGGCCAATATTTGAGTGCGAAGGAGCGTACATATGTCTTAGATGAGAAACAATCGAATGACTCTAGATGAATATGCTGATTAGCGGTAAGGATGGGAGGTCGGTCGGATACAATGGAGGAGAAAGATGACACTGACTAAAGAAGAACCGACCACATGTTGCGCTAAGGTCGTGCCACATGGCCCAATCAAAATTCAAAAAAAATGAGAAAATCAGATATAATTACAAATAAATAAAAATTGGAGTCAAATTAAGAGAAATGAACATGAAAGTCGTATATCTTGATGAGATCTACAACTTTCATGTAGAAATCAACGAGAGAAAATGTCATCTATATAGAGATAAAAATTAAACAAGTTTAAAAAACATTTTTCTTTTATTTCATTTCTCATTCATTTTTTATGGATTTTTGGTATATATTTTATGTTAAATTAAGAATGTACTATAGTAATTTTTATTGTATTTAAAGAGAAATATATTCATAAAATAATATAACTTTAATAGATTGTATTATATAGCATGATTAGGGTTAATTATCTACAATACACCAATTAATAATTAAAGTTAATTGTCAATGAATCTTGTTGAATTACTTAAGCAAGAGAGAAAAATATATTAAGTTATGTTGATAAATATGGGATTTATCACTACTCTTTCTTTGAGGAGGGGAGATTCCCTTCTAAGGTCAGGTCGTGTTGTGTCCACAATAGCATCGAGAGAGAATGTTGAAGAACAAGAAAAGAACTGGAGTGTGACCAGTGTAGTCACATCTCCTTCTAAAGCGAAGCTGGTGTAGCTATATCTCCACTAAGATGTGCAGGCTTTTGGAAGCTTGTACCATTGTGTTCATATTTGTATTTGGTTGTTGGCTTCTTTTTTGTAGTATTTGTAATGTTTCTTCCACTACATTAATCTTTTGTGCCCTGATGGATATAGCACCTTTTCATTCCGCTTACTTTTTAGGGTCTTGGAAAAATTGTGCCAGCAGATCCTTTCCTCATTTGAAGCTTTATTTCAACCCCACAACTCCTGCCTTTAGACGTCCGCGCCACTACACAAGGATGAAAATGCACCACTAAAATGAACTGCCCTTCGCAACCCCATGCTAGTCAAGCTAAGTGCAAAGTGTATATGCCAAAATTTGGTTCATTGTTGGAGAGTTAAACGGATGACACCACATGTTCTTTTGGCAAGTTTAAGTTGAATTCCCAAACATGGTCTCGTGGAACCAAATATTTAAGTCGTAGAACTGAAGATTCTAACTTCCGATTTCGAACTAGACTCCTTACAATGAATGTCAAAGGCCATAATCAAGCTCCATCATTTAAACTATTCCTAATCTTTAGTTCGAGACATTAAACTTATTCTGAAAAAAGCTAATGCAAATGCAACATATTTTTGTGAAATATATTTTTCTGAATTTTACTCTTTTTATGTATTTTAAATTTTAAATTTTTATTTGTTTTAGGGATTTCTATTTTATTTTGATTTTTTCAAATTTTATAAATAAGAATATTGACAAGAATTTTACAAGATAAATTACCGATATTTCATTTGGATTTACTAAGTAATGTATTTTTTAAAAAAAAATATACAAAGATTTTAAAATATTGAGTTATTTACACGTATTTTAATAAATAGGATTTTAAATACATATTATGCATATTAAATAAAAGTTTTAAATTAAAAGTTTTAAATAAGTATTTTACAAATATTTTACTTCTTTACTAGGCTTTTATAAATAATAATAAATAGATTTTAAATTATCCCTTACCCATTTTTATGAACTTTATAGACGTAGAAAATACATAAAAGTACGAGTTACGTACAAAAGTACATATGGAGTATATACGTACCCCTTGTACTTAGCTTGTGCTATGTCCTCATAGCGTCAAAAGAGAAAGGGAGGACATAACTCATGCTAAGTAAAAGTGGGTGAAAAATAATAGAAGAATAGAAGTTAATCGGCTGCTTATACTTACGATCTGGTCATCGTAAGTATAGTGGAAGACAAAAAAGAGATGACTGAGGGGAGGGAATATACAACCGGAGGAACAAAAGGAAAAAAAAGAAATGAAATTAACGAATTCACTTGGTCCACCTATACTTAGGATCTAACATCCTAAGTATATAATATAGTATGACCAAAAATTAGGGACCATTGATTAGTGTAAAAGAAAGGGAAACAAAAGAAAAGTAAAAAGAACAAAATCAAAATAAGAATCAACGAACATTCAATTCCCCATATACTTAGGATATGGTATCCTAAGTATAAGACGATCAAAAAATAGGGACTATTGAGATCTAAGAATAATATACAAGTGAAGTTGTACTCCAAAAGCTACATGTCTCACAGGTCATTGTACATCATAAAATTAAGTGGAAGAATAGACATAAGTATTATATGGAGTAGATCACCTGAACTTTGGTCGTACAGAATCGTCTGCTGCTCAAATGTGTACTAATATGTGGCTGAAGAAGTAGAGTTGCCTCTGTAAGTGAATGTGGTATGTGGCATAGGTCTCTCTACTGTAATGATTGACTCTAGATTCAGACTACAGAAGGTGTCTATACATATATCCATCACACCATACGACTCTCACACTGAATAGATCGTATGATCTCTTATATGTAATCTACTTACTCTCATGCTAGAATATGTGTACACTCAATCTGTAGAACTAAGATGTCTATTGTAACTGACTGCTCATCTGGTCCTGAAATGATCTTTATATTTGCATGTGAACTTCATATGAAGAACTAGATACCATATGATCTACCCTATTCTCGTGTAGGATATCGTGCAAGATAAAGAGATTGTGTTAACCAATGTGCTGACAATCATCTGCAAGGCTAGTGTCCTATGATGTAAAAGACAATACACATCTGGGTTCTTACATCCTCTTGCAAACTCAATGTGTACCTCTCTACTGTCTCAATGGAATGATACTCTTCCAGAATCATTATAAAAGAGGGCCTTTAAAGTTTGCAAGAAAGGCCTCTCAAGAATGATTGGAGCAAGGTGTAATTGTATAGGGTATGTCATATCTAGGATAGTAAAGTCTACATGAAACTACAAGCCTTGTACGGTCACAATAATGTTCCTCAGCACACCTCTAGGTCTCTTCACAGATCGATCTGTAAATCGAAGTATCACCCATGATTTGTAAGGAGGATCTAGCTTGAGCTTAACAATTGAAGAATATGGCAAAAGATTAATCGAGGAACCATTATCTAAGAGAGTACGATCGAATGTGGAATTTGAAATCTAACATTTGACACAATGAGCCGCTTCATCTCTCTTTTTCTTTGGTACCTTGTTCTGAATATCATATGAAGTCACCTTGGTAAATACATGCTTCTCAACTCGTTATTTCCTTTTGCTACGTGACGTACATTTGTTCCACAATTCTTGCTGGGCATAGGAAAGTTATCCAAGGGTCATGTAACACAATCTTAAAGAAAATGTGATCTTTCAATAATCTTTCTATTTCTGGTGTGACAACATTCTTTTTGGAATTTTTCTTTCCTTTTCCAAGCAAAGCATCGAGAAAATGAACAATCTCAGGAAGAACAAAATTCTTTTTGTTCACATCAACAAAAGTGGAATTAGCATGTACATCGGGAGTCTCAAAAGTATCTACAAAAATCTCAAATTCAAGAAAGGAAGTAGAATCATCAGGAGTATCTTCTTGGCATGGAATGATATCATCATATGAGTCGCATGTGTCCGTATCAACAGTCTCTGCATCGCCCCTAAATGGCATCATCATGGACATCATGTTATTCCTAATCGTGGTGGTATCCTCAACATCAAAATGTGTAACATCATCATGAATCGACTTTCTCTCCTTATCATGTGCCCTCTCCACCTCAAGATCAGGTGCTCATGGACTTCTACTTCTCTTGAGATGAATGAAGTAGGATAAAAAATCAAGAAAAATAACCATACCTTGTCTACCTAGTCTGTGTGTCGCCTCTTGTTGTTCATATTCATCAGAGGTTGTGCTGGGAGAGTGATCTTGAGCAAGGTTAACTCATCCAGATGATGTCTAACTAGATCCATCTCAGTCCTATGTGTGTACTGGAATGTAACAATCATGTCCATGATCTGGTTCCATTCCAGGGACTGTGCAGATAACTCTGTCTCAGTGTGTTGTCCCCGTCTTTATACTCGCTCCTGCCTAGGAGTGTGTTGCTGTTGTGACGTATAAGGCTGAGATCTATAAGGTGTAAATGAAGACTGTTGTTGCTATTGGTAATGAGAAGTATGTGGATCTGTAGCATGATACTGATAGGAATGTGGTCTTTGAAAGGAATGATGGTGAGACTATTGTTGTTTGTAATGGTATTGGTGCTAGAAATGTGGAGATAGACGTCCATGCTATGTATTAATGTATTGTTGTTGCTAGTGTACGCTTTGAGGTGTAATATGTGCAGGTGATTGATACTAAACAGGAGCGTACCATGTACCATTGATATCAATAGTAAAGTGAGCATCGACATCATAAACTATAGGACTCGTGATCTGACTCGGGTTAGAATTGGACGAATCCTAGTGTCAATCCTGTTGTGTAGACTCAGTAGGTTGTACCAACTCGCTCTAAACAAATTGAATCTAACGAATGGGAGGAGCGGGTAAAGATCTCCAAACAAGTTGAGAAGTAGAAGAAGGACGCCATTGTTGGTACTGAAGCTGCAGATCGCTCACCTTCTTCGTCAAATCAATCAATTGTAGTTGTAGTGATGAGAGTTTCTCCAACTCTCGCAATGGCTGTAAATCCTGAACATGCTTCTGAATCACGTTGGCCAGTGTAAGCTTCTCACTAATGAATCCCATATTGGATCATGAATCAGAATCTTAAACAACTGTCATCTTTTAATGATCTCATTGGTGTGGTGGCTATGGGCCCTTCTGTAATGCCCGAGTAGAGTAAACAACACGTGAATTCTCCGCCATAACCTCAAAGATCTACTAAACTAACTCTGCATCCCTATTTAGATAGCTACTGCCACATGTAGTGCTCACTAGGCCCTGAACATCTTGCTGGAGTCCTCTAAAATAATTCTGAACAAACACATTTAATGGTATCTTGTGAAGAAGGCATCTCTCAATAAATATGGAAGTTGTGTAATGTTGGAGATCTGACTCATCATCATGTTCGTCCATCCTAGAGGAAAGTATTTACGTAGGAAAGTGAACTTCAGATCGTCCCATGTAGAAATCTCCCTCCCCAAATGACTCAACCAGTAAAGCGCCTTATCTAGTAAGGCGAAGGGGAAGGCCTCGAGGCATATAGCCTCCAAAGTAACTCCTGAATAACTAACCAAACTACATATCATCTCGAACCGCTATAAAAAAGTGAACAACTCCTCTGAATAGTTCCCATATAACTTTGGAAGCAATGAAAAGAAGGACGATCTCAACTCATTTGACCCTTGATTCAGAGGTAACTGAATCCAATGGCGTAGAGTCCTGTCCTACCCGGTTCATATTCATCTCTCAAAATCTAGGGAACCACGACAGGTGGTGGTGGGTTCCCATCTCCTACTCTCAATGCAGTGATCTCAGCTTTAAGCTCATCTTGGACTACACATTGATCTCTAATCTGTAAGCTCGTTTGCTAGAGTGTGTCTAAAATCCTTATTGTGATATCTGAAGCTATATCAGACCTCTCATCTGATGGTCTCTCCTTAACATGTTTGTCCTCAATACTCTATCCTCGGCTGGTGCCTTCCCTCTTGCCATATCCATTGAATCCTTTGGGCTGGAAAAAGTCTCATTAGAACTCATGGAAAAATGTGCGGGAGAAGTAGATGAAAAACCGAGGTGTGGGTCTGCCTCGACTAAAGTGTTGAGAGGAGAGGGAGTTTGGGCCTGACTGTGAGTAAGTGGGACCGACTCCGGAAGAGTCATCTCGAGTCTATGAAGATGCACGTAAGATGATGGAAGGTCGAAGGCTCATGTAGTCTGAGCGTAAAATCAGCCTAGATGTCATCTTCGATGTCAAAAACAATACGGGAGAGAATATGAAGTCAAATCAAGGACACAAGTTTGAAGGCATATAAGATGCTAAAAATGCACACCCAACAAATAGAGACAATGTGAACGCCCAATTCACCAACTTCACATGGTGGAGATTGTAAGAGTTCGGTCTTTTATATTTATATTTTTGGTGATCAAGTAGTTGTATTAAGTGGTCGCACAGGTGGTGTAGCCTTGTCTCCCTACGTACGTCCTCATATTCCCCCAAATAGTGGTATCATCTGATCTGGCTACCGAGTTATATCAGGCCCAAAGGGAACTGTGTGGTGGAGCACACCAAAATGACTTTTTATGGTCGGAGGCAACTTATTGCAGTTGCAACCATGCATCAAAAAGTGGCACACATGTACTTAGGGCACATATCTTGGGATTTTTTGCTCTAATCCTTATGGTTGTGTCCTCACCCACTCTGTATGGAGTTATGTACCAGCAATAATGAAGGGTTTGCTATCCCAATACAATTTAAGTTCAGGTATTTTTTATTTTTCGATTGAAGTTTCACAAGATTTTTTTATCTTTTGAGGTTTTCACTATTTTGCATATTTTCAAATAATCTAACGGTGATCCAATTTCCATTATTTTTAAAAATGTGTCTTACAGAGGGGGAATCATAGAATGCCGTAGAAAACAATGTTAAACGTAAAGATAAAAGATGTACTTGTCTATAGCACTCTACATGCAGGATGATCCACACAGAAATTGAAAAACATAGACTTATGCATGAAAAAGACGTAAAATTCACACCCTAAATCAACGGCTCTAGCGTAAGAACAAATTAATTTTCATAGATCAATTATTTTCACCAATGTGTGGATTAGGGTAATGGGATTTACATTATCCATCTAATCAATCATGCATGAAATCTTAGGATTTCATGAAATAAAGAGAAACAAAGAAAAGTCGAGAAATCAAAAACTATGGTGAGATCCCCTAAGTGCACTAGCACTTGTTGAAATATACCACGAGACAAAATAAGTCAAAGTTCAGTCTAAAATCATGATGTCCTTAATGGATCCCTTTCTACAAAAATAAAAATAGGCAAGTGCCCCTTCCTCTATCACCAAAACAGAGAAACGGGCAAAGGCCCTGACTCTAAAAGAAAACAAAAAAATAGTCTTCGAAAAAATACAACAAAAATTGATGGTTAAACTCGTACTGCTCCTATGCAACCGGCTCTTAGGAGACGAAGCTGATCTCTGCACTCTCAGCTGGGTCGGTTTCCTAGGAAACAGGCTAATCTTGCTGACCATGCAACACAGGTTAGCACATATAAAAATAAAAAATCAAACAAAAGCTTAAGAAAAATTAGAAATAAAAATTAACTCAAAAATCGAGAAGAAATCAATAGATAAAAATCGTGAAAAACCAAGATAAGAAAAATTGAGAAAACTCAACAAAAATCAACAAAAAATAAAACACTTGAAAATTGATGAATATGTGATTCATCACTCTAGTTAATTGAAAATAAAGCTTCGTCCCCATATATTAGGTTCATTTGCATGTTAACTTCACAAAATTAACTTTCATGCACTCATAAATAATTTGCATAAAATAACACTTCATACTACATTCATAATCATCCATGCATTTTCACCTAACTTCATGTATTTTAAATTAAGTCATCCTAACACCGAATGACCTCAAACCACCTCCATTGTGTACATTTCACTAACAAGAATAAAGGAAAAATACAAAAATGCTGACTTAAATAAGTGGCCATTGAAACAAAACCCTAATTTTAGACCAGACGAACTAAAAGTTACGTATCTCTCTCATACAATAATCGATTTCACTCTACTCACTTTTAAAGTAATGTACATTCAAATACATTAAAAAAAAGGCAATCTCATAAAAATTGGAACTCATTTGTGAAAGTTGGGGTTGGGTCTCTTTTGCGCATTGTATATTTTAGTAGTTATTGACATGATATTTTATGTACATAATTAACTCTTTTTGTTTTATTTCTTTGACAGAAGTTTAATTAAAATGCACAAAAATCCAAATCCAAATTAAGATTGAAATCAAAGAAACTGACTGAGTCTGAATGTTCATTGAGAGTCTTTACATAAATCTCCTTTATTCTATTTTATTTCTTGATTTTCTTAATGACTAAAAATCCAAAAAAAGATTATTGTGTAAATATCTGTCCTTTATTTTATCATATTTTTTCTTGATTTTTTATCCTTTTTAAAAATGATAAAAAAATACAAAACCTAAAAATCAGTATTCTATATACATATAGTACTACCAAAATTACTACTTTGTACATATGAATTCTTTTGATTTTGGTCCTTCTTGAAAGTTGTAGGTCTCATCGACACGAACAATTTTGTGAAGAAAATTTTTCGATCCAAGGTTATCTTCTTTTTTCAATTTTCTTTCTCATTTATTTTTGAAAAATTTTAAGCGCGACACATGGCAGCTCCTAGAGAAACCACATGTCGCGTTACCCCACCTTCCTCTCTCCTCACGTGACCCCCATGTGCTTCGTCCCTTCCACCTCTGCCTGCAACTTCTTCCACCTTCTCTAATTCCCAATGCCGTCCCCGCATTGAACTTCCGCAACTACTAGAAATCGCACCACCCTCCCACCTGATCCTATCTCTTCCACTTAAACCCTCCCAATCTGGCAACTTCTCCCTTTTAACCGATTGCTCGTAGGTTTTAGGCAGGATCTACCATCTTTATCCACCATTTCTGATTTTCATCGAGGAAGAGAGAGAGTCGTAAAGCGAGGTGGTGATAGTGCCATATCGTCTCTGGCGACGAACACTTGGGCAAGATCTGAGGTCGATTAGACCTTATTTCTGCTGAGAAACACACATGCCTCGAGACCGCATTCGCTAGGTCTCTAGAGGCTATGACAATTGGACCTGCACCACTGTGCTCCTTCCCACTGGCGACCCCCATCTAGTTCTCCCTTTTCTGCTACTTCATCTTTCCCCAAATTGCAACTCCACCCTCCATCGACACCTCGACACCATCGCAACCGCCTGCTCTACATACCTTCCAGGCCTTCACACCTGAAGCACTCCGTCCGAAGATGAAGCCCTACCACTTCGGCCCTTACATCCTCATCACACATTCGTGCCATCGATCACTAAAGATTCCGCCTTTACTGCCTCGAGTCCCATGCATCACCGTTGTAGCAGACCAATCGACCGCTTAATCTCCAGCCTTCGCCACTAGCAGCACTTGACTAGATCCAGGCATGTGTTGTCAGGGTCGTCAGCACTGCCTCACCCAGACCGATTTGAGTGGCTCCGCTAGGAACACCGATCTGTCGGGTCACTCTTGCCCTTGATCTACATGCACCACCTACCTCTTCTCATCCCCACTCCTGTGAGAAGGGCATGGGTAGGAGGAAATTTGCGCCCGACCTGATACTCGAGAAATCAACAGTTACATCTCGTAGTCCAAAGACACATGCGGTGCACGCCCCTCCTTTGGAAACTTTCAGCAAAGCCCCCACAGATTCATTAAAGTGCAAAGAAGACTAGCCAGGACAAATGCAAGGCACGCACACCCTTGGAATTTTGGTAGCCATGCCCTCACAGTTCAACGAATCACAAAACCACCTCCACCGCTTAGAGAGGTTCTATGTACAATGTTAGTTATTTTTGTTGTTTTCTTCCATATCTCCCCTTACTTATTTGTTTGTCGACCAATTGATGATGACTTAGTCTTGAGGGTTAGGTTATATAAATATATCTTTCATCTATATTTATATTTATTTAGTCATATTGTACAAATATAAATATTTACAGTCTGCCTCTTTTTATTTTCTTTTTTCTATTCTTTTATTTATTTACGCGATTTTGAAGCATAAAAGTGCAATTTTATACATGAATGATGTTTTTATAAGAAATGAGAATTAATGTGTATTTTCATGCATTTGTTAAAGGTTTTAAGACAAAATGTACAATAAAAATTAATGAATAATGGATTCATCAAATCCATAGAGAGGGAGATGGCATGATTGGTCAACATTAAAGATCCGTGACTTGTTTTGCTAAAGAGGACCGTACGATGATGATTTGATGCAGATCTATGATGCTCCGTAATGAATGGTGGCTCCCTTTGGACATGACCAACAAGGAGAAACCCGGCTTGAGACGAGCTCAATAGGAGATGGGGTATGATCAAGGCTCCCTCCGATGCTAGATTGGAGCCATGGCTCTAGCCTAATTGGATCAGAGGAGATGGGGATATGGAGAGGTAGAAGAGAAACGAGGAGGGCAGTAGATGATGTGGCGAAAGTCAATCATATCGATTCGAGATTTGATCAAAGATGAAGATAAAATTAGATTTAATGATTGCAGAGAAAATGAAATTGGAGGAAGAAGATGCATACATGATTACTGTAGGATTATCAGATGGTTGAATGCATGAGAAGGGAGCTCGAAGTGGCTCCAGTCTTCGCTTGGATCATGTTGAGGATTGAGCTCAAGCATCTGCGGGAGGCGGCTGTGACAAGATCTGAATGGCCTTGGAACTCATAGGGACACGAGGAGGTTGTCGCTTAGATAAGTGTCGCTCACTTTTATAGAAGATGCTCTCTCTGGAGCTTCCTCAATATCCATTAATGGTGAATGGCCGACATTGAGGCATTGGAGGTGTCCTTTTAATGGTAGTAAGGGATGTGACCAAGAAAGGTGGAGATGTGGGGGGCGACATGGGTTGCTGGGTGAGAAGATCAGGAGAAAGAGGAGGTTTTGGAGGAGAGACAAAGGCATAGGTGGATGAACAGGTGGAGGGAATAGAGAAGGCAGGGGAGAAGACGACCAACCACAACCGTTCAATCGACCGAGACCGAGCGGGCATTGGTTAGACAAGTGTCACATTTAAAAAATAATAAATAATGAAAGGAATGAAATAAATAAAAATTTTAAAAATGAAAATATCTACATCGCTAGATTAAGGGTTCTTCATCCAATTTCCCTAAATGGGGCGAATGAAGAGTAAGTGGGAGTGTAACGGGCAGCTCCAGGAGATGCCACATGTCTTTCCCACAAAATATGAAAATAAATAATCAAAAATTCAAAATTAAATTGTAGATGATATCAAATAAAAAAAGTTGTCTTCACGAAAATTGTTCGTATTGACGAGACCTCGACATTCATGACAAAGCCAAAGAAAGTTATATGTACAATGTGTAAAATTTGACGTTCTTCTATGTACATAAATACCTCGATTTTTAATTTTGTAAAATCTTTTATGATTTTAAAATGACAAAAAAATCGAAAAATTGAATAAAATATAAAAAAATTACACATTAATCTATTTTTAGTATTCTTACTAATTAAGAGAATAAAGAAATAAAATAAAAAGGATTTATATATAAACTATATATACAGAATAAGGGTTATTCATTTTCTTTGATTTTAAGTTTAATTTTGAATGGATTTTGGCATACATTATAAAAACATAAATCAAAGAAAATAAATGAAAATGAAATAAATCAAAAGGGGTTAATTTTAGCATAAAATAATAATGTCAAATCAGATAAATATACAATATACAATGAGGTTCCAAAACACAAGTTTCACATATGAACTCCGATTATTTTGAATTTTATATTGTTTTATAGATAATTGAATGTACATTATTCAGAAAGTGAGTAGAGGTTCATAGGAGATGTATGTGAGAGATATCAGACTTTTGCTGCCTTTTGTCTTAAAACTAGGGGTTGGGTTTATTTGATCATTATAACTTAGTATTTTTGATAAATTTTATTTATTAATGTTTATATTATGTACACAATGGAATTGAATTTATTTTATTTGGAGTCATTGAAAAATAAATATAAAAAGGGGAAGTTTTGTAATATACATGTGATAATATACACATAAACTCAGGCTTCTTATTTATGTAATTATGAAAGCTAAAATATGATTATTATATACAAATTCATGAATGATAATAATGCAATATAAATGGATAAATTTTATTAATTACTTGAGAACAGAGATCTATTTTCAACTATTAGAGTAATGAATGACATATTCTTTAGTAGGGCATCTCAAGTCTACGTTCCACTTTGGGATGTGTAACCATATCCCAATTAGTCAGATGAAAAACTGTAACAGTTTGACTATAATTACTCAATAGAACTCTCCCCCACAATAAACTTGAAGCGTTGTCTAATTCCAACCGAAAGGAGACATGGAGAGAGAAAAAAATAGGAATCACTGCAAGAACAACCTTCACCAGAACCAATCAACCACCTTTTGATAAGATAGTCACCTTCCATCCAGACAACTTTTTCTCCAACTTATAATCGATATGAAACCATTCAGCACATCTAAGTCCACCATAGGTTCGTGGTAGCCGATGGCAGCACAACGTTTGAGACCCATGCGCCATCCCAAATTCGTTTAAACAGGCCAACACCTCAACTTTTGAAAAACCACAGGGGAAACTATCAACTTGTTCTGACTAAGGTTGACTGGACAATTCTCCAAAGAACTCAAGAGTCATAGCCATACTCTTCTCCTCCCCATCCCCCCTTCTATAAGAATGATGGTGCCATCAATGTACTTGTGAAATGGAATAGAAATATGTCCTAAAGAGTTACCGACTGCCAGCCCATGTTGTGCCACTTGAAAAATCACGCTGCCTAATACATTAGTTGTGATAACAAATAGCATGGAGGTCAAGGGAATCATTGGCTCACCCCCTATCTGCTAGAAAAAATCTCCCTTAGAATGATTGTTTACAAGCACCGACTAAAAAGCATTAGTTCATCTATGAGATCCAAACATCTGGGAATTACTACTATGCCAAATTAACCCAGGGGAAGTGCCAATCCGCAGTATTTTATGTCTTTGAGAATTCACAGACCATTCGATTGCCTCCTTTTCCAATGCACAATGATCTTAGTAGGAACTGTTAAATTATGACCAATCTACCTGCCTGGAACAAAATCTAACTGTATAAGAGAAATGATATAGTTCATGACAACGTTCAATCTGTTGGATAGGACCTTTGTGGCCATCAAATAAATTGCATTGAAAATAGAAGTTGGATTAAAACCCTTAACATTCTCAAACATCTTCGTTGGGAGAAGGAAAATAAGAGCCATGTTGACTCATTTGAAATCTGCATTACAACATGCGAACTTCTCTACCATTTGCAGCACCACCTTTCCATCAGTAATCAAAACTACCGAGAAAACATTGAATACATCCTGATCGGGCACTCCACGTGCATTCAAGTTCCAAACTACAGCTTTGATCTCCTCCATCATGAAAGACCAGAACAGATGACATGCATGATGCTCAAACAACCGAACCACCCCAAACATGTCCATCTGTAAAGTCTACCAATGGCTCTTTGTGAGAGATCTCTGAAGTGTTGTGGCATGGGCTACACCAATTTCACGGTCACCTTCCACCCACCATCCATTGACCATCACTAATCGAATGAAGTTGTACCAACGCCTTCCATTTGCAATCCTATGGATGAATTTAGCATTACCATTCCTCTCTTTGAACTATGTTTTGCTTGATCTTTGTTTCCACTCGAGCATACTCTTTTTTCATCAATCATGATGTTCTTTTGGTAGCCTGCCCTCTTATTTAGTTACTCTACCTCAAGATCTCAGGTGTCCTCAATCTTATCAATTCTACATACCCTAGCTTCCAACCATCCATCTTCATACCCAGTATTCCTCTTATCTAATGAATCGATCACCTTCACCTATAGATCAACAATCAACTCCACAAACTCCAAAGTACACGACTCCTGCCCCCCTCAGATCTATCGTCAAACTATAGAAATAAGTAATACATTAAATACATCGAAAAACAATCGTCTAGCATCATGGAGCTCTATCCAAAGAGTAATCCATTGAGCTGACACAATAGGCCCATTAATAAAAGTGACAATGAGCAACGAGTCAGATCAGATGTTTCGAACAACAACGTTCTGAACATGATTACCCTATAACCCAACCACAATAAAAAGATTGTTTTTTCCTGGCTATGACAATCCTCCCCCACAATTCTAATGGAATCAACCATTCTTAAGTTTGTATGAGCTCCAACACCAAAAGTTCTCTAAAGAAAATATATACAAGAGGTAAGGTATGGTTCTTGTAGCAAGTTAACATCGCACGTCCACTCCTGCAGAAGATATCCGATGGACCTCCATTTCTCTAGGTCAACCCAGTGATGAGTACATATTCAGTTACTCTAAAATAGTCTCATCGTAATACAATCGAATATAGACGTATCAGAGACCGAGCGAGAAACTCCACGAGGATTGACTCAATCTAATTTCTCCTGGACAAGTCTAGGGTCGAACATATGGACACTACTGTTAGGGTATATAATTGGCTCCAAAGATTGGTGATTGACTACTTTATGAGGCCACCTAAGATTAAGCTATGCAGAATACAACACAAAATGCATGCATGATTTTTGTGGGCTTTTTCAATGAAGATCATGTTATGATACAAAATGATCACAAATGCAAACACATCACAAGACATAAATAAATATACAATTCTCACAATTAATATCTTGATTTAATGAGTGCTCTAATTTATTGATTCAAACATCCAATTATGCAAGTGTTTCCTAATCCACCAAGTCATGTATTCTTGTGTTAATTCAATTTGTCACTTACTCGGGTTCTTAATCGCTTAACTAACTGGGCTCCTTAAAGCCGAAAAATTAAGAAATTTATGGTCAACATTAATAATACAAATATCTTGATCAAGCACTAATTAATGGATGCAAATCAGGGCTCAAGGGAACATTAAACTAATTAACAAGGGAATGAATGCTCAATCAATCAATGTTTAAGGCAAATATGGCTCTCTAAATTTTAGTTCATTTTTAGCAACACACAACAGAGATATATGATTACCGCATTAAAGAGCATGATGATATCTTTTATGATTAACTGATTTCATTAAATTTCGATAAAGGATGTAAGAGTTATTAATCAATGAAGTTAGTGGCCTAATAAAAATAAAAACAAAATAAAAAATCATGAAAAGGTCCAAAAATGGACTAAAATGCAACTGTAATTTAGTCCTTAAACTTGCTCGAAATTACATGTCATAATTAACTGCATTAAAAAATTTCAAAAATATAACTCTCTAAAAATGTATCATCTAGAATGACATTTAACTAACCTAAGGAGATAGTAGCCTCCCTGAGTTTGAACTTAGGCTTATCCAAGTAAAATAAAAATGTGATCGCTCGCTTTAATTCCTAAATTAATTAAGTGGTCTTTTTTATCAATCCTAATTATCAAACTTCAAGAACAAAATGACAATATTAAAAAAGGAATTTTCATGATTTTTCAGACACAACCCAGATCTAATCTGGGATATTGAGATTATTTGAAGTGAGGCTTATCAAAATTTTTCCCAGGAGGCAATCGCTTTGCATGTGTTGAACCTAATTGTAATGATGGAAAAGTTGTGGATGGGCACCGCAATTGACCCAATCACGTGACGTAAGTCACAAGGGCGATAGGCTCGAGAGGATAGCTAGCCTCGGGTGATGTGGAATGCTTTGGATCTTTAGCCACTGAATCGGATGACCAAACCTCTAGCTTGAATCGTTTCTCCAGCTGATGTAGAATCGTGGCTGTTAGATTAGATCAGATGGATCTAACCGAACAGTAGTTGTAGCATCTAGCACAACCCCTCTCCTCCTTGTGTAATGGAGCCTGGTGGAGGTCCAGTGAAGGAGCACATGCTCCTCCTAGCCAAGAGCTTAGATCTGAACATAGGGGAAGCTTCCTCGAGGCCAAGCAAAGAAGAGAGTGCACCAGTGGAGAGCCTGAGAGGTATGAGGATGCATATCTCTGTCCTATCATCCGAGTCAGAGAGGGCTAATGGAGCATCCTCAAAATTCCATTCATTCAAGTAGCCAGGTTAAGGTACCAACATCCTAGATTTTTGAGTCCCTAGAGATGGATAATGGGCAAAATGTTGGTTCAATGAAAGTAATGGACTATATCCCAAACAGGTTCACAACTCCATTTCAAGGGGCGTGAAAGACCGAGGTGGTGGAGTCAATGGAGAAGCAGTAGGGAGATGAAAGGTGATGCACAAAGATTGTCAAACCACAGTAAAGCTCAAAAAGTGATTAGATGGATCTGGTGCACTATGAGCGAAGAAGGAAAATACAGAGAATCTAATGACATTAGAGTTGAAGACTTATCTAAGGAAGATTGTGAAGAAGAAGAGGGAATAAGGAGGACAAAGATGGGCAATTGGGGTACAGACTATATTCTGTAGAGTTTGCTTGAGGCTTTGGATAGAAGATAAGCTCGAGCAGCTCTAGGAGAGTGTTGAAACTTGGTTGGACAACCAAGGATCACACCGATTATGAATTCTCTATCATGGCTCTCTAACACTCACTCTTTATTTCACAAAGAGAGGGAGGGAAGCTCGGAGCTCACGCACAGAGGGAGGATGGCCAAAATTATGCTAGAGATGAGGTATAAAAAGATGACTAAGTGTAGTTGCAGGTGGTCATCGTGAGGGTTTGACTAACCCTTATTGACTTGCAGTTGGACGAGGGCTAGGGCCAGGTGGAGAAAGAAGAAGAAGTATGATTGATGTACGACAGAGTGTGCTTGGTTGGGCGAGATCAACCAAAGTTGTGGAGAAAATGGGGAGAAGTAATAGTTGCAGAGATGTGTGCATGTGAGAGGTGGAGCAGGAGCAGGTTGAAGACAGTTGTGAACCATTGGATCGCTCGATCCAACGAGGACAAGAGAGGATCGAGGCAAGAGGAGAGGCAGGCCACGCGAGGCACCCCGGGGGCGCCACGTAATCTAATGAAATACAGAAAAATAATAAACACAAAGATAAATTAGAAAGAAATACCTAAATTCTTCAAATAGAACGTGTTCAACATTAAAGTTGTATTTCTTTTTGATATCTACAACTTTCATATATAACTCAAAATGAAAATACACAATATATACAAGATCTTTTTATAAAGTGTGATGCCCTCATCCCCCTCTATGATCCGGGTACTCAGAAAACCAATGCAAGCACATGCATTCCACATTTGAATATTTGACATTCACAAAAGCAAGAAAAAATATAAACATGCATTGGAATTTAAAATTTTTCCTTGCTTTGCATTCAACCTGTATTTCCATTCATTTCTTCCATACACCAATTCCATTATAGTCCATTTACCATTTCCATGTTCACAAAAATATACATGTAAGCATAAATATAGATGCCCACAATTATACATTACATGCCATGTATCTTAAATAGAAACTAAGTGTATGAAACAGTAAAAGTACTACGAAACATTGTACCACAAAAAAAGGGTGAAGCTACACAAAAAATGGTGCCTCCAACTAGTCACCGTTGCGAACCTGCAAATCCACACGTAGGTATGTTATGTGCAAAGTTGCCCAATACGATATAAACATCTATACAGCAACAAACAAGATATAATTTAAATGTATGTAAAATAACAACTGGGAAACTGATCTCACAAAGAGTTACATTATTATTATTATTTGATCTAGATATGGATATGAGTAACCAAGTTTCGTGGATAGTTTGTGGTCTTGGTCATGATGAGACCTCACACTATGACTCTAAGGTAAAAAAGATGCCTTAGGGTTGGGATTCCTCTATTGGCATGCGATGGGGTACAATGCACCCTAACTATGTTTCCAACAAGTCCAATTAGCTCCACTTCATAATGTACTTCCAATTCAGAAATTAGATTCCACCCCGCGAATCATCGCGACAACTCGATCCTCCTTATACCCAGGAGAACTATATCTCATTCCCAACTTCATTAGCCATATTTCCCGGAACTACCCTCTTACTTCTCCCCTTGGAATACTAACCAATGTAGTCTACACTAACCAGTACACGAGTGTTAACTATAAGTGAACAAGTGAAGCAATAGTAAATCAACCATGACTGTTTGGCCTGCGCTCGAGCACCGGGTTAAAGCACACAAGTGTTGAGGCTAACACTGTCAGATTAGCATCTCGGTGCGCCAAGCAATATGTCCCCCAACCATCGCAGCTACAGTAGCAGTTGGGATTGCGACCATCTATGCTTCTACCAAGGACCCCAAGAGTGCATGCCCCTCCTTTAGTGGCAACCAACTCCATCTACCCATATGCCACTTAAGATCAATCACCACAGCATAGATGACAATCCAACAGGGAAAGCGTTCGCTGATCATAGACGTAACATGCATATATGGAATCTATCTTATTTATACTATTCTACCGATTGGGTCATACGATGCACTACCCACATTTATATATTTTTCTCTACTCAGGAAGCATGATGTAAATTAGTCAAAAGGTAATAAAATACTAGAAGAGAAGGCATAATTATGAGGTTTATATATCTGTCAAAGGAAGGAGTAGCTTAGGAAGCTTTTCTAACTATGTTCAAAAATGACAAACGCTGTTGATGAAAATTTATACACAGGAATTGCGGAGACAGTAGCATCTGCTCTTTTGCACATTGCCTGTGAAGATAATTAAGCTAGTTGAAAAGTTGCCAAAGAAAAGTTTTAACTGTGTATGGGTTAATATTATGGCCAACCTTCTCTCTATGATGTCTAATGATTTCCTGACAGTGCAAAATATTCAGAAGGGAACAAGACAAATCAACAAACTTCTAGAAATAAAGATCCGATATAAGCAAACATATTTGTTTAAAAGATACCCGGAACAACGTAATTTCGAAAGTGTAGCATTTTCCAATTTATCTCTATTGAGCAACATCCCATACCATTATCATCATAACCCCTTCCTTTGATGGCCTCCAACCCATCACGCATGTTCCATTTTTTTGTATACTTTTTTTCTGATCTAAGTGCATTATGCAATGGTTGCACCTTTCTTACGGTGCCAAGAGCTTTGAGGATGAAATGAGGAAAATAGTTGCTAAAAAATCTAGAAGGTCGAGGAATCACATTGCACCCAGGAACTAATTTGTCTGAGTTGAGTAAGACATGAATAGCATAACAGTGCTTACAGATAAGGGAGAAGAATTCATAGCAGATGTTGTCTTAATTGCAACTAGTATATTTTTGCTAGAGACTATTATAGTTATGAAGAGGTAATATCTATGATTATGTATATAGATGCATTTTAGTACTGATAAATCTGTATTTAAGTCGTACTACATTTTAGTGTTCAAACCAGATGTTAGCAATATTTTACTTTATAAATATGGACCAGTTCAAATTGTTCAACCAATGTGCACTTTTGAACATTAAGTTCGTTCATGGTATTTTAAGTTACCCCGTTGTGCATGATTTATGGAATGTATTAGTGCCAGGACATTGGACAGAGCACTTAAGAAGTAAATCTTTGGGCAGTATATAACAAATGACAATGTTTTAGAAATTACGAGTAAGCTGTAACATAGTCCAATGTCATGGCACTATATACATTTGGAGCAATAAGGAAAGATGGAACAGTCTCCTGATATTTCATCTATGCAGCTAGAGGCCACTCCCATTGAAATTGCATTCTTCAGCACCTTTGAACATAGAGTACTCTGGAGAAGTCATCGATGTTCTTCCTTTTAGAAAATTAAACTTCAACTGATGCCCAACATGTTCTAGGCTCTTAAGATATTCCAATATAAGATGAAAAATTGTGTGGAATCTGAAGCAAGAGGGATTGGATATCGTACCTCTAAGATATCGCTATCTCGGTTTCTCCTTTTATAGAGGACGTCGCGGTTGGTGCTCCCATGGCGACGCAACACCACACACGGGGATGCCTTGGACTTCCTCTGCATGGAGAAGGTCTTGGTCGTCGATCCGAGGTGTTCCAATGGTGCTCCGACGAGGGGAGGGGAGGAGGAAGGTAGGAGGAAGGGTTGGAATCTCGAGTTGGGCGTTTTGGAAGAGAAGGGGATGGGATATAAGGTCTTACTCCGGATTCGGATCCGAGTTCGGATAGGAATATAACCTGGACCCCTTCTCGTTAAAAAAGTCGTAACTCGGGCTCTCGAAGTCAGATTTTTAAATTCTTAGACTCGCTGGAAACCTATCGACGAGCTGTACGCAATGTATTATCAAATAAGTTTTGTTGACACTAGAATAAAAGCGTATTTGCAATTAATCCCAGATCAATCTGAATTTCGTGGTTAAGTCCCTGCTCATGTTTTGGAATCTTCACATCATAAAAATCTCAAAGGAAGTCTCGTCCCCGAGACTTAAGATGATTCTGGTTGATTTGAACTCTTGAGCCCCATGGCATCACAGTCTCGCAGAGAACTGAGCCCATAAAAATCTCAAAGAGATTAAAATCTATAAAAATCTCAAAAAGAACTCGACTACGGTTCAATTCCATATGTATGAACAATTGAAGGTATCTCTTGAAGGATATGGTTAGATCCTCAAGCGCATCACGGAAGCGTGAGCGTTTATCGAATACGACAAGGAACGACTAGTCGGACTAGTTGTTCTATGCAGCAGAAATTAAAAAAATTTCATGCGATGAAACCACATGATCCAAGAACACTTCTCGGATCGTTTCGTCTAAACAACAAACAAGTAATAGGATTACCTCTTGAAGCGTGATTGCGATAGTGTCTCTAAACGAAGAGACCTCCTGTCTCAAGTCCGATCCGACGGAGGAGACGCTTGCGAACGCGGGGTTGAATCGCGTGCTTCTCGCAATTCATGTTGATGATCCAAGCGACGGATCTCCTGATCTCGACACACGAGATCTGATGTCTTCTTCACGAGCGAGGTGCACCAAAGGAGATGGAGATCCATGAGCAAACGATTGGGCAGCATAACGACGACGCTGCGGCGATAGAGAACTTCTCTAGGGCATCCATGGTGGACGGTCATGAGAGAAGAAGAGAAAGGACTGACATGTAGAGAGAGAAAGAAAGAGAGAGACTTATGTTCTCATTGTGTGTAAAGAAGAGCAAAGGGTTGCCTCTTCTTTTATAATATTTTAGGATCCATGGGTAACACAAATCCAATGGCTCTCATTGATTTGTGTTTCTTCTAATGGCTAAGATTTGTGTTGATAAAAACCAACAACAATTAATTTAATTTAGATTAAATCTATATTGATAAATCAATATAAATCAATCCCAAATTAAATCAAGCAATCATGGAGATTATTGGAATGAAGATTGCCTCCTTCCATAATATGGAATTTGGTGGCAATCTCATGTAATCTCATGATATCTCACGAGATTACATTATTCCATGGAAATCTCCATGATTAACAACACTTGTTGTAAATTATTCAATAAAAATAATTCATAATTATTTTGTAAATATTATAATCTTGCCATTGGAAAATTGTGAATCACATTCACAACACAAAATAAAATGTGAATTACATGTTCAATTTAATGTTCATTGTGAATCCAATTCACATTAAAATTTAATTAACAAATGTAAATTACAAATAGCTCTCTCTTATATATTATAAATCACATTTATAATATATATGATTAATATGGATAGTGCTATCTACATTATTAAATATCCATAATAATTAAATCACATTTAATCATCTTGGATCTCTATTCTCATGTGCCCAAATAATATGAATCATATTCACATTATTCACATCTTTGATAATCAAATCATATTTAATTATTTAAGATAACTCTGTTTATAATATGAATCGAATTCATACTAATCATGATAATCAAATCACATTTAATTATCAATTTACTCAATGCTTTGATATATATATATACCAACAATGAAATTATCCTAAACTCTTTCAAGGATAATACGCTTTCTCCGCGAATACTTGGAGATAAGGATAGGGCGATTGTATTGTTCCATGTATAGTGACTTGGATATTGAGATCACATCTCAAATCCAGATCTCGGGCCTCCCATAGATGCTTTATTAAATCAAGACCGTAAATCTAATCTTCTCATTGCATCCGAATCACATTCATATCAATGTCCAACATTTGGACTAAGATCAGATTACTTCTCTACTGAGAGGAGTCACTAAAATCCAGACCCGTTTCATCACTCCTTAGGAATGAAAGTGTCATGGTTATACAACCGTTTATGATCACATCACCCTCAAGTATTCCCAATACATGTACATCCTACATACTGGAAGACTCAGAATAAACCCGAAGTATAAGATCAATTTTACACTGTCTACTTCAGAGATTTTATCATTAAGTTTCTCATTCGATCATTGGGAGTCAGTATCGATCATATGCTTTCCAAAAGCATATATCATACCTAGGTGTTGATCATATACTTTCCAAAAGCATATATCAAACCTACAAATTCAGTCAAGCTTCCAAAGCGAGACGACCGTGCACAGAATTTGATTCTCCCCAATATCTCATGAGTGAGCTCATGTCTTCCGGTTCAGAAATGAACCTATATAATCCGTTTGAGAGATAGTATTACTCATATGCCCTTATATACACACCAACGCGCCGGTGTATAGACCTTGATTAGGTCATCAACCTATTGGTCTGCCAAATGTACATACTCAGACATATAGTAACACATCTTTCTCCGGTTAGAGGATGCGCGCCTATATCATGACAGCATACGACATAGGACATTGGTTATCTCGATCATGTTAAGTCAACTCTTTGACCTAACTATTCTGACACCTCCGAATCTGTATTCCTATACAGAGTACCTGCATCAAGAGGTCGGTCAGATATCAGCCTAAATGAGAAAGGATTGCCATCTCCTACTCAGGTTGGAGATCATCTCTCAATAATCATTTAACGATGCTTGATGAGTCCTCAATCTAACTCATTAGATATTCATCCAAGCACCAGCCTCTATGATTCAATAATTGAATCAACAGTTGTATGATCATCAAGATGGCCATGGTACATAACCTTAATTGTACTAAGGGACCTATTCTGCAAATTATCTATTCTTCATTTCAGATCAGGGAATGATATTTGCAATTACATTTATTGCATAATGGCTCTCCGTGGGCTCTCATGTCCAACATTTCTCCCTCATATCTGCCTCAAGTTCCCATGTCGCCTCATCGACATCTTGACTTCGCCATAGGACTTCGACTAACGAGATCTCCTTCTGCCTCGGACTCTTAACTGTGTGGTCTAATATCTACACTGACTCTTATGGGAAGGAGAAGTTTGGCTCCACCACCAAGTCCTCGTAGTTGACCACGTATCGGGATCTTTGATGTACTTCCTGAGATTCAATACGTAAAACACGTCATGGATGCCCTCAAGGTGCAGGGGAAGGGCCACTTTGTAGGCCACTATTTCAACACGGGAGAAAATCTTAAATGGTCCCACGAAACCCGATGCTAGCTTGCCCTTAGCATCGAGTTGTTATACACCTCTCATTGGGAACACACGTAAGAACACGAAATCCCCAACCCGTGACCATGAGAAATGCTTTTATCGCATAGGATTTCCTAAGAATTATACCCGTTAGGCACGAATTAGGACAACATACCTGAAACTCAAGGTCTCTACACTGCCGGTCGGCGTAAATCTTCTGACAGTTCTACACAGTCATCAATTTCCTCATCGTAGTCTCCACCACCCTAGAGGCCTCCCCAATGATATGCGAGATGAACATGGTGTTGTCACCCACCTACTGCCAACACAAAGAAGTGGTGCACTGTCTCCCGTACAATGCCTCAAATGGTGCCATGCCTATACTGGCATGGAAGCTATTGTTGCACGTGAACTCAACTAGTGGTAGGAGATCCTTCCAGGATCTCTTCCACTCAACCGCACAAGATCGCAACTAGTCATCCAATGTATAAATGGTCCTCTCGGACTGCCCATCTGTCTGTGGATGGTATGTTGAACTCATGCATAGTTCGGTCTTCAAGGCTCTCATGAATTCTTCCCAGTAGTGTGATGTGAAACGAGAATCTCCATCTGACACTACTTGGGTATCCCATGCAACCAAATGATGTGTTGAATGTATAACTTGGCTAGTTATACTGGTGTATATTTTACATTGACCAGGATGAAATGGGCTGACTTGGTCCATCGGTCAACGATGATCCATATCGCATCACGCTCTCCAGGGGTGCGCGATAATGATGTGACAAAATCTATGGAGATGCTCTCCCATTTCCACACCAGGATGGGAAGAGACTGTAGAAAACCAAGAGGCCTCTAGTGCTCTGCCTTCACCTTCTGGCAAGTAAGACATTTGCAAACATGTTCAACTACTTCCTTCTTCATGCCTTCCTACCAAAAATGTTGGTGGAGGTCCCTGTACATCTTGGTGCCACCTGGATGTATGGAAAGTCTCGAGTTATGCGCCTCATCTAAGATCTCTCTCCTTAGCTCCTTGTCATTTGGGACATACACACGGTCCCCATTCCATACGATGCATTAACAGACTCAAAATACATCGAATTCATCCTTCAAGCACCTATGGTACAGCTCCTGGATCCTCTAATCTACCTGTTAGCCTTGAACAATCCTGTGCCACAAGCTGTTATACTTGGTTGGCACTGCTACTACATCGGATATGCCCTCATATGGATGCCACTCACTAAGTGTAGTGATCACATCCCAAGTTTGTAACTAGGCTGTCGAACTCTCATTGTATGTCATCTACTCAAGGCGCCTACTACCACATTCCCCTTTCCAGGATGGATGGATATGATACAATATAAATACTTTTAGTAGTTCCATCCACCGCCTTTGCCTCATATTCAACTCCTTTTGATCAAAAATATATTTGAGGCTCTTGTGGTATGTGAATATCTCAAATGTCACCCCATACAAATAGTGACACCATATCTTTAATGCAAAGACAACGGCTGCCAACTCCAAGTGATGAGTGGGGTAGTTGTGTTCATGGTTCTTTAGTTGTTGTGATGCATACACAACAACCTGTCCATGTTGCATTAACACTACATCCAATCCCTCCTTGGAAGCATAAGTGTACATGGTGAAGTGCAAGTTACTAGAAGGAAGGGTGAGGATGGGTGTAGATGTCAATTACTCCTTGATCATGCGGAATCTCAACTCGCATTTGTCCCTCCAGACGAAAGGGATATCCTTCTATGTCAACCAGGTGAGGGGTAGAGCCAACTGAGAGAACCATCTGACAAACCTCATGTAGTACCCATTGAGGCCAAGGAAGCTGTGAATCTCTGTAACCATATTGGGCTGCTCCCAAGACACCACTGCCTCTATCTTGGCGGGTCAACTAACACCCCTGCCCTGAAACAACATGGATAAGAAAATCCACCTCAGAAAACAAAAACTCGCACTTGCTGAATTTAGAATACAATTGATGCTCTCAGAGAATCTCTAGCATGGTGTGAATATGAGACTCATGCTCGTATTCATCATGAGAGTAGACTAGAACATCATCAATGAGCACGATCACAAATATGTCCAAATGCGGACGGAAGACCCAGTTCATCAAATCCATGAATGCGGTAGGTTCATTCGTGAGTCCAAACGACATCACCAAGAACTCATAGTGGCCATATCTAGTGTGGAACACAGACTTCATTATGTCAGTCTCGTTAATCCTCAACTGATGCTATCCTTACCACAGGTCAATCTTAGAGAACATTGTTGCTCCCTACAACAGGTCAAATAGATCATCTATCTTGGGAAGTGGGTAATGGTTCGTGATCGTTCTCTTATTCAACTACATGTAGTCTATGCATAGCTTTAGGGATCCATCCTTTTTCTTCACGAAGAGGACTGGCACTCCCCATGGTGATGAACCGGGGCGGATGAATCCCTTCTCCAATAGCTCCTGTAAATGTACCTTGAGCTCTTTGAGCTCAGTTGGTGCCAACCTGTATGGGCGGATAGAGATCGGTTGTGTATATGGTAATAGCATGATCTCAAATTCTATCTCTCGTGCGGGTGGTAATCTAGACAGTTTGACGGGGAAATACATCAGGGAACTCATGCACAACTCTGACATCATCTATCATCTGGTCCTATACCGTTGAGTCTACCACATAGGCAAGGTATCCTACACGACCTTGGGTAATAAATTGATGTTTCCTCAAGGTGGGGATGCACTCAATCCTGCCATCAGATGTGCGTCTATCGAACTAAAACAGAGGCACTCTATGTAAGTGGAAGATCGTCGTCTTCCCAAAACATTCCAGGCACGTATGGTGCGTACCTAACCAGTCCATGCCCAGAATGATGTCGGAATCCTCTAATTGTATCAACATCAAGCATGCGGGCATCTCATGCCTACCTATCTGCACATCCACATACTTCACTGTCTGACGGATGATGAACAATTGGCCCCCTGGGCCCTTGATATTGTACGGGGAAGCAACCTCCATCACTGACTTCACCAATGTGGGTACCATACGATGTGCAAGGAAGGAATGTGTGGCCCCTGAATCAAACAATGCATGTACAAAAATCCCATGTATTTAAATCATACCTTTGACAACCGATCCAAAAGCATGAGCTTTTTCCTGTGTCACCGCATTCAGTTGGCCTTGTTGTGGTGCACTAGAACCCGCAACACGGATTGTTTGTTGTGGGGCTCACTGGATGTCACGACCCCCTCGGCGAGATCCTAATCCATGAAGCTATTCGGAATACCCAGCTGGTCTTCCACTCTGTTGTTGCTGCAAGTCTGAGTTGTTGGCACGCAAAGGGCATTGGGTCTTGAAGTGTCCTGACTGTCTACCAATGTAACAAATGTGGTCATCTGCATGTGACAAACTCCCTCTAGAAGCCAAACTGCCAGCCTCAGGCCTACAACTCGGTGTCTGCGTAGGGGGGCGAGAAGTAACAGAACTGCATCCTGCCAAAGCCTGTCCCAAGTTAGAAGTGAACCGACTGGCAGGTGTTGTTGTTGTTGTTGGGTGGTGGTGGTGATCTCTACGGAACCGAGAGAAGTCCCTTCGTACAACCTTTCTAGGTTGAGGTGGAGGCAACTGTGACTGACTCCTCTGTAAATTGTGTTGTGTCGCCTCCTACTTTATCGCCTTTGTCATGACCTCCTTTATAAAGGTGAGGTCTAAGGTGGAGAGCCGCTCCTGTACATCCTTACGCATTCCCCGGATGAACTTCTACAAGTTCTCCTGGGGGTAGGTTGTTGTAGAAGGGGAATGACGAGGGAGCTCTGTGTAGCGAATCAGGTACTCTTGGGCCGTCATCGGCCCCTATCTAAACTCAGCAAACTGCCTCCTCTGATCATCCACCCAATGGTCTGGCTAGAACTCTCCATGGAACTCATCAAAGAAGGTCTCCCACGTGATGGGCCATGTCAATGCTCCTTGGTAGCATTCCATTACCACTCTGCATATACAGACAGGGAGTACTCTGCAAATGACACCCTTGTGTCCATGGTTGCATGCATCATTTTCAGAACTTTGGAAACCTATGACATCCATAGCTCGACATTTCAGGGGTGGTGGTACCAAGAAACTTGGGTATCACCACCCACTGGTATGCGCATAAGTGCTCTGATGCATCTGCAAAGCATCCACATCCTCTGGTTATTCGAGCTCCAAGGAAAATGACAAGTTGACACTCTCCTCCCCGTCATGAGAGGGACGATAGGAGGGGTCATCCTGTCGCTAGAGACATTGCTCCATCGCCTCTTGGCACTGCTTAATCCCGTGTACCACATGTACAAGGAGAACCAACTGCTGCGCCACATCTGAATCCATGCAAGGCAACATAGTTCTTCATAAAAAACTATTTGCTTTACTTAAGGGGGACATTATGAGAGACATATGGACTTGGACGTAATTATGCTATTTTTCCATGCACTCATGCTAGGTTAGAAGACTGCCAACACTATCCAGTATTCGAACATCAATGAGGAATGAAGCATGGAATGGAATGGAGTACCACTGCTCTGATACCAAACGGTGATGCCCTAATCCCCCTCTAGGATGCAGGTACTCGACAAACCAATCCATACACATACAATCCACATTCGAATATTAGACATTTACAAAAGTAGGAGAAAATAGCAACATGCATTGGAATTTAAAAATTTTCCTTGCTTTGCATTCAACATGTTCACAACAACTTGTATTTCCATTCATTCCTTCCATACACCGAATTCCATTGTCCATTTCCATGTCGACAAAAATATACATGTAAGCATAAATACAGATGCCCACAATTATACATTACATACCATGTCTCTCAAAAGGAAACTAAGTACATGAAACAACAAAAAAACTATCAACCATTGTACCACAAAAAAGGGTGAAGCTGCACAAAAATGGTGCCTCCAACTATTCATTGTTGTGAACCTGTGGATCCACACATAGGTACGTTATGAGCAACATTGCCTTATACGATATAAACATCTATACAACAATAAGCAAGATATAATTTTAATGTATGCAAAAGAACAACTGGATAACTGATCTCACGAAGAGTTATATTTTTATTATTTGATATGGATATGGATATTAGCAAGCTTCATGAATAGTTTGTTGTCTTGGTCTTGATGAGACCTCACACTATGACTCTAAGGAAAAAAGGATTCCTCAGGGTTGGGGTGCCTCCGTATGTATGCGATGGGGTATAATGCATCCTAACTAAGTTCCCAACACATCCACTTAGCTCCACTTCACAATTGTACTTCTTATTCACAAATTAGATTCCAACCCGCGAATCATCGCGACAACCCTATCCTCCTTATGCTTTGGAGAACTATATCTCGTTCCCAAGTTCATTAATCACATTCCATGTAACTACCCTCTTAGTGCTCCCACTCAGAATACTAACTAATGTGGCCTACACCGACTAGTACATGAGTGTTAACTCTATGTGAATAAGAGAAGCACTAGTAAAGCAACCATGACTGCTTGGCCTGTGCTCGAGCATCAAGCCAAAGCACGCAAGTGCCGAGGCCAACACCGTCAAATTAGCACCTCCGTGTGCCAAGCAACATGTCCCCTAACCATCGCAGGTACAATAGCAGTTAGAATCACGTCCATCTAAGCTTCTACTCGGGACCCCAAGAGTGCATGCCCCTCCTTTTACGGCAACTAACTCCATCTACCCACATGTCACTTAAGATCAATCACCATAGCATAGATGAGAGCCCAACGGGAAAAGCATTCGTTGATCATAGATGTAATACGCAGATATGGAATCTATCCTATTTATCTTATTCTACCGATTGGGTCATATGATACACTGTCCACATTTATATATCTTTTATTTGTCAAGAGGGATGATGTAAATTAGTTAAAAGGAAATAAAATCCAGGAAGAGAAGGCATAATTATGAGGTTTATATATCTATCAAAGGAGGGAGTAGCTTAGGAAGCTTTTCTAACTGAGTTCAAAAATGTCAAATGCTGTTGATGAAGATTTATATACACGAATTGTGGAGACAGTACAATATGCTCTTTTGCACATTGCATGTGAAGATATTTAAGCAGTTGAGAAGTTGCCAAAGCAAAGTTTTAACTGGGTATGGGTTAATATTATGGCCAACTTTCTCTCTATAATGTCTAATGACTTCCTGACAATGCAAAGTATTCAGAAGGCACCAATACAATCAGCAAACTTTTAAAAAATAAAGGTCCACTATAAGCAAACACATTTTTTTTAAAAGATACATGGACCAACATAATTTCGCAAGAGTAGTATTCTCCAATTTTTCTCTATTGAGCAACATCCCATGTCATTATCATCATAACCCCTCCCTTTTATTAAAAATTGATGCAAAAAGCTATTTTTCTATTTTTGGTTTTCTATTAGTTTTTGTTTTAAATTTTATTTGCTTGTTTGCCAAGTTTCAAGTCGTGGGCCATGTTTTGTATAAGTGGGATGTGGTGTGCATTGTTGGAAGAGTTGTACGTAGTGGGAAGTTTGGGATTCTATTTTTAGAATCTGGGTTGTTATTTAAGTGTGTGGTGTACGAGTGTTGTTGTGTGTGTGTTAAAGGTTTTTTTATTATCATTTCCACCGTTAATAGAGTTGCAAGTTTTTTATTTGTGCCCTCTCTTTATTAGATTTTTAGTGAGTGCCCCAACTATTTGTGTGTACTTTTCAACATTTCTGGTATCAGAGAAGGTTCCGATTTCTGACGTATCTCGAGGTTACGGTAGATTGTCTCGAGGCATTTTCAGAGCTGCGAGGTCTCTCCTCACAGAAAGTTATCTCATAGCTGATTTGCAATGTCAGGTGGTAATGGTATTCCGAATTTAAATACCATTAATTTATCACATGCATTGGTGCCTATTTTTAATGGTGAAAATTACGAATTTTGGTGCATTAAGATGAAGACTTTCTTCATATCTCAAGATCTTTGGCATCTAGTTGAAAATGGTTTTCCAGATGAGAAACCTAATGTGAAGGCCATGGAGAAAGCCACAGAGAAAGCAATAAGTGAGTTGAAAAAAATGTGAAAGAAGGATGCGAAGGCATTACTTGTTCTGCAGCAGGATGTGACAGACAGTATTTTCTCTCGGATTGCGGGAGCAGCGAAGTCCAATGATGCTTGGAATATTTTGAGGGAAGCATACCATGGAGATAGTAAGGTAACTACGGTAAAACTTCAAACTCTCCATGTAGAATTCGAAACCTTACTTATGAAAGATAATGAGACAATGCAATATTTTTTTACAAGTGTTTCTACTACTGTCAATCAAATGAAACATTTGAAGAAAATATTGCAAATAAAAAAGTAGTAGAAAAAATCTTGCGTAGTTTGCTTCAAAATTTGACCATGTTGTTACCGCTATCGAAGAGTTGAAAGATATGGACCATTATTCCATTAATGAGGTAATGGGTTCACTTTTAGCACATGAAGTTTGATTGAGCAGGTCCGTTGAGAAAAATATCGAGCAAGCTTTTCAAGCTAAGGCAGATATTTACGACAAGCAAAGGGGCAATGAAGCATCTTCCAGATTCAAGCATGCAAGCAGAGGCAGACGTAGAGGTTGAGGTGCATACCGCGGACGTGGACGCGGTAGTGGGAGATCGGATTTCAATAACCAAAGGTTAGAATCTGGACATAATTCTTATAAGAATAAGCAGAGTGCTATTTTTGTAAAAAAATTGGGCACACAGAGGCATATTGTTGGGAAAAGGCAAAAAGGCAAGCTAACTTTGTTGAAAGGAAAGAAGATGATGGGAATTTATTTCCTGCACATGTGACTCCACCAGAAATTTTTGCTAATGTTTGGTATCTAGACAATGGTTGCAACAATCATATGATAGGTCAAAGACATATTTTCAGAAGTTTGGATGAGTCGATGAAGTTGCAAGTTCGACTTTGAGATGATAAATGTGTGCAGATTGAAGGCATGGGAACAATGGCTGTTAACACAAAATCAGGTATGGAAAGAACGATTTCCATTGTTTACTATATACCTGATTTAGCGCATAGCTTGCTAAGTGTTGGTCAGTTAATTAGCAAGGGGTATACGGTTTATTTCACAATGGTAAATATGAAATCCGAAGCATTTTTTCAGATAAAGTCCATATTATTACTAATATGGCTAAAAACAAAATGTTCCCATTAGATATTTCAAGCTTAATGATTGTGCCTTAGTTGCTAATGTAAAAGATGATTCATTAATTTGGCATCTAAGATATAGTCACTTGAATTTCAATGGCTTGCGATTATTGAATAACAAAGGCATGGTGTATGTGTTGCCTAAAATTTCCATAGGAAATGATGTTTGTGAAGGGTGTGTATATGTGAAGCAACATCAAAAATCATTTCCTGTGAGAAAATCATGGAGAGCAAATAAACCCCTTGAATTAGTGCATGCAGATATATATGGTTCGATGAGAACGCCTTCTTTGAATGGGAGCCGACATTTTCTATTATTTACAGATGATTTTTCACGTATGAGTTGGGTCTTCTTTCTTACAGAAAAATCAGAAGCTTTCAATAAATTTGTTGCATTTATGGTCTTTGCAGAGAAAGACAGGCATATATTGAAATTTTTGTGAACAGATCGTGGGGGAGAATTTTGTTCTAATATTTTTGATGATTTTTGTAAGCAAAATGGTATTCACAGGCAGTTGACAGTGAGAAAAACTCCAGAACAAAATGGTGTCGCCGAGCGAAAGAATCGAACAGTGGTGGAAATGTCTAGAAGCTTGCTCAGCGAAAAAAATCTCTCGAATGATTTTTGGGCCGAAGTGGTAAATACAATGGTGCATCTTTTAAATATCTCTCCAATGAAGATCGTGCAGAATATAACCCCATTCGAAGCATGGTCGCAACGCAAGCCTAATGTGAGTCATCTAAAATTTTTTGGTTGTCTCGCATATTCATTGATTGAGTCATCTGATCGTTCCAAGATGGATAAGAAAAGTGAGAAATGCATCTTCATCAGATATAGTGATGAAACAAAAGGTTATCATTTGTATAATCCAGTTACGAAAAAATCAATTATCTATAGAGATGTTATTTTTGATGAAGGAAGTAATTGGGTGTGGAGGGTTGAACACCGCAGTCCCTCTACATTTGTGGATCAAGAAAGTAATGGTGATGATGATCTCATCATGCCAAGTTCTCCTTCCAAGAGCACTCCCATAAAATTGACATACGAAGGTTGATCTTCTTCCAAATGCGTGGGTAGGTGTTGACACGATTTTCTCGAGGGTCAGATATTAATGGTTAATAAGTCATTGCTATCCCCAAAAATCCTGCGACAAACAAACAAATTTTTTTATTATTTTTGCTACTTATTAACCTGTATAGCAGACATGGTCGAACTTAGGGAGGCTACGAATCCCGAGGGTTATTCAATTAGTCAAAAATCAATTAAGAGAAAATATGAATCTCAAAGGGCAACTATCCTTGGTTTTTGTGATTTTTTATCTTTTTATTTAATTTTTTAAATAATTTTTTTATTTTTATTTTCTAATTTTCATTTTTTTATGAATTTTATTTTTGCATTTTTTTATTTTCAAAAATAATACGGAGCAATATTCACAAGACAAAAAATACGCACACCAATCACTTTTTATAATTTTTTAATTTATCAAGAATGCTCAGAAAAATTCAGAGAAAATATTTTTGGGTTTTTAATGTTTTGAAATATTTTTAAGAATTTTTGTGGAAATTTTTCAAATGTTTTTGTATATTTTTTTTAAAAATCAAACGGTGAGAAAATGCGAAATTGTGCACATCCTAGAGTAATTTTCAACTTAAAATCATTTAAGTCCCAAAAACTCCTGGAAATAATTTTTATGACAAAATAAAAGCAGTTATCTACAAACAGAAACTAAAATCACTATTTTTGGATTTTTGTAGAATTTTTTTTATAATATTTTTAGGATTTTTCATTTTTTTATGTTTTATAAATAATTAATGCACAAAAATTTGTCAGAACTTTGAAGACATTAAAATACACCTACAATAATTTTTTAGGAATTCCAGGTTAATTTTCGAATTTTATGAATTTTCTATTTTTTCAAAAGTAATATATCACTGTTTTTTATTTTTTAAATATATCAAACAATAATAAAAATTGATGAAAAATTTATGCAATAATAAGAACTACAACAGGAACATACATCATTTTTTTGAGAATTTTTCGAAACATAAAAACCTTTATTTTGATGAAAAAGAGCATGCAAAGTTTAAGTTCTGCAATACATGGGCTAACATGCAATTCTTGAAAGTTTTTGCATCAGAATATAAGAAGTATGAAGTTGCAGGATGAAAAAGGTAAATTACCCAAATTTCACGTGATGGGCATGTGATGTTCTGGAGAGGGGGGTCTCTTCTACCATTTTCAAGGAGGGTCCTGTTGTAATTTCTCTTATTTTTTATTCACAAAGCCCCCTAGTGTTTGTTGTTCATGTTTCTCTTTTCAAAGTGGGAAAGGGATCCGCTGCCACCCCGCGGTTCGTGATGGTGGAGGTTGCGCTGGTCGAGGCGGAGCAATGGAGAGCTTGACAGAGGGCGCGGGCTCGGCGGAGGCGGCCTGGCGCAATCGACAGTGTGCTGCGGCGTGCGTCCGCACGGAGCGGGCGAAAGGAGAGCCGCAACAGGAGACGCATGAACGGGAGCTTCAGCGAGCGCGGAGGGGTTGCTGGGCGGCGGGGCAGCCTGCAGAGGAGGGCTGGCGAGGAGGGCGGTCCACGCATGGGGGTTGCACGCAGGAGGCACTGCGGCACCGACGGAGGAGATCGAGGATGGAGACGGGGAGCGGCGGTGCTGGGGCGCTGGTGAGCAAGGCCACCGCCGTTGGTGATGGGGGCCTGGGCGTTGGCCATGCAAGAGGGCCACTGGAACTTTTTTTATTTTTGTTTTTATGTTTTTGTTTTTTTGTTTTTTTATATACAAAAATGATAATAAAGGAAAAAAATTTATTATTTTCTTTTAGAACAGGAAATGCAAACAGATATGATCAAAGAATTTTTTTTGTTTATTATTTTATTTCACCCTGCAAATAGAGGATAGAGAAGAGCAAACAAATGTTTTTTTATTTTTTTATTATTTATTTATGCACAAAATTAGGTGGCATGAATGGAGATACGGCGAAAGTGAAAGGAATCGAATCCGGTTCTCCGACCACCGTGCGTGGTCGGAGTTGATAGATTATGGGAGGTAGAAATTGAACGCTAAGAGATCAAGAACGTGGGATGAAAAATCAAGTCGAAGTGGATCAAATCGTGATGAAATTAATGATCTAAGCAAAGAAATTGATGACGAAATAAAAGTGCGAGAAATAAAACTACGATTAACCTAGATAAAAATAAGAAAAATGTGGATTTCAACTTAGGAGCGGAAATGGACCGTGATCGCCTCGACGAAGGCCGACTCGCTGTCACCGGACGGCTCGGAGGCTAGGCACTTTTCTCGATAAAATTTTCTCTCGGAGATCGGTCTCCTCTCTCTAAAGATTGATCAAGTTGGAATGAGAGAGAATGAGCCATATAAATAGAAAAGATAGAGATGAAATTTGAATTTTTGAATTTTTTTGGTGGAAGAGATAAGAGAGATGAAAATTGAAATGAGATAAAGATAAAGAGAGATAAAATTATTTACAAAATAATCTTTTTTTTTGAATTTTCATCACTTTATTTATTTCAATTAAAAAATGTTATTTTTTTATTTTTAATGGTGGTTAATTAAAAATAACAACTATATACATATACTATATACATATATGACATTATATACAAGGGTAAATGAGGAAATTAGCTTCTTGTTTTCTATGTTAATTTTAATTATTTTTTTTAATTTTTAAATAATTAGTAAAAAATTTACAAATATAAAATGTACAAAATACATGGGAAAATTGCACAAACCACCCAAGAAAATCGACTTTTTACTCATAACTCCAAAAATTATGAAATCACAGCAATTTTAAAGATAATTTAATTTAGAATCCAATGGAAGTGAGATTTGTTCAATTTGAGTTCATATGGAGCCGGAATTGGTCTTTTAATTAGTTTTTAGTGGCTTTTTCCAAGTATGGTTACTTTTATTCTGTACATGATTTAATTGTGCAATTATTTTTATTAATTAGAAGACATTTATATTTACAATTTTGGTTTTGAAATTATTTGATTTGAGATCAATTAAGGTACAAATAAAATAGTATCAATTTAATACAGATATACACAAAATAAGTGAGAAGTATTTACAACAAAACACACACATTTTTTTTGATTTTTTGTTTAAAGAATCTATCTCCTCCTACTTTATTCCTGGCCGATCAGGTCAAATCTTGGCCTTCTCTCGAGGTTCGGGTCAGCCTGTATACAGTCTTCCTTTTTTATTTTATTTTCTTTATTTTTCCTTTCTTTCTTTCTTTATTTATTTTAGGTTAAAATGGTATACAAATATACAATATCTACACAGATACAAGTTAGTAAGAATATGGAGTTAGTGGTATATGCAAGTTTTTATAAGGGATTTTAAGCTAAAATAAATGAATAAAGTTGACGAGTCGCAGATTCATCATCCCCCTATGCTTTACCTTTGCTAGTCCCTTAGCAAACAATTATTTGAAAGAATAAGTGAATAAAAGAAAAAGAAAGAAAAAGAAAGGAAAAATAAAGAAGGAAGGAAAATATTGAGTATTAAACTTATCTTCATAAAATTGTAGTTTGGAGCTATGTCGGGCCTTTGGATTATTAGTGTGTCGGAGCTTCTGTGAGACTTAGAATTTTAAAATCGACAGCCTTCAAGTTCTACACATCATTGCGACAATTTTGGCTCAAAAATCATCTTAGATCAATCCTCTTCCCAAAGCATACCCTATGAACATTGAACAATCGACTCATGTGTGTGAAAGTTTTTAGCTCTTCCCATCCAGAATGCCGGACTACCATGCAAATCTCCTCTCCAGTAACTCGTCCTTGGGGAGTCAGGTATTTCCTTCTAGGGTCTTTCACGCCATGTTCACAATCGAATTGGGGGAGAAGTTAGAAGAAGGGGAAAAGAACTGGAGGGTGGCCAGTGTAGTCACCTCTCCTTGTGAAGTTGGCCAGTGTAGCCGAGTCTCCACCAAGATCTGTAGGTTTTCTTGAAGCTTGGACATTTTTAGTCAGATATTTATTTGGTAGTGGCTTCTTTGTATTTAGATTTTTGGTGGTTCTGCTTGGATCTTGTTGTGCCCCTACGGATAAAGAATCTTTTTGTTATCGTACATGTTTTGGGGTCTTAGAAAAAATGTACCCAGCCGTCCATCCCTTTTCTGAAGCTTTATTTCAACCATACTCTGGTGTTTAGATTTTCATTCTACCAGAAAAGAAACTCACACAGTCTTCTAACATCCCGTCTGAGTTGAGCTAAGTGCATAGTGCGCAAGTACGAATTAATTCCCTATTCTAGAGGTGTACCTAGAATGAGGAGAGCAGGTTAGACACTAAGAGTCAAACGCTGCACATTGTCATGTGAAACTCAAAGAATTAAGTCAAAGACCTGAAACTTCTAAAATTCTATTTCTCAGTGAAGTTCCTCTAAGAATTATGTGGATTAAGGTCCAACTAAGCTCCATTCTTCAATTTTATTCCAGACATAGTTTAAATGCCAATACTATCCTGAAAAATGCACATGCAAATGCAAGAAAATATGAACAATGCAAAGAGATTTTTTTTGAAAAGAAATGATGCACATGTGAAAAGAACTTCTTTGTTTTTAAACAATTTTCTAATTTTGAACTTTTTATGGATTTTTGGAGAAAAATGCAGATGTAAACGAAAAGGGTTCTTCTAATTATGCAAGCATTTATGGATTTTTGGTTTTGTAGTTTTTTTAAAGGAAAAAGGGTTAGTAAAATATATACATACAAGATTTTTTTATTTTTGTTGTTTTTTTTGTGTATTTTTTTGTGTGTTTTTGTTTTTTTGGTTGTTTTTTTGTTTTTTTTGTTGTTTTTTTGTTTGTTGTTTTTTTGTTTGTTAGTGTTATTGTTTGTTTTTTTACAAACGTGGATTATAAACACAACCCCCCCCCAAAATAAACATATTTAAAAGTATGAGCTATGTCTAAAGTATATATACAATATATACGACACCCTCTATACTTAGCTCGAACTATGTCCTCATAGTGATCAGAGAGTGAAAAAGGAAGACATAACTCGTGCTAAGTATAGAAAAGTAAAAAGACTCCTATGCTACAATGACTCAAAGAAAATATAAAAAAGAAGAGAAGTTGGTGATCCCCCCTATACTTAGGATCAAGTAATCCTAAGTATAGTAGAGTGTACAAAAGGGGAAAAATGGTGAAGAGAACGTACAGACTCAAAAATACACGATATGAACAACATCACCCCCTATACTTAGGGTAGAGTATCCCTAAGTATAGGCAACAAAACGAGTGATGAACAGGACGAATATGAACAATACAAATCATTCACCCCCTCTATACTTAGGATAAAGCACATCCTTAGTATAGTATATATACACACACGAAAAAGGAGTGAATGATAAAACGTGTGAAGAAAGAGTGAAACGAAAGGATATACAAGAGGAGTGGATGTAAAGAGGTCAAGAAGGTCGAAAGCGAACCTTCTTGCGGGACCGCTGAGGTATGGATTTGACAAGGTGTAGGTCGATATTGGGATCATCATTAAACATAAATTGAGTAGGATCAACCAAGAATGTATCCTCGGCGGTTTCAGATTATGCAGGCCTAAATCGGTTATTGGAAGTAGTGTGGTCATTTCCTGCCTGGGAAGTCTCGCCAATATCAAAGTAGAATGGTTCGAAATCATTATCAGAAAAAGTAGGATCAATTCCAGCCTGGCGAGCCTCTACCAGATCATCATATTTATCAAAAGGCCCAAATTCCTTTATAAGCGCAATAAAATCAAATTTGGCCTGATCGGTCTCATCTGAATCAGGGTGAATAGGAACAGACTCATCATTGGAAGTAGTCGAATCATGTCCGTACGATCTAGTCTCAGATTTTGCCTTCCGCTCTAGGATGTCTATCGTGTAAATTCAACGGATGTCATCAATGCATCTCCACATACAAGAAGGGAGAACTCCAAGGTCTATGCTTTTCGAGTATTCCTCCTTCAAGAGGAATTCATGGGTTTCATTATCATCCAATATATAACAAGAATCTCTGATATTATCCTTGAGGTCAAGTTCTTCAGGGTTGGCTAACACGAGCGGGCTTTCATGGGATGCAGGTCACTGGTTAATAATGGGTGTAGTGATCAACACATCGATCCCTACATTAGAACGGAAGCGAATCTCTCCTGAACCATAATCAATAACGGCTCCCGCAGATGCAAGGAAAGGCCATCCCAAGATGATTGGAGGGTGCTCCACAAGGGTGGAGGTCTCCATGGGCATTACAACAAAATCCGAAGTAAAATTCATGTCATGGATGAGAATGACAGCGTTTTCTAGAATACCCTTTGGCCTCTTGATGGATCCATCAGCATATTGAACTATTATCCTGGTTTTCTTGAGAGGCACAAGATGAAGAGACTGTACCATAGAGAATAGTATTATATTGATTGAAGAACCACCGTCAAGGAGAGTGTTATCACAAGAATAGTCAGATATGGAGAAACTCACAAGAGGTGTGGTAATGTTCCCTTTCTTAAAATACATATGTTGAGAGATGGCATAGGCAGTGGCCATGGTCAAGATGTGACGCTTAAATCTTCTCCTTCTCTTTCTCTTCTTGTGTTGAGGAGTAGATAAATCTGTCATGGCCTATTGAAGTGGGGATTTAATGATCTCATGAATGGTGGCCAACACTTCAGGTTTAGTCAATATTTTTTTGAATTTTTGAACCTCCTCCATACAAGGGAGGAGATCAGAATCAGCATATACAAGAGGATTGCCAAGAGCATTATGTATAATGGAATCCTCGGGGTCAAGATCGGGACATGTGGTGGATATATGTGTGGGTAAATGATCGAGCATTTGGGTCCTCTCCTCACAAAATGAATCAATAATGTGTCTCCCATAATCTTTTTGGATTTTTAAATTTTTCTCATTTTTTTGTATTTTGGGCGATTGTAAGCTTTCATGATTATCCTCAAGTGAATCCATATCCTAAAATAGTGGAGCAGCGTTTTGGCTCTCATTTATGATAAATAGATTGCTAATCCTCGAATTCATGTACTCCATCATCTGGTTCAATGTCTTAAATGTAGAAATCATGAAAGGTGACTCCAAAATTCCAGGATCGGGTAGGTTGAATGAGGGTGGGTGAAAATCAATGTCCTTCGATTGTTGAAATAATGTATTAGGCAGATATGCACAAAAATCAGGAGGAAAGTCCCCCTGAAAATAGGAAGGTGGATCGACTGGAGAGTATGAGGTATCCGCAAAGATCGGATTGAAATAACTCCAGTCGGCCATCTCCGAAACAAAAGGCAGGGATTGGGAGTCAAAAGATATGGAGAAAAAGGCACAAATGCACAGAAGGATCGAGTATGCACACAAGCAATAAAAAACAATACAAACCCCCAGTTCACCAACTCAACTCAAAGTGAAGACCGTGAAGGTTCGGTCAATTATCTTGTCAGTTTTAGAGTTTGGTGACGATACAATCTATCAGAGCGGTTAGAGCGAGCTGTTAGGAACCCAATTCTCTGAAGAGACTGGCCTAATCCCAAAGTTAGATCTTTCCCAACCAGTATGAATTGTGGACCTTTCACCGGCTACCCGATCAATTCAATCTGTTAAGGACGTCACAGGCCGCTTTACCGGCTACCGGAGAGATCCTCACTGGAGAACGACTAACCCAAGATAATAGTTTGAAAAGAGTTTGGGTGTGGTTCTATCTTAGTGTGAGGGACGCTCTCTCGCTCAAGCAAACCAAACAATGTGTTTATTTTAGGGTCGAGTTTTCTTTAGCAGTCCCGTATTTTAGGCAGTTGTCACTTGGTTATAATATTTTCAAAGAATCTCCTACCGATTGTCCAATTTTCTTTTTAACTTATTTGAGTGAAAACAAGGAAGGAGATCAGAAATGTCAATGCACGATTAAAAACAATGATGCATGCAAGGGTTAGAGATGCATACCTTGTCGCCAGCACTCTACATGCAAGTGATTCGGTAGACTTTAAATAAACTATCCTATATGATGCAAGTGAACTGTCCTAGATGATAGCTTCTATTAACAGGCAAGAACAAGTTAATTTGACAAAGTCCAAATTACGCTCTACTCTATAGGCACAGAAAAATTTCTTGTTTAGGGTGTTTGGACCTAATTAATTACCTGACTCAGGAAAATTAATTAAAGCAATCAAGACGTAGCTCAAGAAATCAGTGGGAAACAAAGAAAAATAAGGCGATGAAAACAAAACCGGTGAGATCCCCCAAGTGCATCATCACTTGGTGAAACAGACCCCGTGACAAATGAATGTTCGTTTACAAGAGTTCACATGGTTGAAAAGAAAAACTCTCTCTCTCTTTTTAATTTTTTTTCAATTATTTCTCCTCTTCACACGCTATCATGCAACTTAGTGAAGAATCAATCCACCTCCACGTCTCTTGGGTGCTTCAGCTCTCCTAATATCGCTCCCTTCGCTTTGCGGGCCCTCTCAAGAAAAAGAAAAGAGAATGCGTAAGAAATACAATTATCAAATATGAGAAAAAAATGAAATGAATGCAGTGGATATAAGCAATGAAGTGAATGGCAAAAAAATGTAAACAGATATTTACAACCAAGAATAGCAGGTCAAAATAGAAACCTAACTACCCTCGCCATGCCTCCCTGGCAACGAAGCCATTTTGTTATTGCAGAATTCTCGGTGGATCAGAAATTAAAGGTATGTTAAATAATTCGTTGCTATCCCCAAAAATCCCACGATAAACAAACAATTTTATTTATTATTCTTTCTACTTATTAACCTATATAGCGGACATGGTCAAACTTAGGGAGGCTATAAATCCCGAGGGTTATTCAATTATGCAAAAATCAATTAAGAGAAAACATGAATCTCAAAGGACAACTATCCTTGATTTTTGTGATTTTTTATCTTTTTAATTTAATTTTTTTAATAATTTTTTTTATTTTTATTTTCTGATTTTCAAATTTTTAAGGATTTTAATTTTGATTTTTTTTATTTCAAAAATAATATGGAGCAATATTCACAAGATCAAAAATACGCACACCAATCTCTTTTTGTAATTTTTTTCAATTTATAAAAATATTCAGAAAAATTCAGAGAAAATATTTTTGAGTTTTAAAAAGTTTTGAAACATTTTTGGAAATTTTTGTGGAATTTTCAGATGTTTTTATATATTATTTTTATAATCAAATAATGACAAAATGTGAATTGTGCACAGTCTGGATTAATTTGCAACTTAAAAATATTTTAATTGCCAAAAACCTAACAATAATTTTTATGACAAAATAGAAGCAATTATCTACAACTAGAAACTTAAATCATTATTTTTGGATTTTTGTAGAATTTTCTGTGATTTTTATATATTTTTTAGTATTTTTCATTTTTTTGGGTTTTATAAATAATTAGTGCACAAAAATTGGTTAGAAATTAGAAGATACTAAAATAGACCTACAATAATTTTTTTGGAATTTTTAAGTTAATTTTCTAATTTTGGAAAAGCAAGATATCACTATTTTCTATTTTTTTAAATATAACAAGTATGAAGTTACAGGATGAAAAAGGTAAATAATTTCACGTGTCGGGCATGTGATGTTCTGGAGAAGGGGGTCTCTTCTGTCGTTTTCAAAACTTTGGAGGGTCCTGTTGTAATTTCTCTTATTTTTTATTCACAAAGCCCCCTTGGGCTTGTTGTTCACGTTTCTCTTTTCAAAGTGGGAGAGGGATCCGCTACCTCCCCTCGGTGCGCGATGGTTGAGGTTGAGCTGGTCGAGGCGGAGCGGTGGAGAGCTTGACGGAGGGCGCGGGCTCGGCAGAGGCGGCCTGGCGGAGTTGACGGCGTGCTGCCGCGTGCGTCCGCACAGAGCGAGCGGAAGGAGAGCCGCGACATGCAGCGTAGGAACGGGAGCTTCAACGAGCACGGAGGAGCTACTGGGCGGCGGGGTCGCCTGCAGAGGAGGGCTGGTGAGGGGGGCAGTCCGCGCGCGGGGGCTGCATATAGGAGGCGCTGCGACGCCGACGAAGGAGGCCGAGGGTGGAGACGGGGAGCGGTGGTGCTGGGGCGCTAGTGAGCGGGGCCGCCACCGGTGGTGACAGGGGCCTGGGCGGTGGCCACGCAGGAGGGCCACTGGAAATTTTTTATTTTTATTTATTTTGTATTTTTATTTTTGTATATACAGAAATGATAATAAAGGAAAAAATTTTTATTGTTTTCTTTTAAAACAGGAAATGCAAACAGAGATGATGAAAGAATTTTTTGTGTTTATTTTTTTATTTGACCATGTAAAACGCAAAGGTTAGAGAAGAGCAAACAATTTTTTTTATTTTTTTATTTATTTATGCACAAAATTAGGGGCATGAATGGGGATATGGCAAAAGTGAAAGGAATCAAATCCGATTCTCCGACCACTGTGCGTGGTCGGAGTTGATAGATCGTGGGAGGTAGAAATTGAACGCGGAGAGATCAAGAGCGTGGTATGAAAAATCGAGTCGAAGCAGATCAAATCATGATGATATTAATGATATGAATAAAGAAATTGATGACGAAATAAAAGTGTGAGAAATAAAACTTCAATTAACCTAGATAAAAAAAAGAAAAATGTGGATCTCACCTTAGGAGCAGAAATGGACCGTGATCGCCTCGACGAAGGCCGACTCGCTGTCACCGGACAGCTCAGAGGCTAGGCACTTTTCTCGACAAAATTTTCTCTCAGAGATCGGGCTCCTCTCTCTAAAGATTGATTAAGTTAGAATGAGGGAGAAGGAGCCATAGAAATAGAAAAGACAGAGATGAAATTTGAATTTTTGAATTTTTTGGTGGAAGAGATAAGAGAGATGAAAATTGAAATGAGATAAAGATAAAGAGAGATAAAATTATTTACAAAATTATCTATTTTTTTTGTATTTTCGTTACTTTATTTATTTGAATTAAAAAATGATATTTTTTTATTTTTTATGGTGGTTAATTAAAAATAGCAACTATATACGTATACTATATACATATATGACATTATATACATGGGTAAATGAGCAAATTAGATTCTTCTTTTTATATTAATTATATTTAATTGATTTTTTTTACTTTTTTAATAACTAGTAAAAATATTTACAAATACATACAAATACAAAATGTACAAAATACATGGGAAAATTGCACAAACCACCTTAGAAAACTGACTTTTTACTCGTAACTCCAAAAATTATGAAATCACAACCATTTTAAAGATAATTTAATTTAAAATCTAATGGAAGTGAGATTGGTCCAATTTGAGTTCTTATGGAGCCAGAATTGGTCTTTCAATTACTGCTTAGTGGCTTTTTCTAAGTGTGGTTACTTTTATTCTGTACATGATTTAATTATGCAGTTATTTTTATTAATTAGATGACATTTTTATTTACAACTTTGGTTTTGGAAGTTATTTGATTTGAGGTCAATTATGGTACAAATAAAATAGTGTCAGTTCAATACAGATATATACAAAATAAGTGAGAAGTATTTACAACAACATAGACATTTTTTTTTCGATTTTCTGCTTAAGGACCCTATCTCCCCCTACTTTATTCCTAGTCGATCAGGTCAAATCTTGACCTTCTCTCGGGGTTCGGGTTAGCTTGTATACAATCTTCCTTTTTTATATTATTTTCTTTATTTTTCCTTTCTTTCTTTCTTTCTTTACTTATTTTAGGTTAAAATGGTATACAAATATATAATATTTACACAGATACAAGTTAGTAAGAATATGGAGTTAATGTTATATGCAGGTATTTTATAAGGGATTTTAAGCTAAAATAAATAAATAAAGATGATGAATCGCAGATTCATCAGTAGGACACATGGTTCTATTGATGAGGTACACGATGATGATAGTCCTCCGCAAAAGGTACGATCTTTACATGATATTTACGAGTCTACCTCTGCACTTCTAGTTGTTGAACCAGTTTCATATGAAGAAGAATGTGGAAACGTAGAATGGGAGAAATCAATGGAAGAAGAAATACATGTTGAATACATGCTATTGAAAAACATGATACATGGGAGCTGGTAGATTTACCTGAAGGAAAAATCCCTATTGGTGTGAAATGGGTTTACAGAGTCGAGTATGATGCAGATAGGCATATCAAAAAATATAAAGCAAGGCTTGTCGTTAAGGGATTTGCACAGTAAAAAGGGATTGATTTTTCTGAAACTTTTTCTCATATTTCTAGATTTGAAACGATTAGAATGTTATTAGCATTATCTGCACATATGAGGTGGAAGGTTTATCAATTTGATGTCAAATCAGCATTTTTAAATGGCTCATTATATGAAGATGTGTATATTGAGCAACCATAAGGATTTATTGCTCATGGCGAAGAAGAAAAAGTGTACAAGCTTAAGAAAGCTCTTTGTGGACTTAAGCAGACACCGAGAGCATGGTACGAGAGGCTCAATAATTATCTGCATCAGAAAGATTTTCATCGCAGCGAAAATGAGCCTACTTTATATGTTAAGACGAAAGGTGAATTTATTCTCATAGTCTGCGTGTATGTTGATGATATAATATATGCAGGTTCCTCTGAAGAATTTATTGCAGAGTTCAAATCAAACTTGATGAATTAATTTGAAATGTCATATTTGAGTATTCTACTTTTTTCGAGCTCCAAGTTATGCAAACAGATGAAGGTATATTTATCTATCAAGTAAAATATACCTTGGATTTGCTTGCAAAATTTCATATGCAGAATTGCAAGTCGTCATGGACACCTATGAATGCAAATGAAAAATTAATCTTTAATGATTGAACCGCAAAAGCATATGAGTATTTATTCAGCAGTTTGGTTGGTAGCTTGATGTATTTAACGTACATTCAGCCAAATATCATGTTTTCAGTCAGCTTGATATCCATGTTTATGCATAATCCATCTATGCATCATTTTGGTGCAACAAAGCGAATACTTCGTTGTATCCGGGCAACAAGCAATTATGGGATTTGGTATAAATCACTCTCTGATTTTAATTTAGTTGGTTTCATCGATAATGATTGGGCTGGATGTGTAATTGAAAGGAAAAGCACAAGTGGATATATTGTTAATTGTGGATCATGTGCAATTTCATGGAGCTCGAAGAAGCAAGCCACAACAACATTATCATCTTCTGAGGCGGAATATATTGCCGCTTCTGCAGCAACTTGTCAAGCTATCTGGATGCGAAGGATTATGGAGGACATGAAGCAAACTCAAGCTCGTGCAATAAAAATCTTCTACAACAACAAGGCGACTATTTTAATGACACAAAATCCGATGTTTCATGGACGGACCAAACACATCGAATCCATCATCATTTCATCAGAGATTATGTCAACGAAGGAGTTATCGAGATGGAGTATTGTTCTACTACAAAATAAGTTATTGATGGCCTTACGAAAGCATTGCCTCTCTACAAGTTCGTAGAGTTCCGAGCCAATCTTGATATTTCGGATTTTGCATCAAAGGGGAGTATTAAAAATTGATGCAAAAAGCTCTTTTTCTATTTTTTGTTTTCTATTATTTTTTTGTTTTAAATGTTATTTGCTTTTTTTTATCAAGTTTCAAGTAGTGGGCCACATTTTGTGTAAGTGGGATGTGGTGTGCGTTGTGGAAAGAGTTGTATGTAGTGGGAAGTTTTAGATTCTATTTTTAGAATCCGAGTTGTTATTTAAGTGTGTGGTGTACGAGTGTTGTTGTGTGTGTGCTAAAGATTTTTTTGTTCCCATGTCCACCGTTAATAGAGTTGAAAGTTTTCTATTTGTGCCCTCTGTTTTTGATATTTTTAGTGACCGCCCCAAATATTTGTGTGTATTTTCCAACACCTTTGATGGCCTCCAACCCATCACGCATGTTCCATTTTTCGTATACTTTTTTTTTCTGATCTAAGTGCATTATACAACAGTTGCACCTTACTTACTGTGCATTGCTGCAAGGTATTTGATGATGAAATGAGGACACTAGTTGCTAAAAAACCTAGAAGGTCGAGGAATCACAATGCACCCAGGAACTAATTTGTCTGAGTTGAGTAAGACATGAATGGCATAATAGTGCTTACAGACAAGGGGAAAGAATTCATAGCAGATGTTTTCTTAATTGCAACTAGTATATTTTTGCTAGTGGCTATTAAGTTATGAAGATGTGATATATATGATATTGGGTATAGATGCATTTTAGTCCTGACAAATCTGTATTTAAGTCGTACTACATTTTAGTATTCAAACCAGATGTTAGCAAGATTTTATTTAATAAATATGGACAACCAGTTCAAACTGTTCCACCGATGTGCACTTTTGAACATTAAGTTCATTCTTGGTTTTTTAAGTTCCCCCGTTGGGCATGATTTATGGAATGTATTAGTGCCCGGACATTGGACTGAGCACTTAAGAAGTACATCTTGGGGCAATATATAACAAATGGCAATGTTTAAGAAATTTATGAGCAAGTTGTAACATAGTCCAATGTCATGGCACTATACACATTTGGAGGAAGAAGGAAAGATGGAACAGTCTCCTGATATTTAACTTGTGCAGCTAGAGGCCACTCCCATTGAAATTGCGTTCTTTAGTACCTTTGAACATAGAGTACTCTGGAAAAGTCATCGATGTTCTTCCTTTTAGAAAATTAAATTTCAACAGATGCCCAAATGTTCTAGGGATCTTAAGATGTTGGAATATAAGATGAAAAACTGTGTGGAAATGGTAGCAAGAGGGAGTTAATATCATACCTCTAAGATCTCGCTACCTCGGTTTCTCCTCCTATGGAGAACATCGCAGTTAGTGCTCCGATGGCAATGCAACACCACACACGGGGATGCCTTGGACTTCCTCTACCCAGAGATGGTCTTGGTCGTCGATCCGAGGTGCTTCAGTGGTGCTCCGATGAGGGGAGAAGAGGAGGATGGGAGGAGGAAGGGATGGAATCTTGAGTTGGGCATTTTGGAGGAGAAGGGGATGGGTTATAAGGTCTTAACCTGGATTCGGATCCAGGTTCGAATCCAAATATGACATGGACCCCTTCTCGTTAAAGAAGCCGTAACTCAGGCTCTTGAAGTCGGATTTTTGTGTACTTAATCTCATTGGAAAGCTATCGACAAGCTCTACATAATGGATTATTCAAATACTTTTTTTGGATATTGGAATAGAAGAAGATTTGCAATTAAACCCAGATCCATCTGAATTTTACGTTTAAGTCCCTGCTCAGATTTTGGGGTCTTCACAATAAGTATTAATAGGTGAATAAAAATAGTCTTTTAAAATTATTTTGTGATTTTTTGGTATTCGAATTTATAAATAGTTAGAAAATATGTACAATAGGCAAGGTATGTCTCTTGTAGCAATGTAACATCACACCTCTACTTCTGCAAAAGAGATCTGATGGACCTCTATTTCTCTGGATCAACCCATTGATGAGTACATATTCGGATACTCTAAAATAGGCTCGTCGTAGTACAATCGAATACAGACATATCAAAAATCGAGCGAGAATCTCTGCGAGGATTGACTCGGTCTAATTTCTCCTGGATATGTCCTGGGTCGAACACATGGACACAACTTATTAGGCTATATAATTAGCTCCTAAGATTGGTGATTGCCTGCTTTATGAGGCCGCCTAAGATTAATCTATGCACAATACAACAAAAAATGCATGCACGATTTTTATGGACTTTTTCAATGAAGATTATGTTTTGCTACAAAATGATCACAAATGCCAACACATCACAAGATATACAAAAGTATACAATTCTCACAGTTAATCACCTGAATTAATGAGTGATCCAATTTATTTATTCAAACATCCAATTATGCAAATGGCATCTTATTCACCATGTCATGTATTCTTGTGTTAAAGAAATGTGTCACTTACTCAGGTTCTTAATCACTTACCTCATTTAGATCCTTAAAGCCACACAAATTAAGAAATTAATGGTCAACATTTATAATACAAAGATCTTGATCTAGCACTATTTAATGGAGACAAATCAAGGGCTGAAGGACACATTAAACTAAGTAACAAGGGAATGAATGCTTAATCAATCAAAGTTCAAGGCGAACATAGATCTCTAATTTTAGTTCATTTTTGTCAACACAACAGATATAATGGTTTACCACATTAAAGAGCACGAAAATATCTTTTAAGATCCACCAATTTCATTAAATTCGGATAAAGGATATAAGAGTTATTAATCCAAGAAGCCAGGGGCCTAGTTACAATAAAAACAAAACCAAACATCATGAAAAGGTCCAAAAAATGGACTAAAATGCAATAGACGAAGACCATTTGGGTATACAAGGTAAATAATATGCTCAAGGGTATAAAAATAATTGCAAGAAGATGGCTAGGCTTATAGGAAATTTTCCCGAGCGCAACTGCTTTACATGAGTTGGACCTAATTGTAATGATGGAATATTTGGGGTGGGACACTTGAATGGTTGGGAGCGCTCATCATTGGTGGAATCTCTTTTGAATGTTACTTTGTAGTATAAGAGCTTTTTCTGTCATCCTTATTTTTATCTAATGTTGTCTTGATCCAATACTTTTACCAAGTTTGCACACACTGATCAAAATTTTTATTTAATTTCATTACACATTGCACTGAGGTCAATATATCAAAATAGTATAATAATTTAGTTCTTATACTGGCTAAAGTTGCCGACTCTTAGGTTTCATGAAGCCTTCATGTATTTTATCCCATCCTCGAGTATCACAAAATCAGGTCCAAACTCAAATCTCACATTCCAACCCTCTAGTAAAACCTTAACTCATCTCGTCATAACAGTAGTCGTGCATGTGATGTGTTGATTATATTCTTGAGGTAGAGACTAAGTATGCAATATAGCACACATATCTTTCAAACTATGGAAATGCGAATAATTAAGTCATAGACCCAAATAACTAAGGTTGGTTAACTCTCAATTATAAGACCTCAAAAACCAAGTGTTAAACTTTACAAGTCTTGTGTGAATGTGTAAGTGTCAGAGACTAAACCAACTTATTAGTTAAATTTTTTCTTTTTTGTATGTATATAACAAATAAGGTGTTAGGACAATGTTTACCCTTTCCAAAATAATTTGTAAAATATTTTTAGAACCCATGGCAATTATATATATATATATATATATAATTTTTCAAAACATTTTAAAAATCATTTTTACAAGTCATTTTTAAAATCCCCATACACATAACCCTTAATAATATGTAAAACATGTTAAAGTACGAACTATATATAAAGTATATATGCAAATATGTATGTAAACCCCCCTAGAGTGAGCATGTGCTTTGTCCTCATGATACAAAATGAAATTAAAGTCATTGCTCATACTAAGCATAAAGAGGAGTAAATATACAAGGAGAGAAGCTAATACGACACCCTATACTTAGGATTTAAATAGCCTAAGTTTAGGATAGGATCACTGAGGGTATGGGTATAATGAATAGATTAGAATGATGATGATAACAAGGGCTCAACCTCCAAAGGGTCGAGGGAAAGAATTAGGAGACCAAAAATAATCTACAAATAATAGCAAGGGTTCAATCTATTCTTAGACTGTAAACTAAGTCAGGAGTGAGTAGCTACAAGAGAGGTAACCTAAGATCTAAAAGAATGAACAAATCAAGTGTGTGTGTTTGTATATGTAAGAAAGAATGAGTGAATATTTCTTGGTTGTTGAATCTGGATGTTGCATCTACATGAATAATGTGTTGGACATGCGAGCCCACGGCGAGCCATTTCGCAATAATTGTTATTGCAAATATCATTCCCTAATCTAAAATGAAGAGTAACTAATTTTCATAATAGATCCCTTAGTACAATTAGGGTTATGTACCATGGCCATATTAATGATCATACAATTGTTGATTCAATTGTTGAATCATAGAGGTTGGTGCTTGGATGAATATCTAAAGAGTTATATTGAGGACTCATAAAGAACCGGCAAATGGTTATTAAGAGATGATCTCCGGCCTGAGTAGGAGGTGGAAATCCTTTCTCTAATGGGCAGATATGTAATCGACCTCTTCATGTAGGCACTTTGCATAGGAATAGTGATTTATAGGTGTTAGATAAGTTAGGTTAAAGAGTTGACTTAACAAGATCGAGATAACCGAAGACTAATGTCGTATGATGTCATGATATAGGCATGCATCCTCTGACCCTAGACATATTTGTTAATATATGTCTAAGTATGTACAGTTGGCATACCGGTAGGTTGATGGCCTAACCAAGTTGTATACACTGGCGTGCTGGTGTGCATACAAAGATATATGAGTAATACGATCTTCCGAAGGCATCATACAGCTTCATCTACTGAACCTAAAGTTTTGAGCTCACTCATGATATATTGGGAACGATCAAATTCCGTGCACGGTTCTTTCACTTTTGAAGCTTGATAGAATTTATATGTTTGATATATGATTTTGGAAAGCATAGGATCGATACCTGGGTATGATATATGCTTTTGGAAAGTATATGATCAATACCAACTCCCAATGATCAAATGAGAAACTTAATGAGTAACCGTGAAGGAGACATTCTATTGGTATACCAGTACAAGTTTAATATTGGTCTTTCGGTATGCAGGATGCACAAGTATTAGAAATACATGAGGGCGATTTGATCAATAAATGATTGTATAGCCATGACACTTACATTTCAAAGGAGTGATGAAACATGTCTGGATTTTAGTAACTCCTCTCGTTGAGAAGTGATCTCATCTTAGTTCAAATGTTGGACAATGATCTGAATGTGATTCAGATGCAATGAGAAGATTAGATTTACAGCTTTGACATAATCAAACATCTGTGGGAGGTCCCCGAGATCTGGATTTGAGATGTGATCTCAATATCCAAGTTACTATACATGGAATGTACAATCGCCTCGTCCTTATCTCCATGTATCGGCAGAGGAAACACATTATTTTTGAAGGAGTTCAAGAATTATTCCATTGTTGACAATGTAACCGAGCATTGAGTAAAATGGATAAGTAAATGTTATTTAATTATTATAAATAATTTGAATGTGATTTATATTATTTGGGCTCATGAGAATAGACATTTGTGATGATCAAACGTGATTTAATTATCAAAAATGTGAATAATGTGGATAACACTATCCATATTATTCATGGATATTATAAATGTGATTTCTAACATGTTAGAGAGCGATAATTGTAATTCTTATTTGTTAATTAATAGTTGATGTGAATTAGATTAACATTGGACAATAAATTGTAAATGCAATTACAATTTATTTTGGATGTGTGAATATGATACACAATTATCAATGGCGTGATTGTAATTATCACAAAAAATTGGAATTATTTTGGTGAATAATTTTGCAAAAAAAATTGTTGTATATGTGGAGTATTATGTCATATAAGACCTCATAATAATAGGAATGAGAGAGCATCTTTTCCATACATAGAGTGGTCAACCAATTTGGGCTCTCCAAGTTGGTGGCCATCCATCCTATACATAGATGGAGGCTTGCTCTCCTTCCAATAATTCCATGTTTGTTGCTTTTATTTAAATTGAAATATATTGATTGATTTTCAATATATTGAATTTATTTTAAATACAACAATTTATTATTAAATTTTTGCAATAAAATCATGTCCATTAATTGAAATCACAAATCAATTTCAAGCATTGATTTTGTGAGCACATGGATTGTGATCCATGAACATCAAAAATTGTATAAATAGAAGGGTAACCCTATCCTTTTATTTTACAACATACACAATGTGAAACACAACATCTCTCTCTAATTTCTCATGGACGTCCCCTCTCTATCTCAACAATGTGGTCATCCACTTGTTGAACTAGAGATCTTCGTATCCGTCTCATCGTCGCTATGCTGCCGGATCGATTGCTTATGTATATCCGTCTCCTTTGGTGCGCCTTTCTCGTGAAGAAGATGTCAAATATCATGTGATGAGATCAAGAGATTCGTCGCTTGGATCACCAACATGGATTGCGAGGAGCATGCATTTCATCAACGTGCTCGCTAGCGTCTCCTTTTTTGGATAAGACTTGAGATAGGAGGTCTCTTCCTTTAAAGAACTGATGGCAACCATGATTTTATAGGTAACCTTAATACTTATTGGTGGTTTAGATTAAACGAACTGAGAAGTGTTCTCGTATCAAGTGGTTTCATTGTTTAATTTTTTTAAATTCGACTGCCTCGAGCAACCGGTACGATTAGTCGCTCCCGATCGCATATGATGTGATCTGCACGCTTCTGTGATGTGCTTAAGGATTTCTCGATATCCTTCAAGTGGTATCAGAGACATAGGTCGTATGTTTCAGATATGATCCATAAACATAAGAACATAAAGGCATAAATTTGTTTTGCAGTTTTTCATCGTATTGCCCACAACCTATTTTATGTGATTTTCTAGCCCTATTTTAATGCATTTAAACTCAAAGTTATCATTGAATTATGCTTCCAATTAAATAAGGAAACAGTGGGACTTGAGTTTGCGTGATTTGGAATCTGTTTGCTCAAGTTATGATCTTTTTAGTGAACATGTATCCACGTAATTAAAAAGTTAATTGTGATTTTAATTCACCTAGAAAAACATGAACATCACTTGGGTTATGTTGTAAATCAAATTTCCAAAATAAAGAAACTTAGTTTGTGTGATTTGGATTTTATTTGATCGAGTTATGATAATTTTAGTAAGTATGGGTCACTACTGGAAATAACATATTTGATCATGAACCTTGTGATTGTCATTAAATTAAATTTATGGAAATTAATGGTTAATTTCTAGAAATAATTATCGACTAATATTTTTGAAACATTTAATTATGATGATTATTTATTTTAATGGCATTATCTTAAACAAAAATGATAAGATAATTGATGTTGATCACACTTGGTTACATCAATTCCAACAAATATAATTGCTTGAATAGGATTGGGAATTTGTTTGGCAAATCTCTTTACAATATTAATCAAATATTATATGGTATAACTTCGGTTGAAATAATGTTTATCATCTCAAATACAAAATGATCAAATCGCATTATCCTGACCTGAGGCGTATATGGTGTCTAGTCGGGGATCGTTGGGGTAGCAGGTTGCTTCATGAGCGGTCTGTCCCACTCCTGTCAATACCAACCATGCAAATGAGTAAGGACAGAATAATGCTTGAAATGATCATGATATATTTTTTAATTATTAAAATTTAAATAATATATATTTTGAGATTATATCATCCTTAAAGTAACAATTAAAAAAATTGTTTGTTGGTTGATTGATTGGATTGATAATTTATTTAATATGTTAAATTAATTAGATCCAATTGAAATTAAACTCTCTATTATGAATATTGTAGTATTTCCCTTGGAAGAATTATTTGTGTGAATATGATTCATAATAAATAATTAGAATTTGAACATGATATGGAGGATCACAAAAGTGACATCCTCGGTCTTCTGTCAAGGAGAAGGGTTCCGTCGCTAGGGATTATATGTAGGAGACGTCTGCCGAAAGTGATAGCTCATGCATACAAGAGAATCTGGATCAGGCTCTTTGCTTCTCGAAAGAGTAAGGTCGTATGCGTAGTAAACCTATATTGGTTCCTCGTATTATTGGGGCAATATTGGAATATGCATAGCGAATGTTATTCTAGTTGACAGTTGGTTCAATTAGCAATAGGTCAACATCACCTTTGGTGTGGTGGCCCCGAGTCTTAAAGGCCGAATTGGGAAATGCAAGTTGGACTTGCAAGGCAGAATGAATTCCCGCTTCTTTTTATCCGAGTTGCAGTTACTCATATTATTGGGATGTAATAAAGATAAAAAAGAAGATCCCAGATCTTGCTTGAGATATAATGGTAAGTATATCTCTTACATTGAAAGTGATTAAGGGAATGAACTTTCAATGTTAGCAGGGCAAGACAACATTAAAATAAAAATTCCTAAATCAAAGTAAAATGTGTATTTATGAAAATTTCTTATTTCAGATAATTCTTATTAATCCCACTTAATACTATACTCAATACTAACTAGTAATATCTCATGAATTGGATTCATGGTAAAGATAATGTACTTGCACTTGGACACATAATGTATGTGGTTGCAATGTGCAAGTTTCCTCATAATAATGATGAATGATAATCAAATTGACAATAGGACAACAACCTAGGGTTTGTGTGTCTCTATAGTCTTGATTTCTCATCGAGTGTGCTTTGGAAGTATCATGTCGATGATAATCGTAATTGTCAAATAATCCTTATGAAATCTAAGAAGATGTTTCATCATACATATGTGCTATCGACATTTAGTCATAAATGACATAGTTCACTACATTATGCAGAATGGTGGCTCGATAAGGGATGATGTATTCAAAATGTTTGAGTACCTTCCTGAACCAGAGTCTTTTAGAGTTTTGATGAATGTAGATATGACGAGTGTCATCATTGTACTATCTATACTGAAGTCATTCATGAAGCTTCATAAAATTCCTATTGTATGAATTGAATGAAGCGTGTATAAATGTTGAAATACTCTTATATTGAAATCCTTTGAATTCAACACAAGAGATCCTTTGTCTTAAGCAATGGTTGTTTATATATGAAGGGGACGTAGTAGAAGCATGGGTCGGACCCAAGTTAGAAGGAAAGTCAAAGAGTTGACTGTACCTCTATGGTTTCTAGACATATGACGTACAAAGAGTTGGATGAGTGCCAATACTGCAATAAGCCGATGTATTGATAGTATGATTGTCTAGACTTTTCAAGATCCTAAGAGAAGGACTCAGATAGTGCATCAGCATAATATGCATCAACATATCATCATTGAAATGGACTTACTTATTAGATAAGATCAAATTCTTGCAATTGTATCTCATTCTTCTAATAAAACTTGCAATTGGTTGCATATGTTTTTTAGAAGACTAGAAAATTCTTGAGGTTTAATAGTCATCCATATGGATGTTGATGCAATTGTTGCTGCAATCTTTATTAGATCGATAGACTTTGTATTTTCAGTAGGAAAGCCCTTAGACTTAGAGAATGCCTCTATGACCTAGATATTAGAATACACTCACTTTTTATTTCTAAATGTTGGAAATAAGCATGAATTCTATAATAGACCTATCATAAAGAGTTATGATGGATATATTTCAGATAGTAATATGATATCTAGAGGACTCTACTAAATTAGAGTATTAATGAATGGTTCATTAACATTTCTAATACTGGAATTTAAACTTTTTAAGATCAATAGGAGGATAGAGATCATTTGACAATGATCTTGAATTAAGACTTGGACATATGCCTGTTGATGAGATCGATAGACTAGTATGAGATGAACATTTAGAATGTCTAAAATTTCAAATCTCACATAGTTGTGAATATTTTATTCAAAGTAAAAATGTCCAATGCACCCTTCTCTGGGTATGGTGTAAGATGTCAAGGTATTCAAGATCTCATACATATTGATGTATGTGGATCATCTGTATCATAATAAATATTGATGATATGTGATATCATTCGGTGATTATTTGTGATATGAGATTTCTTCCCTTCACCATATAAACCTTTGAAATGTTTGAAGATTTCATATTTTTTGTTTTAGAATCAAAGTCTGAAGGAATATGAAATGAATTTGATCTAACCAAAGTAGCAACTACATATTTTATTAATTCAGTGAATACTTTATGGAGACGGGAATATCATTCCTTTCACCCTCCTCCTAATACACATAAACTCAAGAGAGGTGTAGGGAGATGCAATTGGATCATGCTTGACCTGATTTGATAAATGATTAATATTAGCATAATTACCTCTTAGTTTCCAGGTGTATATGTAGTAGAAAGTAATATATATCCTTAATAAGTTTATATGCAAATCTAAACCTGAACATCTGCATAAGATATGGTTTGGAACCTAGCCTAGTGTTGGACAAGAGTATTTAGAGTTGCTTGGTCCATAACTTTGTCATGGATGCAAGTAAGCTAGAATTTAGCACCAGAGAGTGTTGCTTCATTAGGAAATAAAGGATGGTATTGCATACCAACTTTATTACCATGAGAATCTCAAATGATTTAATATCTGATAATGTGATTCTTAGAGGATGTCTTTCTTGAGAATCAAGCTAAAAATGAAGTAAAGGAACTCATTGAATCTTGAGAAGATAATGAGGCTCCTGAAATTGGAAACTAAAAAGACAATTAAATATGAAACACTCGTACCTCTTCAAAATTATTTTAAGGATCGATTCCATGTGTAAGATAAAGATAACAATGGTCTGACTTCATATGATGAAGTTTATGAGGATCACGAAATGGAAAGATGGATGTTAGCGATAAAGTTTAATATAGACATCATATACAAGTGTTGTATATGGACTATGGAGGATCCACCTATATGGGTAAGACCTTTTAAGGTGTAAATGGATCTTCAATAGAAAGAGGGAACCTGATTAGAAGGTAGAGACCTTCAAAGCGCGACTCGTATCCATGAGCTACACACTGAAGAGAAGACATCGCTTGCGATGAGACTTGCTCTTCAGTGAATATTCATAAACCCATCAGAATATTGCTAACTATAGCTACAAAACTTGACTGTGACATCTTCAAGATGGAAGTCAATATTGCATTCCTCTATGAATACCTCTCTGAGGATATTCATATGAAGTAGCCCCATAGCTTCATAATTGAGGAAAGCAAGGTGTGCAAGTTGAAGAACTCCATCAGTGGACTCAAATAAGATTCATGTAGTTGGAACATTAGATTTGATGAAATTATAAATCTTATGATTTTAGATGAAATATTTATGAACTATGTGAAGCTTAGTGGGAGTGCTATTGTGTTCATCGTGCTAAATGTAGATGAAATCTTAATCATTTGGAACGATATGAGGATACGAAAAATTGTTTTATGATCTCGTTGTTCCATAACTTGAGATGAAATCTCAAGGATATCTCTTTGATCTTAATTCTGCGATTGTTTAGAAACAAAAAGAAGAGGACATTGGAATAGTCACATTAGTGGTACACCTTGGACATATTCCATTTTTTGGGAAAATCCCAAGGAAGGCTTCTTTCTCTTAAGATATGTTAATGATCTATCTGAAGGGATAGCATCTCAAAGAGTTTAGGATGTGAATACCAAAGCTACTTGCCCTAGTGCATTAGCTATGGGAAGCTCTGTGTATTCTAGATGTGTATGAAAGCCAGATGTCTGCCATGTAGTGGGAGTAGTAAGCTATTACTAATCCTACTCTGAAGATAAAACACTTCATTGCCATAATAAAAACACCTTAAAAAGATGAAAAGATTTTTTATAGTGATATCAAAGTCATATCATCAAGAATTAAAGATTTTATAGATAGTGATCTAAAAGATCTTAAGTACAGGTGCCTTACAAGACTTGAGACTCGGTCTTAGTCTTAGGAGATAGAGATCTCCATGACTAAGGGTATTCTGATAAGGATAATAGAAATTACATATTGGCTATAACGATTATTAAGTTGTAGTATCAAAGACACTATAACTACTTTAACAAGATTGAGTATTTGTTACATAAGACACAACATTCGCATTGGATGTGAGCACTGTTACTAGGAGATAAGCAAGTACCGTAAAAGGACTTGGTGTAGTCTCTAAAGAACAGAGTGATTGATCAGCATACCTAGCTATTTTTCTTGCTAGACTATAATTGTGACATGAGTGTGGGTTTAAAGATTAGCCCGCTAATGGCTCTTTGGGCTAGTGGGAGATTGTTTGGACATGCGAGTTCACGAAAGCCATTTTGCAGTAATTGTTATTGCAAATATCATCTCCTAATCAGAAATGAAGAGTAACTAGTTTGCATAATAGGTCCCTTAGTACAATTAAGGTTATGTACCATGGCCAACTCAATGACCATACAATAGTTGATTCAATAGTTGAATCATAGAGGCCGGTGCTTGTATGAATATAAAAAGAGTTAGACTGAGGACTCATCAAGTACCGTCAAATGATTATTAAAAGATGATCTCCAGCCTGAGTAGGAGATGCCAATCCTTTCTCTAATGGGTAGATAGCTAACCGACCTCTTGATGCAAGTCCTTGATGAATCTGCATTTTATCATCATTATTCATTTATTTTAGCTTATAATCCCTTATAAAACACATGTATATAATACTAACTCTATATTCTTACTAACTTGCATCTGTGTGTAAATATTGGACACTTATCACTATTTTAACCAAAAATAAATAAAGAAAAAAAGGAAGGAAAAATAAAGAAAAGAAAAAAATGAAGATTGTATATATGTAATAGATACATGCTAACACGAACCGTGAGAGAAGGTCAAGACTAGACCTGATCGATCAGGAATAAAGTAGGGGGAGATAGGGTCATTATTCAGGAAATCCAAACAAATTTGTGATGTGTATGTTTGTACAAGTACACTTTTTTTTGTACATAAATTGACCTCAAATAAAATAATTTTCAAAACAAATTTGTAAATAAAAATATTTTCTAAATAATAAAAATGTTTGCAAAATAAAATCATGTACACAATAAAAGCAACCACACTTGGAAAAAGCCATTAAGCGATAATTAAAAAACCAATTCTGGCTCCATATTAACTCAAATTGAACCAAATTCATTTCCATTTTATTCTAAATTAAATTATCTTTAAAATTTATGATTTCATAATTTTTGAAGTTACGGTTTAAAAATCAGTTTTCTGAGGGGTGTTTTGTGCAGTTTTACCATTTACTCATATATATGGTATTTTAAATATTTTTACTAATTATTTAAAATAATAAATTAAAAAAATAAAAAAATTAAAATTAAAAAAAAACTAATTTCCATATTTATCTATGTATATAATGTACCATATGTATATAGTTGCTATTCTTAAATAACCACCATAAAAAATAAAAAAATAAAATTATTTATTCAATTTAATTAAGTGACGAAAATACAAAAATAATTATTTGTGTAAATTTTTTTAACACTAATCTCTTTATTTATGTTTATCTCATTTCAATTTTTCCCCTTATCTTTATAACTTTTCAAATTTTGAATTTCAAATTCTTTTCTTGCTATTTATATGGCTCCTTCTCCCTCATTTCATCTGGATCAATCTTTGGTTAGATGAGCCTTTTCTCCAAGAGCTATCTTGTCGTAGTGAGGTGCCTAGAAACCAAGTCATCTGGTGACAACGAGTCGGACTTCGTTGAGACGATCACGGTCTTTTCTGCTCCTAAGGTGAGATCAATTTTCTCTTATTTTTCATTTAGATTAACCTTAGTTTAATATTGCGCATTTTAATTTTATCATCATTTTTTTATTTAGATCTTAGAATCCATTATCATGATTTGATTCGCCTGATTTGATATTTCATCTCATTTTCTTGATCCTATCGCTTCACGTTCTACCTCCACGATCTCTCCCCTCCGACCATGCACGGTGGTTGGAGACTCGGTTCCATCTGCCATTTTTCTTAGAACCGCACTCATTCACATATTTTATTATATTTTTTATTTTTTCTTTCTGGGTAATCATGCCCGCGTCCTAATTTATTTAATAATAAAAAAATAAAAAAATATTTTCTTTTCTTTCTAATATTTGTTTTGCAGGATAAATAAAAAAGTTATAAAAATTAAAAATAAAGTTGGAGCCATTTCTGTTTTTTCTTAAAAGAAATAAAAAATTCTCTCTGTTTCTGTGTTTATATTTTTAAAAAAAATTGCCAGCGGTACGCCATCGCGGCTCTGTCGCCCGAACCGCCCACTGTCGGCAAGCATCCCCGCTGCGCTCCTCCACGATCGAGCGTGTGTCTCCCAGTCCCGACCAGCCCCTGCGCATGACATGCCACCACGCGAGCTCAACCGTCCTTTGCTGCAAGCCACTGATCAACCCAACGGCCGACGCCAACCACCAAGCACAACTCCACCGATCTGTGGCAGCCCCTTCCCTTATTGCCACCAGACCGCCCGTCGCAGCCCCCCTCTTCGCCAGCAGCCCAAACCTCCATGTACAGCCTCCGTCACCACTACCATCGTCATCTCTGTTCGCCGCCACATCCACACGAAGCAGCGCCGTCAGTGTCTGAAAACCCGTGCCTCCGTACGCAGAAACTCCCACACCTGCATATCCAGTCGCATCCCTTCACCGTTCACAAGCTGCATAGCCGACGCCGCCCTCGATCAACGAAGAACATAACGACGACCCCTTTGGAGAAGGGACAAACAAAAAGTCCTAATTTTTGAGCGAATTACACATTCTCCCCCGAGTTTCTGATAATTTGCAAAGCATCCCACATAGTACACGCATGTACGCATTTATTGGAAAAATTGCATGAGAACACCTAAAAGTTTTAGTAATTGCAAGGAAACCCCCGTATATAGCCAATCATGTGTGGAGTACGTTTATTTGGGTAATTTGTAGTTCTCTACCGGTTATTTTATTGTCTATTATTTGTTAATGCAAAAACATTGAACATTTGCATTTTAGTCCATGTTATCCCACCTATTTATTTTGCATGTTCTTTTTATTGAAATAAATGTTTTCATTACGCTAAAAAATTTACAAAAATTTGTATATATTGTTGTTGTATTCTTCTTCATTGTATATAAATTTCATTGCATTTTTTTCATTTATTACTATTAAAAAAAATAGTGTCATTTTCTCTTCCTAAAATTCACAAATTCATAAAAATCGAATATTCTCTTAAAATTCCAAAAAATTAGTTTAGGTGTCTTTCATTGTCTTTTAATTTATGTACAAATTGTGTGCATTAAATCTTTTCAAAACCCCAAAAAATTAACAATGTCAAAAATCTTAGAAAAATCACAGAAAATTCTATCACTTCTTGTTTGTAGATATTTGTCTATATTTCAGCATAAAAATATTCTCCAGGAGTTTTCGGGATATTTTAAGTTGCAAATTACTCCAAGCTGTGTACTGTTAATCATTTTTTCTACTGATTGATTTTTAGAAAATAACAAAAACATCTGAAACTTCTACAAAAATTCCCAAAAACATTTCAAATCCTTTAAAATCCCTAAAAAATTTCATTGGATTTTTCTGAGCATTTTTTACTATTTTGAAAAATACAAAAAGAGTATGGTGTGTGTATTTCTTTACTTGTGCATATTGCTCCTTATTTGAAAATAAAAAAATTGTAAAATAAAATCAATAAAAATTTGAAAATTAGAAAAAAAATAAATTAGAAAAAAAAATTAAAAAGACAAAAATTCACAAAAACCAAGATAGTTTGCATTTGAGATTCCCTTTTTCTTTTAATTGATTTTTGATTATTTGAATAACCCTAAGGAATTGTGGCCTCCCTGAGTTTGATCACGTTGCTATACAAGTAAATAAGTAGTAAAAATTTCTTTCGCTTCATTATTCTCTTGTAATTATTTTTGTGGCTTGAGAAAGAAAAAAATGTTTATTTGTGCCGGGAATTTCAGGGATCACAACGACAACTTCATATCCATTAATAATTATCACTCCTCAAAAATTCTCACCCAATAAAATGGCCTTGTTGCAGGGGGGCACGACGAGGGTAGCTAGGTTTCTCTTTTGACCTGCAATTCTTGGTTGTACATATTTGTTTATATTTTTCCTCATTAATTCCATTATTAAATATTACTGCATTTATTTCATTTTTTGTTCATATTTAATAATTGTGTTTCTTACACATTCTTTCTTTTCTATTTCTTGAGAGGACCCATAGAGCGAAGGAGGCAATCTTAGGAGAGCCAAAACATCCAAGCAAAGTGGAGGAGGCTTGGTTCATTACCAAGACACAGGATAGCGTGACAGCAGGAGAAGAAGAATTAAAGGAGACAAAAAAGACTTTTTTATTTATTTTTTTCTAGCATTTGAACCCTTGTAAACATCATTCATTTGTTGCGGGGTCTATTTTTCCAAGTACCGGTGCACTTGGGGGACCTCACCGGCTTTGTTTTCGTCGTCTTATTTTTCTTTATTTCTCGCGGATTTCATGAGCTACCTATTGATTTCTTTAAATAATTTACTTGAGACAGGTAATTAATTAGGTCTTAACACCCTAAACAATAATTTTTGTACATAGAGAAGAGAGCGTAATTGGACTTAGTCAAATTAACATGTTCTTTCCCGTTAATAGAAGCTATTGTTTAGGACGGTTCACTTGCATTTGCATATAGGTTAGTTTATTTTTTTGTATTCAATTCTGTGCGGATCACCCTGCATGTAGACTGTTGGCGGCAAGGTATACATCTCTAACCCCTGCATGCATCATTGTGTTTAATCGCGCATTGGCATTTCTGATCTCCTTCCTTTGTTTTCACTCACATAAGCTAAGAGGAAATTCGACACTCGGTAGGCGATTCATTGAAAATATTCAAACCAAGTGATAATTGACTAAAATTCGAGACTGCTAAAGAAAACTCAACCTAAAAATAAATGTAAGAAAAAATCATTATTTTGGGGAGAGTAACCCCCTCATTGTTTGATTTATTTGCAGTGAGAGAGTGACCCACACACTAGGATAGAACCACACCCGAACTCTCTTCAGACTACTATCTTGTGATTAGTTGTTCTCCATTGAGGACTTCAATGGGTAGCAGGTAATCGGTCTGGAATTTCCTTAGTAGAGTGGGCAGATCGGGTAGCCGGTAAACGGTCCGCACCCTTACTAGTTGGGAAAAACTAGTTGTGAGATTGGGACAGTCTTATGGGAGCATTGGGCTTCTAATAGCTCGCTTAAACCGCTCTAATAGATTGTATTTTCACCAAACTCTAAAATTTGACAAGATAATTGACCAAACGTTTACGGTCTTCATATTGTGTTGAGTCGGTGAACTAGGGATTTGTATTGTGTTTGATTGCTTGTGTGCATACTCGATCCTTCTGTGCATTTGCACCTTTTTCTCAACATCTTTCGACTTGACCCTCTTACTCTCCCGATCTTGTCTTTTGTTTCGGAGTTGGCCGATTGGAGTTATTTTAATCTGATCTTTGCAAACTCCTCGTACCCTCCAGCCGGTCCACCTTCCTTTTTTCCAGGCGGACTTTCCTCCTGATTTTTGTGCATATCTTCCTAACCCATTATTTTAGGAGATGGACTCTGATTCTCAGCCACCCTCATTCCACTCACCCGACCCAGGGATTTTGGAGTCACCTTTCATGATTTCCACACATGAGACCCTAAATCAGATGATGGAGCATATGAATTCGAGAATTATAAATCTATTTGACATAAATAATAGCTAGAACGCTGCTCTACTATTTAAGGATATGGATTTACTCGAGGATAATCACTAGAGCTTACAATCACCCAAAATACAAAAAAATGAGAAAAAAATTAAAATCCAAAAAATTTTGAGAGACACATTGTTGATTCATTTTTATGAGGAGAGGGCACCCATGACAAACTATTTTTCCCTCACAGTCATTCACCACATGTCCCATCTTTGACCCCGAGAATGCCACTGTATAGACTGTTCTTGGCAATCCTCGTGTACATGCTGATTCTGATCCCCTCCCTTGTACGGAGGAGGTCCAAAAATTCAAAAAAATGTTGATTGAACCTGAAGTGGAGTCACCCTTAAAGAGATCATTAAGGCCCCAGTACACCTGGCCATGACCCATTTATCTGCTCCTCAACACAAGAAGAGAAAGCAGAGGAGCAGATCTGAGTGACACATCATGACCATGGCAACTGCCTATGCCATCTCTCACTGTCTGCATTTTAAGAATGGGAACACTACCACACCTCTTGTGAGTTGATCCATATCTAACTATTCCTGTGATAACACTCTCCTTGATGGTGGTTCATAGATCAATGTAATACCCTTCTCTATGGTACAGTCTCCTCATCTTGGGCCTCTCAAGAAAACGAGGATGATAGTTCAATTTGCTGATGGATCTATCAAGAGGCCGAAGGATATTTTAGAAAATATTGTCATTCTTATTCATGGCATGAACTTCACTTCTGATTTTGTCGTATTGCCCATGGAGACCTCGACACCTGTGGAGCACCCTCCAATCATCCTGGGATGGCCTTTCCTGGTCTCTGCGAGAGCCTTTATTGATTATGGATCAGGAGAGATTTGCTTCTGTTTTGATGTAGGGAGCGATGTGTTGATCACTACACCCATTACTGACCTGAGACTTGCATCCCCATGAGAGCCTGCCCGTGTTATCCAACCCAAGGAATTTGACCTCGATGATTATATCAGAGATTCTTGCTGTCTGTTGGATGATAGTGAGACCCAAGAATTCCCCTTCAAGGAGGAAGAATTGGAAAGCATAGACCTTGGAGTTTCCCCTTCTAGTATACGACGATGCATTGATGACATCCCAGGATTTACACGATAGACACCCTAGAGCGGAAGGCAGACTCTGAGACTAGACAAAACACACACGATTTGACTACTTTCGCTGATGAGTCTGTTCCTAGTCACCTTGATTTAGATGAGATTGATAAGGCCAAATTTGATTTTATTGCTTTTATAAAGGAATTTGGGCCTTTTGATAAAGATGTGATCCAGTAGAGGCTCGTCAGGCTGGAATTGATCTTACTTTTTCTGATAATGATTTCGAGCCTTTTTACTTTGATATTTGTGAGACTTCCCAGGTTGGACATGATCACACAACTTCCACTAACCGATTCGTGCATGCACACTCTGAGACAGCTAAAGATACATTCTTTGTCGATCCTGATTAGTTTATGTCTAATGATGACCCCAATATTGACGTGCACCTTGTTAGATCCATTCCTCAACAGTCCTTCAAGAAGGTTTGCTTTCGACCTTCTTGACCTTTGTATATCCACTCCTTTTGTATATCCTTTCGTTTCACTCTTTCTTCTTTCGTTTTATCATTCACTCCTTTTCCATGTGGTGTGTATGCTATACTTAGGATGTGCTTTATCCTAAGTATAGGGGGGTAAATGATTTGTGTTGTTCATATTCATCCTTTTCATCACTCTTGTTGTTGCATATACTTATGGATACTCCTACCCTATGTATAGGGGGATGATGTTGTTCATATCATCCTTTTATTTTTGTGTTCGTACCTTCTCTGCATCGGTTTTCCCCTTTTGTACAATCTTCTATACTTAGGATTATGTGATCCTAGGTATAGGGGAAATCACAAACTTCTATTAATTTTATCTTCTCTTTGAGTTGTTATAGCATAGGAGTCCTTTCACTTTCTATACTTAGCACGAGTTATGTCTTCCTATACTGCTCTCTTATCACTATGAGGACATAGTTCGAGCTACGTATAGGGGGTGCCGTATATAATGTATATATTCTTTAGACATAACTCATACTTTTAATATGTTTATTTTTGGGGATATGTATATAAATTTGTGAAATCCGTGCACGTATGTGTATATAGACTTTGATCACCTTCAAATAAAAAACAAAAAAACAAAAACAAAAAATTAATAAAAACAACAAAAAACAACAAAAAAACAACACACCAAAAAACAAAAAAAAACTAAAAAAACAATATAAAAACAAAAACAAACAAAAAAACAAACAAAATAAAAAATTCCTTGTATATACCTGTAAATATTTTACTAACCCTTTTTCCTTTTTGAAAAAAAACTACAAAACCAAAAATCTTTAAAAATTTGCATTTAAAAAAACTCTTTTCTTATATGCATCATTTTTCCTTTCTTTTCCAAAATCCAATAAAAAGTTCAAAATTAGAAAATTGTTTCAAAAAAATTACTTTCTTTTTGCATTGTACATATTTCTTGCATTTGCATGTGCATTTATCAGGATAGTATTGACACTTAAACTAAGTTGGGAATAAAGTTGAAGAATGGAGCTTAGTTGGACCATAATCCACTTAATTTCAGAGGAACCTTATAAGAACTGGAGTTAAGACCATTCAGGTCCTAGTGACAATTCTTTTAGTCCATAAGTCTATGTTCACATGTCATCTTGATTAGTCTAAGTAGAACATTTAACAACACATGCATGGTTCTTTTAGACCGTGGCTTATCTTGGACAAGCACTCTACATGTAGCTCTCCATGGAGGAGGTAGTGAGGAGGTAGAATATTTTGGCTTGGAGTAGCCTACGAGTACAATACTTCTAGGCGGAACCCCTCGTCTTCCTCTAGGGAGGGAAGTGTGTCTCAACCTGGTCTAGTGGCATTGATGTCTTAAGACATGATGTTGTGGGGTTGCATTAATGCTTCAAATGAGGGATAGTCTACTTGCTCAAGAGAAAAACTCCTTATGTACATGTTGTACCTTGTATATATTTCAAAAAAAAAAAAGAAAAAGTGCAAAATCTCCAAAAGTGGACAGGCCTAATTGAAAATTAAAATGCCTGCCAGAGTGTATATACAAGGATAAAGAAAAAAGAAAATAATAAGAGCTCAAAGTCAAATTTTTGTAAGCTTGCAGCTGGATGACTTGGCTACACAAGTCATGCATCCAATGATAGGTAGCTATACTGGTTAGCGTCCATTCTTTTCTCCATCTCCTCTTCTTGAGGTGGTTGTACTTGAACTTAGAAGGGAATATCCCCGCTCCTCGAGGAAAGAGTTGCTAGATCGGGGGACTAGAGTTACCTTGTTGAGGGAGGTTGTTTATTTGCTACTTTTGAGATGGGGAGCTATATTTCACTTAGACCGTACACGTAAAGATTCATAGTCATAAGAATTTGTGTATGTAAACTTGTTCTGACCTGACTGTTGAGAAGATCTGAATAGGAGTCTTGTAGAACTTAGAGGTTGTTAGGTTTTAAATCCATTTCCCATTAAGGTTCCGCCATACAAATAATCCAAAGGTCTGACAGAGCTCCATACTACAATTTTATGAAGATAAGTTTAATACTCAATATTGTCCTAATTTCTTTATTTTCCTTTCTTTTTCCTTTTAATTTTCTCACTTATTCTTTCAAATAAGTGTTTGCTGTGGGACTAGCAAAGATAAAGCATAGGGGGATGATGAATATACATTTCATCATCTTTATTCATTTATTTTAGCTTAAATTCACTTATAAAACACATGTATATTCTACAAACTCCAAATTCTTACTAACTTGCATCTATGTATAAATATTGTACACTTATCACTATTTTAACCTAAAATAAATAAATAAAGAAAAAAAGGAAAAAAAAGAAAAGGAGAAAAAAAGAAGACTACGTATATGTAATAGATACAGGTTGCCCGAACCCTGAGAGAAGGTCAAGACTTGACCTGATTGACCATGAATAAAGAAGGGGGAGATAGGCTCCTTAATCAGAAAATCCAAAGAAAAATGTGTGCTATGTATATTTGTATACTTACACTATTTTATTTGTACATAAATTGACCTCAAATAAACTAATTTTCAAAACAAAATTTGTAAATAAAAATGTTTTATAAATAATAAAAATGTTTGAAAAATAAAATCATGTACAGAATAAAAGCAACAACACTTGGAAAAAGCCATTAAGCGATAATTGAAAGACCAGTTCCGGCTCCATATGAACTCAAATTGAACCAAACTCACTTCCATTGTATTCTAAATTAAATTATATTTAAAATGGTTGTGATTTCATAATTTTTGGAGTTACGGTTGAAAAGTCGGTTTTCTGGGGTGGTTTGTCCAATTTTACTATTTATTTGTACATATTGTATTTGTAAATATTTGTAAATGTTTCTACTAATGATTTAAAATAAAAAAATAAGAAAATAAAACGAATGAATTTCTTTATTTAACTATGTATATAATGTACCATATGTATATAGTTGCTATTCTTAAATAACCACCATAAAGAATAAAAAATATCATTTTTAATTTAAATTTAATTAAGTGACGAAAATACAAAAAAAATAATTTTTGTAAATATTTTGAACACTAATATCTTTCTTTATCTTTATCTCATTTCAATTTTTTTCTTATCTTTATCTCTTTTCAAATTTTTAATTTCAAATTCTTTTCTTTCTATTTATATGGCTCCTTCTCCCTCATTTCAACTGGATCAATCTTTAGTTAGAGGAGCCTTTTCTCCAAGAGTTATCTTATCACAGAGAGGTGCCTAGCCTCCGAGTCATTCTGTGATAGCGAGTAGGCCTTCGTCGTGACGATCACGGTCTTTTCCGCAATTAAGGTGAGATCCATTTCTCTTATTTTTCATCTAGATTAACCTTTAATTTTTTGCATTTTAATTTTATCACCATTTTTTTATTTAGATCTTAGAATCCATCATCACGATTTGATTTGCCCGATCCGATATTTCATCTCATTTTCTTGATCCTATCACTTCACTTTCTACCTCCACGATCTCTCACCTCCGACTACAGACGGTGGTCAGAGACTCGGTTCCATCCGCCATTTTTCTTAGAACCGCACCTGCTCACATATCTCAATTTTATTTTTTATTTTTTCTTTTCGAGTAATCATGCTCGTGTCCTCATTTGTTTATAGATAAAAAATAAAAAAATTATTTTCTTTTCTTTCTAACATTTGTTTGGTAGGATACATAAAAAGTTTAAAAAATAAAAAATAAAGTTGTTGCCGTTTTTGTTTTTTCTTAAAAATAAAAAATTTTTCTCTCTCTATTTCTGTTGTTCATTTAAAAAAATGCTGATGGCATGCCAGCTCCACTGCGGCTCTGTCGCCCGGACCGCCCACCGTCGGCCAGCATTATCGTGCTCTACGACTGGGCATGTGTCGCCCATTCCCAGCCAACCCCTGCGCGCGATACGCCCCCACGCGAGCTCAATCGTCCTTTGCCACAAGCTGCTGATCAACCCAACGGCTGACACCGATGACCAAAAAGCACCGACTCCACCAATTTGTGGCGACCCCTTCCCTTGCCACCACCAGACTGCCCATCGCAACCCCCTCTCTGCCAGCAGCCCAGACCTCCATGGCCACACGCGCATGCAACCTCCGTCCACCTGTGCATGCGCGCATCCTTCATGTGTGCGCCGACACCACTACAATCGTCATATTCGTTCGCCGCCACTCCCATGTTTAAGCGATGCTGCCAGAACTGAAAACCCACGCTTCCATGCAAAGAAACTCCCCCAACTGCAGAGCCAGTCGTGTCCCTCCGTCGTTCACAAGCCGCACGCCGATGCGTCCTCGATCAATGAAGAACAAAACGGCGACCCCTTTGGAGAAGGAACGAACAAAATGCCCTAACTTTTGGACAAATTACACATTCTCCCCTGAGTTTCAAAAAATTTTCATAACAGCTCCATGTTGTACATGCACATACGCGTTTATTAGAAAAATTACGTGAGAACACCCATAAGTTCTAGTAATTGCATGGAAACCCATGTAAATAGCCAATCACGTGTGAAGCATGTTTATTTGGGTAATTTGTAGTTCTCTACCCGTTATTTTATTTTCTATTATTTTTTAATGCAAAAACTTTGAACATTTACATTTTAGTCCTTGTTATCTAGACTATTTATTTTGCATGTTCTTTTTATTGAAATAATGTTTTCATTGCTCTAAAAAATCTACAAAACTTTGTGTATATTCTTGTTGTATTCCTCTTCATTGTATATAAATTTCATCATTGATTATCATTAAAAATAAAAAAAACAGTGTCCTTTTCTCTTCTTGAAATTCAAAATTTCATAAAAATTTGATATTTCTCTAAAAACACAAAAAAATAGGTGTATTTCATTGTCTTTTAATTTCTATGCAAATTTCTCTCATTAATGCTTTTTAAAACACAAAAAATTTGAAAAATATCAAAAATCTTAGAAAAGTCACCGATAATTATACAAAAAATCAAAAAATCGTGATTTCACTTCTTATTTGTAGATATTTGTCTATCATTCATCATAAAAATAGTCTCCATGAGTTTTGGGCACCTAAAATATTTTTAAGTTGGGATTGTTTCATCCATAACAGCTTTAAGTCAAAATCCTATTTTGACTCTGCACCATTGATTCCACTATGATTGGTGATCAATAATAAACTAATTCCCTTATTTCATAAAATAAGATAGGGGACATAATTTACATGGATATAATAAGTCTCGCTTGCGTTGCTTTAATGATAGTCTTTACATTTTCCCTTTCACTCATAGTATGGGGAAGGAGTGGACTTTAAAGGTACTACTAATTGAGTAATAGAATTGTATTAATTGTTTAATTGATCGTTTTGCAAAGCATTTTTAAATCAAATTATGAATTATTTTGATAGTTATATTTTAAAACTCAAGTCAACGGTATACCTACGATAGGATTTTTTTCCAACCAACTGAGTTCTTCCAAAATAAAATATTTTGAATTTAGAAATCCGTTCTTCCTAGAATTTTAATTATGAATATTTGTGAATTATGGATATTCTAGTGAGAAACAATCACAAATTACTCCAGGTTGTGCATTGTTTATCATTTTTGCCACTGTTTGATTCATAGAAAAATAAAAAAAACATCTGAAAATTCTACAAAATTTCCCAAAAATAATTCAAATCCTTTAAAACCCAAAAAAAAAATTCTCTGGATTTTTCTAAGCATTTCTGACTATTTTGAAAAATACAAAAAGAGTGTGGTGTGTGTATTTCTTTACTTGTGCATATTGCTCCTTATTTGAAAATAAAAAAATGCAAAATTAAAATCACTAAAATTTTGAAAATCAGAAAAAAAATTAGAAATATAAAAAATAAAAATAAACTAAAAAGATAAAAATTCACAAAAAACCAAGATAGTTTTCATTTTAGATTCGCTTTTTCATTTTAATTGATTTTCAATTATTTGAATAACCCTCGTTAATTTTAGCCTTCCTAAGTTCGATCATGTTGCAATACAAGAAAATAAGTAGCAAAAATTCCTCTCGCTTCATTATTTATGCTATCCCCAAAGTAATTCCCTATGTCTTTTATATGCTTGGTCTGAACTTGGCGGTCGTACCACAACATTTCCAGTAGACGAGAATGGAGAAGAATGAGAAGAGAAAGAGTGGAGGTCGGTAAGAGTTTCGACCTGACTAGAGAGTGAACGGGGATGATGGGATTGGAAGAAGAAGCCGCGAGATCCAACTGAAACAAGTACGCCCCATTATCACAACCTAGATAGAAGAAGATGAGACAAGAAGAGTCATTGGTGGGAGGGTGGGAAAAAACAAAAGGAAAATAGAGGGAACAATAAAAGAAGACAACTGTTAAAACGAAGGAACACAACCAACTCACACCCAAGACAAACAAACACAATGCAAGCCAGTGATTAACATACTCATCACAGTGATAACCATAATAGCTCTGTGATTAATATTTTCGATTTTAAAGTTAGGTGATCATCATTTAGCAAAATCTCATTGGTGAAGTCTCCTAAAATATGGCATGATTCAAAGGATTTTGGGCTCTAATCCTAAGGTGTGTGTGCCTCGCTCTGGAGTAAATAAATGTGAGGGGATTGCTCTCCCAAATCAAGGAATGAGTCAATTACTTTTGATTTTAGTGGTCAAGTGAAAAATAACAGTCCCGATTTTATTTGCTTATCACTTTTTTTGGTATCTTTGAATAAAAACATGTCTAACGAATTTTCTGATTTTCTTTTATTCCTATGTCAAAGAAAATAGGGGGAGGAAGACGGAAAAGTTGATGCGTGTGAAAACTATGAATGCATGCACAAGATAGAAGGTGCACCTTGCTCCAACAATCTACATGCAATATGATCCACATATAAATTTAAACTAAGCTATATGATGCAAAAGAAAACCACCCTAAACAGGAACTTCTATTAGAGTGAAGAACTAGTTATATTGACCAAGTCCAAACGTGTCTATAGGAACATATATTCTAGTAGTGTTGTGGACCTAATAAATACCTGGCTCAACTAACAGAAACCTTAATCTAGGGCGCACAAACAGAAAACGATGAGAAAACAAATAAAAATGAAAGGAAAGAAAACCAAAGTCTGATAAGGTCGCCCAAGTGCACCGACACTTGGCGAAACAGGCCCCGAATAATGTCCAAAGTCACAAGTCCTAGAAAATAGAAAAAGGTAAAGTGCCAGAAATATTTACAAATTATTTACAAGAATAATATTTGGGAAAATATAATCCTAATCTAGAAGTGTACAAAGGCTAGTCTTCAACCATTCCTCATCTCTCCTCAAAGCTCTCTCCTGTCGGGCGGTGTAGAATGTCTCCGCTTCACTCGGGTGCGTCGGTTATCCTAAAATCTCCTTCCTTGCTCCACGGGCCCTTGCAATAAAGAGAAATAAGAGAATGCATTAGAACAAATTTTATGAAAATAATAAAGAAAAAAAGAAATAAAATGATATAAAATGATAAAAATAAGTAAGAAAATAAAATACCAAACTATCTAGGCGTGCTCCCCGGTAATGGCGCCTTTCTGATGACGCCCAAGCTGCTAGGGTTAAGTTGATTAATTAAGTTGTCATTGTCACCATGGAACTGAGGCTAGTAATCTAGAAAATCATTCAACCACAAAATAAAATCGAACAAATAAAGCATGTGGTCTAAGCTACTTCATTAACCTGGTATAGTGACTAGGGTCGAACACAAGGGTCACAATTAAACTAGGTAGGCAATTCAAGATAGTGAAAGGATTTTTTATTTTTATTTTTATTATTTTTTGTGGTTTTTAAATTTTTCAAGTTTTTAATTTTTCAAAAAAAGCACAAATAAACAATGCAACAAAAGACAAATACCCAATTATCGTATTTTTCAAATATAGTCAAAGTACTCACTAACAAAAATATTTTTTTGTTTTATGTATTTTATATTATTTTATGGATTTTTGGGGGGGTTTAGACTTTTTATGTATTTACTAAGGAAAACATGGAGTTTTTGTTCTGTTTTTGAACTTTTAATAATAACAAATAGAAAAGAATAAACACACGAAAATTACCGCTTAAAAAAGATACTAGTAGGAACTAACACTAATTTTTGGATGATTTTTCCTACTTTTTTAGATTAATAAGCAAGCAAGAAATAAACAGGACACAAAGGACCAACATGGAATTATTTTAACTTTCAGGGCCAAATAGTAACAAGCAATACAAGTATATGGGCCAAAGACGCAAAAAGTCCAACAAACATGTGTACATTCACATGACCAGATGTACAGGGCATAGACGTAATTTCCTAAATATTTTTCTAACTTTATTAGCCAAAAAAGAGTTTTGGACAAAACTCGCAAAAATGTCACAAAAGACACGTGAATAGGCGCACACATTCAAAAGACAAGGACTTAAAAGGAATTTACGAAACCATTAGGACTAAATAATAAAGGTTTCTAATTATTAGTTACACACACTAAACTAAAACGAAATAAAACAAGAAGTAGTGGCAGAAATCAAAATTTACTCAAGCAGAGGTGTGCATTATTAGTTACACACACTAAACTAAAACGAAATAAAACAAGAAGTAGTGGCAGAAATCAAAATTTACTCAAGCAGAGGTGTGCATGTCGTGTGGAGCAGCTAAGCAATGTGCAGCTCAGATGTGCCCCTGGGATCTGATCAGAAGGGGGAGATTTTGGGCGCGAATCTAGGGCTGAGATTGAATCTAGAATACCTCTTTTGATCGGACGCCTCTGGAAGATGTTGCAAGAACTGCGGTGAAGGCAGTCGCGGATGAGTTTCTATCGAGCGAATCTCCAGCGATATCCAGCGGTTCACGTCATCAAGGGTCTCAATCGACTCCAAATGAGAATCCACTCCGTTTAGAGGTGATCAGAAGGTTCAGGTCTCGATAATCAGAGACTTGGGGCTGCTCCGCTGCTCCTCGTTACTGAAGGTTCGATTCCGTAGATCTCCTGCTTTTATAATTTATTCGAGGAAAGCTCAAAGACATCTGCTCCGACCGAACATTATTCGAGGCATGGAAACGACGTGAAGGTGGATCGGTTGGATTCTAACAAGCGGGAGATTGAATCCAAAACTGCATATCTGATTAAAAGATCTTATCTAATGGTCATGTCGTGAAAGGCGAAGCAAAGAAGCGTGGTCGACGCAGGAAGGGAAGGCGATCGAGTCAGGCGTGAACTTGGACGAAATGAGATCTGACGTAGGTGACCGGAGATGGAAAACTATGACTCTGCTATGGATCTAAAAAGCAAATAAAAACAAAAAATACCTAAAAATCTAAGTTACCTGGTGTATGTAGTCGCCTATGCTGGAGGTTGAGGACCTCCGGGAGTCATCGCCTCGATCGCTTAGCGAGGATAAAGGTTGAGCTCACCTGGAAACAGAGGACGGTAGAGATACCTTCAGATTAGAGACGACACCGCTCAAGTCCTCTCTACACGAAGGTCCTCAGGCACTGTTACTTACGGGAACACGACGAAGCTCCTTGGAGATGAGGGTGAGACCAAAGATGGCAAAGAAGATGTCGTCCCAGGTGCTTAAATATGTGAAGAGGGTTCAAGAAGAATGGTTGTTAGCGCACGAACTGAGGCATGGATCTGGAAGATTAGCATCAATCAAGAATTAGGGATCCGCACCTTCCAATTAGGTCAACTGAAGTTGGAATCGATTAGATCAAGTCTAGAGAAATGGGAGAAAAGCGGATCAAACCTGGTCCGTGGAGATAAAGTGAGGGGTGACCAGTTAACCTTAGTCAACAAATCATGGTGGACTAATCAGAAGAGGCAGAGCAATTAGACAAAATATGCTACAAAACAAAATAGGGAAATAAATAAAGGTAAATAGAAACAAATAGTAAATTATTTTAAATTTAAAAAGTTTCAATATATAAATTGTTTATAAATCAATAAACTATTTTCAGGTGATTTTTAATAAATGAAATAAATTAATTTGGTGGGTAATTTACATAGAAAACCCCTTACTTATAAGTATATTATACCTCTATAATATATACATATTTTTATTTTATTAAGTTTTTTAGAAAAATACATTATATTTTATATTTTATTTCTTTACAACATAATTTAAGGCCTTTAAATATATTTTTCTTGGATTTTTATAAATTAGTTATGGGTGTTAAATAAATAGAATAGTGTACAATATACACATACTAGAACTATTACAATGCAAAATTTATTTTATTTTATTTTATTTTTTTATGAATTTTATTTTAATTATATATAATTATTATGAATTTTTACAAGAGTATAAAATACAATATATATACAATTTATACACAAAATAAATAAATATATACATAGATACAGGTATAGATAATGTATAACTATAAACAATTTGCAAATTTTTATTATCTAAAACACATCTTTATTTACAAGTTTTATTAAGGATAAATAAATTTTTATATCTTTTTATTTGTGACACATATAGGATAAACAGTGATGAATATATACAGAAAATAAGGAACATATCTCTCCCTACTTTATTCCTTGTCCATCGGGTTAATACTCAAAATTCTCTCGGGGTTCAGGTCAATCTGTAGTAATTACATAATTTTTGCCTTCTATTTCTTTTCTTTTTATTTTCATCTTTATTCTTTTATTTTGTATAAATAAGTGTTAATTACATAATATTAATAAAAGGATGCACAATGATAATTTATAGGCTTTACCATATATTTACAGTTATTTTGCATAGGGATTTTTGCTAAAATAAAAGAATAATGGATCTGAATCTTGGATTCATCACTACATATGACACACACTGTGCAAGATAGACTCGTAGTCGTAAGAGATTGTTTATGAAGTCGAAGTGTTCTTGTCTCTCTTTTAAGAAGACTTCGATAAGGTTTTGTAATTCTTAGAGGGTGTTGTATCACATGTCTGGTTCCCAATAGGATTCCAACCAAATTAAATTTTCTAAACGCCCGACTAAGCTCCAAACTTTGATATTATGAGGCCATGTTCAAAAGTTAAAATTAATCCAAGTTCTTTCTTTTTTTTCTTTATTTTCTTTTCTGCACTTATAAGAATAAGTGTTTGCTGGGGACTAGCAAAGGCATGTATAGGGGATGACGAAACTCCATTTCATCACCTTTATTCTTTTATTTTGGCCTTAAATCCCTAGTTGAATGCATGAATATATAATTAATTTGTCAAAAAAACATTCTGTAATTTGTACAAAATACCGCATAAAATACTATTTTATTTATTTTATTTAATTCAAAAATAATAGATTAGACGAAGAAAAGAAAAAGAAATGAAACATCGTAGGTGTTGAGTGACCGAGACCCCGAGACCTAGCCATCGTGAAGAGTGGGTCGACAAGGAATACAGTAGGGGGAGATAAGGGTTAATATTACAATAAAAATTCAAGGTTATTTTGCCAAATAATGCATTTTTTGGATGTATTTCATTCTTTATTATTAATATCTCAAATAAATAAACTTTGTACATGAATGTGGTAGATAAAAATACATAGAAAAATAAAAAAATGTATTTCCCACAAAATTATTATACATTATACACTCAAAATAAAAAGCCAAAACCCAAACTTCCCAAACCCATATATTCTCTATATGAACTCAAAATGCATAAAAATCACCTTTAATTGCATATAACGTTTTATTAGCTATTTAAAAAGTTGGTTTCATTTAATTTGGAGTTAAGATGCAAAAGTTAGGTTTTGGACTCCTATTGTACAATATACCTGGATAAATTATACATTTTATTTATTCTTTATATTTTCCCTTTTTTTTATTATTGTAATTTTGTAAATATTGTTTATATTATATGTACATAATTAAAAAAATAAAAGCATGAAAAATATACTAAAATAAATAATTGTGTAAAATACATAGATGAATATACTACACATATACCTACATAATTTATACCGATATTTAATTAAGTGTGCAAATAAACTCGGAAAAATGCAATAAACATATATTTATGTGTATTTAAATAAGATATAAATATATAAATTATGTATAGAAAATAGTAAAATCAAAAATGTAAAAAAAAATAAAATATAGAAAATGTGAGTAAATATACCTATATTTAAGCATGTAAATACTAACTTGTAATAAATAACCCGTAAAAATAAATAAAAAATAGGTATTAACTACTACATAAAATAATGAAGATTTTTTATTTTATAACCAAAATTTAATAAAATCATTCATTAATTATAATTGAATTTCTAAAGGCTTTTTATTATCTTTTTCCTTGTTGGTCCACGTGGACCAACCAAAACTCTCCGATAATTGACCCTAGGTCAAATGTTCTCTCTCCCCTTCTGACTTATGTTAGACGTTGCTTCTGACTCTTCTTCTCCATTTTTTCCACTTCCACCACATCTCCTTTGTCCCTTACCCTTCCATCATCATATTCCTCATACAACTGTCGTCAACGCCAACCCTTCCTCCATCATCATTCCTCCATCCTTCTCAGGCAACCACCCTTCGAACTCCTCCCATTCACCACATGTATAAACCCCCCCCCTTCTTCACATTTTTGTGGTTGGTTCCCATTTGATCCATTTCTTCCCCTCATTTTACACCTAAAGGCTATAGCAAGGTGACTGCTAGCTCGCCTAGCATTTTGGAGCGAGGAGGAGGAGTGTAGAGGCATTCCCACAAATCTTTGCCACTCGTCAACATGAGGTTCCATTTCACACTCCAATCGCTTGAGGTTAGCTTTCTATTCTTTTTAAGTAGATTTAGATGTTAGTCATTAGTTTGTGTCTTCAATTTAGCCTCTAAAAGCAGTTTGTCTTATAATTGAGGTTTAGATCTCAACGGAGCTCTTGAACTTCGACCACCTCTATTCTATTGTCTTATCCATGTTCCGACCACCATCGCTCACCCCACTGCATGCCCTAGTCTTCTCTCCACCTCCACAACCCACCAGACCAACAGATCTGTCTTAGATCTAACCCACCGAGGATCCATCCACTGCCAGTCATCGATCCTCACCATTCACCTTCATTTCTAGCTCTGACTATCACCAATAACTTCCAGCACCAATGCTTTCTCCTTGCTGTGTATTTTCTCTCAGCTGGAGGTGTTGAAGGAATCATCTGATGGGACAATCGAGCATTGAGCTCTATCTAGGTGCCCGTGTCCTTCCTCGAGCTTCAGGTCTACCACCGCTAGGACCTGTACCGTTATAAACACATCATCAGTTACAGACATCATCCTCGAGCTTGTGGAGCACTTCAGCGTCAAAAAAGGATCTCAGAGGAAGACGAATCAAAGGATCAATGTTGGGGGAAATCTAGTTCCTCTATGTTATTCGTAACGAGCAGCTATAGTCCAATGTAGGGAGGGACCATAGATTAATTGAAAGTATTAGTATCTTCAGCACCTCCATTGCTGATCTTTGCCGCAAGATCTAATCTAAGTCGCTTGACGACGAAGGGGGTATCATGTGTTGTACAACCGACGTGTATCAAATGAAGAGTCCAGAGCCATCCATTCCAACGCATATGGGGGGTAAACCTCACATATAGGCCTTGTTTTTGTTTTATTTTTATTTCGTTTTGTAAAATACTTAAGATGTTTTATTTTTTTGTAAATTTTGTAAAAGGTCCCCCAAGGTTTATTTATATTGAATTTGGGTCTAGTCCATCTCAGCTCACCTGTCGTACCATCTGAGCTACCATTTTGCACTTTTATCCTAATGATTTTTATAGATGTCATTTAGTATTTAAACTTTGAATATTAGTTGTAAGCATTTGGGTTATTTGCACAGTTGCCCTGACTTTTATTCTACTTGTAAATATACCCCTTCTTATTCAATTATTTTTTTGTTTGTTTTCTATTTTCTAAAAATATCATCAGTGAAACAAAAATAATGAAAAAATAGGGTTTTGTGGATCTTCGCATTCTCTTTCATGTATAATTTTAGTTTTACATTTCATGTATTTTTCCAATTTATTAAGAATCAAAAGAGCACATTTTATTTAATATTTGCTTTAAAAGAATAAAAAAATATAAAATCTTCTTTATAAATTCCAAAAAAATAGTATTTGTTTATTATTGTATTTTGTACCTCCAGACCAAAAATTCCTAAAAATAGGAAAAGAAAATCACTAAAAATTAAAAAGTTCCAAAGTCCTTATAAAAATTATTAAAAAACTATTCAAAATCGAAAAATATTTTTTGTCCCTGAATTTTCTTTATATTCGATTTATTTTTAAAAATAGTTTTGGAAAACTTTAAGGCATTTATATATTTTAAAAATTCGAAATAATTTGGCCTATTTATCTTGTAACTATTTTTGACTATTTCTGAATTCAAAAATACCTTAAAATTAGCAAAAATCCTGAAAAATCACAAAAATATTAGTTGAATATAAAAAGTTCAAAAACACATTATTCTTAAATTTTTGTTATTTTTGTCTCTACTTATAATTATATCGTCATATATTAAATATATATATAGTTTTATATAAACCTTTAATATATATTTAAAAGAAAATAAACTAAAAATAATAATACCATAAAAAGAAAATTTATTTATATTTAAATTAAAAATTAAAAGGTTTATATTTAAATATATAAAAAGTTATTATTATTAGTTTAATTTAAAACCCACACATTAATTCATTTATTATTTGATTGAATATTGTACAAAATATACATTATTATTTATTCATTATTTATTTAAAAATAATAATTCCTATTACCGCGTATTGCTCCATGTATTCGATACTTTATCATACTAACAACTGTACACATTTAAAATAGAGATATTTAAATTTTAACTCACACACATTTATCGCTGGAATTTTTTGTAGGTTGATTGTTTATCAGAGGTACACTAGATCACACAGCAATTGCTGATCGTGATTGATTAGCATACTGAGGTAGAAAAATCCCTCTGTCACTCGCCTATGTACGATAAAAGTGCTATTACATCATGAACCCATGCAGTAATCAAGGGTGTACTTAGGTTGGGATTTGGAATCTATCCTAGGATTGCGCCTCACTTAGTTTAGAATATATATGAATAATGTGGGCTTTCTAAACCCCGTACAATGTGTTCTATTACATATTTTACTTTTTGGTCAAGTTTATTTAGTAGTCACTTTTTTAGATTTTTGGGTTATCACTTTTTTGAGTACTTTTTAGATTAAATCGTCAAATAAATTTTCCAATTTACATTTATCCTAAATCCAAGAAAATAAGGGAGGAAAACAGAAAAATCTATGAATCGGAAAATATGAAAGTGAATGCAAGAGTTAGGTTCGCGTACCTTGTTACAGTAGTCTACGTACAAAATAATACGTGCTGAATTTAAAGTAATCTATAAGATACAAAGATGAAATCACTCTAGAGCATGAACTTCCATTACCGGGAAGAACGTTTTTTATTTAAGTCCAAATCATATAAATTATGGGAACATGATACCTTATTAAGGGTTTTTACATAATTTAACAGATCAACAAATCCTAATTTCTAAGGGCTCAATAAGAGAAGTCATGAAAATTAAAAAAATAGAAAACTCAAATCACGAGAAATAAAAAAATAAGAAAAATATGGAGAAAGAAAGACTGGTGATGTCACCCAACTACACCGGCACTTGGAGAAATATACCTCTAAAAGAAAAATGTGAAAAGTAAATGCGACTCTATTTTTCAGGTTTCCTACTCCTCCTTGATTCATCTCTCGCATCAATCGATCAAGAACGATCGATCTCTGCCTCGCTTGGGTGTGTCAGCTCTCCTGAGATTGCCTCCCTTGCTCTGTGATCGCCCGCAACTATGATGAAACAAGGAATATGTCAGAATATTTTTTATCAAAATAATAAAGCCATAAAAGAGAGATAAAAGAAAATAAAACAAACAAGTAGAAAAGGAAAACATGCAACCTAACTACCCTCGTCATGCTCCCCGGCAACGGTTCCATTTTGTTGAATGTGATTTTCTAGCAGGTTTATTAATTACAAGATAATGAATGTGAAATTATGTCATTGCAACCCAAAATCATTTCAATCAAAACTTTATTTATGTGATGTGCCTTTTATTTAACCTGGTATAGAATCCGAGGTCAAACTTAGGGAGCCTACAAGAAACAATGGTGATTAATTATTGTTAGTTAATAAAGATTTTTTTATTTCTTTTCTTTCTCCAATTTTTATGTCTTTTAAATGATTTCTATAAATTTTTATCTATTTTTAATGAATTATTTTTTTAGTTAAATTTTAAATGTTATATTTTTTATATTTTCAGGTTTTTAATCTTAACTTTTTTTGTAAATTAAAGAAAATTATGTATAAGATATGTACAAAAAAGAAATAAAATACTTTTTAGATTTTTTTTAATAGGTGAAATAAAATAAAAAAATAAGAAAATAAATTTTTTATGTTTCATAAATTTTCCACTATTTTAGGTTTTTTGTTGTAATTTCATATTTTTATGGTTTTTTACGGAATTAAAGTTGAAAACAATTTTCAAATAAAAACAAGTAATTGTTTTCGTGTTTTTAAAATATAAAACAAACTGAAAATTTGTGTTAATCAATTTTAAACAAAAGAGCTTTATCAAAATAAAATAAAAAATATACTTTTTTGATTTTTTTCAGTGATTTTATATGATTTTTCTAAGGTGTTGAGACTATTCAAAATTTTAGTTATGTACGTATTTTTTGTTTATTTTTATTTAGGTGAAAAAATACAAAAAATACATTTTTTAGAATTTTACCATTGTTTCGAATTTTTCTGAATTTTGAAAGTTTTAATAGTGAAAATAAACTGTTTTTAAATTTTTAATAATAGAAAACATTGTTAATTTTCAAATTACAAATTATCTGTGATGAATTTGATTATTATGAACTCAACCTATTTTTTATGGATTGTATGAATTATGGGAAGTAGTTAACCAAAGCAATATAAGAATAAAATAAAATGCAAAAGAAGGACTTGATTGTAATTTCAAACAGTTGTTAGAGCAATTATTAATAATTATAAGATTCTAGGAGAATTATAGAAATAACTGCAGACACATGTGATGATAGACGTGGCCAGCACTGATAGGGACCAAAATGTAATTAATCAAAAACTTCTAATCAAGTATAATACGAACAAACAATTCCAAGAGAAACTTTGTAAATAACCCACCATGCACATGGAATTCCATACGAGTTCAGTTCAATTGGACTTAGTAGTATTTAGAACAAACACCTAGGACTTGCAAATAGTTATTTCAATGTTATATTTAACAAATAAATACATGTTAAAAATAAGAGAAATACTAAAGGGAAGAATCACAAAGTCACCAATGAGGAGCGTGCTTGGATATGAGTTCTCTTAGTTGGAAAATGATTCCGATGTGCCTTCTTGATCTGATCATATGACTCAGATTTGGGAACAATCGAACGCTTGGTAGTAATCTAGATATTCCTCTTCACTATTAGATTGCTTTGAGGTACGTTGGAAGAATACCAATGAAGCTTTCTCCAAATGTTCTTCGATCTCCCAAATCTCGGTCGATCTGGGAAGAAGCGCTGCTGCAATTGGTCCAATAGAACTCTGATGGTGTTCTGCACCGGAATGTAGTGATCTAAGGTTCTGATCTCACTGTGAAAAGATTTAGATGAGAAGAAGGTTGGGCTCATTTCGTAGACCATGAATCAGGTCCAGATCACCCATCTCAAGGTCCTTCACACATGCAAATTATTGTAGGCTTGAAGAAGAGGATCCTTGACCTGTGATTATTTTCAAATAAAAAGGAAAGAAAAGCAAATAGGGATAATGAGTTGGGTCTCTACATAGATGAGGGAATTCAACCCAAAATCTTAGATCAGACTCGATCTGAGTTGATCAGATCACGAAGAGGGTGCAGAACACTCAAATGTATCATCAAATGAGGTGTGAGTGATCTGATTGAGATCAGAACAAGAGTAATGACCTCTGATCAAGCAGATCAGAAGTTGGAGTTGATCTTACTATTGCAAAATATAATTCAAATGAAAATGTAGAATATTGAAATCAAATTGAAAAGGAAACTAACCTACATTTACATATAATGGATTGTGAAGGTTTTTAGCCTCAATTTAATGGTAGAAAGGTCGAAGAAGCCTCATCTAGGTGGATCTCTACTCGTTTGAAATGGATCTCACCTCCCTTCAATTTCACAGGCTCTCGCTTAAAGGTGATGGACCTCTATCCTCTGAGATCACTCTCACTATCTAACACGTGGAGGATCGGGCTAGGTACTCTCTCGCGAAGTGGTGGAGAACTCCCATTTGAGATGGAGGAGAAGTATTTGTAGAAGGAGAGTGCAACAGTTTTGGTGGTTTCTATGGTGGTTTAGATCACTCCTAGTGGTTAGGGGAGTTATGATTTCGAGTGGCTGAGATGTCAGTGTGGGAGAGGGAAGTCTGGCAAATGTAAGGGTTGTGGAAGTTGGTAGGAGAGATGGTCGAGGAGGTTGGGAAAAAAAGATGGAGTTGGGTGGTTGGTGATGTTTGCATTGTGGCTAGAGGTTGAAGCAATTAGATGACCATCCGATCGAGATCGGACAACCCATGATTGGGTGTGTGCTTGCAGTTATGAGGCACCAAAACAGATGCATCAGACGGTTAAAATGAAAGCATGAAGGAATGGCTGGATTTACGCTATATCAAATCCATCTGACTGCTGAAAAGAGAACCATGTAGAGAAGAAAGAGATGAGCCACGTGGGTTGACCAAGGGTGCCATATGGCCCAATCAGAATTAAAGGAATCAAGAAAAAGAATGTAAAATAGAGAATAAATAAATAGAGTCAAATTAGAGAATGTGGTGAACATGAAAGTTGTAGATCTCTGAGATCGACAACTTTCATGTAGAAGTAAAAGAGAGATACAATCATCTATACATAAATAATAATTTACAAGTAATTAAAACTTAATAAAAAGAATTATTTTCATTTTCTTTTATTATTATTATTATTTTGTATTTTTATTTTATATTTTATGTTAATTAATAATGTAAAAAATTATTCTAATTTTTATTTGATTTTTAATAAGAAAAAAAACATAAAATAATATCACAATGATAGGTTATATAATATAGTATAATTAAGGTTAATTATTTACAAGACACTAATAGGTCATTAGTGTTAATTATTGGATTACTTCTTTGATTTTCTTAAGCAAAAGAGGTAATTTATTTAATTAATGCTAGTAAATTTGGGATTTATCACCTCATATACTTAAACTAAGCTCGTCCTCGGGCTAATAAATAAAGAATTAGTTAGAGAGTTAGATTAATTAGTGAATTCCCTGACATGTGTATGTGAGAAAGCTTGAATGACCTGGAACCCTTGGTTTTAGAAATCATAGGATTCTAAGCTGAACCAAATCTTTATAAAAAGGAATTCAACTTCCCTAATCATCAAAATCTCATTGTATTAATATATAATAAGAGGCATGACTTAATGTGTTGATTGCATTCACAAGAGAAGAGTTTAGGTGTCACCCAAAGTTCCAATACAAGAGAATCTCCTAAGGACCTAACCCTCAACACTAGGGACTAAATCTATTCTCACTTCAATCCACCATCGCTTTAGTTTGTTAGACTTAAAAGGTATAAATGACATGCCAAATGATGAAGGTAATAGGATTGTGTCAATTTTTTCTCATACTCTCATTGGATAAAGGTTTCTCTCAAGGGTCAATACTCAACACAATTATGTATTTTTAATGTCAATCATTGTATCTGTCAAAAAGAGATTAAGATATCTGTACTTGTTTTATTGGGAGTATACTGAGGTGTGTCTTTTTAAAGTATCTAATATAATTGCACCCAGACTTGTAGCGCTAACGATGCAGGTCACTTTTTGATGTACAAGCCCGACTCCTATAAGCCTAATTATTTGGCCCCAAAGGACACTTAATGGTTGGGAGCACTCGTTATATTTGTAAGCTCATATGACGTAACTCTGTAATGCTTTGAGCTTTTCTTTTCATCAACACATTTTTTTAAAAAAATTTTCTTGTGGCGAGCTCCACTGCTTATACCAAGGATGGGCGCACACTAGTCAACAAAGTAATTAGATGTCATCACACCCTAGGTTTTTGTCAAGAGATTAATATGAGAACTAAGTCCCATACTGGCTAAGATGCTAACACTTAGGAATCATGAAGCCTTCCTTAATCTTATCCCATCCTCGGGCATCATAAAACTAGATCCAAAATTTATCTCAAATTCCAGTTCCTTTAGTGAAACCTCTACTCATCTCAATCATGACTTCAATCGTGCAAGTAATTGATGGTCATATTCATTAAGGAGGAAATTAAGCATGCAATATAGTACACAAATATTTCAAACTAGGGAAGTATGAATTTTTTAAGTCTAAGACCCTAATAATTATGACATAATAACTTTAAATCACTAGAACTCATAAACCAAGCGTTAAAAAATCTCAAGCCTTGAGTGCAAAGTAAAGTGTCATGGAAGAAATACCAATTAATAAATTAATATTTTTTCAAATTTTTTTATCTAATGTTTTTAGCTTCTTTAGAAGAATAATGACTAGCCTAAACTCATACGATTAGTTGCATCTACTTTCAACCGGGAAGGGTGTAAGTACGGACCGTTAGACGGCTACCGTATTACTTTAAGAGGTGCCATACGCTTTGTCTTTTAACCATCCACTCAGCTAAGGGAAACAATAGTTCCCTCACTGAAAAGTAACTAATCAATTTTAAGTATTGTAGTCAGAATCAATAGGAAAGAAATTTTAATTTTTTTATGATTTTTATTGAATTTTGAATACAGTTGTTGAGTTAACTTTATTGATAAAATAATTTGTTATTCTCAATTTACAACCTTAAAGTTGAAAATAATTTTGAAAATATTTTTACAAACATTATCACATAATTATAGATTTTCCAAACATTTTACAAAGTTATTCAAAACAAGTAAAACCCCATTTTCAAACTTAAGTAAAACATTTTTTAAGATAATGCCGCATAAATTTAGGTTTTCTAAAGTATTTTAGAAATGGTTTTCCAAAAAATGTAAAACCATACTTTTTCCAACCATGTATAACCTTTTTGAAAACCTTGTCAATATAGTTCTACAAAATTTCCCAAATAATTTTCAAATCATTTTTACAAAAATTAGTTCCAAAACAAATGATACGATACTTGTAGATAAATCAGATTTTGAAAAATAAAGTATGAGCTATGGCTGAAGTATATATGTAAAGTATATATGTAAATATATACCGTACACCCCCTACACATAGACGATGCTACGTTCTCATAACACATAGTGATATGAAACCATATGACATACTAGATAAGAGGAGATGTATAAATCTAAACATGAAGATCATGTGCATGAATGGATAAAAAAGAATGAATTATTAGAAAACAATTCACCAGCAGGCGACATCTGCAGGTATATGCCCTCTTCATTATCTTCTTCTTCTTTTCCTCCTCTCCTTTCCTCTCTTTCTTCATGTCATCCATCAACCTCTACTACTCATATCCCTCTTTGTGTTTACCCAAAATCGACTACTGCCAATCGCCTCATTTATCACACCTCTATGTGCTTTCTACTCTCCTGAAATGCCATCCTTCTCTTGCGATTCGTCTCTAGAGGTTCTCTCCTCTTCCACCATCCATGCATAAACACTCGTCATCATCTTCTCTCTATTGCATCTAATACATATGTCGAGGACCATCTCTACCAACTTGTAGGACCATCATAAACACCATCTAGATGACAACAACTACATTTGGACCTCATCAGCTAGGAGAAATTAGATAGACATCATCTACATTAGGACATCATCAATCCCTACATTTGAAAGGATAAATCTGTCTGGACGACATGTCATTAGATAGGAAGCTAGCAGATATTTTTACAAAACCTCTAATTGCACCTCAGTTTGAGTTCATTAGAAGAGAATTAGGGTTGTGCATATTAAGTAATATTTGTTGAATATAATATTCACAAAAAGGAAGTCATTTAAGGTATAGTTGATCTATCATTTGAAGTAAGTTCATTGATCACATATGATCGACCATCTCTCAGCATTAATCGATCATCAAGATCGGTCATGCAGAGATGATTGAGCGATCATCTAGGCAAAATTCTTATTTTTAAAAATTTCAATTTTTGGAACCCTCCATCTTTGGAAAGGACTCTTTGATGTCCCATAGCCTTCCTTTTCAGTCCTAGTCAACATCAAGCCCTTCATAATAGAGGACACATCATTTTACACATTGGGAAAGAATGATCTCTTAATATCTGCTATCTAACACCTCCCAATTGACCATAAATAGGGGCCCAAGGCATGATCTCTCATCACACATACTCAAGAGCAAGAAAGACCATCTAAAGAACAAGTTTTCCCAAACCCTATAGTAGGTATGATCAATCATTACTTAGAGCATGATCGATTTCCCTTTGTCGATCAATAACGGTTGAATGATCATCTGTAAGCCTAAACCTCTTGTTTTTTCTATTTTGCTTCAATTTTCTTAGATCCCATTTTTTCTAAGGTCACTCTTATTTACAGGAACATGTGAGTTTTCTCAGATGGCACCCAAGAGGTCAAAGGGCGCATCCACTTCTCGTTCTGTCTCTATAGAAGACTAGATCTTCGCTATCACGACGCTAGTTCCGGGTCATTGGATCCTCCCATTTACCATATCTGGTTACTCAACAATAACTTTATCCAATAATAATACCAATCTTTTAAAAATAAATTGCAATAAAATGCTACATAGAGAAAGCATCTCATTGTTTTCCATTCACAAGATAAAGCTTATATAGAAAACTGTCCCATTATTTTCTTTTACACGTACATAAAGATGAAGGAAAAGAACTAAAAAAAACTACTAACTACCTTACACTAGAAGCTACTATTGTTAGTTGGTTGGATGGTTGACTAAGGTCCTTACGATGGCTCAATGATATCTGTTGGGCTTCCAGAAACCATAGGATAAAGATTTGAGAGTGCAAAGTAACGAAGAAGAGAAAAGTAAAGAAGTAATGTAGTCTAACAAAACTTATTATAGTAAAAAGTTTCATTTCTTCTCTATAGATTAAGTCCTATTCCTTCAATTCTACATCGAGGATTAGTCTGGGTGACTTACCTCACCTCTTATGGACTCCGAAGCTATGGACACTTAAGGATTAGAGATTGCATTGATCTATCGAGCTTATGCCGCCGCATATCGCCTCAACCAATCCTCCAATACTACCTCGCAATTTCCTTTTTGTTTTTTAATATCCACGGTTCTAGATCCTCAGTTTGACAAACAAGGAAGCACACCATCCTTAAGTACCAAGTAACTTAAAACCACATAATAACCTTTAATCACATATACTAGTGACTTTAGAATACATGTTATTGTGACCAAATCACTATTAAACCACCAATGCCTCCATGGAATGACCCCATCTTCAGTCAATCAAACCTCTTATTTGCATTCCAGTACCACATATTACAAATAATTATTTTGCGCAATCAACATATAAGGGCATCTATGTACCACCTAGGTATGGCCTGCCAATACAGATGCTCTTCTGAAAAACCTACAGGTTGCATGCCCCACTTGTAATATCTATTCCAAGTCATTCCTATCATAAAAGAGAATATGAAAATTGTAACCGGATCTCATTTAGTCTATATGAATTTTCAGCTAGTATCAGTATAATATTGCACAATTAACACATCAACTACAAAGATGATTCATTTCACTAACTCTATTTTAGAAATTATCTTCGAATAAATCCTGAAATAAGCACTTGGACATTCTTCAAAATAAAGAGAACAACAAACATTATGTTTATCCAGTTTAGCTTGAAAACCCAGTAGTAAGAGGCAAGATTTTGTTACTTGATGGTGTTAGCTTCTCAATGGGACTAATCTACCTTGATTAGTATTCAACTGGGGGCTTATTAGCTTATGAAATGATTAAATTCCACTTACATATAAAGAACACGAAGAATGCATGAAGAACGAATGAAGAACGTGAAGACTGAATGAATTAAGTGAAGAACGAATGAAAAACGTGAAGAACATGAATTCTTTCAATTTCTACATAGTCTCCCCTTATATCGGGTGACACTGCAGGGAAAATTTCAGCAAAGTTTTCTCTTATATCAAAAGATATTCAAGAAAAATTCTAGTAGAATCTCCCCTTACATCGGGTGATATTCCAAGGAAAATTTCGACGAGTTTCTCCTTTTATCAGAAGTAATTTTAGGGAAATTTTGGTAAAGTTTCCCTTTATATCGAAATATATTTCAGGGAAAATTTTAGCGGAGTTTTTCCTTATTTCTAGGGAAACTCAAATGAAAACATGGGTTTTCAAAGAAACATATTGAAACATGAATAACCTGCCTTCTTGTCTTTCTCTTACCCTCTCAATCCTATCCCAGGATGGCAGTGGAATGGAAGTCATAAAGAATGAAGGGTTGGGGTGTATTTATAAGCCTCTGGGATGCTTACATGGCATCCCAATCGGTACATAGTCAGCAGGATCGATGAATCATTGTTCGCTTGCTGCGTAGCACAATCCTAGACTACCACCCCGTCATCATTGATGAAACCCAATTTCATCATCTTAATTCTGCATTATTAACCCCCTTGCTTATTTGTGTGCAAATAAAATCCAGATAAAGTCCTGTAATTAGCGGAGTCCCTAATAAATTAAAAACCATAAAAAAATCACAAAACTAAAATCTGTGGTATTTTTAACCTTAAAAATACCCTTAAAAATGTTTCATATCTACAGATGACCTCATCTCCAGTTTTGGTCAACACAAAAATTGTAGATCTCATCAAGATCTACAACTTTCATGTTTTGCGTTTTCTCAAATTCGCCATAATTGACCCTCATAAATCAACATTTCTCTCTGAATAATTTGATTGGGCCACGTGGCCCGTTCTGGTGAAGCCACGTGGCCCGACCTCTTTGTCTCATCCGCCCTCGCCCAGATGTCGTTGGATCTTTTCTTGATTTAATGGCCTGATAAGCTCCACGTCCGTGCCTCATCCGTCACCACCCGATCATCCCTAGGATCCATCACCACTGCCCGTCGCCGCCTCTTCCTCCTTACGCCACGTGGCGGTCTGTACACCGTTTGATCATGCCCTTGACCTCCCATCTCAGCCGCTATCTCCGCATCGACCCTCAGCCCTTCGATCTGCTGCCACTTATCATCTCAGTCGCACGATAGCGCCAAGATCTCCATGCGCCATGTGTCACTTCTTCAGCCATCCGATTGGCTACGATCTTCGCCATCTCAGGCGCTCACTCCTTCCATATTCTCCACCCTCCGATCGCCTTTTGCAAAAAAATCATCACCGTCAGTCAGCGCTCACTCTAGAGCACGACACGTGGCGTATTCACCACCCTCCATCATGCCGCCCTTGATCTTATCGGAACCGCTCTTTAGCGCTTCGATCTGGGCCGTTGGATCGCAAGATCCAACGGTCGAGACTTCATCTTCCACCTCCCGCAAGCTCCGCCCAAGCCCCGCACCTTGCAGACCTCCTTCCCCCTTCCATTTTTAGCCATCACCCTGGTCACCCTCTACCTTCGGAGTGAACACCCACACGTAGCCCTCACATCCCCTATTCTCGCGCGACACTTAGCCACGACCACCCTCCTCTCCTCCGGTCAGCATCTACCCTCGAAACCCACGATTTCACCATCCTTCGCCCTTTAAAAACCCCGTCACCTCCCTCGTTCGCACTTGTCCACCAACCAAGGGGCTGAGGCCCAGCCCTCCGTCTCCTCCCTGTGACAGGGGGAGGATCTCGGATCGAGCGACGATGACCCATAACTCCTGTGTGACCCATGGCCGTCGCCAGCCATGATCGAGCACCTCCGAGCGCTCCAAGCTCGCCGGAGTAGCTGCCCAGCATGTGCGATGACCCGAACCACCTCCAGGTGCTCAGCCCAAGCTCCGCTCCGCCCTCTAGCTCCTTCTCCAATCTCAGGTAACTTAACTCTTAATTTTCTCGTTTATTTTCTCTAATTTTTCTAAGGTAGATCCGACACCTTCACCTTCCATTGAACCTACCACGAGTTCCGCCGATCATCAGTCATCTTCGCCAATGCGTCAGATTACCCCCCTCCTCTGTCAAGACCTCCCTCATCCCAGGCTTTCTCCTCCGCCGGAGGCGGAGGAGAATCCACCAAGGGCTCTGCTTCCTCGCCTTCGCCAAGCCCTCCATCCACCGCATCTCGCACGCACACATGCCTCGATTTCCATCTAATCCCTTTTGCAGGTCAACCAACACCATTGGTCGGACCTCAGGCGAAGCCAGGTTCTAGAGCTCCACCTCCGGCGATCAAGCGTCGGCAACACACTTCAGATGCTCCCGCTCCTTCTCCGAGCGTGGGTCTTCACCGCCAGGGAACCAGCTTCATCCCTCGACCTTCATCGAGCACGGAGAAGCGCGGAGGAGCTCCAGGCCTTACGTCGGAGCTCCAATTGCACCGCCACCCAACGAAGGAGAAGAAAGAGTAGATATCGTTGGATCTCGCCCCACGGCGGAGATCCAACGGCCTTGTAGCAACCACATTGACATCCCGGAGCGCGGAGGCTCGGTGGGACCGAGCCTCGCCCGAGGACACGGCTCATTTCTTGTATTTTTTGGATTTTCATTTATTTGATTAAGTGTTTATCTTTTATAGGTCAACTTTTCCATTTATGTTGCATTTTGTCCTGCACTATAAAATTTTAGGATTTTATCACTTGTGCCCCTCCGAGATATAGCAATATCAGTTATACCCCTATCTTTTTGGTAATATCAGTTGTGCCCCTCACTTCTTGCTCCGTCATCAGTTGTGCCCTTCCGTCAGATTGACCGTCAATGAGTTGACTTAACCATGGTTTCATCAAACTTTGGTGCAGTTAAGAGGGGTATTATTTTCCAGACATCTTTATCTTCTTCCTCCTTCCCGTTCAGCACACCCCATCCCTCCTCCTCCTCCCCGTCTCCTCCTCCACCCCACTGTTCTCCGATTCAGCCCTTCCGTCTTGCCCATGCATCCCAGACAGTTGCGGCGGGGGTTAGATTTCTGGAGGGTTTCTAACAAAAATCACCACTTTCTTGACGAACAGAGCAGAAGCTTGCATTTGATGCGGAGTGCCGCCTCGGGAAGAAAGTAGTGGAGTGCCGATTATTTATGATGGACCCATAAATGATAGGAAGCAGAAATACTCCAAAATATATTCTAGTTCCATTACTGCTCCCTCTTCCGATGATAGGAAGCCGTCGTCTGCCAGGTGGGCTTCGTCACCCCCACCCGCCTCCTCCTCCGCAGACCGAACCCCCGCCGCCCCACCACCGCTCCCTCTCCGCCCCCGACACCTCCTCCCACTCCTCAGCCTCCCCTCCCGTCTCCACCGGCGGACCCTCTCCCACGTCATGATCCCCTTCCTCGCCACTCCTCCCTCGAACCCCCCCCCCCCCCCGTCGTGATGTCCCTGACCCGTCGTCTTCGGCACGACCCCCGGGCGTGGCGAGTTGGCCGAATCCGTGAAGGTCGGGAGCTTGTCGTCCGTCAGCCTGGCCTCACAGGTTGTGTGCCGTGAAGGTGTCGATTTATTATGTTTATTGTTTTCTATGGGTTTCGATTAGAAGGGAGGGGACAGAGGTTGCGGGGGGGGGGGGTGCTGCAACCTTGGGGGGCAGGGGCTGCGGGGGGCGGAGGTGGGAGGGGTTGCGACCTGGGCGTGGGGGCAGCAGTGGCAGGGGCTGCGGGGGGCGGAGGGGGGAGCTGTGGGGCAGAGTGCGAGGGCCGGATGGTAGGTGCGGGGGGTGGAGGGGTCGTGGCAGAGCATTGGGGCGAATCGGCGGGGCAAGGGGGAGGCGCGGCGTTGCGGGGGCCTGTGGGCGCAGCAGGGGCATGGGGAGAAGGCATGGACAGGAGGATGAGGAAGATGAAGAGGAGGGAACAGGAGGGAGGAGGAAGATGAACAGTGGTTGGACTTTTTAATTCATTTGTTTTCATCTAATTCCTGATGTGTCCCTAAAGTTAACGTCCGTTTACGTTTGGGATGGACAGTCACTAACCCGAGGGGCACAAGTGATAAAATAGCAAAAAGTGGGGGGCACAACTGATATTACCAAAAAGATAGGGGCATAACTGATATTGCGATATCTCGGAGGGGCACAAGTGATAAAATCCCTAAAATTTTCTTTTCGGTTGATCTCTAACCATTGATTCTATGGCAGGGCCCTTGGTGTTCAAGGAGGCGAGTAGCAGGAGCTACCCGCTGCGAGAAGCCGCAGAAGCACGCTTGGAGTACGTCGTGAATAAAGAAAAAAATCATTTTTTGCATCTCATTGTCGCATGTAATAACTGTATTTACAACAGTCTTCGATCGAAGGCTCACGTTTGTAAATGAACGATTATATGTGGTTGTGTGGGGATCGTCCCCACTCGAGTGTCGACTTAGGAGCAGGCACACGGCTCTTTGAGCGTATTTCTTTTTTTTATCTTTTACGTGCTTGCTCGTAGGTAGGACACACTATAAATAAAAACATGACCATCTTATTCTTATTTGGCATATCAATGAGATGGTCTTTGATGAGCCCGATTCGACCTGACTGCGATGACAATTTCAAGTGTTAACACAACACTATTAAAGGGCCGATTTCGCTCTCTATCAAATGGCACCGTTGCCGGGGACACGGCGCATTTCTTGTATTTTTTGGATTTTCATTTATTTGATTAAGTGTTTATCTTTTATTGGTCAACTTGTTCATTTATGTTTCATTTTGTCCTGCACTATAAAATTTTCTTTTCGGTTGATCTCTAACCATTGATTCTGTGGCAGGGCCCTTAGTGTTCAAGGAGGCGAGTAGCAGGAGCTACCCTCTGCGAGAAGCCATAGAAGCATGCTTGGAGTACGTCATGAAGAAAGAAAAAAAATCATTTTTTGCATATCATTGTCGCATGTAATAATCGTCTTTACAACGATCTTCGATCGAAGGCTCGCATTTGTAAATGAACGATTATATGTGGTTGTGTGGGGATCGTCCCCACTTGAATGTCGACTTAGGACTAGGCACGCGGCTCTTTGAGCGTATTTCTTTTTTTTATCTTTTACGTGATTGCTCGTAGGTAGGACACACTATAAATAAAGACACACGTAGAATCGCCTCACTTAGCCAATTTAAAAGAAATTCTTCACCGCAAATAGAAGCATGTTAGGTGCGACTTTTTGATCGACTTGCATACATATTGATTTTGGTTTTCAAAACAACCCAAGTTTTTCACAGATTTTCACCAAGTCACTGCATGATTTATCGCTTAGCCTAGATCGCGGTTTTTTATCGAATACATGGTTTTTCTCGATTTCCCTTTCCTAGCTTGATCACCTAGGTTAAACGGAATATGGGTATGAACGGTAGACGATGATTGCTTGATTTTTTGCTAACCTTAATTCAGTGACAACCTTAAATAATAACTGGGACTGTTAATTGCAAGTCTAAAATGGAGTAAAATTTTGGTTTTGGGAGAGCAACACCCTCGTTTACGCATTGATTTTCACTTAGTATTTTTTCTACGCGTAAATATCAAATGTTTTATCACCAATAAAACTGACAAGATAATAAACCAACCTCGGTTGGTTTCATGTGTAAGTTGGTGAAATTGAGGGTTTTGCTTGCTTGATTGAGCCATGTTTACTTTGATACACTCCCCAGAGCCTTAGTCGCTCCATCCATCTCCGTAGATTCATCCGCTCAACTGTAAATCCATCCTTCTTATTCGTTCACCTTGGGTCTCTTCCTACATCAAATTCCATCTTTATACTTAGGCTAATCTCAGCCTAAGTATAGGGGGGACCCGAGTCACCGTGATTTTCTCTACTCTCCTTTCCTTGCCTTTATACTTAGGTTATTTCTAACCTAAGTATAGGGGGAGCCCCTCTTAGATCCCGTATATTTCTCTATATTTAAATGGACCTATGGACTTGTAACATCTAGTGCTATGAGGACATAGCAAAGTTTAAGTATAGGGGGGTATACCGTATATACAGTATACTTACTTTATCTATATCTGAAAAATTTGAAAAATTTAAAACTTTTTGGCTAAAGTAAAATTCTTTGGACTAAGTGGACTCAAATGTTTTTCACGGCTTTTCCTATACTATGTTACACTATTTTAATAAAAATATTTTCTAAAATGATTTTTCCTTGTTTTGAAAAGATCTTTTCAAAATGTTTTGAAAACGTTTTATTTGTATGACATGGTTTTGAAAATTTTCTATCTCTTTTCAAGGAAAGTTGAGTCTAACCGGTGTTTTAACCTTTAAATTAAAATCCATAAAAATGAGAAAAACCAAAAATCCTTTAGGAGTTTTTAGTGACTACTAAGCCCAATTAAGTAGTCGTGGTCAGTGAGGGTTCGCCCTTAGCAGATTAGGTGGTTTAGAGGACATCGCGTAAGGCCCCGTCCTCAAGCAACGGGCTTCGGCCTGTACTTACATCCATACTGGCCGAATGTAGATGCTTAATTGAGTTTAGGCAGTTCTAATATCTCTTGAAGCCAAAAAAAGAAAAAAATTGAAGAAGTTGGATTAATCCTCTACATTCACACTTTCACTCAGGATCTGAAATGTTCAAGGAAACTTAGTTTTATGAGGTCTTTGAGATTTTAGGTTAACCAGCCTTAGTCATCAGGGTCATAGACTTAATCATTCACATTTCCCTAGATTTCTAGATTTGCATGCTATATTCCATTCTTAGTCTCAGACCATAATAATATGATCAGCACATTACATGCACGACTGTGATTTTGATGAGATGAGTTGACTTTTTATTTGAGGGATTGGGATGAGGGATTCGAGTCTGGACTTGATCTAATGATACTCGAGGATGGGATAAAATCTTTGAAGGCTTCATGAAACCTCAGTGTCAACAAATATTAGCCAGTATGAGAACTTGGTTCTTATACTAATTCTTGATATTAACCTAAGTGTCAGGGTGTGAATAAATAAAAAAATGTTGATCAATGTGCGCCAAATCTTGGTAAAAGCAGTAGAGCTAGCCAAAAATGGTACAAATCAATGAAATTTCAAAGAAAAGCTCTCATTCCACAAAGTCAAATATCAAAGAGCTTCCACCAAAGGAGAGCGCTCCCAAACTTTTCAAAGTGTCCACTTGGACCACCGCTATTAGGACCAGGAGTCGGGCTTGCACCAAAAAAGGGCTCTGCATCGTAAATGCTACTAGTCTGGGTGTAGAAGGTACGATAAGTACTCAAAAAAGACACACCCCGGTGTATTCCCAGGAAAACAAGTGCAGACGGCTCCAACATCTCTTGACGGATGCATTGAGCAACACCAAGAAAATGTGTTGCGTTAAAAGGCACTAGAGAGAATCCTTATTCCAATGAGAGGGAGAGAAGAAATGACATAATCCCATGCACTCCATTACTAGCCTGCCATCTACATTTTCTAAGTCTGACAACTAAAGAGATGATGGACTGGATGCAAGATTTGATTTATTCCCTAGTGTTGAGGATTGGGTACTTAGGAGAATTTCTTTGACCAAGACTTCGGGTGATGATTTGACTCTACTCTCGGAATCGCAGACAACACTAAATTTCATATCTGGCTTGAATCCTAGAATTTTTGACCTCTAAAGTTGAGTAGGCTTGAACAAATTGGATCCTGTACTCACATGCACAAGGGGGTTAATCCAGCTTATTCATTTTTCTTTGATGCTCGAGGACGAGCATAGTGCTCGAGGACAAGCATAGTTAAAGTATAGGGGGGTGATGAAACCCAATTTCATCATCTTAATTCCGCATTATTAACCCTCTTGCCTATTTGTGTGCCAATAAAATACAGATGAAGTCCTTTAATTAGCAGAGTCCCAAATAAATTAAAAATCACAAAAAAATCACAAAACTAAAATCTGTGGTATCTTTAGCCTTAAAAATACCCTTAAAAATGTTTTGTATCTACAGATGACCTCATCTCTAGTTTTGTCAACATGAAAATTGTAGATCTCATCAAGATCTACAACTTTCATGTTTTGAGTTTTGTCAAATTCGGCATAATTGACCCTCAAAAATCAACATTTCTCTCTGAATAATTTGATTGGGCCACGTGGCCCGTTCTGGAGAAGCCACATGGCCCGGCCTCTTTGTCTCATCTGCCCTCGCCCAGATGCCGTTGGATCTTTTCTTGATTCAACGGCCTGATGAGATCCACGTCTGTGCCTCATCCCTCACCATCTGATCATCCCCAGGATCCATCACCACCGCCCGTCGCCGTCTCTTCCTCCTTATGCCATGTGGCGGTTTATACACTGTTTGATCACGCCCTTGACCTCCCATCTCAGCCGCTATCTCCGCATTGACCCTCAGCCCTTCGATCTGCTGCCACTTATCATCTCAGCTGCACGATAGCGCCAGGATTTCCATGCACCACGTATCGCTTCTTCAGCCATCCAATCGGCTACGATCTTCGCCATCTCAGCCGTTCACACCTTCCATACTCTCCACCCTCCGATCGCCTTTCGCAAAATCATCATCACCGTTCGCCAGTGCTCACTCCATAGCACGACACGTGGCGTATTCACCACCCTCCATCATTCCACCCTTGATCTTATTGTAACCGCTCTTTAGCGCTTCGATCTGGGTCGTTGGATCCCAAGATCCAACGGTTGAAACTTCGTCTTCCAACTCCCGCAAGCTCCACCCGAGCCCCACGCCTCGCAGACCTCCTCCCCCCTTCCATTTTTAGCCATCGCCCTGGTCACCCTCTACCTTCGGAGTGAACACCCACATGTAGCCCTCACATCGCCTATTCTCGCGCGACACTCAGCCATAACCACCCTCCTCTCCTCCGGTCAGCATCTACCCTCGAAACCCACGATTTCACCATCCTTCGCCCTTTAAAAACCCCGTCACCTCCCTCGTTCACACTTGTCCACCAACCAAGGGGTTGAGGCCCAGCCCTCCGTCTCCTCCCTGTGATAGGGGGAGGAGCTCGGATCGAGCGACGATGACCCAGAACTCCGGTGAGACCCATGGCCGTCGCCGACTATGATCGAGCACCTCCGAGCGCTCCAAGCTCTCTGGAGTAGCTGCCCATCATGTAGATGACCCGAGCCACCTCCAGGTGCTCAGCCAAGCTCCGCTCCGCCCTCTAGCTCCTTCTCCAATCTCAGGTAACTTAGCTCTTAATTTCGAGTTTGTTTTCTCTGATTTTTCTAAGGTACATCCGACACCTTCACCTTCCATTGAACCTACCACGAGTTCCACCGTTCATCAGTCATCTTCGCCAATGCGTCAGACTACCCCCCTCCTCTATCAAGACTTCCCTCATCCCAGGCTTTCTCCTCCACCGGAGGCGGAGGAGAACCCACCAAGGGCTCAGCTTCCTCGCCTTCGCCAAGCCCTCCATCCACCTCATCTCGCACGCACACACGCCTCGATTTCCATCTAATCCCTTTTGCAGGTCAACCAACCCCATTGGTCGGACCTCGGGCGGAGCTTGGTTCTAGAGCTCTGCCTCCGGCGATCAAGCGTTGGTAGCACACTTCATACGCTCCCGCTCCTTCTTCGAGCGTGGGTCTTCACCGCCAGGGAACCAGCTTCATCCCTCAACCTTCATCGAGCACGGAGAAGCGCGGAGGAGCTCCAGGCCTTACGTCGGAGCTCCAATCGTGCCGCCACCCAACGAAGGAGAAGGAAGAGCAGATACCGTTGGATCTCGCCCCACGGAAGAGATCCAACGGCCTTGGAGCAGCTACGTCGACATCCTGGAGCGCGGAGGCTCGTTGGGACTGAGCCTCGCCCGAGGCACCCTGGAGCCGCCACGTGGCCCGAGCTACCTGCTACGGCCATCCGAAGCTGCACCGAGCCTCGCCCCTACCCGAGCTTGAACTCACGTGCCTCACGCATGTGGGTGCTGGGCTTTTTGCATCGGTGCCCTCGCAACTTTTGCATATTGCAGATAGGTCCTGGATCACGTGTCGTCCACGTGCATGGGTATTTTGCAGTTATGCCCTCGCGGGTTTTAATAATGCAAAAATACCCCTGGGCGTGTGGGTCATTTACAGGGAAGGTCCCGATCTTTTTCATATTTAATTTTAGTCCCTCTAGGGACCTATTTGTAATTTTATTTCACATTTTCTTTCAATTATGCCCTTGCTTTCTTTTATGCATATCTTGAGCATCGTGACTCCGATTAAGTTGATTTCAGTTTCATTTTGAAGCTCTTCTCGTTGTCTTTCTTATGGCATGCTTATATTTTAGATTTGACACTATGAACCGTAATGCATTATTTTATTATCTAAGTGTCCGGATTTCCATGTTTCTCATGCCTGATTGCTACATGAATAAAGAGTGCTTCGATATTTGACCTTGTTTGACTTGTATTTTTAATGGCTCAAGTATTTCTGGTCTAGGGCTTTTATGAATTGCATTTCATCGTGTTTACTTGCATAATTAAAATAAAATATATAAAATGCATGTTTACATATTCTCATAATGCATTGTTGAGTCATACATAATTTGACCTATGATTTAATTCAACACTTAATTAGATAGATTAAAATCTGGATAATATGAGAGTGGCTCGTGTCACTGAGTTCGACCTTGGTTTCTTGCCAACTAAAAAAAATATAAAAACACGACCATCTTATTCTTATTTGACATATCAATGAGATGGTATTTGATGAGCCCGATTCGGCCCGACTGCGATGACAATTTCAAGTGTTAAAACAACAGTATTAAAGGGCCGATTTCGCGCTCTATCAATCATCAAAACCATGTACTATCTAGCCCATGGTTTTGCCCAATCTTATTACGAAACCCACGGTTTCACTAATGACTCTTCAATAGCGCTAATCACGATTATGTAGCACTGATTGTGATTAATTATTCGTAATTGTGATTAACATCTAGTAAAGTGTGCTCAACCTTTAATAGCTATGATAAATATGCTTAATGACCATCTGCACTCTTAATCAATGATGATGACTAAGAGCTAATGATGTCTTAACTGACATTTGCCTCTTTTACATTTGAAATTCATAACAATTCGAAACAACCTCTGATTCTTACAAATCAAGTTCCATTGAGTTTGTCTCATTGGGTTGGATCTAATATCCTATATACGGTAGTATTCAATGAGGTTGATTTCTAAGATTTTACGATTATCAAAACCATAAAGTAAGTCTTGTCCTCGAGACTTAGAATGTAGTTATAAAAACCATAAAGAAGATGTGAGCCATAAAAACCTTTAAAGAGACGAAAGTTATTTTCATTATAACCAAGTGTATACAAATATGTTATATTGTTATACAAATAGATAGGGATACTGTTATATCATATGGACCTGATGTTCCTGTGTAGATTCTTTAAAATCTTCGATTCACCACAACAATTTGACAAGAGGCACCTCTTTATTTCATAATTTCTTGACATCTTTGTCTAATATTTGCACTAGAATTTCTGGGTATGTTAAGTCTAGCTCAACTTGTAGATCATCACAACTTATAACATGCTCTGTATCCCTACCATAATTCATCATATTTGATATGTGAAATACATCTAGCATTTCAAAAACATGAGGATGGAGTGCAAATCTATATGCCACTTTACCGACCTGATGGATAATTTCAACGGGAACCGAAAACCTGGGTGCTAACTTTCATAAGCCAAATCTTCGTACTCCCTTCATAGAGGAGACTTTCAAAAAGATGAAATCACCCACCTTAAACTCAAGGTCTCTACATCTATTATCACTATAACTCTTCTTATAGGTTCAAGTGGTTATCAGTCTTTTTAGAGCAAGATCAATGGCTTCTCGTGTCTCCTTGATTATGTTTATGTTATACAAGTTCTTTATTCTAGCCTCCTTCAAGCACAAAGGAGTAGTACACCTACGCCCATATAGTGCCTCAAAGGATTAGTACACCTACACACAATACTAGCATGATAACTATTATTATAGGTGAAATACACAAGCGGCAAATGCTTGACCTATGATCCTTTCCATTCTAAGGCACATGCTCGCAACATATCTTTTAAGGTTTGAATGGTAAATTCTGATTTACCATCTCTCTGGGGGTGATATGTTTGAAGAGGGATATGAGGATCCTAATGCCCAATCTTAGAGGGCTTACGGTGTCCGACAAGTCGAATCTGGCAATTGTTGTATCGATCGCACTCACGGTACTTGTATCTCAATCAACCAATTCATACAAACAATCAACTCACAATGTATGAATAATCAATGCAAAATGTGTGAGGCAACATTTATTTTTATTTTGACACCAAAAAATATGTATATAGTTAATAAATGTAGAGTGTCGAACCAAAAAGAGCAATGGGGATAAGTATTTATTGTCAATTAATGAAAATTAAACAATAAATAATTTTGTACTTTTTTTGGCTTTTTTATTTTTATGAGTTTTAATTGTATTAAGTTTTATGGATTTTTTATATTATTTTATGTTCTTGAATTTTTAAATTTTATTTTCTTTTTATATTTTTTTGATTTTAATTCCTTGTTTGTTTTTTGAGATATACAAAGTATATATAATACTATGTCTAATATAAAAACTCAATAAGATATATACATATATATATATTGAGGAAATATATATAAGTGCAATATTTTTTATTTTTTAAAGATGTTTAAATATAATAGTTATTTGTAAATAATAATACTAATTATAATAAGGATTTAAGTATATATAGTGTAAATAGCCTATATAGGATTTTATATTTATAAATATAACTATATATATTAAAATCCATAAAATAAAATGTTTTTGTGTTTTTAATATTTTCATCTATTTTTTATTTTTCTTATTGTTTTTGATGTTTTTTTGTATTTTTAATTTATTTAATATAAAAAAGAGTAGCTAATAATAATAGGCCAGAATATTTTTAGTTTTAAAAATTAATGACAATTTTCCCAAAATTATTTTTAGTATATATACTATGTGGTATATATAAAAATATTCATCAAAAAAATTATTTTTTTTATAAGATTTTTGCTAGTTTTTCCAGGGTTGGGAGGTTTTTCAATTTTTAGTGTTTTCTTTTTATATTTTTTTATTTTTAGTCTGCAGTTATAATATATATAATAATATATATTAAAATTTTTAGAAAAGGATTTATAATTTTTTATATATTTCTAGTCAAATAAGGAATAAATAGCTAATATTCCATATTGAATAAATGGAAATGCACTAAAATGCTAAAATCAAAATGTGGTATTGATAAGCATATTATTAAGTATTTATTACCATATTCCCAAAATTTTATGCACAAGGGCTATTTAAGCAAAATAGAAACACATAAATAAAATTAAATGCATAATATGTGTATATTTGCAATAAAAATAATATCCAAGATTTTACATGTAAATAAACCTAAATTTTTACACTCTTTTATAAATTTTATATAATAAAAACAAATTACAAAAATCGATAGGGTAAGACTGGAATTTGCCCACCTCACGTTGGCCACCATGCGATGTGAGGTGGTACGGGACATAAATGCAATACTCAATAATTTCCAAGGATCCGTGCAATTTTTATAAAGATATTATACACATTTAAATATTTACAAGGGTGAGTAATAAATACAAATGGCAGGGGAACTTGAATGTTAACCCAATATACACTCCATCTAACGGTGCTGTAGATTTCACTTGGACATGTGGCAAGCGTTGGATGACTGATATCCCTTTGCTAGTGATGGCTAAGATTAGATCTCAGTATCAGATCAGATGTCCAAGAAGCACCACATTCGACGGTTGCTGGTCCACCTTGAAGAGTTCCTTGATCAAACAACACTAAAGGTTGGTGGAAGAATGGTTGAAGAACAACTCTTCGGTGAGCTTAGATCCCTTCTCTGAGTTGATCCGATGATCCCTCGACTGCTATTATGCTCGTTCAACTTATGGGGGTATTCCGCACCTAATGGTGTCCTAAAAGTGGTCGAGAACCCAATGATAGGGTCATGTAGACGCATGACGAATCAAGAGCACCTGGAGCATGTTTGGGGCCTGAAATATTCCCCAGATGAGGATCTATAAAGTTTATACCTACACGAGAAAGTTGGGGGAACAAGGGCGAACATACCAAGTCCTTTATTAAGTGGAGTTGGGTGAAGATGGGTGGAACAGAGAGGTCTCCGACAAAGTTGGAGGAGGGGTCTGTGGTGGCTAGATCCAGGGAGGATCAAGGGGATCTGGAGTGAGCTAGAGATGGAGAAGTGTATGGGAAAGAAAATGGTGGTGAAGGTGTTGTCGTAATAGGGTCATAGTACGATGAAGGATGGCCAGAGCTCTAGAGATTTGACATATTGTAAATCTAATTTCTACACTAACTCAAGCAAATAAAGCTTAAATAAAAGTTGGAAAAAAACTACAACTCAAATCTACCTAAAGATGCAAGGAAAGAAGCAGCTCATACCCAGAGACCAGGGAGTAATAACCTCATCGGCAAAGCTTTAGTGAAGTGTGGATCGCTCCAATGACGCCCTTTACAAATTGCAAATCTGATGGTTAGCGAGTTGTCATCAAGCTCAACCAATCCACAAGAGATCTGAGGGTTTAGGGTGGGCCAAAAAGGATCAAAAATCAAAATAGAAGGGGGTCTTTTTATTTATACACAGTCTGAAATGTCTCTAAAGACCTATGGTTTACACTGGAATCGTGCTTGAAAGGACAACCCAAGGATAGGGCATTATAGAGGAATGATCTATGGAGATGGTTCATAAAGGAGTCGATGCTCCTTAGGCAATGCATCATTTGAAAAAAAATCTGAGAATAGGAAGGGTCAACATCTGACAAATGCAGGCCTAGGGAGGGAGGATAGTTGACTTGAGTTCAACAGTCCTCAAGCCCCCATTGGTCCACATCGGGCAGAAAAGGACAAAACAGAAAGAGAAAGAAGAAATAGTTTTAAATAAAATAGTAAATGTATTAATTAAATTAATGTCGAAACATAAAAAATTGTTTAATATTTTATATAGTATTATTTAAGATTTTTATTTATTTTTACAAGGTGATTTATTGGGTATTCTTTTTTACATGTATAATTATAAGTATAAATACCTATATATATGGTATTTTATTTTTATTTTATATTTTCGTATAATATTTACATATTTCAAGTATTTATAACTTGTTTACTTACATATTTAAATATTTTGACATATTTTTTGATATCATTTATTTGCTTAAATAAATATATGCATATATTATATAGGTTATATATAATAATCCATTATTTATTTTACTGAAGTATTAATGGTTTTATTTTATATTTGTTATATACATGTACTTTAAATAGTATTAAATATATAAAAAATATGAGAGATGTAAAAATATATAGAATAAATATATTGAATATTATATGCATGTATATAGTACAATGGGGACCCAACAACCAACTTTTGCATATCAACTTCAAATTAAATGGAACCACCTTCATTAAATAGATAATTAAATTTTTATGAACAATAAAGATGAATTTTGTCAGTTTTGGGTCCGTATCGAGGAGATGCTGGTATGGGAAGCTTTCTTTGTAGCTTTTTATTTTGTGTGTCCCAAATGCACTTTGTATTATTTTTTAGTGAAATCAATTTTATATTTTTCTTTGTATTTTTATGTACAACTTTCATGTTGAGGGTTTTATTATTTGAGGCGTAAAAATGAGAAAATAAAATAGGTCCCAAAAAACTATTTATTTTTAAATCAAATTATGGGTTTAAAGTGTGTACAGTGTATAATTCAACACCCTACATCCCCCTACTTTATTCTTTGTCGACCAAGTCATCATGATGACTAGTTCTCGGGGTCTCGGGTCACTCAGTTTCTTTGACACTTTGCTCTTTTTCTTTTCTTTCCTTTATTCCTTTTTTTGGAATTGAATACAATGTTTTATACAATATTTATATATCAATTATTAGGTATTATTCTACACAAATTAATGCTATATCAATGCATTAAGCTAAGGATTTAAGGCTAAAAAGAAAGAATAAAGGTAATGAAGTGGAGATTCATTACACCCTTATACTTTCCTTTGTTAGCTCCAGTAAACACTTATGACAATAAGTGCAGTAAAAGAAAACAAAGAAAAGAAAATGGAATAAATTGGATTTTTTTAACTTTTTAACTTAGTTTCATAAAATCGAAGTTTGGAGCTCAATCAGACCTTTTTGAGTTTAGATTTGTTTGGAACCTTATCTAGAAGTGATCTTGAAACTCAACAACCTTTAAGAACCACAAAACACTACCCATGTCTCCTCAAAAGCTAGGTCAAAACAAGTCTATGTCTCATGCAAACCCTTATGACTATGAGTCTTATCCTATACAATGTAAGTGATATATAGATCCTCTTGACTGAAGCGGTAAAGAGAGTTTTCTCCAACATGTTGACCCTAATTCCCTAATCCAACAACTCTTTCCTTGAGAAGTAGTGTACTCCCTTCTCTGTTCAAGTGCAACCAACTCAAGAAGAGGATGTGGAGAACAAAATGGACGGTAGCTAGTGTAGATACTTATCTTAGGACGCTTGATCAATGTAGTCAAGTCATCTAGCCACAGGCTCACTGATATCTTTGATTTTGAAGCACATGCTTTCTTATTTCATATATACATACACATACTCCGACAAGAATTGTTTTTTCTTTTATTTTTGAATGTCTCTTTTTTTTTGGAGTTTTCGATTTTGCATTTTTTTATTCTATTTACAGAAGCATTTACACAAGGACTTTTTCCTCTTGAGCTAGTAGACTATCACTCTTTTGAAGCATTATTGCAACCCACAACAATCTGTCCTTGGACCTAGTTGCTACTGGATCGGGTTGTGGTACAATGGTCGTAGGTAGTGACTTTGTATGTTTCCATTCACTTGTGTCTCATGCAGACAAATCCTTCCCTTTACCACTTCTACTGAGTTGAGTAGAGTTTAAGGTGTAGGTATCTAAGTTAGGTCACTGTCAACAAGATTCATGCGTATGTTTTGAAATATTCTACTTAGGAATCAAGACGACATATGAACCTAGTCTTGTGATCTCAAACAATTAAGTTTAGTAGACCTGAAGCACCCCAATTCAAGTTCCTATAAGGTTCCTGTGATTATGTGGATTAAGGTCCAACCAAGCTCCAATCTTCGGATTTTACTTAGACTAGTTCAATTGTCATTATCACTCAAAAAAATGCAAATACAATGCAATGAAAAGAAAAATATTTTATTGTAATTTTTGTTTTTGAACTTTTTATGGATTTTTGAAAAGGTTTTTACAGAATTTTATACAATTTTGAAAACATTTTGTAAATTTTTATAAGTTTTCAAATATTTTGAATTTTTTTGGGATTTTTAATTGGGGTTAGTGAAGGAAGCTTATACAGATATTTACATGGGAATACATCAATATTTACAACAATTACATAAGGAATTTAGATAGAAGTTAGTTGTTATTACATATTTGATGTACAAGAGTTATGTATATCTATTTATATAAAGAATTTTATTCGCTATAATTTTGTATAAGGTTCTCAAAATATTTTGAAAAGATTTTCATTTGAAAATGTATTTTTCAAATAACTTTTACAAATAATTTTGCAAATATTTACAAAACTTGAAAGTCATTTTGCAAAGATTTTTCAAACAGTATATAGGATTTTCAAACCATTTTTCCAAATCATTTGAAAACTGAATTTCAAAAAAAATGATTCAAACAAATAAAAATTTGTGCAAATAATTATAAAATATTTTTACAAAGGCTTGAAAATATTTCAAAAAAGTTTTCCATATGGTTTTCAAAGGATTTTTCATGACATTTTCCAACCATTTTTCACATCATTTTGTGAAACATTTTAAATTGGTTTATTAATTATATTTACAAAGAATTTTTAAAAAACTTTATACATAACTAAAGTGTATTCTTTAACATTGGTTAATTTTATATTCTAACCCATATAGTATTTTATCCATATTATTCAAAAATACAAAGTACTAGTTATGGCTAAGGTATATACAACATATATATGACCCCCTATACTTAGCTTATGCTATGTCCTCATAGCGATAAAAGAGAAAAAGGAAGACATAACTTGTGCTGAGTATAGTAAAGCCTATACTACAACGACTAAAAGAATAAGAAGTTGTTCGTCCTCCCATACTTAGGATCAAATATTCTTATGCAGAGCAGACTGTATGCAAAATGCGTGGTGGGTAGAGGGTAGGATGAACAAATTAGCGGCTCAGCATGTATCCTCCTATACTTAGGGTAAAATATCCCTAAGTATAGAGTAGAAATATCAACAAGATAGGAGATGGGAGAAGGGATCAAAAGGAGTGAAAAATAAATAGGAGAGACTGAACAACATCACTCCCCCTATACTTAGGGTAAGAGATCCCTAAGCATGAGCAATGACAAGGGTGATGAAACAAAACAAATAAAGCCCTATACTTAGGATAAAGCACATCCTAAGCAAGGTAAACACACAGATCGAGGTGGATGAGTAAAAAGAAAGATGAAACGAAAGAAACGAAAGTGAATATACTACGTGATGAATGCACAATGATCAAGAAGGTAGAAACTATATATTCTTGCGTGACCGATGTGGTATGGATCTAATAAGATACAAGTCGATATCACTGTCATCAGTTGACACTACCTGATCAAGATTGACATGGTGAAGATCCTTATTGGTCTCAGAATAAAGATGTACGAACTCATCAGTGGAAGTAGTATGGTCAGGTCTGATCTGGGAAGTCTTAGCTTTTTTTCCCTATACAATAAGGTGTCTATAATTTACATGTTGTGAATCTCATCAAAACATCACCATTCGCAGGAAGAGGGTACACCAATGTCTATGCTTTCCCAGTCTATCTCTCTAAAGAAAAATTCTAAGGTCTCAATATTGTCTATGGTAAAGCAAACATCTTTGATCTTAGTGGATAGGCCATAGTACTTAAGATCGAGTGACATAGGTACACTCCCATCAGGTGTGAGAGTCTAACTAGTAGTGGGTATGGTTATCGTCACGATCAAAATGCTCTCATTGTCAGAACAAAAGTGTGTCTCTCCAGATTCATAATCAATAACAACCTTTAATGTAGCGAGGAATGATCGACCCATGATGATTGGAGTACGCTCTACATAGATGGAAGTATCCATGGGCAATACAACAAAATCAATAGTGTAGCACATGCCCTGGATATAAATAATATTGTTTTCAAGAATACCCTTAAACCTCTTTATTGATCGATCGACAAATTGACAAGTCATCCTAGTTTTTGTTAGAGGCCCCATCTTGAGTGACAGGATGAGTGAGAAGTGTATTATATTAATAGATGTGTCGTTGTCAAGGCAAGTGTGATCAAAATGGTGGTAAGAAGTAGCACATCTAACAAACAGTGTACTAATGTCCCCTTTCCTATCAGGCAGATGATCGGTGATGGCATGCGCAGTGGCCATGGTTAGAATGTGGTGCTCACCTCTACAACATCTCTTTCTCTTCTTTGGTGTGGGCGTAGGCATAAGTTTCATGTCCTTTCGAAATGGGGCATCAAAAATATCCTAAATAGCCACCACCACTTCAGGGTTTGTCAATGTTTTTTTAATTTTCTTTCTCTATCATACCAGGGAAGAATCCGAATCATCATGTACAAAAGGTTGACTAAGAGCAGGCTTACAATGTCATCCTTGGGGTATAAATAGGTGGAATCTATGGTGTATCAATGTGTGGGTAAAGGATGTGACAAGGGTGCCTTCTCCTTACAAACCGGCCCGATTAGGAGTCTCCTATTATTATCTTTTTGGATTTTTATTGTTTTCTCAATTTTTTGTATTTTTAGTGGTCTCTCATTGGTAGACTCTCATGAATCCATGGATCCAGAAGGTGAAGCTCCAATGTGAATCACATTGTTAGATATATCAATAATCCTTTGTTGTAATTGCTTCACTACCTGGGTCATGTGTTCAAGAGTGGTGTCCATGAGAGGTGAATCCAACAACTCAATATTGGGTGAGATGGTGGTCAATGTTGTGGTGGTGGAAAATAATTAAAATAGGATGACTGAAGCTATGGGTTTGTTGGGTATGTACAAAAAAAAGTCAGGAGCAAATTCCTCCTCATAAAATGGAGGTGCACTGATTGGAGAAGAAGAAGTAGGATCCGTGAAGTCTAGATAAAAATAGCTCCAATTTGCCATCTTTAAAACAAAAGACAAGGATCAGGAGATCATGATAGTAAGGTCAAGATATACAAGAAAAAGGCGTAAATGTGTAGAGAAGATTGAGTATGTACACAAAACAAATACAAAATCAAAACAGAAATAACCCCTCAATTCACCAACTCAACACAATGGAGACCGTAAAAGTTTGGTATTTTATCTTTTCAATTTTAGAGTTAGATGAGAATACAGTTATTTACAAGCTCACAGGTGTAGTCACTAAGAGTGGTTGTGTTCTAGTAAACGTAGCACACCTAATGGAACACCGAGACCACTTCGTCTATAGTCATAGACAAGTGTTTTCAACAATAATAGAGGCCAAGAGCTGAGTCAAGTGCTTAGGGCACAAATCTAGGGATGGAGGCTATAATCCTTATGTGTATGTGTCTCATTCGGTCTGAAAAGTGACAATGAGGGGGCCACTATCTGATGAATACTCATTCATCACTCTTTATTCTTATATTTTAGCTACAAAAACCTTTACAAATGCATGTATATATTTGTAAATATAAATAATTACCAAAGCATGCATGGTGTAAAAACTAATAATTAGCATGTTTCTGTGCAAAAATAAAAGAATAAAGATTAAAAAGAAAAAGAGGAAATATTTAGAATAAATATTGAGCAACTTAACCCAAGGGAGGGCTCAGCATGGGCCTGACCGTATAAAAGCCAAAGTAGAGGGAGATAGGGGCTCATGTATGTAATTATATTTGTAAATATAATAAAAATAATTTCCTCTAAAAAAATAGAATAAAATGGCTTGTATATATTGTGTATATATTTATTATAAAAATCAAAACAAAAATAGAAAAATTAAAAAGAAAATAAAAAGAGTCACTTGTGTATATATCCACCATATACATACAATCACTCTTATATTTATTTAACCTTATACACAAATAAAATTAATTTTTATAAAATTTGTATATATTCTACTTTTTATGGAGTAAATAAATAAAATAAAAACAACAAAAATAAAAAAATAAAAAGAACAAAATTAAAAACCAAAAATAATCTTGTAAATATATCTTGTACATAAATATATATACCTATTTATTTCACTATTGTATATAAATAATAAAAATAAAATAAAATACCCTTTTATTCCTAATTTTATACTATAAATAAATAAAATATAAAATATGAATAAAAATGTAAAAAAATAACAAATTAAAAATCAAAAATCAAAACCCTATATTGTATATATATACCTATATATAGCCATAAAGTGTAAATACCCTATTTTTATTTTGAAAAATTAATTAAAAATCACCAAAAAATAGAAAAAATTAAAACAAAAATATTACATGTTTTAAGTTTTTAATAATTCGGCCATTTGCTAATTTTAAATTAATTTCTAAATCTTTTCCAGGTGGCCCCCTCTCATAGGTCCACGGGGTTGTTGACCGCCCAGTCAACTCCCCCCTGTGGACCACTTCACACGGGTTATGAATGACCGACTCGAGTTCTCTTAATTTTCGCATCCAAACCCGATCCTCTCACACCTAAACCCCGGGTCCTGCTTATCAATGACAGATCCGACACCCTCGCCGGGGTGCCCGCCTCAGGGTCCGCGCACTGAGCTGCCCTACCCGATCGAATCTTGCCGGACCCTTGGTTGAATAAAAGCCGAGCTCCGCCTCCTTTTTCCGAATCTTTGGCTCCCCACCTTGCAGTCCCGTGACCTCCACTGCCTTCCCTGAGGTGACAGCTCTACGTCGGAAGTGTTGAAGAGAGGTGTAGGTGACCGGACCTTAGATCCGATGAGCTAGCGCCGCCGTGCTCCGCCTGAAGCAGGAGCTCGAGCCTCGGGCCACGACGACCCGCAAGGCAAGGACCAGAGCACCAGCAGCTCATCCCTAGTCGACTCGACCACCTAGGTAGCCCTATTTCCTTTTCCTGTTCTTTAATTTTTAGTTTCGCCCAAATCTCACCGTCGCCGACCATCATCGATTCCGGGCATCTCCCCCTTCCATTCGATCATCGGACCGCACCATCACACTCGCCTTCTTCCCGCGCATGTTCTACGCCCCTCCACTCAACCCAGCTCGCATTGGAGCTGGAGTTTCGAGCTCTACCGTCCACACCTCGCCGGAGCTCGATCGCCCCGCCTCACCGTTCACTATTACCCCTCCTAACGGGGTCGAGGCACTTTGACCTCGACCCGCGAGTCTTCTGGTGCCCTTTTACAGGTACAATGAGGACTATCTGAGGTCCTCTACCTCGAGGCCAGGAGCTTCCCCTCCACCGGAGCCGACCGAGCTCCTCAGAGCTCTGTTGCTCCATCGGAGAGCACCGTTTGACGTGGGAGTCCACGACGAGTTTTTGTCGATCATCAGAGCCCCGCGAGGAGGCCGGGAGTGCGTGCAGCGGGCCAGCGAAGTTCGTCGGCCATCAGTTCTTCCTCGACCTTCAGCTACCGTTGGATCGACCGCCAACTCCAGATTCCATCCGAGCCATCCATTTCAGGAGCGCCAGCACTGTCCAATCAGTGAGAGACTCGATCCAGACCGTCGATCGACGAGCGTCAGCCTCAGCGCACCAGAGCCGACCGATTCCACATGTGGCGAGGCCACCGCCGTCCGATCAGCACGAGGACGCCAGCTTTAGGGCGCCACCCCTTCCCAGCCGTCGATCGGCACACGTGGCGCCCATCTGACGGCCTACTTAATAAAGGGTAAATTATCCCTTAGGCCCATAGCTTTAGTTTAGTTTCGTTTCAGTCCTGTAAATATTTTTAGCATTTTATTTACGTTGGTACTTTTGCACTTCGGACCCTGTCTTGTTTTCTTATTACATGTATGCCCCTGTGTGTAGTGTGTCACGTGCTTCGACACGTGTTCTTTTGGGCTATTTGCATGTTTAGCTCTGTAGTTCTGGATTGTTAATGAATGACTGAATCTTTTTAGATAATTGTAATTATACCCCTGTGTGTGGTTTATTTGTGCATGTGCGTTTATTTGAGGGTAATTTACAGTAAGGACCTCGGACTTTTGGTACCTGTTACCAATCAGTCCCAGAACCTTATTTTGTTTGCAAATAGGTCCCTGAGTGCCCCAAACACGTGCTTCGCGTGTGACTCCTTGGGATTTTTGCACCGAGCCCCTCAGAACTTTCAGTATTTGCGTACAGGTCCCTATGCACTGTACCTAGGTTTTGATTTTGAATAAAATATCAAACTCACTCCAAATTCAATGAAAATTGGACACATGGCTTCTGCCATGTTGTAAAATTTTCGAGAATTTTTGGAGACATTTTTGGTTTTATTTGATATTTTTAAAAATTCAAAAACAGCATTTTTCTTTACTATTTGATTTAAAAATTCATAAAAAAGTATTAAAACTCATCTAAAAATTACAAAAAAATTAGCTACTGTGTATTTTGTCTTGCTTGATTTTCTGACCAATTTTGGTCATTTTTCATTATATAAAACTCATAAAAATTACAAAACACTAAAAACTTTATAAAAATTCTAATAAATAATCTAAAAATCCAAAAATAATAATTCTGGTGCCTTAATTTTCCTTAAACTTTCTATTTTTATAAGAAAATTACCTCCAAGGAGGTAAATAGGCCCTTTTGTATTTTAAATTGGCCTTTTACTCCTGACTGGACATACCCCCATTTTCTTGCATTGTTTTATTTTTAGAAAATTAAATAAAAATCAGAAAAATACAAAAAATTCACTAAAAACAGTAAAAATCATAAAATACACAAAAACATTTTTATTTGAATTTTTTATTGATTTTTGATGCATTAAATAATTGTTTGAAGTTGGTTGTTTTTCTTGTTTCTTTATTTTCTTAATTAATTAAAAATCCAAAAAAAAATAAAAACAATTAAAAATCCACCAAAAACACCTTGATTTTATTTTTATTTCTTTTTGAGACTACTTCGTAGGCCGCAAGGCCATCACGTGCTCCCTGAGTCCGACCCTGGTCGATATACGAGAATAATCCAATAGCCAGGACCGCTATCGTGTTTGATTGATTTTTATTTGATTTTGGTGGTCTGCTTTACTTTTTCTTGATTGAGCTGAGATTCTCATCGATCCGGGTCGCAACGACCCGAGTGATATTTTGACTTGATCTGGATTGATCGAATTTTGGCCTCATCTGAATGGCGTCGTTGCCGGGGAGCACGGCTTAGTAGTTTTTATTTTTATTTTATTTTCTTTTTCGCGGCTTTCCGCGGCTCTTTCGGAATCCGCGGCTTTTCGCAGCTTTTTGTTTTTATTTTATTTTTATTTTATTTTATTTTCTTTTCTTTTCTTTCCTTTTTGTTTTTGATTGATTTTGTTTGTTTATTTTATTTGGCATTTTTGCACATATACCCTGTTTACAATTTTCATGCTCATTTGATTATTTTATTTAATTTTACACTTGTCTTCTTTCTTGCGAGGGCTCGAGGACCGAGGCAGCAGCTTTCGAGAAGCCGGCGCAACCGCGAGACTTGGAGGCGTCTCCCTTCTGCACGGAGCTGCAGGAGAGCGGGAGAGAGAGGCTGAGTGGGCGAGGAGTAGAATAGTTTTTTTTCTATTATTTGAACTGTTGTAATAATACAGGGACAGACTGTGGACTTAGACTTACGTAGCGGGTCTGTTTCGCCAAGCATTGGTGTGCTCGAGGGACCCATAGGATTTTTCGCGGCTTCTTTTCGCGGTTTTGTTTTTCTTCGCTGCCTTTTACGGTTTTACGCGGTTTTTCCTCAAGCCCCTAGATTTAGGATTTTCTGCTTGACTGTGCCGTAATTAGTAGGATCCCTAAACCTAATTGATTACCTGTTCCTATAGAGCGTTAATTGGATCTACTAATAAATCATTAATAAAAATAACTGACTCACTCCCTTCGTAGCCTGCGTGCCGTAGCCTCCCCTGCCAAGCGCTGCTCCTGAACCCGATGTGTCGGGAGGAGGAGGGGTAGACCGAGACCGGACCCTTTGGCTTGAAGGATCGGTGACCAGTTAGACGGTTCTTCGAGTAGAAGTTGCCTGTTTAGGGACTTGGCTTTTTACCACTGCACCATATAGGTAGTTTCTTTCAGTCTTTACATTTCTGCACAGATCACTTTGCATGTAGAGTGCTGGAGACATGTACGCATTTCTATCTTTGCATGCATCATTGATTTCATCGCGCATCGGCTTTTTCGTCTTTTCCCCCCTTGTTTTTGACTTAATAATCAGGAGAACTGAAAAATTCGTTAGGCCTTTTGTTTTTATTGAAAAAGATTAAAAAGAAAAACCATAAAATTGGGACTGTTTAAGCTATTGACCCTAAAAGACACCTGATCTAAAAATCTGTCTTGGGGAGAGCAACCCCCTCATTGGTTGGTTTGATTGTGCGAGAGAGTGACCCGTACACTAGGTAGAGCCCTCCGGTGCTATTCCCGACTGATTACCGACACTTTCGTGCGGGACAGTCGGTTGGGGTAGCATCAGGTATCCCAGCAGGTCACGTAATCGCTCTGATAGATTGATTGCTCACCATAATAAAATAGACAAGATAATTTGACCGAGCCTTTACGGTCTTCAGCTCGCGTGCGTTGGTGAATAGAGGGGTTTGTTTTCTGATCATAGTTTCTCCAGATCCCATCCGCCTTACTCGCTACATCACGATGATGGGTAGACGATCTCTTAGGCAGCCTCTGGCTGCACCGCTTTCGGGCGCATCTACCTGTTCATCTAGGTTGGCTCGTGAGAGCCGAGACCAGCTCTCCGAGCCCGAGTATAATTCCACCCTGTTCCCCCTCGACCCCCTTTCTTTCGGTTCCGAGAGACCAGTGCCAGAGGAGAGATTATCAGATATCGGCACCTGAGTTTGGGTCATTTAGTTTTGCAGACACCATGGCTGACAGTTCACAAGATCGCTCCAGAGGTCCGGTGCATGAGCACTTTGTATTGGACCAGGGCGCGATCAACTCCACCCTGATCACCTCCCTCGAGACAGTTCAACAACAGTTGAGGGATCATGGAGCGTTCATGCTAGATATGAGGAGAGAGATGGAGCAGATGAGAGTAGAGAGAGAGCAGCGGAGAGACGGGCGGAGGATCCCGGATGATGCAGATGCAGCAGCCGCAGCAGCAGTCGCAGCAGCCGCTGCAGCGGCAGCAGTCGCCGCAGCCGCGGCAGGAGGACCACCGAGACCGATGCGGGAGTTGCACAACCCCGGATCGACACTGATGCATCATTGGGTCGTGCTACCAGCGATCGTGGAGGACTTCAAGTTCCCCTCGAACACCTTGTAGTTACTCCCCCGTTTCCACGGGCTCGCCACCGAGGAGCCCCATCTCCACCTCCAGGAGTTCCTTATGATCTACAGTACTGTCCACGATCGCCAGGTGGACCAGTACACGATTCGGATGATTGCCTTCCCCTTTTCCTTGGCAGACAGAGCAACCACCTGGCTGAAGCATCTGGGGAAGTTCGTTTACACTTGGGAGCAGCTCCGCACCGAGTACTTGCATAGGTACTATCCACTCGGGCGGACCAATGCAGCGAGAGCCCTTATCAACGACTTCTCCATGCTCCCCAACGAGCAGTTCCATGAGGCATGGGAGAGGTTCCGAGAGCTGACTGATCGATGCCCGCACCACGACATTTCCAAGCCCAACCTTGTGCAGAGCTTTTTCAGCAGGCTGACACCAGAGCTCCAGGGCTTGGTGAATGCTTCTTGTGGCGGGTCTTACTTCGCCAAGGATCATGATCAGGTTTGGGACATCTACGAGGAGATGGCCGAGAACTATATGGTGATGTCCCAGACCCGGTTGTACACTCAGGGCAGACCCCAGCAGCCAGGACCCGTGCTATACCAGAGGATAGCACGGGTCGACGCCGGTCCTTCCAGTTCGTCCGTAGTAGCAGCAGCACAGGCACAGTCTTCAGCTGCGGACATGGGGATTATCAGCGAGAAGTTGGATCAGATGGAGCTGATAGAGAAGAAGCAGTGTCAGGGCATCACTCAGATGGAGCAGATGGCACAGACTTCGAGTGACATGAAGACCCAGCTCATGTGTCTCTAGGAGGCACAAACGTCTTCCCAGCCCCATCTTCAGTCGCGAGGCGATCACGGCAGCAGCAGCAGCTCGTCCCAGCGCTCCAGCTCACACCAGCAGCCTAGACAGGTTCACCTTGTACAGGCAGAGCCGTACCAGCAGCCGCAGCCCACCTACCAGTCACCACCATCTCCAGACTTGCAGATGGTGGTATACCAGCCTGATCAGCCTTTGGCAGTACTTCCGCCAGCCCAGTACGATGCAGAGCCGTTGATGGATGTCAACGGGATTTGGTATGACCGCCCTCAGCCTGGAATCCGACGAGACCATCCCGGATTCAGGTGGGGGAACGGAGGTACCCAGCCCCAGCAGCAGCTATCTGGTCAGGGAGGCCATTACAGCCAACAGAGAGATCACCAGCCGCAGCAGCAGCCTCCAATGTACCCACCACCACAGCAGCAGCAGTCTTCCAATGGTCCTTGTCCCTATCAGCAGGGACAGTCTTGGAGACGCGAGCAGCCTCACCAGCAGCAGCATCCACCACACCCATACCCCTCTCAGCAGCAGCAGCACCAGTTCCAGCAACCTCATTACCAGAGAGGCTACCCGTCGGGCTCCCACGAGAGCCCCGCTTTGGACGATATAGCCCGCCTCCTCACGGACCTGGATTATGAGGAGATAGCCGCCTTCCGTAAAGGAAGGGTGGACGACCACCAACTCCAATTAGGAATGGGTGGCCGTTCCCCACTATTTATGTAAGGAGGCTAATATCCATCCTATTATCTCCATGGATAATTGATTTAATTTGAAATTAACATATATTGATTATTCAATATATATTAAAATAGATTAAATTAAATTAATTGTTGTATTTTTACAACAAAATCATGGCCATTGAAAGAAACACAAATAAATCTCATCCATTGATTTTGTGTTGTCCATGGATTGATATCCATGGACTCCCAAAATATTATATAAGAAGAGGCAATCCTTGCTCTTCAAAATTACAACAACTAATGCTCTCTCCCTACCTCTCTCTCTATCTCTACACGCCAAGTCTCTCCTCTCTCTATATATATATCTCTCTTATTGTGTTCGTCCACTATGGAGCGCTAGTGAGAGTTGCCATCGTCGCAGCATTCTCGTTATGTTGCTGTATCATTTGCTTGTTGGTCTCCATTTCCTTTGATGTGCCTCTCTCGTGAAAAAGACATCGGATATCATGTGACGATATCAGGAGATTCTCTGCTTGGATCATCAACATGGATTGCGAGGAGCACTTGTTTCATCAATGTGCTCGCAAGCATCTCCTCTTCTAGATCGGACTTGAGATAGGAGGTCTCTTCGTTTAGATACTCTATCGCAACCACACTTCAATAGGTAAGCCTTATACTTCTGTGCGGTTTAGATGAAACGATCCGAGAAGCATTCTTGGATCATCTCATTTCACCATTTAAAATTTTTCAAATTCTATTGTCTCGAGTGACTAGTACGACTAGTCTCTCCTGATCACATATGATGTGATCCTTACACTTCCGTGATGTGCTTATGGATTTTTCCATATTCTTCAAGTGGTATTAGAGCCATAGGTCGGAGGTTTTAGATATGAGTCGTAAACCTAAGATAACATAGGCATTTTTTGGTTTTGTGATGTTTTATTGCATTTTGTTCACGAAAACCTATTTTGTGTGATTATTTCACCATATTTAAAAGTGTTTAAATACAAAATTATCACCTTGTATTATGTTCTTCATGAAATAAGAAAACTGTGGGATTTGAGTTTGTGTGATTTGCAATCTGATTGCTCAAGTTATGATTATTTTAATGAACATGTATCCATTGTTTCAGGGATGACGAATCTTGACGTGATTAAAGAGTTAATTATGATTTTGAAATGCCTAGAAATGCATGCAAATCACTTGGGTTCTGTTGTAAATCAAATTCGAAAACTTTAGAAACTTATTTTGCATGATTTGGATTTAAATTGATTGAGATATGCTAATTTTAATAAGTGGGAATCACTATAAAAAATTATTTTCCTAATCAAGAACCTTGTGATTGACATTTAATCAATTAGTGGAAGTAATGGTTAATTTTCCGAAATAATTATTAATGAATATTTTGTGAAATATTTGATGATGATTATTTCCTTAAATGATAATGCTTAACCAAAATTGATTAGATATGATCTTGACAGAATTGGTTACATCAGCCAAACAAACATAGCTGCATGAATAGGATTGCGAATTTATTTAGCAAATCTCCTTATAATATTAATGAAAATGGATGTTTAAATATTATATGCTATAAATTCAGTTGAAAGTCCGATTGTCATCTCAAATACAAAATGATCAAATCATATTATCCTGACCTGAGGCGGATATGGTGTCTAGTCGGGTGAGCGTTGGGGTAGCAATTTGCTCCGTGAATGGTCTGTACCACTTGTGTCAGTACTGGCCATGACAACGGGTAAAGAAAGGATAATTCTTGAAGAGACCATGATGTATTTTTTTAATTATTAAAATTCGAATAATACATATTTTAAGATTATACCATCCTTCAAGTAATAATAAAAATTGTTTGTTGGTTGATTGATTAGATTGATAATTGATTTCATATGATTAATTAATTAGATCAAATTATGCACTCTATTGTGAATAGAATAGTATTTCCCTTGTAAGTTATGTGAATATGATACATAATGATTAATTAGAATTTGAACATGATATGGAGGATCACATAAGTGACATCCATGGTCTCCCGTCAAGCTGAAGGGTTTCGTCGCCTGGGATTGTATGTAAGAGACACCTATCCTAAGTGGCAACTCATGCATACAAGCGCATCTAGATCGGGCTCTTTTCTTTTCGAAAGAGTAAGGTTACCTGCGTAGTGACCCCAATATCGAGTCCTCTTATTAATTGTGCGATATTGGATTACGCATAGTGAGTTCTAATCCTATTGACGGTTGGTTCAATTAACAACGTGTCAACATCACCTTAGGGATGGTGGGCTCGACTGTTAAAGACTGAATTGGGAATGCAAGTTGGACTTGCAAGGCAGAATGTGATACTGCATCTTTTTATCCGGGTTGCAAGTTCTCATATTATTGGGATGTAACAAAGATAAGAAAGGAGATCATAGATCTTTCTTGAGATATAATGGTAAGTATATCTCATACATTGAAATTGAATAAGGGAATGAACTTTCGATATTTATAAGGCAGGACAACTTTTATTTTGAAATTCCTAAATCAAAGTAAAATTTGTGTATATATTTCTATTTATTTATTTTAGCAAATTTCTTATTTCAGATAATCATCATTAAGTCCACTCATTATTATACTTAATGATAACCAATAAAATATCATGGAGTGGATCCATGATAAAGATATTGTACTTGAAGTGGACACATAATGTATGTGGTTACAATATGCATGTTTCCTCGTAATAATGAGGAATGCCAATTAAGTAAACAATAAGACAAAAACCTGGGGTTTGTGTGCCTTTATAGTCCTGATCTCTCATCGAGTGTTTTTGGAAGTATCATGTCGATGATGATCATTGTTGTCATATAATCCTTATAAAATCTAAGAAGATGTTTTTGGCATACATATATGCTCTCAACATTTAATCATGAATGACATGGTTCACTGCATTATGTAGAATGGTGGATTGATAAGAGATGTTGTACTCAAAATGTTTGAGTACCTGCCTAAACCAATGACTTTTAGAGCTTAGATGGATGTTGATACGATGAGTGTCATCATTCTACTGACTATACTCTAGTAATTTATGAAGCTTCATAATATTCATATTGTGTGAGTTGAAAGAAGCATGTATAGATGTTGAAATATTCTTATATTGAAATCTTTTGAGTTTAACATAGGAGATCCTTTGTCTTAAGGAATGGTTATTTATAGACTCATGTAAGAAGGAAAGTCAAAGAGTTGACTACACTTCTATGACTTCCATACATATGACAACCAAAGAGTTGGATGAATGTCGATACTAGACAAAATCCTTAAAGAAAGACTCATGCAACAAGCCAATTTATTGATAATATGACTATCTAGACTATCTAAAATCCTTAAAGAAAGACTCAAATAGTACATTGAAATAATATACATATAATAATTGAAACTGACTTTCTTATTCGATAAGATCAAAATTTGATAATTGTATCTCATTCTTCTAATAACACTTGCAATTGGTTGCATGTGTTTTAGAAGACTAGAAATTTGATCATAAGGTTTAATAGTCATCCATGGATATTGATGCAATTGTTGCAACAATCTCTATTGGATAGATAGACTTCATATTTTCAGTGGGAGAGCCCTTAGTCTTAGAGAATGTCTCTATAACTTAGATATTAGAATATATGCATTGTTTATTTTTAAATGTTGGAAATAAACATGAATTCTGGAATAGACCTATTATAAAGAGTTATGATGGATATATTCCAGATAGTAATCTGACATCTGGAGGACGCTACCAAATTAGAAAATTGATGAATGGTTCATTAATATTTCTAGTACTAAAAATTAAACCTTTAAAGATCAGCAAGGGCATGAAGATCATTTGAAAATGATCTAACATTAGACCTTGGACATAAGTCCGTTGATGAGATAAAAAGACTAGTAATAAAACTTTAGAATGTTTGAAATTTCAAATCTTACATGCTTGTGAATATTACATTCAAAGTAAAAATGTCCAATGCACCCTTCTTTGGTAATGGTGTTAAATGCCAAGGTATTCAAGATCTCATACATATTGATGTATGTGGATCATATACATAATGATATGCGATATCCATTGATGATTATTTGTGATATGATACTTCTTCTCCTCACATTAGAACCTTTGAAATGTTCAACGATTTCACAATTTTGATTTAGAACCAAAGTTTGAAGGAAGATGAAATGAATTTGATCTAACCTAGGTAGCAAGGACCTGTTAGATGAATTCAAGGAATACCTTATGGAGAAAGGAATATCATTATTGTCTCACTCTTCATAATGCACGTAAACTTAACAAAGTTATAGGGAGATACAGTTGAATCATGTGTGACATGATTTGATCAATGTTGAATCTTTGGATAATTACATCTTAGTTTCCATGTATACATGTAGTATAGACTACAATGTATATCCTTAATATAATTCTATGCAAATCTGAACCTCAAACCCCTCATAAGCTATGCTTTGGAACCTATCCTAGTGTTGTACACTTGAGGATTTAGGGTTACTTGGTCCATAACTTTGTTATGGATCCAAGCAAGCTGGAATCTAGCACCAGAGCCTACTTCATTAGGAATATAAAGGATGGTAGTGGATACCTTTATGACCTTGAGATTCTTAAAAGATTTCATATATGAGAATATGATTCTTAGAGGATGACTTTCTTGAGAATAAGATGAAAATGATGTGAATGAACTCATTTAATCTTGAGAAGATAATGAGGCTATCGAAATCGGAATCTAAAAGGATAATTAAAGATGAAAGACTCATACTTTTGAGGATGGATTCCATGTGTCAGTCAAATTTGACAATAATCTTACTTCATATGATGAAGCTTCTGATGATCATCACATGGAGAGATGGATGTCATCAATAAAGTCTGAAGTATACTTCATATATAATTAGTTTATATGGACCCTCGAGGATCCACCTATATGGGTAAGACCCGTTAAGGTGTAAATAGATCTTTAAGAAAAAGAGGGAACTTGATGAGAAGGTAGGTCCTTCAAAGCACGACTTGTATCCTCAAGATACACACAGAAGAGAGACATCACTTGCGATGAGACTTGCTTTCTAGTGACCATGCTTAAACTAATCAGATTATTTCTAACTATAGTTACACTACTTGACTGTGACATCCTTAAAAAGGAAGTCAAGATTGCATTCCACTATGAATTCCTCATCGAGGATATTCATATAAAGTAGCCCCAAGGCTTCATAGTTTAGGAAAGTGAGGTTTACAAGTTGAATAACTCAATCAATGGACTCAAATAAGCTTCTTGTAGTTGGAACATCAGATTTGATGAAATTATAAAGGTTATGAATTCAGATAGAATCTTGATGAACCTTGTGAAGCTTATAGAAGTGCCATTGTGTTCATCCTGCTAAATGTAGATGATATCCTAATTGTTTGTAATGATATTAGGGTGATAATAATTGTTTTATAGCCTGGATATTCCATACCTTGAGATATAATCTCATGGATACCGCTTAGACCTTAGTTCTAAAGTTATTTAGAAGCAGAGAGAAGAGGGTATTGGGACTGTCGCATTAGTGGTACACCTTGGACATGTTCCATTTTCTAGAAAATTCTGAGAAAGGCTTCTTTCCCATAAGATATGGTACTGACCTATCTAAAGGGATAACACCTTAAATAGTTGAGGATGTGAATACCAAAGCTACATTCCCTAGTCATTAGATATGGGAAGCTCTCTGTATGCTAGATATGTACAAAAGTCAGATATCTGCCATGCAGTGGTAGTAGTAAAATGTTACTAATGCCACAATCGAGATAAAACACTTGATTGCAGTAATAACAATATATGCAAAGAGGACAAGACTTTGGATATAATGATCAGTATGTCTTTTCTTCAATAACATAAGATTTTATAGATAGAGATCTAAAGAGTCTTAACTCCATGTACCTCAAAGGATAAAGATCTCCAGGAATAAGGATATTCTAATAAGGATAATATAAATTACATGCTACTTATAACGATTATTGAGTTGTAGTGTCAAAGACACTAGAACTACTTTAACAAGATTGAGTATTGGTTGCACAGGATGCAACATTCGCATTGGATGTGGGCACTGTTATTAGGAGATATGCAAGTGCCATAAAAGGAGTTGGCGTAGTCTCTCAGGAACAAACTGACTGATAAGCACACCTAGCTATTTTTCTAAATAGACTATGATTGTCACATGAGTGTGGGTTCAAAGATTAGCCCATTAATGGCTCTTTGGGCTTGCGGGAGACTGTTAGACATGCGATCCCACAACAAGCCATTATACAATAAATGTTATTGCAAATATCATTCCCTTATTTGATTAAAGAATAACTATTTTGAATAATAGGTCCCTTAGTACGATTAGGGTTATGTACCATGGCCATCTTTATGATCATATAATTGTTGAATCATAGAGGTTGGTTCTTGGATGAATATATAAAGAGTTAGATTGAGGACTCATACAGCACCATCAAAAGATTATTAAGAGATGATCTCTAGCCTGAGTAGGAGACAACATTCCTTTCTCTTTTGCCGATATTTGACGGACCTCTTGATGCAAGTTCCTGCATAGGAATAGAGATTCAGAGGTGCCATATTAATTAGGTCAAAGATTTGACTTAACGAGATCGAGATAACCAAATACCTATGTTGTATGCTATCACGATAAAAGCACACATCCTCTGACCGAAGACAGATGTGTTACTATATGTCTGAGTATGTACATTTGGCAGATTGATAGGTTGGTGGCCTAATCAAGGTATATACACCGGTTTGTTGGCATGCATACAGAGGCATATGAGTAATACGATCTCTCAAATGGATTATACATGTTTATTTATTGAACCAGAACACATGAGCTCACTCATGAGATATTGGGAATCAAATTCCGTGCACGGTCATCTTGCTTTAGAAGCTTGACTCAATTTATAGGTTTGATATATAATTTTGGAAAGTACATGACCAATACCTAGGTATGATATATGCTTTTGGAAAGAATGTGATCGATACCGACTCCTAATGATCAAATGAGAAACTTAATGATAAAACCCTGAAGGAGTAAGTCTAAATAGATCTAAAACTTCAGGTTTATTTAAGGTCTTCTAGTATGCAGGATGTGCAGGTATTAGGAATATCCGAGGGTGATTGCATAACAATGATGCTTCCATTCCTAGGGAGTGATGAAACAGGTTTGGATTTTAGTGACTACTCTCAATAGAGAAGTAATCTAATCTTGGTCCAAATGTTGGACAGTGGTTTGATTGTGATTCAGATGCAATGAAAAGACTCAATTTACGATTTGATTTAATCAGACATCTATGGGAGGTCCGTAAGATCTGAATTTGAGATTTGATCTCAATATCTAAGTCACTATACATGGAATGTATAATCTTCTAGTCCTTATCTCCATGTATCCATGGAGAAAGCACATTATTCTTGAAAGAGTTTAAGAATAATTCCATTGTGATATAATCATTAAGCAAAATAGAATAATAAAATGTGATTTAATTACTGTGAATAATATGAACATGATTCATATTTTTTGGGCACATGAGAAATGAAAAATAATAGTAATTTAATTATCTGAATAATGTGAGTGAGATTCATATTATTTGGGTGCAAGAAATTTGAGATCTTAGATAACTAAATATGATTTAATTATCAAGAATATGAATAATGTGTATAGTGCTATCCATATAGTTCATATATATTATAAATGTGATTTATAATATAAAGGAGAGAGCTATTCGTAAATAACATTTGCCATTTAAATGTCGATGTGCAAATTGGATTCACATTGGACAATTAATCGAAAATGTAATTTACATTTTATTATGGGTTGTGAATGTAATTTACAAATTTTGAATGGCATGATTACAATGTTCACAGAATAAATTGGATTTATTTTTATGAGATAATTTACTATAAATGTTGTTGTAAATATTGCAGATTTTTCATGGTATAATGCAATCTCATGTATTAGGAGGAGATAGCTACCTTCCTTAAAGGAAGGGTGGATGACCACCAACTCCAATTAAGAATGGGTGACCATCCCCCTATTTATGGGAGGGGGCTAATATCCTTCCTATTATCTCCATGGATATTTGATCTATTTTGAAATTAATTTATATTGATTATTCAGTATGTATAAAATTAAAAATAAATTAATTGTTGTTGTGTTTTTGCAACAAAATCATGGCCATTGAAAGAAACACAAATCAATCTCATCCATTGATTTTGTATTGTTCATGGATTGAGATCCATGGACTCCCAAAATACTATATAAGAAGAGGCAACCTTTGCTCTTTAATTTACAACAACTATTGCTCTCTCCCTATCCTCTCTCTCTCTCTCTATGCGCCAAGTCTCTTTCTCCCTCTCTCTATCTCTTATTTTAGCCATCCACCATGGATCCCTAGAGAGAGTTGTCATCGCTGCAACATCGTCGTTATCCTGCCAGACTATTTTCTTTTGGTAAACCGTCTCCTTCGAAGCGCCTCATTCGTGAAGAAGACGCCGGATCTCATGTGACGAGATAAGGAGATTCACCTCTTGGATCATCAACATAGATTGCAAGGAGCATATATTTCATCAACGCGCTCGCAAGCGTCTCCTCTATCAGATCTGACTTGAGACAGAAGGTCTCTTCATTTAGAGTCTCGATCACAACCACACTTTAAAAGGTGAATCTTATACTTATTTGTCATTTAGATGAAACGATCCGAGAAGTATTCTTGGATGGTGTGGTTTCATTGTTTACAATTTTTTCAGTTACGTTGTCTTGAGCCACTAGTACGAGTAGTCGCTCCCAATCACATATGATGTGATACTCACACATCCCTGATGCGCTTAAGGATTTTCCCATATCCTTCAGCACTGTACTAGATAGTGGCTCTTCGATCAACTTGTCACCCCTTGCCTTTTATGAGAAACTGACGTTGGGACCCTTACGTAAATCTGGAGATTCACTTTAGTTTATGGATAAGTCAATGAAAATGTCTAAGGGTGACATAAAAGATGTCATTATCTTGATTGAGGGACAAGACTAGAGGGTATACTTCACTATCATTGACATGGACATCCCCAATCATTGGAGAGAGTCACATATTATTCTTGGATGGCCCTTTCTTAGGATAGTTGGAGCTTCATTCAATTATCAGACTGGGATGATGGTGTTCCATTCTCCAGGTAGAGAAGTGGAACTACAGATGAAGCCAGCAAAATGGCAGCGACCACATTCATAGTCTAGAACATATTTCTCTCCATGTTCAAAGGAAGACTACAAAGTAAGCTTAGTTGGGATTTGGAGTCAGAAACCGACAGTACACAGCGAGACCCTCTCGTATGGAGAGGAAAGTGTATGCGAAGCAGTTTGTGAGACATTGCCAAAGTTTTTGAGATTTGCATCTCCCTATTGTTTTGAAGACTGAAGTTCCTTTGGACTTGTCAGTTCCTTTTCCTACAGAACAATCAAGGGAATTAGATGATGAGTCAGACGTGACTTTGGCCGAATTAATGAATTTCGTTGTATATCTGAGTCCTTGTTCTTTGATACAGTTGGTGGACAACATTATAGATGATTCATCTCCATTATGCATCACAGATCCATATTCAGTGGTTGTTTAACATGATGTTCCTAATGATTCTTCTTTTCCAAAGTTGACGCCACTAGCGCCTACAATTAAGCATTCCTTTCTTGTGGGCAAGTTTCCTGTCATTATTAGCTCTAGGTTGATTGTAGAGCAGAAGACTTGGTTGTTAGAAGTATTAGAAAAGAACTGCAAGGTTTTAGGATGGATAGTATCGGATCTTATGGGTATAAACCCCACACTATGTTCACACCATATATATGTTGAGGATACTACTATACCTTCCCGTGAGCTCCAGAGGAGACTTAATCCAAATCTACGGGAGGTTGTTAAGAAAGAGATTGAGAAGTGGTGTGGAGCAGGTTTTATTTACCCAGTCTCTGAATCCAAATGGGAGGCCCCTTTACATGTCGTCCCAAAGAAGTGGGGAATTCAGATGGTTACCAACGAGGAGGGAGTTGAGATCGCGACACGAGTACCTACGTTGTGGCATGTTTGTGCCCATTATAGATGCCTGAATGTAGCGACTAAGAAAGATCACTTTCCCCTACATTTCATTGATTAGATTTTGGAGAGATTAGCTGGGAAAGAGTTCTTTTGTTTTTTTTTTGATGGGTACTCAGGCTACAATCAAGTATCCATCACGCCTTAAGACCAAGAAAAGACTAGTTCTATATGTCCATTCGGCACATATTCATTTAGTCTCATACCTTTTGGGCTATGCAATGCCCCAGGTACTTTTTAGCAGTGCATGATTGTCATGTTTGCCAAAATGGTAGGGGATTTCCTAGAGGTCTTTATGAACGACTTCTTGATCCATGGTGATTCATTTGATTCTTTTTAGCACACCTGTACCAAGTCCTTTAAAGGTGTAGAGAGGTGAATCTGGTACTCTTGTGATAGAAAAGACATTTTATTGTTAGGGAGGGTATCGTGTTGGGGCACATCAACTCCAAAAACAGAATGGAGGTTGACCCTTGATGAATCTCAAATTCGTCACACTAAAAATCATTAATTAAGCTCAAATCCCCAAAATTCAATGGTATTTCTTCATTTATATTGCATAATTAGCATTCATGCATGTAATAATAATAATTGCATTTTATCACTCATAATTGCACGAAATAAGAAGCCAAAAATCTCAACCCAATTGACCTGTAAAGTAAGCTAACTTTTCTGATTTTTAACTAATTCATGCTAACTCCAAATGACATGAAATAATCTTCACTGTTAAAAAAAATGAAAAATATAAAGAAATCACTAACCTAAATAAGTGGACCAAAAACCCAAACCCTAATTACAGGATTCTAGGACTAAAACCTCGATATCTTCCTCATCCATTGTCTGATTTGATCCTACTCACTTTTGAACTAATGTACATTCAGTTACCTTCAAAACAAGACATGTTCAAGTGAATCGGAGCTCATATGTGAAAATTGGGTTTTGGGCCTCTTTCAGACATTTTGTATTTTATCGGTTTTTGACCTAATATTTTATGTACATAATTAACTTATATTATTTTATTTCTCTTTCATTTATTTTCATTGACAAAAGTTTTATTAAAATTTGCAAAAATCCAAATACAAAGTGAGCTTGAAAACAAAGAAAATAACCGAGTCTGAGTCTTCACTAATTACCCGTACGAAAATTATCTTTTTTGTATTTTATTTATTTCTACTTTTTCTTAATTAATAAAAATAAAAAATATATTAATGTGTAAATGTTTATCTTTGATTTTATCATATTTTTCTGTATTTTTATCTAGTTTAAAAATAATAAAAAAATTAGAAAACCCAAAAATCAAGGTCTTCTATGTACATGGGATACCCCAAAATATCACTTTGCACAATTGATCAATTTTCATTTTGATCCTATCATTAAAATTGTAGATCTCGTCGAGAGGAACAACTTTTGTGAAGAATTTTTTTGATCCGAGGTTATTTTCTATTTCTTGAATTATCTTTGTATTTATTTTTCAATTTTTCTAAGGCAGACAAGTGGCAGCTCCTAGAGCCGCCACATGTCACCCATTTTTGGGATTTATATATACGCATTTCTATAAAAAAAATAAGTAATAAATAATAAATAAAATAATAAATAAAAATGCTGCCATGTGGCATCCATCTGGTCATTTGATCTCGGCCAATGGGACGACCCCTGCACTTCTTCCTCCTCTGTTGCAACACCGCCCCCTTTCCTCTTTTGGTGCCACTACAATCTCGCTCGTCAATGCCCCATGATCCTCGACCACTGCAGCCTTCCATTCTTGGCCTTTACCCCCTCGTCTCGTCGACTGACACCCACCGCGAATCTCGCGGACGCGACCTCATCCCAAATCCTCCCTTTACATCTATGATATTGCCAGATGAAATCTCCTCACAAACCCAAAATCTCCCCATCGACCTTCCATCCCACGCTGCCCCTCCACGATCATGTCCTCCTTTCCTAATCGGCTGTAGCACCACCGTCAATCCCCTAATATCCCCCTTATCAGATCTCGTCGAATCATTGATCCCCCCTTCCTCCATCAACTTCCATCATCGGTCACCCTCGCCTCTCCTACTTAAACACCTCCACCGAGCCCGACTTCAACCATTCACTGATTTTCGACATTGAGAGGAGCTCCCAAGTCCAGCCGACGGTGACAGTGTTGTGCTCCAGCAATCACCCTCAGGTGCACGATGGGATCCAAGGCTTCCGCCTCGTTGCAACACTTCCTCGACCTCAACTTCACTCCGTTCTTTGCTGGCCTTCGAGCTTGTACCTCCTAATATACCTTCCACTACTTCGCTCGTTCTCTGCTTCCTACCACCAGACAACCATCTCCCCGATATACACTCTGCATCCCTTCACCTCCCCCACGGAGGCCTCACCCAGCTCCAACTTTTAACCGTGTTCCTCACCAACTTTTATACCTGGAGTGTTGGACATGCGAGCCCACTACGAGCCATTATGCAATAAATGTTATTTCAAATATCATTCATTGATCTGAAATAAAGAATAACTAATTTGCATAATAGGTCCCTTATTACATTAAGGGTTATGTACCATGGCCATCTTGACGATCAAACAACTGTAGATTCAATTATTGAATTATATAGGTTGGTGCTATGATGAATATCTAAAGAGTTAGATTGAGAACTCATCAAGCACTGTCAAATGATTATTAAGAGATGATCTTCAGCCTGAGAAGGAGATGGCAATTCTTTCTCTAAAGGTTGATATCTAACCGACCTCTTGATACAGGACCTCTACATAGGAATTGAGATTCGGAGGTGTTAGATAAGTTAGGTCAAAAGAGTTGACTTAACGAGATCGAGATAACCAAAGTCCTATGTCGTATGTTGTCATCATATAGGCACACATCCTATGACCAGAGACATATGTGTTACTATATGTCTAAGTATGTACATTTGGTATACCAATAGGTTGATGACATAATCAAGGTCTATACACCGGCACGTTGGTGTGCATGTAAGGGAATATGAGTAATACAATCTGCCAAAGGGATCATATGGGTTCATTACTAAACCATAAGACATGAGCTCACTCATGAGATATTGAGAAGATCAAATTCCGTGAATGGTTGTCTCGGTTTAGAAGCTTGACTGAATTTGTAGGTTTGATATATGCTTTTGGAAAGTTATGATCAACACCTTGGTATGATATATGCTTTTGGAAAGTATATGATGATACAATCTCCCAATAGTTGAATGAGAAACTTAATGATAAAACCGTGAAGTAGACAGTGTAAAATTGATCTTATACTTCGGGTTTATTCTGGGTCTTCCAGTATGCAGGATGTATAGGTATTAGGAATGACAGAGGGTGATGTGATCATAAACGATTATATAATCATGACTCTTCCATTCTTAGGGAGTGATGAAATGGATCTGGATTTTAGTGAATCTCTCAATTGAGAAGTAATCTGATCTTCGTACAAATGTTGGACATTGATCTGAATGTGATTCAGATGCAATGAGAAGATTAAATTTACGGTCTTGATTTAATCAAGTATCTATGGGAGGTCTGCAAGATCTAGATTTGAGATGTGATCTCAATATCCAAGTTATTATACATGGAACAATACAATCTCCCTGTCCTTATCTCCAAGTATCCTTGTAGAAAGCGCATTATCCTTGAAAGAGTTCAGGATAATTTCATTGTCATTATATGTATGCAAGCATTGAGAAAATTGATAATTAAATGTGATTTAATTATCATTAATAATATGAATTTGATTCATGTTATAAGGAGAGTTATCTAATATAATTAAATGTTATTCAATTATCAAAGATGTAAATAATGTGAATGTGATTCATTTTATTAGGGCACATGAGAATAGAGATCCAAGATGATTAAATGTGATTTAATTACCATGGATATGAATAATGTGGATAGAACTATCCTAATTATTCATATATATTATAAATGTGGTTTATAGTATATAAGAGAGAGCTATTTGTAACATACATTTGTTAATTAAAGTTGATGTGAATTGGATTCACATTGGATAATTAATTAAAAATGTAATTTACATTTTATTTTGGGTTGTGAATCTGATTCACAATTTTCCAATTGGCAAGATTGCAATATTCACAAAAAAATTATAAATTATTTTGTAGAATAAGTTACAACAAATGTTGTTGTAAATCTTGGAGATTTCCATGGAATAATGTATTTTTTTATAACAATAATCTTTGTCATTAAAAGAAACACAAATCAACCTCATCCATTGGATTTGTGTGCAGATGGATTGGGATCCATGGAGTCCTAAAATACTATATAAGAAGAGGCACCCCTTGATCTTCAAAGTTACAATAATAACAACAGCTTCTCTCTCTCATTTTGTACAAGCCCTCTTTCTCTCTCATTGTGGTCGTCCATCAGGGAGCCCTAGAAGAGAGTCGCCATCGTCGCAACATCATCGTTATGCTGCCGGATTGTTTGCTCGTGGATCTCCATCTCCTTTGGTGTTCCTCGCTCGTGAAGAATATGTTGTATCATGTGATGAGATCAGGAGATTTGCCGCTTGGATCATCAACATCGATTGAGAGAAGGACGTATTTCATCAACGCGCTTACAAGCGTCTCCTCCATCAGTTCGGACTTGAGACAGGAGGTCTCTTCGTTTAGAGAGTCGATTACAACCATGCTTCAAAAGGTAACTCTAATACTTGTTTGTGGTCTAGATGAAATGATCCAAGAAGTGTTCTTGGATCATGTGGTTTCCTTGCATGATTTTTTTTAAATTACGCTACCACGAGCTACTAGTACGACTAGTTGTTCCCGATCGCATACGATGCAATCCTCATGCTTTCGTGATGCACTTAAGGATCTCACCATATCCTTCAAGTGGTATCAGAGACTGGTTGGAGGTTTCAGGTACGATCCATAAACCTATGATAACTTGGGCTCATTAGGGTTTGCGAAATATTTATCGCATTTCATTCACGCAGACCTTTTTTGTGAATATTTTCGGATCTGTGTAAATTTTTTAAACACGAAATTATAACTTCTATTATGTTCTCCATTAAATAAGGAAATTGTGGGATTTGAGTTTGCATGATTTGGAATCCGATTGCTCAAGTTATGATCATTTTGATGAACATGTATCCATTGTTTTTTGGATTGCAAATCTTGACGTACTAAAGAGTTAAGTACTGATTTGAAACACCTATAAATGGGTGAAAATCACTTAGGTTTTGTTTCAAATCAAATTACAAAACTTTGGGAACTTATTTTGCATGATTTGCATTTAAATTGATTGAGATATGCTAATTTTAGTAAGTGAGGGTCACTACTGGAAATTACTTTCATAATCAAGAAACTTATGATTGTCATTTAATCATCTAGTGAAATTAAATGATTTAATTTTCTGGAATAATTATGTATAAATATTTGTGAAATATTTGATGATCATTATTTTCTTAAATTACATTACCTTAATCAATAATTGATTAGATATGATCTAGATCACAATTGTTACTCAATCTACTTTCCAACAAACAAAGTTGCTTGAATATGAATGGGAATTTGTTTAGAAAATTTCCTTATAGTCAAAATGGTTTTTATTATTACCATATTGTATAACTTCGGTTGAAAAATTGATTATAATCTCAAGTACATAATGATCAATTTGGCATTATCCTAACCCGATGAGTATATGGTGTCTAGTCGGGGAGTGTCGCGGTAGCAGGTTGCACCGTGTGCGGTTTTTCCCACTCATGTCGGTTCTGACCATGATAGTGGGTACGGAAGGGATAATGCTGGAGAGATCATGATGTATTTTCTAATTATTAAATTTCAAAATAATACGTATTTGAGATAATATCATATTTCAAGTAACAATAAAGAATGATTGTTGGGTATTAATTAGATCATTAATTTATTATGTAAGATTAATTAGAATCCAATTAAAATCAAAACACTCTATTATGAATAGAGTTGTTATATCATTTGAACGAATTAATTATATGAATATGATTCATAATAATTAATTAAAATTTGAGTGGTATATGAAGGATCACATAAGTGACATCCATGATCTCCCGTCAAGGCGAAGGGTTCCCTCGCCAGGGATTGTATGGAGGAGACGCCTATCCAAAGTGACAGTTCCTGCATACAAGCGCATCTAGATCGATATCTTTGCTTCTCAAAAGAGTAAGGTCGTATGCATAGTGACCCCAATATCAGGTCCTTATATTGTCGGGGCAATATTGGATTGTGTATAGCGAGTTCTAATCATGTTGATGGTTGATTCAATTAATTATGGGTCAACATCACCTTAGGGGTGGTGAGCCTGGGTGTTAATGATTTAATTGGGAATGCTAGTTGGACTTGCAAGGCGGAATGCGTTCCCACTTCTTTTTATCCGAGTTACAGTTTCTAATATTTTTAGTATGTGACAAAGATAAGGAAGGAGATCGCAGATCTTGCTTGAGATATAATGATAAGTATATCTCTTACATTGAAAGTGATTAAGGGAATGAACATTCAGTATTGACAAGGCAAGACAACTTTTATATAAAAATTCCTAAATTAAAGTAATATATATATATATATATATATATGAGAAAAGGGATCCTACTCCATGGAGTAGGTAACTTATCTACTCTATTTTCTTCTTTTTCAACATTTATTTATATTTTTTGAAAATTGCTTCCATGGATTTTCATAAGTATATCCCTCTAATATGTCATTCAAATTTCGTCAGAAACAGAAACTCCTGCGGCCTCCTTCCAGACAGTCATTTTTTAACGGTCATGGATTTTGCTATATTTTCATGTTCTAGATGGAGCCTGCAGGAGTCTCTATTTCTGACAAAATTTGAATGACATATTAGAGGGATATAATTAAGAAAATCCATGGAAGTATTTTTCATAAAAAATAAAAATTCTTTGAAAATAGGAGAGTGGAGTAGGTAAGTTACCTACTCCATGGAGTAGGATCCCTTTCCTTTCTATATATATATATTTATTTATTTATTTATTTATGCAAATTTTCTTATTTCAAATAATCCTTCATTAATCCCACTCAACACTATACTCAATAATAACCAGTAAAATATCATGGATTGGATCCATGATCAAGATATTGTACTTGCAGTTGGACACATATTGTATGTGGTTGCAATGTGCAAGTTTCCTCATAATAATGAGGAATGACAATTAAATAGACAATATCTCTACAACCGTAAGGTTTGTATGTCTCCATAGTCTTGATCTCTCATCGAATGTACTTTGGAAGTGACATGTCGATGATGATCGTAATTGTCAAATAATCCTTATAAAATCTACGAAGATGTTCTGGCATACATATGTGCTCTCGACATATAATCATGAATGACATGGTTTACTACATTATGCAGAATGGTGGCTCTATAAGAGTTGATGTATTCAAAAATGTTTGAGTACACACCTGAACCTAATTCTTTAAGAGTTAAGATGTATGTAGATATGATGCGTGTCATCATTCTACTATCTATACCTTAGTCATTCATAAAGGTTCATAATATTCATATTGTATGAATTGAATAAAGCGTGTATAAATGTTGAAGTACTCTTATATTGAAATCTTTTCAATTCAACATAAGAGATCATTTGTCTTAAGCAATATTTGTTTACAGATGAAGGAAGCGCAATGGAAGCATGGATTGGAGCCGACCGAGAAGGAAAGTCAAAGAGTTGAATGTACTTCTGTGACTTCCATATGACATCTAAATAGTTGGATGAATACCAATAATGCAATAAGTTGATGTATTGATAGTGTGACTATCTAGTCTATCTAGGATCCTTAGAGAATGAATCAGATGGTTCATCGGAATAATCTACATCTACATATAATTACTGAAATTGACTTTCCTATTTGATAAGATCAAAGTCTAATAATTGTATCTCATTCTTCTAATATCACTTGCAATTGGTTGCATATGTATTAGAAGACTATAAAATTTCATCTTATAGTTTAGTAGTCGTCCACATTGATATTGATGCAATTGTTGCAACAATCTCTATTGGATTGTTATACTTCATATTTTCAGTGGAGAGCACTTAGTCATAGAGAATGTCTCTTCGACCTAGATATTAGAATACACTCATAGTTTATTTCTAAATGTTAGAAATCAACATGAATTCTGGAGTAGACCTATCATAATTAGTTATGATGGAGATATTTTAGATAGTAATCTAACATCTAGTGGACTCTACTAAAGTAGAAAATTAATGAATGGTTCATTAGCATTTCTAGTACAGAAACTTAAACCTTAAAAGATCAATAGGAGGAAGAAGATCATTTAATAATGATCTATCATCAAATCTTGGAGATATGTCTATTGATGAGATAAATAGACTAGTAAGAGATGAAACTTTAGAATATCTGAAATTTCAAATCTTACATACTTGTGAATATTGTATTAAAAGTAAAAATGTCCAATGCACCCTTCTCTGGTAATGGTGTAAGAAGTCGAGGTATTCAAGATCTCATACAAATTGATGTATGTGGATCATCTATATCAAAGTAAACACTAATGATATGTGATATCCATTGATGATTGTTTATGATATGAGATTTCTTCCTATAACCTTAGAAAGCTTTGAAATATTCAAAGGTTTCATAATTTTGGTTTAGAACCAAATTTTTGAAGGAAGAAGAAATTAATTTTATCTAACCTAGGTAGTCAGTACCTATTAGATGAATTCATGGAATACCTTATGGAGAAAGGAATATCATTCCTATCGTAATCCCCCTAATACACCTAAACTCAATAGAGTTGTTGGGAATTACAATTGGATCATGTGTGACGTGATTTGATCAATGACAAATCTTAACATAATAACCTCTTAGTTTCATGGTATATATATATGTAGTAGAGACTACGATATATATCCTTAATAAGGTTTCATGCAAGTAAGCTGGAATCTAGTTCATTAGGAAAATAAAGGATGGTATTGGATACCTATTTTATGACCTTGAGATTCTTAAAAGATCTCATCTATAAGGATATGATTCTTAGAGGTTGACTCTCTTAAGAATCAAGATGAAATTAAGTGAAGGAACTCATTTAGTCTTGAGAAGATAACGATGCTCCATAAATAGGAAACTAAAAGGACAATTAAAGATGAAACACTAATACCTCTTCAAATGAGTTTGAGGATGGATTCCATGTGTCAGAGAAATCTGACAATGATCGAACTTCATATGATGAAGCTTCTAAAGATCATATCATGGAAAGATGGATGTTAGCAATAAAGTTTAAAGTAGACTTCATATAAAAATATTTTATATGGACCCTTGAGGATCCACCTATATGGGTAAGACCCATTAAGGTGTAAATGGATCTGCAAGAGAAAAAGGGAACCTAGTAAGAAGGTAGGGACTTCAAAGCACGACTCATAGCCATGAGCTACACACCGAAGGGAAGACATCTCTTGTGTTGATACTTGCTCTCCAGTGAACATGCTTAAACCCAACAGAATATTGCTAATTATAGCTACACAACTTGATTTTGACATCTTCAAGACGAAAGTCAATATTGCATTCCTCCATGAATACCTCTCTGAGGATATTCACATGAAGTAGGTCTATGGCTTCATGGTTGAGGAAAGAAAGGTGTGCAAGCTAACGAACTCCATATATGGACTTTAATAAGCATCTTGAAGTTGGAACATCAGATTTCATGAAACTATAAATGTTATTATTTTAGATACAATCTTGATGAACCGTGTGACGCTTAGTCGAAGTGCCATTGTGTTCATCGGCTAAATGTAGATGATTTCCTAATCATTTGAATTGATATAAGGATGATAAGAAGTGTTAATAGACCGGCTATTCCATACCTTGATATATGATCTTAAGATTACCTCTTAAATCTTAATTCTGAAGACGTTCAGAAGCAAAGAGAAGAAGGTATTGGGACCGTCACATTAGTAGTACACCTTGGACATGTTCCATTTTATTGAAAATTCCAAGAAAGACTTCTTTCCCTCAAGATATGGTACTTACCTATCTAAAGGGATAACACCTCATGGAGTTGAGGAAGTGAAAGCTAAAACTGCTTGCCCATGTGCATCAGTTAGAAGAAGCCAGGTAAATGCTATATATGTACAAAAACCAGATCTCTACCATGCAGTGGGAGTAGTAAACTGTTACTAACCTACTATGGAAAAAAACACTTGATTGCAGTAATAACAATATCTTCAAAGATGGCAAGACTTTAGAGATAGTGATCTCTAAGTCTTATCTTCAAAAGCTTAAGACTTTACAAATAGTGATCTAAAAGGTCTTCGGATACCTTAGCAGATAAAGATCTCCAGGAATAAGGGTGTTTTGATAAGGATAATGGACATACTGGTTATAATAATCAGGTTGTAGTGTCAAGGATGCTATAACAGACAATATTGAGTATTGGTTGCATAAGATGCAACATTTGCATTTGATGCGAGCACTATTACTAGGAGATATGAAAGTGTCATAAAAGGACTTGGCATAGTCTCTTAGGAACAGAGTAAGTGATCTTCTCACCTAGATATTTTTCTAAATAGCCCATGATTGTCACATGAGTATGGGCTTAAATATTAGCCCATTAATGGCTCTTTGGGCTAGTGGGAGATTGTTGGACATGCGAGCCCACAACAAGCCATTATGCAATAAATGTTATTGCAAATATCATTCCCTGATCTGAAATAAAGAATAACTAATTTGCATAATAGGTCCCTAAGTACAATTAGGGTTATGTATCATGGTCATCTTGATGATCATACAGTTGTTGATTCAATTATTGAATCATAGAGGTTGGTGCTATGGTTAATGTCTAAAGAGTTAGATTGAGGAATCATCAAGCGCTATCAAATGATTATTAAGATATGATCTCCATCATGAGAAGGAGATGGCAATGCTTTCTTTACACGTTGACATCTAACTGGCCTCTTAATGCAGGTCCTCTATAAAGGAATTGATATTAAGAGGTGTTAGATAAGTTAGGTCAAAAGAGTTGACTTAACCAGATTGCGATATCCAAAGTCCTATGTCGTATGCTGTCACGATATAGGCACGCATCCTGTGACCGGAGATAGATGTGCTACTATATGTCTGATTATGTACATTTCATAGACAAATAGGTTGATGACCTAACCATGGTCAATACACCGACGTACTGGTGTGCGTGCAAGGGCATATGAGTAATACGATCTCTTAAACGGATCATATAGGTTCATTACTGAACCAGAAGGCATGAGCTCACTCATGAGATATTGGGAAGATAAAATTCTGTGCATGATTCTCTCACTTTGGAAGCTTGACTGAATTTGTAGGTTCGATATATGCTTTTGTAAAGTATGATCAACACCTTGGTATGATATATGGTTTTGGAAAGTATGTGCTGGATACCAACTCCCAGTAGTCGAATGAAAACTTAATGAAAAAACTGTAAAGTAGACATTTTAAAACTGATCTTATACTTTGGGTTTATTCCATGTCTTCCAGTATGCAGGATGTACAAGTATTAGGAATACCTGAGGGTGATGTGATCATAATCGATTGTATAATCATGACGCATCCATTCCTAGAGAGTGATGAAACCAGTCGAGATTTTAGGGACTCCTCTCAGTAGAGAAGTAATCAGATCTTGGTTCAAATGTTGGACATTGATCTGAATGTGATTCAGATGCAATGAGAAGATTAGATTTGTGGTCTTGATTTAATCAAACATCTATGAGAGGTCCGCAAGAGCTGGATTTGAGATGTGATCTCAATATCCAAGTCACTATACGTGGAACAATACGATCGCCCTATCCTTGTCTCCAAGTATCTGCGGAGAAAGCGCATTATCCTTGAAAGAGTTCAGGATAATTTCATTGTCGATATATGCATCCAAGCACTGAGAAAATTGATAATTAAATGTGATTTAATTTCATGAATAATATGAATTTAATTCATGTTATAAGGAGAGTTATCTAATATAATTAAATGTGATTTAATTATCAAAGATGTAAATAATGTTAATGTGATTCATATTATTTGGGCACATGAGAATAGAGATCCAAGATGATTAAATGTGATTTAATTATCATGGTATGAATAATGTGGATAGCACTATCCTAATTATACATATATATTAAAAATTTGATTAATAGTAGATAAGAGAGAGCTATTTGTAACTTACATTTGTTAATTAAATGTTGGTGTGAATTGGATTCGCATTGGATAATTAATTGAAAATGTAATGTACATTTTATTTTGGGTTGTGAAATCACAATTTTCCAACAGGCAAGATTGCAATATTCACAAAATAATTACGAATTATTTTGTAGAATAATTTACAATAAATGTTGTTGTAAATCTTGGAGATTTTTATGGAGTAATGTAATCTCATTAGATTACATGAGATTGCCACAAACTCCCATATTATGGAAGGAGGTAATCTTCATTCCATAATCTCCATGCTTGATTGATTTAATTTGGGATAAATTTGTATTGATTTTTCAACATATATTTAATGTAAATTAAATTAATTATTGTTGTATTTTTACAACAAAATTCTTGACCCTTGAAAGAAACACAAATCAATCACATCCATTGAATTTGTGTGCACATGGATTGGGATCCCTGGACTCCTAAAATACTATATAAAAAGAGGCCCCCCTTGCTCTTCAAAGTTACAGTAATAACAACAACTTCTCTGTCTCTCTCATTCTCTACAAGCCCTCTCTCTCTCTCTTTGTGGCAGTCCATCATGGAGCCCTAGAGAGAGTTGCCATCGTCGCAGCATCGACGTTATGCTGCCAGATTGTTTGCTCGTGGATATATGTCTCCTTCAGTGTGCCCTGCTCATGAAGAAGACGTTGTATCTCGTGTGATGAGATTGGGAGATTTGTTGCTTGGATCATCAACATGGATTGAGAGAAGCATGCATTTCATCAATGCACTCGCAAGTGTCTCCCCCATCGGATCGAACTTGAGATAGGAGGTCTCTTCGTTTGGATACTCGATCATGACCACGCTTCAAGAGGTAACTCTAATACTTGTTTGTGATTTAGATGAAACGATCTGAGAAGTGTTCTTGGATCATGTGGTTTCATCACATGTTTTTTTAAATTATTTTGTCATGAGCATCTAGTACGACTAGTTGCTCCCGATTGCATACGATGCAATCCTCATGCTTCCATGATGAGATTAAGGATCTCATCACATCCTTCATGGAGGTCTGCCACACATTTCTACTACTAACTACCTCCGTCAGGTGCCTCCTCCTAGAGCATCCACAAACCAGCGAGCTTTCCACTTCATCAACAAAGCTGCCAGCCTTCTATCACTTCATCGACGGTCCTCCACCCTTCGCCTCTTGCAGAAGACGCTCCTCCATCTTCACAATCATCATGGAGAGCCTCACTCCGCCTGCTACCTTTGTCAACGACCGCCACACCTCATCTAGAGTTCCTCCCTACGATGCCCTCTCCGTCGAGAACGTGGCCCGAGACCCCCGCTACGTACGTCGCACGTGTGTTGGGGGAAAATCTAGAAAGAGAATCTCCCTCACGTAATCCATGTGTGAGGTGGGATATTTGCAAGAGTGCCCTCATAACTCGCTGGATCTGTATAACAACCCTTCCATCCAAGGGCATGTGATCTTGGAAATTTTGCATCAACACCCTGGAGGACTATCGTATTACCAACCGCTCTGCCACTCAAGGGTCACGTACCTGGGACGTAACCGCTTGGGATTTTTGCAGAAATACCCCTAGGGGTATTGGTATTTACACTTTAGTACTTACTCTACATTATTTGCATTCTTTATTTATTATAATTCTACATTGAGACCCATGTGTTCCCCCTTTATTTTGAACCTCTACATCACATCAAATTATTTATTAAAAATAGGCATTCGGTTCTACAATCAATTCTCTTCATTATGGCATACTTATGATCTTTCTATCCTCTGTGGTTAATTAATAATTATTATTCTTATGAAAATTTACATATTTTCCCATCGTGTGCCTCAAAATTCATAAGTAATTAACTACTACCTGAAAAATTACCGAAAATTCGTGGATTAAAGAATTAGTTGTATTTCACAATGTGCCCAAAAAGATTTGCATTTGCATGCATGGTTTGCCATAAAAAATTCATTTTGCATATTTCAATCTTTCATTTTTAATAGGTATTCTTGTATTTATAAGGTTTTGTATTTTTGAGATGAATCACCTAATGACAGATCTTGGATAATTTTAACCCTTGAAAATAAATAATTTTAATATTTATTATAAATAATTATTGAAATTAACTTTGGTTGCATTCATAAATTCATAAAATACTTATCTTGCATCCAAAAATCTAAAAAACCTAAAGTGCATTCATTTCATCATAATTGACATCTTGGACAAATATCATAACTTTTGGATATTGTTTGATAGAAATTGTATTTTAGTCCCTAAAATTGGCCACATTTGTGTTTTGCATTCTAAAATTATATTAAAAACACAAAAAAATATCATCTCGAAAATCGTATACGAACTTTGATAGATAAAATTCTAGGGTGTTCCTTTGCCTCCTTGAGTTTGACTTGCCCAAGTAAAATAAGCAAAAATCCATGCCCATTAAAAATCTAATAAATTCTTGTTGTTATTTCTTGACTGATTCTGAATTCCCACCTACAATGAAATGATAAAATTAAATGATAATTCACGCAAATTAAAGCAGTGCATTTCGGATTCGTCAAATGGCGTCATTGCCGGGGAGGCAAACAGCTTAGATTTTGTCTAAATATTTTTGTGTTTGATTTTCTAGAATCGGGTAGTCTGACTCCCGAATCTTCACTATCTATTTTCCTTATTTTTTTCTGCATTTACTTTATTTTATTCTTCAACATTTATTTTCTTATTTTATTTATTTATTTTTCTGATTAATTTTTGTGTCACTCTCTTACACAAACTCTCTCTCTCATATTTTTGCGAGGTACCTGATGTATGTGGAGTAGTTTCTCACAAAAATTGACGCATCTTCACTGACGCCCGAAAAACTGCAATTTAAACTAAGATTGAGTCGAGTTGTGAGAGAGCATAGAGTCTTGTATTTATTTTTTCTGCAATTTTAATTTTTGCAATTAATTGCTCATTTATAGCGGTGTCCGTTTGGACTCTCACGTGTCTAAAAAAAGACCTTTAACTTTTTCTACTAGGTGCAGTTTTTATTCGCTTGCATCCATTTAGAATAATTTTCAAATCCTATATTTCATCCCACATGGAGATTGTGAGGAATCACTGTAAGTCTTCTATCTGAGCATACATCATTGTTTCAGGTGCATTGAATTTTCCCGAATTTCTCCCTCCTATTTTGTCAGATAAATTTAAAGGAAATTGGGACTGGACGGTAGACGTGTATTTGTGCTCACCTAATTTTTCAATGATAACCTAATTAAAATTAGGACTGATAAATATAACCTACTTTTATTAACCCAAAAAAATAAAGAATTGTTACGGGAGAGCAACCCCGACCTTCGATTCATTTATTTATCTAAGTAAGCGAGAGACGACACTTATGGTTAGAACCCAGCTCTGGAATCTTCATTCAGACAACTGATTCTAAAACAATTAGCTACTTCTCAGTGAGGAAATAACAGGTAGCCTGTAAACAGTCTGGATTTCCTTAGTAGAGTGGGTGGTTTAAAGGACATTGTGTAAGGCTCCATCCTTAAGTAACACGGGTAGTCGTTTTACGGTCTGTACTTACACCCATACTGGCTGAAAGTGGATGCAACTAGTTGTAAGAATTCGGGCCAGTCTTTTAGATGTTCGGTACCTAACACTCGCTAGATTTTTCCAAGACTAGATTTATCACCAACTAAAATTACAAAGATGAATTGTTGAACTCTCGCGGCTTCATTGTGTGAGTTGGTTAGATAGGGGTTTGATTTGTATTTGTATTAGTGCGCGTAGAACGATCTCGAATATCAAAAACCACACACTTATGCCATCGCTCTCCTTCCTTGATTTAAAACATTTCGGGTTTCTACTGTTGAGTATCCCGTATATTTTCAACAAAGATCTATCATGACAACTCATCCACCTTCTTCGAAGATGACGAGACATTTATCTGATTACCCATCAGATCTATACTATGAAAATGAATTCATCTCAGTCAAACCCAAAGCCTTAAAGCCCCTCACAACCAGACATCAACCAACTTTCACAGGAGACTCTCACCCACAAATGGATCCAACCATCTCTATAAATCTGATCTACTCCATGAATGATAATCCTTTATATTCAGATCATACAAACAAACAACCGATTGAGGTCTCTACTTCTTCGTATTTCAATCCTCTACATTATGATCATACAATCCATCCTTTATACTATGTAAATGTCAATTCATCATTTGTGGAAGACTCAAACCACATGATAAATCCGATCGAAGTTAACACTTCTTCACGTATTCCACCTCTGCCACCATTGAACACAGATGAGCAACTACCATCTTGGATTAACCCATTACTCGTCGGAACTCGTGAACCATTTGAATATCAAATCATTGTTGAGGCGAATGACTGGCTGAGACAACCACTCCAACTGACTTTAATCTCTCCTTACCATATTGTTGGATCAGGTCAATACTTCACAAATCCACAATTCAATTTGACCATTGAGAATAAAATGGAAATCCGAACATATCAAGAGGATTGTCCCGCACCTGATAATCTTCCATCTTGAATTAACCACGACAATCCCATCTTCAGACATGACACTCATACAGAGGACTAGATTGATGATATCGACACACATAAACCTCGTATGTTGACTCCATAGTATAAGAGTCCGACCATTCATGACCAAAGGAATGGACTCTACTTAAACCAACTATACATACCTTAATCACACCATGAACATATGGTTTCTATCCTATTGAGCAGACTCCTTCCATGATGTTTGAGGAGAAAATTTCAAACGATCATACAATGGATATTCCAAGAGAATCGTCTCCCAAGTCATACATGAAAATGGAAGATGAAATGAATGGATCTCAAATTAAAAAATAAGAAACCACACAGGCTACTCCTGAAAATTCTTTGGAGGATCACATTTCGTGGATAAGTAGAGATATGAATTGATGGAGGAAAAATTCAAAAATTTCACTGACCAACTAATTTCATTTTATGGAACCACGGGTATGAAAGTGGAGGATGAAATAATTGGATTTAATGTTGAGAACACCGAGGATATTCAAAAACCCATATACTATGTTCACCCTAGGGATGACTCTGACAGCGACACCTCTGCCTACTACTCCCTTAGAGACAACTTTGAATCTAACTTAGCATATCTAAACTCCTCATCTAGGGAACACACCTCATCTACGCACCAAATATAAAATACCAAAAAATTGAAATATTCAAAATTATTCAAAAAACTGAAAAACTTGAAAAATTTAGAGAAAAATTGAAAGTGAGGAAGACTTGAAGAATTTGGGAGCTGCTTTACGGGAAGCACCGGAGAAAAGATTGATTTTTGAACTTCCCTTTATACAGGACATTGAACACTTCCCTGACCTTAAAGGATTTGTAATGAGCAAATTAACGATGAAAAAATCGGGTAGGATGAGAACAAAGACTTAAAGACATATCTTGTCAATGGTCACCTCTTTAATAACAAGAAGAAAAACCAAGAGCCGCAAAGTGAAGCAGTTGCCTAGATTTGACTGTGGAATCAAAGACACGATATTTACCCATGTTCGAATCGATGACGACTCACCAATCAATATCCTCCCGACCTCTGTATTTGACAAGCTCAAACTCGGACCTATCAGAAAAGTAAGAGAGATCGTTCAATTGGATGATCGATCTATAAAGCGGCAGAGAGGAACAATTTCAGTCATCATTACATTCCAAGGTGCTCTACTCAAAATAGAATTCACGATCATTGATATTAAGCATCAAGAAGAATTCACCCAATCTTTGATAATTCTCAGAAAGCCATTCTTGGCATTGGCTAAGGCAATTATTGAGTGTGAGACTCGAGAAATAAATTTTATAGCATTGGGAACACTTCGATCTCACCTAATCTTTGAGGAAACACAATATCCTGAGGCAACCCACGAAGCCGTCAACAACCGTAACTATCAAGCGGTAGATGAGCCCTACCCTGTTGCTACATCTGAGATAATTGTTGTTGAGAAGACTATTGGTTCAGAGACTTTCGCCATGGGAAATGACTTCTCATTTGATCCTGAGACATATGCATGGATGCATCCTGAGTCGGCCAAAATCTCCTCTAACCATTTTGATCAAATCAACGTGATACAAGAATGCACCAACATCAAGTCAATCGAGAACGAATAAGTGGGACGTGCACTAACCAGTAGTTCAGAGACTCTCCCCATTGTTCCATTTCCCGCTGCCCCCACCATGGGAAAGGGTTTCTATTATGATTCTGAGACATATGCACGGATGCATCCTGAGTCGGGTGAAATCTCCTCTGACCACCTTAACCAATACAATCTAACTCAGGAGTGCACCAACATTAAGAAAACTAAGAACAATTACGTGGGACGTGCACTGACAAAGGAGAAATATTTCAATGGTTATTCATCTGGAGACTCAATTGACAACACCTCACTCCCAGGACTAGCACCTTCATAGACAACACGAAACATGGCTGCTCCTTCATCTAAAAAGAAAGTCACCTTTGACATGCCGAATAAAGAATCATTTGATGATTCCTCATCAGGTCTTGAAAGGGTAATCTACATGAGTGAGGTCTATTCGGTAGTTTTTAAACCCTATCTAGGCAAAGATCCTAATTTCAATTCCTGTTGGACAACTCCTGTTCCTCACTATTATTCATCCAAAGCCGATTCTCCTGGTCTCAATAAATATATTGGAATAATTTCTTATCAGTTGACTGAGACTGGTGCTTATGAATATTCATCATCCGAGTATGAATCGCTTGATCACAAAAAGGTACAAATTCTGAGAAAACAACTGAAGCAACTAAAAAACAAGAATATCTGGAGTGCCTCCACTTTCAAATACCATTCCTCTGAGTATAACTATGATGATGGTTGGATATTATCTGATTCAAACGCTTTATCTACTTTCCAGCATGATTTTTCTGAGGATAACATTAACAATGGTTGGGAATCATATGCTTCATCTTCTCCGTATCATTACGATCTCCCACATAGGCTCACAAAAAGATCAGCTGAAAACTTCCTTAATCATCGGGTACCCACCCTCCTTACCGGCCACATCGGTGTCCTTGTAAATCTTCTTCCTCTACTTAGGCAAAGGCCTAAGTATAGGTGGGGACCGATGCCATATGAACATACCATTCTCCCCATCTCACGATCGCCTCATTTCCACCATTCTTCTGTACTTAGGATGACCGGAGACTAAGTACAGGGGGAACCAATGCCCATCTATATATACTCTCCTCATTCGCATATCCCGACCGCCTCATTTTCTCTCTTCTTATATATTTAGACTGTTCACAACCTAAGTATAGGGGGGGAGATCCGATCTATCTTTTTTCTTTTTCTCCTTCACTCTCTTATGCTTAGCTCGAGCTATGTCTTCTTTACACTTCTTGTGCTCTGAGGATATAGCACTCACTAAGTATAGGGGGTATGTATATATACTATGTATATATTTTACCCATAGGTCGCACTTTTGCATAAGTCTATATGTATTTATGGGGTGGGTTACTAACTTAAAAAAAATTCTTCCAACAAAAGGGATTTTTACCCGACAGACCCTATAATCTTTGTCAATTACCTCTACAACCTTTGAAACAACGTAATTCCTCCCTCACCCCTGTAAACTTGTTAACCTTTACCCTACAGACCCTGCGGTTAACCCCCATCCATTTGACCATTAAAACTAACCAGATTCTGTTATCTTCCTTTACATTATATCCATTATATTTATGAAATTTACCAAAGTGCCACTCCGTCACCCAAGTCAGCCGGAAGCACCCTCCCCCCGGTCGCGTGAAGCCTCACCCCTCTGGGCACGGAGCCCCTACCCACCAACCCATGTCGAAGCCTCTGTGCCTGCCTCCTCCCCCCCCCCGGTCGTGCCTGGAGCTCGGAGCCCCTCCCATGCCCACCGCCCCACCTCAAAGCCCTCTCCCCCCTCCTCCCCAACCCCCCCCGCCAACATGCTCCCCCTGCCCACCACCCCAGGTGAAAGTCCCCCTGCCCACCTCTCCCCCGACCATGCCCAGAGCTCGGACCTTCCCCTGGCACCGCTCCAGGTCGAAGGCCCCCGCCTACCTCCCCCCCTCCGTCCGCGCCCGTGCTCAGAGACCCTCCCATCCCCCCCCCCCCCACCCCGTACTCGGAGCTCCTGCCCACCACCCCCTACCTACCTCCACCCCTCCCCCCCCGGTTGGGCCCGGAGCTCGAAGCCCCTGCCCACCGCCCTAGGCCCTTTGCCCACCTCCCCCCAGCCTCGCCCGTACTCGGAGCCCCTCCCATGCCCATTGCCCCAACTCGAAGCCCACCCGCCCCCATGCTCGGAGCCCCTCCCCAATCCCACCGCCTCTTCCATCGAAGCCCCCCCCACCTTCCCACGCTCGGAGCCCTTCCCCCACCCATCGCCCCGCCCAGCTCGAACCCCCCAGCCTCCCCTGCTCGAGGAAGCCCCCTGCCACCTCTTCTGCTCGAAGAAGGACCCCTAGCGCCTCCTCTGCTCAAAGAAGGCCCCCCTGGCACCTCCCCGTCTCGAAGAGCCCAACCCCCTGCTCGAAGCACATCTCCGATCCACCCCTCTAGCCCCCGGTGGAACCCGAATCCGTTCATTTCCAACCTCCTCCCCTCCGCCCGTGGAGGCCTGATCGCTCGCCCTCACCTCCTCCAGCCCAACTCCAGTGCCATTATGAGTAAGGAGAGATGGAAGAGATGGTACGGGAAATCTGTTAGAGGAGGGAGAACTTCTCTTGGTTAATTCTAATCGTCTAATCGTGGATTGGTTAGACTAACTCATTTTTAACCAAGGAAGTTAACTCTAGATGTGTCAATTTAATGGTAGGATTCGTGGGGGTAAGACGGTGCAAGTTTACGAGGGTGAGGGAGGAATTACTTTGTTTCAAAGGTCGTGGAGGTAATTGACAAAGATTATAAGGTCTGATGGGTAAAAATCCCAAAAAACAAATAAAAGAAAAAGAAAGAGAGAAGTTTTGCTCCTAACATTGATTGTGTCCAACCAAAAATGTTGAAAATAGCTTCTTATTCATTTTTTGCATAAAAAAATTCTTCTAAAAAAATGTATGCATTTTACACACATGCACATCATCCAGCATTACATGCATTTACATTTGTAAAAAGTACTAGGGTTATGAACTGAGTTATGAGCAGAAATCGAGAGTGGTCTGAACATGACCTTAATCCACCTAATCTTTCGAGGAACTTCACCGAGAAATAGGATTTTAGAAGCTTCAGGTCTTTGACTTAATTCTTTGAGTTCAACATGCCAATGTGCAGCATTTAACTCTTAGTGTCTAACATGGTCACTTCATTCTGGGTACGACTCTAGAATAGGGAGTTAATTTGTACTCTCGCACTATGCACTTAGCTCTACTCATTCGGGTGTTGGAAGACAGTGTGAGTTTCTTTTCTGGTAGCGTGGAGATCTAAAGATCGGAGTACGAGTTGAAATAAAGCTTCTGAAAAGGGATAGACAGCTGAGCACGATTATTTTCTGAGACCCCAAAACATGTACGGAAAAAATATTCCATATCCGTTCAAATGCAGAGCCACCAAAAATCCAAACACAAAGAAGCCATTACCAAATAAATATTTGACCAAAAAAGAGTCCAAACTTCAGGAAAACCTACAGATCTTGGTGGAGACTTGGCTAAACTGGTCGGCTTCACAAGGAGAGGAGACTACGCTGGTCACCCTCCAGTTCTTTTCTCCTTCTTCTAATTTCTCACCCTATTCGATTGTGAACACATCGTGACAAACCTTAGAAGGAAATACCTGACTCCCCGAGGACGAGTTACTAGAGAGGAGGTTTCCATGGTAGTCTGGCATTCTGGATGGAAAGAGCTAAAACCTTTCACACACATGAGTCGATTATTCAATGTTCATGGGGTATGCTTTGGGAGGAGGACTGATCTAAGATGACTTCTAAGTTGAAACTATGACAATGACGTGTAGAACATGAAGGTTGTTGATTTCAAAATTCTAAGCCTCATAGAATTTCCGACAAACTAATAATTCAAAGGTCAGGGCTAGTTCCATTTTCACCTTTTGCTCATTGTCATGGTATGGAACCCAATCTCATTTCACCTCGTGGCATTTCTTTTGATGCTTAGGGACGAGCATGGTTTAAATATAGGGGGATGATGAATCTTATATTCATCACTCTAAAAATCATTAATTAAGATCAAATCCCCAAAATTCATTGACATTTCTTCATTTATATTACATAATTAGCATTCATGCATGTATTAATAATAATTGCATTTTTTACTCATAATCGCACAAAATAAGAAGCCAAAAATCTAAGCCCAATTGACCTGCAAAATAAGCTAACTTTTCTTATTTTTTTAACTAATTCATGCTAACTCCAAATTTCATGAAATCACCTCCACTGTGTACATATCACTAACAAGAAAAAATGAAAAATACAAAAAATCACTAATCTAATTAAGTGACAAAAAACCCAAACCCTAATTGTATGATTCTCGGACTAAAATCTCGATATCTTCCTCATCCAGTGTCCGATTTTATCCAACTCACTTCTGAACTAGCGCACATTCAATTACCTTCAAAACAAGACCAAGTTCAAGTGAATTGGAGCTCATATGTGAAAATTGGGTTTTGGGTCTCTTTTGCACATTTTGTATTTTGGCAGTTTTGGGCCTAATATTTTATGTACATAATTAAATTGTTTTATTTTATTTATCTTTCATTTATTTTAACTGGCAAAGTTTTCATTAAAATGTGCAAAAATCCAAATCCAAAGAGCTTGAAATCAAAGAAACTAACTGAGTCTGAGCCTTCACTAACTACCTGTAAAAAAACATCTTTTTGTATTTTTTTATTTCTTCTTTTTCTTTCTTAATAAAAATCTAAAAAAGTTTAATGTGTAAATATTTATCTTGATTGTATTATTTTTTTCTGGATTTTTATCTGGTTAGAAATAATAAAAAGTTTAGAAAACCCAAAAAATCAAGGTATTTTATGTACAACGGATACCCCAAAATATCACTTTGCACAAATGATCGATTTTGGTTTTTATCCCTTTATGAAAGTAGTAGATATCATTGAGACAAAAAAACTTTCGTGAAGAAATTTTTTGATCCGAGTTCATTTACTATTTTTGAATTATCTTTGTATTTATTTTTCGATTTTTCTGGGGCTGACACGTGGCCGCTCCTATAGTCGCCATGTGTCACCCATTTTTGGGATTTATATATTCCCATTTCTATTAAAAAATTTAAAAAAATGAAATTAAATTGAATTAATAAATAGAAATGCTGCCATGTATTGTCAAATTGGCCATCCGATCTCGGTGAATTGGACGGCCACTGCACTTCTTCCTTCTCCCTTGCAACACCACCCCCTTTACTCTTTCGGCGCCACCGCAATCTCGCCCACCGATGCCCCTCGATCCTCAGCTACCGCAACCTTCCATTCTTGGCCTTCTCCCCCTCGTCTCGTCGACCAACAAACACCTCAAATCTCGCGGGCGCTGCCTCGTCCCCATTCCTGCCTATCCATCTAGGATACCTATAGATCAAATCTCCTCACAAACCCCAAACCTCCTCGTCGACCTTCCATCGCGTGCCACCCATTTGCGATCATCTCCTCCCTTCCTAATCGGTTGCCACACCGCCACCAATCACCCAATCTCCCCCTCATCAGATCTCATCGAATCACCAACCCCCCTTCCTCAATTAACTTCCATCACCAGTCACCCTCGCCTCTCCTATTTATACACCTCCACCACGTCCGACTTCAACCATCCGCTGATTTCCAGCATTGAGAGGAGCTCCTAGGTCTAGCCGACGGTGACAGCACAGTGATCCGGCGATCACCCTCATGTGCACAACGATATCTGAGGCTTTCGCCTCATCACAACACTTCCTCGAAGTCTTCTTCGCTCCAGTCTTTGTTGATCGTTGAGCTTGTACCTCCTAATACACCTTCCACTCCTCTGCTCATTGTGCTTCTGACCATTGCACAACCATCTCCTTGATATCCACTCCACGTCTCTTCACTGCCCCCATGGAGGCCTCGCCCAGCTCCAGTTTTTAGCCACGTTCCTCACCAATTGTTGTACCTGGAGGACTATCACGCATTTCTACTGCCAACCACCTTCGTCAGGCGCCTTTTCCTAGAGCCTCCAGGAACCAAAGAGCATTCAGCTTCATCAACAAAGTCGCGAGCCTTCTAACACTTCATCGACGGTCCTTCGCCCTTCGCCTCCCGCAGAAGATCCTCCACCTTCACAACCATCATGGAGAGCCTCGCTCTGCTTGTTGCCCCGGTTAACGGCCGCCACACCTCCGCTAGAGAACCTCCCTACGTTGCCCTCTCCACCAGGCATGCGGCCCAAGGCCCTTACCATGTGTATCGCATGTGGGTTGTGGGAACATCTGGAAAGAAAAGCCCCCTCACGTGGTCCCACGTGCGTGGGGTGAGATATTTGCAAGAGTGCCCCCGCATCTCACCTGATCTATAGAACAACCCTTCCATCCAAGGGCACGTGTTGAGCATGTGCCCCTTGGAAATTTTGCATCAACACCCCGGAGGACTGGCATATTACAAACCGCCCCTCGCCGCTCAAGGTTCACATGCCTGGCATGTGACCGCTTGTGATTTTTACAGAAATACTCCCATGGGAATCGGTATTTACACTTTAGAACCTGCTCTACATTTTTTGCATTATTTATTTATTCGAAATTGGCATTGATACCCATGTGTTCTCCCTTTATTTTGAACCTCTACATCGCATCAATATATTTATTAAAAATAGGCATTATGTTCTACAATTAATTCTCTACATTATGGCATACTTGTGATATTTTTATCCTTTGTAATTAATTAATAATAATTATTCTTATGGAAATTTACATATTTTTCCCATCTTATGCCTTAAAATGCATAAGTAATTAACCACTGCCCAAAAAATTGTCAAAAATTCACGGATTATAGAATTAGTTGTATTTCACATTGTGCCCAAAAATAATTGCATTTGCATACAATTTGTCATATAAAAATCATTTTGCATATTTCAATCATTATTTTTTAATAAGTATTAAATCATGTATTTTTAAGTTTTTGGATTTTTCAGAGATCCATTACCTAGATGACAGATCTTAGATAATTTTAACCCTTAAAAATAAATAGTTTTAATATTTATTATAATTAATTATTGAATTCACTTTGTTTGCATTTATAAATTCATAAAATATTTATCTTGCATCTAAAAGTTCTAAAATAATGACAGCACATTCATTTCATCATAATTGACATCTTGGCCAAATTTCATAATTTTTGGACATTGTTTATTAAAATTGCATTTTAGTCCCTAAAATTGGCCATATTTGCATTTTGCATTCCAAATTTGCATTAAAAATACCAAAAAAATACCATCTTGAAAAGTACACAAACTTTTATAGACAAAATTCTAGGTTGATCCTTTGCCTCCTTGAATTCGATCTTCAGACTTGCCTAAGTAAAATAAACATAAAAACATGCCAACTAAAAATTGAATTATTTCTTATGGTTATTTCTCGAATGATTCCGAATTCTTGCCTACAAGGAAACGACAAAATGTAACGATAATTCATGCAAATTAAAGTAAGGCATTTCCAATTCGTCAACCCTGCCAAGGTTGATGAGATCAAGAAACTGGATCTGCCAACCAACATCAAGTCAGGGCGGTCATTTCTGAAGCACTTTTGATTTTATATATGATTTATTCATGATTTTTCTAAGATTGCTTGACCCCTAATTGAGCTCTTAGGAAAGGACACTGGGTTCTATGTAGATCACAAGTGTCTAGAGGCCTTTGAGCTCCTTAAGAAGAAAATATGTGAATCGTTGATTCTACTGGCTACTGATTGGTCTCTTCCCTTTAATATCATGAGTGGCGCTTTAGATTGTACTATAGGAGCCATATTAAGGAAGCGGCGAGATCGGATACCATTCGTGATTCACTACGCAAGCAAGGTTTTGGTTCAAGCATAGAAAAATTACACAATGACCGAAAAAGGAGATGCTTTTTGTAGTTTGGGCTTTAGAGAAATTTGGGTCTGTTATTCTTGGATCTAATTAATAGTGTATATCGATCATTCGGCCATTACGTATCTCATGAAAAATAAGGACACAAAGACGCATCTTCATAGGTGGATATTGTTACACCGGGAGTTTAATTTGCAAATTAAGTACAAATCTGGGGTCAAGAATGTAGTGATTGATCATCTTTAAATGATTGAGATAAATGATTCCCCTGATTCTTAGCCAATTCAAGAAACCTTTCTATGTGAGTGGATATGCCTTGTTCACTCACTGCCATGGTACGCCAACATGGTAAACTACCTTGCATCCAAGCAATTTCCCCATGGTTGGACTAGGAGAAGTATAGACTGACTCAAGTCGGATTCGAGGATATATCATTGGGAGGATCCGTTTCTTTTCTTTGAAGGACCAGATTGTGACTGGAGAAGGTGTATTCCTTAGGAGGAAAAGCAGAGTATCCTTATGTACTATCATTCGCTTGAGGCTGGAAGACACCATTCCGGAAAAAGAACCACACACAAGGTGTTACCATGTGATTTATTTTGGCCGACTTTATTTAGAGATGCCACTGATTTTGTACAGTTGTGCCTTGTTTGCTAGAGGATGAGAGGGATTGTTGGTTCTATAGATGAGATGCCCATGCAATTTGTTAAATTTTATCATGTCTTTAATGCTTGGGGCATACATTTCATGGGTCCTTTCCCTAACATCCAAGGTTTTGAGGCATCTTGTTAGTGATGGATTATTTATCGAGATGAGTGGAGGCTATTCCAACCCAAGCCACAAACAGTTGGATTGTCTTCAAGTTCATAAAGGATCATATCATTTCAAGGTTTGGGATACCTAAAGTTCTGATTTCGTATGGGGGTCGCCATTTTGTGAATAGATAGATGGAATCTTTGACAAAGTACTATGGTTTCGAGCATAGAGTAACTAGTCCTTACCACCCACAGTCGAATGGCATGATAGAGGTTTCAAATAGAGAGGCAAAGAGTAATCTTCAAAAGCTAGTATGTCTTGATAGGATGAATTGGGCTAAGTTGTTAGACCAAGTTCTGTAGGCCTAAAGGACAACCTACAAGACACCTCTTGGCACTTTACCTTTTAGAATGATATATTGCAAGCCGTGTCATTTGCCGCTGAATTGGTTTATAAGTCTGAATGGGCAATAAAGATGATCAACTGGAGTTGTCACTTAGGGAAATTATGTAGAGATCTAGATCTAAATGAATTGGTAGAAATTTGCAGCCGAGCATATGACAACAGCTTGATCTATAAGGACAAAGTTAAGCACTTGAACTCACTCTTAGGGTCATATTATTGTTGTAAGCTTTTTCCACCGACCATTAGAAGAAGTAGTCTTGCTTCTTGTTAGCATGTTTCACTATCTTGAACTTGAACTACCTAAGGAGACTACACATGTGAGCATGTATAAGATTGTTTGAATCACTCACTTAACAGTTCCAAAATAATAAATAAGTCGATCTCTTACAGCTTTCACGTGTTTGATAAATCCCAGATTTATGTACATTATTTTATATTATTATCTCTCTAACTTAAGATATTCACCAAGATTCATAGACTTCTAACACTAGTTAATCATTTATGTGTTTTAAATAATTGACCCTAATTGATATATATTATATAACCCTATTATTGTGCTATTATTTTATGTATTTATTTCTCATTAAAAAATTTAAATAAAATTAGAATAAATAGTATATTATTAATTCTACATAGAATGTAAAATAAAAATCTAAAAATAACATAAGAACATGAAAGAAAAATGTTTTTATTGTTTAAATATGCAATTAATTTTTATCTATATATGGATGACCTATTCTCTCGTTGACTTCTACATAAAGTTGTAGAGCTCATCGAGATCTATAACTTTTATGTTTACCACTTTTTCTAATTTCCCCTCTAACTACTTCTTTTAGATTTTTATTTGACATTCTTATTTCTCTTAAATTTATTGGGCCACATGGTGCCCCTAGGGCCGCCCACGAGGTCCACGCTCTTTCTGACACCCTTTCACTTCAGGACCCTTTGATGGATCTGATTTGAGAGATACCAACCATCTACATTCGCTACGATCTTCACCCTTTGATCCACTCCATCCTAACCACTCACACGAGAAAAAATCTGGACCCTTGGATCTTGATCCAACGTTCCATGTCCTTCATTAATCTTTTATCTCCCTCTCTATTAAAGCAACATGAGTTGCTCACCCTCCTGATCTCCAGTTTTCTACCTCTGATCAGACAACCCCTTCCATCATTTCAACCTCCAAATTTATCACCAAGTCTCCCCCATCTTCACCAACTCCACATTATATTGTTTCTCTTCTTCATCCTTCAGTTTCAAGCAGTTGAAACCACCCTCGTGTCTTAACCACCTGCAACTCCTTCTTCTTCGTAAACCCCGCCTCCTCGGCTGGCAACCGTTATCGGCCACTCCTTACGACAACTCCAAGATTTCCCTAACCTCTGTAACAGAAAGGCTAAACTAAGAGAGAGAAACGTTGGAGAACGATCGCCGACGAGATCCATGTGTATCTGACGTGCTGCAGCCTCCGTCGACATTTTCTTGAGCTTAAAGCTTCGGCCAGCTTGTTAAGCGAAGATCCAAGAATCTAATTTGCTTCTTGTCCGCTAGGATTCATCACATAAATCTTCTAGCAATTCCTTCCATCCACCTCCAGGTGAATCTTCATTCTAAGTTTGTTCCTAGATTTGATATGTTATTCACATCAGATCGCTTCATATTTCACAATATTACTCATCTCTAATCGTTCACCAATCATCACACATTCATGCACATAATTCCAGTGAATCTCCTTGCCTCTCCATTGATTGTTCCACTCCGATCACCATTCTTCTTCTTCACAAAGAAGTAACTATTTGGGGATCAGTCCTCTACCTTCAAACAACGCTGCAACTCACCTCATTTTTATCCCAAAAGATTTGCACGCACTTGGGATTTGCTTCTAAAACTTGAAGGTCCTTAATCACTCAATTATAGGAGAGTAGGTGTGAACTCCAATCTCGAATTGTTTTTCTCCGATGAACATCCTATGAATTAGAATGCTGGAAGCCATCGTCGATTATTAAAAGCATCATTTTCATAGAAAGAGCAATACGAAGGTGCTCCGATTATAACTCAACAAGGAAATGATGGGAAGAGCTTCAACTCATTCATCGGAGCGCATGCTTGACACCGTCGCGTGCGGTGTAGATTGAAGAAGAGGTTCACAATAGATTGGGAGAGATCTAACGTCTGTAATTCAGCCACATCACTTTCCGAGCCTCCTCTTCTTACCAGAGCCTCGTTGCTCCCAAGCCTAAGCCGAATCCCCAAAGAAGGCCACATCATCGCCAAGATGGTCCCCGATCCTTGATGAGATAACATGTTTCTCGCATGTGACCTAGCCATTTTATAGAGAAGCCCTTCCATCTTTCTAACATTACCATCTAGTCCTTATTGTGTGCGAGCCTTGCATGTGCCTTCTGAAAAATTTACAAGATAATTCCCGTACTTTTGGTTAGTTGCATTTGTATCCTTCCGCACTTTGTGAAAATTACATATTAGCCCCTGGAGCTTTATTTTATTGAAATTAAGTCCATTTTGGACCTATTTGTAATAAAAGCTCATTTATTTTTATTGCATTTGTTCCCTTAGATTAATACCTCAATAACTTTTCTTATATTGATCCAAATGAAGTGATTTTGATCTTGTTGGAAAGTTGGTTTAAGTATCTACATGTTGCATGTTTGGTTATTTCGTTTGACAATTACTTCATGCATCCACCGTTAGGTATTTTTATTGAACCATTTGAATTCTTGTTTGAATCAAAATTGGTATATTATGCACTTGAATTTCAGAATTTATTGATTAACTAATTAGGATAATCAATATATTGAATAATCTATTTATTCTTGATTAGTTTGTCCTTGATTTATTAATTAAGAGTCACCTTTCCATTGAACAAAAGTAAATCAAGCTTGAACTAAACTTGATGACTTGAGACCTCTTTATCTTGAATTTTGGATTACTTAACATTGTTAAAATTTCATTGATAAAATTCAGGAGCTTTGTTGTATTGTGGATTAGTATGTATTGTATTTGCATTACTGCATTAATTTAAATTGAAAAGCATAATTTTTTTTTAAAAAATGCATTCATTGATGTGTGATGCACATGCTTGATATTATTAACCTCTAGATTGTTATCATAAATATTTAACACTTAATTATCAATCATAAATTGCTCGTGTCCTTATGTTTGACCTTGGCCTTCCCAGGAATAAGTTAAAGCCAGGTCCTCTTCATCGAGTTATTTGACCTAGTTCTGTGTAGTTTGCTAAGTGCACGTATTACAATGAGTACTTTTTATCATACGCATTTAGCAAGTTATCAGTGTTAAGTTGGTGAAATTATTCAAAGGGGTTTGTTTGAATTGTATTGTGTGAGTTGATTCCGCACATTTATCGATCGTGCTCGACATCGTATTATCTATGACTTTGAAGATGGATAATTGGTCGGATTTTTGTTTGGATTTCGCCAACCTTTCATTAAACCGTCCAAGTGTCACATCTTCATAGGTCCAACTATTTCTTCCTAGTGGACGTTCCCATATTCAAGATAAACCTTGTTTTAATCCGATGTATCATGATTCATTCTTAGGGGGTGGTTACATCCCACCTAACCCCTTTCTTTCTTCTCTTATCACCAAGGAAGACCATTGCCCTGGAGAGATCGATTCGCTTTCCATTTTTTGTCAAGATCTTAGTCCAATCCTTTTATTAATGAAGGTTTATAAGAATTGTTCAAGATGCCTCATAAGAGAGGGAATGGAGAGGAGGAAGAGCGATAGGACCCAATGCATGCGGTATTGGCTAGGCCAGCAGATTCTGAGCAGAACCAAGCACTTATGAGAGCGCGGATTGGCTAGTTTTTAGGGTAGAGATGTACCTATGGACACGACATGCAACAATATGCAATATAAGATGACCAATTGGTTGAGTCCAGTCGAGCCTGAAGTTGAATACAAGCCAAATCCGCACTTTCTGAGTTTGTTGCCCTATTTTCATGGGAATGCACACGAGTAACCGTATGCATTCCTTAGGGACTTGGAGTTAATTTGTACGATCCGTAAGCATCCTAGCGTTAGCCAAGACAACATCTTTATCAAAGCCCTTCGTTTTGTGTTAAAGGAAAAGGTTGACTATTGGATGAAGAACCTAGGGGTAGTTATAACTACCTCTGTGCAGTTCGAGGACCTCATTTTGAAGAAGTTCTATCCTTTGAGTAGAACTAATTTGATGTTCTCACGCATAATGAGTTTCTCCCAACTTCCCAACAAAGCTTTCTGTAATACAAGGGATAGATTCTAAGATCTCTTGCATAAGTGTACTTGTCACAGCTTAGAGGCTACCATGCTGGTTCAATCTATTTATTGCGGTTTACATATGGTTTAGTTAGTGATGCTTGTGGAGGTAGTTATACTTCACAAGGTGCGGACAATGTCTTGAAGGTGTTCAAGTGAATGGTCGAGACGAGTAGAGCATAGACCTCGAGTAGAGCTCAATTAGAGACCCCCATAATATTCTTATCAAACGGGGGAGTGAAGGCTGCCGTGGATCCTTTTGACATGGGCATCATAGCAAACAAACTCATAGTAGTTGAGAGCATCGATAGGCGGATGAATGAGTTGGACAACAACTCATCCATATTGCCTAAGCAGATGGCGGAGCTTTATGAGAAGGTATCCAAGAGGAGGATACCTACCGTGACTGCATCTGTTACTCCCTTATTCCGTGTTGACCATATTCAGGAGCAACAAATGTTAAGGCCACCCTATCCATGGGAAGAGGACCAGCCTCTAGCCATTCCTATCAGCAGCAACCTCCTTCGGTTTAGATCGTCACTTAGTATCCTTCTCAGGTGTGGGAGGTAAATGGTGTGTGGTACACCAATGACCCTGCCAGGCAGGGAAGTTCTGTTGACCGCTTTTCTTACTAACACCCCCATACCTTCTACAATACATCACTTACTCCTATATCTCTTCTAGCTCCACAGAGCTCTGGAGCCTATCCTTCTCAGGCATCGAGGTAGCAGCAGCAGTATGGACATCAGTAGACAAATCAGTCGAGCCAGCATGGCCCTTATTTTCATCATCCTACGTAGCAACAACAATACCATGGCCATCAGAGCCAGTCTTCAGTTTCTCCCTTTCCTTCTTTTCAGTTGCAACACTCATCTTCAGGTCCCATAGATTTACAGAAGCATATTTTATAGGAGTTGCATTACTACAGGAACTAAGTACAGGATTTGATGGTTAATCTCAACCGTCTTTCTGGTTTACAAGATGAGTGCACTACCCCTTCTACATCCATTTCCGACAAGGTGCAGGCTAATCCCAACAACCTGAACAAGACTCAGTAGCAGTAGCATTCATTTGATCAGGTATACTACTCATATTCTGAAAAATCTGAGCACGAGATCGTTCCGTTTGATTGTATTAATCATATGTCTCTCAGGAGCGCACAGATAGTAATCTTACCTGATCAAGCGACGGACATGGATAGGATCGATTCTGAAGCTCACCTTAGGAGACTTCAAAGCATGAGAAGATGAGGCACATCTAGCAGCATCTTCATCATGAGGCAGATATGTCTATGAAAAGAAAGGGGAAGATTCAGATAGCATCACGGTAGCACAAGGAAGATTCAGATTCTACAGAGGATTTTGCACATTTAGTTGAGTAGAATGCACATTTAGCAAGCATTTCCTGACCTTTAGTACATGATTTGTTGTTAGATTCCAAATATAATTAAAAAATTCAGTTGTGAAGAAATCAGATTCTCTTAATAAAAAGCATGTTTATGTTTATGATTCTGATTCTTCGCAAGATCCTTCTATTTATGCTATCCCTTTTCCCTTGCTCTTACGGCATGAATGCGTAACATTATGAATATTCAAAAAGATGATCCAATTATGGTACAATTTTGCAAAGATCATATCATGGTGAGAGTGCCATTTGATGAGTATGTGGCAAATAACCCTGCCTTCTAGAAATATCTGAAGCTTCGTTGTACACCTACCAGGGCTAGTAAAAGGAATCTGAATAGCTATGTGAAGACTCATGATTTATCAGTTACCACTACATTTTATATCAAGAATCAACAATTACTAAGGAAGAAGAGAGATCTAGGGGGCACATTATGTGGTGAGTCATATTAGTGACATCGTATTTGCACACACACTCTCTTAGATAATGGTACTTCAATCATCCTTCTTTCTTTTGCCTTATACGAGAAACTGAAGTTGGGTCCACTTCGTGGATCTAGAGCATTACTTCAGTTTTCTAATAAGTCCAAGAAGAAGGCAAAGGGAGAGATCAAGAATGTTATCATATCGATTGAGGGATATGATTACAGTGTGGACTTTACAGTCCTTGGTATGGATATCCCCAGTCAGTAGAGAGATTCCCATATCATTCTTGGGCAGCCTTTCCTTAGGACCGTCGGTGTTTCTTTTGATTATCAGAGAGGGATGATGAAGTTTCGTTCTTATAATGGAGAGGTGGAGTTACAAATGAAGCAAACAAAATGGCAGTGATCTGACTCCGAGTCGAGTACAGATATTTCTTCTTAATCTGAGTCAGATTGCAGACTTGTTATCTCATTTAAACTATGGAGGTAAAATCAGACAAGACTAAGCTAGACCCTCTCATCTAGAGAGGATATTGTATAGGATGCAGTTTACAAGGTTATGCTTGGGTTCGTGGGTGATTGATCATCTATTTATTCCTTCGATGACATTTATTGGTCAATTCCTAATTACTAGGAACAATCAAAGGAATTAGATTTAGAATCGAGCGCGTCTTTGGCTGAATTACTGTGTTTCTTTGGCTATCCATTTCTTCTTTATTCTTATTCAGTTCAGGTGGTGGTCAGTACTACAGAGTTAGCACCACCTTCATGCAGCACGGAATCAAATTGGACTTCAGTCAACCAGATTTGATTGATGATGCGACATTACCAAAGCTGAAGCCATTACCTCCTACAATGAAGTATTCTTTTCTTGTGGGACCTAAGAATACATTTCTTGTCGTCATTAGTTCTAGGTTGACTGTAGAACAAGAGTCAAGATTGCTTCAATTGTTTGGGAAGAACCACAAGGCTATAGGATGGACTGTATCAGATCTCGTTGCTATAAACCCCGCACTATGTCCACACCATATATATGTTGAAGATAATGCTAGACCTTCTCATGCATTCCAGAGGAGACTTAACCCAAATATACAAGAAGTAGTTAATAAAGAGATTGAGAAGTGGCCTGGAGCAGGGTTTTCTTACCTGATCTCTGACTCCACGTGGGTGGACCCCTTGTACTAAAGACATCGGGAATTCAGATGGTCACCAACGAGTAGGGAGTTGAGATAGTGACATGAGTACCCACGTCGTGGCACGTCTATGTTGATTACAGACGCCTGAATGCCACGACCAAGAAAGAACACTTCCCCTTACCTTTTATTGATCATATTTTGGAAATATTAGCGAGGAAAGAGTTCTGTTTTCTTGATGGGTACTCAGGCTACAATCAAGTATCCATCACTGCCGAGGACCAGGAAAAGACCATTTTTAATTGTCCTTTCAGCATATACGCATTCAAGAGCATGCCTTTTTGGGTTTTCAATGCTCTGAGGATTTTTTAACGATACATGATTGTTGTGTTATCCAAAATGTTAGGGGATTTCCTATAGGTCTTCATACACATGTTTAGAACACTTGAACCGTGTTCTTCAGAGGTGTAGAGAGGTGAATCTGGTACTCTCATTGGAGAAACGTTATTTTATGGATAATGAGGGTATCAAGTTGGGCCATGTTAGCTCCTATAAGGGAATGGAAGTTGACCCAACCAAGGTCGATGTGATCAGAAAACTTGATCCACTAACCAACATCAAGTCAGTGATGTCATTTTTAGGGCATGTAGGATTCTATAGTGATTCATTCCATATTTTTCTAAGTTTACCTACCCACTGACTAAGATCGCAGGGAAAGACACCAAGATTGTTGTAGATCACAAATGTCTAGAGACTTTTGAGCTCGTAAAGAGAAAGATTTGTGACTCACTGATTTTACAGGCTCCTGATTGCTCTCTTCCCTTTGATATTATGACGAATGCTTCGTATTTTATTGTAGGAGCTGTTTTGGGATAGAGGCAAGATCGGATCCCATTTGTGATTTACTACACGAGTAAATTATTGGATTCACACAAAGAAATTATACTGTGACAGAAAAGGAAATGCTCGGTGTAGTTTCGGATTTAGAGAAGTTTATGACTTACATCTTGGGATTAAAGATGATGATTTATACGGATCATTCGACCATTAGATATCTCATGGAAAAGGACGTGAAGTTGCATCTTCTTAAGTGGATTTTGTTACTGCAGGAATTTGATTTGGAGAATAAGGATAAGCCTAGTGTCAAGAATGTAGTGGCTAATCATCTGTCGAGGCTTGAGCTGAAGGATTCACCTGACTTGGAGCCAATAAGAGAAACCTTTCCAGATGAATTGATTTGCATTGTTGATTCACTCCCTTGATATGCCAACATGGTGAACTATCTTGTCTCCAAGCAAGTTCCGCATGGTTGGACTAGGAGCAGCATTGACCGGCTCAAGTCAGATTCGAGTAGATACCATTGGGAGGATTCGTTCATTTTCTTTGAAGGACCATATTATGTCTGGAGGAGGTGTATTCCTCAGGAGGAATACCAGAGTATCCTCACGTATTATCATTCGCTTGAGGCTAGAGGACACCATTCAGGAAAAAGAAATGCTCCACCTTATGTAGAGATGCTATTAATTTTGTACGGTCATGTCCTATGTGTCAAAAGATGGGAGGGACAATTGTCTATAGAGATGAAATGCCCATGTAACCCGTGATCTTCTATGATGTTTTTGTTGCATGGGGTATAGATTTCATGGGTCCCTTTCCCAGTAGTCATGGATTTGAGTATATCTTTTTAGTAGTGGATTATTTTTCAAGATGGGTGGAAGCTATCCCAAACACGTCGCAGATAGCCGAACTGTCTGTTAGTTTATCAAGGACCATATAATATCAAGGTTCGGGGTACCTAAGGTTTTGATTTCTGAAGGGGTAGCCATTTTTTGAATAGAGAGATGAGATCAATAGCTAAAGACTATCATTTTGAGCACAAAGTTGTTAATCCTTACCATCCACAATTGAATGGCATGGCCTAGGTTTTGAATAGGGAGGAGAAAAGCATACTTCAGAAGTTAGTTCGTCCTTATAGGAAGAATTGGTCTCAATTATTAGACCAAGTTCTGTGGGCTTACAAGATAGCGTACAAGATCCTTTTAGGTACTTCACCTTTTAGTATGATTTATGAAAAGTCATGTCATTTGTCCTCTAATGTAATTCACAAGTCTGAATGGGCAATAAATAAGATAAATTGGAGTTGTCACCTTGGGAAGTTGTGTAGAGACCTAAATCTTAATGAGTTAGTGGAGATTCATAATAGAGCATATGACAACAGATTGATATATTAGGAAAAAGATAAGAAGTGGCATTATTTGCATAATATGAGCAAGAACATTCTCCCGAGACAAAGGTATCATTGTTTATTGATAAATTATGAATTTGTCATGGGAAATTAAAATATGAATGGACTCGTCCTTATATAGTTAAGGAAGTGCATGATAATGGCAGTGTAGAGACTGCAGATCTTTCAGATGATGCACATTTCTTTTTCGTCAATGGGCAGCTATTGAAGCATTTTGTAGAACCTGGAGAATAGTTGATTCATGTTGTGGCCATTAACTTCTTGCTGGTTGATTCAATTATAGATATTTCATATACATCATGGAGTTATAAGATTAGATTCACATCTTTCAGTTTTAGTATCAATCAGATTCATGTTCTTTCCAACTTAATTATTTTAGGGTTGAGTTTCTCCTTTCTTCACACTCTTATTCCTAAATTAGGTTATTCTCATACTAAGTATAGGGGAAACCCGCCCTCTACTGTACATTCTTCACTAGTTTCCATGCTAGTTCCCCATCTTTATTTCTAATTTCTTCTTAATACTTAGGCTATTTTTAGCCTAAGTATCGGGGAACCATTTCATTCAATTATTTCATTACATATTCTTTCCACTATTCCATTCTCGTATATTATAGATTCAGTTCATGGATATCTCTTTATATTTACCATGAGCTATGGCTTCATATCACTTTGTGCTATGAGGAAATAGAAAAAACTAAGTATAGGGGAGTATATTGTATATATTACATATATACTTTTGCTATAGCTCATAATTTTAAAAAATTTCAAGTCTTGGGAATATGGGCATCGTATTGTATTTGAGTTCAGTTTTGTACAAATTATTTTGAATAATGATTTGAAAACTTTCTTATACCTATTTGACATGATTTTTAAATATTTTACAAGGTTTCTGAAAATACAGTTTGACTTGTTTGGAAGATCTTTGAAAAATATTTGAGAAACTTATATTATTGTGACGTTGTTTGCAAAATGTTTTCAAAACTGTTTTCAGTAATTAAAGTGGTAAATGGAGTTAATTTGTAAATAAAGATCAACACTTGTGTCTCTTCAGTTTCAACCTTGTGACTTGAGTTTCTAAGAGGGTGTGACTTTTCAGTGAATCGTAAGGTTTTAGTGTTTATAAGGTTGTGTAGCATTCGATTTGTCATAGAGTTGAGCATGGAAGAAAGTCTGGATCTAAACTATATTTTGGAGGATCAAATCGATAAAGAGTTCATTGAAAAAAGTGTTGCCGCTTGAGGAAGATAACATTTTACTAGAGGAGTTAGATATGGAGGAGCCATTACCTATCCTTGAGGATGTTCAATTAGTTGAGTGTCACCTTATTTGTAAGTTAGGTAATCCTCTTGTGTCTACATTTTCTATCTTAAGGAAAACCCATATATCAATTGTAAGAGCCAAGGGTTGGATATGTCTACCTTCTCTTTTGGAGAAATTTAAACCTTCCCATGTTGATATGAACATTATATTTAAGGAAGAATGGAATCATTCTAGGTGATTAGTTATATAAGTTGATGAAGATCTATCATATTCAGATTCAGAGATTTATTATGTGAGGAAAAAGCAAGTGAATCATAAGGCAACCTGTGATTTCAAACCTCAAAGATTCATACCAGATTGTTGTTATTGAGGAACTGAAGTGAGTTGTGTTGTGTTTGGGGGTACCCTTGTGTCAGTCTTGCTCTATCTGTTGTGCTTTCTCTTAAGGGTGCATGCTCTATTTTGTTCTATTCAAAAAAATTCTTCAAATAACTTCTAACTTCTTTATCAATTTAGTGTTTTCCATGACACTTCCACTATGCACTCAAGGCTTGAGATATCTTTAAAACTTGGTTTAAGAAGTACAGAGATTTAAAGTTATACTATTTTAATCATTAGGGTCATGGACATAAAAATTCACACTCTCTTACTTAGAAGATTTGCATGTTATATTGCATGTCTAATCTCCCTTAAAGAATTTGACTATCACATGCACGACTGCATTCATGAGTGAGATGAGTCGATGTATCATTTGAGGGACTGGGATTTGAGGCTTGAGGTTGGACTTGATCTAGATGATGCTCAAGGATGGGATAAAATTAATGATGGATTCATGAAACTTGAGTGTCAATATCTTAGGTAGTATGAAACATGGTTCTCATACTATCCCTAAACTCTGACCTAAGGTGCCAGAATGTGATGATATAAAATCAATAAGTTGATCAGCGTACACCAATCCTTGGTAAAAACAGTGGATCTAGCTAAAAAGAAGAGAACTTTCCTAAAAAATGATGAAAATAAAAAATGATGATGAAAAGCTCATTACATTGCAAAGCTACATCATATGATCTTACATTCAAGACGAGCACTCCAAACCGTCAAGTGTCCACTTGGATCAAATCTTAGGCTTTTATGAGTCAGGATAGTACATCAAAAAGGGCTCTTCATCGTTAGTGCTGCATGTCTAGGTGCAAGTATATTAGATGCTTTAAAAAGATGCACGCTGGTGTACTCCTAGGAAAACGAGTACAGATGGCTCAATCTTTTTGATGGACACACTAAATAACATTAAAAATATACAAATGTATTGAGTATTGGCACTTGAGAAAATCTTGCTCCAATGAGAGGAATAGAAAAAGAATGACACAATCCTATTTCCTCCATTATCTGGCCTACCATATATACCTTTTAAAGTCTGACTAACTAAAGAGACAGTGGACTGAAGCAAGATTAGATTTATTCCCTACTGTTGAGGGTTGGGTCCTTAGGAGAGCATCTTAGTTTGGAACCATTGGTGAAGTCTTGACTTTACTATTTTGGATGCAATCAACACTAAGTCATACATCTTATATCTACGGATCTTGAGAGTTTGATAATTAGAGGAGTTGCATACCTTTTGATTAACACATGGATCAACATAGAGTCTTAGGATTTCTACAAAACCAAGTATTCTTGGGTCAATCCAACCTTGTCTTTTCACATGCACATGTTAGGGATCTCACTAGTTAATCTAACTCTCTAAATAATTCTATATTTATTAGCTCGAGGACTAGCTTAAGTTATGTATAGGGGGTGATAAATCAAAGATTTATCAACATAATTTAATATATTTATCTATCTTGCTTAAGTAATTCAGTAAGATTCATTGATAATTAACTCTAATTATTACTTGGTGTATTGTAAATAATTAACCCTAATTATGTTATATTATACAGTCTATTAAAGTGATATTATTTTATGTATTTATTTCTCATTAAAAATCCAATAAAAAAATTTAGTATAGTAGATAGTTAATTCAACATAAAATATATTTAAAAAATCCAAAAAATACGAATGAGAAAAGAAATGAAATGAAAGATGTTTTAATAACTTGTTTAATTTTTATCTATGTATAGATGACATTTTCTCTCGTTGATTTCTCCATGATGTTGTACATCTCATCAAGTCCACAACTTTCATATTCATCATTTTTCTTAATTTGACTCTGATTTATTTTAACTGAAAATATATGCGATCTTCTCATTTCTTTGAATTTTGATTGTGCCACATGGCGCCATCTCAGCGCAACACGTGGCCGGCTCTTCTTTAATCAACGCCACATTTCTCTGTTGTTGGCTCTGAGAGACCTCTCTTCCTCACTACTAATCAACATCTTCATCTAGAGGCATTTGATCATTTCTCATCTAGCGCATCTGTATGCACCTTCGTGCTCAAATCCTGGTCGTTGGATCTTAATCCAATGGTCCCAGTGTTATCTTCCTCGATGTGTTCCTTCACGCCTTACTTGTTGATTATTACGACCACTTAAATATAACAATATGTTCCAACCATATCTGACAACCTCCTACTTTGCTTGAACCTCCATTTTAACCCCCTAACTTTCCCCTTTAACGCTAACCTCCAACTTCATCATACCCCTGACTCCCCTAAACAGTGGTGGTTTAGACCACCACCTGGGTTTGCAACCTCCACCTCGTCCGCCTTCAAATAGGTCAACTATGATGCCTACAACCGTCATCTGCCCTCTGCAAGAGTACTCCCTAGACACCAAAGTCCTTCTGTGATAGAGATTGGGCCTTTGAGTGAGTAACAAAGGGTTTGTGACTCTGACGAGATCCACATGCACCATCACCGTGTTGTAGCACGACAAGTGTTGCTTGAGCTCAGATCTATATCCAGTTTTTGTAGTGAAGATAGTTGGAGATTCTAATGCTCCGATTAGTCTAAGATTCAAACTGTCTTCATCTATACAATTCTAGGTAAGAACCTTTTACAAAAACTTATGTTATTGTTTACTTAATTATCTAAATCTCATATATCCATCTCCGTCATGATTTGAGATTTCATATCTCTTTGCCATATATCCATCTTTTACGCGTAATCATCTGTGAATCCTCATCACTTCTTCACGATCGTTCCATCTCATTTCTTTCTTGGTCATGTAAAGACCAAGAACCCACTTTGATCTTTTATCCTTCATCAGTTACAAGACCATCATGTCAATCCCTTTTATCGCATCATGTAGATTCAGAATGCGCTTGGTTTTGTCCACTAACCTTGCAGGTCCACTAAGAGGCCATTGATCGCTTGGGCAATCCCTCTTGATGTGTCCCTGTTGTCCGCACCCTAGGTCCATGATCAGAGCTGAAGGGTACTTCAGAATCATTCTCAAAGACTATGTAGCCCTACCACTCACTCAACTTACTAAGAAGTATTTATTTATTTTAGTTACTCATTTACTTTACTTGTTTATTTATTTACTTACTTACTTATTTTTTGTTTTATTATTTTTTTATTGTGTATTACTTAATATTTATTTTATTTATTATTTATTTACTTATTTTATATTTTATTATTTATTTATTCATTTTACTTTATTATTTAATTATTTTTATTATTATTTTATTGATTTTAATTTTAAATTTACTTTTTATTTTTATTTCCATTTTTTCTCTATCCACCACATGCCCGCCCTTATGCACGCCACGGAGTGTCCCCTCTCCTTCCTCCCACGACCGCCTCTTGTAGCGTGTGACGCGCAACCGCCCATCAGCCTAACCTTCCACCCTCTCCGTAAATGACTTGTCCTTCCTCCGCCTTCCATAGCAACGCACAACCATAGCTCGCACCCACCTGCACCTCCCTCCCTCTTCCCTTGACCTGCTCCTCTCTATCGATCTATTCTCCTATCACCTAACTAAGCCATAGTCACTACACCTGCCACCCCCTCGCCCCTTGATTTCCAAGACCCAGCCAACTGTTGCGCTCACCAACGACCCCCGATCGTTATACCCCCTCTCCAACTATACTTAAAAGTGGCATCACCGCCCCTCATGCACTCCTATCTGCCAAAATCATGAGAGAAGACCTCCAGCTACAGAAAGGTTGAGGTGACGACACCTTTGTTTGTAGCAGCGACGGCAAGATGTTATGGTCAAGGCGAGATCCAAGGTACACAACACCTTGTTGTTGTTCTTCATTAAGGAATATCCCAGCATCTCGACGACCTTCATCTTGCCGATCAAGGCTAAGATCAGAAAAGTTCCTCCAAGCTTTCTTGATGTCCCAGGTGAATATCCAAATCCATCTCCGCACCACCCTCGCTTCCAGATCGCAAGCCCTTCATCACCAAGCAGCGACCCTCACAACAGCTTCGGAGTTCTCCTGCATCAATGCGCCCGTCCACAACTGCCATCCCACTCCAGCCGCAACCAACGATACTTCCCTCGACTTGCCTCAACCTTTGCTCAACCCTTGCCTTCGAGCCATGGTCGTGTGTCGACAGACCACTCCATTTCCACCTCGACATCGCCTTGGCTGCAACAACACCAACGACCCACGCCTTCACCAGCCGAGCACGCCTCCGCCACCATTAGTGTTCGCCACCACCTCGGGTAGCCACCTTGATCTCGCCTTGGCAACAACAACACTGCCGACCTGTGCCTTCACCAATCGAGCATTCCTCTGCTAGAGAGATCTGCCCTGCTCCACATAACCCTCACCTTGAGAAGCGAGCCTCTGCCCTCTATAGTTGCCTACCTCTTCGTTATCCCCACTACACGTGTATGGCATATGAGGGCGGGGGAATTTGTGCATGTACACCCATACATTTTATATCTTCTCGCCCATCTTCTACCAACCAAGAAGAATGTGTGGCATGTGCCCTTCGGCAAAATTGCATTTTATGCTTATCATTACGGATGCTTGATTGGATTTATATGAGATATGATTGATTTATGTAATTATGTTCGTAGCAAATTACATATTTTGCCGACTACATGATCTGGAATTAATATTAAATTAATCGTTGCTTCAAAAATTATTAAAAATTCATAGTAGGTAGATTTTAGTGTGGTCTATACTATACCCAAAAAGCATTAATTTGCATGTATAACGAGGTCACAATAAATTAAATGGTGATTTGAGTAATAAATTATTAATAGGCTATAAGTCAACTATTTTTAGGATCTATTACTTTTCTTGGGTTCCTCTCACATAGACATATTATGATAATTTTATTTCCGTGAAATAAATTGATCTTCTATTTGTTAAAATTAATTTATGAAAAATCACCCAGCATGCATCTATATTTCATAATTAATTCATTTCACATCATAAAATTCAAAAATATAGAATACTAATTTCATGATTCTTCATATTGTGGCCAAGTTTTAGGATTTTTGGATATCGTTTGATGAAAAGTTAGTGCCTGAACTTGCTCGAATTTGCATTTCACTTATTAATTGCATAAAAAATTTTAAAAAATACCCCTATGAAAACCTAGGTTCTATATCGACCAATAATCAACCTAAGGAGATAGCTGCCTCCTTGAATTCATCCTTATGCTTGCTAAAGTAAAATATAAAATTTGGCGGCTTTTTAAATTATTAAAATTAATTAGTGGTCTTTTTTATTTATCCTAAGTACATGAATACTACAACAATTCAACATTATTAAGCATGGTATTTTAAGTTTATTCAAATGCCACAATTGCTAGGGAGGCACAACTTAGGTTGACTTTTAGAAAATTTACATCTTAGGATTTCCGCCCCGGAGTAGTTTGATACCTAGTTCTCTTGTAATTATTACTCTATTTATTTTCATGTATTTATTTATTTATTATGTTTCCTTTATTTTATTTTATTTTACTTTCTGTATTTCTCTGACCATGTCTTATTTTTTGTGCAAGGGACCTGACATGACGAAGTGGTCACCTAAGTGGCGGAGCAACACAAGAGCATTGGAGGTTAGCTTCTCTGGGAATAAGCTGACTGAAGGATTCAAATTAAAAATCATGATTGAGTTGAGTCATGAAAGAGTGTAGAGTCTAGGATTTTATTTTATGCATTTATTTTATTTTTGTAATTAATTTGTAATAATTGCACATTTATAGCAGATTTCGTTTGTGTTCTCGTGTGTGTACCTCGACACTTGGACATTATTTTTGTGGTGTGTTGAGACCTATTTCACTCTCCTGGGAGGGTGGGGCTCAACTTGAGTGTCTTGTAGGTTAGACCTGCAGACATGGCTCTTAGAGCTTTTATTTAGGTCAAGTATCCATTGCTTTTGTTCGTATAGCATAGGACCACACATTTTCACTTAATAATACAAACTTTGTATCATTCTACTTAGTCAAACTGAAATTAATTCTTCCTCTCTAATATAACATTCTGCTAGGTGCAGTTTCATCATCTGAATTCATTTAGTATAAAATTTTCAATTTTGTATTGCATCCCGTATGTAGAGTTTAAGGATCATTGTAAGTCTTCTGAATTGGGCATGCATCATTGGTTCTATCGTTGCATCTACTTTTCTCGACTCCCTTCCCCTTGCTTTTACAACTTAGCATTAAAGGAAATGGGGACTGTCCATTAGTCATGACATGTGTGGTGGATTAAATTTAGAGAGAATTTAAATTAAAATCGTGAATGCTAATATAATCTTGACAAAAAAATGCATAAAACTAACACTTGTTTTCGGGAGAGCAACACCATCATTTTGAGCATCTTATATTACTTGTTGACAGGTGAGGACACATCCCTAGGATAATGCCCAAAACCCACATATTAATCTTATGTAAATGGACTCATATCTTGTTTTATCACTTAACTAAAATCTAAAAGACAACGGACGGACCTTTGCGACCATCAATGTGTTAAGTTGGTGAAACAAGGGTTTAGCACTATTTTGTGTATGTCCACGTGTGTTTTCCTTCCGCGTAATTGCGTCTTTTCACCTCAATCCGCTTTCATTTCTTCTCGAAGATGTCAGTTCATCGATTCCCAGACCGACCATCTTCACCATCTTCTTCCTCCATGAGCCCTCTCTTCAAGATAGATATACCCCACCCCACTCCAACTATGAAGTCGGACCTCTGATTGATTTCATAGCCTCTTCTTATTCCTTCCAGTAGAGTCCTTTCTTTGAGATGATTCTTATGCAACCATGAAGGATATTTGAAAAAATCCTCAAGCACATCATAGAAGCATGATCGTCGTATCGGATACGACGGAGAATGACTAGTCGTACTAGTTGTTCTGTGCAACGGAATTTAAAATTTTTCATGCGATGAAACCACATGATCTAAGAATGATTCTCACATCGTTTCATCTATAACCACAACAAGTATAATGCAATACCTCTTGAAGCGTGGTTGATCGAGTCTCTAAGAAAAGAGACCTCTTGTCTCAACTCCGATCGTGGGAGAGACGGCTTGTGAGCACGGGGATGAGTCACGTTGTCCTCGCAATCAAATAAGATGATCCAAGCACGGTTGCTCCTGATCTCGTCGTACGAGATCGAACGTCTCCTTCGTGAGCGAAGCACTCCAAGTAGACGGAGAACCGCAGAGCGTCGAAGCGGCGGCACGGTGGCGTGGGCGTCGACGGGTCTCTCCTCTAGGGTATGGTGGACGGCCACCAAGAAGAGGGAGAGAGAGGGTTAGCGTGTAAGAGGAGAAAGAGAGAGAGAGATGTGCTACAATAGCATGTACAAGAGAGCATGGTATGCGTCTCTATTTATAGGGTTTTGGGATCCATGGATCTCAATCCATGGGACATATAAAATCAATGGATGAGATTGATTTATGTCAATCCAAAGGTCAAGATTTTTGTTGGTAAAAGCCAACAACTTTAGGCTAAAATATATTTGAAAAAATCAAATATAAATCAATCCTAAAACATACCAATAAATAAGGAGAGAATATAGATGGAGATCAAATCTCCCATGTATATTCAAGGGGACGATCACCCATTCCATATAGGAATTGGGTGCCGCCCCCCACATACCAAGTGGGGCAATCTCATGGATTTCCATGAGATTGCATGCTTCCTTGATTTTATCCATTATTTATTTTCAACAACTTTTGTTGGTATTTTATTCACGAAAAATAATTCTCAATTAATTTTGGGAATATTGCAATCTTAACATTGGAAAATTGTGAATCACATTCACAACCCAAAACAATATATAATTTACATTTTCAATTAATTAGACAATGTGTATACAATACACATTAATAATTAATCTACAAATATAAATTATAATTAGCTCTCTCTAATACATTATAAATCACATTTATAATATATTATGAATAATTGGATATTACTATCCATATTATTCTTATCCATAATAATTAAATCACATTTAATTATATTGGATAATTCCTCATACATCATGATAATTAAATCACATTTAATTATCAACTTCTCAATGCTTAGATCTTATGGAATTATTCTTGAACCATTCAAGAACAATGCTATCTCTCCTCAGATACTTGGAGATAAGGACAGGGCGATTGTATTGTTATACGTATAGTGACTTGGATATTGAGATCACATCTCAAGTCCAGATCCCATAGACCTCTCATAGATGCTTGATTAAATCAAGACCGTAAACCTAATCTTCTCATTGCATCCGAATCTCATTCAGATCAATGTATAGTACATGGACTAAGATTAGGTCACTTCTCTAATGAGAGGAGTCACTAAAATCCAGACCTGTGTCATCATTCCCTCGGAATGGAAGCGTCATGGTTATACAATCGTTTATGATCAGATCACCCTCAGGTATTCCTAATACCTGTACATCCTGCATACTGGAAGACTCATGATCTTCCTGAAGATATAGATCACTTTTACATTGTCATCTTCATAGTCTGATCATTAAGTTTCTCAATCTTGGTCCTTGGGATATGGTACAGATCATATGCTTTCCGAAAGCATATATCTTACCTTCAAATTCATGTCATGCTTCTAAAGCATGACGACCATGCATGGAATTTGATCAGTCCCAATACCTCATGAGTGAGCTCATGTCTCCCGATTCACAAGTGAACCTATATGATCCCTTTGAGAGATCGTATTACTCATATGCCCTTACATGCACACCATCTCGCCGGTGTATAGACCTTGGTTAGGTCATCAACCTATTGGTCTGCCAAATGTACACACTCAGACATATAGCAATACATCTGTCTCTGGTCAGAGGATGTTTGCCTATGATGTGATAGTATTCATTATAGGTCTTTGGTTATCTCGATCTCATTAAGTCAACCCATTGACTCAACTAATCTCATATCTCCAAATCACTATTCCCATGCAGAGGACCTGCATCAAGAGGTCAATCAGATATCAACCTAATGAGAAAGGATTGGCCTCTCCTTCTCAGGCTGGAGATCTCTACTTGTCAATCATTGAAGATGCTTGATGAGTCCTCTATCTAACTCCTTATATATCCATCCAAGCATCAGCCACTATGATTCAATCAATGAATCAACAGATGTATGATTATCAAGTTGGCCATGGTACATAACCCATATTGTACAGAGTGACCTTATAGTGCATTCATTCATTCAATATCAGAAAGGGAGTGAAACATAATCAATAACTTTTATTAATAACTTATTTATTACAATAACATTTGTTGCATGAATGGTTTGCCTCGAGCTCACATTGCTAACAATCTCCCACTAGCCCTCAGAACAATTCAAGAACAATACTTAAACCCATATTCATTACATGCTGGTCAAAAACCTTATGTCTCAGAGGTTTGGTAAGAGGATCAGCAACGTTGTCGGCAGAGGCCACCTTGGTGATGATGATGTCACCACGCTTTTGAATCTCTCGAATGATGTGGTATTTCCTTTCTACGTGCATGCTCTTCAGATGCCATTTGGGTTCCTTCGCCTGGGCAATGGCTCCCGTGTTATCACAAAGTAGCAGGATGGGAGTATCAGAGGAAACTACACCAAGCTCCAGCACGAACTTGCGCAACCACACCGCCTCTTTTGCAGCATCCGATGCGGTAATGTATTCGGCTTCTATTGTTGAATCTGTTGTAGTATCTTGCTTCTTGCTTCTCCAGCTCACATCACCACCATTCAACAGGAACACAGACCCTGATGTCGACTTTCGATCATCGATATCCGATTGGAAGTCAGAATCTGTATATCCCAAGACTTGGAGATCACCATCTCCATAGACCAAGATGTAATCTTGCGTCCGTCTTAGATATTTAAATATGTTCTTTACTGCATTCCAGTGTTGTTCTCCATAGCAGGATTAGTAACAACTTACCACTCCCACTGCATGGCAGATATCTGGCCTAGTACACATCATGGCATACATTAAGCTTCCTACAACTGATGCATAGGGGCATCCAGCCATGGCTTTCTTTTCCTCAACAGTTTGAGGAGCCATTCCTTTAGATAGGTGGATACCATGCCTTAAGGGTAGGAATCCTTTCTTGGAACTATCCATACGGAATCGTTCAAGAATCTTCTTAATGTATCCATGTTGCGATAATCCCAATATCCTCTTCTCTTGGTTTCTGAACAACTTCAGACCCAAGATGTAAGAGGCTTCTCCAAGATCTTTCATCTCAAAGGTATGGGACAACCAAATCTTCACACTGGTCATCATCCCTGTATCATTCCCAATGATAAGGATGTCATCTACATAAAGCATGATGAACACAATGGAACTCCCACTAAGCTTCTTATACACACAAGGTTCATCAGGATTCTGCACAAAATCATAACTCTTTATGATTTCGTCAAATCTGATGTTCCAGCTACGAGAAGCTTGCTTGATCCCATAGATGGATTTCTTCAGCTTGCATACTTTGCCATCCTCAATCATGAAGCCCTGGGGCTGCTCCATGTAGATATCCTCCTCGAGGTATCCATTGAGGAAAGCCGTCTTGACGTCCATCTGCCAGATGTCGTAGTCAAGATATGCAGCTATAGCTAGCAATGCCCTGATGGATTTAAGCATAGCCACAAGAGAGAATGTCTCATTGTAAAGTCGGTGCCTTCTCTCTATGTGTAGCCCTTGGCTACGAGCCGTGCCTTGAAAGTCTCTACTTTCCCATCAGGTCTCCTCCTTCTCTTGAAGATCCATTTGCACCCAATGGGTTTTACCCCTTTAGGTGGATCCTCTAGGGTCCATACACCATTCTTATGCATGGAGTCAATTTCTGACTTCATTGCTAGCATCCATCTATCCATGTCATGATCCGCGAGTGCTTCATCAAATGAAGTAGGATCATTGTCAGTTTCACTTGACACATGGAATCCATACCTTTCAGGTGGTGCAACCACCCTCGAACTCCTTCGAAGAGGTATGGGTGTTTCATCTTTATTTACTTCTTCAGTTTTTGGTCTAGGAAGCTCAGAATCCTCAGGGAATTCTATGAGTTCCTCTACTTCACTTTTGTCTTGACCTTTAAGGAAATCATCATCCAGAAATTTCACATCTCTAGAGATAAAAACCTTTTGGGTCTCAGGGTCATCGAGCTGGTATCCAATACCATCTCTAACATACCCAATGAAGTAACACTCACGAGTGTGAGATTCCAGCTTACTTGCGTCCACGTTCTTCGTATGAACCAAGCATCCCCAAACCTTCAAGTGATTAGCACTAGGTTTAGTTCCATACCAGAGCTCATGAGGAGTCTTAGGTACAGATTTGCTGGGAATCTTATTTAGGATATATATTGCAGTCTCTACTGCATATCCCCAGAAACTAAGTGGCAAATGTGCTTTACTCATCATTGAACGGACCATATCCATGATGGTCCTGTTGCGTCTTTCAGCAACATCATTAAGTTGGGGAGTTCCAGGAGTAGTGAGATGGGAGACAATTCCATTCTCTTTAAGGTATTCCTTGAATTCATCTGAGAGGTACTCGCCACCTCGATCAGATCGAATTCGTTTAATCTTCCTATCAGTTTGGGTCTCAACCAAAGCCTTGAATTCTTTGAATTTTTCAAAGGTTTCATATTTATGCGTAAAAGGAAGACAAACCCGTATCGCGAATGGTCATCAATAAACGTCAAATAATATCGATATCCATTTCGAGTCGCGGTACTGAAGGGACCACATACATCGGTATGTATTAAGTCAATAATACCTTCGCATTTAGTAACCTTGTTACGGAAAGGCATCTTAGTCATTTTTCCTCGAATACAATGTTCACAGGTAGGTAAAGATTGAACCTATAGAAAATCCAGAGGTCCATCCTTTATCAGTCTATTGATCCTATCAACAGATAAATTACCAAGCCTTTGATGCCAAATCATGTTTGAATGATTTATATTACTCCTGGATCTTTTAGGGTTTTTATTAGTGGTTGTAACATTCATGACATACTCATTAATGCACAATTCATAGAGTCCACCAGAAGTCAAAATACCATCTGCAATATATTTATCATAATGATTTATGACTAACTTATTACAGAACAGGAATGAGTATCCACTTCTAACTAGCTTAGATACAGATATCAAATTCCTCCTGAATTTAGGTACATAAAGACACTCTTTAAGTACTAGGACTCTACCACTAGATAATGATAGCCGATAAGTCCCGACAGCGACTGCTGCAACACTTGCATCAGATCCCATCTGGATGACTATCTCCCCTTCTTCAAGTTTTCTAGTTTCCTGAAAATAAATGCAACAAATTACATACATGAACATAAGCACCAGAATCAACGACCCAACTTCCTTTTCGTCCAACGAGAAAGCTGGTTTCAATGATAAAAGTATATTTCATACCTGCTGGGGCTTTACCTTTGTCGACCGACTTCAGGTAATCCAGGCAATTATGCCTCCAGTGCCCCGGCTTTTTGCAGTGGTGACAGACGTCGGTTTTCTTCGACACCATTAGAGTGGATGCATTGGAAGACGAGCCAACACTTTGTCCCTTCTTCTTTCTCTTCTGGACCGGGCCCTTCTGAGAACCATGCTTCCGACCACGCTTCCCTCTGACCCGTGCAACCATTGCACTTCCAGCGGGACCATCTTTCTTCATCATGTCTTCTGCAGACTTTAATGCTGCAAGAAGCCCAGCATTTGTCTTCCAACTTGTTCATGTGGAATAACACTACAATGTTATTGAAAGATTTGGGCAACGACAGCAGAATGAAAGCGGATTGCATGTCTGCATCCATGGTTTCCCCCAGAGTCTCCAGCTCCGATAAGTACCCAAACATTTTGAGTACATGTTCACGGACCGAAGTCCCTTCCTGCATCTTGCAGCGAATGAGTTCTTTCATAACATTGTACCGCTGGGTACGGTTAATGTCACCAAACATATCTTTTAGGTTCTGCATGATCTCCTGGCAAGTACTCATCTCCACATGTTGTTTGTGAAGAACATTGGAGAGAGAACCCAAGATGTAGCATCTAGTCAAGACAGGATCTTCATCATACTTGTCATTGAATATTTTTTCTTCCTTAGAGTTAGAGTTTTCATGCTTGTCTTCTGAGAGCACATAACTGATGCGCTCCGCTAAGAGTACAAGCTCCAAATTACGGATCCAATCCGAGTAATTTGGTCCAATCATATGGTTGACATCCAGAAGCCTGCTCAGTGGGTTCATGGACTTTATTTTCTGAAATTGAGAATGTAATATATTAGAACGTATTAATCATATATTCAATTCAATTTTATTTGATCAAGGAATTTTAAATCAAATTAGTCTTGCTATGTCAACTATGAAAGTTTATTCCCTTAATCACTTTCAAAGTAGGAGATATACTTACCGCTATATCTCAAGCAAGAACTGGGATCTCCTCTTTATCTTTGTCATATCCCAATAATATGAGAACCTATGACTCTAACAAAGAGAAGCGGGAACACATTCCGCCTTGCAAGTCATACTTGCATTTCCCAATTCGGTCTTTAATACTCGGGCCCACCAACCCTAAGGTGATGTTGACCCGTCATTAATTGAACCAACCGTCAACAGGAATACAACTCGCTATGCTCAATCCAATATCGCCCCAATAATATGAGGACCCGATATTGGGGTCACTACGCATACGTCCTTACTCTTTCGAGAAGCGACGAGCCCGATCCAAATGGATCATATGTAGGAGTTGTCACTTCGGACATGCATCTCCTACATATAATATCTGGCGACGAAATCCTTCGCCGTGACGGGAGACCATGGATGTCACTTATGTGATCCTCCATCTCTTATTAAAATTTAATTAATTACTATGAATCACATTCATATAATCAATTCTTACAAGGGAATTATTAACTCTAATTATATTAGAGTATTTTAATTGGATATAATTAATTCAATCATATTAAATTAATTATCAATCCAATTCAATCAATCAAACTTGATTGTTATCTTGAATATATGGTATTATTCTCAAAGTACGTATTAATTAATATTTTAATAATTAGAAAATACATCTTGATTTTTTCGGCATTATCCAGTCCCTACCCGTTGTCATGGCCAGTACTGACGAGAGTGGGACGGACCACATACGTTGCAACCCGCTACCCCAGCGTCTCCGACTAGACACCATATCCGCCTCGGGAAAAGATAATGCCAAATAGATCAATTTGTACTTGAGATGATCATCAATTCTTCAACCAAAAGTATACCATATAGTAATCATAACAATTTTGATTATAAGGAAATTTGCTAGACAAATTCCCAATACTATTCAAGTAAGGAGTTTGATGATTGTGTTTCCAATTATGATTTAGATCAAATCTAATCAATTATTGGTTGAGGCCAAGTCAATTAAGGAAATAATCATCTTCCAATATTTCTCAAATATTTTTCATAATTATTTCTTGAAATTAACAATTAATTTCATTAATTGACAATCACATGATTCTTGATTAGGACAGTAATTTCAGCAGTGACCCCTACTTACTAAAATTAGCATATCTCAATCATATTAATTCCAAATTAGATAAAACCAACTTTCATAGATTGCTAATTCGATTTAGGACAGAATTCAAGTGATGTTTCACGCATTTTGAGGCAAGTTTAAACAGTAATTAACTCTTTAATCACGTTAAGAATTGCAGTACCCGCAACAGTGCATACATGTTCATTAAAACAACCATATCTCGAGCATACGAAATCCGATTTACGCAAACTCAGATCCTATGGTTTCCTTATTTAATGAGGGACAAAATCCAAGTGTGTAATTCGTGTTTAAACACTTTAAATAGTGCCGAATTCATTCACTAAATAGAAGTAAGAAAATCAAATGCGATAAAAACTTTCGCGACTTCCACGAACCCAACTCGTCCAAGGTTTGCGGATCATATCCAAAATCTTCGACCTAAGGCTCTGATACCACTTGAAGGATATTGAAAAAATTCCTCAAGCGCATCACAGAAGCGTGATCGTCGTATCGGATACGACGGAGAACGACTAGTCGTACTAGTTGTTCTGTGCAGCGGAATCTAAAATTTTTCATGCGATGAAACCACATGATCCAAGAACGATTCTCGGATCATTTCATCTATAACCACAACAAGTATAATGCAATACCTCTTGAAGCGTGGTTGATCAAGTCTTTAAGAAAAGAGACCTCCTGTCTCAAGTCTGATCGTCGGAGAGACGACTTGCGAGCGCGTGGATGAGTCGCGTTGTCCTCACAATCCAACAAGATGATCCAAGCACGGTTGCTCGTGATCTCTTTGTACGAGATCGAACATCTCCTTCGTGTGCGAAGCACTCCAAGTAGACGGAGAACCGTAGAGCGTCGAAGCGATGGCACGGTGGCATGGGCGTCGACAGGTCTCTCCTCTAGGGTATGGTGGACGGCCACCAAGAAGAGGGAGAGAGAGGGTTGGCGTGTAAGAGGAGAAAGAGAGAGAGAAATGTGCTACAATAGCATGTACAAGAGAGCATGGTATGCCTCTCTATTTATAGGGTTTTGGGATCCATGGATCTCAATCCATGGGACATATAAAATCAATGGATGAGACTGATTTATGTCAATCCAAGGGTCAAGATTGTTGTTGGTAAAAGCCAACAACTTTAGGCTAAAATGTATTTGACAAAATAAAATATAAATCAATCCTAAAACATACTAATAAATAAAAAGAGAATATACATGGAGATCAAATCTCCCATGTATATTCAAGGGGACGGCCACCCATTCCATATAGGAATTGGGTGCCGCCCCCCACATACCAAGTGGGGCAATCTCATGGATTTCCATGAGATTGCATGCTTCCTTGATTTTCTCCATTATTTATTTTCAACAACTTTTGTTGGTATTTTATTCACCAAAAATAATTCTCAGTTAATTTTGGGAATATTGCAATCTTGACATTGGAAAATTGTGAATCACATTCACAACCCAAAACAATATATAATTTACATTTTCAATTAATAAGATAATGTGTATCCAATACATATTAATAATTAATCTACAAATATAAATTATAGTTAGCTCTCTCTAATACATTATAAATCACATTTATAATATATTATGAATAATTGGATATTACTATCCACATTATTCTTATCCATAATAATTAAATCACATTTAATTATATTGGATAATTCCTCATACATCATGATAATTAAATCACATTTAATTAGCAACTTCTCAATGCTTAGATCTTATGGAATTATTCTTGAACCATTCAAGAACAATGCTATCTCTCCTCAGATACTTGGAGATAAGGACAGGGCGATTGTATTGTTCCACGTTTAATGACTTGGATATTAAGATCACATCTCAAATTCAGATCCCATGGACCTCTCATAGATGCTTGATTAAATCAAGACCGTAAACCTAATCTTCTCATTGCATCTGAATCTCATTCAGATCAATGTCCAGTACATGGACTAAGATTAGGTCACTTCTCTAATGAGAGGAGTCACTAAAATCCAGACTTGTGTCCTCATTCCCTCGGAATGGAAGCGTCATGGTTATACAATCGTTTATGATCAAATCACCCTCAGGTATTCCTAATACCTGTACATCCTGCATACTGGAAGACTCATGATCATCCTGAAGATATAGATCACTTTTACACTGTCATCTTCATAGTCTGATCATTAAGTTTCTCAATCTTGGTCCTTGGGATATGGTACAGATCATATGCTTTCACAAAGCATATATCTTACCTTCAAATTCATGTCATGCTTCTAAAGCATGACGACCATTCATAGAATTTGATCAGTCCCAATACCTCATGAGTGAGCTCATGTCTCCTGGTTCACAAGTGAACCTGTATGATACCTTTGAGAGATCGTATTACTCATATGCCCTTACATGCACACCAGCTCGCCGGTGTATAGACCTTGGTTAGGTCGTCAACCTATTGGTCTGCCAAATGTACACACTCAGACATATAGCAATACATCTATCTCTGGTCAGAGGATGTTTGCCTATGATGTGACAATATTCATTATAGGTCTTTGGTTATCTCGATCTCGTTAAGTCAACCCATTGACTCAACTAATCTGATACCTCCAAATCACTATTCCCATGCAGAGGACCTGCATCAAGAGGTCAATCAGATATCAGCCTAATGAGAAAGGATTTCCATCTCCTTCTCATGCTGGAGATCTCTACTTGTCAATCATTGATGATGCTTGATGAGTCCTCTATCTAACTCCTTAGATATCCATCCAAGCATCAGCCTCTATGATTCAATCAATGAATCAACAGCTGTATGATTATCAAGTTGGCCATGATACATAACCTATATTGTACAGAGGGACCTTATAGTGCATTCATTCATTCAATATCAGAAAGGGAGTGAAACATAATCAATAACTTTTATTGATAAATTATTTATTACAATAACATTTATTGCAGGAATGGTTCGCCTCGGGCTCACATTGCTAACAAACCACCCTTCTTCCCTTCACCCCACCTCGATGTTGAAGTCAGAACTCTGATTGACTTGACTACTTCTTTGCACATCTAACCTACCCCACCCTCTTACATATCGGATCCATTTCCATCCTAGGATGATACACTTTATTATCGAGCGCTTGCTAGAATCAAAGAACCATTTGAAGAGAAATACACTACTGAGATAAAGGGTTGCCAGAGTTATCTACCCCTCGTACACCTCATTTGATTCTCATATGAATACGGGGACAAGTCCACAAATTACACATACACATCCTGATTGGAGCTTAGGATATCACATGGTCGAACAAACGGACCGAATGGAGAGGCATGCCCACTATGATTTTTCAGACTTAATTGACTTCAATAATTGAGCCCACACTGGTCAGCCATTATGAGAGCCTATGCATGCAGCGGATATGTACCCATGAGATCAATCTACAAGCCCCTTATCTATTGACTCCACCATATGAGGCTTCGACCAATATCTGCTACACAGATGATCTCTACTCATCCCAACACTACATGCGGGAGTCAAGATATGTTGAGTATGAGACTTTGGATTCTCAACAGTACCCAACTAATTGAGCAGAAATTTCCAGTGATTTGCCATGGAAACATCTTGGAGGATTACATTTCTAGACTTGTCAAGAGATACGAATCAATTGAGGATAGGTTAAGAAATGTCATCGACTTATTGATTTCATACGCTATGAACCTGGGTATGGAAGTGGAGAACGACATGAGAGGAATTGATATTGAAAACCCAGAGAGCACTAGGGGATCCACACACTCTATATATCTGGAGTCAACTCTACCTCGTTCTTCTACTAACAACTTGCCCTCCAATCCCAAGTGTGAATTTTCTCTCTCCCCTCCTTCACATATCGAAAATATCAAAAAATTGAAAATCCTAAAAATACCAAATAAATTGAAAAACCAGAAATTTTCATAAAAATAGAAAATGAAAATGATTATAAAAAATGGGATCCTACACTAAGGGAAGCCATTGTTGAGGAATATATTCTTAAGCTTCCATTAATAATGGCCATAGATCACTTCCCCGACCTCAAAAGATTTATGAAGAGTAAATTGATGCCAAAGAGGTCAGGCAATAAGAGAACCCAGACAGAAAAACACCTAGTGTCTACGGTTACCACCTTGGTGATGGGGAGAAAGACAAAGAGCCATAGAGTGAAGCGATTGCCTCACATTGAATGTGGAATCAAAGAGATCATTTTTACTCGTGTGAGAATCGATGATGACTCATCGATAAATATCCTCTCGACCTCCGTATTCAACAAGCTCAATGTCAGACCACTTGGGAAATAGAGAGCAATCGTTCACCTGGCTGGCCTATCCATCAAATGGTCGAGAGGAACTATTTCAGTCGTCTTTGCTTTCCGAGGTGCTCCACTTATTATGTACATCATGGTAATTGATATTGGGAACTTAGGAGAGTCCATCTAGTCCCTTATTATTTTTGGAAAGTTATTCTTAACCTTGGATAAGGTGACGATAGATTGTGAGACTCGGGAAATTGATTTTCCCACATTGGGTATACACTGATCACACATGACCTTTGAGGACACACTCCAACCTGAAGCAACCCACATAGTCTCTGACAGTCATGACCTTCGAGAGGTAGACGAGTCTCACCTCTCTGCTACACTTGAGATATCGACTATCGAGCTGACCATTGGATCAAAGAATCCCCACACATCCATGGCTCTCGCTGCTTGCATCACTACCACTTCCAAGGAAGCTGAGAGCACTGGAACCTACCCGAGTGGTGTGTTGACCCTACATGAGTATTAAAATCTATATTATGCCTCATCTAATGAGGAACCCATGGTCAGAACTGCACCACATCCTAGACCTTCAACAAAGTAGATAGCTAGGACCAAATTGACTCTTCCCAAAAACATGTTTGCTCCATCCTCTAGTCGATTATGCAGTAAGAGGTAGTTGATAACTGATTCCTCAAGTTGTTCCCCGAACCCCTCGAGGCACGTCACTCTCCTCTCCCTCACAATGCTTTAGGTTTTAGAAAACCATATACAAAAGATTCCTTCTACATACTAGAGAATGAATTTTCTAAGGATTCCTCATCGGGTGCAGATGAGGTGATATTTATGAGTGAGCTCAGTTCAGCTGTGCTTAAGCCATTTCTGAGCAAGCAGTCATGTGTCGACCTTCGTTAGACGATCTCTTCACCTCATTATCATTATTCATTAGGGGAGGATTCTGATAGTGACACACATGTATATTTGATGAATCTCCATTTCATCACCTTTATTCTATTATTTGGACTTAAAAAGCCAAGCTAAATGCATGTAAATATCATCATCTTATACAAATTAACATTCATTATTTATTCAATTTGTTGTATATAAATTATAGTTTCATGGCAAAATTATAAAATAAAGAAAAGAAAAGAAAAAGAATAATATACCAAAGTTATTCTATGACCCTAAACCCCGAGACCAAGTCAACAATTGATTTGGTCGACAATGAATAAAGTCAGGGGAGATAAGGGCAAAAAATACAATAAAAATCCCATTTATTAATTCATCAATAATGAATTTTTGGGACATATGTAATTCTTTGTTATTTATATATCAAATAAAGAATATTTGTACATGAAAGTTATAGAGAAAAATGTATAGAAAAATACAAAATTGAGTTTGCATAAAAACAATATACAGTGTACATTTTATGCTCAGAATAAAAAGTCAAAACCCAAACTTCCAAGACTCATATCTCCTCAATAAAAACTCAAAATCATCAAAATCACTTTTAATATTTAATAAGATATCTAATGAAGGTGGTTTCATCCAATTTAGAGTTAAGGTGTGGAAGTCAGGTTTTGGACCCCTATTATATAATATTACTGAATAAAATATTTATCATATCCATTCTTTATTATTTTTATAATTTATTTTTTTTTATAATTTTGTAAATATTATTTATAATACATGTATATATTTAGAATAGAATAAAACCACCAAGAAGATAAAAAATAAAATAGTATATAGAAATACATAGATGAAATACCTATACTTATGCCTATATTGTATATACATCTATTTATTTAAGTGTATAAAATACACCAGTAAAGTACAATAAAAATATATTTGTGTATCTAGAAATAAGTTATAAATATATAAAATAAGAAAAAAAAATAATTAAAGCGAAAATACAAAATAAAAACAAAATATCAAAGCATAGGTTAATATACCTTTAAATACACTTGTAAAAAGTTACTTCTAGTAAATGAACCCATAAAAATAAATAAAAATCATATTAAAATACTACATATAATAATGAAGTTTTTTTATATTATAACTAAAACTCAATAAAATCATTTACTATTTTCAACTCATTTATTTTTGAATAAAGCTCCTATTTTGTCTTGTAGCGTCCTACGTGGACCAATCAGGAGGCGAGGATTGTTGTCCCAAGTCAATTGTCCTTCCCTGCATCTGACTATGTCGGATGTCTCGAGTGGCCCATATTTCTTGATCCCCCGCTTCGATGATCATTCGCCCTCGAGCCCTTCACCATTTCTGCTCCTTGATCATCCCTGAATCTCGCATACCCCTTAGATCTTCTATACATAGACTTATTCGATCCATATCCCTATGAAAAGAAGGGTCCGAACCCATGTTCATAAATAGATCCCTCTCCCTCCTTCTCAAGGTTGGTCCTTTTTTTGATTCCTAAAACCCACTACCCTTTGTCAAGAGCTTCTCCAGGTGATAGATGGTGCACCCCTGAGGTGTTGGTGTGGTTGACGGAGGAGGAGAGGCGACCCATGGTGGAGCTCCGACCCATCCTGCTCCCTGGTCTTCCCGGCTAGGTTCAAGCTGTGCTTTTACTATTTCTACGTAGTTGTAGTCCTTAGGTTTCTTTTTATGAATCTTATTTCATGTTTTACTCACTGCCTTAGCGTAGAATAGGTTAATTAGTTCATCAGAGCTCTCAAGCTCCGTCCACTGTTCCATGTCGTCCTACACTCGTTACGACCACCATGACCATCCTATCACCTTCCCTATCCATTTCTCTATCTTTCGCCCTTCACTACTGGAGATCTGTGCTCCCTCTGCCGCCACCTCGTCAGAGCACCTTATCCACTCTATCTTACCCATTATACGTCTAATTAGGTCGAGTCACTTTGACCTCGACCCATGATTTGTTTATGCAGGTTCTATGTCTAGAAGGACCCCATCTGAGGGGTTTTGAGACTCAAGAACACCTCAAGGAACACTCGACCTCCAGGGCTTGGTCAGCGAGCAGCGGACACTTGCGACACTGCCAATCAACGTGGAACCCTTCCAGATGTTATCGAGCACTTCAGCAGCATGATTGTTGGCAGGAGGAGGTAGCCAAAGCTGATCGAACTAGCTCAAGGAAAGCCTGCTTCCCAGTTCTTCGAAGTCCATGTTGAGCAGGATTTTTGTGGTTTTAAATTATTGATGAAAATAAATACGTAGTGATTGTTGCAACCCAAATATCCCGGCTCAAACAAACAATTTGTTTTCTTCTCAATCTACAAAATTTCAATAATAATGAAGCGAGAGAAATCTTCTGCTACTTGTTTACCTATATAGAAACACGATTGAACTCAGGAAGGCTACAATTTCCGAGGGTTATTCAATTAATCAAAAAATAAATTAAAATAGAAAGGGAATCTCAAATGCAAACTGCCTTGGTTTTTGTGAAATTTTCATCTTTTTAATATTTATAAATTGTTTATTTTTTTTATTTTCTGATTTTCAAATTTTTAGTGATTTTAATTTTGCATTTTTTTATATTTTCAAAAATATGATTCTCAAAATAAATTTATACACAAGAGAAAGGCAAAATGTTTTTTTTCAAATATAACAATAATATTCGAAAATATCCAAAGAAAATATTTTTGTTTTTATGATTTTTTACTGTTTTTTGTAATTTTTTTTGAGATTTTTATATTTTTTTAGGATTTTTGAATTGAATAAAAATAGGGAAAAATGTAAATAGTGAGAAAGAAGGTATATTTTTTAATTAGAAAAAAACAATTGAAATCAGAAGTTACTCCAACTATTTTTCCTAAAAACTATAATGCATTATCTACAAACAAAAACTAAGATCACAATTTTTGGATTTTTATAGATTTTTTAATGATTTTTTAAGATTTTTAGTATTTTGCATTTTTTGGGGATTTATTAATAATTAGTGCATGAAATTTGCATAGAAATTTACACACATCAAAAGAAAATTAATGTATTTTTTTGGAATTTTTAAGCAATTTTCGAATTTTTATGATTTTTCAAATTTCAAACAGAGAAAATGACTATGTTTTTTATTTTTTAGTAATACCAATGATGATAAAAAGCAATGAAAATTTTATGCTAGAAAGATACACACATCATGAGTATAAACAATTTTCTATAGAATTTCCAGAGCAATGAAAACATTTATTGTAATGAAAAGATTATGCTAATTTAAAGTCTGGAATCATAGGGACTGAAATACAATTATTCAATGTTTGATTCTCAAAACATAATAGAAATAAAGCTGCAGGAGAAAAGTGGCAATTTACACAGGAAATGTGTGTGACGCACATGATAGGCCTATGGCAAGGACCTTTCTATAAATATGAAAATCTTCGGGGGAGCCAATTGCAATTTACCCAATTTTTTAATGCCCCTAGGGTTCTCTTCTATTCTTTGTTCGTTTAGAGCCATCATTTTCCTTCATTCTTTCTCTTTAAGGGTGGCAGGGGGGCGCCAGTGGTCCAAGAGTGGTTGGTGGAGATCTAGAAAGGGGATGCGACGCACGACGGCATTGGTGGAGCTTCATGAGCAGGGCAACGTAGTGTCGGTTGCCTCGCGTGGTGCTGCGTCAGTGCATGCGGTTGATGGGCGGCTCGTGCGAAGGGGATGGCGGTCATGTCTCGCAATCGCTTGCATCAGAGGTTGAGGCGGAGGGCGCGCAGTAGCGCTTGGCATTGGCTGGATGGTAGCGGGTACGTGCACGGGAGGCGCGTGGAAGCGGACAACCATCAATGGAGCTCGCATTACCAGCTGGAGGACAGCAGTGTGTGCAGTAGCGTGACAACACTCCATCGTATGGGGATCTCTAACGACAGGTCGCAGTTAGTGGAGCGGTGGCTCCAGAGGCAGCTGGAAGGGAGGCAGTGACGGGTAGCGGGCGCCGCCTATGGCTTCCTTTTTATTTTTTTTAATAATTTTTTATATATTTTTTATTATAAACAGAAATAACCATGAACTTTTTATTTTTGTAAAAACATAAACAATAAAAAAACTTCTTTTAGTTTTTTATTTTTTATTTATCCTGCAAAACATATGTTAGAGAAAAAAATATATGCTTTTTTTATTTTTTATTTTTTTGAAATAGGAGAGCACCCAAACACGAAGTATCATCTATACTTATTTAAATAAATAATAAAAAATTGAGAAAGATTTAAATGGGGATCTGATAAAATGGAAGAATCGAATTCGAGTCTCCAGCCATCGTGAGTTATCGTAGTTGAGAGATTGTGGGGGCTAGAATGTGAACGCGGAGAGATTGAGAAAATGAGATGAAAAATCGGAATCGAAGGTGGATGAAATCGTGATGGGAATTCTGAGATCTATAAAAAATGTCAATGAAAAAAATGTGAAAATTTAAAGTAATATTAACCTAGATTAAAAACAAGAGAAATGATGGATCTCACCTTAGGAGCGGAAAAGACCGTGATTGCCTCGACAAAGGCTGACTCGCAGTCACCAGATGACTCGGAGGCTAGGCACCCTTCTACGACAAGATAACTCTCGGTGAATAGGCTCCTCTCACCAAAGATTGACCAAGTGAGAATGAGGGAGGAGGAGCCAATAAAATAGAGCATTAATGGAATTTGGAATTTGAAATTTAAAAAATGGATGGAGATAAAGAGATAAGAAAGAATTTAAAATGAGATAAAGATAAAAAAATTAGTGTTAAAATTATTTACAATAATTAAATTTTTTGTATATTCATTACTTTATGAACTTCAATAATAAATGTTAATTAATTTATTTTTTATCTGGTTATTTAAGGGAATTGATTATATACATATACTATATACATATGGTACATTATATACATACTTAAATAGGGAAAATAAATTTTTTATGTTTTATTTTTTATTATTTTTTTCATTTTATATAATCATTAAAAATATTTACAAGTATTTAAAAATACAATATGTACAAATAAATGGTAAAATAGCACAACCACCCCAGAAAATTGACTTTTCAACTATAACTCCAAAAATTATGAAATGACAACCATTTTAAAGATAATTTAATTTAGAATACAATGGAAGTGAGTTTGGTTCAATTTGAGTTCATATGGAGCCGGAATTGGTCTTTCAATTATCGCTTAATTGCTTTTTCTGGATGTAATTATTTTATTCTGTAGATGATTTTATATTGCAAACATTTTTATTATTTCGAAAAGATTTTTATTTAAAACTTCTGTTTCGAAATTTTTTTTATTTGAGGTCAGTATATGTACAAATAAAATAGTGTAAGTATACAAATATACACAACACAATTTTTTGGATTTTCTTATTAAGGACCCTATCTCCCCCTACTTTATTCCCGGTCTATCAGGTCAAGTCTTCACCTTCTCTCGTAGTCCGGATCAGCATGTATCTATTACATATATAGGGTATTCTTTTTTTTCTTTTCTTTCTTTTTTATTTTTCCTTTCTCTCTATATTAATTTATTTTAGGTTAAAATGGTAATAAGTGTACCATATTAACACGCGGATGCATGTTGGTAAGAATATGGAGTTGGTATTATATACATGTATTTTATAAGGAATTTTAATCTAAAATAAATGAATAAAGATGATGAAATGCAGATTCATCATGCCCCTATGCTTTACCTTTGCTAGTCCCTTAGCAAACACTTATTTGAAAGAATAAGTGAATAAAAAGAAAAAGAAAGGAAAAATAAAAATATCAGGACAATATTGAGTATTAAACTTATCTTCATAAAATTGTAGTATGGAGCTCTATCAGACCTTTAGATTATTAGTGTGGCGGAACCTTAATGGGAAATAGATTTAAAACCTAACAGCCTCTAAGTTCCAAAAGACTCCTATTCAGGTCTCCTCAACAGTCAGGTCAGAAAAAGTATACATACACAAATTCTTATGACTATGAATCTTTCCTTGTACGGTGTAAGTGAAATATAGCTCCCCATCTCAAAAGTAGCAAAGAAACAACCTCCCTCAATAAGTTAACTCTAGTCCCCCTAGTTGAGAAACTCTTTCCTGGAGGAGCGGGGATATTCCCTTCTAAGATTAAGTACAACCAGATCAAGAAGAGGAGATGGAGAAAAGAATGGGTGGTAACCAGTGTAGCTACCTATCCTTGGATGCATGACCAGTGTAGCCATGTCATCCAACTGCAAGCTTACAAAATTTTGACTTTAAAGCTCTTATTATTTTCTTTTTTTCTTTATCCTTGTATATACACTACGATAGGTATTTTACTTTTCAATCAAGCTAGTCCACTTTTGGAGATTCTGCATTTTTTTCTCTCTTTTTTTGAAGATATATATAAGGTCCTGCATGTACATAAGGAGTTTTTCTTTTTGAGCTAATAGACTATCCTTCTTTTGAAGCATTATTGCAACCCCACAACATCTTGTCTTTAGACCTCAATGCTACTATATATCAAGTTGAGATGCACAACCCTCCCTAGAAGAAGACGAGAGGTTATTCCTAGAAGTACTACCCTCGTATGCTACTCCAAGCCAAAAGATTTTGCGTCCTCACTACCTCCTCCATGAAGAGCTACATGTAGAGTGCTTGTCCAAGATATGCCATAGTCTAAAAGAATAGACATATTTAAAAGTACGAGTTATGTCTAAAGTATATATACAATATATACGACACACACCTATACTTAGCTCGAACTATGTCCTCATGGTGATTAGAGAGCGACAAAGGAAGACATAACTCGTGCTAAGTATAGAAAAGCGAAAAGATGCCTATGCTATAATGAATCAAAGAGAAGATGAAAAGAATAGAAGTCGGTGATTCCCCCTATACTTAGGATCAAGTAATCCTAAGTATAGAAGACTGTGCAAAAGGGAAAAACTGATGTAGTGAATTTATGGACTCGACAAAAAAATGATATGAACAACATCACCCCCCTATACATAAGGTAGAGTATCCCTAAGTATAGGCAACAAGAAGAGTGATAAACAAGACGAATATGAACAACACAAATCATTCACCCCCTAGATGACACACAAAACCGAGCGAGCGAGGTAAATCAGGTGTATCTCATGCGGTCGTTGCGACCTCAATCACTCGGGTGGTCAATCGAGAAAAATAGACCACCAAATCGGATAAAAATCAGAGAAACTCAAGTAGCGGTCTCGCTATTATATTAGCCTGGTATAGCGACCAGGGTCGAACACAAGGAGCACGTAATGGCCTTGCGGCCTACGAAGTAGTCTAAAAAGAAATAAAATAAAAGAAATGTATTTTTGGTGGATTTTAAAATTATATATATATATTTGGATTTTTAATTAATAAAGAAAATAAGAAAAGCAAACAAATGGCAACTTTAAACAATTATTTAAGCACTCAAAAATCACTCAAAAAATCAAATAAAAATAATTTTATGTTTTTTATATTTTTTTACTGTTTTTGATTAATTTTTGGTAATTTTCTGATTTTTATTGAATTTTCTAAAAATCAAACAAGACAGAAATATGAAGGTGTTGTCCAGTCAGAATTGGAGGGCCAATATAAAATAGATAAAGGCCCTATCAAGGTCTGAAGGTAATTTTCCAAGAAACTAGAAGATATAAGGAAAAATTAGGCACTGGAATTATTATTTTTGGATTTTTCAATTAATTATTAGAATTTTTAGAGGGTTTTTAGTGTTTTGTAATTTTTAAGGGTTTTCTATATCCAAAAATGACCAAAATTGGTCAAAAAATCAAACAAGGTAAAACAAATGTCTATTTTTTTTGTAATTTTTAGAGGTGTTTTAATATTTTTTTTGTGAATTTTTAAGTTAGACAGTAAAGAAAAAGCTTGTTTTTGAATTTGTAAAATTAGTAAATAAAATAAAAAATATCTCCAAAAATAGGAGAAAATTTTACACTATGGTAGGAGCCATGTGTCCAATTTTCATCACATTTGGAGTTTGTTTGATATTTTATTAAAATTCAAAACTAAGGTACAGTGCATAGGGACCTGTACGCAAATAGTAGAAGTTCAAGGGGGTCCAGTGCAAATTTTCCAAGAAAACACGCACGAGGCGCGTAACATGGGCACTCAGGGACCTAATTGCAAAGAAACTAAGGTTCCTGGACTATTTAAGAACATGTATTAAAAGTCCGAGGGCCTTAGTGTAAAATACCCAAAATATAACGCACATGCACAAATTCAACACTCATAGGGGTATTTATGCAAATATCAAAAAGTTACTTTCATTCATTAACACCCTAGAACTATGAGGCTAAACATGCAAATAACCCAGATAAGCACATGTCGATGCACGTGTTCCACTACACACAGGGGCATACATGTAAATACATAAAACGACAGGGTCCACATTGCAAATTACCAAACTAAAATAAACTATCTAAAATATTTACAGGACTACACTAGAACTACTAAGAAACTAAGGGCCTAAGGTGATATTTACCCTTTATTAAGTCGACCATCGGATGCGAGCCACGTGGAGATCTGACGGCTGCTGGCTGCGTAGCTAACCCTCGGCGAGTCGACGGTCACGATCGCTCCTCCAAAGATCGAGCGGTGATGGCGGCTCCTGGCGTGGACATCTCAGATCTAATCTGGAGCTGAAGGGGGGATCAGACGACTGCGGAGGATGGAGGACGAACTGGTCGCCGGCGAACTTCGCCGGGCTCGTGCTGGCACTGGAGTCCTCCTTGACGGCCAAGGATGATCGGAGAAGAAGCATGGAGGCCTTCCATGTCTACTGGTATCCTCCGATGGCTCGACGGAGTTCCTGGGAACTCAGGCGAGGTCGGCGGAGCTCGAGCTGCTGCACCAGATGGTCGAGAGCCTCAGATGGCTCGGATGTACATGCAAAGCACGTCAGCAGACTCGCGGGTCGAGGGCAAAGTGCCTCGACCCTGTGAGTGGGGGTGAAGGTAGTCGGTGCGGTGGTGTGAAGGGGCTCCGTCGAGGTGACGGCGGAGGAGCCCCAATCCCAGCTCCTGTGCGAGCTGGGTTGGATGAAGGGGAGGAGAAGATGCGCAGGGAGAAGTCGATCGTGATGGGTTGCTCTGATGATCGAGTAGGCGACTAGGATGTACGGAATCGAAGCAAAACTGCAAAGGGCGAATTGGGTGAAATGCGAAATTAGAGAAAAAGGGAATGAATGGGCACTACCTACTGGGCGCAGTCGACTGTGGAGGAGCTGGCGATGATCCTGGTCCTTGCCTCGAGGACCGTCGGTGTCCGAGGCTCTGGCGTTACCTCCAGGCGGCGCACGGCGGAGCAAGCTCGCCGGATCAGTGGTCTTCACACTCCTCCTCGCTGCAACAACGCCCGAAGCGAGCTGTCACTCTCGCGAAGGCACGGGAGGTCACTGGGTGGAAGGCGAATGAGCCAAAGATCTTGGAAATGGAGGCGGAGCTCGGAATTTATACAGCCAGGGGTCCGGCTAAAATCGATCGGGTAGGGCAGCTCAGAGCGCAGACCCCGAGGCGGGCATACCGGCGAGGGTGTCGGATCTGGCAGGAATGAATTGGACCCTGGGTTTCGGTGTGAGGTGATCGGGTCGTGACGCTAAAATATTGAGAAATCGGGTCGGGCGTCACGGACCCGTGGGAAGTGGTCCAAGGGGGGGAGTTGACCGGGGGGTCAACGTCCCCCGTGGACCAATGAGGATCAGCCACCTGGAAATGATTTGGAAAATCGATTTAAAATAGGAGATGGCCGAATTATTAAAAACTCAAAATACAAAAAATGTTTATTTTATTTTTTTCTATTTTTTGGTGATTTTTAATTAATTTTTCAAAATACAAATAAGGTATTTACACTTTAGAGCTATATATAGGTATATATACAATGTAGCTTTTTAATTTTTGAATTTTAATTAGTTATTTTTATACATTTTTATTCCCTTTTTTATTTTATTTATTTATAGCAAGAAATTAGGAATAAAAGGGTATTTTTATTTTATTTTTATTATTTATATACAATGGTGAAATAAATAGATATATACATCTATATACATGGTATATTTACAAGGTACTTTTTGGTTTTTAATTTTATTCTTTTTATTTTGTTTTTGTTTTAATGGTTTTTATTTTATTTATTTACATCATAAAAGATAGAATATATACAAATTTTATGGAAGTTAATTTATTTAGTTATAAGGTGAAATAAATATAGATAAGTGGATTATGTACATGATGAATATGCACAAGTGAAGGGGTTTTTATTTTCTTTTTAATTTTTCAATTTTTATTTGGATTTTATATTTACAAATAAATACAAATATGTACAAGCCTCTTTTATTCTATTTTTAGAGGAAAATATATTTATTTTATTTACAGGGATATTTACACACATGGGCCCTTATCTCTCTCTACTTTGGCTTTTATGCGGTCAGGCCCATGCTGAGCCCTCCCTTGGGATTAGGTTGCTCAATATTTATTCTAAATATTTCCCTCTTTTTCTTTTTAATCTTTATTCTTTTATTTTTGCACAAAAACATGCTAATTATTACTTTTTACACCATGCATGCTTTTGCTAATTGTTTGTATTTACAAGTATCTACATGCATTTGCAAAGGTTTTTGTAGCTAAAATATAAGAATAAAGAGTGATGAATGAGTATTCATCACCCCCCTATACTTAACTTTTCTAGTCCCTTAGCAAACACTTATTTGAAAAAGAAGTGAAAAAGAAAGAAAGAAAAAGAAAAAGAGGAGAATGCACATGGATCAAGGTTGAATATTAAACTTGTCTTCATTAAATTGAATTATGAAGCTCAATCAGATCTTTGGATTATTAATGTGTCAGAACCTTATTTTGACTTAAGCTCAAAACTTAACAGACTCTAAGTTCCACTAATCTATAATCAAGACTCCTCAACAATCCATATCAGAACAAGTCATCAAACACAAACCCTGAAGAACATGAATCTTTCCTTGTACTGTGAATGTGAAGTATAAGCTCCCCACCTCAGAAATGGCAACTAGACAACCCTCCCCAACAAGTTAACTCTATGACCTCAATCTGGCCACTCTTTCCTTGAGGAGCGGGGTATTCCCTTCTAAGTTCAAGTTCAACCGGCTCAAGAAGAGGGGGGAGAAGAGAATGGACCATGGCCAGTGTAGCCATGTATCCTTGGGAGCTTGACCAGTGTAGCCAAGTCTCCCTGCTGCAAGCTACATAAGGTGGGACATGAATCTCAAGCTTTGCTTATTGCACCATATACATACTCCGGTGGGATTATCATTTTCTCTCAGACCCACCACTTTTTTGGAGTTATTTTCTTTTTGCATTTTTTTTCAAGTGCATCTGTACAACATATACATGTGCAGCATATATACAAGGAGTTTTTCCTCTTGAGTAAGTAGACTATCCCTCTTTTGAAGCATTATTGCAAGCCACAACTCCTGTCTTTAGACCTCATGGCAACCAGACCAAGTTGAGACGCACTTCCTTCACTAAAAGAAGAAGAGAGGTTCCGCCTAGAAGTACTACCCTCATATGCTACCCCAAGTCAAGGAAGACTTCCTCCTCACCACCTCATCCGTAGAGAGCTCGGTGCAAAGTGCTGGTGTCTAAGTAAAGCCATTGTCCCTATGAGTCATGTGTTGTTGTTAAGTGCTCTACTTAGGCTCATTGAGATGACATGTGATCATAGCCTAGTGGACTCAAAGAATTAAGTCACCATGGACCTGAAAAGCCTTAACCCTAAGCCCTATAAGGTTCCTCTTATAAATTAGGTGGATTAAGATCTTAATCAAGCTTCATTTCTCAATTTAATTCCAGGCTAGTTTAAATGTCAACTATCATCCAGAAAAACTATATACATATATACACAGATGCTATTTACACAATATTTACAAACATGCACAATTTTTGAAAAATGTTTTGAAATCATGAATGGATGAATGCATGGAATGCAAGTTTTGCAAAAGTATTTACACACATTTACACAAGATCTTTGCAAACTTTTTATTTTCAAACATTTTGGAAAAATTTTGTACTATATACATAATTTTGATAAGAAAATATTTACACAAGCTTTACACAAAAGATTTTTGAAATCATTTTTACAAAAATAATTTGTACACTAGCTATGCATGTGCAATAAAAGAATGTTTATTTACAGGAAAAAATTTTAATTTTTGTGGTTTTTAGTGTTTTTAGCCATTTTATTTATTAACACACTCACACAAAGTACGAGTTATGGCTAAAGTATATATGAAATATATACACACCCCCCTATACTTAGCTCAAGCGATGTCCTCAGAGTCAAGAGCGATGAAGAAGAGTATAGGGAAGTGAAATGAAAGGCTATATACAAAGACGAATGAATGAATAGAAAGTCAAGAAGATCTCGGCTTTTCCCCCTATACTTAGGATCAAGTAATCCTAAGTATAGCAGGCTGTACACAAAGGGAAAACCGAGTGGAGAATGTACAGGGTCTACCCCCCCTATACTTAAGGTAAAATATCCCTAAGTATAGGCAGCAAAACAGGGGTAGATGATAACACGATAATCCACGAGGGTCACCATGAAGGATATAAATATGTTGTCGCTGAGGCGACCACTCGCAGAGGATCAGTGTTAATCAGCAATTAATCCACAATAAAAGAATGAAGAAATTAAGTCCAAAAATGTGAATTAACGTTTATTACTCTACCATAAAATGTATAGGGAACAAGCATGTAGAGGTCGAACCACAGAGAGCAATACAAAAATGCATAAACCTACAATGTGCATCTATCACAGAGTCATCCATGTGTGAAGCCTATTTTTGTGGGTTTTTGAATTATATATATATATATTTTAATCATATACTTAGGTAATATATATTTATAATTTATAGAATATAAATATATAAATATATGTATACCCATAGAGGGTGAGTATATAGCTTATAATACATACATTATATATATATATATGTATGTATAAGTAATAATAATTTTTTTTCTTTTTCTTTATTTTAGGATTTTAAATATTAATATATATATATAGATGTATACATAGATATTTATATATATATATATATTTATTTTCCTTAGAATAGGGGGATATATATAAAGGGGTGCTATAATATTTATAAAAATACTCAAAAATAGTCAAAAATTCAGAGATAAAGTATTTTTGGTATTTTGATAATTTTTTACTTTTTTGGTGATTTTTGGGTATTTTTCAAATTGTTTTTAGTATTTTTAAATAACAAAATAGGAGAAAACATGGAAATAGGGACTGGCTGTAAGAAAAATAGGAATTAAAAATAGCAGACAGCCTCAAAATTTCTCCACACTAATTTTCACTTAAAGAGAATAACATATAGAAGAAATAGGGACCGAGTTTATATTTTTCTGATTTTTGTTTGATTTTCTACATTTTTTTAAAGTTTTTGGGTATTTTTGAGTTTTTAAGGTTTTTCTTTTGAGATTTTTAGGGATTTTTGGACTGACACTAAAATAGGTCGAAATACATACTAGAGAATTTTTTAGTTTTTCGAGGTCTTTTAATATTTTTTTTGGAATTTTATAAGTTAGGTAGTAATTAAAAGGCATGTTTTTTATTTTTAATAAATGTAAAAATGCAACAAAATGAAAAACTAAAAATATAGCGTGTAAGGGTACTCTAACAGGAGCTTATATCCATTTTTGCAAGATTTTTCGAATTAATATGAGGCACAAAAATAAATGGCCTGACAGGGGTATTTTTGCAATTAAAATATTTATCAGGGGCATTCATGCAAAAATTACAACATTAATAAACATTTACTTTTATTTTCGGGGCCATTTTACAAATAATAAAACCCGGCAGGGTTTAAATGCAAAAATCACGCGCCTCACGTGGGTGCTGCACGTGAGGCGCGGAGGGACTAAAATGTAAATACATAAACTCCAGGGGTCCTTCTGCAAATTATACAATTTATTTACAACGTGACTTTTTATTTTTGGTATTAAACTATAAATACAAAAAGGCGGGGGGAGGTGTTTGAAGTTTACCCCCTAAGGTGCTTCATCTTGCGGCGCTGGGTGCGCCCCTTATCCACGTGTCGCCCATCGGATGGCGGATACCGGTTCGTCGATGAAGGGTTCGGATTAGAATCTCCTCGCGGATCTGACGGTTGGCGTGTGTCTTCATCGGACGGCTGTCTTTCAATCAGGGCCTCGCCTCCTGATCCGACGGTGCTGGAGGTGTCTGGAAGAACAGGGAAGAAGCTCGCCCCCGGCGAGCTTCGATCGAGCAGCTCGGGCTCCTCCGGGCACCTCCCTCGCATCTAAAGTGCTCTGGACGTAGCTGGGAGGCTTCCGCGTCGTCTGATGGTCCTCTCATGGCTCCTAGAGGTCCGAGTCGCTCGGACGAGGTCGATGAAGCACAGGACCTCCAGGAACCTCTTCCTGGTTCGATGCGAGCCCAGATGGGCTCCATTCCTCATTGTACCTGCATCGGAAGAACCGAGGGAGCGAGGGCTACCTCCTCGACCTGGTGTTTTGAAGCTTCGCAGCAAAATGGAGTGAGGCGGAGGGGCTCCGGCGTAGGGCGGAGATGGAGCCACGATTCACGAAGACCAGAGGTCCTCGGTTGGTTAAAGGCGATGGATAGATGGAGAATACGATGAGGAACGAGGTGGGGTGCTCGTGGCGGTCGGACACGGTCGAGTTCACAATGAAGAAGTCGCCGGAGTGGAGCTCCAGCGAACTTCGAATTTTTTATTTTAAGCTAGAGGGATTAACTAAAGACTAATCTAACTACTGGAATCAAAAATTAACATCGAAACCTAACTAAAAAGCATAAAAAAGGGCAGCTCTGATACCTGGGGGCCACCAGGGAGCAGGGCGGACGCCGGAGCTCCGTCGCGACAAAATCCTCCTTCCTCCGACCGATTCGAAGCGTTGGAACACCCCCCCTGTCACGAGGAACCTTCCAGGGACGAAATCAAGGCTTTAGGTTGGATTAAAATTGGCCAAATTTGCGAAAGGGGCGGAGCTTCTTATTTATAGACATTGGCATGTAGCCTTATTGACCGGCGATTATTGCATGTATCCAATCGATCCAAGTTATTGGCGGGCATCATGGACATCAGAGATCAATTCTTGTGAAGGAAGCGAGCTCGAACGATGGACGGGATGGCCGTAAAAAATGGAAGAAAATCCGGGGAGTTGATAGTTCAGAGGCGCCAGAGCTTGGATGGGATAGTTGACCAGGCGGTCAACAAAGGCCGGCTCCCCATTGGTCCACGTCAGCCACTAAAAGACAAAACAGGAATTTTGATCCTAAATTGATTTATTCACCATAGTAAATGATTTTATTTGAATTTTATTAAAACATAAAAAATGTGTATTTATTCATGTAGTATTTATTTGTGATTTTTATTGAATTTTTTGAAGTGTTTATTATAGTTTTAATTTAATAATGTGTATATGTATGTATTTACTTGTATTTTTGTGTATTTTATTTTTAATTTGTTTATTTTCTTTCATTATTTTATTGGCTTATTTTATAAATTTATAATTTATTTTTGTGAGTATAAAGGTATTTTTATTTAATTTTTAGGAGTTTATTTACATTTTTAAATAAATAGGTATATGTATATGTAGGTATACTTATAGGTATTTTACCTATATATTATATACATTTTATTTATTTAATGATTTTATTTGTTTTTATTTTGGATTTGTATTTTTAATAAGTTATATATAATATAAACATTATTATAAAAATATAAATGAATAAAGAATAAAATAATAAAATCCCCTTTTATTTATGTACATTCTCAACATAGGTATTTTACCTATGTATTACATAAACATATTTTATTTTAGAAATTCTTTTTTAGTTTTCTTTTAATTTTAATATGTACATATATTCTATACATTATTTGTAAAATTCTAAAAATATGAATTTATAGAAATAATAAATATTGAATAAAATGAATATTTTAATCAGTCCTGTATACAAAGAGGGTCAAAAACCTAACTTCTGCATATGGACTCCAAAAATTATGAAACCAATTTTATTTAATAGTTCTTGGCAGGTTATATACAATTAAAGGTGAGTTTGGGTGATTTGGGGTTTTTATTTGCAAGATATGGGTCTGTGTAGTTGAGATTCTTGCTTTTTATTCTGGGTGTAAAATGTACACTGAGTATTATTTTTACACAAACTCAATTTTGCATTTTTATTTACATTATTCTCTACAACTTTCATGAACAAAGTCTCTTTATTTGATGAATAAATAATTATGTACAAAATAGGTGTCAAAAATGCATAAATAAATGCATGAATAAATGAGGTATTTATTGTACACTGGCCCTTATCTCCCCCTACTTTATTCCTTGTCGACCAATACCATACTGGCCTTCATATCGGAGTTTGGGTCATAAAATATTTGCAATATTTTATTACTTTTTCTTTTCTTATCTTTATTCTATAATTTTGGCATTAAGCACATTATTTAATGTATAATTAATACAATGAATGAGGGATGCTATTATATATAATTAGCTGCTATTTACATGCATTTGCTGGGGTTTTTGAGGCCAAAATGATAGAATAAAGGTGATGAAATGGAGATTCATAACCCCCCTATACTTGCCTTTGCTAGTCCCTAGCAAACACTTATGCAATAAGTACAAAAAGAATAAAGAAAAGAAAAAGGAGAATTAGAGAAGGATAGAGTGAATAGGGGTGCTTTCAGTGCAATGCATGTCTTTACAAAATCTGAATTTGGAGCTCCTGTCAGACCTTGGGTGTAGATGTGTGTGGAACCTAGTCGGGAACCAGCTCTAAAATACAACAGCCTTCGATAGTCATAGAACTCGGTTCAACCCACCTCAATAGCCTGGTCAGAACTGGTCTACATCATACGCAAACCCTTATAACTATGAAGCTGACTTGTACAGTGTAAGTGATAGTTGCTCTCTCAACTGAAATGATAAAGGAACTGACTTCTCCAGAATGACAACCCAATGATTCCCCAATCCAACAGCTCTTTCCTCGAGGAGCAGGGTATTCCCTTCTAAGTTCAAGTGGCAACCAGCTCAAGAGGAGGGGGTGAAGAGAAGAATGGACGGTACCCAGTGTAGTAGTCAAGTCATTCAGCTGCAGGCTCACATATTTGTCTTTGGAACTCAAGCTTGCTTATTGACTTTGTACATACTTTGCAGGCATTTTATTTTTGTACAGTCCTGGCCATTTTTTTTCGACATACTATTCACAGCAGCATTTACATAAGGAGTTTTTCCTCTTGAGCCAGTAGACTATCCCTCTTTTGAATCTTTATCGCAACCCACAATCTCCTGTCTTTAGACCTCATGGCTATTGGACAGGATGGGGTGCACTTCCCTCCCTAGACGAGGACGAATGTTTCCACCCATGTGCGTCTCAGACTGGCAAATCCAACCCCCTCACCACTCCAACTGAGTTGAGCCAAGTAAAGGTGCAAGTGTCCAAGTTAGGTCACGGTCGGCAAGAGTCATACGTGTGTCTCGAAGAGTTCTAGTTAGTCCACTAAGGTGACTTGAACCCAGCCCTGATTTCTCAAAGAATTAAGTCTGTATAGACCTGAAGTACCTTAGACCTAGCTCCCATAAGGTTCAAGTGCAGTTAGGTGCGGTAAGGTCTAACCAAGCTCCAATTTGAGACTTTATTGGACTGATTCAATCATCAAGCTCACTCAAAAAGAATGTGAATGGTATGCTTATGCTATGCACAATGAATGATGCAAATTTTCACAAAGAATTTAAAAGAATCAAAGAATCTTTTTACACAAAGAAATTTTTGCAAATAAAAACTTGACATATACAAAAAGGTACATACAATTATTTACACGGGCGTACCGCCTTATTTACAAACTGTATGCATTTCTAAAGACTTTACAGGTTTTAATGAAGTAGTTTATTTCGGTTGTTGAGGAAGAATTTTATGCATTTTATTTCTGATTTACAAGTATTTGTAATAGTGATCTTGTTCTTCAGGTCTAGTTTTGAAAATAATTTTGCAAACTATAGTACACGATAATTTTTGCAATCATTTACACACATTTGAAAACTATTTTTGCAAAGATTTTTCACACTATATATACATTTTTCACAATAATTTTGACAAACATTTTTCAAAATATTTGCACATAGGTTTTTCCAATCATTTCTTTCACACAAAGAAAAATTTTGCAATCCAAACAGTTTCACACAAGTTGAAAACATTTCACAGCAAATTTTTCAAAATAGGTCACACTAGTTTTCAAATCATATTGTATAGGTGTCTAGCCTGATTTATTAATCAGTATATACAAAAGAAGAAAAACTGTATTTGGTATTCAATAGGGTTTTTATAAGTTTTAGTTGTGATTATTCCTTATTTACGAATGAGAGATTTTTGTGTAGACTCCTTAGACTTAATTCGAGAATCCTTTCAAAAGAATTTTGAGAACTCTAGTCCAAAATAATTTTGCAAATATGTACACGTCTTTGAAAATGATTTTACCAAGGTTTTACACAGCATAGATAGGTTTTTCAAAACAATTTTGACAATCAAATTTTTACAATCATTTGCACACTGATTTTCACACATTTTGATTTCACGCAAAGAAAATAAATTTTACACATAAAACTGATTTTTCAAAGGTTGAATACTTGTACACACTATTTTCAAACAATTTTCACACGGTTTTTCAAAGAAACTTTCTTTCACAAAACCTTTTTCCTGACTTAATAATCAGTATAAGTACAAAGAGACTTAGGAGCTCACAATCATCTTTTATTATTATAGAGTTACTTATTGCTTTTTAGATTGAATTGATGTTTTATTTTTCAGTATGAGTTATGGCTTATAGTATATACATGGTATATACGACCCCCCTATACTTAGCTTGAGCTATGTCCTCATAGATCGAAGAGAAAAGTAGAGACATAACTCGTACTATAGACAAGTCTAAAGAATAAATATGAATGAAATGAATGAATGAGAAGTTGACCGTCCCCCCTATACTTAGGATCAAATAATCCTATGTATAGCAGATTGTACACAAAGCAGGGAGGGTCAAGGGTGGGAATACACAGATCGTACTCAGATTGTCTCCCCCTATACTTAGGGCAGAGGAGACAATGGAGAAGATCGGACTGAAATGAAAAGCTCTAAGTGCACATCCCCCCTATACTTAGGACAAAGTATGTCCTAAGTATAGAAAACTGTCCACAAGGGCGGCACCTTTTAGATAGGAAAAGAAAATAGAAAAGGAAAAAAAGAAAAGAAGAAAATCAGATAAACAGTTCTTGGAGTACATCGTCTGAATCTTCTGATGCTGCAGTGGTTGTGGAGGTATCATCATGTCACACAAGCTGGATAGAGTCAACAACGGCCAAGAATGCATCTGGTTCTAAGTAAGGCTTCAGGAGTTGGCCGTTGACGACGAAGGGCTGTGCGTCAGGGGACAATTCTGATATAGCAATGCTTCCATTGTCACGCACTTCACAAACTCGAAATGGACCTGTCCACTTACTCTTTAATTTGCCTGGGAATATCCGCAACTTTGCATCAAATAACCACACTTTCTGTCCAACATCAAAGATCTTTCATCTGATGCGTCGGTCATGCCGGTGTTTCACCTTCTCTTTGTACATCAAGGTGTTATCGTATGCATAGTCTCAGAGTTCCAAGAGCCTGTTCAGATCATCTTTTCTCTTTTGACCACTTCTTCGTGAGTCCAAATTACAACTGTTTATTGCCCATAAAGACTTGTGAATTAATTCCACAGGCAGGTGGCACGGTTTTCCATATACAAGATGATAGGGCAACATGCCCAAAGGAGACTTGTAGGCGGTTCGGTAAGCCCATAGGACCGAGTCCAAGAGTTGAGACCAATCCTTTCTGTTTGGCCTAACAAGTTTCTGCAGGATAGTCTTGATTTCTCTATTTCATAACTCTGCCATGCCATTGGTCTGAGGATGATAAGGAGATGCGACACGATGGTCGATGCCGTACTCCTTCGTTAACTTCTTGACCTCTTTGTTAATGAAGTGGCTACCCCCATCTGATATGAGAATTTTCGATATCCCGAACCGTGAAATGATGTTCTTCTTCAGAAACTGGCATACTGTTCGACTGTCAGCGGCTCGAGCGGGGATAGCTTCAACCCAACGACTCACGTAGTCGACAGCAAGAAGGATGTGCTCAAAACCTTGACTGTTAGGGAAGGGTCCCATAAAGTCAATGCCCCATGCATCGAAAATGTCTGCTATCTGAATGATTTTCAGGGGCATTGAATCTTTGGCAGTAAGTGTACCTTTCATTCGCTGACAGTCAGTACATCGCTTGACAAATTCAGCTACATCCTTGAATAAAGTGGGCCACCAGAAGCCACACTAAAGAACTTTTGCTGCCGTACGATCTCCAAAGTGGTGTCCACCAGATTCGAGCAAGTGACAATGCTCGAGGACACTAGATTGCTCCGTCTGAGGGATGCACCTGCGCCAAATGCAATCCGCTCCTTCCCTGAATAGAAGAGGATCCTCCCATTGGTAGAATCGGATGGTCGACATGAATTTGTTCTTCTGATTTTTCGTCCAATCCGCTGGTGTTATCCCAGAGGCGAGGTAGTTGACTATATCTGCATACCAAGGAAGAGAATCCACTGCTAGGATGGCTTCGTCATGGAAGGTTTCTGTGATGGGTGCACTGTTCAGAGGAGACTCATGCTGCTCTATTCTGGAGAGATGGTCTGCTATCACATTCTGGACTCCAGGCTTGTCCTTGATTTCCAAATCGAATTCCTGGAGGAGAAGGATCCAACGAATCAGTCTTGGCTTGGCATCCTTCTTCTGCTGTAGGTATCGGATAGTAGAGTGGTCTGTGAAAATTGTGACTTTCGATCCAAGCAAATAGGATCTGAACGTCTCGAGGGCGAAAACCACAACCAGTAATTCTTTCTCTGTCACTGTATAATTTCTTTGTGCTTCGTCTAATGTTCTGCTTGCATAGTGAATGGTGTATGGCGCTCTGTCTTTCCTTTGCCCAAGAACAGCCCCGACTGCAAAGTCTGACGCATCGGTCATTATTTCAAAAGGAAGAGTCCAGTCAGGCGGCTGTAAGATTGGAGCCTGAGTGATAAGCTCCTTCAACTGATTGAAGGCAAGGAGAACCTGCTGATCAACAATGAACTCAGTTTCCTTGCACAAAAGCTCTGTCAGAGGTCGGGCAATGCGGCTGAAATCCTTGATGAATCGCCTGTAGAATCCCACATGCCACAGGAATGACCTCACATTCTTCACGGTCTGAGGTGGCTGGAGATTTGAAATGGCATCCACCTTTGCCGGGTCGACTTCCATGCCACGTTTGGAAATGACGTGACCCAGCACAATACCTTATGTGACCATAAAGTGGCTCTTTTCCCATGAAAGTACTAGATTGACTTCTCGGCACTTCTGAAGCACTCTGTCTAGGTGCTCAAGACAAGAATCGAAACTATCACCACAGACAGAGAAATCGTCCATGAACACCTCGAGAAAACTGCCTACCATCTCGGCGAAGACTGCTAACATGCATCTTTGGAAGGTTGAAGGTGCATTGCACAAACCAAAGGGCATTCTTTTGAAGGCGTAGGTGCCGAACGGACAAGTGAAGGTAGTCTTCTCTTGATCCTCAGGGGCGATCGCCACTTGGTTGTACCTGGATTACCCATCCAGAAAGCAGAAGAACTCCTTGCCTGCTAATCTTTCCAGAACTTGATCAATGAATGGCAAGGGAAAGTGGTCCTTCTTGGTTGCTGCATTAAGACGGCGGTAGTCAACACACACCCGCCAGGAGGTTGATACCCGAGTAGAAATTTCCTCTCCTTTTTCATTTATGACCACAGTAAGCCCTGATTTCTTCAGAACTACATGCGGTGGGCTTACCCATTTTGAGTCGGAGATGGGATAGATAAAGCTTGCGTCACACCATTTCGTTATCTCCTTCATAACGGCATCCCGAAGGTTAGGGTTTAGCCTTCTTTGGAATTCGCGGGACGGCTTGACATCTTCTTTTAGATAGATGTGGTATGAACACAAGGCTTGATTTATCCCTCGGAGGTCTGATACGCTCCAACCAAGTGCATTGCGGTTCTTTTCTAGAACCTCGAGAAGACGAGATTCCTGATCCGAAGTCAGCCTGCTACTGATGATAACCGGATACATCTGTTCTTCACCCGCAAGGAAAGCATACTTTAGGCCTGCCGGAAGTGGCTTGAGTTATGGTTTTGACCTGTCCACTCTATCTGTCACTTCAGATACCATGCTGGTGGTGGGATGCACTTCTTTGAGATATTTACCATCCTCATCATCTTGTTGAGATCCCAGTGATGTGCCGAACGGTTCTGCGCTAAGCTGATCGTGTTTGGTCTGGAGTGACTGCTCAAGTAGATGCGCCTGCATCTGAGGATCTGTCTCCCAAGAATCGTCGGAGCATATGCTGACTGCGCTTTCCGAGTCCTCCTCAAGAGTGAGGATTTCTCGGGTCCATGGATCGTCCAATGACAAGCATGAATCTCTGATCTCTGTAATAAAATCACAGTCTGCTTCGGATGCTGCCTGGCTCTCATCAGTTGTGGCATTCGGCTCTCTGTTCATGTTTATTGTGATCTGCTGGGTGTTCGAGCTGAAAGTGATCTTGCCAGACCCGTAATCAACCACGGCACCTGAAGTACGAAGGAATGGTCTACCAAGGATGATAGGGGTTTGGAGTAGGGGTGCAGGCGAGTCCATATCAAGGACTACAAAGTCAGCTGGGAATTTCATTTCCTGCACTTTGACTACCACGTCTTCCAAAAGACCTCGGGGTCGCTTGACGGATCGGATAGCAAACTGAAGGATCATGCGTGTTTGCTTGAGCGATCCCAGCCCGAATTCTTGCATTATGGATGAGGGCAGCAGGTTGATGGAAGATCCACTGTCAAGGAGAGTACGCTCGAAGACCTGGTCAAAAATCTCACAATTGATCAGAGGCGCTCATGTATCTTGTTTCTTCTGGGGGAGATTGCTGATAGCTACTACCGTGGCCAAGGTGAGGACATGCCTCTCGACTTGCTAGCGTCTGTTTTCTTGCGCTGAGCGACGCCTGTTAGTACATGCCTCTTTCAGTCCCTTCTTCACAGCTGGCATGTATTCCACGGCCTTCAACAAGGGAATCTCAACAGTCAATTTATCTAAGATCTCCACAACACCTGGATCAGACAATGCCTTTTTTTCGTTTTGCAATTTTTTTGGATTTTTGTATTGCATGAGGAAAAGGAATATTTACATCGCTGGCAGGAAAATGAGAGTTCTTATTTACATCAAAATCATCGCCCGTCAAATGTTGTACATCCGGACTACAAAAAGGAGTACAAGCTGTATCTGGACATGCTGGTCCTGCAGGGCGATCAAAAAGTAAAGCGTCTGCTCCGTTGGTTGGCGAGGGATCGGCTGCTGTTGGCGGCTCCTCCAATGCTGGCGCGGCTTCGCTTCGGCTACAAGCTTCTTTTTGTTTTTTTTGCTTTTGCTGATTTTTTTATGTTTTCTGCTGAGGCTGCTGGTGACATGGCACGACGGCTGGACTGGCTTCTCCTCCTTCTTCCTCCTCACCCGCCCCTGGAGCTGGCACGACTGATGTGGAAGATGACGATCCACCTATTTCTTTATTCACCCCACTTGTGGTAGCAGGCGGAGGCAAGGCCCTACCGCTCCTGAGAGTAACAACATTAAAATAAACAGTAATATCATTACCAGACACGGACATGACATCACATTCTACCTGCTCTTTCTTTTTGAAATTATTGGGGTTGGCTTCGACCTGCGCCGGAATGGTAGTTCGGGTGGCGGTCAGGTCATCAAGCTGCTTTGTCATATCCGCTAGCCCTTTGACAAGCTGGGCCAGACAATCCATGGTGGGGTTTGCAGGGGGTGCTTCAGTAGGTTCAGCGTGCAGATCACTCTACTGTTGGTTGGATGGGTGTGGAGGTTGTTGCTGTTGGTGTTGCGGTGGTGCAGGAAGTTGAAGTTGTTGGTATGAGGGGGGAGGATACTGTTGGTATTGCTGAGAGGGGACAGCCACGTACTGGTGATACGGCTGTGGGTGGCAGTACTGCGGCTGCTGCTGGTATGGAAAATTCTGCCTCCATTGATGTGCAAACTGGGGAGGCTGCTGGTACTGTTGGTGAGGCTGCGAGGATTGTCCAAAACGACCACCCTGAGGTTGGTGGTATTGCCGATTGGCAAATTGCTGACCCTGGGGTTGTCCCTGAGGACGTGTCGGCTGTGCATCATTAGCGCATACCCCGTTCACTTCCTGAATCAGGGGTGGTGGTGGGAAGACTGGATCAGGTCCGGAGAGAAACTCTGGCTGGTACACGACCATCTTCTGCTACGGCGGGCCCTTATCGGGCGCCTGCACGTAGTACACGTGCTAGACTGCCGGTGGCTGCTGGCTCGGCTGAGGCTGATGCTACGGTTGCTGCTCGTCCTTCTTCTCAGCGGGAGCTTCTGGTGGTGTTGCCGACTGAACAGAGTTGATGGTGCCCACCAACAGTTCAAGATACTTATTGATCTGATCAAGTTTGTCCAAGTTCTGGGTCCTCTTCTTGATCACAGCGAGTTTCTCCAGATCTTGTGATCGCTTTTCGATGATATCAACTTTCGAGAGATGGCCCCCGATGATACTGAGGTTGGAGCTCTCATCTCTCTCTGCTTCCTTGGACGCTGCCATGTGCACTTGTTTTTGAAGGATCTGGGGTTGCTTCTGATACGCCTTGGATGAGGAGAGGGCGGCCTCTCCTTCGGCCATTTCTTCAAATATCTGCCAGACGACGTCCTCATCCTTGTTAAAATGGGAGCCCCCACATGCTGCGTCTACGAGCCTTTGGCTTTCAATGTTCAGTCCCCCAATGAAATGCTAGACCAAGTTGGTCTTCGGGATATCATGATGGGGACACTTCTCCTGCATGTCAGTGAATCTCTCCCACGCTTCATGTATCGACTCATGGGGTCCTTAGGAGAAATTACTGATACGGGCTCGCATCTGGTTGAGCCGACCTAGAGGGTAATATTTGTGCAAGAATGCAGACTTCAACTCCTCCCAGGTCGACACGACCTTCCCCTGATGGTTGACCCAATAAAGGGCCTTGTCCTGTAAGCTGAATGGGAATGCCATCATCTTGACAATGTCCAGAGGGACATTGGGATAGTGAGTAGTACGACAGATGCGGGAGAATTGCTGCAGGTGAATGTACGGCTCCTCGCTGGTGTTTCCATGAAATGCAGGGAGAAGGGCAATGAATTGGGGCTTCAGCTCAAAGTGAGCGTGTACCGGTGGAATGAGAATCCACTCGATCATCTGACTGTCTCCCGAATTATATGTTTCTTTAAGGGTAGGCTTTGGTGGTGGTAATTCAAGGTCATCATCAGGTCCACCACCTCCGCCTCTGCCTCCTCCTCCATAGTCTCGGTTCATCATATCATTCAACATGTCCTAGAAGGCTGTCTGTGTGAGGGCCAGTTCGGTCAGCTGCTGCTGGGTGGCCTAGATAGATGCCAGTAGTTGCACATTGACTTGGTTCTGATCTGGCAACTGTCCCTCTGGTTGGGATGGCTGCTGACCCTTGCCCTTTCCTCCTGGAGCCATGTCAGGGTCTGAGTCGGAGGAGATGAACTCTAGAGTAGTCTCCAGGGCTCGCACTGTCTTCTATCTGCACAATGAGATAGTCCTGATTAGACCGCATGCAATTAATGTTCTGCTGCCGTGATGAAGCTGGAATTCAGGTCAACCCCAGCATGTTGTGAATGGAAAAGGATGTAGACTGTAATCAACTTCCATTCACAACGGCGAAAGTGGGACAAAAGTAATCCCAGTTTACTAGGTGGCCAAGAGAAAGGTAGAAAACGAGGAGTCTGGAGATCAATCCGCAAAGTCCGGATTGGGTTCTCGGGAATCGCCTCAAACTTATTGGCGGAGTTGAGTCCATGGAATCTATGTGGGTGTCGGCATGGTCCCGACGGAAACCATCCATAGATCAACTTCGCGAAGTGCAAGAGAAGATTTGGAAGTTGGATGAAAGATACGATGGTCAACGAGGAATAAAAGGAGTGTAAAACAGTAGAGAGGCTCGGTTGAGCGGGGTGGTCAAAGGGCGAAACAACAGAATGTGCACAAGGGTGCGGGACTTGATCTTTGAACCTTAATCTAGATCCATACAAACACAATACAAAATCGGGTTCACCAACTCACGCCATGTGAATCCGTAAAAGCTCGGCTATTTATTATCTTTTCATTTTTAGAGTTGTGATTTTCAGGCATATCTTATAACAAGTCCTTAGTACGCTACCCTATAGGAGAGAGAGTACTGCCAGAAGAGTATCCCGTACTTGTCCTCCTCCTGTGTAACCTGTAGTCTGTACTTTTTGGAGTCCTTGTAACCCTTCCTGGATCCCTACTCAGCCAAAGAAAAGAGAGAGGAAGCCGATAGGCAAAACCAATACTTCGGTTCTCGCTCGCAACGGAATCACCCATGAGCGTGCAAGAACCTACTCGGACGCATGACAATGAGACAGACACCCCCGTGAAGGCGTGGCCTATGCTCAATACTTCGGACAGGGTCGATGCTCTACACAACAGAGAGTCATCATTGGTGACCAAGCCCTACTCGCCTACGTACGATAGAAGCGCCATTACTTCGGAAATCCAGGCAATACACAAGGCAGTTGCAGACTGGGTTTTTGGCTTTAATCCTTAGGGGGTCGCACTCGCTCAAGGGAGTAGGGTTTTGGTCCCCCTCCAAGGTACCTGAAAACAATGAGGGCTTTATGAACCCGATGCAATGATAGTCCATTACAAATTTTAATTAAGGTCAAAGTTTATTTAGCAGTCCCCTTGTTTTAATTTTTGGGTTTTCTCTTTTTTTGAGTCTGTTTCATACCAGCGCCTAACGTTTTTGTAGATTTTCATTTAAGTCCTAGGTGCTCAAAATCAGAGGGACACAGCGGAAAAGTCGTGCAAGTGGTTCCATGATGGAAATCTCACCATCAAACCGAATGATGCATGCTGAGTTAGAAGACTTACAGTGCATCCCAGCTCTCTCCATGTGGTATGCAAAATAGAATTTTTAAACCTATCTACATGTCGGTATGCAAGGCACAAAATCGCCCTAGACAGTAGCTGCTATTAGCGTGAAGAACCATAAGTCGCTCATTCATCTCTAGCCCAAAGGGTCCGGTCTTGGCTCACCCCTCCTCTTCTCAACACACTTGAGGGTAGGAGAAAGCGCTTTACAGGGCTCGCTGCGGCACAAGGGCTAAGAGATAAAGGAACGACTTGTTTAAATTTGACTAGATCCATACGAAGTAGACTATAGGAACATGCATTCTTATTAATGTGTGGACCTAGCTACCGAGTCAAGCAACCTACATCTAGGGGCTCCAAGCACACAAATCAAAGTAAAATAAAGGCGGAAAGCTCAAAACTTCGGAAAACAAAGAAAAGAAGGTGATGAAAACTCGAAAAGCCGCGATGAGGCCCCTAGGTGAACAATCACCCGGGCACTGGACCTCATTGTGAAGAGTAGAGTCCTGTTTAATTACATGCCAAAATTATCTCTCTCTCAGCATAAATTACAAAAATAATCCTAAGTGTTCTACACCTATCTAATCCACATCTATTTGCTTCCTCGATACTCTCTCCAGATGGTCATGAGAAGAGAAGACCATCCTCCTCCAAGCTCGCTGCCTTGGCCTCCTAAGAAGCCATCCTCGCGTGGCGGGCCCTCGCATCAAAGTCACAAAAAGATAGCATTAGAATAGCTCAATCAATCAAATATAATAGATAAAATAATCACAATAAATGAATCAATGAAGCATGGTGATTAATGACAATAGAAATAGCTGCTCATGAAATAAATAATAAATCAAAAATGTACACAAGAATGACAAAATAAATTAGGCTATGCTCATTGCTCCCTGGCAACGGCGCCATCTGATAACACGATAATGCACGAGGGTCACCATGAAGGATATAAATATGTTGTTGCTGAGGCGACCACTCGCAGAGGACCGATGTTAATCAGCAATTAACCCACAATAAAAGAATGAAGAAATTAATTCCAAAAATGTGAATTAATGTTTATTACTCTACCATAAAATGTATAGGGAACAAGCATGTAGAGGTCGAACCACAGAGAGCAATACAAAAATGCATAAGCCTACAATGTGCATCTATCACAGAGTCATCCATGTGTGAAGCCTATTTTTGTGGGTTTTTGAATTATATATATATAATAATATACTTAGGTAATATATATATATAATTTATAGAATATAAATATATAAATATATGTATACCCATAGAGGGTGAGTATATAGCTTATAATACATACATTATATATATATATATGTATAAGCAATAATAATTTTTTTTCTTTTTCTTTATTTTAGGATTTTATATAGTAATAAATATATATATATATATAGATGTATACATAGATATATTTATATATATATATATATATTATTTTTCTTAGAATAGGGGGATATATATAAAGGGGTGCTATAATATTTATAAAAATACTAAAAAATAGTCAAAATTCAGTGATAAAGTATTTTTGGTATTTTCTTAATTTTTTACTTTTTTGGCGATTTTTGGGTATTTTTCAAATTGTTTTTGGTATTTTTAAAAAATAAAATAGGAGAAAACATGGAAATAGGGACTAGCTATAAGAAAAATAGGAATTAAAGAGAATAACATAATTTTCACTTAAAGAGAATAACATATAGAAGAAATAGGGACTAAGTTTATATTTTTCTGATTTTTCTTTGATTTTCTACATTTTTTTGAAGTTTTTGGGTATTTTAGAGTTTTTAAGGTTTTTCTTTTGTGATTTTTAGGGATTTTTGGACTGACACTAAAATAGGTCAAAATACATACTAGGGAATTTTTTTAGAGTTTTTCGAGGTCTTTTAATATTTTTTTTGGAATTTTATAAGTTAGACAGTAATTAAAAGGCATGTTTTTTATTTTTAATAAATGTAAAAATGCAACAAAATGAAAAACTAAAAATATAGCGTGCAAGGGTACACTAACAGGAGCTCATATCCATTTTTGCAAGATTTTTTGAATTAATATAAGGCACAAAATAAATGGACAAAGCATCCAAAAAAATGGCCTGGCATAGGTATTTTTGCAATTAAAATATTTATCAGGGGCATTCATGCAAAAATTACAACATTAATAAACATTTACTTTTATTTTCGGGGCCATTTTACAAATACTAAAACCCGGCGGGGTTTAAATGCAAAAATCACGCGCCTCACGTGGGTGCTGCACGTGAGGCACGGAGGGACTAAAATGTAAATACATAAACTCCAGGGGTCCTTCTGCAAATTATACAATTTATTTACAACGTGACTTTTTATTTTTGGTATTAAACTATAAATACAAAAAGGCGGGGGGAGGTGTTTGAAGTTTACCCCCTAAGGCGCTTCATCCTGCGGCGCTGGGTGCGCCACTTATCCACGTGTCGCCCATCGGACGGCGGATACCGGTTCGTCGATGAAGGGTTCGGATTAGAAGCTCCTCGCGGATCTGACGGTTGGCGCGTGTCTTCATCGGATGGCTGTCTTTCAATCTGGGCCTCGCTTCCTGATCCGACGACGCTGGAGGTGTCTGGAAGAACAGGGAAGAAGCTCACCCCCGGCGAGCTTCGATCGAGCAGCTTGGGCTCCTCCGGGCACCTCCCTCGCATCTGAAGTGCTCTGGACGTAGCTGGGAGGCTTCCGCGTCGTCTGATGGTCCTCTCATGGCTCCTGGAGGTTCGAGTCGCTCGGAAGAGGTCGATGAAGCACATGACCTCCAGGAACCTCTTCCTGGTTCGATGCGAGCCCAGATGGGCTCCATTCCTCGTTGTACCTGCATCAGAAGAACCGGGGGAGCGAGGGCTACCTCCTCGACCCGGTGTTTTGAAGCTTCGCAGCAAAATGGAGTGAGGCGGAGGGGCTCCGGCGTACGGCGGAGGTGGAGCCCCGATTCACGAAGAACAGAGGTCCTCGGTTGGTCAAAGGCGATGGATAGATGGAGAATACGATGAGGAACGAGATGGGGTGCTCGTGGCGGTCGGACACGGTCGGGTTTACAGTGAAGAAGTCGCCGGAGCGGAGCTCCGGCGAACTTCGAATTTTTGATTTTAAGCTAGAGGGATTAGCTAAAGACTAATCTAACTACTGGAATTAAAAACTAACATCGAAACCTAACTAAAAAGCATAAATAAGGGCAGCTCTGATACCTAGGGGCCACCAGGGAGCAGGGCAGACGTCGGAGCTCCGCCGCGACAAAATCCTCCTTCCTCCGGCCGATTCGAAGCGCTGGAACACCCCCATGTCACGAGGAACCTTCAAGTGATGAAATCAAGGCTTTAGGTTGGATTAAAATTGGCCAAATTTGTGAAAGGGGGCGGAGCTTCTTATTTATAGACATTGGCATGTAGCCTTATTGACCGGCGATTATTGCATGATCCAATGAGTATCCAATCGATCCAAGTTATTGGCGGGCATCATGGACGATCAGAGATCAATTCTTGTGAAGGAAGCGAGCTCGAACGATGGACGGGATGGCCGTAAAAAATGGAAGAAATCTGTGGAGTTGACAGTTCAGAGGCGCCAGAGCTTGGATGGGACAGTTGACCAGGCGGTCAACAAAGGCCGGCGCCCCATTGGTCCACGTCAGCCGCTAAAAGACAAAACAGGAATTCTGATCCTAAATTAATTTATTCACCATAGTAAATGATTTTATTTGAATTTTCTTAAAACATTAAAAATGTGTATTTTTTCATGTAGTATTTATTTGTGATTTTTATTGAATTTTTCGAAGTGTTTTATTATAGTTTTAATTTAATAATGTGTATATGTATGTATTTACATGTATTTTTGTGTATTTTATTTTTAATTTGTTTATTTTCTTTCATTATTTTATTGGCTTATTTTATAAATTTATAATTTATTTTTGTGAGTATAAAGGTATTTTTATTTAATTTTTAGGAGTTTATTTACATTTTTAAATAAATAGGTATATGTATATGTAGGTATACTTATAGGTATTTTACCTATATATTATATACATTTTATTTATTTAATGAATTTTATTTGTTTTTATTTTGGATTTATATTTTTAATAAGTTATATATAATATATACATTATTATAAAAATATAAATGAATAAAGAATAAAAGAATAAAATCCCCTTTTATTTATGTACATTCTCAACATAGATATTTTACCTATGTATTACATAAACTTATTTTATTTTAGAAATTCTTTTTTAGTTTTCTTTTAATTTTAATATGTACATGTATTCTATACATTATTTGTAAAATTCTAAAAATATGAATTTATAGAAATAATAAATATTGAATAAAACGAATATTTTAATCAGTCCTATATACAAAGAGCGTCAAAAACCTAACTTCTGCATATGGACTCCAAAAATTATGAAACCAATTTTATTAAATAGTTCTTGGCAGGCTATATACAATTAAAGTTGAGTTTGGGTGATTTGGAGTTTTTATTTGCATGATATGGGTCTGTGAAGTTGAGATTCTTGCTTTTTATTCTGGGTATAAAATGTACATTGAGTATTATTTTTACACAAACTCAATTTTGTATTTTTATTTACATTATCCTCTACAACTTTCATGAACAAAGTTTCTTTATTTGATGAATAAATAATTATGTACAAAATAGGTGTCAAAAATGCATAAATAAATGCATGAATAAATGAGGTATTTATTGTACACTGGCCCTTATCTCCCCCTACTTTATTCCTTGTCGACCAATACCATACTGGCCTTGGTCTCGGGATTTGGGTCATAAAATATTTGCAATATTTTATTCCTTTTTCTTTTCTTCTCTTTATTATATAATTTTGGCATTAAACACATTATTTAATGTATAATTAATACAATGAATGAGGGATGCTATTATGTATATTTAGCTGCTATTTACATGCATTTGCTGGGGTTTTTGAGGCCAAAATGTTAGAATAAAGGTGATGAAATGGAGATTCATCAGTAGATAGAATCAAAAGAAATACCCAAAGGTCCTACATCCCCCCTATACTTAGGGTAAAGTGCACCCTAAGTATAGCATAATCAAAGATGACAAACGGGATGTGGGACTAAAGAATGTGATGATATGGACATTTGGATCTATACAAGTCGGGAGAACAACGATAATCAGGCGTGAGATGCAATAGATGTGAGTCAAGAGACCACATCTCATGCAAAATGAATAGGGGCAACATCAACGATCCGCGGCTCATGATCTAGAAATGGCTTGAGCCGCTGGCCGTTCACTCGAAAGGTACTCTCAGAAGACAACTCGGATATATCAATGCTATCGTTGTCGTGTACCTTTCTCACTAAGTAGGGTCCCTTCCATTTGCTCTGTAGCTTCCCTGGGAATAGACGAAGCCTCGCATCAAACAGCCATACTCTCTGTCCAGGCTCAAAATGCTTGTGGCTGATGTGAGAATCATGCCACTCCTTCACTCTCTCCTTGTAATGTAGGATGTTTGAGAAGGCGGTATCTCTAAGCTCCTCCAAGGCTGCTAACTCTGCCCTCCTCTGGTCTCCTACACTATCTGGACCTATAAGAATATCAGTGACTTCCCAAAGTGACCTGTGTCTCAGCTCAACAAGTAAACGACACGGCTTGCCATATACGAGGCGAAAGGGAGGTGTGCCCAATGGTGTCTTGAAAGACGTCCTATATGCCCACAAGACCGAGTCCAAAAGCTGTGACCAATCCTTTCGGTAAGGGCGGATGACTTTCTGCAAAATAGTCTTCATCTCCCTGTTCGACACCTCGGCTAGACCGTTCGTCTGTGGATGGTATGAAGTGGCAACTCGATGGTCTATGCCGAACTCGCTAGCAAGGGCCTTCACCTGGTCGTTGATGAAATGAGACCCCCCATCTGAAATCAATACTTGAGGTACCCCAAACCGTGTGATGATGTGCTTCCTCAAAAATCTGCAAACTGACCTGGCATCAGCGGTTCGGGCGGGGATAGCCTCATCCCAACGACTCACATAGTCCACGGCCAACAGAATGTACTCAAATCCCTGACTCTTAGGGAATGGACCCATGAAATCGATGCCCCATGCGTCAAAAACCTCACAAAAGTGAATGGGCTGCATCAGCATCATATCACACTGTCCACAGGTGCCCATCCTCTGACAGTCAGTACATCTCTTCACGAACTCATCAGAGTCCTTGAAGAGGGTAGGCCGCCACAAGCCGGATTGGAGCACTTTCTGTGCCTTTCTCCTCCCAGAATGATGTCCTCCTGCCTCAAGCTTGTGGCAGTAAGTGAGGACGCTATGGTGCTCCTCCTGAGGAATGCACCTACGCCAGACGCTATCCCCTCCTTTGTGGTAAAGGATGGGATCCTCCTAGTGGTAGGACTTGGCCTTCGCGAGGAAGGTCTCAAGCCTCTACCTGGGCCATCCTTGTGGGACTTTCTTAGCAACAAGAAAGTTCACAATGTCGGCATACGACGGGAGAGAGGCGATAGCAAGGATCGCCTCATCTGGGAAGGTCTCACAAATGGGATCAATATGCTCAGACTCCTCAGGATGCTCTAAACGGGAGAGATGATCCGCCACCACATTCTTGACTCCAGGCTTATCCTTAATCTCAATGTCAAACTCCTGGAGTAGAAGGATCCATCTAGTCAGTCTGGCCTTGGCATCCTTCTTTGCCATGAGGTATCGGATGGCGGTGTGATCAGTAAACAGGGTCACTCTAGATCTAATGATGTAAGATCTGAACTTATCTAGGGCGAATACTTCCACTAGCATCTCCTTCTTTGTGACTGTATAATTCCGCTGCGCGGAATCCAATGTGCGGCTAGCATAGTGGATAGCAAAGTGGAATCCATCCCTCCTCTGTCCCAACACAGCCCCCATGGCAAAATAGGAGGCATCCGTCATGATCTCGAATGAGAGAGACCAATCAGGCGACTGGAGAACAGGAGCCTCAATAACACACTGCTTGAGAGTCTCGAACGACGAAAGACACTTGTCATCGACAAGGAACTCGGTGTCTTTCGTCAGTAGGTCAGTCAACGGCCGGGCAATCCTGCTAAAATCATGAATGAATCCTCGGTAGAAACCGACGTGCCCCAGGAATGACCGTAACTGCCTCAGATTGGACGGCGGTGCGAGTTTTCTAATGACATCTACCTTGTCCGGATCAACCTCCATGCCTCTGTTGGAGATGATATGGCCAAGCACCATCCCTTGAGTCACCATGAAGTGACTCTTCTCCCAAGATAGCACCAAGTGAACCTCTATACATCGTTGGAGTACTCGGTCTAGGCAGTCAAGACAGGAGTCGAATCTGTCGCCGTAAACCGAGAAATCATCCATGAAGACCTCCAAACACTCCCCTACCATGTCCGAAAAGATCGACAGCATGCATCTCTGAAAGGTCGCAGGGGCATTGCATATCCCAAATGGCATGCGTCGGAAGGCGTATGTGCCGAAGGGACAGGTAAAGGTGGTCTTCTCCTGGTCCTCATGAGCGATGGCCACCTGGTTGTAGCCCGAGTACCCATCCAGAAAACAATAGTGGCTCTTCCCTGCCAGTCTCTCAATGATATGATCAATAAAGAGCAGGGGGAAATGATCCTTCTTGGTGGCCTGGTTGAGTCTCCTGTAGTCAACACAGACCCGCCAAGAAGTGGGTACTAGTGTAGCAATCTCCTCTCCCGACTCGCTAATCACTGTAGTGATGCCTGTCTTCTTGGGCACCACATACAAAGGGCTGTCCCACTTGGAGTCGGAGATGGGGTAGATAAAATCGGTGCTCCACCATTTCGAAATTTCCTTCATGACAACCTCTCTCATATTCGGGTTCAGCCGTCGCTGGAACTCACGCGACAGCTTCGCCTCATCCTCGAGATAGATATGGTGGGAGCACAGGGCCGGACTTATCCCCTGGAGATCTGCTACGCTCCATACGATTGCCTTGCAGTTCTTTTCAAGAACCCCCATCAAACGGGATTCTTGCTCTCCAGTCAGATCGGCGGAGATGATGACTGGGTACATCTCAGGCTCACCCGCAAGGAATCGATACTTCAGCGAAGTAGGGAGCGGCTTCAGCTCTGGACAGCTGGGTGCTGGTGGATCTGGCCTCTGGAAAGTCTGCGTGAATGCTGCCAAATCTGCATGGGAGAACTGAAACTCTCTCTCAATCTCAGAAACTAGAGAAGGCTGCCCTGATGGACTGTGTCTGCTCTGCTCGGCATCTGCCTCCTCCTCAGCTGTATGCTCAGTGGAAATCAGGTCTGGCATGTAGTCCTCACAATCTGCCTAATCAGACTCTGACTCCGAGGGATCTGCATCATCCCAGGTGGCATCAACACCACCATCATCACAAAAATCTGTGTCGCGGTCGAGAACCGGCTCTGCTGCCTCTGAAGTATCCTGGACCAGGAATGTGATCTCCAGGCTCTCCTCTGCTCTCGTCTCTGCATCAGCTGAATCTGAAAATGAGAGGATGGCATGTGCTGCTGGGTCTGCCCAAACTGCCTCATCGTCTGTGAACACAAAGTCACAGTCCTGGTGGATGTCTAGCCCGGCCTTTGCCAGCTGCTCTGTATCTGAAGTGGTCTCTGAGCATGATCTGTCTCTGGCTCTGTTGTCCTCGACCGTCTCTATTTGTACACTTTCACCCTCGACGTGAAAGTAAACCTTCCCGCTATCATGGTCACTCACCGCCTTGGCTGTGGCCAGGAACGGACGACCTAGAATGATGGGGGTATTGGTCACTGAATCAGGGATCTCCATGTCCAACACTACGAAGTCCACGGGGAATTGCATGCTCTGAATAGTGACGACAACGTCTCGCAACAACCCCTTCGGCCTCTTGACAGATCGATCAGCAAACTGAAGGACTGTCTTGCTCTGTCTAAGAGTGCCCAACTCGAAGCGGTCGAGAAGGGCTACCGGAAGGAGGTTGATCGACGATCCGCTATTTAATAGAGTACGGTCGAACCTCTGCTCTCTAATGTGACATCTGACATACGGGGCTCCTAAATCTGGCCTCTTGGCCGGCAGATGGTTCTGGATCGCGAAACACGTGGCTTTCGTCAGCACATGGATCTCTGAATGGTGGTTCCTCTTTTTCCTCTTGACTGTCGTCCTGTCTCTCAACGAACGCTGAAGAATGGGGATGTGCTGCAAAGCCTCCTGAAGAGTTAGTTGTATGTGAAATTGGTCTATCATCTGCTGGCTGAACTCTTCCTGATCTCTCTTTTTCGGATATTCTGTTTTCTTCCCCTTCCCCATCTGAAGGGCTCTAGGGGAGGGGATCAATGGGTCCTTCTCAGATGAAGGACTAGGAAAAGGTCTAGACGGCTCGACGGCCGGATCCGCACATACATCACGCACCACAGTGGGACCAGAAAAAACCAAACCTTTTCCTTTATTCACAACAGGGTTCCGAGATACATCAGAAATAGGAAAAACAATAGGTCTCTCTGAATGAACACGGGTGGCCTCAATACCACCATCGGCTGGATCAACTGGAAGACTCGCGGCCTCAGTACCGCGCTCTGGCTCGGCATAGTGAGTGGCCTAAGTACCACCTCCTCGAACTGGTGAAATGATGGCCTCAGCACCGCCTGTGGAATCAGCCTCCTTGGTGGCATCAGTACCATCGTCATCATCTCTAGCGGCCTCAGTACCGCTCTCCTCCTCCTCGTCGGGCGCTCTGTGTATGTCCTCATGATGTAGCTCAGACGAGGCACCGCCTGCTGGCATCCTACCGCTCCTAAGTGTGACAAAATCAATATCAAAAAGATATCCAGTCATATCACCAAATGCATCACTAGGAGTGGTATACTCAGTACAAGCTACCTGCTCAGATTTCCTCTTCAGGCTGTTTGGGTTCGGCTCGATCTGGGCAGGGATGGCGGCCTTCCCTCTCACAATGTCCCGCATCTCCTTGCGGAACTCGTCCATCTCTCGTCGAAAAGTAGCCTGCTGGTTCGTGAGGAGGCGGGCTATATCATCCAAGGCGGGGCTCTCATGGCAGCCTGACGGGTAGCCTCTCTGGTAGTGAGGCTGCTGGAACTGGTGCTGCTGCTGCTGAGAGGGGTATGGGTGATGATGTTGCTGCTGCTGGTGAGGCTGATCTCGCCTCCAAGACTGTCCCTGCTGATAGGGACGAGGACCATAGGACGACTGCTGCTGCTGCTGTGATGGGTACACTGGGGGCTGCTGCTGCTGTGGCTGGTGATCTCTCTGATGGCCGTACTGGCCTCCCTGACCTGACAGCTGCTGCTGGGGATGGGTACCTCCGGTCCCCCACCGGAATCCGGGATGGTCTCGTCGAAAACCGGGCTGAGGGCGGTCATACCAAATCCCGTTGACATCCATCAACGGCTCTGCATCGTACTGGGGTGGCGGGAGTACTGCCAGAGGCTGATCAGGCTAGTATACCACCATCTGCAAGTCTGGAGACGGTGGTGACTGGTTGGTGGGCTGCGGCTGCTGGTACGGCTCCGCATGTACAAGGTGAACCTGTCTAGGCTACTGGTGTGAGCTGGAGCGCTGGGACGAGCTGCTGCTGCAGCCGTGATCGCCTTGCGACTGAAGACAGGGCTGGGAAGCCGTCTGTGCCTCCTGAAGACACATGAGCTGGGTCTTCATGTCTCTCAGAGTATGTACCATCTGCTCCATCTGAGTGATGCCCTGGCACTGCTTCTTCTCTATCAACTCCATCCGGTCCAGCTTATCGCTGATGATCCCCATGTCCGCAGCGGATGACTCTGCCTATGCTGCTGCTACTATGGACGAACTGGAAGGACCGACGTCGACCCGTGCGATCCTCTGGTACTGCACGGGTTGTGGTTGCAGGGGTCTGCCCTGAGTGTACAACCAGGTCTGGGACATCACCATGTAGTTCTCGGCCATCTCCTCGTAGATGGCCCAGACCTGGTCGTGATCCTTGGTGAAGTAAGACCCGCCACAAGAAGCGTTCACCAAGCCCTGAAGCTCTGGTGTAAGCCCACTGAAAAAGCTCTGCACGAGGTTCGGCTTGGAAATGTCGTGGTGCGGGCATCTATCCGTCAGCTCCTTGAACCTCTCCCATGCCTCATTGAATTGCTCGTTGGGGAGCATGGAGAAGTTGCTGATCATGGCTCTCGCAGCATTGGTCCACCCGAGTGGATAGTACTTATGCAAGTACTCGGTGCGGAGCTGCTCCCAAGTGTAGACAAACTTCCCCTAATGCTTCAGCCAGGTGGCTGCTCTGTCTGCCAAAGAGAAGGGGAAGGCAATCATCCTGATGGTGTCCTGGTCCACCTGACGATCGTGGACAGTACTGCAGATCATAAGGAACTCCTGGAGGTGGAGATGAGGCTCCTCGGTGGCGAGCCTGTGGAAGCGGAGGAGGAGCTGCAAGGTGTTCGGGGGGAACTTGAAGTCCCCCACGATAGCTGGTAGCACAACCCAGTGATGCATCAGTGTCGATCCGGGGTTGTGCAACTCCCGCATCGGTCTCGGTGGGTCTCCTGCTCCTGCCGCGGCGGATGCCGCTACGGCGGCGACCGCTACGGTTGCTGCTGCTGCATCATCTGGGATCATCGGCCCGTCTCTAAGCTGCTCTCTCTCTCTGCTCTCATCTGCTCCATCTCTCTCCTCATATCTAGCATGAAAGCTCCCTGATCCCTCAACTGCTGTTGTACCGTCTCGAGGGAGGCGATCAGGGTGGAGTTGATCGCACCATGGTCCAGAACAAAGTGCTCGGGCTGTGGACCTCTAGAGCGATCATCAGAACTGCCGGCCATGGTATCTGCAAAATCAAATGATCCAAACTCAGGTGCTGATAAATCTGCTAATCTCTCCTCTGGCACTGGTCTCTCGGAACTGAAAGAAAGGGGGTCGAGGGGGAGCAGGGTAGAATCATACTCGGGTTCGGAGAGCGGGTCTCGGCTCTCGCGAACCAACCTAGATGAACGGGTAGACGCGCCCATCATCTTGATGTGGCGAGTAAGGCAGATGAGATCTGGCGAAACTATGATCACAAGCAAACCCCAAGTTCACCAACGCAATGCGAGCTGATGACCGTAAAGGCTCGGTCAAATTATCTTGTCAAATTTTATTTTGGTGAACAATCAAAATATCAGAGCGATTATGTGACCTGCTGGGATACCCGATACCTTCCCAACTGACTGTCCCGCACAGAAGAGTCGGTAATCAGTCGAGAATGGTACCGGAGGGCTCTACCTAGTGTTCGGATCACTCTCTCGCACAATCAAACCAAGCAATGAGGAGGTTGCTCTCCCCAAGATAAATTTTTAGATCAAGTGTCTTTTAGTGATCAATAGTTTTAGCAATCCCAATTTTATGGTTTTTCTTTTTCGATCTTTTCCAATAAAAACAAAGAGGCCTAACGAATTTTTCGGTTCTCGTGGTTATTAAGTCAAAAACAGGGGGAGAAGACGAAAAAGCCGATGCGCGATGAAATCAATGATGCATGCAAAGTAAGAAAGGCGTACCTGACTCCAGCACTCTACATGCAATATGATCCGTGCATAATGTAAAGAGAGAAAAGTAAACTACCTATATGGTGTAGTGGGAAAAGCCGAGTCCTAAGCAGGCAACTTCTACATGACAGAACCGTCTAGCTGGTCACCAGCCTTCGATCCAGAGAGTCCGGTCTCGGTCTACCCCTCCTCCTCCCGACAAATCGGGTTCAGGAGCAGCGCTTGGTAGGGCAGGCTGTGGCACGTAGGCTCGAAGGAAAATGAATCAGCTATTTTTATTAATGTTTTATTAGTAGGTCCAATTAACGATCTATAGGAACAAGCAATCTATTAGGTGTGTGGATCCTACTAATTACGGCACAGTCAACAGAAAGTCCTACTGCTAGGGGCTCGAGAAAAACCACGTAAAATCGTAAAAGGCAGCGAAAAACCAAAAACCGCGAAAAGCCGCGAAAAATCTAAACTAGCTACTGGGTCCCCCAAGCACACGGGTGCTCGGCGAAACAGACCCGAGAAAGAGTCCAAGTCCTGTTGAGTGTCCCTGTATTATTACAATAGTTCAAATGACAAAAATAAAATCTAATCTACTCCTCGCTCACTCAGCTACTCTCTCACGCTCTCCTGCGGCTCCGTGCCGAAGGGAGCCGCCTCCGAATCCCGCGGTTGCGCCAGCTTCTCGAGAGTCGTCGCCTCGGTCCTCGGACCCTCGCAAGAAAGAGTCAAAGTGTCACATACCAAGAATAATAATCAAATAAAAGTAGGAAAAATAAATGAAATGGAATAGGGGTATATGTGCAGAAATGGCAAGTGAAATAAACAAGCAAAAATAAAATAAAATAAAATAAAAAGAAAATAAATCAAAAATAAATGAAAAATAAAAAGCCAGAAAAAGCTGCAGACTCAGAAAGAGCCGCGAAAGGCCGCGAAAAAGAAAATAAAAAGAAAATGAAAAATAAAGAAAATGACTACTAAGTCGTGCTCCCCGGCAACGGCGCCATTTTGATGACACATAAAACCCAACGAGCGAGGTAAATCAGGTGTATCTCATGCGGTCGTTGCGACCTCAATCACTCGAGTGGTCAATTGAGAAAAATAGACCACCAAATCGGATAAAAATCAAAGAAACTTAAGTAGCGGTCTCGCTATTATATTAACCTGGTATAGCGATCAGGGTCGAACACAAGGAGCACGTAATGGCCTTGCGGCCTTCGAAGTAGTCTAAAAAGAAATAAAATAAAAGAAACGTATTTTTTATGGATTTTAAAATTTTATATATATATTTTTTGGATTTTTAATTAAAAAAGAAAATAAGAAAAGCAAATAAATGGCAACTTTAAACAATTATTTAAGCATTCAAAAATCACTCAAAAAATCAAATAAAAATATTTTTATGTTTTTTATATTTTTTTACTATTTTTGGTTAATTTTTGGTAATTTTCTGATTTTTATTGAATTTTCTAAAAATCATACAAGACAGAAATACGAAGGTGTTGTCCAGTCAGACTTGGAGGGCTAATATAAAATAGAAAAAGGCCCTATCAAGGTCTGAAGGTAATTTTCCTAGAAACTATAAGCTATAAGGAAAATTTAGGCACTGGAATAATTATTTTTGGATTTTTCAATTAATTATTAGAATTTTTATAGAGTTTTTAGTGTTTTGTAATTTTTAAGGTTTTTTAATATCTAAAAATGGCCAAAATCGGTCAGAAAATCAAACAAGGTAAAAAAACTGTCTAATTTTTTTTAATTTTTAGAGGTGTTTTAATATTTTTTTTGTGAATTTTTAAGTTAGACAATAAAGAAAAAGCTTGTTTTTGAATTTTTAAAAATAGTAAATAAAATAAAAAATGTCTTCAAAAATAGGAGAAAATTTTACACTATGGAAGGAGCCATGTATCCAATTTACATCACATTTGGAGTTGGTTTGATATTTTATTAAAAATCAAAACTAAGGTCTAGTGCACAGGGACCTGTACGCAAATAGTAGAAGTTCCAGGGGGTCTGGTGCAAATATTCCAAGAAAACACGCGTGAGGCGCGTGACTTGGGCACTCAGGGACCTAATTGCAAAGAAACTAAGGTTCCTAGACTATTTAATAACAGATATTAAAAGTCCGAGGGCCTTAGTGTAAATACCCAAAATATAACGCACATGCACAAATTCAACACTCACAGGGGTATTTATGAAAATATCAAAAAGTTACTTTCATTCATTAACGCCCTAGAACTATGAGGCTAAACATGCAAATAACCCAGATAAGCATGTGTCGATGCACGTGTTCCACTACACACAGGGGCATACATGTAAATACATAAAACGACAAGGTCCACAGTGCAAATTACCAATCTAAAATAAACTATCTAAAATATTTACAGGACTACAGCATAACTACTAAGAAACTAAGGGCCTAAGGTGATATTTACCCTTTATTAAGTCGACCGTCGGATGCGAGCCACGTGGAGATCTGACGGCTGCTGGCTGCGTGGCCAACCCTCGGCGAGTCGACGGTCACGATCGCTCCTCCAAAGATCGAGCGGTGATGGCGGCTCCTGGCGTGGACGTCTCAGATCTAATCTGGAGCTGAAGGGGGGATCGGACGGCTGCAGAGGATGGAGGACGAACTGGTGGCCGGCGAACTTCGCCTGGCTCGTGCTGGCACTAGAGTCCTCCTTGATGGTCGTGGATGATCGGAGAAGAAGCGTGGAGGCCTTCCGCGTCTACTGGTATCCTCCGATGGCTCGACGGAGTTCCTGGGAACTCAGGCGAGGTCGGCGGAGCTCGAGCTGCTGCTCCAGATGGTCGAGAGCCTCAGATGGCACGGATGTACCTGCAAAGCACGTCAGCAGACTCGCGGGTCGAGGGCAAAGTGCCTCGACCCTGTGAGTGGGGGTGAAGGTGGTCGGTGCGGTGGTGTGAAGGGGCTCCGGCGAGGTGACGGCGGAGGAGCCCCAATCCCAGCTCCTGTGCGAGCTGGGTTGGATGAAGGGCGGAGAAGATGTGCAGGGAGAAGGCGATCGTGATGGGTTGCTCCGATGATCGAGTAGGCGACTAGGATGGACGGAATCAAAGCAGAACGGCAAAGGGGCGAATTAGGCGAAATGCGAAATTAGAGAAAAAGGGAATGAATGGGCACTACCTACTGGGCGCAGTCGACTGTGGAGGAGCTGGCGATGCTCCTGGTCCTTGCCTCGAGGACTGTCGGTGTCCGAGGCTCTGGCGCTACCCCCAGGCGGCGCACGGCGGAGCAAGCTCGCCGGATCAGTGGTCTTCACACTCCTCCTCGCTGCAACAACACCCGGAGTGAGCTGTCACTCTCGCAAAGGCACTGGAGGTCACTGGGTGGAAGGCGAATGAGCCAAATATCCTAGAAATGGAGGCGGAGCTCGGAATTTATACAGCTAGGGGTCCGGCTAAAATCGATTGGGTAGGGTAGCTCAGAGCGCGGACCCCGAGGCGGGCATGCCGGCGAGGGTGTCGGATCTGGCAGGAACGAATTGGACCTTGGGTTTGGGTGTGAGGTGATTGGGTCGTGACGCTAAAATGTTGAGAAATCGGGTCGGGCGTCACGGACCCGTGGGAAGTGGTCCAAGGGGGGGACTTGACCGGGGGGTCAACGTCCCCCGTGGACCAATGAGGATTAGCCACCTGGAAATGATTTGGAAAATCGTTTTAAAATAGGAGATGGCGGAATTATTAAAAACTCAAAATATGAAAAATGTTTATTTTATTTTTTTTCTATTTTTTGGTGATTTTTAATTAATTTTTCAAAATAAAAATAAGGTATTTACACTTTAGAGCTATATATAGGTATATATACAATGTAGATTTTTAATTTTTGAATTTTAATTAGTTATTTTTATACATTTTTATTCCCCTTTTATATTTTATTTATTTATAGCATGAAAATAGGAATAAAAGGGTATTTTTATTTTATTTTTATTATTTATATACAAGGGTGAAATAAATAGATATATACATCTATATGGTATATTTACAAGGTTCTTTTTGGTTTTTAATTTTATTCTTTTTATTTTGTTTTTGTTTTAATGGTTTTTATTTTATTTATTTACATCATAAAAGATAGAATATATACAAATTTTATGGAAATTAATTTATTTAGTTATAAGGTGAAATAAATATAGATAAATGGACTATGTACATGATGAATATGCACAAGTGAAGGGGTTTTTATTTTCTTTTTAATTTTTCAATTTTTATTTGGATTTTATATTTACAAATAAATACAAATATGTACAAGCCACTTTTATTTTATTTTCAGAGGAAAATATATTAATTGTATTTACAGGGATATTTACACACATGAGCCCTTATCTCTCTCTACTTTGGCTTTTATGCGGTCAGGCCCATGCTGAGCCCTCCTTTGGGATTAAGTTGCTCAATATTTATTCTAAATATTTCCCTCCTTTTCTTTTTAATCTTTATTCTTTTATTTTTGCACAAAAACATTCTAATTATTACTTTTTACACCATGCATGCTTTTGCTAATTATTTGTATTTACAAGTATCTACATGCATTTGCAAAGGTTTTTGTAGCTAAAATATAAGAATAAAGAGTGATGAATGAGTATTCATCACCCCCCTATACTTACGATAAAGAACATCCTAAGTATAGCATACACACACACACAGAGAAGGAGTGAATGATAAAACGGAAGAAGAAAGAATGAAACGAAAGGATACACAAGAGGAGTGGATGTACAAAGGTCAAGAAGGTCGAAAGCGAACCTTCTTGTGAGATCGTTGAGGAATGTATATAACAAGGTGTAGGTTGATATTGGGGGAATCATTAGACATAAACTGATAAGGAATGACCATGAATGTCCTCAACAGTCTCAGCGTATGTAGGCATGGATCGATCAGTGGAAGTAGTGTGGTCAAGTCCTGCCTGGGATGTCTCGCAAATATCAAAGTAGAAAGGCTCGAAATCATTATCAGAGAAAGTAAGATCAATTCCAGCTCGGTGAGCCTCTACTAGATCACCATCTTCATCAAAAGGCCCAAATTCCTTTAAAAATGCAATCAAATCAAACTTGGCCTTATTGGTCTCATCTAAATCATGGTGAATAGGAACATACTCATTAGTGAAAGTAGTCAAATCATGTCCGTCCTGTCTAGTCTTAGTCTGCCTTCCGCTCTAGGGTGTCTATTGTGTAAATCCCGTAGATATCATCAATGCATCTCCACATACCAGACGGGGGAACCCCAAGGTCTATGCTTTCCAATTCTTCATCCTTGAAGTGGAATTCTTGGGTCTCAGTATCATCCAACATACAACAAGAATCTCAAATAGTATCATCAAGGTCAAAGTCCTTGGGTTTGGCTAACACAATCACGCTCTCATGGGATGCAGGTGTTTGGTCAGTAATGGGTGTAGTGATCAACACATCGCTTCCTACATCAGAACGGAAGCGAATCTCTCCTGATCAATAATCAATAACGGCTCTCACAGAGGCGAGAAAAGGTCATCCCAGGATGATTGGAGGGAATTCCATGGGGGCAAAGGTCTCCATTGGAAATACGACAAAATTAGAAGTGAAGTTCATGACATGAATAAGAATGAGAACGTTTTCTAGAATACCCTTCAGCTTCTTGATAGATCCATTAGAAAATTAAACTATCATCTTGGTTTTCTTGAGAGGCCAAAGATGAAGAGATTGTACCATAGAGAAGGGTATTATATTGATTGATGAACCGCCGTCAATGATAGTGTTATCACAAGAATAGTCAAATGTGGAGCAACTCACAAGAGGTGTGACAGTGTTCCCTTTCTTAAAATGTGGACGGTGGGAGATGGCGTAGGTAGTGGCCAGGGTCAAGATGTGATGCTCAGATCTGCTCCTCCGCTTTTTCTTCTTGTGTTGAGGGGTAGATAAATGTGTCATGGCATGGTGAAGTGGCACTTTAATGATCTCATGAAGGGTGGCCACCACTATAGGTTCAGTCAACATTTTTTTGAATTTCTGGACCTCCTCCAAACAAGGGAGGAGATCAGAATCAACAAATACAAGAGGATTGCCAAGAGCAGTTTGTATAGTGGCATCCTTATGGTCAAAGTTGGGACATGTGGTGAATGATTATGTGGGAAAATGGTTTGGCATGTATGCCCTCTCCTCACAAAATGATTCAATAATGTGTCCCCCGAAATATTTTTGGATTTTTAATATTTTCTCATTTTTTGTATTTTGGGCAATTGCAAGTTCTCATGATTAGCCTCAAGTGAATCCATATCCTCAAATAGTGGAGCAGCATTCTGGCTCTTATTTATGTTAAATAGATTGCTAATACTTGAATTCATAAGCTCCATCATCTGGTTCAAGGTCTCAAGTGTGGAAATCATGAAAGGTGACTCCAAAATCCTAGGATCGGGTGAGTGGAATGAGGGAGGGTGAGAATCAAAGTCCGACTTCTGAAATAATAAGTTAGGCAGATATGCACAAAAATCATGAGGAAAGTCCTCCTGGGAAAAGGAAGGTGGATCGGCTAAAGGGTACGAAGGATCTATGAAGATCTGATTAAGATAACTCCAGTTGGCCATCTCCAAAACAAGAGAAAATGATCGTGAGAGCACGAGGGTCAAGTCAAAAGATGTAAAGAAAAAGGCGCAAATGCGTAGAAGGATCTAATATGCACACAAGCAATCAAACACAAAACAAACCTCTAGTTCATCAACTCAACGCAATGTGAATACCATGAAGGTTCGGTCAATTATATTGTCAATTTTTAGAGATTGATGAGAATACAATCTATCAGAGCAATTAGAGCGAGCTGTTAGGAACCCAATGCTCCGAGGAGACTGTCCCAATCTCACAATTAGTTTTTCCCAGCAAGTATGGGTGCAGACCGTTTACCGACTACCCGATCTGCCCACTCTGCTATGGGAATCCCGGACTGATTATCGGGTACTCGGTGAAGTCCTCACTTGAGAACAACTAATCATAAGACAGTAGTCTGAAGAGAGTTTGTGCATGGTTCTTCCTAGTATACATCGAAGTCGCTCTCTTGCTGCAGATAAATTAAACAAGGTGGGGGTTACTCTCCCCAAAACAATGATTTTCCCTTACGTTTATTTTAGGGTCGAGTTTTCTTTAGTAGTCCTGAATTTTAGGCAGTTGTCGTTTGGTTTAAATATTTTCAATGAATTGCCTACCGAGTGTCCAGTTTCCTTTTTAACTTATGTAAGTGAAAATAAGGGAGGAGATCGGAAATGCTAATGCACGATTAAACACAATGATGCATGCAGAGGTTAGTGATGCATACCTTATTGCCAACATTCTACATGCAGGGTGATCCACGCAGAATTTAAATACATAAAAATAAACTAACCTATATACAAATGCAAGTGAACCATCCTAACAATAGCTTCTATTAACGGGCATGAATGGGTTAAATTTGACTAAGTCCAATTACCATCTATACTGTAGGTACAGAAATTCTTGTTTAGGGTGTTTGGACCTAATTAATTACCTGTCTCAAGCAAATTAATTAAAGCAATCAATAGGTAGCTCACGAAATCCGCGGAAAACAGAGAAAAATAATGCGTTGAAAACAAAATTGGTGAGGCCCTCCAAGTGCACCAGCACTTGGCAAAACAGACCCCACAACAAATGAATGCCCGTTTACAAGAGGTAAAATGCTAGAAATAAATAAATAATAATAATAAAAGTCTATTTTTTGGTCTCCTTCAGTTCTTCTTCTCCTCCTCTCATGCTATCCTGCGACTTGGTGAAGAACCAAGCTGCCTCCGCTTCCCTTGGGTGCTTCAGCTCTCCTAGGATTGCCTCCTTCGCTCCGTGAGCCCTCGCACGAAAAAGAAAGAAGAGAATATGTAAGAAACACAATTATCAAATATGAGCAAGAAAAATGAAATAAAGTAGTGAATGTGAACAATGGAATGAATGTGGAACAAATAAAAACAAATATGTACAACAAAGAATAGCATGTCAAAAGAGAAACCTAACAACCCTCACCGGCCTCCCCAGTAACGAGGCCATTTTGTTCAGTATGATTTTTTAGGTTTTAAATTATTGATGAAAATAAATGCACAGTGATCGTTGCAACCCAAATATCCCGACTCAAACGAACAAATTTTTTCTTATCAAGCTATTAAATTAAAAGAATAATGAAGCGAGATAAATATTTTGCTACTTATTTACATGTATATCAAAAGGATCGAACTCAGTGAGGCTACAATTCCCGAGGGTTATTCAATTAATAGAAAAATATTTATTAAAAGAGAAAGGGAATCTCAAATACAAACTATCTTGGTTTTTGTGAATTTTTCACCTTTTTAATTTTTTCTACTTTTTTATTTTCTAGTTTTCAAAATTTTATTTATTTTAATTTTGCAATTTTTTTATATTTTTAAAATATGATTCTAAAAACAAATTCATGCACAAAAGAAAGGTAAATTTAAATTTGATTTTTCAAATATAACAATAATGTTAAAAATTTATACGAAGAAAATCTTTAAAATTTTCGAATTTTTATTTTCTACTTTTTGGAATTTTTTAAGTAATTTTTGAATTTTTTTGATTTTTTAAATTTCAAACAGAGAAAATAACCATGTTTTTGATTTTTTAATAGTATCAAATGATGATAAAACGCAATGAAAAATTTATGCTAGAAAGATACACAGATCAGGAATTTATACATTTTTATAGAATTTTCAGAGTAATTAAAACATTTATTTCGATGAAATGATCATGCAAATTTAAAGTCTAGAAACATAGGGACTGAAATGCAATTCTTCAATAGTTGTTCATCTAAACATAACAAAAATAAAGTTGGAGAAAAGTGGCAATTTACCCAGGAAATGCGTGTGACACGTGATAGGGCTCTAGCATGGACCTTTCTGTTAATATGAAAACCTTCGAGGGGGAAATTGCAGTTTGCCAATTTTTTAATGTCCCTAGGTTCTCTTCTATTTCTTTGTTCATTCTCAACCAAAGGAGAGTTGACGTTCTCCTTCATTCCTTCTATTCAAGGGCGACGAGGGGGAGCGCAGATGGTCCAGGAGCGGTTGGCGGAGATCTGGAAAGGGTACGCGGTGCACGACGGCGGTGATGGAGCTTTACGAGCGGGGCGGCTAGTGTTGGGTGCCTCACGTGGTGCTGCGTCAGTGCAGGTGGATGGTGGCAGCCTGTGCAAAGGGGATGGCAGTCGCGGCTTGCAATCGCTTACTACGGTGGTTGTGTCGTAGGGCGTGCGTGGTAGCGCATGGCGTTGGCCGAATGGCGGCGGGTACGCGCTTAGGAGTCACGTGGAAGAGGACAGCTGTCAATGGATCTCATGCTGCCAGTTGGAGGACAGCGGTGTGCGTGGTGGCGTGACGGCTGTCTGCCATGCTGGGCTTTCTGACGGAAGGTCGCAGTCGGTGGAGTAGTGGCTCCTGAGGCGGGTGTAAGGGAGGCAGCGACAGGTGGCGGGCACCGCCTATGACTTCCTTTTTGTTTTTTAATAATTATTTATATTTTTTATTGTAAACAGAAATTGCTATGAACTTTTTTTATTTAATTTTTTTGTAATAACATAAACAGTAAAAAAGTTTTTTATTTTTGTTATTTTTATTTATCCTACAAAAAAATGTTACTGAAAAAATATATAATATTTTTATTTTCATATTTTTTTTGAAATAGAAGAGGACACAAGCACGATGCATCATCTCTTCTTATTTAAATAAATAATAAAAAAATTGAAAAAGATGTGAATGGGGATCCAAAGAAATGGAAGAATCGAATCCGAGTCTTCGGCCACCGTACGTGGCCAGAGTTGAGAGATCGTGGGGGATAGAATGTAAACGTAGAGGGATCAAGAAAACGAGATGAAAAATCGAAATTGAAGATGGATCAAATCGTGATGGGAATTCTAATATCTATAAAGAATGACAACAAATAAAAAAAAGCGACAAATAAAACTAAGATTAACCTAGATTATAAAAAATAGAAATAATGGATCTCACCTTAGGAGCGGAAAAAATTGTGATCGCCTCGACGAATGCCGACTCGTTGTCTTCGGACGGCTCGGAGGCTTGGCACCCTTCTACGACAAGATAGCTCTCGGAGAATAGGCTCCTCTCACTAAAGATTGATCAAGTGAGAATGAGGGAGGAGGAGCCAATTAAATAGAGGATTAATTGATTTTGAAACTTGAATTCGAATTTAAAAAATGAATGGAGATAAAGAGATAAGAAAGAATTCTAAAAATGAGATAAAGAAAACAAAAAATGTACTAAAATTATTTACAATAATTAATTTTTTTGTATGTCGTTACTTTATTAAATTGAATAATAAATGTTAATTTTTTATTTTTTATGGGAGTTATTTAAGGGAATTGATTATATACATAAACTATATACATAGTTAAATAAGGAAACTAAATTTTTTGTTTTAATTTTTTATTATTTTTTTTCATTTTATATAATTATTAAAAATATTTACAAATATTTACAATATCTACAAATAAATGGTAAAATTGCACAAACCACTCCAGAATCGACTTTTCAACCGTAACTCAAAAAATTATGAAATCATAGTCATTTTAAAGATAATTTAATTTAGAATACAATGGAAGTGAGTTTGGTTCAATTTGAAATTATATGGAGTCGGAATTGGTCTTTCAATTATCATTTAATGGCTTTTTCCGGATGTGGTAACTTTTATTCTGTACATGATTTTATTTTCCAAACATTTTTATTATTTATAAAACTTTTTTATTTATAACTTTTGTTTTGAAAATTATTTATTTTGAGGTAAATGTATGTACAAATAAAATAGTGTAAGTATGCAAATATTCACAACACATTTTTTTGTATTTTCTGATTAAAGACCGTATTTCCCCATGCTTTATTCATGGTCGATCAGGTCAAATCTTGACCTTCTCTCGGATTCGGGTCAACCTATATCTCTTACATATATACAGTCTTATCTTTTTTTTTTCTTTTTTTCCTTTTTCCTTTCTTTATTAATTTTCTTAGGTTAAAATGGTAATAAGTGTACAATATTTACACACAGATGCAAGTTAGTAAGAATATGGAGTTAGTATTATATACAGATGTTTTATAAGGGATTTTAAGCTAAAATAAATGAATAGAGATAATGAAATGCAGATTCATCAATCCACCTAGGATCGTCTAATCAAGCCATGTTTTTCGCGAGGAGCAGGACACGTTAGATTAGCCCGCACCCTGTATACTACTCGTGCTACAACCTAGATAGTTAGCTATTATTCAGGACCATCACTTTTCATGACTTTTGACTTCATTTTGTCACTACAGTCTCACTACTTTCATTGACGCATCTCTCATCATTCCCGTGTATATTCTATTCTAAATTATCGCCTACGTTCTCCCTATACCCTGAACTCACTGCTACACTTAATAATGAGTTAGTGTTATGTACTGCCACTAATACTGAAAGATGGAAGGCACACCACTGCCTTTTCTCAATATATTAGAGAGAACCCAACTTTTCCATCTTGTGATTGTGAACTTGCTACCTTAGCTAAGGACTGGAATCTCAGTATGTGAACGACTTCCTTATGCCATGGTATTCCATGATCCAAGGCTCTATAGCTCAAATCCATCCTTGATTTGGGAGAGAATGATTAGAAAGGGTTTTCTGCTTCCATTCTAGACTGAGATTCTGAACCGTTGGATCTCCTCTTGAGATCTAATCCCAAACTTCCAGACCCGAACCATCGCCTGCAACCTCATGGTGCCACGTGTTTAAGTCATCCACAAGGTGTCACACGATGAAGCACTTTAGGGGGTAAATTTCATGTCCTCCCCTGCAATTTTGGCACCCTTTTGTATAGTCCTGTAAATAATTTAAAAAGTTCAATATTTTTTGAAATATTGCATAGAGGCCCCTATTCTTATTTTTATTATATATGGGTCCAGTCCAGCGAAGCTCGCGTGTCGTCCCACGGGAGCTGGGAAAACTGCATGTATGTCTTGGTGTTTTTGTGAATTGAAAAATAGTCAAAACATTCAATTTGAGTTGTATATTTTTGGAAAATTGGCACATTAGTCCTGAAATTTATTTTTAATTACAAATATGCCCTCGCTCGTAAATATTTTTTTGTACTTCTATTTCATTTATTAAAAATAGATCTGTGCTACCAAAATTATACAATAATAAGGTAAAATGCCTGCGAGCATGTACATCCATGCTATATTTTTATTTTAGCATATTTTACATATTTATTAAAAATCAAATTATTACATTTTTGTCCTTGTTTGCAATAAAAATTACCAATAATCTATAAACCATTTTGAACATTTCCTAAAATTTTTTTTATTATTGTATTTGCTAAATCTAAACCAAAAACCCCCTAAAAATAGAAAAAGTAAAAGGCAAAAAATTAAAAGCTCCAAAATACAGTAAAAAATAGGAAAATCCCTCAAAATCCCATAAATATATACTTTTGTTTCTGAAAAATTTGGTTTGGAGAATTTTGGACTTTATTCTCTATTTTTAATCTTCAAATAAATTCTGCTATTTGTTTAATCCTAGTGTTGGATATTTTTTACTTTAAAATACATAAAATGTAGGAAAAATCCCCCCAAAACACAAAATAGTAGAAAATTATATAAAACCCAAAAAAATTATTTCCTATATTTTGATTATTTTTAGTACTATTGATAATTCTATTGTCCTATATTGTATATATAGCGTTATATATTTATATTATTTAATAAAAAAGAAAATAAAAATTAGAAAATATGAAAAGAAAAAAATAAAATAAAAAATATATATTAAAATAGAAAGCTCCAAAAAATATAAAATTAAAACCTACACTAAAAGAGAATAAATGGACAAGAGGAAAGGACAAATTCTGCATTTACTTGTATAATCTACTATTTGCTCTTTACGTTCGACCTCTACAGATTCTTACTCATTATACACATTTGTAGAGTTATAACAAATTTTAACTCCACATTTTTGCTTTTCATTGGTATATACATTTGTGGGTTAATTATTGATCGACTATAGAGTTCCTAAACGGTTGCCTCATCAATATTTTTGCCTTCACTTCTCAGTGAGGATAATTATTAGACCCTCGCCAGATCTCAGCTATCAAATGGCACCATTGTCAGGGAGCAACACCGCATAGTATTTCTTTGTTTCTTCTCTCTTGTCTAGATTTTTCAATTATTTATGCTTCATCTTATTTAATATTATTTGTTAACTGTCCGACCTGTCTCCTTGTTTGAATTTGTTGTGAGGGACCACTACGTGGGGGAGGAATTCTTAGGAGGATCTGTGCACCCAAGAAAGGCAGAGCCAGCTTTCTGACTTAGTGGCAGGGGAGTGCATCAAATGAAGACTTGGAGGAATTTGGAAGATAGTCTCTTTATATTTATATTTTTATTTTTAATTTTACTTCTTATTTTATCTAGTAATTTAAAATGGGAGAGAGACATATTATTATAATAATTTGGACTCTCCCAGACATTGCTACTTCACGAGGTCCATTAGACGAGTGATTATTCACTTAGGGTCCTTGTCAGTTTTTATCGTGTTTCCATCGCTTTCTTTTTCTTTGTTTTCCGACTTTACTTTTATTGGATTTTTTTGAGCCCTAGTTCTAGGAATTGATTGCTTGATAGATTAAGGTCTAAATCCCTAATTATATTTGTCTGTACCTATAGATTTGTGCTTGGACTTAATCAAATCTAATTGTTGACTATTTATACTTGAGACCACGCACCGAGAGAAGCTCTATACAATGCTTGCAGGATTTTGTGCGGCAGACACCGATGAGCTCCAGAGATCTAACCTTAGGCCTCCTATCTAGATAGTTAGCATCTGGTGCTTCACGATAATAGCATATTATATTCTAGGGTGATTTCATTGGCTTGCATTTCATGTAGTGTAGCAATCAATTCTGTTATGTATCTTGCACGGAGAGAGTTGGCAAGTACTGTAAGTCTCCTTACTATGCATGCATCCTCGATTCCCGACATGCATTTCTTTTCCGACCTTTTCCCTCTCATTTTGATCACCTAGGATGTCAATGAAATTGGAAACTTGTTAGACGATTGCATTGAAAAATACAAAAAAAAGTGATAACCAAAAATAAAATTGGGATTGCTAATTGTACCTGATCTTTAAAATAAACTAATGGATTCATTTCTTTGGGGAGAGTAACCCCCTCACTGTCTTATTCACTTTATCTGTTATACATACGCACGAAGGATTACTGCCCCAATCTCAGTCCAACGTACGTGCTTGTACAATTGTTTTGAAGCCCACCTAACTCTAAAATGGAAAAGACAAATGATCACCATCATTGGTCTTCACTATGTTTAGTAGGTGAAAATGGAGGTTGCTTTGTATATTAATTGTGATATTTTTGCCTTCACGTTCATAATTCATTGAGTTTGTAGATCCCTGAGTTTTTGAGTTTCTTTTATCAAGTCCATCTCTTTTTCTTTGTATATTTTTTGAGTCATGATACCGTGTCTTGAATTTAACTTCAGTAGCTAGATTTTGGAGCTGTCACCCTGCCCATATCATCCTATCTCTAGTTCGATTCAAGAAGACTTGGCTTGAACCATAATTTTGTCTTCGTTTCGCCATTCTCGCCCACCCTCCTCGTTCCCTTCCATATCATCCCTTCTTTTACCTAAAAATGTTGTGCTATTAGATGAAGCCTCGCATCGAGGTTTTGATTGCAAGAAATATTTGAGTAAGCTGGGCAGATTTGAGAATGCTGAGATTGGTGTGGTTGGTCGATCTTAAATTGATATGTGCATAGATATTATTGAGGATTTTGATTTAGGCATGACAACATGCGTGATTCTTTATTGAGAATTTATGAATCTACATTTCATCATCTTTATTCATTTATTTTAGCTTAAAATCCCCTATAAAAAACCTGTATGTAATACTAACTCCATATTCTTACTAACATGCATCTATGTGTAAATATTGTACACTTGTTACTATTTTAACCTAAAATAAATAAATAAATAAATAAATAAATGGAAAATCGAGAAGAAGAAGAAGAAGAGCGTATATATGTAAAAGATATAGGCTGACCCTAAACCCAAGAGAAGGTCAAGACTTGAACTGATCGACCTGGAATAAAGTAAGGGGAGATAGGGTCCGTAATCAGAAAATCCAAAAAAATGTGTTCTAAATATTTGTATACTTACACTATTTTATTTATACATAAGTTGACCTGAAATTAAATAATTTTCAAAACAAAATTGTAAATAAAAATGTTTGTAAAATAAAATCATGTACAGAATAATAGCAACCGCACTTGGAAAAAGCTATTAAGCTATAATTGAAAGACCAGTTCATGCTCCATATGAACTCAAATTGAATCAAACTTACTTCCATTGTATTCAAAATTAAATTATCTTTAAAATGACTATGGTTTCATAATTTTTGGAGTTACGGTTGAAAAATCATTTTTCCGAGGTGGTTTATGCAATTTTACCATTTATTTGAACAAATTATATTTGTAAATATTTTTACTATATTTTTAAAGTAAAAATAATTAAATATAAAAATAATAAGAAAAAAATATAAAAAAATAAACATAAAAAAAATAAAAATTAATTTCTTTATTTAACTATGTATATAATGTACCAAATATATATAGTATATGTATATAATCAATTCCCTTAAATAACCCTCAGAAAAAATTAAATTAATAAACTTTTATTATTTAATTTAATAAAGAGATGAAAATAAAAAAATAAATTTAAAAAATAATTAACTATGTAAAAAATTTTAACACTAATTTTATCTTTATCTCATTTTAATTTCTTTCCATATCTCCTTATCTCCATTCAAATTTTAAATTCAAATTCAAATTCAAATTCGATTAATCCTCTATTTAATTATCTCCTCCTCAGTCATTCTCAATGATCAATCTTTGGTAAGAAGAGCCTATTCTTTGAGAGTCATCCTATCGCATAATGGATGCCTAGCCTCCGAGTTGTCCGGTGACAGCGAGTCAACCTTTGTCGATGCGATTACGGTCTTTTCCGCTCCTAAGGTGAGATCCACTTTTTCTTATTTTTAACCTAGGTCAATCGTAGTTTAATTTTTGCATTTTTATTCCATTGTCATTTTTCCTCTAGATCTTAGAATCACACACCACGATTTTATTCGAATCCAATCCGATATTTCATCTCATTCTCTCGATCCATTCGCATTCTTATTCCACCTCCACGTAATCTTCCAATTCTAGTCACGTATGGTGGTTAAAGAGAAGGATCCATTCCTTATTTTCTGCCAGATCTCTGTTCACGTATTCCGTTTTGATTTTGGGATTGGGCCATCGTGCTGGCATCCTAATTTGTTTAGAAAAAAAATAAATTATATAGTTTTTTTCTAACAGTTGTTTTGGAAAAAAATAATAAAAAATAAAAAATTCTTTCTTTTCTATTGTTGTTTTACAAAAAAAAACATTAAAAAATATAAAAAAAAACAAAAAAATGGTAGAGCACACGGCAGGCGCCGCCGCTCATCTCACCAAAGATGCCCGCCGCCCCACTCTATCATCACCGTCGATCTGAAGGTGCCCCGAGCCTTCCCTCCACCGTGACAGGCTAGAAGTCGGCCTCCTGTAGCGGCCTCAACAGTCCGCTGCCACACATGGCACCACCGAACTCCCCCTCTCCACCGCTGGCCATCCAGCGCGATGTCTCCGCCACGACCTCCCATTCAACGCCAGCCCACGCTCGCACCAGTCCTCTAGCTCGCACGGACCTCCCTTTCCCTCTGGTCGCCTGAACCTGTCGTGGTCGTCGCCTTCGATCCACACGCGACAGCCATGTACCCCCACATGAGCTGCTGCCATCCATCCGGAACGAGAACCAGAGGCCAACAGTCCGCCACCACCGCCATCTTTAAGCCCCCGCCCAGCCACCAATTCCAGCCCGATGTTAGCACAGCCGACCGCCCCATTTGTGCAGAGAAGAAACAACGACAGCGCACCCCCTTGGTTCCCCTTGAACGAAGAGCAGGACGAACAGTAACCCTAGGGACATTAAAAAAACTTAATAAATTGCATTTGAACTCCCTCAAGTTTCTGAAAATTTCTAAGAGGCCCCCACCAGATTCAATTCCATTCGGTAACTTTCTATTTCAACCTTGGACTTCTGTGTATTTTCTTATAGATCTTGTTCAGCCACTTGCTCATGTGATACTGATGGGCTGAAAATGACCAAGACCCGGGTGCATGTATGAAATCACTCAAGGGTCATTGCAACCCGGATCTCGGTGCTCAGCTCAACAAGAAAAATATCAGAGAACACCAAAATAAGAGAATAAATCAATAAAAGCAACATCGGTCCTCGCTATTTATTTAACCTGTTATAGCGAGCAGGTTCGGACACAAGGAGCACGAATTGGTCGAGACAGCCTACGAAGTAATCTGAAATGAAATAAAATAAAAAGAAATGTTTTTGGTGGATTTTTAAAAAAATTTAATTTTTTTATATTTTTAATAAGAAAGAAAATATAAAAATAAAGGAAACACACACAAACAACTATTTATCAAACACCACAAATAAAGCTAGAAAAATCAAAGAATATTATTTTTGTGTTTTTTTTATATTTTTAGGTGTTTTTGGTGATTTTTTGAAAATTTTATGATTTTTAGTTGATTTTGTAAAAATAAAAAAGGACAAAAACAATGAAGTAATGTGCAGTAAGATTTGAAAGGCTAATTAAAAATAACTAATTAGCTATAAAAATCTGAGGGCACTTTTTAAGAAAAGTAAAAATAAAAACTAAACTAGAGAAACTGAAATTGCATTTTTTTTTATTTATATATAATTTTTAATAATTTTTATAATATTTTTAGTGTTTTTTAATTTTTATGGGTTTTGTATATCCAAATAACACAAAAATTGGATAGAAACTTAGAAACAATAAAACAAGTAATCCTTAATTTTTTTTGAATTTTTAGATGAATTTTATTTTTTTAGTTGATTTTCTAATTCAGACAGTAACAAAAATGAAGATTTTTGATTTTTTTTAATAATAAAAATAATAAAAATATCCCAAAAATTGAATGAAATTTTTAAACAGTGACAGGAGCCACATATCCAAATTTCACTAGATTTGGATTTAATTTGATATTTTATTCAACCACTACAAAGGCAACAACATACAGGGACCTATACACAATAAAACAAAGTTTTAGGGCTAAATTGGAACATGTGCTGGAAACTATAAGGGCATAGGAGCAAAAATCACATCAAATTTGTACATGTCTGAAACTACACGCACATGGGTATAAATGTAATTTTTAAAACTTAAACTTCAATCCAAAACAGTCACAAAACCCTAGCCCTAAACATGCAATTTTCCCACAATCTCACGTGCATGGCACGTGGTACACAATCACAGGGACCAAAGTGTAAATCCTATTTTTAAAAATACAAACTGTAACATTTAAAAAACCATAGGATCAATAATGCAAAAAGTCCATACAATCACGTGTCGACGCACGTGTCTCACACAAATAGGGACTAAATAACAAATATTTTAAACTAGAGGTCCAAATATGCAAATAACCCAAGAGTGCAAACTTATTTAATAGACTAAACAAAAACTAAATGAAACTGCAGGGATATGGGCGCAAGTTACTCAACCGAGGTGCGTGAGGGGCGCGCGCGTGCCAGGTGTCGAGCTGTGGATGGCGGCGGATGCACGGTCCTGATGAAGCCCTCTGGAGGATCCAACGGTGCTGGCGCAGAGGCGAACATGGGGCACACGTGGCCGTCAGATTATGGATCTAACGGCCTGACAGGAGTAGGCTATGTGCGGTTGAGATAAGAACTGGCGCAGAGGGGTGATCCGATGGCTGGGAGAGGATCAGGAAGAATTCCTCCTAGGAGAGCTTCTCCGACGATCCGGAGACGATCCAAAGGGCCGATGGAAGATCGAAGAGGTGGGTTCTCCTCGCGATGGCATTCCGCGTCGGGTGATGGTCTCCGATGAAGGCCCCAACGGTCGGATCCTCCGGCGTGGGAGGAGAGACCTGGAGCAGCTCTAGCAAAGGGTGGAAGCGCGACCAAGGGGGGTCTCTCGCGCTTATTGACCTACAAAAAGAAGATCTTGCTCGGAGCGACGCTCCGGCATAGGTTATTCGCTAAAAGATGAAGCGAAGCAGCGTGGATGGGCTACGGGCGGTTCCGACGGAGGTGATGGGAGGAACCCAACTCGATCTAGACCCAGATGGCCCAGCTCAAGGTGATCATGTCGCGTAGGGAAGGTGGCGATGAGTCGAGGAGTCGATCTATACGGCTAAGGTGGACTAGCGGGGCTCCGGCCACCAGGGCGGAGCTGGCGGAGCTGGGATGTGAAGATCGAATCTAAAAGACGAAAGGAAGCCTAAGGGATCTATCTGATGATCGAAGTCGACTAAGGAGGAGACGCTGGTTCTCCGGTGATCTTCGCCTCAATGGAGCATCGCCTCCAGAGGCTCGAGCTTCGCCGGCGGCAGAGCACGACGACGATGGTCGCCGGACCTGGGCTGCTCACCTCCAAATCCCCACTCAGAAACTCGAGCTCACTCGCTGTCACTCAAGGATCACAGTGGAGGTCCTGGGAGTTGAAGACGAGAGCCAAAGGTGCTGCTAATGGAGGAAGAAGATGGGATTATATAGTGGTAGGGATCCGACAAAGATGGAGTCGGGCATGATAATCTGATGCACGGATCCCTAGGAAGATCCCCGAGCGTGGATCATGTATGAATCAAGGTTAATCGGGGCCCGGGGTTTAGGGAAATGGTTGGCGGATCAGATCGTGAAAAATGGTAGAAATCGGGTCCTCAGTGCAGATCCGCGCAAAGAGATCCAGGGGGCAGTTGACCGGGGGTCAACGTTCCCCGTGGACTAATCAGGAGCCGCCATGTATTAATTATTTGTAAATTAAATTAAATATAGTAAATGGTTTTATTTCAGTATATTTCCAAAATAAAAAATGTTTATTTATTTTCAAAGTATTTTTAGTGATTTTTATTTATTTTTTTGAAATATAAATTACGTATTTGCATTATATTATTATTATATATAGGTATGTATACCTATGTATTTTTGGATTTTATTTTTAATTATTTTAATTATATTTTATTTATTTACACCATAAATATGGAATATAAAAATATTTTTATTGGATTTTTATTAATTATTTACAAGGGTGAAATGATTACAACTTTTATTATGTACACTGATGAGAGAGAATTTATTTATTTTTATTTACTTTTATTTTTCCCATTTTTATTTTATTTTTATTTTTACAAATATATACAAAATATGGGGATCACAAATATATTTTTATTTTTAGAAAATAAATTATTTACATACAGTGGGATATTTACACAATGTTGAATCACCCTATCTCTCTCTACTTATTTTATTTTGCAGTCAGGCCCTCGTGGAGCCTTCCCTTGGGTTCAGGTCACTCAATATTTATTTTAAATATTTCCCGCTTTTTCTTTATTTCTTTATTCTTTTTTTTGCACAAAAGCATGCTAATTATTATTATTTACACAATGCATGCTATTTGATAATTTATTTTAGTTACACAAATATACATGGTGTTTTGCAAAGGTTTTTAGCTACAATAAAAGAATAAAGAGTGATGAATGAGGATTCATCACCCCCTATACTTAACTTTGATAGTCCCTTAGCAAACACTTATTTGAAAAAAGAAGTAAAAAAGGAAAAGAAAAAAGAAAAAGAAGGGAAAATGCATGAACCAATGCTGATTATTAAACTTGCCTTCATTAAATTGGAGTATGGAGCTCAGTCAGATCTTTGGATTATTATTGTGTCGGAACCTTATTTGGACTTAGGTTTAAAACTTAATAGCCTCTAAGTTCCACTAATTTATAGTCAAGACTCCTCAATAATCCAGCTCAGAACAAGTCTACATACACAAAACTTTAAGACCATGAATCTTTCCTCGTACAGTGTAAGTGAGGTATATCTCTCCATCTAAGAAGTAGCAAAATGACAACCCTCCCTAATAAGGTAACTCTAAGACCCTAGTCTGGCCACTCTTTCCTCGAGGAGCGGGGTATTCCCTTCTAAGTTCAGGTTCAACTGGCTCAAGAAGAGGGGGAAGAAGAGAGTGGACCATGGCCAGTGTAGCTATTTATCCCTGGGAGCTCAACAAGCGTAGCTAAGTCTCCCTGCTGCAAGCTTCATAAGATGGAACATGGATACCAAGATTTGCTTATTGCACTATATACACTCCGGTGGGATTACCATTTTCTATCAGACCCACCACTTTTTTGGAGTTCTTTTCTTTTCGCATTTATTTTTGATGTGCATATATACAACATGTCTACAAAATGCATCATATATACATAAGGAGTTTTTCCTCCTGAGCCAGTAGATTATCCTTCTTTTGAAGCATTATTGCAACCCACAACTCCTGTCGTTAGACCTCATGGCAACCAGACCAAGTTGAGACGCACTTCCTTCACTATAAGAAGAAGAGAGGTTCCGCCTAGAAGTACTACCCTCATATGCTACCCCAAGTCAAGGAAGCCTACCTCCTCACCACCTCATCCGTAGAGAGTTCGGTGTAAAGTGCGGGTCCAAGTAAAGCCATTGTTGATATGAGTCATGTGTTTGTTGTTAAGTGCTCTACTTAGGCTCATCAAGATGACATATGATCATAGCCTAGTGGACTCAAAGAATTTAAGTCACCATGGACTTGAAAAGTCTCAACCCTAAGCCCTATAAGGTTCCTCTTAGAATTAGGTGGATTAAGATCTTAACCAAGCTCCATTTTCCAATTTAATTCGGGGCTAGTTTAAATGTCAACTATGATCCAGGAAAAACTATACAAGTATTTACAAAGATGCAATTAACAAAATATTTATACATGTGCAAAATTTTTGAAAAATGCTTTGAAAACATGGATGTATGCATGAATACAAGTTTTGCAAAATAACTACACAAATTTACACAAGGTTTTTGCAAACTTTTGATTTTCAAAACATTTTACAAAAAAATTGTACTATATACATAATTTGTATATCAGAATATTTACAAGCTATTTACACAAAAGTTTTTTACAAACATTTTTACAAAAATAATTTGTACAACTAGCTACGTATGTGCAATAAAAGAGTTTTATTTACAAGGAAATTTTTTAATTTTTATGGATTTTTTGGTTTTTTATTTATTAACAAAGCCACACAACGTACGAGTTATGGCTAAAGTATATATGGAATATATACACACCCCTCTATACTTAGCTCGAACGATGTCCTCAGAGTCAAGAGCGATGAAGAAGACATAACTCGTGCTTAGTATAGGAAAGTGAAAAGGAAGGCTATATACAAAAACGAATGAATGAATAGAAATGCAAGAGGATATCAAGGTTTCCCCCTATACTTGGGATCAAATAATCCTAAGTATAGCAGGATGTACACAAAGGGAAATCCGAGTGAGAATGTACTGGGTCGACCTCCCCTATACTTAGGGTAAAATATCCCTAAGTATAGGTAGCAAAACATAGATAAAAATGAATCAAAAGAAACTCAAAAGTCTCACACCCACTATACTTAGGGTAAAGTGCACCCTAAGTATTTCAACGATGAAGATGCGAATGGGGTGTTGGACTGAAGAATAGTGTGATATGGACAACTGGATCTATACAAGTCGGTAGTACAGTGATAATCAGATGTGAGATGGAATAGATGTGAGTCAAGAAACCTCATCTCACACAAAATGAATCGGGGCAACGTCAACGACCAGCGGCTCATGATCTAGATATGGCTTGAGCTGCTTCCCGTTAAAGCGAAAGGTACTCTCAGAAGACAACTCAGATATATCAATACTTCCATTGTCATGTACCTTTCTAACCCAGTAGGGTCCCTTCCATTTGCTCTGTAGCTTCCCTTGAAATAATCTCAATCTGGCATCGAACAACCATACTCGCAGTCCGGGCTCAAACTGCTTGTTGCTGATATGAGAATCATGCCACTCCTTCACTCTCTCCTTGTACTGTAGGCTGCTCGAAAAGGCTGCATCACGAAGCTCCTCCATGGCTGCTAACTCTACCCTTATCTGGTCTCCTATACTCACTGGATCCATGATGATGTCTGTAACTGCCCAGAGTGACCTATGTCTAAGATCAACATGTAAATGGCAGGGCTTGCCATAAATGAGGTGAAAGGGAGACGTGCCCAACGGTGTCTTGAAGGATGTCCGATATGCCCACAAGACCGAGTCCAAAAGCTGTGACCAATCCTTTCGTTCAGGGCGGACGACCTTCTGCAATATAGTCTTGATCTCCCTGTTCGACACTTCAACAAGACCATTGGTCTGAGGATGATATGGTGTGGCTAGTCGATGGTCTATGCTGAACTCGCTAGCAAGGGCCTTTACATTGTCGCTGACGAAATGAGACCCCCCGTCAGATATCAACACTCGAGATACCCTGAACCCTGAAATGATATTCTTCCTCAAAAATCGACAAATAGTCCTAGCATCTGCGGTTCGGGCGGGGATGGCCTCAACCTAACGACTAACATAATCCATGGCCAACAGAATGTACTCAAATCCCTGACTCCTAGGGAATGGACCCATGAAATCGACGCCCCATGCGTTAAAAACCTCACATATGTGAATGGGCTGCATCTGCATCATATCACACTATCCACAATTTCCCATCCTCTGACAATCTGTACACCTCTTCCCGAACTCATCAGAGTCCTTAAAGAGGGTAGGCCACCATAGCCCGGATTGGAGCACTTTCTGTGCCGTTCTCCTCCTAGAGTGATGTCCGCCTTCCTCAAGCTTGTGGCAGTAAGTGACGACGCTGTGGTGCTCCTACTAAGGAATGCACCTACGCCAGACGCTATCCCCTCCTTCATGATAAAGGATGGGATCCTCCCAGTGGTAGAACTTGGCCTTCGCGAGGAAGGTCTCAAGTCTCTGCCTGGGCCAATCTTGTGGGACTTTCTTGGCAACAAGAAAGTTCACAATATCGGCATACCACGGGAGAGAGGCGATAGCATGGATCGCCTCATCTGGGAAGGTCTCACAAATAGGCTCGATCTGCTCGGAATCCTCAAGATACTCCAATCGGGAGAGATGATCCGCCACCACATTCTTAACTCCAGGCTTGTCCTTAATCTCTATGTCAAACTCCTGGAGTAGAAGGATCCATTTAGTCAATCTGGCTTTGGCATCCTTCTTTGCTATGAGGTACCTGATGGCAGTGTGATCAGTGAAGATGGTCACTCTAGATCCAATGGTGTATGATCTGAACTTATCTAGGGCAAACACTATGGCTAGCATCTCCTTCTCAGTGACAGTGTAGTTCCTCTGAGATGCATACAAAGTCCGGCTAGCGTAGTGAATAACAAAGGGGACTCCATCCCTCCTCTGTCCTAGCACGGCCCCTACGGCAAAATCGGAGACATCCATCATGATCTCGAATGGGAGAGACCAATCAGGCGGCTGCAGGACAAGAGCCTCGGCAACTAGACTCTTGAGAGTCTCAAATGACGCTAGACACTTATCATCCACAATGAACTCGGTGTCTTTCGTCAGCAGATCAGTCAACATTCGGGCAATCCGGCTGAAGTCATGAATGAATCATTGGTAGAAATCGACGTGCCCTAGAAAAGACCGTAACTGCCGAAAGTTGGACGGTGGACTTAATTTCCTAATGATATCCACTTGGCCGGATCAACCTCCATGCCCTTGTTGGAGATGATATGGCCAAGCACCGTCCCTTGAGTCACCATGAAGTGACTCTTCTCCCAAGAAAGCACCAAGTGCACCTCAATACATCGCTGGAGGACGCGGTCTCGACAGTCAAGACAGGAGTCGAATACGTCGTCGTAGACCGAAAAGTCATCCATGAAGACCTCCAAGCACTCCCCTACCATGTCCGAAAAGATGGAAAACATGCACCTTTGGAATGTCGCATGAGCGTTGCACAATCCAAAGGGCAACTGTCTGAAAGCATATGTTCCGAAGGGACAGGTAAAGGTAGTCTTGTCCTGGTCCTCTAGCGCAATCGCCACCTGGGTGTACCCGGAGTACCCATCCAAGAAGCAGTAATGTCTCTTCCCTGCCAGTCTCTCAATGATCTGGTCAATAAAGGGTGAGGGGAAATGATCCTTCTTGGTGGACTGGTTCAGTCATCTATAACCTAAGCAGATCCGCCAAGAAGTGGGTACCCGGGTAGCGATCTCCTCTTCAAACTCGCTGACAACTGTAGTGATGCCCGTCTTCTTGGGCACCCCATGCAACTGACTGACCTACTTAGAGTCGGAGATGGGGTAGATAAAATCGGTGCTCCACCATTTCGAGATCTCCTTCATGACAACATCTCGAAGGTTCGAGTTCAACCGCCGCTGGAACTCACACGATGGCTTCGCGTCCTCCTTGAGATAGATATGGTGGGAGCACAGGGCCGGACTTATCTCCTGGAGATCAGCTACACTCCATCCTATCGCCTTGTAGTTCTTTTCAAGAACCCCCATCAAGCGGGATTCCTGCTCTCCGGTCAAATCCATTGAGATAATGATTGGGTACATCTCATGCTCGCCCGCAAGGAACCTATACTTCAGCGATGAAGGAAGCAGCTTCAGCTCTGGACAACACTGTGCTAGTGGATCTGTCCTCTGAGAAGTCTGAGTGAAGGCGGCCGAATCTGTAAGGGAGAATGGAAACTCTCTCTCGCAATCTGAATCAGGAAAAGGCTGCTCTGTTGGTGTATCTCTGCTCGGTATGGAATCAGCCTCCTCCCTACTTGTCGGCTCTGTAGAAATCAGACATGGTATCAAGTCATCAAACTCAACCCAGTCGAAATCTGACTCTGAGGGATCTATATCAGAATCACAAATAAAATCTGCCTCACGATCAGGGACCATCTCTACTGCCTGAGATGTATCCTGGACCAGGGGTGCACTACCCAAGCTCTCCTCTGATGTCATCTGTGCATCAGCAAACTCTGAAGGTGAGAGGATGGACTGTGCTATTGGGTCTACCCAAACAACCTCATCATCTATGATCACAAAGTCGCAGTCCTGGTGGATGTCTCGCCCTGCCTCTGTCATCTGCTCTGAATCGGAAGTCTGCTCGGAGCAAGCTGAATCTCGAGCTTTAGTCTCTTCGATCGTCTCTATTTGTATACTCTCGCCCTTGACGTGAAAGTATACCTTCCCGCTATCATGATAGGATATCGCCTTGGCTGTGGCCAAGAACGGGCATCCTAAAATGATGGGGGTATCTGTCACAGCTTCAGGGATCTCCATGTCCAACACAACAAAGTCCACGAGGAATTTCAGGCCCTGAATCGTGACGACAACGTCCTTCAGCAACCCCTTAGGCCTCTTGACAGATCGATCAGCAAACTGAAGGACCGTCCTGCTCTGTCGTAGAGGGCCTAACTCGAAGCGGTCGAGTAGGGCTGTCAGAAGTAGGTTGATCGAAGACCCACTGTCTAATAGAGTACGATCAAACCTCTGCTCCTGAATATGGCATCTGACATACGGGGCTCCTGCATCTGGCCTCTTAGCTGGAAGACGGTTCTGAATCGAGAAGCACGTGGCACGAGTGAGCACATGGATCTCTGACTGGTGGTTCCTCTTCTTCCTTCGAACTATAGTCCTGTCTCTGAGTGAACACTGGAAGAGAGGGATGTGCTCCAAGGCCTCTTGTAGAGTCAGCTGTACCTGAAAACGGTCCATCATGTGCTGGCTGAACTCTAGCTAGTGTGACTTTTTTAGGTTTTCTTTTTTATGCCCCTTAGCCAAGCGGAGTGCTTGGGGAAAGGGGACTATAGGGTCCTTCTCAGATGAAGGACTAGGAGAGGGTCTGGGCTGCTCAAGCACGGCAGAATCCACACATACATCATTAATCACCACAGGTGGATCAGAATAAATCAAAACCTTTCCTTTATTTACAGAAATGTCCTGAGGTACATGAATATAAGGAAAAACAGCAGGACTATGGGTAGAAGTATTGGTGGCCTTAGCACCACCCTCGGCATCTGGATGTGCGGCATCAGTACTACGCTCTGTCTCAGCATCACGTGTAGTGGCATCAGTACCACCTCCTCCATCAGGTGAAACGACGGCCTCAGTACCGTCGGCTGGATCAACGTCCGTGGTGGCGTCATCACCACCGTCATAATCTCTGGCGGCCTCAGCACCGCTCCTCTCCTCACCTGGCGCTCCTGAAGTGACATCGAGTCGTCGCTTAGACGAGGCACCACCTGCTGGCATCCTACCGCTCCTAAGTGTAACAAAGTCAGCATCGAACAGATATGCAGAAATGTCACCGAGTGAATCACTAGGAGTGGTGGACTCTATGAACTCTAGCTGCTCAGATTTCCTCTTCAGGCTGTTGGGGTTCGGCTCAATCTGGGCAGGGATGACGGCCTTCCCTCTCACGATCTCCCTCATCTCCTGACGAAACTTGTCCATCTTTCATCGAAAAGTAGTCCACTGCTCGGTCATGAGGCGGGATAGATCATCCAAGGCGGGGTTCTCATAGGTCGGTCCATGAGAACCTGACGGGTAGCCTCGCTGGTAGTGAGGCTGCTGTTGTTGGTGAGGGTGAGAGGGGTACTGCTGTTGATGATACTGCTGCTGATGAGGCTGCTCTCGCTTGCAAGGTTGTCCTTGCTGATAGGGACAAGACCATACTGCTGGTACAGGGATGACTGCTGTTGCTGCTGAACTAGGGCTGCTGCTGCTGGTGCTGCTCACGCTGCTGGCCGTACTGGCCACCATAAGCTGGAGGTTACTGCTGGGAACTGCCGGTAGACCAGCGAAATCCGTGATGGTTTCGTCGGATACCAGACTGGGGTCGGTCGTACCAAACCCTGTTGACATCCATCAATGGCTCCTGCTCGAATGAAGGTGGGGGAAGTACTGCCAGAAGCTGATCTGGCTGGTAAACCATCATCTGAGTGTCCTGGGATGGTGGCGGCTGGTAAGACTATGGCAGCTGTTGGTACGACTCCACCTGGACATGGTGAACCTGTCTAGGCTAACTAGAGTGCTGGGACGAGCCACCACTGCTGCTCGGATCTCCTCGTGACTTGAGACGGGGCTGAGAAGCCGTCTATGCCTCCTGGAGACACATGATCTGTGTCTTCAGGCTACTCAGCATCTGTGCCATCTGGTCGATCTGCTTCATGACTTGGAACTGCTTCTTCTCGATCAGCTCGATCCGGTCCAGCTTCTCGCTAATGATGCCCATGTCTGCCGCTGTGGACTCAGCCTGTGCGACTGCCGCGGACAAAGTGGAAGGACCGGCATCGACTTGTGCGATCCTCTGAAACTGCACGGTCTGTGGCTGTGGGCATCCCTAGGTGTAGAGTCGGGTCTGGGACATCACTGTATAGTTCTTGGCCATCTCCTCGTAGATGGCCCAGACCTGATCCTCACCCTTAGCAAAGTAGGAACCGCCACAAGAAGCGTTCACCAGGCCCTGCAACTCTGGTGTCAACCCGTAGAAGAAGCTCTGAACTAGGTTCGACTTCGAGATGTCGTGGTGCAGGCATCTATCTGTAAGCTCTCTGAAGCTCTCCCATGCCTCGTGGAACTGCTCACTGGGGAGCATGGAGAAGTTGCTGATCAGGGCCCTCGTTGCATTGGTCCACCTGAGTGGATAGTACTTGTTCAAGTACTAGGTGCGGAGCTGCTCCCAGGTATGGACAAACCACTCCAAGTGCTTCAGTCAGTTGGCTGGCTCTATCGACCAGTGAGAAGGGGAAGGCAATCATCCTAATGGTGTCCTTGTCCACCTGCTGATCATGGACGGTGCTACAGATCATCTCAAATTCCTGGAGGTGGAGATGGGGCTCCTTAGTCGCGAGCTCGTGGAAACGGGGTAGAAGCTGAATGGTTTGTGGGGGGAACTTGAAGTCCCCAACGATCGCCGGAAGAACTATCCACCGGTGGGTAAGCATCGATCCAGGGTTGTGCAACTCCCGCATCGGTCTGGCTCCTGCTGCTGCTGCTGCCGGCTGGACTGGCTCATCGGGCCGATCTGGTATCTCTGGCCCGTCTCCTGTGGCTCTATGCTGCTCGCGGTCGGCTCTCATCCACTCCATCTCTCTCCTCATCTCAACCATGAAAGCTCCCTAGTCCCTAATCTGCTGTTGCATCGTCTCGAGGGAAGCTATCATGGTATCGTTGATCGCACCCCGGTCAAGGACGTAAGTCTGCTCTGCTCGTGGGCCTCCGGTGCGGTCATCACTGCTGCCGACCATGGTCTCTGCAAAGGCAAAAGACCCAAGCTCAAGTGCCGATATATAATCTCTCTGCTGCTCAATCTGATCGGGCACCTCTGGACTGTCAAAAGAAAGGTGGTCAGGGGGGAATAGGATGGAAGTGAACTCAGGTTCGGAGAGCGGGTCTCGGCTCTCGTGAACCGACCTAGATGAACGGGCCGGAGTGCTCGTAAACGGTGCAGCCAAAGGCTACCTAGAGGACCTCCGACCCATCATCGTTATCTGGTGAGTCGGGCGGATTGGATCTGGAAAGCAAACATGATCAGGAAAACAAATGCCAAGTTCACCAATGCTACGCGAGCTGATGACCGTAAGAGTTAGGTCTTTTATCTTGTCTTTTTTTGGTGATAATAAAGTCTAAAAGAGTGATTAAGAGAGCTGTTGGGAATCCAACGCCCCTAGGAGACTGTCCCGATCCCAAACTAGATCTTTCCCAGCCAATACAAGCCGTGGACTATTTACCGGTTACCCGATCGACTCGCTCTGTTAAGAATATCGCGGCCCGCTTTACTAGAGACAGTATTCTGAAAGGGGGTCGGATGTGGCTCTACCTAGTGTGCGTGTCACTCTCTCACCCAATCAAACCATACAAGGAAGGGGTTGCTGTCCCAATACAGTTTTTTTATGAAGTGTCTTTTAGGTCCAATTTGCTTTAGCAATACCAAATCTTATGGTTTTTCTTTTTAAATGTTTTTCAAGCAAACAAATGCCTAACGAATTTTTCGGGTTCTCCTGTTTATTATAAGTCCAGAAAATGGGTGGAGAAGACGAAAAAGCCGATACGCGATGAAATCAATGACGCATGCCGAGTAAGAAAGGTGTACCTGACTCCAGCACTCTACATGTAAGGTGATCCACGCATAAAATAAAGACCGAAAATAAAATACCTATATGATGCACGAGGAAATCGGACTTAACGAAGCAATTTCTACATGGGAAGAACCGATGACTAATGGGTCAACAGGAGGGCTCAAAGTCCGGTCTCGGATGCCAATTGGTGCCCCACACAACGGATCCTGCCAGCGCTGTATACGGCCTCTAGCGGCACGCGACCCCTCAAGTGACCAGGTTAGCCTTTTCTTCATTAATTTTTAATTAGGTCCAAATTACGATCTAATAGGAACAAGCAGATAATTAAGTGTTTGGATCCTAATCAGTTACGACACAATCAGAGAAAATCCTAAGCTAAGGCCAAAACTACGTAAATCAGATAAGTAGTAAAATAAAAGAAATCGAAAAATCCAAAACAGGCGTAAATCACGATGAGGTCCCCCGAGCACACTGGTGCTCGGCGAAACAGAACCCGCATTCCACAAGTCTGGCTGAAAGTCCTAGCTGTCCCTGTATTATTATAATATTCAAAATAAAACTAAAACTAAAAACTACCCTAAATCCTCTCCTCTCCTCTCCCTCTCAACCTCTCGCTCTCTCTTACAGCTCCGTACAGAAAGGAGCCGCCTCCGGCTTCCGCGGTTGCTTCGGCTTTCCGAAGAAAGCCGCCTTAGTCCTCGAGCCCTCGCAAGAAGTCAAACAGAAGTGTCAGAAACTATTATTATAAACTAAGCAAGGCATAAGAAAATAAAACAAACTATATGCAAAAATAGAAATAAATACACAAAATAAAAACAAACAAAAATAAAATAAAAGAAAATAAAAAAGAAACACAAGAACAACAAAAAGCCGCGAAAAGCCGCGGACCGAAAGAAAAGCCACAGAAAAAGCCGCAAAAACAAAACTGAACAAAAATGGAAACAAAATGACTACTAAGTCGTGCTCCCTGGCAATGGCGCCATTCTGATGGGCTGGAAATGACCAAGACCCGGGTGAAGGTATGAAATCACTCAAGGGTCGTTGCGACCCGGATCTCGTTGCTCTGCTCAACAAGAAAAATATCACAGACTACCAAAATAAGAGAATAAATCAATAAAAGCAACAGTGGTCCTCGCTATTTATTTAACCTAGTATAGCGACCAGGGTCGAACACAAGGAGCATGAATTGGCCAAGACGACCTATGAAGTAGTCTGAATGAAATAAAATAAAAAGAAATGTTTTTGGTGGATTTTTAAATATTTTTAAAAAATAAAAAACCTTCATTTTTGTTACTGTCTGAAATAGAAAATCAACTACAAATTAAAAAAAATCATCTAAAAATTCTAAAAAAATTAGGGATTGCTTGTTTTGTTGTTTCTGAGTTTCTTTCCAATTTTTGTGTCTTTTGGTCTTATAAAACCCATAAAAATTAAAAAACATAAAAAACTTATAAAAATCATTAAAAATTATAAAAAAATCAAAAAATGCAATCATCCTAATGGTGTCCTCGTCCACCTACCGATCATGGACGGTGCTACAGATCATTTCAAATTCCTGGAGGTGGAGATGGGGCTCCTCAGTCGCGATACCGTATAAACGGGGTAGAAGCTAAATGGTCTGTGGGGGGAACTTGAAGTCCCCCACGATCGCCGGAAGAACTATCTACCGGTGGGTAAGCATCGATCCGGGGTTGTGCAACTCCCGCATCGGTCTGGCTCCTGCTACTGCTGCTGTCGGTTGGACTGGCTCATCGGGCTGATCTGGTATCTCTGGCCCGTCTCCTGCGACTCTATGCTGCTCGCGGTCGGCTCTCATCCGCTCCATCTCTCTCCTCATCTCAACCATGAAAGCTCCCTGGTCCCTAATATGCTGCTACATCATCTCGAGGGAAGCTATCAAGGTATTGTTGATCGCACCCTGGTCTAGGACGTAAGTCTGCTCTGCTCATGGGCCTCCGGTGCAGTCATCACTGCTACCGGCCATGGTCTTTGCAAAGGCAAAAGATCGAAGCTCAGGTGCCGATATATAATCACTCTGCTGCTCAATCTGATCGGGCACCTCTGGACTGTCAGAAGAAAGGTGGTCAGGGGGGGGACAGAATGGAAGCGAACTCGGGTTCGGAGAGCGGGTCTTGTCTCTCGGGAACTGACCTAGATGAACGGGCCAGAGGGCTCGTAAGCGGTGCAGCCAAAGGCTGCCTAAGGGACCTCCGACCCATCATCGTGATCTGGCGAGTCGGGCGGATTGGATCTGGAAAGAAAACAGGATCAGGAAAACAAACCCCAAGTTCACCAACACGACGCGAGCTGATGACCGTAAGAGTTCGGTCTTTTATCATGTCTTTTTTATTTTGGTGATAATATAGTCTAAAAGAGCGATTAAGCAAACTGTTGGGAATCCAACGCCCCCGGGATACTGTCTTGATCCCGAACTAGATCTTTCCCTGCCAGTACAAGCCACGGACCGTTAACCGGCTACCCGATCGGCTCGCTCTGTTAAGGATATCGAGGCCCGCTTTACCGAAGACCGGAGTGATCCTCACTGGAGAACGACTAGCCCAGAAGCAGTAGTCTGAAAGGGGATCGGATGTGGCTCTACGTAGTGTGCGTGTCACTCTCGCGCCCAATCAAACCATATAAGGAGGGGGTTGCTGTCCCAATACAGATTTTTTGTGAAGTCTCTTTTAGGACCAATTTGCTTTAGGAGTTCCAAATTTTATGGTTTTTCTTTTTAAATGTTTTTCAAGCAAACAAACACCTAATGAATTTTCAGGTTCTTCTGTTTATTTTAAGTCCAGAAAACGGGAGGAGAAGAGGAAAAAGTCGATGCACGATGAAATCAATAATGCATGTTGAGTAAGAAAGGAGTACCTGACTCCAACACTCTAAATGAAGGGTGATCCATGCATAAAATAAAGACTGAAAATAAACTACCTATATGATGCATGGGAAATCGGCCTTAACAAATCAATTTCTACACATAAAGAACCGATGACTAACGGGTCAATAGGAGGGGTCGGAGTCCGGTCTCGGATGTCGATCGGTGCCCGCCACAACGGGTCCTACCAGGGTTGTATACAACCTTTAGTGGCATGTGACCCCTCAAGTGACCAGGTTAGCCTTTTCTTTATTAATTTTTAATTAGGTCCAAATTACGATCTTATAGGAACAAGCAGATAATTAGGTGTTTTATTCCTAATCAGTTACGACACAATTAGAGAAAATCCTAAGCTAAGGCCAAAACTGCGTAAATCAGATAAGCAGTAAAATAAAAGAAATCAAAAAATCCAAAAGCGGCGTAAATTACGGTGAGGTCCCCCAAGTACACCGGTGCTTGGCGAAACAGACCCCATAATCCACAAGTCTGGCTGAAAGTCCTGGCTGTCCCTGTATTATTACAATATTCAAAATAAAACTAAAACTAAAAACTACCGTAAATCCTCTCCTCTCCCACTCAACCTCTCGCTCTCTCCTGCGGCTCCGTACAAAAAGGAGCCGCCTCCAGCTTCTGCGGTTGCTTCGGCTTTTCGAAGAAAGTCACCTCGGTCCTCGGGCCCTCGCAAGAAGTAAAACATATGTATCAGAAACAGTTATTATAAACTAAGCAAGGCAAAATAAAATAAAACAAACTATATGCAAAAATATAAATAAACACACAAAATAAAAACAAACAAAAATAAAAGAAACACACGAACAACAAAAAGCCGTGAAAAGTCGCGGACTGAAAGAAAAGCCATTGAAAAAGCCACGAAAACAAAACTGAACAAAAACAAAAACAAAACGACTACTAAGTCGTGCTCCTCGGGAACGGTGCCATTCTGATGGGCTGAAAATGACCAAGACCTGGGTGAAGGTATGAAATCACTCAAGGGTCATTACAACCCAGATCTCGGTGCTCAGCTCAATAAGAAAAATATCAAAGATCACCAAAATAAGAGAATAAATCAATTAAAGCAACATCGGTCCTCACTATTTATTTAACTTGGTATAGCGACCAGGGTCGAACACAAGGAGCACGAATTGGCCGAGACAACCTACGAAGTAGTCAGAAATGAAATAAAATAAAAAGAAATGTTTTTGGTGGATTTTTAAATATTTTTATTTTTTTTATATTTTTAATAAGAAAGAAAATATAAAAACAAAGGAAAAACACACAAACAACTATTTATCAAACATAACAAATGAAGCTAGAAAAATCAAAGAAAATAATTTTTGTGTTTTTTTATATTTTTAGGTGTTTTTGGTGATTTTCTGAGAATTTCATGATTTTTAGTTGATTTTATAAAAATCAAAAAGGACAAAAACAGTGAAATAATGTGCAATCAGATTTGAAAGGCTAATTAAAAATAACTAATTAGCCTTAAAAATATGAGGGAAATTCCTACGAAAAGTAAAAATAAAAACTAAACTAAAGAAACTGAAATTGCATTTTTTTGATTTTTATATAGTTTTTAATAATTTTTATAAGGTTTTTAGTGTTTTTAAATTTTTATTGGTTTTTTAAATCCAAATGACACAAAAATTGGACAGAAACTTAGAAACAACAAAATAAGCAATCTCTAATTTTTTTTAGAATTTTTGATGAATTTGTTATATTTTTAGTTGATTTTCTATTTTAGATAGTAATAAAAATGATGGTTTTTTTTAAAATAATAAAAAGCAACAAAAATATCCCAAAAATTGAGTGAACTTTTTACATAGTGGCATGAGCCACGTATCCAAATTTCACTGGATTTTAATTTAATTTGATATTTTATTCAACCACTACAAAGGCTATAACACACAGGGACCTATACACAATAAAACAAAGTTTTAGGGCTAAACTAGAACATGTACAGGAAACTATAAGAACATAGGCACAAAAATCACGTCAAATTCGCACATGTCTGAAACTGCATGCACATGGGTATAAATGTAATTTTTAAAACTTAAACTTCAATCCAAAACAGTCACAAAACCCCAGCCCTAAACATACAATTTTCCCACAATCTCACGTACCTGGCACGTAGTTCACAATCACAAGGGCCAAAGTGTAAATCCTATTTTTAAAAAATACAAACTGTAACATTTAAAAACCATAGGATCAATAATGCAAAAAGCCCATACAATCACGTGTCGACGCACGTGTCTCACACAAACAGGGACTAAATAGCAAATATTTTAAACTAGAGGTCCAAATATGCAAATAACCCAAGAGTGCAAATTTATTTAATAGACTAAACAAAAACTAAATGAAACTGTAGGGATATGGGCGCAAGTTACCCAGCTGAGGCGCGTGAGGGGCGCGTGCGTGCCAGGTGTCGAGCTGTGGATGGCTGCGGATGCACGGTCCTGATGAAGCCCTCTGGAGGATCCGATGGTGCTGACGCAGAGGTGAACGTGGAGCGCACGTGGCCGTCAGATCTTGGATCTTATGGCGTGACCGGAGTAGGCTACGTGCGGCTGAGATAAGAACTGGCGTAGAGGAATGATCCGTCGGCTGTGAGAGGATCATGAAGAACTCCTTCTAGGCGAGCTTTTCCGGCGATCCGAAGAGGTGGGTTCTCCTCGCGATGGCATTCCGCGTCGGGTGATGGTCTCTGATGAAGACCCCAACGGTCGGATACTCCGGTGAGGGAGGAGCGACCTGGAGCAGCTCCGGCGAAGGGTGGAAGCGTGGCCAAGGGGGTCTCTTGCTCTTATTGACCTGCAGAAAGAAGCTCTTGCTCGGAGGGATGCTCCAGCATAGGTTATTGGCTAAAAGATGAAGCGAAGCAGCATGGATGGGCTACATCGGGTTTCGGCGGAGGTGATGGGTAGAACCCAACCCGATCTAGACCCAGATGGCCCAGATCGAGGTGATCAGATCACGTAGGAAGGTGGCGATGAGTAGAGGAGTCGATCTATACGGCTAAGGTGGACTGGCGGGGCTCCGGCCACAAGGGCGGAGCTGGGATGTGAAGATCGAATCGAATCTAAAAGACGAAATAAAGCCTAAGGGATCTACCTGATGATCGAAGTCGACTGGGGAGGAGACGCTGGTTCTCCGGTGATCTTCGCCTCGATGGAGCGTTGCCTCCAGAGGCTCGAGCTTCGCCGACGGCGGAGCACGACGATGATGGTCGTCGGACCTGGGCTGCACACCTCCAAATCCTCACTCAGACACTCGAGCTCACTCGCTGTCACTCAAGGATCACGGTGGAGGTCCTGGGAGTTGAAGACGACAGCCAAAGGTGCGGCTAATGGAGGAATAAGATGAGACTATATAGTGGTAGGGATCCGGCAAAGATGGAGTCGGACATGGCATTCTGATGCACGGATCCCTAGAAAGATCCCCGGGCGTGGATCAGGGATGAATCAAGCTTAATCAGGGCCCGAGGTTTAGGGAAATGGTTGGCAGATTAGATCGTGAAAAATGGGAGAAATTAGGTCCTCAGTGCAGATCCGCGCAAAGTGGTCCGGGGGGGGGGGGCGGCAGTTGACCGGTGGTCAACGTTCCCCGTGGACCAATCAGGAGCTGCCACGTATTAATTATTTGTAAATTAAATTAAAATAGTAAATATCTTTATTTCAGAATATTTTCAAAATGGAAAATGTTTATTTGTTTTCAAAGTATTTTTTAGTGATTTTTATTTATTTTTTTAAATATAAATTACGTATTTCCATTATATTATTATATACAGATATGTATACCTATCTATTTTTGGATTTTATTTTTTATCATTTTAATTATGTACATTTATTCCAGTTTTATATTTTATTTATTTACACCATAAAATATGGAATATAAAAAGTTTTTTATTAGATTTTTATTAATTATTTACAAGGGTGAAATAATTACAACTTTTATTCTGTATACATGGTATATATATACTGATGTGAGAGAATTTATTTATTTTTATTTCTTTTTATTTTTCCCATTTTTATTTTATTTTTATTTTTACAAATATATACAAAATATGGGTATCACAAATATATTTTTATTTTTAGAAGATAAATTATTTACATATAGAGGGATATTTACACCATGTTGAATCACCCTATCTCTCTCTACTTATTTTATTTTGCGGTCAGGCCCTCGTGGAGCCTTCACTTGGGTTCAGGTCACTCAATATTTATTCTAAATATTTCCCTCTTTTTCTTTATTTCTTTATTCTTTTACTTTTGCACAAAAAACATGCTAATTATTATTATTATTTACACAATGCATGCTATTTGATAATTTATTTTAGTTACACAAATATACATGGTGTTTTGCAAAGGTTTTTAGCTAAAATAAAAGAACAAAGAGTGATGAATGAGGATTCATCAGATACACAGATTCTTGGTTGTAAAATATGCATGCAAGCCACTACTTTATTTCTATATTATCAGTTGCTCATAATCTTTTCATAAATTTCATTTCAATCTAAAATTTCCATACTTTAATTTTCATACTCATCTTGTTGAAATAAATGTTTTTCATGGTCAAATAATTCTACAAAATTTGTGTATATTCCTATTGTGTTCCTCTTCATTGTATATAGTTTTCATTGCATTTTATTTTTATTTGCTATTTTTTTTAAAAATAGTGTCATTTTCTCTGTTTGAAGTTTGAAAATTCATAAAAATTCAGATATTGTTTCAACTACTCAAAAAAAAAAAAGATTAACTCTCTTTTATTATCTTTTAATTTCTATTCAAATCTCACACAATAACTATTTATAAAACCCAAAAGATATTCGTAATACTAAAAATCTTAAAAAAATCATATAAAATTGTAAAAAAAATAAAAAATGTGATTTTAGTTCCTATGTGTAGATAATATCCATTAATTTATAGGAAAAATAATTTTCACAATTTTTTATTCAATTTCATATTTTTTAATTGTTAAAAACTCCTAAAGTTTTACTACTTTCATTATTCCTAGTTTTATTGATTTTAAAAATCCTAAAAAAATAATAATTTCTAAAAAATACAAAAATAGTAAAATATCATAAAAACAAAAAAAAAAGATTTTCTTAGACATTTTGAGCATTTTTGATATATTTGAAAAGTCCAAAAAATTGTATTTCTTTTGTGCATATATTTGTTTTGAAAATCATATTTTTGAAAGTTAAAAAATTACAAAAATTAATATAACTAAAATTTTGAAAATCAGAAAATAAAAAAATAGAAATATTTTTTTTTTAAAAAAATAAAAAGGTAAAAATTTCACAAAAACCAAGGTAGTATGCATTTGAGTTTCCTTTATTCTTTTAATTGATTTTCGATTAAATACCCCTCGAGAATTGTAGACTCCTCGAGTTCAACTCTATTGCTATACATGTAAATAAGTAGCAAAAATTTATATCGCTTCATTATTCATGCAGATGTTGGCTTGAGAAGAAAAAATAAATATTTTTTTTGTTTGTGACGGTTGATTGAGTTGCAATGACTTGTTCATATTTCAATAATTTAAAAACCCCGTGAAAAGCGTGTTAACAAAATGGCACCGTTGTCGGGGAGGCACGTCAAGGGTAGTTAGGTTTCTCTTTTGACCTGCTATTCTTGGTTGTGCATATTTGTTTTTATTTTTCCACGTTCATTCCATTGTTCATATTCTTTGTATTTATTCTACTTTTCCTGCTTATATTTTATAATTGTGTTTCACATTCTTTCTTTCCTTTTATTTGCAAGGGCCCGCAAAGCGAAGGAGGCGATCCTAGGAGAGTCGAAGCACCCAAGCGAAACAGAGGTAGCTTGATTGTTTACCGAGCCACAGGATAGCGTGAGAGGAGGAGAAGAAGAATTGAAGGAGGCCAAGCAAAACAATTTTGACTTTTTTTTATTTATTTCTAGCATTTAAACCCTTATAAACGAACATTCATTTGTTGTGGTGACTATTTCACCAAGTGCTAGTGCACTTGGGGGATCTCACCGATTTTGTATTCTTCGCCTTATTTTTCTTTGTTTCACGTGGATTTCGTTAGCTACCTATTGATTTCTTTAATAATTTTGCTTGTGTCAGGTAATTAATTAGGTCCAAACACCCTAAACAAGAATTTCTATACCTATAGAATAGAGCGTAATTGAACTTATTCAAATTTAATTAGTTCTTGCCCGTTATAAGAAGCTATTGTTAGGACGGTTCACTTGCATTTGCATGTAGGATAGTTTATTTTTCTGTATTTTAAATTCTGTGCAGATTATCCTACATGTAGAGTGCTGGAGACAAGGTACGCATCTCTAACCTTTGCATGCATCATTGTGTTTAATCGTGCATTGGCACTTCCAATCTCCTTCCTTGTTTTCACTCACATAAGTTAAAAAGAAAATTGGACACTCAATAGTCAATTCATTGAAAATATTCAAACCAAGTGATAATTGCCTTAAATTCGGGACTGTTAAAGAAAACTCAGCCCTAAAATAAACGTAAGGAAAAATCATTGTTCCGGGGAGAGTAACCCCCGCCTTGTTTTATTTATCTACAACGAGAGAACGACCCACACATTAGGATAGAACCACGCCAGAACTCTCTTTAGACTACTATCTTGTGATTAGTTGTTCTCTAGTGAGGACATCATTGGGTAGTAGGTAAATGGTTCGGGTTTTCCTTAGCAGAGTGGGCAGATCATATAGTTGTAAAAGGTCCGCACCCATACTGGCTGGGAAAAACTAATTGTGAGAATTGGGATAGTCTCCTAGGAGCATTGGGTTCCTAACAGCTCGCTTTAACCGCTCTGATAGATTCTATTCTCACCAAAGTCTAAAAATTGATAAGATAATTGATCGAACATTCACGGTCTCCACATTGCATTGAGTTTGTGAACTGGGGTTTTTATTGTGTTTGATTGCTAGTGATAGAGATCCTTCTGTGCATTTTGCACCTTCATTCACTTTCACTCTTGCATTGACCTTCGTGCTCTTACATCCTGCCTATTAATTTTGAAGATGTCGGATAAGAGTATTTCTCGTTCGGACTTTGCGAACTCATTCTACACTCCGAATCGTTCAACTTCTATTCGTGGAGACTCAGTTCCCGAATATTCCTCTTTCTCCACTTCACCCTTCAGAATATCCATCAATCCACTATTTGAGATTGGCTTTAATCTCGAATTAGTATCTGAGACTCCATCATTTCTGAGAACTAATCACGACTCATGCACATTTTCAAAGTCAGACACCGCACACTTGATGCCACCAAAGGGAAAGGGAACCATGTCAGAGCAAAGCGAGATAAACAACACATGTTAGCGTCCATCAAGTCAATTCAAGCCCAGATAACAAAGCAAGCTAATTTTCAGACTGCATTGAGAGACATAATTCTCGAGCTGAGATAGGAAAGAGAAGATAGGAGAGAGGAGGATAGAAACAACCCTGGATGTGGGAATGGGGGAGAAGACCCTAAAATAGAACCTAGGGCTAAGCCTACATTAAAGGATGCTTATAATTTAGGAGCAGGACAAACAAATTCTTGTATACAAATCCCTGTGATTCATGGGCATTTCGAGCTTAAGCCTACTATTTTGCCTCTTCTCCCAATATTCCATGGAAATATTAATGAAGAACCTTATATAAACCTCTAGAAGTTCGATCGCATTTGTGGAACAATACACTACCCAAATGTCTCATTAGAGGTAGTGTAGATAACTGCCTTTCCATTCAGTCTGATGGACAAAGCTTTATATTGGTTGAATAACTTGGTGAAGGTTGTCACTACTTGGGAAGAGTTGAGATCCACATTTCTGAATAAATATTACCCACTCGGATGACTCAACCAAATGCGATCCTTGATTACTAATTTCTCTCAGATGCCCCAGGAGCTTATTCATGAGGCGTGGGAATGATTTAATGATCTGATGGAGAAGTGCCCCCGTCATGATATTTTGAAGACCAGCCTTGTGCAATTTTTCTTTTGGGGTTTAAGCATAGAGAATCAGAAGCTGGTATATACTGCTTGTGGGTGGAGCCACTTCCATAAGGACGAGGATGTCCTTTATCAAATTTTTGAAAGATGGCGGAGAGTTCAACAGCTCTTTCTTCTTCACGTGCTTTTCAGAAGCACCTCGTCACCTCTCGTATTGTACCCCACAAGGCTGTCAATATGACGGCATCACATGAAGTGGATAAGGTGGACAATTGATAAGCATCCCGCACCCTATGTTATTTTAGTCAAATTAATGTCCAAATTAATGTTGATCGTTCGTTGTAGTCGGATACGAGAGGCTAGTCAAAAACCACTTTAATTTGATGTCAAGCGGTGATTTTTTTTACTTGGTGGAGTCCAAGGTCGATCTCAGGGAGGCATCTGTCTCCTTAGGTGAATTTTAGCAAGTATCCAAGTGTGTGATTTTCGGAGAATTATATTTTTTTTGTCTTTTTCAAATTTTATGCAGACTTATGCAAAAATGCAGGCCAATTTAAAGTTTAATTTAATTAAGATATCAAATGAAGTCCAAAAATTCTAAAAATTGGCCAGATGATTAATGATGATGAAAATGACCTACACTAACTTTTTGGGATTTTTCAGACACTAAATGGATTTACTGGAAATTAAATATGCAGACAGGGTGATTTTCAATTTTTAATTTTTAATAAATAACAAACCACAAATTCTTCAAGAACTAAAATTATCCTAGATAGCACTAATAATAAGGGATCCAGGAAAATTAAAAGATCTGAGTTTCAATGTGAAATGAATTTATTAAAATTAAATTAAAAAGTCACTTAACAATTTATTGAGGCCTCGATAGGTGTGCAAATGACATGAAATTTTTATGGCATGTTAAGAATACTGTCCTTAAGCTACTGTGAATTTTTGATAATTTTTGGAAGCACAGAGAATTAACTACAAATTAAAAGGTGTCACTGGGCAAAATATTTCAAAAATGCACCAATTAATTCATTAATAATTCTACTGAAATTACAAAAATGTGACACGTGGACCAATAGACAGAGGACAAGTTTCTCAACAAAATGCAATTTTTAGATTTGCAACATGATGTAAAATGCAACCTAGGGATGCGTGCAAACACAGGGGTGTAAATACAATACAGAAAAAATAAAAATACAATAAGCAAATATGCGGATAGGGACTAAAATGCAATTACCTATAATGCTGGGGACTTGAGTGCAATTTCTCCAACAAGCACGTGCTCCTCACGTGGGCTCAGCTTCACAGGGACCTTTTTGCAAATATGGAAAGTCCCGGGGGCCTTTGTGTAAATTACCCAGGCCGCACGTGCTCCTCACGTGGGCGACCTAGGCTCGGATGGCTGCAGAGGCTCGGGCCTAGGCTCGGACGCTTCTGGAGGTCTGGAGTGAGGCTCGGACGACCCGAACCTAGGCTCGGAGAGGAGGCTCGGGCTGAGGCTACGTGGCGTACTGAAGGCCCTTGGATCAAGATTGATCTAAGGGGTGTCGGTGCTGACGCGTGGCTCAATCGCCGATCGTCAGATCTATGTTGATCTGATGACTCCTGGCTGCTCCAGATGTCGATGACGTGGAGGGATGAGCGCCGTTAGATCAAGAAGGATCCAACGGTACTGGTGAAGCGCGGCTGAGTGCGACGTGGCACGAAGTCTACCGTTCGATCAAGGTGATCGGACGGCAGCTGGAGCTTCTCCTTCAACGGGCCTCCGCCGCCTGCGGAGGAGATGGCTGGGCTCCGGCGAGGTGGCGTGAGCTCCGCCCGTTCCTCCAGATGCCGATGAAGCTCTTCGAGGTGTCAGAGATATCCCAGCAGGAGCGTGTCGATGCGGCGAAGGCGCTGATGGTCTCAGGAGCGGGAGAGAGCCGTCGGAGGTTGCTGGCGATGAAGCTCGAAGACGACTCCGGCGAGCTTCCGTTCAATGATCAGATGAGCACCTGCAAGTGTAAAGAGAGAGCCGAAGCTCGTGCGTGCGTTTGTGGAGAAGTGAAGATGGTTGGCGAGGCCTAAGGCGAAGGGATGTGGTCGGGAGACGGTGCTCCAGCCAGGTGGCGGAGCTGGAGATCGATGGATGTCGGAGTGAAGTGTCTGAAGGTGCGGAGGGGTCAGCGAGGATCAGAGCTCCGACGCGGAGCTCGGAGGAGTGAAATGAAGGCGAGAAGGGGATCGTAGGCGGCGAATAAAATCGGAGAAGATAAAGAAAAATTCAGAAAAAGATCGAAGTGGGAATGGAGGGTTCACCTGGGGATTGGACCTCCTTTTTGGGGTCCAGGTCTTCGCTCGAGGGACCGGTGGTGTCCCGAGCTCCAGCAGCTGCTCGGAGGAGTGGTTGCGACACGGCGGTGGGCCGAGGATCTCGCCGGAGAAGAAGCCCTTCTTTGCTCGAAGACTCGTTCAATTGCTGTCACCAATTGAAGGGTCTGAGCTCAGGGAAGCTCTTTGGAGTGGCGGATGCGGCTAAAGTTGGCCGGTGGTGGTGTATTAATAGGATGGAGGTGGCAGCAGTATTGGTGACGAGGCGATGTTCATGGGCGTCATGGCGCGACTCTGGTGGTCGTAGTGGGGAGTGAGGTAGCCGGCGAGGATGAGGGACGAGTGGGTGACATCGTGGAGGTGGTGGTGCTCGTCTGTGGTGGCCGAGGCGCTGCCAAGAATAGGAAGGGGGCGCCCCTCCCGCAAGGCAGGGAACGTGGGAGAGAGGGGGTACCCGGAGGTAGGAGACGAGGTCTCCACCGTTGGATCTTGTGATCCAACGGTGGTGATCGAACGGCAGCTGGTCGGGTAGGATTAGATCGGGGCTCGGTGATGATGGGCCGTGATCGCGCCACGTGGAGGGCGCTGGGTGAAGCGCGAGCGAGCGGCTTGGATGAAGTGATGGAGATGATCGAAGGGACGAGGGGCGCCAATGGAAGAGCGGCTGTGATGGAGGGATCAGGGGCTTGATCAGATGGTTCAGAAGCTGCCACGTGGCGAGCTCTGGAGGAGGCGCGGACGGATGGCGCGGATTGAAGACTTGAGATGATCTGATGGTGGGGATTTGAGGCGTACGTGGAGAAGACTGAGCCGTTGGATCAAAGAGGAGGATCCAATGGTTGAGGATGCAGGCGGATGAGGCAAGGGGGAGCGGGCCGCGTGGCGCAACCAGAGGGCGCCACGTGGCCTGCTGTGAGTGGCTGGAAGAAGATACATGTGTAGAGAGAAGAGGGGGCCGAATTTGGAAAAACTCAAAACATGAAAGTTTTAGATCTCGATGAGATCTACAAGTTTTATGTTGACCAAAGATGGAGATGAGGTCAAATATGATACATAAATACAAGGATACAAATATACATATATGTAGTATACAAAGTGGCCCAAAAACCCAACTTTCTCATACGAGCTCCAAATTGGATGAAATTAGTCTCATTTTAAAGGTCTTTTAATGTGTAGTATTCTAAGAGTAAGTAGACCTAGTTCGGAGTTTGTATGAGGGATTTATGTGCAATTTAGTGTACAGGGGTTCTCAGGCTTTATTGGCTAAATTACAAGGGGGATTTTTGGCATTCTTCCCTATATTATTAACTAAGGAGTATATACTATAAAGTAGAGGTTATTTTAGTGAGTGGATATTTTACAAGGGATTTTTGGCTTCTTATTTAAATGCAAATGGACTGCTAAAATGTATGAATTATGTATGTATGCATGAATTCTATTTATGCAATATAAAGGGAAATATGCATCTATTTTATCGGGAACAAGGCTCTATTTTTGACTTTTGAAGTGATGAATCACAGATTCATCAACCCCCTATACTTAAACCTTGCTCGTCCCCGAGCAACTAAAATGAAATGCTAGAGTGAAATGATTTTGGGTTCCATACCAAGGTCATGAACAAAAGTTAAAAAATGGAGCCTGACTCGACCTTTGGATTAGTTGTGTGGCAGAACCTTATTTAGACCTGAACTTAAGACCTAACAGACTTCAAGTTCCACAAGTCTTCTATTCAAGACGCCTCAACAGTCAGGTCAGAACAAATCCTCAAACGCAAATTTCTGATGACTATGATTCTTACTTGTACTGTGTAAGTGAGATGTAACTCTCCACATCAGAAATGGCTCAGAACCAGCCTCCTCTAACAAGGTAACTCAGTAACCCGGTCCTGTAACTCTTTCCTCGAGGAGCGGGGTATTCCCTTCTAAGTTCAAGTGCGACCAACTCAAGAGGAGGGGGTAGAGAAGAGAATGGACGGTAGCCAGTGTAGCTACCTATCTCGGGATGCCTGACCAGTGTAGCCAAGTCATCCAGCTGCATTTCTTTACTAGTATACAGACTCCGACAGGCAATAATATATTTTTTTTGTTTTGGCCTGTCTATTTTTTTTGGAGTTCTTGCATTTTTTTCTTTTTCTTTTTTTCTTTTTTGGAACTATATACAAGGTGCAGCATGTACATCAGGAGTTTTTCCTCTTGAGCCAGTAGACTATCCCTCTTTTGAAGCATTATTGCAACCCACAGCATCCTGTCCTTAGATGTCAACAACACCAGACTAGGTTGAGATGCACTACCCTCCCTAGAGGAGGACGGATGTTTCCACCCGTGTGATACTCCAAGCTAAAGGATTCTACCTCCTCACCACCTCATCAATGAAGAGCTACGTGCATTGTGCTTGTCCAAGTTAGGTCACTGTCTATAAGAATCATGCGTGTGCACGAGATATTCTACTTAGACTAATCAAGATGACATGTGAACATAGACTTGCGGACTCAAAGAATTAAGTCACTTGACCTGAGAAATCTTAACTCCATCTCCTATAAGGTTCCTCTGAAATTAGGTGGATTAAGGTCAAATCAAGTCCATCCTCAATATCTACTCATAACTTGGTTCAGAACCCACTAGCTTTCCACCTTGCATATGCAAGATATGCAGATGAGAGGTGCAGATGACATGCTATGACTGAAATGCAAGACTTTTTTTTTGAAATGCAAGGATGATATGCAAGAGTAAATAAGAAGCCTTTTTGTTTTATTTTTCTAGTTTACAACAATTTTTTATTAATTACAACAAGTTTTAGTTGATACAATTTGTACATAGTATACACGATTTTTTTGGTATACATCCTATTTTACAACAAATTTTACAAAAGTATGTTTTACAAGAATTTTACAACTTTTTATACAAGTGTTATACAATAGTACATATTATACAAGTATACAAAATTTTAATTTTATTTTTTTTTAATTTTTACAAAAGGTTTACAAGTATTATACAAGTATAAAATTTTTTTTTCAATTTTTACCCACCCATAATTATTGCAAAATATATACAAAAATACGCGAAAATACACGAAAGTACGAGCTATGGGTAAAGTATATATGTAATATATACACGCCCCCTATACTTAGCGTGTGCTATGTCCTCAGAGCACGAAAGCGACTAAAAAGACATAGCTCGGGCTAAGCATATGAGAGCTAAAATAATAAAAAGTATAGAAGTCGTCCCGCCCCCCTATACTTAGGCTCTGGCAGCCTAAGTGTAGAAGAAGATCAGAAATGGGGAGGATGAGGAAAAGAGGGGAAATGGATGGATATATACACGGCGGGCATCGGTCCCCCCTATACTTAGGCTCTGGTCAGCCTAAGTATAAGATAGGAGTGAGTATGAGGACCGATGTGATCTGGAGGATGTACAATGAATAGACGCGGGTCACTCTCCCCCCTATACATAGGATCTGGTTATCCTAAGTATAGTCATGAAATGATATGGAACCGGGGTGAGTGATTCGAATCACTGGGGAGGAAGGGAGAGAAAGTATATACAAGAAAGAGTGAGAATATACAAGAATTAAGAAGGTTTGTGACGAACCTTCTTGTGGACGCGAGGAGGTGGATAATATACATATGTGTCGCTGTCGGAATCGTCCTTAGATGAATAATAGTAAGGTGTAGGGATCGTCCAACGCAGGTCGACACACGGCTGCTTGCTTAGATACGGCTTAAGAACAGCCGAACTGAGCTCACTCATATAAATCACCTTGTCCGGACTAGATGAGGACTCTTCCGAAAATTCCTTCTCCGGTGTGTTGAAGGAAATTTTCTTAGTCGGATTTCTAGAACCTGAATCATTGAGAGGGAGTGGAGAGCGATGCGCCTTGAGAGGTTCGGGGGAACACCTCAAGGAATCAATTCTCGACTTCCTCTCACTAGATAGCCGACTAGAAGAGGGAGCAACCGTGTTTTTAAGTGGAGTCAATTTTGTCTGGGTTGTTTCCTTAGAAGGCCCGGGTCGTGGTGTGGTGCTGACTATGGGTTCCTCATCAGACGAGTCACCATAAATATTGTAATATTCCTGAAGGGTCAGCACATGTCTCGGGAAGGTTCTAGTGGTCTCAGTCGGCTTGGCATTATTGGGCTCCTGTGTCGGATCATCGAAATGGTCAAGACAATCAGCAAAAATCATGTCCGACTCAATGTCAGCTTCTGATCGTGAGTCCTCCTTAGAAGCTGTCACAGTGGTGGTGCAAGCAGTTGATGACGTGGAGGTGTGGGGAGTCTTTGATCCAATGGTTGTCCGGACAATCGGTCTCTCAAGTGTAGTAGAGAGGTGGGACTCATCTTCCTCTCGATGGTCACGACTGTCAGCGGATGTGCGGGTCACCTTAGAGTAAAGTTTATCAAAGAATGGATGAGGTCGAAACGCTCCCAATGCTATAAAATCGATTTCCCGAGTCTCGCAATCTATAGTCGCCTTAGCCAAGGCTAAGAACGGCTTCCCGAGAATAATCGGAGACTGGGAAAACTCTCCTCGGTGCTCAATGTCAATGATCGTGAAGTCCACCTGGAGTAGAGCACCTTGAAAAGTAACGATGACTGAAGTATTTCCTCTCGACCGTTTGATGGATCGATCAGCCAGCTGAACAATCTCTCTTGACTTTCTAAGTGGCCTGAGTTTGAGCTTGTCAAACACAGAGGTCGGGAGGATATTTATCGGTGAGTCGTCATCGATTCTTGCATGGGTAAAGATGGTGTCTTTGATTTCACATTCAACTCGGGGCAACCGCTTTACTCTGCGGCTTTTGTTCTTTCTCCCCATCACCAAGTAGGTGGCCATAGACACTATGTGTCTTTCAGTCCTTGTCCTCTTATTGCCCGACCTCTTGGGCATCAATTTACTTCTCACAAATCGTTTGAGGTCGGGGAAGTGATCTATGGCCTTTATTAAGGGAAGTTTGAAAATCAGTTCTTCATCGAGTGCTTCCCTTAGGGTAGGATCCAATTTTTTTAGGTCATTTTCATTTTCAATTTTTATGTGGGTTTTTGGTTTTTCAATTTTTTTGGTATTTTTGATGGATGAATGATCAGACTCCGGATTGGAGGGCAAGTGGTTAGTAGAAGAGGGAGATAGAATGGACTCCAGTTGTACAGACGATGTGGGTTCCCTAATGCTTGCTTGGTTTTCAACATCAGATCTACTTACATCCTTTTCCACTTTCATTCCCAAGCTGGTAGAAATTGAGTTCAATATTTCCATGACATCTCTCAACTCGTTACCAAATGATTCATTTTTCTTAATAAGTCTAGAGATGTCATCCTCCAAAAAATTCTCATGACAAATCATGGGAGAGTTCTGCTCAATTGGAGGACACTGCTGAGATATTGGGGTCTCATACTCAACATACCTAGACTCTGGCATGTAATTCCGGGTCGAGTATGGACCATCTAAATGGCAAATATTGGTCGGAGCCTCATATGATGAAACATGGACTGATAAGTCTAGCTCATGAGTCCAATCTTGTGAGTGTATAGGCTCTCCGAAAGAAGGCTGGTTAATGGAAGCTTGATCACTAAAGTCAATCAAGTCTGGGAAATCATGATGTACAAGCCTCTCCATTCGGGTTGTTTGATCGACCATGTTATGCCCTACGACCAAGTCGGGATTTGTATATGTCAATTGATGTCTGGTCCCTACTTGAGGTGAGAATGAAGTATATGGGGGCATATAATTCTACCAATCATCTATCTCAGCAGTGGCTTGCTCTTCATTTGATTCGTTGATTCCTGCAAGCTCTCGAGAATAAGGACAGTCAGCCCAAGATGGAAGTGGATCCGGAATGTCAGAATATGGAGTAGGAGAGAAATGCGAAGAAGTGGAGAAGTCAGTCGAAGTTCTGACTTTGTAATCGAGTTGAGGTGGAACCGACCACAGGTAAGGGTCTCCCGTGGATGGCGGAAGGTACATGGAAGAAGGAGAAGGTGAAGATGAACAGTATATGGTCGAGGAGGATTGACCAGAGGTCACAGGGTATGAGGACCAATATCCCGACATCTTGAAAAGGAAAAGAAGAAGATTGATGTAGAAAACGTGTAATTACACAGGATAACGCACACGGACAGACACAATGACAAACACAAGAGCAAACCCCGAGTTCACACTCAACACGGTGAAGGACCCGAAATCGAGTCCAATTAATCTTGTAAATTTTAAGTGTGATTTTTCAAGCAAGATAGCAAGGATTACGCGGCCTAAAGGGAAGTCGGCTCAGAGCCGGATGCGTCTTCCCTGTTTAACCTGTCGCCTAAGATACCGCCGGTCCTTCCTTTCTTCGCTCCTATCCCAAGTCGATGGATTCAAAGACCACACCCCTATCTACCTGCAAGCAGGCAGAGGCTGACAAGGCCGGAACTTCACCCCGGGGGGTTACTGGCAGCTTGTCGCAAAGTACCGCAATTTTGCCCCTATCTACCTGAGACAGGCGGAGGCTACTTGGTACTAGTCAGTGAATCTGAAATTATTCGACTTGTGATATTTGCTAGGATTAGTTGGAACATGATATGGAAGGCGGGGATTTGGTCTCTGCCTTAAGGTGATCACACACACTCAAGTACCCTCACTCAGCCTGAAAACAAGGTCGGGGTTACTCTCCCGCAAAGAATTTTCAAATTTTATTCCTCTTTTTTTGGTCAATACTGTTTAGCAGTCCCGATATTAAAGTTAGGTTATCACTTATTAAGTCCACCACAAAGCACGCCTATCGGACAGTCCCAATTTCCTGTTTAATTTAAATGAGAAAATCAGAGGGGGGGGGGGGGGGGAAATCGAGAAAAGCCGATGCACGAAAAATCGATGATGCTATGCTGAGTGGAGAATACTTACAGTGATCTCTTCGCTTGTTATGCAGGATGCAATATCGATTTGAAAGCTTTTTTACTCTATATGCAAATGCAAGCGATGAAAGCCGCTCCTAGACAGGCAGTTCTATTAGCGTGAAGAACAGTTTAATTTGACTAAGTACTGCAGTCTAGGTGCGTCTTTTAAGTGAGTTGTGTGGTCCTAATGATTACGAGCACAAGCAAATCCTAGAGTGGCTCGGGGAGCCGCTAGTGCAATCTAAATTGCAATCACCCACACAACACACGGGACACAGTTCCACTATACTTACACACGCGAGATCCCAAACGGGAACCGCTATAAATAATGCAAAAAATAAAATAAAATACAAAGCCTCTCTTCCACTCAATAAAAATTAAAATGCTAAGTCTTCGAAGCATCGTCGACTCCTCGCGGTCCTCGCACAAAAAATAAATTGAGGTCAGAGAGTGACACAAAAATAAAATAATGCAAGAAATAAAGGAGAGAAAATAATTACAAGAAAAACCGAGGGTCAGACTACCCGGGGAAGGAAAATTAAACACTCAAAAAATTGACTAAAAATTAACCTAAGCCGTGCCTCCCCGGCAACGGCGCCATTTTGATAAGCGTCCTGCACCCTATGTTATTTTAGTCAAATTAATGTCCAAATTAATGTTGATCGTTCGTTGTAGTCGGATACGAGAGGCTAGTCAAAAACCACTTTAATTTGATGTCAAGCGGTGAATTTTTTTACTTGGTGGAGTCCAAGGTCGATCTCAGGGAGGCATCTGTCTCCTTAGGTGAATTTTAGCAAGTATCCAAGTGTGTGATTTTCGGAGAATTATATTTTTTTTGTCTTTTTCAAATTTTATGCAGACTTATGCAAAAATGCAGGCCAATTTAAAGTTTAATTTAATTAAGATATCAAATGAAGTCCAAAAATTCTAAAAATTGGCCAGATGATTAATGATGATGAAAATGACCTACACTAATTTTTTTGGATTTTTCAGACACTAAATGGATTTACTGGAAATTAAATATGCAGACAGGGTGATTTTCAATTTTTAATTTTTAATAAATAACAAACCACAAATTCTTCAAGAACTAAAATTATCCTAGATAGCACTAATAATAAGGGATCCAGGAAAATTGAAAGATTTTAGTTTCAATGTGAAATGAATTTATTAAAATTAAATTAAGAAAATCACTTAACAATTTATTAAGGCCTCGATAGGTGTGCAAATGACATGAAATTTTTATGGCATGTTAAGAATACTGTCCTTAAGCTACTGTGAATTTTTGATAATTTTTGGAAGCACAAAGAATTAACTACAAATTAAAAGGTGTCACTGGGCAAAATATTTCAAAAATGCACCAATTAATTCATTAATAATTCTACTGAAATTACAAAAATGTGACACGTGGACCAATAGACAGAGGACAAGTTTCTCAACAAAATGCAATTTTTAGATTTGCAACATGATGTAAAATGCAACCTAGGGATGCGTGCAAACACAGGGGTGTAAATGCAATACAGAAAAAATAAAAATACAATAAGCAAATATGCGGACATGGACTAAAATGCAATTAACTATAATGTTGGGGACTCGAGTGCAATTTCTCCAACAAGCACGTGCTCCTCACGTGGGCTCAGCTTCACAGGGACCTTTTTGCAAATATGGAAAGTCCCGGGGGCCTTTGTGTAAATTACCCAAGCTGCACGTGCTCCTCACGTGGGCGACCTAGGCTCGGATGGCTGCGGAGGCTCGGGCCAAGGCTCGGACGCTTCTGGAGGTCTGGAGTGATGCTCGGACGACCCGAACCTAGGCTCGGAGAGGAGGCTCGGGCCGAGGCTACGTGGTGTACTGAAGGCCCTTGGATCAAGATTGATCCAAGGGGTGTTGGTGCTGACGCGTGGCTCAATCGCCGATCGTCAGATCTATGTTGATCTGACGACTCCTGGCTGCTCCAGATGTCGACAACGTGGAGGGATGAGCGCCGTTAGATCAAGAAGGATCCAACAGTACTGGTGAAGCGCGGCTGAGTGCGATGTGGCACGAAGTCTACCGTTCGATCAAGGCGATCGGACGACAGCTGGAGCTTCTTCTTCAACGGGCCTCCGCCGCCTGCGGAGGAGATGGCTGGGCTCCGGCGAGGTGGCGTGAGCTCCGCCCGTTCCTCCAGATGCCGATGAAGCTCTCCGAGGTGTCAGAGATATCCCAGCAGGAGCGTGGCGATGCGGCGAAGGCGCTGATGGTCTCAGGAGCGGGAGAGAGCCGTCGAAGGTTGCTGGCGATGAAGCTCGAAGACGACTCCGGCGAGCTTCCGTTCAATGATCAGATGAGCACCTGCAAGTGTAAAGAGAGAGCCGAAGCTCGTGCGTGCGTTTGTGGAGAAGTGAAGATGGTTGGCGAGGCCTAAGGCGAAGGGAGGTGGTCGGGCGACGGTGCTCCGGCCAGGTGGCGGAGCTGGAGATCGATGGATGTCGGAGTGAAGTGTCTGAAGGTGCGGAGGGGTCAGCGAGGATCAGAGCTCCGACGCGGAGCTCGGAGGAGTGAAATGAAGGCGAGAAGGAGATCGTAGGCGGTGAATAAAATCGGAGAAGATAAAGAAAAATTCAGAAAAAGATCGGAGGGGGAATGGAGGGTTCACCTGGGGATTGGACCTCCTTTTTGGGGTCCAGGTCTTCGCTCGAGGGACCGGTGGTGTCCCGAGCTCCAGCAGCTGCTCGGAGGAGTGGCTGCGACACGACGGTGGGCCAAGGATCTCGCCAGAGAAGAAGCCCTTCTTCGCTCGAAGACTCGTTGAATTGCTGTCACCAATTGAAGGGTCTGAGCTCAGGGAAGCTCTTTGGAGTTGCGGATGCGGCTAAAGTTGGCCGGTGGTGGTGTATTTATAGGATGGAGGTGGCAGCAGTGTTGGCGACGAGGCGATGTTCATGGGCGTCATGGCACGACTCTGGTGGTCATAGTGGGGAGTGAGGTAGCCGGCGAGGATGAGGGACGAGTGGGTGACATCGTGGAGGTGGTGGTGCTCGTCTGTGGTGGCCGAGGCGCTGCCAAGAATAGGAAGAGGGCGCCCCTCCCGCAAGGCAGAGAACGTGGGAGAGAGGGGGTACCCGGAGGTAGGAGACGAGGTCTCCACCGTTGGATCTTGTGATCCAACGGTGGTGATCGAACGACAGCTGGTCGGGTAGGATTAGATCGGGGCTCGGTGATGATGGGCCGTGATCGCGCCATGTGGAGGGCACTGGGCGAAGCGCGAGCGAGCGGCTTGGATGAAGTGATGGAGATGATCGAAGGGACGAGGGGCGCCAATGGAAGAGCGGCTGTGATGGAGGGATCAGGGGCTTGATCAGATGGTTCAGATGCTGCCACGTGGCGAGCTCTGGAGGAGGTGCGGACGGATGGCGCAGATTGAAGATAGGAGATGATCTGAAGGTGGGGATTTGAGGCGTACATGGAGAAGACTGAGCCGTTGGATCAAAGAGGAGGATCCAACGGTTGAGGATGCAGGCGGATGAGGCAAGGGGGAGCAGGCGGCGTGGCGCAACCAGAGGGCGCCACGTGGCCTGCTGTGAGTGGCTGGAAGAAGATAGATGTGTAGAGAGAAGAGGGGGCCGAATTTGGAAAAACTCAAAACATGAAAGTTGTAGATCTCGATGAGATCTACAAGTTTCATGTTGACCAAAGACTGAGATGAGGTCAAATATGATACATAAATACAAGGATACAAATATACATATATGTAGTATACAAAGTGGCCCAAAAACCCAACTTTCTCATATGAGCTCCAAATTGGATGAAATTAGTCTCATTTTAAAGGTCTTTTAATGTGTAGTATTCTAAGAGTAAGTAGACCTAGTTCGGAGTTTATATGAGGGATTTATGTGCAATTTAGTGTACAGGGGTTCTCAGGCTTTATTGGCTAAATTACAAGGGGGATTTTTGGCATTCTTCCCTATATTATTAACTAAGGAGTATATACTATAAAGTAGAGGTTATTTTAGTGAGTGGATATTTTACAAGGGATTTTCGGCTTCTTATTTAAATGCAAATGGACTGCTAAAATGTATGAATTATGTATGTATGCATGAATGCTATTTATGCAATATAAAGGGAAATATGCATCTATTTTCTCGGGAACAAGGCTCTATTTTTGATTTTTGAAGTGATGAATCATAGATTCATCAACAGTGCTGACCTGACCATCATTGGAAACCACCTATCCAAAGTGGACATTATTGAGAAACAATCCAAGGAGCCTGATAAGCTTCAAGTGATCGAACCAAGGACAAAGAACCTAGATAAGCTGGTTGAGATAACAAAGCACTTTGAGCTTCTTGTGAGTAAGATCAATGCAGTTCACATTGTGAGTGCAGTAGTCGTTACCTCTACTAGGGAGCCGACATCTTCCACCCATTAGAGTAGCGGAGGACCATCATAAATTTAGCATGTCTACTACGTGCAAACACCTAATCAGGTTCAACAACATTCACATCATATAGTTTCTTAACATCAGGAAGTTGCCTACATTTTTGAGCTGCAGTCTCCTCCTCCACATGTCATTTAGGAGGTGAACGACATCTGGTTTGACCATGAGCGAAACCAACTGCTTCCGTCAGGGCAATGTCACTTGGGTTTACAACAGGTCATAGACCCACCCACAAGTTTCAGAGAGGCAGACAACAACAATACCAACACCAGCAGTTCCAATCTTACTATCAGTCTCCACCACAATTCCTATACTGGAGATAAGGCCAGCCACAACAATGTATTTTCCTCATCCTACCCCGTAGAAGACTGCATATCATGGACAATATCCTCCTCCTCCTCCTCATTATTAGTATCTGTATGGTTACCAACATCCTTCGTACTATAAGTCTCAACGATAGCCAGTCAATGAGAAACTTGAGGCCCCTTCATTTAACCCAACACTGGAACAACTTGCATTACTCATGAAGAACATGAACGAACTGACTCAGCGGATCAACGACCTCACCACAACCAAGACACTGATTCCAGCACAGGTCAAGCCAACCCCAACAACTTTAGACGTAAGGAGAAGGTAGCCAATAACCCACCCCCCCCGAGATAGGTATGTCCCTTGATTTTACATGTTTATCTGATGCCATTTATCTCAGGAGCAGTAGGAGATTGCAACCACCTACGCACTAGTTGGGGTTGGAAGCTCGATCCACTGAGAAAGCATCATCTTCTACATTATCTCCTTCACCAGCAGTCGAGAGGCCAGTGTAGAAGCATCCAAGTCTGGAGTTTCACTGCCTTCACCACCACCTTCACCATGTAGATGTATCAGCAAGGGATAATATACCAGTCACAGATTTCTTCCTCTTCACCAACAGTAGGATCCCATTCTGTTTTACATTCTATTTTTCTTTTTGTACAGACTGATTTTGGTTGTTCTTTTGTACATGAGGATTCTACTATGAATAATGGAAAGGAATGTTTACATATTTATTCTGATTCTGTGCCATTTCCTTCTGCTCTCAAATCTAAGAAAATTCAAAAATTTAAAACAACCCTATTTGATCCTGGAGTGGTTGAAATCTTACATAACATCTTTTTAAAGATGACACTCCTTAGATCCATGGAATACACACCTATAGTAAAAAAAAGGGAATGAGAGAGGCATGTACACAAAGCGTCAACCAATGCAGAACATATGAAAGAAAACAGAGAAACACATCTTGACCATGGCTACCGTTCATGCCATCAGTAACCTCCCGCCTAAAAAGAAAGACAATGGAGAACCTCGTAACTGTTGCCATATCTTTGATCAATAATTTGATCGTACTCTTCTTGATGGTGGTTCCTCCATTAATCTCATGCATTCCTCTTTATTAACTGAATTTCGATTAGGGCCTCTTAAAACAACCAAGATGATCCTTTAGTTTGTTGATAGATCAATTAAAAGGCCAAGAGGTATTTTAGAGGGATGTTATTTTAACGGTGTAGGGAATGAAATTCCCAGTTGATTTTGTTTTCATGGATATGGACACACCTGTACCGTTACTCCACACCCGATCATACTAGGTTGACCATTCCTCCAAATGACAGAAGCAGCAGTTGATTATGGTACTGGAGAGATCATCTTCCACTCTCGCCATGACAAGGTGAAAATTGAGACGATCTCTGATCCTAGACCATCTCCACCACCAGCAACAGATGAAATAGAGGAAGTTATATCAGAGCTAGATGACTGTGATTTTCTTGTTGAATTCAAAGAAACAGATCTTTTCATTGATTTTATAGATACCCAGGTGTTCCTTTCCCAAAAGGACTCTATGAAAATCACATTCGACATGAGTTCCCTTGGTGGTCCAATTGAGCTAGTTGTTGATGGGCAGTTTGAGCTGATTTCTGAGGATCAATATAAGTCTTTAGAGGCAACTTAAGATATTCCTTTGACATACTGTTCTAAGATTACTGATGATATGCCTCCTTCTGAGAGTTCTGAGGTACATATATCTGAGCCATTCGTTGGATTTCTTGATTTATGCACAGATGAGAGATATTTTTCGAGATTATTGCTGAGATATCTGAGCCATTAATTGATAAGAATGCTTAACCTCCTGATGAGCCCATTCTTGCTGAGCAGAGATCATGCGTTACATATCTATCAGATATTTTGCTTGCTGAGCCATTAGTAGCCAGATGGACAGTCCATAGAGTATAGATCATATACTGTCTGCCAGTATTGTAGCAGAGGTTATTTTAGAGCTGATTCAGACCCCACATGAGCTCAATGTTTTACCATCAACATTGAAATATGCCTTCCTTATGGGCCTTCCAAATGTTTCTTCTCATCCTCAGCTCACAGTTGACCGTTGAACAAGAATATCAAGTGCTAGATGTTATTGAGAGAAACCGCAAGGCTATAGGATGGAATATCTTGGATCTTCATGGGATTAACCCAACTTTGTGCTCGCATCATATCTACCTAGAGGATGACTGTAAACCCTCCTATAAATGTCAGCGTCGTCTAATTACAAATCTAAGGGAGGTTATCATGAAGAGATCGGAAAATGGTGTGATGTTGGCTTTATATATCCCATTGTAGAATCCAAATGGGTCAGCCCTTTACATGTGGTCCCTAAGAAATCCGAGATTATTATCGTAAAGAATGACCGTGGTGAGGAGATTCCGACCCAGGTACCTACTTCATGGCATGCCTATGCAGATTATCGATGCCTGAACTCAGCTACCAAGAAGGATCACTTTTTGCTGCCCTTTATTGATCAAATTATTGAGAGATTGGTAGAGAAAGAGTTCTTTTGATTCTTGGATGGGTACTTAGGATATAACCAGGTCGCTATCACTCTTGAGGGTCAGGAGAAAACTACTTTAACTTGTCCGTTTCGCACCTACACCTTTAGATGGATGCCCTTTGGATTGTGTAACGCCCCTGCTACATTCCAAAAGGTGTATGTTTGCCATTTTTGCTGACATGGTGGGTAGTTTCCTTGTGGTCTTCATGGATGATTTCTCGATCTATGGGGATAGGTTTTGACACATGTCTTGCTCATTTAGACCGAGTTCTTCAACGTTGTTGTGAGGTAAACCTAGTGCTCTTGTGGGAGAAGAGTCACTTTATGGTGACTGATGGGATTGTATTGGGCCATGTTATTTCCAAACACGATATGTAGGTTGACCCGGCTAAGATTGATGTGATTTTCCAAGATAGAGACACCGTAGGATTTGAAGCAGTTGAGGTCATTTCTGGGACGCGTAGGATTATATAGGTGATTCATAAAGGACTTCAACAAAATCGCCAGATCTTTGACTGAGATTCTATGTAAGGAGAGTGAGTTTGTTGTCGATGAGAAAGTCCTTGCATTCATAAAGGACTTCAACAAAATCACCTATACCTTTGACTGAGCTTCCATGTAAGGAGAGTGAGTTTGTTGTCGATGCAAGAAATGGTTTATTAGTGCTCTTATCTTACATCCACAGGATTGGTCTCTTCCATTTGAGATTATGATGGACACCTCAGATTTCGTTGTTGGAGTTGTTTTGATACAGAGAAGGGATGGCATACCATTTGCTATATACTATGCTAGCAAGACTCTGGATGAAGCACATCGAATATATACAGTTACAGAGAAGGAGATGTTAGCAGTTGTGTTTGGGCTAGAGAAGTTCAGATCTTACCTCATTGGTTCACTCTTTATTGTATACACGGATCACACTGCAATACGATACTTGCAGGAAAATAAGGATGCCAAACCACACCTTATCAGATGGATCCTTCTTCTCCAAGGATTTTGTTTTAGATATTTGAGATAAACCTTGAGTGAAAAATGTTGTGGCAGATCACCTTTCCTGTATCACAGATGCTGAGATGTCTGAGCAGAACATGATTCCTATTTTAAATATCTTTCTAGATGAGGCCATTTTTTCTATGGACTCAGTTCCATGGTATATTGTATTGTGTACTATCTTGTCTCTAGGAAAGTTCCACAAGAATGGCCGATGTACAATGTAGACTGATTTCTGTCAGAGATTCATTACTACCAGTGGGAGGAATCCGTACCTATTTCGCGAGGGTGCAGATTGTATCTGGAGAAGGTGCCTTCCATAGGAGGAACACACCAGTGTACTTGAGAAATGTCACAAACTAGAATATGGTGGGCATCATTCGGGGAAACGTACAGCAACAAAGGTTTTACAGAGTAGCCTATGGCAACCCACATTGTTTAAGGATGCTACAGAGTATGTTAGAGGTTGTACTAACTGTTAGAAAATGGGAGTAACCATTGGTTCCAAAGATATCATGCCCCTAAGATACATACAGATTTCAGATGTTTTTGATGCTTGGGGTTTAGACTTCATGGGCCCATTCCTATCAGTCAGGGATTTCAATATATCCTACTCATCGTGGATTATGTTATTCGATGGGTGGACGTTATCCCCACCCAAGCTGCAAATCGTCGTACAGTGTGTTACTTCATCAAGGACCACATTATTGCACGGTTTGGGATTTGCAAAATACTGATTTCAGATGGAGGAAGCCATTTCCTTAAAAGATAAGTAAACAAGCTTGTGATGGAGTATGCCATTGAGCGAGAGAGTTGTATCTCCTTACCACCCTCAGACTAATGGCTTGGCAGATATTTCAAATAGGGAGATCAAGACGATATTGCAAAAACTTGTACGTCCAGATAGGAAGAACTGGTCCCAGATGCTTGATTCAGTTCTATGGGCTTATCGGACAACGTACAAGTCTCCTTTGGGTATGTCTATGTCTCCCTACAGATTGGTGTATGGAAAGCCTTGCCAATTGCTAGTGGAATTAATTCACAAATCTTTATGGGCACTCTGAGTATGCAATCTTGATTATGAGAAGGCCGGAAAGAACAGGAAGTTGGATTTGAATAGATTACTGGAATTCGAGACTTCGCATATGATACCTCACTTATGTGTAAGGAGAAAGTAAAGCGTTGGCATGATAAATACATTCGAATGAAGACCTTCTCTCATGATCAGAAAGTTTGGTTATTTGATGCTAAGTTGAAGCTATTTCTAGGGAAATTGAAAAGCAAATGGTCAAGACCGTTCATTGTGAGAGTTGTGTGTGATAATGGGAGTATTGTCATATCTGGGTTGTCATCATATGGACAACTATTTGTTGTGCACGAACAATTGCTGAAGCCATATATAGATCATGATACATTTCTGTCCGTTGTTGATTTTGTATTTGTGGTATCAAACGATGATCTTTTGATTCTATCTTCTACGTCTGATACATGAGCTGAAAACCTTTTATCTATCTTTTGTTTCATTCTTTCTTCTTCCGTTTTATCATTCATCCCTTCTCTGTGTATGTATATATGCTATAATTAGGATGTGCTTTATCCTAAGTATGGGGGGGGGGTGAATGATTTGTGTTTTTCATATTCATCCTGTTTATCACTCTTGTTGTTGTCTATACATTGGGATACTCTACCCTAAGTATGGGGGAGTGATGTTGTTAATATCGTCTTTTTTATTTTTGAGTCTGTACATTCTCTTCATCGGTTTTCCCTTTTGTACAATCTTCTATACTTAGGATTACTTGACCCTAAGCATAGGGGGATCACCAACTTCTGTTCTTTTCATCTTCTCTTTGAGTCGTTGTAGCATAGCAGTCTTTCACTTTTCTATACTTAGCATGAGTTATGTCTTCCTTTGCCGCTCTTTGATCACTATGAGGACATAGTTCGAGCTAAGTATGGGGGGGTGTCGTATATATTGTATATATACTTTAGAAATAACTCGTACTTTTAAATATGTTTATTTTTGGGGATATGAATATAAATTTGTAAAATCCACGTGTGTGTATGTAGACTTTGATCACCTTCAAAAAACAAACAAAGAAAACACCCACACCCCCAAAAAAAAAACAAACAAAAAAAAACAAAAACAAAACAAAAACAAAAAACAAAAAATCCTTGTATATACTTGTATATATTTTACTAACCCTTTTTCCTTTTTGAAAAAAAACACTAAAAACTACAAAACCAAAAATCTATAAAAAGTTGCACAATTAAAAAAATAAAAGAAATGACTTTTCGCATATGCATCATTTTTCCTTTCTTTTCAAAAAACCCATAAAAAGTTCAAAATTATAATATTGTTTCAAAAAAATTGCTTTCTTTTTACATTGTACGCATTTATTGCATTTCCATGTGCATTTTTCAGGAAAGTATTGGCATTTAAACTAAGTATGGAATTAAATTGAAGAATGGAGCTTAGTTGGGCCTTAATCCACATAATTTCAGAGGAATCTTATAATAAATGGAGTTAAGACTTTTCAGGTCCTAGTGACTTAATTCTTTGAGTCCATAAGACTATGTTCGCATGTCATCTTGATCAGTCTAAATAGAATATTTAACAACACACGCATGATTCTTTCACACCGTGGCTTATCTTGGACAAGCACTCTACACATAGCTCTTTATGGAGGAGGTAGTGAGGAGGCAGGATCTTTTGTCTTGGAGTAGCATACGAGGATAGTACATCTAGGTGGAACCTATCGTCTTCCTCTAGGGAGGGTTGTGCATCTCAACCTGATCTAATAGCATTGAGGTCTAAAGATAGGATTCTGTGGGGTTGCAATAATGCTTCAAAAAGAGGGATAGTCTACTAGCTCAAGAGGAAAAACTCCTTATGTACATGCTGCACCTTGTATATATTTTAATAAAAAGAGAAAAAATGCAGAATCTCCAAAAGTAGATAGGCCTGATTGAAAAGTAAAATGCCTACCGGATTTTATATATATGGACAAAGAAAAAAAGAATATAATAAGAGCTTCAAAGTTAATTTTTTGTAAGCTTGCAGCTAGATGACTTGGCTACACTGGTCATGCATCCAAGGATAGGTAGCTACACAAGTTACCGTCCATTGTTTTTTCCATCTCCTCTTCTTGAGCTGGTTGTACTTGAACTTAGAAGGGAATATCCCCGCTCATCAAGGAAAGAGTTGCTAGACCTGGGGACTGGAGTTACCTTGTTGAGGGAGGCTATTTCTTTTCTACTTTTGAGATGGTGAGCTATATTTCACTTACAAGTATAAGTAAAGATTCATAGTCATAAGAATTTGTGCATGTAGACTTGTTCCGACCTGACTGTTGAGGAAACCTGAATAGGAGTCTTGTGGAACGTAGAGGCTGTTAGGTTTTAAATCCATTTTCCATTAAGGTTCCGCCAAACTAATAATCCAAATGTTTGACAGAGCTCCATACTACACTTTTATGGAGATAAGTTTAGTACTCAATATTGTCCTAATTTCTTTATTTTTCCTTTCTTTTTCTTTCTTTTTCTTTTTTTCACTTATTCTTTCAAATAAGTGTTTGCTAAGGGACTAGTAAAAATAAAGCATAGGGGGATGATGAATATGCATTTCATCATCTTTATTCATTTATTTTAGCTTAAAATCTCTTGTAAAATACCTGTATATAATATTAACTCCATATTCTTACTAACTTGCATATGTGTGTAAATATTGTACACTTATTACTATTTTATCCTAAAATAAATAAAGAAATAAAGAAAGGAAAAAAAGAAAAAAAATAAGAAGACTGTGTATATGTAATAGATACTGGCTGACCAAAACCCCGAGAGAAGGTCAAGACTTGACCTGATCGACTAGGAATAAAGCAGGGGGAGATAGGGTCCGTAATCAGAAAATCCAAAAAAATTTGTTATAAATATATGTATACTTACACTATTTTATTTGTACATAAATTGTCCTTAAATTAAATAATTTTCAAAACAAAAGTTGTAAATAAACTTGTTTTCTAAATATTAAAAATGTTTGCAAAATAAAATCTTGTACATAATAAAAGCAACCACACTTGGAAAAAGTCATTAGGTGATAATTGAAAGACCAACTCTGGCTCCATATGAACTCAAATTGAACAAACTCACTTCCATTATATTCTCAATTAAATTATCTTTAAAATGCTTGTGGTTTTATAATTTTTGGAGATATGGTTGAAAAGTCGATTTTCTAAGGTGGTTTGTGCAATTTTACCATTTTTTTATACATATTGTTTTTGTAAATATTTTACTAATTATTTAAAATAAAAATATAAAAAACAATAAAAAACATAAAAATTTAAACATAAAAAATTAAAAATAATTTCCTTACTTAACTATGTATATAATGTATCATATATATATTGTATATGTATATAACCAATTCCCTTAAATAACCCTCACAAAAAATTAGCATTTATTATTCAATTTAATAAAGTGATGAAAATACAAAAAAATAACTACAAAATAAATAATTAATTATGTAAATAATTTTAACATTAATTTTATCTTTATGCCATTTCAATTTCTTTCCTTATCTCTTTATCTCCATTTAATTTTTTAATTTGAATTCAAATTCAAATTCAAATAATCCTCCATTTAATTGGTTCCTCCACCCTCATTCTCACTTGATCAATCTTTGGTGAGAGGAGCCTATTCTCCGAGAGTCATCTTGTCGCAGAAGGGTGCCTAGCCTCCGAGCCGTCCGGTCACAGCGAGTCGACCCTCATCGAGGCAATTATGGTCTTTTCCGCTCTTAAGGATAGATCCACTTTTTCTTATTTTTAACCTAGGTTAATCTTAGTTTGATTTTTGCATTTTTATTTCGTAGTCATTTTTTTCACTAGATATTAGAATCACACACCATAATTTTATCCGAATCCGATCTGATATTTCATCTCGTTTTCTTGATCTATTCGCGTTCTTATTCTACCTCACACAATCTTCCAACTTCGACCGCGTATGATGGTCGGAGATACGGATCCATTCCTCATTTTTCACTGGATCTCTGTTCACGTATTATATTTTGATTTTAGGATTTGGATCGTCATGCTCGCATCCTAATTTGTTTTATAAATATAAAAATAAAAAATTTATATAGTTTGTATTTCTAACATTTGTTTTGTAAGAAAAAAATATAATAAAAATTTAAAAGTTTTTTATATCTTTTTTTCTGTTGTTGTTTTACAAAAAAACATAAAAAAAATCAAAAAAGGGCAATGCACAGGGTAGGTGTCGCCGCTCATCCCACTGATGAATCCATGATTCATTAACTTTTCTGTCGCATTTTGTCTTAAAAACCCTTAACAAATGCATGTATATATTAATTAATTACCATCTTTTATTCAAACTCCATTCATGAATAAATATTCACTTTTAAGCATCAAAATCATGTAAATAAATAAAGAACAAAGAAAAAGAAAAGAAGGCAGATTGGAGATATGTATATATGTACAATATGACTTATAAATATAAATATAACTGCAAGGTATATTTATAACCTAACCACCGAGACCAAGTCAACATGGATTGGTCGACAAACCAATAAGTAGGGGGAGATAAGGAAAGAAAACCCTAAAAATAAATTAACACACACCTCATGTACCTCTCACTATTTATCAAATAATCACAAGACTTCAATTATTTTTAATTAATTCATATATACATATTTTTCACCAAACTCTTTTCCCTAATTATTTCTAAAAATGTATATAAAAATATAAAAATAAGATAAAAATATTACCCTGTATATATGCTAAGAAATCCAGCTTGTAAATTGCCAAAATCTCAACTTCCGAACATCATAACTTCTTCATACGAACTCCAATTTCACTCTACTCACCTTTAAAGTTCATAAAATAATATTCTCTAATTAATAGAGCTGTTTCATCGAATTTAGAGTCCATTTGCAAAAAGTCAGTTTTGGGACCAAATGACAACAGGGTTCTGGGCTATTTATTTTATGTAGAACACATTATTTATAGTTTTTTTAATTTTATAATTTCTAATTATTTTCATGATCTTGTAATTTAACACTAATTTATTTCATATTTTTTTGGAGCTTATTTATTATTTTAATAAAATCAAAAATGCTAAATTATAGGTAAAAATGAACTGGCTAACTAATACCTATATTTATTAATATATGTAAATTAATTTATTAAAATCCCTAAAAATTCACACAACTCTTATTTTATTATTCTAATAATTAAGAAAACATAAAAATAATTATTAATTATTTATTTATTAAATTAAAAATCCAAAACCTATTTATCTATACATATTTATTAATATAATATTTATATTTCAAATAATAATTATTATATATAAAAAAGTATTTATTCCATAAATTAGATAACTAAATTATTTACATTTCTTGTTTTATACCTATTTAAAATAACGTTATTTATTATTTAATATCGAATTTATAAAGAATTTTATACATCTGGCCTACCAGGTGCTGACACTTGTCAGCACCTGGTTCATCTTCTTCAAGAAGGCTGTTAGCCTTTCTGCTCTGAATGGCCATCTTCACTGAATTATCCAGCTTGCATTATAACCCCCTCCGAGGATCCAATTCATTGATTCGACCCTCTTAACAATCTTCCTCACCAACCACTCGATCTAACTTGAAGCCCACGAAAACTCTTTATATAAACCTTCAAAGATCGCCATTTCGCAACTAACTCTCCTTCAACCACCTGAGACTCCTAGTTCCAGTGGCCGATCCCCCCTTTCCTCGCCTCGCTCCGCTCGACCGAGGAGGTGACAACTCCTCGTTCTCGGTTCGCGTGGAAGAAGATTAATCGGAGGAGACGTTCCAAGGCTTTATTGCCTTGCATCGCCGCCAACGCGCACGTCCAGCTCCGACGAAGATCGGTCGTCGCAGCAGCTACCAGAGGTAAATACACCTCTCTATCCCAGATCTAATCCTCCACCTTTATCCAATTTCTTCTCGATCTTCGTGCCATGATTAGCGTGGCTAATCACACCATCAGTAAGTTCAACCATATAGTTTAAACGCTCAACCTAATTCAATTCTTAATTCATTTCAAATCAATTCGAATCGCATTCCATTTCTCAAGAATTCTGCACGAACATTTCATTTAATCTGGAAACACCATTTTTGAAGCTTGCAAAACTATAATCCTTTGACCGATTCTTGAGAGAATCGAGCATTAAAATCTTCTTTGAAGGTTTATCTCGTATTTGGAGCAATTTCACATCATCTGGGGCTCTCATCTTCCTGCAAATCATCATCAAAGAAGGTGCAACAACCTGGTAGACAGCTCCAGAGCAAACGGACCGTCAACTTCGTCGACCTTTCGCCGTCGCGCTCCACCTTCTCCGATCGACGTCCACTGCAGGAGAGCTCGAGGGGTTGAGGAGCCACCCCTCTGGTCCCGTCGGAGATCCCAGATCGACACTAGTCATCAGTGAAAAGTCGGCGAAGAAATGACCTTCGTCAGTTTCTCAACAACCTCAAGAACAAGAAGAACACCCAGAAACTACAGTTGGGGCGACACGTGTCCTGCAGCGGACGGCTAGGATCGCGCCTTGCCTTTTAATCTCAGCCGCTCAATCCGAAGGGGTGTGATATTTGCATACTAAGCCCAGAGAAGATTCATAAGTTCAGAGCGAGCCCAAGATTTCCAGAAATTACATTTAGGTCCCCGCGCAGGGACGTAAATGTAAACGTTCTTGTTTTCATTTCAAAATAGTCCCTGCCGAGGACCATTTTGCAGTATTTTGTTGATTTTTTTATTGCAATTATACCATTGGCCTGTAGGGGAGTTTTAGACCCATTTTTGAAATTTTTTGTAGTTCTTTTTAGGGTAGTTACACAACTACCCCAAGAAGTTTTCTTACAATTATACCCCTGGCCTGTCGGGGAGTTTTGTAGTTCTTTTTAGCCTCATCAAAATGGCGCCGTTGCCGGGGAGGCGTTAGTGTATTTTGATTTTTTTCCATATCTTTGTGATTTTATTTTCTCTCTTCTTATCGTTTTCGTAGCTTTTCTTCGATTTTTCATATGGCTTTTCCCGACTCGTCTCTCGATTCTGTTTAGCCGCTAACTAGTTTTTGCAAGGCCTGCAGGATCAACCGGTTTCTTAGGAAGCCGAGTCAGTTGAAAGAGTAGAGGCTGACTCCTTCTCACTAGTCAGCTGTAGAGGGCATAAACTAATTAGTGTAATATTATAAAAGAGAGAGAAAGAGAGAGATAGAAGTTATATTAAACTTTAGTAGAAGGGGTCCACTAAGGACATTCCGACTTGTAATCCCCCCCCATTTTTTAGGGGTCTGATTCACCGAGTACCGTGTAGTTGGGGGATCAGGGCACCTACTGCGGTTTTCTCGCCACATCGGCTTTTCCGCGGCTTTTTCCGATAGATGTTTGCTTAGGTTTTTTATTATATCTGATTGTGTTTACGTAGCTAGTTTCATGACTTGCAACCTAGGTGCATGATTTTAGGATTCTTATAAAAAGAAAATAAAAAAATAGACGTTTGCTTGAAAAAACTAAAAAAAAATTATAAAACCACAAAATAAAATCGAGACTGTTAAAGATATCTAACCTAAAAACCGTAAAGATTCATCTGATTTGGGAGAGTAATCCCCGCACATCATCTCAGAGTGCATGAGTGAGAGTCGACCCATAAGGCTAGAGCCAAAACCCCGTATTTCTCGCGAAATACTACTTAGTCTATACACCTAATCACAGTTCCTCAGTGGGTACGCTCGGGTAGCCGGAAACGATCTGGGTTTACTTAGTAGAGTGGGAGATTTAGATGACACTGCGCAAGGCTCCGTCCTCAAGTAAGACGGGTAGCCGGAAACGGTCCGTACTTACTCCCATACTAGCTGAGTGCGAATGATTTTCTATAAAGACTCGGGCTAGTGTTTCGGAGAAAATATCGGGCATGTATCAGCTCGCATCAGCTCACGATAACCGATTATACTTGTTTGCTAATTACAACCCTAAAACCGACAAGATAAAAGATCGAACTCTTACGGTCTTCATCGGGTTGTGTTAGTGAAAAACGGGGTTTGCTTTGTGTTTACTAGCGGGGCGTGAGTTACCGCAGCTTTATGTACTTTTCCCTCTCCTTTGAATCGCAAATCGTGCTCTCCCGATTCTCTTGATATCGAAGATGACGTCTCGACGGCTTTCTGCTCAGACTCCGTTAGCTTTCGACCGTCCACCTTCCAGCGTACATCTTCACATGCTTGGGATGACTCTCTTCCCATGCTGGTCCCATCTGATCTCGAGGAGAGTCAGACCCAGACTCCCTCGCCTCCTGGCCAGAATATTGAGGCAAACCCTTGCCTCAATAAATCTAGATCTCCAGCTGATTTTTCACTGAGTTCTTACGAGAGCTTTCTTTCACAGACAATTTGAATCAGATGGCTCGCGGCAAAGGACCAGTAGCAGACGAGAGGCCACCAGCTGAGGAGCATCATGAAGGAAGTCCAGACTCCGCAGATATCACAACCAGGATTCTCGATACGCTCCAACAGATGAATATCCAGATTCGAGAACAATTTAGAACTCAGAATGAGTTGCGTGTTGAGATAGCCGCGCTGCGAGCAGGGGCCGGTAACCAGTTATCGCCTGCAGTGGTTCCCGCTACTTTACGGGAAGAGTATGACCCGGGTGCAAGAACACTTCATCACCGGATTCAGCTACCGCCGAATCAAGGGTCATACGAGTTGAGACCGTTCTTCATATCACTACTTCCCAAGTTCTACGGGAATGCCACAGAAGAGCCGTTGACCTTTTTACAACAATTTGAGATGATATGTGGTACAACTAGTTATCCAGGAGTTACGCAGGAGGCTGTACGCCTCAAGACCTTTCCCTTTGCCTTAGCCGATAAGGCACTTTACTGGCTGAGTCACCTGGGAAGGGAGATTTCTACATGGGACGATCTGAAGTCCACATTCCTGCGTAAATATTTTCCTCTGGGGAGAATGAACATGATGAGGAGTCAGATCTCCAATTTCACACAGCTTCCGTATGAGTCTTTCCATGAGGCATGGGATAGATTCAAAGACCTTACGGAGAGATGCCCGCATCATGAGATACCAATGAAGGAGCTAGTTCAAAATTATATTGGAGGACTCCATCCGGATATCCAGGGGCTAGTGAGTTCCGCATGTGGAGGCAACTATTTGAACAAGGATGCCGAGTCAGTCTAGGCCATCTTCGAAGGGATGGCTGAGAATTTGAAAGTCATTGACTCTACTCGGGAATTTCAGAAAGCCCCGCAGCCAACACACCACCGAGAGCATCCTAAGGTGGCTAACATCTCAGAATCTGAATCGAACACCAACATGGGATTCATTAGCGAGAAATTAACGTTGGTGGATGTGATTCAGAAGCAAGTCCAGGACTAACAACTGCTGCGAGAGTTGGTGAAACTATCATCTCTACCTCAGCAGTTGAGTGATCTTTCGAAGAAGGTTTCTGAGCTTCAGCTTCAGCACCAACAAAGATAGTCTTCTTCGACCGCACAACCAACACGGAGGATCTTACTCGCTCCACCTACCCGTGAGATTCACTACGTGCAGAGCGAGCCAGAGACTCCGCAGATTGATTGGCATGAGGATCAGTCTCATGCCAATCCCGGCCAGATCACTAGCACTGTAGAGATGGAGGTTGTTCCGCAAGCCACTCTCGAGATTAACGGGATTTTGTATACTCCGATTCAGCAACCGAGTATACCACAACATCAGCAGCATCCGTATGGTCATCCGCAGCATGGATGTCCAGATTTTCAGCACTGCTAGAATTTCACGTAGCAACAGTCTCACCAGAATGTTTATCAGAGACCACAATCACACCTGTATCCTGCTCACTATCCATAGACTTATCCTTATCAGCAACCACAACAATCTTCCTCCACACCGCAGAGATACTCCCAGCCTTCCACCTCTCAGCAATACACGCCAAGGCAAGAGAGAGGGCCAAGCCAGGGCCACCACACCGAACCTGAGATGTCTTCACAAGCCCATGCACTAAATCAGATCATGGATATGCTGAGTACGCTCCAGATAGCACATAAGACTGAGATGGAGCAGGTTAACCGTCGTCTGGATGAGTTAACTGCACCCAAAGACCACTCTTCCAGCCCAGCCTTAAATGAACCCGAACAACAAGAGGAGGCATCCAGACCAGGTAGACAACACTACAGTTAAGATCTCGTTTCCTGAATTTTTATCTAACTTCATTCATCTTAGGAGTGGTAGATCACCACGAGCACCTGCTGGAGTAGAGGAGAGGGCACTAGAGGAGCAATAGCAAATCCATGAGCAGTAAGATTCTGATGCTGAGGAGGACAACCAGACGATGATGAGGACCACCTTGCAGACTCAAGAGAAGGGAGCGATGCCGATACAGTTGACATGGACACTGGCGAATCAGACGATGACATCATGCCAGACCATGAAGATACTCCCGAGAAAAACATTTCTTCCCCTGTTTTAGAGAGTTGTGTACATAATTCTGAAACTCTAGATTTACAAGTTGATTCCAAAATGAATAAAAATTCTTATTTTCTGACCCTGACATTGTTCCTTTTGTCGATGCTCTATTTGGAAAAGGAAAGAAAATTAACAAAAAGAATGTTGTGACCCCAGAGACCGAACGATTACTAAAAGATCACATCTTTCTGAAGATTCCACTTCACGATGCCTTGGATCATTTTCATACACTCAAGAATCAGTTGAGGAATAAATGCACTACACGTAGGGAAAAGAGATCACGAGTTGAAAAGCACATATTGACCAAGTCAACTTCGTGTGCGATTCAGAACAAGGTATCCAAGAAAAAGAAAGATTTGGGAGCTCACTATGACAATTGTCAGATTGAAGACGCTACATTCCACCATACTCTCTTAGATAATGGTTCCTCGATCAATTTACTTCCATCCTCTTTTCTTGATACGCTCAAGCTAGGTCTGCTCTACAAATCACGAGCGATACTTTAGTTTGCAGATTGATCTGTAAAGAGACCTAGAGGTGTACTAAGGAACATTATCGTGACCGTTCAGGGCTTGCAGTTTCCAGTGGACTTTACTGTCTTAGACATGATGTGCCTTAAAGTTACACCTTGCTCCAATCATTCTCGGGAGGCCCTTTTTGCAGACAGCAAGAGCACTCTTTGATTATGATGCTGGGAGAGTATCATTCCACACAGACAATGGAGAGATACACATTGAGATGGAGAGAGGATGTAGCAGTCCCAGATCAGTATTGTCATTTACTTCAGAGGACACCAGTCTTGCAGAAAATTGCCAGCACATAGATGAGACACAGTTTCCTGATCTTGAGAGCGTTTATTTTGATACCCACGATATCCTAGACAAGGATAGGGTAGATAACTTGGTACCTAGTTCTTCAGATGATTGTTCACATACAGAGACAGATTTCATATCAGATTCAGATGAGAAGTCACTTGCAGTAGACATCTCAGTGCCGCAGATTGAGAGTACACATATTATAGCACGAGAGTCAATTGATTACATTTCACAAATTATACAGTCTATTCAGCGTAGAGAGTCAGATGGTGTAATTCTTACACATATAGACACCTTCTATAGTCCGACACCAGAGACGCATATTTCAGAAAAGAGAGAGTTTCCATGTACGGAGTTCACTTACGGAGGAGGCTCTACTTTTTCAGCCGAGGATCAGTACACACATAAAAAGCAGAAGATCCAGTATGATCCTGGTTAAAGTGATCTATTTTGTATAGGAATCATGATCATTCATTCACTTCATCTCATCCTATACAAATTATTTTGAGCCATTTGATTTCTGGAGATCTGCAACACTTGTATATTCTTCGTAGACCACAATTATCCCCATTTTTGCTCATCTTCTATGCTTAGGATACCAGATCCTAAGTATAGGGGGGACCGATTGTTCGCTGATTCACATTTTATATTTTGTTCTGATTCTTTTGTATATCCTTTCTTTTTCACAAATCACTGGTCCCTGATTTTCGGCTACACTCTTTTCTATACTTAGGATGCCTTATCCTTAGTATAGGAGGGACCGAGTGATTTTGATGATTTCGTATTCTTTATTCCTTTTGATCTTTCGTTGTATATTCTTTTTTACTCAGTCACCTCGTTTTTGCTCTCCCGTTATACTTACAACTACCTGATCGTATGTATAGGGGGGTTGACTGACTTGTACTCTTTATTCTTTTTCACCCACTTTTACTTCGCACGTGTTATGTCCTCCTTTTTCTCTTTTGATGCTATGAGGACATAGCACAAGCTAAGTATAACAGAGTGCATATATATTGTATATATACTTTTGTCCATAACTCGTACTTTTATGTATTTTCTATATCTATAAAATCCATAAAAAGTGGGTAAGGGTTAATTTAAAATCCATCTATATATTTATTTATTACTTATAAAATCCCTGTAAATAAGTAAAATATGTCTAAAACTTGTATCTAAAATCTGTAATTAAAATATGTATTTAAAATTTGTATTTAAAATTGTATAATACTTATTTAAAATCCTATTTATTAAAACATATGTAAAATTATTTAATCTTTGTAAAATCCCTTGTAGATAAAATCTGTAAAATACATTAGATATTTAACCCAAATAAAATATATCTTGTAAAATTCATGTACAAAAACTTGTTTATAAAAATCAAGAAATCCATAAAAAATACAAAGTCCTACAAGTCATAAAAATCACAAAAGCCTTAAAATCCATAAAAATGAGTAAAATTTAGAAAATATACTTCACAAAAACATGGTTGCATTTGCATTCGCATTTTTCATAATAAGTTTGATTTCTAGAACTAAGGAGTGAGTCTAGTCTAAAAGATGGAGCTTGATTACGACCTTTAACTTTCATTGTAAGGAGCCTAGTTAGGATCTGGAATTTAGACTCTTCAGGTCTTTTGACTTAAAATCTTTGGGTTCCATAAGACCATATTCGGGAAATGAAGTCATATGTTCTTAAGTAGACCATTTGGTGTCATCCGTAAAACTCTACACCAGTGAACCAATCTTGAACACATGCACTATGCACTTAGCTCGACTCGCATGGAGTTACGAAGGGCAGTACATCTTGGTAGTGCGTTTCTATCCTTATCCTTGCGGCATTGACGTCTAAAGACGTGAGAGATTGAGGTTGTGATAGTTGCTTCGGATGAGGGAAGGATCTGCTGACACAATTTTTCTAAGACCTCAATAAAGGGACGGGAATAAAAAGATGCTATATATGTCGAGGCACAAAAAGATGAATGCAGTGCAAGCAAATTACAAAGTCAAATCAAAGAAGAAGCCACCAAATAAGACCACAATGGTCCAAGCTTCCACCAAAAATGCTTGCAGATCTTAGTGAAGACTTAGCTACACCGGCTGAGCTTCACAAGGAGATGCGTCTACACTGGTCGCACTCCACTTCTTTTCTCATTCTTCTAATTTCTCTCTATACTCGATTTTGGACATAGCATGAACTGACCTCAGAAGGGAATGCCTCCCTCCCCGAGGAAAGAGTAGCTGGATGAGGAAACAATAGAAGTGTATAGCCGGGATGGACGGTTTTCTTCGTTTCACTAAGTAGGAAGAGCTAAATCAATTCACACACTGTACAAATTGACTTCAAGGATGATAGAGTTTGCGATATGAATAAGTGAGTCTGAACTAGATGATGAAGTGATCTTGAATAAGGATTTGTGGAACTTGAGGACTGTTGAGGATAAAATCCTAATCCTAGTTAAGGTTCCGACAAAATGCTTGTTTCAGGCCCGATCGAGCTCTGTCATTTGTCTGTTCTCCTGAATTGCTTTAGGAAAACAAATTCATTCTAACTTTCTTTCTTTTTCACTTACTTTTCAAATAAGTGTTTGCTAAGGGAGTAGCACCCAACAACGGTGCCCGTCATCCCACTCTATCGTCACCGCCAATCTGAAAGTGCCCCCAGCCTTCCTTCCACCTCGCGAGGCCAACAATCTGCCGCCGCGCTTGGTGCCACCAGACGCCCGCTCTCCACCGCTAGCCATCCAACGCGAGGTCTCCGCCGCCACCGCCTGTTCAATGCCGGCCCGCGCTCGCACCGGTCCTCCAGCCCGCACGGATCTCCCTCTCCCGCCACCCCCCCTACACCTGTTGTGGTCGCTGCCTTCGATCCACATACGACAGCCACACACCCCTACGCGAGCCGCCGCCACCCACCTTGAATGAGAACCGACGACCAGTATTCCACCACCGCCGCCATCTTCAAAGCGTCACCCAGCCATCCATTCCAGTCCGAAGGTAGCACCGCCGATCGCCCATTGGTGCGGAGAAGAAACAACGGCGACGTAACCTCCTTGGTCCCCTCTGGCTTGAACGAAGAGAAGGACGAACATAACCCTCAGGACATTAAAAAAATTAGCAAATTGCATTTGAATTTCCTCAAGTTTCTGAAAATTTCAAAGAGGCCCCCACCATATTCAATTTCATTGGGTAACTTTCTATTTCAACCATGGACTTTTGTGCATGTTCTTATAGATCTTATTCAGCCACTTGCTCACATGATACATAGATTCTTGGTTGTAAAAATTGCAACTAATCCACTACTTTATTTCAGTATTATCACTTTCTCACAATCATTTCAGAAATTGCATTTCAGTCTAAAATTTCTAGACTTTAATTTTCATACCCATCTTATTGAAATAAATGTTTTTCATGATCAAATATTTCAACAAAAAACATCTATATATTCCTATTGTGTTCCTCTTCGTTGTATATAAATTTCATTACATTATGTTTTTATTTGCTAATATTAAAAAATAAAAAATAATGTCATTTTCTATGTTGGAAAATTCATAAAAATTCGAATATTACTACAAAAATTCCAAAAAAATAGATTAACTCTCTTTTATTGTCTTTAAATTTCTGTTCAAATTTTACGCGTTAATTATTAATAAAACCCAAAAAAATGAAAAATACAAAAATCATGAAAAATTCATATAAAATTGTAAAAAAATAAAAAAAATGTGATTCAGTTTCTGTGTATAGATATATATCCTTTTATTCATAGAAAAATAATTTTCACAATTTTTTATTCTATTTCATATTTTTAAATTGTGAAAAATTCATGCTTGCTCACTATTTGCATTTTTCCCTGTTTTTATTCATTTTAAAAATCCTAAAAATAAAAAAATCAAAAAATTACAAAAATAGTAAAAAAATCATAAAAACACAAAATACTATTTCTTTAGACATTTTGAGCATTTTTTTATATTTGAAAAATCCAAACAATGCATTTCTTTTGTGCATATATTTGTTTTGAAAATCTTATTTCTGAAAATTTAAAAAATTGGAAACCTAAAATCATTAAAAATCTGAAAATCAGAAAATTAAAAATAGAAATAAAAAATTGAAAGGGTACAAAATTCACAAAAAAACCAAGGTAGTTTGTATTTGAGATTCCTCGTTTCTTTTAATTGATTGTTGATTATTTGAATAACCCTCGGTAATTGTAGCCTCCTTGATTTCGATCATGTTTCTATACAGGTAAAGAAGTAGCAAAAGTTTCTCTAGCTTCATTATTTATGTAATTATTGGCTTGAGAAGAAAAAAATAAATAAAATTATTTGTTTGTGATGCTTGATTAGGTTGTAATGACTTTTTCATATTTCAATAATTTAAAAACCCGTGAAAAGTGTGTCAACAAGGATTTTTGATCTTGCACAACAGATTGAGAGTGTGATCCATTTCTTATTATTTGATGATGTGACTTCTAGTAAGTTCCACGCGTCATGATTCAGACGCTTCATGTACAATCTCTTTCTATGCTTCAAAACAACGGTACTTGGAACCCACTTGATTTCGTTCATTTCTTTATTGATCCGTCATCAATCTCCTAACTCTCATATCCCCATTTAGCACTTATAGGATCTCCTTCTGACATCTTGATCTGTCTCAGTCGATTTGGTTGATTCGAGGGACGACATTGTGATTTCCCTGATGATTTCTTATCCCTCTCATAACCTTATGCCCTCCTACTGATAATTCATTGATTATATTGAGGTCCTAAGACTTGATGCCGACATCTACCTTATTTTCATCGACTTAGTTTGCATTACTCCCTGAGTACTATATGCAGGAGAATGCAACATTTTCTTTATGATTGGTTTCAATCACTGCTTGTGCATCCATCTTGGTGGAGAACAAAATCGAGTCGTATGATATGAGTTGATGGTCTCACTGTCTGCTTGTGTTTCCGATCTACCAGAGCATGAGACCTCTGATCTTAGTTGTTTGGACTCCTTTGAGTCTTCTCTCCTTGACGATCCTCACAAGGATGAGTCACATTTTTCTATTCCTCGCCTAGTTCACAGTACTCTTCGAGGGCTATCTACGGGAGACTGTGACATCTTCAATGGTTGTCGGTCTCTTTTACTGGGTAGTCGATCTGTCACCTACTGAGTTCACTTCTGTTGATCTTTCTGATAGATATGACTCCTTTAAGTCTACTCTCCATGACAATCCTCAAAAGGATTAATTTTGTTTTGGTTATTCATTGCTTAGTATGTATCACTCCCAGAGGGTTATCTGCAGGAGGATACATCATTTTATAGGTACTCGGTTTCACTTCTGATGTCTCCGATCTGGTGGAGCACGAAGCTGAGTCTTCTGATCACTATACTCGGTCTCATCTCTACTTGTGTATCCAATTTGATGGATCACGAAGCTAAGTCTTCTTATTTTTCTGAGACCTCTAACTCCTTTGACTTCGCTCACCTTTACGACCCTCATAAGGATGAGCCATGTTTTGTGATATTCGGTGCATTCTTGATCTTTCGAACTTATTTCCACTAGATATCGAGTTGCGTAGAGAGTCTCATGCTCTTCACTTTTCGTATCTTCCTGAGATTATGAGTGACATGGAAGAATTTGTACTGATCTTTCCTCCTCCATTGTCTTACGATATCGGCTGCGATCTCTGACTGTTTTCTTATGAGCTATTAGTTTTCGATCTGTTGTTCCAAGTAGCCAACACCCACTAGAGGGCATATTAGTTTGCGCTTCACTTTCTGGATACGTCAACGTTCTCACCGGGAGACAGTGACAAAAGTACGATATTCGACTATCAGATACCATCCTGCAATTCACCTGTCTTTACTGATTGTGTATATATATATGTTTTGTCTTTCCATTCCTTCTTTCTCCCGTATGTCATGTGTACCCCAGATCATTCGCCATATATGTGTGTTTATACTTAGGGCATACTTTGCCTTAAGTATAGGGGGTGCACATATTTTATTGTTCTTTCTCTGTTCTAATTCATCACTTCTGTTGTTGACTATACATAATTCTCTTTTACCCTAGGTATAAGGGGAGTAATGTGTACATTCTCCCCGTGATTTTATCTGTTCCCGTTTCCTTTTATTGATCCCCTAGATTGTCTCCTCTCTTGTGATTTTCACTACTATATTTAGGGATGTCTTACCCTAAGTATAGGGGGAGACATACTAAGTTGTGATATGTGCATTCCAACCCTTGACCATCCTTGCATTTATATACAGTCTGCTATACTCACAATTATTTGATCATATGTATGGGGGGGGGGATGGTCGACTTCTCATTCATTCATTCATTATTCTATTAGTAGTTGTAGTATAGGCTCTTTTATACTCAGTACGATTTATGTCTTCTCTTTTTCTTTTTGACCTATGAGGACATAACTCAAGCTAAATATAGGGGGGTCGTATATACTTCGTATATACTTTAGCTATAACTCATACTTTCATATTTTTGAATAAATATTGCTATAGTACTATATATACATATACAATTCATTGAAACAATTAATAAAAAAGATGTATATTATACCTCAAATTCTTTTGGTATATACTGATTATTAAATAAGCTAAAAGTATTATGCAAAATAGTTCGAAAATCTAAATGAAAAATCTTGTGAAAACTGTTTGAAAAATATTTTGTAAAATATCTTCAACCTTTGTAAAATGATTTTGTTTGTAAAATTTCTTTTCCTTTTGAAAATAAAATTGTTTCAAAACCCTTTTAGCAAGTAATTTTTAAAATTGTTGTAAAAATATTTGAATATATATATATATACTATTTGAAAAATCATTGCAAAACAGTTTTCAAATGTTTGTAAATGTTTGTAAAAATTATTTGCAAAAGTGAGTTTGAACTTTAGTTTTCAAAATTATTTGTAAAATAATTTTCAAATAAATTTTAGGAATATATACATCATCCAAATAAATAAACATTTCTCACCAATAGTATATACATTCCTATAGAGTGACTAACATTCAATTTGTAAATCATTCACCATAATTCTTGTAACTAATAAGAAGTACTCCCGTGTAAATATTTGTACCTATTTATTTTCCGAAAAAATTGTTTTCAAAAATCCAAAAAAACATTTGCAAAATATTTTTAAAAATTACACAAAAATTTGCAAAACCTTTTTTCCAAAACTAAAAAGTTCAAAATTTCATCAAAAAAATATTTTCTACATTGAACAAAACATTTGCATTTGTTGGATTGAGTTTGATAAGTAAACAAGTCTAAATAAAACACGAAGATTGGAGATTGGTTGGACCATAAATTTACTTAATCACAGGAACCTTATAATATCTGGAATTACGGTACTTCAGGTCTACTTGACTTAATTCTTGAGATCACGAGACTTGGTTCAATGTCGTCTTGACTGCCTAAGTAGAGTATTTTGGAGCACACGCACGACTCTTTTTGATAATGACCTAGATTGTACACCTGCACCTTACATTTTGCTCACCTTAGATGAAGTAATAGAGGGTTGGATTTGTCGGCATCAGACACAAGCTAATGGAAACATCAGTAGTCGCCCATTTGTGGCCATTGTACCCCAACCTGATCCAATGACGACGAGGTCTAAAGACAGAAGATGTGGGTTGCAATAAAGCTTCAAAAGATGGATAGCCTACTGGCTTAAGAAGAAAAATTCCTTATGTAAATGCTACTGTATATATTATTCCAAAAATGGAAAAATCAAAAACTCCAAAAAGGTGGACATGCCTTATTGAAAATAAAATGCATGTCAGAGCGTACATATTCATATAGTCAATAAGAAAGCAGTCATATGTTTGTGATCTTTCAGTCGGATGACTTGGCTACACTTGTCAAGCATCCTGGGATAGGTAGCTAAACTTATTATCGTCCTCTCTTCTCTCCACCTCCTCTTCTTGAGCTAGTTGTCACTTTAACTTAGAAGGAAATACCATGCTTCTCAAGGAAAGAGTTCTTAGATTGGGGAATTAGGGTCACCATGTCGGAGAAGACTGACTTTTACTTCTTGATCTGATGAGAGCTACATATCACACACATTGTCCAAGATAGATTCATAGTCATAAGGGTTTGCGTATGAGTTGATTTATTCTGACTTGGCTATTTAGGAGACTTGATCATGGTTTTGTGTGTCTTAGAGGTTGTTATGTTTCAAATCGATTTCCCAATAAGGTTCCGACAGTACCTAAAATCCAAATTTATGACTTAGGCTCCAAACTTTTATTTTGTGAAGACAAGTCTGAGAACTGAAATCTATCCAATTTCTCTCTTTTTCTTTTCTTCATTTTCATTTTCTGCACTCACTGCATAAGTGTTTTCTAGTGACTAGCAAAGGCTAGTATAAGGGTGTTGGCCATGTGAGCCTGAGGTGAACCTTTCCTATAATAACTGTTATTGTAATATTTGATTTGTCAATAAAAGTTATTGATTTTCACTCCCTATCTGAAATTAAATGAATGATTGCACTATAAGGTCCCTATGTACAATTAGGGTAATGTACCATGACAATCTTAATGATCATACAGTTGTAGATTCAATATTTCAATCATAGAGACTAGTGCTTGGATGAATATCTAAGGAGTTAGATTGAGGACTCATCAATCACTATCAAATGATTGTTAAGAGATGATCTCCAGCCTAAGTAGGCGATGGCGATCCTTTCTCATTAGGATGATATCTAACTAATCTCTAGATGCAGGTCCTCTACATGGGAATAGAGATTCGAAGGTGTGAGATTAGTTAGGTCAAAGAGTTGACTTAAAGAGATCAAGATAACCAAAGTCCTATGTCGTATGTTGTCACGATACATGCACGAATCCTCTGACCAGAGACAAATGTTTTAGTATATGTCTAAGTATGTACATTTGGTAGACTGATAGGTTGATGACCTAATTGAGGTCTAACCGATGAGCTGGTGCGCAAACGAGGGCATATGAGTAAAAAAATCTCTAAAAGGGATCATATAAGTTCACTTGTAAACCAGGAGATGATGAATCCTCATTCATCACTCTTTATTCTTTTATTTTAGCTACTTATCTTGGCAAAACATCATGCATATAATTGTAAATATAATAAATTAGCAATAATCATGTATTTGTTAATAATTTATAATTAGCATGTATTTGTGCAAAAATAAAAGAATAAAGAATAAAAGATAAAGAAGGAAATATTTAGAATAAATATTGAGTGACTTGAACCTAGGAGAGGGTCCAGAATGGACCTGATCGCCAAATAAAATAAGTAGAGAGAGATAGGGCCACTCTACCTTGTACATACACCTTCTTTATGTATATAATTTATTTTTACAAAAATAAAATAAAAATAAAAAGGTGTTTTTATACCCTTGTATATATTTCTCATAATAAAACAAAATGTAGAAAAATAAAAAAAAGAAAAACAAAATTCTCGATCTATAACCTTGTACATAATACAGGTATATATGTATCAGTCTTTATTTATTTTATACTTGTAAATAACTAATAAAAATAAAATAAAAATGATTTTATACTCCATATAATATGTTGTAAATAAATAAAATGTAAAGTTGGGGAATTTGTACAAAAATAAGAAAATAAAAATATTTGTATAAAATACATAGGTATATTATACATGTATATAATATAATATAATGTATATAGATTAAATTATTTTTCATAAAAATAAATAAAAATCACAAAAAAGTTTAGAAAATAGTAAATATTTTTTATTTTAAACACTTTTTAATTTGAAATCATTTTCTATTTTTAATTTATTTTACAAATCTTTTTGACGAGGCTATTTTCTGATTGGTCCATGAGGGATGTTGACCCCGGTCAACTACCCCTCTCGGACCCTCTTGCGAATGGATCCTATTCTCATCCTGTATTCTCCCATTTTTCTCAATCGGATCGTACCCACTTATACCCTATTTCGACGCCCGTGTTTTCCCAATGGATCAGTGATCCTCGCGGATCCCTAGGGAGTCGCGGATCGATTTCGGATTGTGTGCCCTTGCCCGATTGCTCCGACCACATGTAACATGCTATATAATCTTCCATCGCCTCCCCTGCTCAGGAGCTCACGCTGCACACATTTCTGCTACCATATAATCCTTCGCCTTGGTTACAACAATCGGAGGAGACCCTTGGTGATCGGAGAGGAGCGCTGCAGTCGACGCTCTAGCTTTGTGGCCGGAGCACCGCCGCGACGAGCCTCCCCCGCCTTCTACAACGAGGAAGAGGCAATGTCCCCCATCGACCGCGCCCCCTTGGAGATCAGGATCACTTTAGTACCCTCAAATATCCACTTCACTGTTCCTAGATCCCTTATTTGCTTCAATCCTTCATTTGTCGTCGTCCGCCCCTCCGCCGGCTCCGACCACCCGGTCGGAGCCTTATCAGTCACCCTCACACGTTCCGATCGACACGCCCGCTAATCGTCACCCTTCTTACGCAACCTGATCATCCGAATCTTGGCTATTGATGCGACTAAAAATCGGTTTATGACTTTTAGAAGAAAAGGTTGTCGATGTAGAAAAGCCGCAAAAGGATCCTATTTGATCAAACAAGGATCGGTTTTATTAAGAAAAACCTTACACTAATTATTTTACCAGGGAAGTGTTCCTGGGTCGAACACAAGGAGGCAGAATAAGGTATTTTGAATTTTTTAAGAGAAAATATTTTTGTGATTATTTTGTCTCTTCTTAAAGCGAACAAGGAAATACTACAATTTTTATGGAGTTTTTGTTTTTATTTTTTGTTTTTATTTGATTTTATTATTTTTCAATTTTTTTTATGTATTTTTCAAAGTGGTATTTTCACACAATTTATCTACTATATAATAGTTGAAATATAGAAGAATATAGATGATATTATATAGTAGGTGAAATGGTCGAGCAATGGGATCGAATAACACATGAAAACCAAAACAAGACGGAGTCAAAATACAACAAATAAAAACACGGTGAAAACACGACAAAAATGCAGGAAAAACTATTAAAATCCTTGCTAGGGTAGTTGCGTAACTACCCTAAAAAACTACGAAAATTGTGTCAAAAGAGCTCCAAAACTCCCCTACAGGCCAGGGGTATAATTGCAAGAAAAAGAAACAAATAATACTGCAAAAAGGTCCTCGGCTGGGAATGTTCTGAAAGAAAAATAAGAATGTTTACATTTAGGTCCTACGCAGGGACCTAAATGTAAATCTGGAAAACTTCTGGAGCTTCGGGAAATTCTGGAAGTTGGTGGGGCTTAGTATGCAAATTTCCCACCGTTTCGTCTGGACGGCTGTGATTATAACGTGAAATGCGATATGGGCCGTCCGATTGAGACAGGTGTCAACAGCCTGTAATGCGGGCTGTTCTTTAGCTGTTCTTGATTCTTCGAGAGGCTGACGAAGGTGGTTACTTCTCTGAATTCTCTCAAGTGGCTAGCGACGAACTTGGACCTCCGACGGGCTAGAGGGTTAGCTCCTCTAACCCTCGTGCTCGCCCGCGGTGGACTTCAGGCGGTGCTGGCTCAGAGCGTCGGTGATCGACCGGTGAAGGTGGTGGTTCTCACTACTCTGTCCTGAAGTTAGGGTGTTGCGCCTCTTTTGAATCACGATTTTCTCGTTGATTAAGGATTCCAGATGATTTGGAATGGCTCCAGATTAAAGACAAACCTGCAACGAAGAAGTGTGTGTACTCGATTCACGAGAAATCAGCCAGAGGATTATAACTTTGCAAGATCAAAAATGGTGTTTCCAGATAATCTGAATCTTGCGTGCAAAATGTAAGAAAAGGGAGACGCGATTTGGGGTTGGCTTGAAACAATTTGGAATGGAATTTGATTGAGCGTCTAAGCTAGATGGTTAAACTAACTAATGGAGTGATTAGCCATGCTAATCGTGGCACGAGAATAGAGATAAAATTCGATAGAGGTGAAGGAGTCGATCTGGGACAGAGAGGTGTATTTACCTCTGGTAGCTGCTGCGACGGCCGATCTTCGCCGGAGCTGGATGCACGTGTGGCGGTGATGCAAGGCGGAACTTCACCTCGGATCTTCTCCGTGACGATCTCTCTTCCACGCGGGGTAGCCTTCGGGTGCTGTCACCACCGGAGTGTGGCGGAGCGAGGTGGAGGAGTAGGGAGTCGACCACTGGCAGTTTGGGCTTTTGGTGGTTGAGGGAGAGTTTTTTGTGATTTGCCAACTTTGGGGATTTATATAGACTGATTTCGTGATCCCCAAGTTAGATCTAAGGGTGGCCGGGATTCTTGGTAGTTAGGAGAAGCAAATCAATGGTTTAAATCATCGGAGGGAGTTGGGATGCAAGCTGGATAATTCGGTGAAGATCGACGTTCAGAACAGAGAGGCTAACAGCCTTCTTGAAAAACATGAACCAAGTGTGACACGTGTCAACACCTGATTGGCCAGATGGGTGAATTAGCTTATAAATTATATAATAAATATTAAATGTTGTTATTTTAATTAAGTATGAAATAAGAAATGTAAATAATTAAATTATCTAACTTATGGAATAATTACTTTTTATAAATAATAAATATTATTCGAATTATAAATATTGTATTAATAATTATGTATAGATAAATAGGTTTTGGAATTTTTAATTTAATAAATAAAAAATATTTTTTATATTTTCTTAATTATTAGAATAATAAATAAGATTTGTGTGAATTTTTAGGGATTTTAATAAATTAATTTACATATATTAATAAATATACGTTTTAGTTAGCCATTTCATTTTTACCTATAATTTAGGGTTTTGGTTTTTATTAAAATAATAAATAAGATCCAAAAGTTTTGAAATAAATTAGGGTGAAATTACAAGATCATGAAAATAATTAGAAATTATAAAATTAATAAAACTATAAATAATGTGTTCTACATAAAATAAATAGCCTAAAAACCCTATTGTCATTTGGTCCCAAAACCGACTTTTTGCAAACGGACTCCGAATTCGATGAAACCACCTTTATTAATTTGAGAATATTATTTTATGAAGTTTAAAGGTGAGTAGAGTGAAACTTGAGTTCGTATGAAGAAGTTATTATGTTCGGAAGTTGAGATTCTAACAATTTACAAACTGGATTTCTTGGCATATATACAGGGTAATATTTTTAACTTATTTTTATATTTTTATATATATTTTTAGAAATAATTAAGAAAAGAGTTTGGTGAAAAATATATACATGTGAATTAAGTAAAAATATTTGAAGTTTTGTATTTATTTGATAAATAGTGAGAGGTACATGAGACATGCCTTAATTTATATTTAGGGTTTTCTTTCCTTATCCCCCCTACTTATTGGTTTGTCGACCAATCCATACTGACTTGGTCTCGGGGGTTAGGCATATCTCCAATCTGCCTTTTTTTCCTTTTCTTTGTTCTTTATTTATTTACATGCTTTTTATGCTTAAAAGTGAATATTTATTCATGAATGGAGTTTTTGCAAAAAATGGGAATTAATAAATATTTACATGCATTTGTTAAGGGTTTTAAGACAAAATGCAACATAAAAGTTAATGAATCATGGATTCAACAACCCCCTATAATTAAACTTTGCTAGTCCCTTAGTAAACACTTATTTGAAAAAGTAAGTGAAAAAGAAAGAAAGTTAGAATGAATTTGTTTTCCTAAACCAATTCATGAGAACAGACAAAGGACAGAGCTCGATCGGGCCTGAAACAAGCATTTTTTCGGAACCTTAACTAGTATTAGGATTTTACCCTCAACAGTCCTCAAGTTCCACAAATCCTTATTCAAGATCACTTCATCAGCTAGTTCAGACTCACTTATTCATATCGCGAACTTTATCATCCTTGAAATCAATTTGTACAGTGTGTGAATTGATTTAGCTCTTCCTGCTTAGAGAAACGAAGAAACCGTCCATCCCGGCTATACACTTCAACTGCTTCCTCATCCAACTACTCTTTCCTCGGGGAGGGAGGTATTCCCTTCTGAGGTCAGTTCGTGCTATGTCCACAATCGAGTATAGAGAGAAATTCGAAGAATGAGAAAAGAAGTGGAGTGCGACCAGTGTAAACGCATCTCCTTGTGAAGCTCAACCTGTGTAGCTAAGTCTTCACTAAGATGTGCAGGCATTTTGGTGGAAGCTTGGACCATTGTGGTCTTATTTGGTGGCTTATTCTTTGAATTGACTTTGTAATTTGCTTGCACTGCATTCATCTTTTTGTGCCTCGACGGATATTGCATCTTTTTATTCCGTCACTTTTTTGAGTTCTTAGAAAAATTGTGTAAGCAGATCCTTCCCTCATCCGAAGTAACTATCGCAACCCCAATCTCTCCCGTCTTTAGACGTAAGTGCCGCAAATATAAGGATAAAAACACACTACCAAGATGTACTACCCTTCGTAACTCCATGCGAGTTGAGCTAAATGCAGAGTGCATGTGTTCAAGATTGGTTCACTGGTGTAGAGTTGTACGGATGACACCAAATGGTCTACTTAAGCACATATGACTTGATTTCCCGAATATGGTCTTATGGAACCCAAAGATTTTAAGTCACAGACCTGAAGAGTCTAAATTCCAGATCCTAACTAGGCTCCTTACAATGAGAGTTAAAGGTCGTAATAAAGCTCCATCCTTTAGACTAGACTCAATCTTTAGTTCCAGAAGTCAAACTTATTCTGAAAAATGCGACTGCAAATGCAACCATGTTTTTGTGAAGTATATTTTCTGGATTTTACTCATTTTTATAGATTTTAAGGCTTTTGTAATTTTTATGACTTTTAGGACTTTGTATTTTATATGGATTTACTGATTTTTATAAACAAATTTTTGTACATGAATTTTACAAGATATATTTTATTTGAGTTAAATATCTAATGTATTTTACAGATTTTATCTACAAAGGATTTTACAAGGATTAAATGATTTTTACACATGTTTTAATAAATATGATTTTAAATAGGTATTATACAATTTTTAAATATAAGTTTTAAATACATATTTTATTACAGATTATAAATACAAGTTTTAAACATATTTTACTTATTTACAAGGATTTTATAAGTAATAAATTAATATATATAAATGGATTTTAAATTAACCCTTACCCAATTTTTATGGATTTTATAGATATAGAAAAAACATAAAAGTACGGGTTATGTACAAAAGTATATATACATTATGTACGCACCCCCTATACTTAGCTTGCATTATGTCCTCATAGCGTCAAAATGAGAAAAAGGAGGACATAACTTGTGCTAAGTAAAAGGTGGTGAAGAAGAATAAAGAGTACAAGTCAGTCAACCCCCCCATACTTACGATTAGGTAATCGCAAGTATAACGGGAGAGCAAAAATGAGGTGACTGAGTAAAAAGAATATACAATGAAAGATCAAAAGGAATAAAGAATACTAAATCATCGAAATCACTCGGTCCCCCTTATACTTAGGATAAGGCATCCTAAGTATAAAAAAGAGTGTAGCCAAAAATCAGGGACCAGTGATTTGTGAACAAGAAAGGATATACAAAAGAATCAGAACAAAATATAAAATGTGAATCAACGAACAATCGGTCCCCCCTATATTTTGGATCTGGTATCCTAAGCATAGAAGACGAGCAAAAATGGGGACGATTGTGGTCTACAAAGAATATACAAGTGTTGCGGATCTCTAGAAATCGTATGGCTCAAAAGCATTTGTACAAGAAGAGATGAAGTGAAAGAATTATCATGATTCCTGTACAAAATAGATCACTTCAGTATGGGTCATACTGAATTCTCTGCTTTTTATGTGCGTACTGATCCTTGGCCGAAAAAGTAGAGCATCCTCTATAAGTGAACTCTGTACGTGGCATAGCTCTCTTTTCTGAAATATGCGTCTCTGGAGTCGGACTACAGAAGGTGTCTATATGTGTAAGTATCACACCATCCGACTCTCTACGCTGAATAGATTGTATGATCTATGAAATATAATCAACTGACTCTCGTGCCGTAATATGTGTACTCTCAATCTGCGGCACTGAGTTGTCTACTGAATGACTGCTCATCTGAATCTGATATGAAATATGTCTTTGTATGTGAACAATCATCTGAAGAACTAGGAACTAGGTGATCTACCCTATCCTCATGTAGGATATCGTGGGTATCAAAATAAACGCTCGCAAGATCAGGAAACTGTGTCTCATCTATGTGCTGGCAATTTTCTGCAAGACTGGTGTCCTCTGAAGTAAATGACAATACTGATCTGGGACTGCTACATCCTCTCTCCATCTCAATGTGTATCTCTCCATTGTCTGTGTGGAATGATACTCTGCTAGCATCATAATCAAAGAGTGCTCTTGTTGTCTTCAAAAAGGGCCTCCCGAGAATGATTGGAGCAAGGTGTAACTGTGCAGGTGATAAGCCTCAAAATCGGCCCTTTAAGAGTGCTGGATTAGCACTTGGAATTGTCGTAGCAGTTGGGCCAATTCAAGTCATCAAAAGACCATCTCATTTAAATATATGTCAATCAAAATGCGATGGTCATGATTTTTTTACTTACTTGGTAAGATACCAAGGTCGAACTCAGGGACACGAGCCTCTCTCGTATTAGTCATATTTTCATCTATTTAGCTAAGTGTTAAGGTACAGGCAAAATAGGTTACAGCATGCAAGGACACAACAATATAATGCATTAAATAAATAAACATGCATTTTTTATGTTATTTTATTAAGCAAATGAACGCCATGAAAAGTAATGAAACTATGCCCTAGAACAGAATAAATATGATGAGAAAATTAAATTAAAGTTGATTTCAGGTTTAATTAACCAATCATGTTTGATGGACAAAATTAAACTAGGCACAAGTTAAAGATTTAAGAAACACATGGCGAATAAAATAATACATTAAAGTTCATGTCTCTATGATGAAAGATTAGATATGCCATTAAAAAGTACATCGAACAAGCTTTCAAATGAGACTGAAATCAACTGAATCAGATACACGATGCTCAAGATATGAAGTAAAGAAGACAAGGGCATAAATGAAATAAAACATGAAATTAAATTGCAGAAAGGTCCCTGGGAGGGATTAGAATGTAAATATGAAAAGTACGAGGCCTTCCATGTAAATTGCCCACACGCACAGGGGCATTTTTTGCAAATATTGAAAGTCGCGAGGGCCAAGGTGCAAAATGCCCTTAGTGCATGTACACTGCATGTGATCTGGACTTTTCTGCAAATTGGAGAAGTTCGGAGGGCGTCTCTGCAAATTGCCCAGATACGCATGCCTAGCACGTGACATCTAGGCTCGGAAGTAGGTTCGGGCTCGGTAGAGGATATGTGTTGCTTCGGCTTGGCTTGGGCATTGGTTCAGGCTCGATGCAGGCTCGTGGAGGCTCGGGAGCATCCCAGCCTGGAGGCTCGGATGCTAGGCTCGGGAAGGCTCTGGCGATGCCACGTGGGTGATCGTGCACCGTCCGATCATCAACGATCCAATGGCATCTGGAGGAGGCTCCTTGCTGGGGACGTGGCTGAAATGTAACCGTTGGATGAACACCGGTGAGGAGCATCCAACGATCACTGCTCCTTCATCTTCCTCTGCAGCTGGCGACGGGGACTGCGCTCCGGCGAAGGCGCTCCTCCTTCGCCTCTCGTTCTTGGACGACGTGGACCTCCCAAGAGCTCCCTGAGGGTTGGGCGATGTAGCAGGAGCTCAGAGGAACCTTCCGTGCATCTTGGTTATCTCTGATCACACTCGAAGGACGGAGGAAGAGCTGCTCAAAAGACCTCCGGAGAAGTTCCCAACAATTGGAATATAAAGGACTTGCATCATTACTTGATATCTGAAGCACAGGGTTTCGTGAAGGGGAATGAGGTGGAGAGCTCGGCAGGCGAAGGAAGCCGTAGCTCTGAGCTCCTCCACTGTCCACGGCGGAGGAGATGGATTGAGTGTGATCTGGGGTATGGAGGAAGAGAAGTGTGGTCGGAGGAGTGCGTGTGAAAGGGGGAGTGTTGGCAAAGCTCAGGTGAAGATCTATGGGGGTCGAGGGTGGATGAAGAGGCCTAGATAATAAAAGGAAATTAAGGAAACATGCAATGGAAGAAGAATAGGCTTACCTGATCAGATATGGCAGATGGGGGCTTGGGCTGGGGCTCGAATCGAGCCACGGGTCTTCGCTGGACTCCGACAGCGACTCAGAGCAGCTCAAGCGGGCCTGGAGGCGCCACGACACCGCCGGGATTGGCGGAGGGTCGACACCGGAGGAATTCATCTTCGTCGCTCGATCCTCCGCCTCCCCCTGTCACAGGGAGACGGAGGAGGGCTGGGCGATCCCTCGCGTAAAGGTGGACGCCGGTTAACGGAGGGGGAGGCGCGGTATTTAAAGATCGAGGTTGGTGGTTTGCTAGCGAGGACATGGGTTTCGACTGTGATCGTGGAGCGACTGGAGGGAAGTCAAGGATAGCTTAGTCGCTGGCGAGGGTCGTGGATGAGTGGAGAAGATCGTGAGGTGGTTGGCGAAGTTCGAGGTGTTCGGAGATGATGGGGAAAATAGGAAGGGCGAACGGGCTGAGCGAGGTGGTGAACGTGGAGCGAGTGGATCTGCGGGAGGTTGACGACGATGGTCAGCCGTTGGATCTGGAGATCCAACGGTCTGAGAGGAGGCGCTAAGGAACGGGTGTGATCAGATCTGATGCGGCGCGATCGAAGGGCTGTGGATATGCCACATGTCACTCTGGAAGCGATGCGCAAACGGACGACGGTGATGGCCTTAGGGTTGGTGATCGAAGGGCTGATAATCAAAGCGGCAGTGGATGGCAGTGATCAAAGAGACAAAGGCGAGATCGGATGGCGCGCAAAGCGCCACGTGGCAAGCTGTGGGCTTGGCGCTGACGTGCGGTTCAGATGAAAGGCGAAGGTGAATCAGACGGCGGTGGTTTAAGGGAGATCGTGGAGAGGACTTAACCGTTGGATCAAGAGAAGATCCAACGGCCCTGGTCAAGGGCGGATGAGACAAGGGAGGCAGGCCACGTGGCTCACCCAGAACGGGCCACGTGGCCCAATCAGATTATTTAGAGAGTATTTTTGAGTTTTGAGGTTTAATTTTGCCGAATTTGAGAAAACTCAAACATGAAAGTTGTAGATCTTGACGAGATCTACAAGTTTCATGTTGACCAAAATTGGAGATGAGATCAAATGAAGACTCGAAATATTTTTAAGGGTATTTTTAAGCCTAAAAGTACCATGAATTTTTGTTTTGCCATTTTTTGTGGTTTTTAATTTATTTGGGACTCTATTAATTACAGGACATTATCTGAGTATTATTGAAAAATGGCTTAAGGAAGGGGGTTAATAATGGAAAATAAAGATGATGAAATCGAGTTTCATCACCCCCCTGTACTTAAACTATGCTCGTCCTCGAGCATCAAAGAGAATGACTAAGTTGGATTAACCCCCTTGTGCATGTGAGTACATGATCCAATCTGTTCAAGTCGACTCAATCCTTAGAGGTCCAAGATTCTCGAGTTCAACCCAGCCTTAACCAAGAGGTACCCAATTCCTCTAATTCTCTAGACTCTCTCTGATGTACATATAATCTAAAGGATATGACATTTAGTGTTGACTACAATTTCGAGAGTAGAGTCAAATCGTCACACAAAGTCTTGGTCCGAGAAATTCTCCTAAGGACCCAATCTTAAACACTAGGGAATAAATCAAATCTTGCATCCAGTCCACCGTCTCTTTAGTTGTCAGACTTAGAAAATGAAGATGGATAACCAGTAATGGAGGGCATGGGATTGTGTCATTTCTTCTCTCCCTCTCATTGGAACAATGACTCTCTCTAGTGCCTTTTACGCAACACATTTTTTTGGTGTTGATCTGTGCGTCCGTCAAGAGAAGTTGGAGCTGTCTGCACTTGTTTTCCTGGGAATACACCGGGTTGTGTCTCTTTGAGTACCTATCGTACCTTCAACACCCAGACTTGTAGCATTTACGATGTAGAGCCTTTTTTTGGTGCAAGCCCGACTCCTGGTCCTAATAGCGGTGGCCCAAGTGGACACTTTGAAAAGTTTGGGAGCGCTCGCCTTTGGTGGAAGCTCTTTGATATTTGACTTTGTGGAATGAGCTTTTCTTTGGAATTTCATTGACTTGTATAATTTGTGGCTAGCTCCACTGCTTTTACCAAGAGTTGGCGCACACTGATCAATATTTTTTATTTTATTCACACCCTGGCACTTAGGTTAATATCAAGAGATTAATATAAGAACCAAGTTCTCATATTGGCTAATGTTGCTGACACTCAGGTTTCATGAAGCCTCCAAAGATTTTATCCCATCCTCGAGCATCATTAGATCAAATCCAAACTTGACTTCCTCATCCCAATTCCTCAAGTGAAAAATCAACTCATCTCATCAAAACCGCAGTCGTGCATGTGATGTGCTGATCATATTCTTTTTGTCTGAGACTAAGCATGGAATATAGCATGCAAATCTAGAAACCTAGGGAAATGTGGACGATTAAGTCTATGACCCTGATGGCTAAGGCTGGTTAACCTAAAATCTCAAAGACCTCATCAAGCTAAGTTTTCTTGATCATTTCAGATCCTGGGTGGAAGTGTAAGTGTTGAGGATTAATCCAACTTCTTCATTCAAAAACAAGATTTTTGTTTGAACTTCAAGGGATATTAGAACTTCCTAAACTCAATTGAGCATCTGCAATTCAGCCAGTATGGATGTAAGTACAAGCCGAAGCCCGTTGCTTGAGGACGGGGCCTTGCGCGATGTCCTCTAAACCATCCAATATGCTAAGGGCGAACCCTCACTGAATGCGGCTTACTTAATTGGGTTTAGTAGTCACCAATGACTCTTAAAGGGTTTTGGGTTTTTCTTTTTTTATGGACTTTAATAAAGGTTAAAACATGAGTTAAACTCAACTTTCCTTGAAAAGAGATGGAGATTTTTCAAAACCATGTCACACAAATAAAAAGTTTTTTCAAAACATTTTCAAAAGATTTTTTCAAAACAAGGAAAAATCATTTTCAAAAATATTTTTATAAAAATAGCGTAACATAATATCGAAAAGCCACGAAATCATTTGAGTTCTCTTTGTCCAATGAATTTTACCTTAGCCAAAAAGTTTTAAAATTTTCAAATTTTTGAGATTATAGCTAAAGTAAGTATACGGTATATACGGTATACCCCCCTATACTTAAACTTTGCTATGTCCACATAGCACTAGATGTTACAAGTACATAGGTCCATTTAAATATATAGGAATATACGGGAGCTAAGAGGGGCTCCCCCTATACTTAGGTTAGAAATAACCTAAGAATAAAGGCAAGGAAGGAGAGTAGAAAAAATCACGGGGACTTGGGTCCCCCTATACTTAGGCTGAGATTAGCCTATGTATAAAGATGGAATTTGATGTTGGGAGGGACCCAAGGGGAACGAAGAAGAAGGATGGATTTACAAGTGATCGGTTGAATTTACGGAGATAGATGGAGTGACTAAGATTCTATGGGTGTATCGAAGTAATCATGGCTCAATCAAGCAAGCAAGACCCTCAGGTTCACCAACTCACACATGAAACCAACCAAGGTTGGTTTATTATCTTTTTGGTTTTATTGGTGATAAATCTTTTGATATTTACGCGAAAAAATATGATTTGAAAACAATGCGTAAACGAGGGTGTTGCTCTCCCAAAACCAAAGTTTTACTCCATTTTATGGTTTTGACTTGCAATTAACAGTCCCAATTTTTATTTAATGTTTGTCACTGAATTATGGTTAGCACAAAATCAAGCAATCATCATCTACCATTCATTCCATTTTCCATTAATCCTAGGTGATCAAGCTAGGAAAAAGAAATCAAGAAAAAGCTGCATGTTCGATGAAAACTATGATCTAAGCTAAGCGAAAAATCATGCAGTGACTTCGCGAAAAAATCGTGAAAACTTGGGCCGTTTTGAAAACCAAAACTCATGTATGCAAGTCGATTAGAAAGCCGCACCTAACATGCTTCTATTAGCAGGGAAAATTTTCATTTTAATTTGGCTAAGTAAGGCGATGTTACGTGCATCTATATTTTAGTGTGTCCTACCTACGAGCAAGCTCATAAAAATATGGAAAATAAAAACCGCTCAAAGAGCCGCGTGCCTAGTCCTAGGTCGACACTCAAGTGGGGACGATCCCCACACAACCACGATCATTTGATTACATTCGCGAGTCTTCGATCGAAGACCGCCGTAAAAGATGAATTATTACAAGTTCATGCATGGAAATAAAAATGCAAGATATTTTTTTTCTCTTTCTTCTCGATGTACTCCAAGCGGGTTTCTTCGGCTCCTCACAGCGGGTAGCAACCTGCTCTTCACCTCCTTGAACCATTAAGGGCCCTGCCACGAAAACAATGGTTAGAGATCCATAGAGAAGAAAAATGTTACGATGCAAGACATATTGACAAAATGACCTATATAAAAGAAACATTGCAATAAATAAACAAAAATCCAAAAAATATAAGAAATGAGCCGTGTCCCCGGCAACGACGCCATTTGATAAGCCTCAAAATCGACCCTTTAAGAGTGCTGGATTAGCACTTGGAATTGTCGTAGCAGTCGGGCCAATTCGGGTCATCAAAAGACCATCTCATTTAAATATATGTCAATCAAAATGCGATGGTCGTGATTTTTTTACTTACTTGGTAAGATACCAAGGTCGAACTCAGGGACACGAGCCTCTCTCGTATTAGTCAGATTTTCATCTATTTAACTAAGTGTTGAGTTACATGCAAAATAGGTCACAACATGCAAGGACACAACAATATAATGCATTAAATAAATAAACATTCATTTTTTATGTTATTTTATTAAGCAAATGAACGCCAGGAAAAGCAATGAAACTATGCCTTAGAACAGAATAAATATGATGAGCAAATTAAATTAAAGTTGATTTCAGGTTTAATTAACCAATCAAGCTCGATGGACAAAATTAAACTAGGCACAAGTTAAAGATTTAAGAAACACATGGTGAATAAAATAATACATTAAAATTCATGTCTCTAAGATGAAAGATTAAATACGCCATTAAAAAGTACATCTAACAAGCTTTCTAATGAGACTAAAATCGACTGAATCGGACACACGATGCTCAAGATATGAAGTAAAGAAGACAAGGGCATAAATGAAAAAAAACATGAAATTAAATTGCAGAAAGGTCTCTGGGAGGGATTAGAATGTAAATATGAAAAGTACGAGGCCTTCCCTGTAAATTACCCACACGCACAGGGGCATTTTTACAAATATTGAAAGTCGCGAGGGCCAAGGTGCAAAATGCCCTTAGTGCACGTATGCTGCACATGATCTGGACTTTTCTGCAAATTGGAGAAGTTCAGAGGGCATCTCTGCAAATTTCCCAGATACGCACGTGCCTAACACGTGCCATCCAGGCTCGGAAGTAGGTTCGGGCTCGGCAGAGGATAGGTGTTGCTTCGGCTTGGCTTGGACATTGGTTCAGGCTCGATGCAGGCTCGTGGAGGCTCGAGAGCATCCGAGCCTGGAGGGTCGGATGCTAGGCTCGGGGAGGCTCTGGCGACACCACGTGGGTGATCGTGCACCGTCCGATCTTCAACGATCCGACAGCATCTGGAGGAGGCTCCTTGCTGGGGACGTGGCTGAAATGTGACCGTTGGATGAACACCGGTGAGGAGCATCCAACGGTCACTGCTCCTCCATCTTCCTCTGCAGCTGGTGGCGGGGACTGCGCTCCGGCGAAGGCGCTCCTCCTCCGCCTCTCGTTCTTGGACGACATGGACCTCCCAAGAGCTCCCTGAGGGTTGGGCGATGTAGCAGGAGCTCAGAGGAACCTTCCGTGCATCTTGGTTATGTCTGATCACGCTCGAAGGACAGAGGCAGAGCTGCTCAAAAGATCTCCGGCGAAGTTCCCGACCATTGGAATATAAAGGACCTGCATCATTACTTGATATCCGAAGCACAGGGTTTCGTGAAGGGGAATGAGATGGAGAGCTCGGCGGGCGAAGGAAGTGGTAGCTCTGAGCTCCTCCACCATCCACGGCGGAGGAGATGGGTCGAGTGTGATCTGGGGTATGGAGGAAGAGAAGTGTGGTCGGAGGAGTGCGCGTGAAAGGGGGAGTGTTGGAGAAGCTCAGGTGAAGATCTATGGAGGTCGAGGGTGGATGAAGAGGCCTAGATAATTAAAGGAAATTAAGGAAAAATGCAAAGGAAGAAGAAGGGGCTTACCTGATCAGATATGGCGGACGGGGGCTTGGGCTGGGGCTCGAATCGAGCCCCGGGTCTTCGCTGGACTCCGACAACTACTCGGAGCAGCTCGAGCGGGCCTGGAGGCGCCACGACACTGCCGGGATTGGAGGAGGGTCGACACCGTAGGAATTCGTCGTCGTCGCTCGATCCTCTGCCTCCCCCTGTCACAGGGAGATGGAGGAGGGCTGGGCGATCCCTCACGTAAAGGTGGACGTCGGGTAACGGAGGGGGAGGCGCGGTATTTAAAGATCGAGGTTGGTGGTTTGCTGGCGAGGACGTGGGTTTCGACTATGATCGTGGAGCGACTGGAGGGAAGTCAAGGATAACTTAGTCGCTGGCGAGGGTCGTGGATGAGTGGAGAAGATAGTGAGGTGGTTGGCGAAGTGCGAGGTGGTCGGAGATGATGGGGAAAATAGGAATGGCGAACAGGCTGAGCGAGGTGGTGAACGTGGGGCGAGTGGATCTGCGGGAGGTTGACGACGATGGTCAGCTGTTGGATCTGGAGATCCAACGGTCTGAGCGGAGGCGCTAAGGAACGGGTGTGATCAGATCTGATGTGGCGCGATCGAAGGGCTGTGGATATGCCACGTGTTGCTCTGTAAGCGATGCGCGAACGGACGGCGGTGATGGCCTTAGGGTTGGTGATCGAAGGGCTAATAATCAAAGCGACAGTGGATGGCGGTGATCAGAGACAAAGGCGAGATCGGACGGCGCGCAACGCGCCACGTGGCAAGCTGTGGGCTTGGCGCTGACGTGCGGTTCAGATGAAAGGCAAAGGTGAATCAGACGGCGGTGGTTTAAGGGAGATCGTGGAGAGGACTTAGCCGTTGGATCATGAGAAGATCCAACGGCCCTGGTCAAGGGCGGATGAGACAAGGGAGGCGGGCCACGTGGCTCACCCAGAATGGGCCACGAGGCCCAATCAGATTATTTAGAGAGTATTTTTGAGTTTTGAGGTTTAATTTGGCCGAATTTGAGAAAACTCAAAACATGAAAGTTGTAGATCTTGACGAGATCTACAAGTTTCATGTTGACCAAAACTGGAGATGAAATGAAATGAAGACTCGACATATTTTTAAGGGTATTTTCAAGTCTAAAAATACCATGAATTTTAGTTTTGCCATTTTTTTGTGGTTTTTAATTTATTTGGGACTCTGTTAATTACAGGACATTATCTGAGTATTATTGACAAATGGCTTAAGTAAGGGGGTTAATAATGGAAAATAAAGATGATGAAATCGAGTTTCATCAGCAGGGCACGTCATATCTAAGACAGTAAAGTCCATTGGAAACTACAAGCCTTAAACGATCACGATAATGTTCCTTAGAGCACCTCTAGGTCTCTTTACAGATCGATCTGCAAACTGAAGTATCACTCGTGATTTGTAGAGCGGACCTAGCTTGAGCGTATCAAGCAAAGAGGATGGAAGTAAATTGATCGAGGAACCATTATCTAAGAGAGTACGATGGAATGTGTGTCTTCAATCTGACAATTGACATAGTGAGCTCCAAAATCTTTCTTCTTCTTGGGTACTTTGTTCCGAATCACACACGAAGTTGCCTTGGTCAATATGTGCTTCTAACCTCGTGATCTCTTTTTCCTACGTGTAGTGCATTTGTTCCTCAACTAATTCTTGAGTGTAGGAAAATGATCCAAGGCATCGTGAAGTGGAATCTTCAGAAAGATGTGATCTTTTAATAATCATTCGATCTCTGGGGTCACAACATTCTTTTTATTATTTTTCTTTCCTTTTCTAAACAGAGCATCGAGAAAAGGAACAACGTCAGGAATCAGAAAATCAGAATTTTTATTGACATTGGAATCAGCTTGTACATCAAGAGTTTCTGAATTATGTACAAAACTCTCTAAAACAAGGGAAGATGTGTTTTTCTCGGGAGTATCCGCATGGTCTGGCATGATGTCATCGTTTGATTCACCAGTGTCCATATCAGCTGTATAGGCATCGCTCCCTTCTCTTGGATCTTCAAAGTGGTCCTCATCAACATGCTGGTACTCCTCCTCGGCATCAGAATCTTGCTGCTCATGGATTTGCTCCTGTTCCTCTAGTGCCCTCTTCTCTACTCCAGCAGGTGCTTGTGGTGATCTACCGCTCTTGAGATGAATGAAGTTAGATAAAAATTCAGGAAACAAGATCTTACTTGTAGTGTTGTCTAACTGGTCTGGATGCCTCCTCTTGTTGTTCAGGTTCATCTGAGGCTGGGCTGGAAGAGTGGTCTTCGGTGCAGTTCACTCGTCCAGACGACGGTTAACCTGCTCCATCTTGGTTTTATGCGCAATCTGGAGCGTACTCAGCATATCCATGATCTGATTTTGTGCATGGGCCTGTGAGTTCATTTCAGATTCGATGTGGTGGCTCTGGCTTGCTCCTCTCTCTTGCCTTGGCATGTATTGCTGAGAGGTGGAAGGATGGGAGTATCTCTGCGGCGTGGAGGAAGATTGTTGCGGCTGCTGATAAGGATAAGTCTGTGGATAGTGAGCAGGTTACTGGTGTGATTGTGGTCTCTGATAAACATTTTGGTGAGAATGCTGCTGCGTAAAATTCTAGCGGTGCTGGAAATGTGGACGTCCATGCTGCAAATGACCGTACGACTGTTGCTGATGATGCGGTATACTCGGTTGCTGAATCGGAGTATACCAAATCCTATTAATATCGAGAGTGGCTTGCAGCTCAACCTCCAACTCTGCAGTGCTGGTGATCTGGCCGGGATTTGCATGAGACTGATCCTCATGCCAATCGATCTGAGGAGTCTCTAGCTCGCTCTGTATGTAGTGAATCTGACGGGTGGGTGGAGCGAGTAAGATCCTCCGTGCTGGTTGTGCGGTCGAAGAAGACTGGCTCTACTGGTACTGAAACTGAAGCTTTGAAACCTTCTTCGAAAGATCACTCAGCTGCTGAGGTGGAGATGAGAGTTTCTCCAACTCTCGCAGTGGTAGTAAGTCCTGGACTTGCTTCTGAATCACATCCACCAATGTTACTTTCTCGCTAATGAATCCCACGTTGGTGTTTGTTTCAGATTCTGAGATGTTAGCCACCTTATGATGCTCTCGGTGGTGTGGTGGCTGCGGGGCTTTCTGAAATGCCCAAGTAGAGTCAACGACTCTCGAATTCTCAGCCATCCCTTCGAAGATGGCCCAGACTGACTCGACATCCTTGTTCAAATAGCTGCCGCCACATGCGACACTTACTAGCCCCTGGATGTCCGGATAGAGTCCTCCAAAATAATTTTGTACTAGCACCGTCATTGGTATCTCATGATGCAAGCATCTCTCCGTAAGGTCTTTAAATCTATCTCATGCCTCATGGAAAGACTCATGCAGAAGCTGTGTGAAATTGGAGATCTGACTCCTCATCATGTTCGTCCTCCCCAAAGGAAAATATTTACGTAGGAATGTGGACTTCATATCATCCCATGTATAAATTTCCTTTCACAGGTGATTCAGCCAGTAAAGTGCCTTATCGGCTAAGGCAAAGGGAAAGGCCTTGAGGCGTAAAGCCTCCTACGTAACTCCTGGATAACTAGCTGTACCGCATATCATCTCAAATTGCTGTAAAAAGGTAAACGACTCCTCTGTGGCATTTCCCATAGAACTTGGAAAGCAGTGATATGAAGGATGGTCTCAACTCGTATGACCCTTGATTCGGCGGGAGCCGAATCTAGTGATGGAGCGCTCTTGCACCTGGGTCATACTCTTCCCGTAAAGTAGCGGGAACCACTGTAGGCGGTAACTGGTTCCCGGCCCCTGCTCGCAGCGCGGCTATCTCACCCTGCAACTCATTATGAGTTCTGAATTATTCTCGAATCTGGATGTTCATCTGTTGGAGCGTATCGAGAATCCCGGTCGTGATATCTGCAGAGTCTGATCTTCCTTCATGATGCTCCTCAGCTGGTGGCCTCTCATTTGCTGCTGGTCCTTTGCCGCGAGCCATCTGATTCAAATTGTATGTGAAAGAAAGCTCTCGTAAGAACTCAATGAAAAATCGGCTGGAGATCTAGATGTATTGAGGCAAGGGTTTGCCTCAATAGTCTGGCCAGGAGGCGAGGAAGTCTGGGTCTGACTCTCCTCGAGATAAGATGGGACCAGCTTGGGAACAGATTCATCCCAAGCTTGTGAAGATGTACGATCGACGGTGGACGATCGAAAGCTTACGGAGTCCGACCAGAAATGCCGTCGAGACGTCATCTTCAATATTAAGAGAATTATCGGGAGAGAACGATTTGCGTAAAGCCGCAGTAACTCACGCCCCGCAAGAAAACACAAAGCAAACCCCGCTTTCACCAACACAACTGAAGGATATTGTTAGATCCTCAAGCGCATCACGGAAGCGTGAGCGTCGTATCAAATATGACGAGGAGCGACTAGTCAGATTAGTTGCTCGATGCAACGGAATTTAAAAAAAATTATACGACGAAACCACATGATCCAAGAACACTTCTCGAATCGTTTCGTCTAAACCACAAACAAGTAATAGGATTACCTCTTGAAGCGTGGTTGCGATCGAGTCTCTAAACGAAGAGACCTCCTGTCTCAAGTCCGATTCGACGGAGGAGACGCTTGCGAGCGCGGGGATGAACCGCGTGCTTCTCGCAATCCATGTTGATGATCCAAGCGGCGGATCTCCTGATCTCGACACACGAGATCCGTCGTCTTCTTCACGAGCGAGGCACACCGAAAGAGACGGAGATCCACGAGCAGACGATCGGGCAGCATAACGACGATGCTGCAGCGAAGGAGAACCTCTCCATGGTATCCATGGTGGACGACCATGAGAGGGATAGAGAGGGCTGACATCTAGAGAGAAAGAGAGAGAGAGAGATGCTTCTCAATCATTTTGTGTGTAAAATAGAGAGCATGGTATGCCTCTCTATTTATAGGGTTTTGGGATCCATGGATCTCAATCCATGTGACATATAAAATCAATGGATGAGATTGATTTATGTCAATCCAATGGTCAAGATTATTGTTGGTAAAAACCAACAACTTGTGATTTAATTTTGATAAAATATATTTGATAAATCAAATAAATATTAATACCAAATTAAATCAATCAAATAAGGAGAGAAAATACAAAGGAGATCAACCTTCCTCTTTAGAGGGCAATCTCATGGATTCCCATGAGATTGCACATCTCCCTGATTTTCTCTCTACTTATTTTCCAACAACTATTTGTTGGGATTTTTTTATTCACCAAAATAATTCTCAATTAAATTTGGGAATATTGCAATCTTGACATTGGAATATTGTGAATCATATTTACAACCCAAAACAACATGTAATTTACATTTTCAATTAATTAGACAATGTGTATCCAATACACATTAATAATTAATCTACTAATATAAATTATATATAACTCTCTCTAATACATTATAAATCACATTTATAATATATTATGAATAATTGGATATATTACTATCCACATTATTCTTATCCATAATAATTAAATCACATTTAATTATATTGGATAACTTATTCTCATGTCCTCAAATAATATGAATCACATTCATATTATTTACATCTTTGATAATCAAATCACATTTAATTATATAAGATAACTCTCCTTATAATATGAATCAAATTCATATTATTCATGATAATTAAATCACATTTAATTATCCATTTTCTCAATGCTCGGATACATATATCAACAATAGAATTATCCATGAACTCTTTCAAGGATAATGCGCTTTCTCCGCGAATACTTGGAGATAAGGACAGGGCGATTGTATTGTTCCATGTATAGTGACATGGATATTGAGATCACATCTCAAATCCAGATCTCGGGCCTACCATAGATGCTTGATTAAATCAAGACCGTAAATCTAATCTTCTCATTGCATCTGAATCATATTCAGATCAATGTCCAATAATTGGACTAAGATAAGATTACTTCTCTACTGAGAGGAGTCACTAAAATCTAGACCCGTTTCATCACTCCCTAGGAATGGAAGCATCATGGTTATACAATCGTTTATGATCACATCACCCTCAAGTATTCCTAATACCTGTACATCCTGCATACTGGAAGACTCAAATTAAACCCGAAGTATTGGATCAACTTTATACTGTCTACTTCATGGTTTTATGATTAAGTTTCTCATTCGATCATTGGGAGTCGGTATTGATCATATACTTTCCAAAAGCATATATCATACCTAGGTCTTGATCATATACTTTCCAAAAGTATATATCAAACCAACAAATTTAGTCAAGCTTCCAAAGCGAGATGACCGTACGCACGGAATTTAATTATTCCCAATATCTCATGAGTGAGCTCATGTCTTCCGGTTCAGTAGTGAACTTGTATGATCCCTTTGAGAGATCGTATTACTCATATGACCTTATATGCACACCAGCGCGCTGGTGTATAGACCTTGATTAGGTCATCAACCTATTGGTCTGCCAAATGTACATACTCAGACATATAGTAACACATCTGTCTCCGGTCAGAGGATGTGTGCCTATACCATGACAACATATGATATAGGACTTTGGTTATCTTGATCTCGTTAAGTCAACTCTTTGACCTAACTAATCTGACACCTCTGAATCTCTATTCCTATGCAGAGGACCTGCATCAAGAAGTCGGTCAGATATCAGCCTAACTGAGAACGGATTGCCATCTCCTACTCAGGCTGGAGATCATCTCTTAATAATCATTTGACGGTGCTTGATGAGTCCTCAATCTAACTCATTAGATATTCATCTAAGCACCAGCCTCTATGATTCAATAATTGAATCAACAGCTGTATGATCATTAAGATGGCCATGGTACATAACCCTAATTGCACTAAGGGACCTATTATGCAAACTATGTACTCTTTATTTCAGATTAAGGAGTGAATTGCAATAACATTTATTGCATAATGGCTCGCCGTGGGCTCGCATGTCCAACAATCTCCCACTAGCCCAAAGAGCCATTAATGGGCTAATCATTTAAACCCACACTCATGTGACAATCATAGGCTATTTAGAAAATAGCTAGGTAAGCTGATCAGTCACTCCATTCCCAAGAGACTACGCCATGTCCTTTTACGGCACTTGCATATCTCCTAGTAACAGTGCTCGCATCCAATGCGAATGTTGCATCTCATGCAACCGATACTCAATTTTGTTGGTTATAGTGTCCTTGACACTACATTTTATTAATTATCATAACCAGTATTCCCATAATCCTTATTAGAATACCTTCATTCTTGGAGATCTCTATCTCCTAAGGTATCTACAGTTAAGACCCTTATAGATCACTATCTACAAGGTCTTAAACCTTTGAAGATAAGACTTTGAGATCATTATCTCTAAGTTTCATCATCTTTGAAGATATTGTTATTACTGCAACCAAGTGTTTTATTTCCATAGTAGGATTAGTAACAGTTTACTATTCCCACTGCATGGCAGACACATGGCTTTTGTACACATCTAGCATACACTTCAGCTTCGCGTAACTGATGCACAAGTGCAAGCAGTTCTGGCTTTTATTTCCTCAATTCTTTGAGGTACTATCCCTTTAGACAGGTCACTACCACATCTTAAGGGAAGGAAGCCTCTCTTGGAATTTTCCAGAAAATGGAATAAGTCCAAGGTGTATTACTAATGTGACGGTCCCAATATCCTCTTCTCTTTGCTTCTGAGCTACTTCAGAACTAAGATCTAAGAGGTATCCTCGAGATCGTATCTCAAGGTATGGAACAACCAAATTATCAAACACTTATCATTTATTCTTATATCATTCTAATTGATTAGAATAATATCTACATTAGGCACGATGAACACAATGGCACTCCCACTAAGCTTCACATGGTTCATCAAGATTTTATCTGAAATCACAACATTTATAATTTCATCAAATCTTATGTTCCAACTACAAGAAACTTATTGGAGTCCAAAGATGGAGTTCTTCAGCTAGCACACCTTGCTTTCCTCTACCATGAAGCCCTGGGGCTACTTCATATGAATATCCTCGGAGAGGTATTCATAGAGGAATGCAATCTTGACTCACACCATGAAGATGTCATAGACAAGTTGTGTAGCTATAGTTAGCAATATTCTGATGGGTTAAAGCAAGGTCACTGGAGAGCAAGTCTTATCGCAAGCGATGCCTTCTCTTCGGTGTGTAGCTCATGGCTACGAACCGTACTTTGAAGGTCTATACCTTCTCATCAGGTTCCCTCTTTCTCTTGAAGATCTATTTACACCTTAATGGGTCTAACCCATATAGGTGGATCCTCGAGGGTCCATATACAACACTTGTATATGAAGTCTACATTAGACTTTTATTGCTAACATCCATCTTTCCATGTCATGATCCTCAGGAGCTTCATCACATGAAGTCCGATCATTTTCAGATTTAACTGACACATGGAATCCATCCTCAAACTTATTTGAAGAGGTATTAATGTTTCATCTTTAATTATCTATTTTAGTTTCCGATTTCAGGAGCCTCATTATCTTTTCAAGATTAAATGAGTTCCTTTACTTAATTTTCATCTTGATTCTTAAGAGAGTCATCATATAAGAATCACATTCTCAGAGATGAGATCCTTTAAGAATCTCAAGGTCATAAAGTAGGTATACAATACCATCCTTTATTTTCCTAATGAAGTAGCACTCTCTAGTGCTAGAGTCCAGCTTACATGCATGGAAGCTTATTAAATATATAATGCAGTCTCTACTACATATATACCTTGGAAACTAAGAGATAATTATGCTAGGATTAATCATTGATTAAATCATGTCACACATGATCAATTGTATCTCCCTACAACTCCATTGAGTTAAGGTTCATTAGGAGGATTGAGATATGAATGATATTCATATCTCCATAAGGTATTTCTTGAATTCATCTAATAGGTACAAGCTACCTTGGTTAGATCAAATTCATTTCATCTTCCTTCAAACTTTGGTTTTAAATCAAAATTGTGAAATCTTTGAACATTTCAAAGTTTTCTAAGTGAAGAGAAGAAATCTCATATCACAAATAATCACTAATAGATATCACATATCCATAATGTTTATTATGATATAGATGATTCACATACATCAATATGTATGAGATCTTGAATACCTTAACATCTTACACCTTTCCTAAAGAAGGGTGTATTGAACATTTTTACTTTGAATACAATATTCACAAGTATGTGAGATTTGAATCATTAGACAATATAAAGATTTATGTCTTACAAGTCCATTGATCTCATCAACAGACATATGTCCAAAATTTGATGTCAGATCATTGTCAAATGATCTTTATCCTCCTATTGATCTTTAAAGGTTTAATTTTCAATATTAGAAATCTTAATGAACCATTCATTAATTTTCTAATTTAGTAGAGTCCACTAGATTTTAGATTACTATCTGAAATATCTCCATCATAACTCTTTATGATAAATTTATTACAGAATTCATGTTTACATCCAACAATTAGAAATAAACAATGAGTGTATTCTAATATCTAGGTCATAGAGACATTCTCTAAGACTAAGGGCTCCCACTGAAAATATGAAGTCTATTGATCTCATGGAAATTGTTGCAACACTTGCATCACTTTCAACATGGATCACCAATAAACCTTAAGATCAAATTTCTAATATTCTAATACAGATGCAACCAATTGCAAGTGTCATTAGAAGATTGAGATACAATTATTAGACTTTATCTTATCAAATAAGCAAGTCAATATCAATGATTATATGTAGAATAATTTGATGTATTATCTGATTCCTTCTCTAAGGATTCTAGATAGATTTAATAGTCATACTATCAACACATCAACTTATTGCAGTATTGGCAATCATTCAACTCTTTGGATGTCATATGGAAGTTACAGAAATACAGTTAACCTTTTGACTATATTTCTTGCTTGGGTCCAACCCATGCTTCCATTGCGCTCCCTTTATCTATAAGCAACCATTGCTTAAGACTAAGGACCTCTTATGTTAAAATCAAAAACTTCAATATAAGAGTATTTCAACATTTATACAAGCTTCATTTAAGTTCATACAATATGAATATTATGAAGCTTCATGAATGACTAGAGTAAATATAGTAGAATGATGACACTCATCACCTACATCCATCTAAACTCTTTAAAACATTGGTTCAGACAGGTATTCAAACGTTTTGAATACATCATCTCTTATGGAGCCACCATTCTGCATGATGCAGAGAATCATATCATTCATGATTAAATGTTGAGAGCACATATGTATGCCAGAATATCTTTATTGATTTTATAAGGATTAATTTGACAATTGCGATCATCATCAACATGTCACTTCCAAAGCACATTTGATGATATCAAGACTATAGAAACATACAAACCCTAGGTTTGAAGTCCTATTATCTATTAATTGTCATTCCTCATTATTATGAGGAAACTTGCATATTGCAACCACATACATTATGTGTCCAACTGCAAGTACAATATCTGGATCACGAGTCCAATCCATGATATTTTACTGGTTATTATTGAGTATAGAATTGAGTGGGTTTAATGAAGGATTATCTGAAATAAGAAATTTGCATAAGGGTATATATTTATATATATACATGTTTTACTTTGAATTAGGAATTTTATATCAAAGTTGTCTTGCCTTGTCAACACTGAAAGTTCATTCCCTTAATCACTTTCAATGTAAGAGATATACTTACCATTATATCTCAAGCAAGATCTGGGATCTCCTTCCTTATCTTTGTTGCATCCCAATAATATGAGAACCTACAACTCGGATAAAAAGAAGCGGGAACACATTCCGCCTTGCAAGTCCAGCTTGCATCTCCCAATTCGGTCTTTAACACCCGGGCCCACCACCCCTATGGTGATGTTTGACCCGTCATCAATTGAACCAACCGTCAATAGGAATACAACTCGCTATGCGCAATCCAATATTACCCCAATAATATGAGGACCCGATATTGGGGTCATTACGCATACGTCCTTACTCTTTCGAGAAGCGACGAGCCCGATCCAAATGGATCATATGCAGGAGCTGTCACTTCGGACATGCGTCTCCAACATATAATATCTGGCGACGAAACCCTTCGCCTTGACGGGAGACCATGGATGTCACTTATGTGATCCTCCATATCGTATTCAAATTATAATTAATCATTATGAATCACATTCATTACGATTAATTCTTCCAAGGGAAATAATAACTCTATTCATAATAGAGTGTTCTTAATTAGATATAATTAACTTAATCATATTAAATTAATTTTCAATCCAATTCAATAAACAAACTTGATTTTACTTGAATATATGGTATTATTCTAAAAGTACGTGTTAATTCGTATTTTAATAATTAGAAAAATACATCATAATCACTCGGACATTATCCCGGCCCTACCCGCTGTCATGGGCAGTACCGGCGGGAGTGGGACGGACCGCATACGTTGCAACCCGCTACCCCAGCGATCTCCGACTAGACACCATATCCGCCTCGGGAAAGGATAATGCCAAATTGATTAATTTGTACTTGAGATGATCATCGGTTTTTCAACCGAAATTATACCATATAGTAATCAAAACAATTTTGATTATAAGGAAATTTGCTAGACAAATTCCCAATCCTATTCAAGCAAGGAGTTTGATGATTGTGATACCAATTAAGATTTAGATCAAATCTAATCAATTAATTGATTGGGGCCAAGTCAATTAAGGAAATATTCATCTTCTAATATTTCACAAATATTTTCCATAATTATTCTCGAAATTAACAATTAATTGCATTAATTGACAATCACATGGTTCTTGATTAGGAAAGCAATTTCAGCAGTGACCCCTACTTACTAAAATTAGCATATCTCAATCATATTAAATCCAAATTAAGCAAAGTCAATTTCTAAAGTTTGATAATTTGATTTAGTACAGAATCTAAGTGATGTTTCACGCATTTCGAGGCAAGTCGAAACAGTAACTAACATTTTAATCACGTTTAGATTCACAGTTCCCGCAACAGTGCATACATGTTCATTAAAACGACCATATCTCGAGCATACGAAATCCGATTTACTCAAACTCAGATCCTATGGTTTCCTTATTTAATGGGGAACAAAATCCAAGTAATAAATTCGTGTTTAAACAATTTAAACAGTGCCGAATTTATTTACTAAACAGATCTGCGAAATCAAATGCGATGAAAACTTTCGCGACCTTAACGAACCCAAGTCGTCCTCGGTTAGCGAATCATATTCGAAACCATCGACCTAAGGCTCTTATACCACTTGAAGGATATTGTTAGATCCTCAAGCGCATCACGGAAGCGTGAGCGTCGTATCAAATATGACGAGGAGCGACTTGTCAGACTAGTTGCTCGATGCAACGGAATTTAAAAAAATTTATACGACGAAACCACATGATCCAAGAACACTTCTCGAATCATTTTGTCTAAACCACAAACAAGTAATAGGATTACCTCTTGAAGCGTGGTTGCGATCGAGTCTCTAAACGAAGAGACCTCCTGTCTCAAGTCCGATCCGACGGAGGAGACGCTTGCGAGCGCGGGGATGAACCGCGTGCTTCTCGCAATCCATGTTGATGATCCAAGCGGCGGATCTCCTGATCTCGACACACGAGATCCATCGTCTTCTTCACGAGAGAGGCGCACCGAAGGAGACGGAGATCCACGAGCAGACGATCGGGCAGCATAACGACGATGTTGCGGCGACGGAGAACCTCTCCATGGTATCCATGGTGGACGACCATGAGAGGGATAGAGAGGGCTGACGTCTAGAGAGAAAGAGAGAGAGAGAGAGAGATGCTTCTCAAGCATTTTGTGTGTAAAATAGAGAGCATGGTATGCCTCTCTATTTATAGGGTTTTGGGATCCATGGATCTCAATCCATGTGACATATAAAATCAATGGATGAGATTGATTTATGTCAATCCAATGGTCAAGATTATTGTTAGTAAAAACCAACAACTTGTGATTTAATTTTGATAAAATATATTTGATAAATCAAATAAATATTAATACCAAATTAAATCAATCAAATAAGGAGAGAAAATACAAAGGAGATCAACCTTCCTCTTTAGAGGGCAATCTCATTGATTCCCATGAGATTGCACATCTCCCTGATTTTCTCTCTACTTATTTTCCAACAACTATTTGTTGGGATTTTTTTTATTCACTAAAATAATTCTCAATTAAATTTGGGAATATTGCAATCTTGACATTGGAATATTGTGAATCATATTCACAACCCAAAACAACATGTAATTTACATTTTCAATTAATTAGACAATGTGTATCCAATACACATTAATAATTAATCTACTAATATAAATTATATATAACTCTCTCTAATACATTATAAATCACATTTATAATATATTATGAATAATTGGATATTACTATCCACATTATTCTTATCCATAATAATTAAATCACATTTAATTATATTGGATAACTTATTCTCATGTACTCAAATAATATGAATCACATTCATATTATTTACATCTTTGATAATCAAATCACATTTAATTATCTAAGATAACTCTCCTTATAATATGAATCAAATTCATATTATTCATGATAATTAAATCACATTTAATTATCCATTTTCTCAATGCTCGGATACATATATCAACAATAGAATTATCCATGAACTCTTTCAAGGATAATGCACTTTCTCCGCGAATACTTGGAGATAAGGACAGGGCGATTGTATTGTTCCACATATAGTGACATGGATATTGAGATCACATCTCAAATCCAGATCTCGGGCCTCCCATAGATGCTTGATTAAATCAAGACCACAAATCTAATCTTCTCATTGCATCTGAATCATATTCAGATCAATGTTCAATAATTGGACTAAGATAAGATTACTTCTCTACTGAGAGGAGTCACTAAAATCCAGACCCGTTTCATCACTCCCTAGGAATGGAAGCGTCATGGTTATACAATCGTTTATGATCACATCACCCTCAGGTATTCCTAATGCCTGAACATCCTGCATACTGGAAGACTCAAATTAAACCCGAAGTATTGGATCAACTTTATACTGTCTACTTCATGGTTTTATCAGTAAGTTTCTCATTCGATCATTGGGAGTCGGTATTGATCATATACTTTCCAAAAGCATATATCATACCTAGGTCTTGATCATATACTTTCCAAAAGTATATATCAAACCAACAAATTCAGTCAAGCTTCCAAAGCGAGACGACCGTGCACACAGAATTTGATTCTTCCCAATATCTCATGAGTGAGCTCATGTCTTCCGGTTCAGTAGTGAACCTGTATGATCCCTTTGAGAGATCGTATTACTCATATGCCCTTATATGCACACCAGCGCGCTGGTGTATAGACCTTGATTAGGTCATCAACCTATTGGTCTGCCAAATGTACATACTCAGACATATAGTAACACATCTGTCTCCGGTCAGAGGATGTGTGCCTATACCATGACAACATATGATATAGGACTTTGGTTATCTCGATCTCGTTAAGTCAACTCTTTGACCTAACTAATCTGACACCTCCGAATCTCTATTCCTATGCAGAGGACCTGCATCAAGAAGTTGGTCAGATATCAGCCTAACTGAGAAAGGATTGCCATCTCCTACTAAGGCTGGAGATCATCTCTTAATAATCATTTGACGGTGCTTGATGAGTCCTCAATCTAACTCATTAGATATTCATCTAAGCACCAGCCTCTATGATTCAATAATTGAATCAACAGCTGTATGATCATTAAGATGGCCATGGTACATAACCCTAATTGCACTAAGGGACCTATTATGCAAACTATGTACTCTTTATTTCAGATTAAGGAGTGAATTGCAATAACATTTATTGCATAATGGCTCGCTGTGGGCTCGCATGTCCAACAACAACACGGTGAAGACCGAAAGAGTTCGGTCTTTTATCTTGTCAGTTTTAGGGATGTAATTAGCAAACAAGTCTAACCGGTTATCGCGAGCTGATGCGAGCTGATAGCTGCCCGATGGTTTCTCCGAAACACTGGCCTGAGTCTTTACAGAAAATCACTCGCACTCAGCCAGTATGGGAGTAAGTATGGACCATTTCTGGCTACTTGTGTTACTTGAGGACGGAGCCTTGCGCAGTGTCCTCTAAACCTCCCACTCTGCTAAGTTAACCCGGACCATTTCCAGCAACCCGAGCGTATCCACTGAGGAAGAGTGATTAGGTGCATAGACTAAGTAGTATTTCGCGAGAAATATGGGGTTTTGGCTCTAGCCTTATGTGTCGTCTCTCGCTCGCGCTCTCTGAGATGATGTGCGGGGATTACTCTCCCAAATCAGATGAATCTTTACGATTTTTAGGTCAGATATCTTTAGCAGTCCTGATTTTATTTTGTGGTTTTATAATTTTTTTGAGTTTTTTCAAGTAAACGGCTATTTTTTTATTTTCTTTTTATAAAAATCCTAAAATCATGCACCTAGGTTGCAAGTTTGGAAACTAGCTACGTAATCACAATCAGATAGAATAAAAAAACCTAAGCAAGCATCTATCGGAAAAAGCCACGGAAAAACCGATGAGGCGAGAAAGCCACGGTGGGTGCCCTGAACCCCCGAATACACGGTACTCGGTGAATCAGACCCCTAAAAAATGGGGGGGGGGATTACAAGTCATGATGTCCTTAGTGGGCCCCTTCTACTAAAGTTTAATACAACTTCTCTCTCTCTCTTTCGCTCTCTTTTACAATATTACACTAATTAGTTGCTGCCCTCTGCAGCCGATCGTAAAGAAGGAGTCGGCCTCAACTCTTTCAACTGAATCGGCTTCCTAAGAAACCGACTGATCCTGCAGGCCCTGTAAAAACTAGTTAGCGACTAAACAAAATCAAGATACGAGTCGGGAAAAGCTGTACGAAAAAATAAAGAAAAGCTACGAAAAAAAATAAGAAGAGAGAAAATAAAATCACTAAGATATGGAAAAAAAATCAAAATACATTAACGCCTCCCCAGCAACGGCGCCATTTTTGGTGCGGGCTAAAAATCAATTTACGGCTTTTTAGAGGAAAAGGTTGTCAGTGTAGAAAAGCCGCAAAAGGATCCTAGTTGATCAAACAAAGATCGGGTTTATTAAGAAAAACCTTACACTAAATATTTTACTAGGGAAGTGTTCCTGGGTCGAACACAAGGAGGCAGAATATGGTATTTTGATATTTTTAAGAGAAAATATTTTTGTGATTATTTTGTCTCTTCTTAAACCGAACAAGGAAACACTATAATTTTTATGGAGATTTTATTTTTATTTTTTTATTTGATTTTATTCTTTTCCAATTTTTGTTTATTTTTCAAAGTGGTATTTTTCACACAATTTACCTACTATGTAATAGGTGAAATATAGATGATTTTATATAGCAGGTGAAACGGTCGAGCAACGGGCTCGAAGTTCACATGAAAACCAAAACAAGACGGAGTCAAAATATAACAAATCAAAACACAGTGAAACACGACAAAAATACATGAAAAACTATTGAAAACCTTACTGGGGTAGTTGCGTAACTACCCTAAATAAACTACGAAAAATTGTGTCAAAAAGAGATCCAAAACTCCCCTACAGGCCAGGGGTATAATTGCAAGAAAAAGAAACAAAAAATTCAGCAAAAAGGTCCTCGGCAGGGACTTTTCTTAAAGAAAAATAGGAATGTTTACATTTAGGTCCCTGCGCGGGATCTAAATGTAAATCTGGAAAACTTCTGGAGCTTTTGGAAATTCTGGAAGTTGGTGGGGATTAGAATGCAATTTTCTCACTGTTTCGTCTGGACAGATGTGATTATAACGTGAAATGCGATCTGGGCCATCCGATTGAGACACGTGTCAATAGCCTGTAATGCGGGTTGTTCTTGAGCTGTTCTTGATTCTTCGCGAGGCTGATGGAGGTGGTTACTTCTCTGAATTCTCTCAGGCGGCTGGCAACAAACTTGGACCTCCGGCAGGAGCAGAGGGTTAGCTCCTCTAACCTCGAGCTAGCCTGCGGTGGACTTCAGGCGATGCTGGCCCAGAGCGTCAGTGATCGGCTAGTGAAGGTGGCGGTTCTCATTGCTCTGTCCTGGAGTTAGGGTGTTGCGCCTCTTTTGAATCGTCATTTTCTTGTTGATTAAGGATTCCAGATTATAGACGAACCTGCAACAAAGAAGCGTGTGTTCTCGATTCACGAGAAATCGGCCAGAGGATTTTAATTTTGCAAGCTCAAAAATGGCATTTCAATGAATCTTGCGTGCAAAATGTAAGAAAAAGGAGACACGATTTGGGGTTGGTTTGAAATGATTTGGAATGGAATTCGATTTAGCGTTTAAGCTAGATGGTTAAACTAACTAATGGAGTGATTAGCCACGCTAATCGTGGCACGAGAATCGAGATAAAGTTCGATAGAGGTGGAAGAGTCGATCTAGGACAGAGAGGTGTATTTACCTCTGGTAGCTGCTGCGACTGCCGATCTTCGTCGGAGCTGGATGTGCGTATGGCGACGATGCAAGGCGGAGCTTCACCTTCGAACTTCTCCCCGACGATCCCTCTTCCACGTGGGGTAGCCTTCGGGTGCTGTCACCACCGGAGTGAGGCGGAGCGAGGTGGAGGAATTGGGAGTTGGCCACTGGCAGTTTGGGCTTTGGGTGGTTGAAGGAGAGTTTTTTGTGATTTGCCAACTTTGGGGATTTATATAGACCGATTTCGTGATCCCCAAGTTAGATCTATGGGTGGTCGAGATTCTTGGTAGTTAGGAGAAGCAAATCAATGGTTTAAATCGTCGGAGGGAGTTAGGATGCAAGCTGGATAATTCGGTGAAGATCGACATTCAGAACAGAAAGTCTAACAGCCTTTTTGAAGAAGATGAACCAGGTGCTCACACGTGTCAGCACCTGGTTGGCCAGATGGGTGAATTAGCTTATAAATTATATAAGGGTGAATTAGCTTATAAATTATATAATATATATTAAATAACATTATTTTAAAAAAGTATAAAAACAAGAAATGTAAATAATTAAATTATATAAATTATGGAATAATTAATTTTTATATATAATAAATATTATTCGAATTATAAATATTATATTAATAAATATGTATAGATAAATAGTTTTTGGATTTTTAATTTAATAAATAAATAGTTAATTTTTTTTATATTTTCTTAATTATAAGAATAATAAATAAGAGTTGTGTGAATTTTTAGGGATTTTAATAAATTAATTTACGTATATTAATTAATATAGGTTTTACTTAGTCAGTTCATTTTAACCTATAATTTAGGGTTTTGGATTTTATTAAAATAATAAATAAGCTCAAAAAATTATGAAATAAATTAGGGTGAAATTACAAGATCATGAAAACAATTAAAATTTATAAAATTAATAAAACTATAAATAATGCGTTCTACATAAAATAAATAGCCCAAAAACCCCGTTGTCATTTGGTCCCAAAACCGACTTTTTGCAAACGGACTCCGAATTCGATGAAACCACCTCTATTAATTAGAGAATGTTATTTTATGAACTTTAAAGTTGAGTAGAGTAAAATTGGAGTTCGTATGAAGAAGTTATGATGTTCGGAAGTTGAGATTCTGACAATTTACAAACTTGATTTCTTGGCATATATACAAGGTAATATTTTTAACTTATTTTTATATTTTTATATATATTTTTAGAAATAATTAAGAAAAGAGTTTGGTGAAAAATATGTACATATGAATTAATTTAAAATCTCTGATGTTTAGTATTTATTTGATAAATAGTGAGAGGTACATGAGATGCGTCTTAATTTATTTTAAGGGTTTTCTTTCCTTATCTCCCCCTACTTATTGGTTTGTCGACCAATCCATACTGACTTGGTCTCGGGTGTTAGGCTATAAATATACCTTACAGTTATATTTATATTTATAAGTCATATTGTACATATATACATATCTCCAATCTGCCTTTTTTTCCTTTTCTTTGTTCTTTATTTATTTACATGCCTTTTATGCTTAAAAGTGAATATTTATTCATGAATGGAGTTTCTATAAAATATGGGAATTAATGAATATTTACATTCATTTGTTAAGGGTTTTAAGACAAAATGTGACAGAAAAGTTAATGAATCATGGATTCATCAGCTATCCGAGCCAAGATTAGGCACTAGGTCTCGATCCTCACGTACGCCGGAGACCCCCTTCTCATTCAACGCCTTTTCCCTTTCCTTTAGTCCAATAGCTCTGACCGAAGCCTTGCTTTGAGTCTGAGCTTTAGCTTGCAGGTTTCAGCACGCGCGGAGATACCCGATATCTTCTTCGACCCGCTTTGCTGGAGCTCGTCTGGGCCCCAGCCACCATCCTGGAGATCCGACCGTCAACGAGCCCATCCGCCCCGTTCACCCGACGCGGAGGAGCCCCACGAGTCTTTTGCCACCGCCCTATCATTCATCGGAGCATCGGATCATTGTCGATGCTCTGGTGAATCTCGCCCTGGCGGAGTTCTTCCAGTGCCTCTCTCAGCCATTGGATCGACTTCTTCGCCTAGACGCCATCATAATCATCTAGTACCTGCAACAGTCAGGCCGTTAGATGTCAGAGCTAACGGCCTCCGTACCGCACACATAGCCGACACTTGAGGGCTGTTGGATCCGCCAACTGAACGCACAAGAGCCGCACGCCTCTCCTCCACTCAGCATCTGCCACCTGTCCACAACGCATGTGCTGCATGGGTAATTTGCTCAGCTACCCCTGCATTTATTTCAGTTAGTCATTTAGTTTGTAAAATAAAAGTTATACAATGGACCTTTTTGTATGTTAGCCCCTACAGTTTTCTTTATTTACATATTAATCCTATCTGTGTGGACCCACGTGCGTCGTCACGTGTTATTTGGGTTATTTGCATCACTTATCCTGGACTTATTTGCTGTTATGGATTGAATGATTGTTTTTGTTATTTGCAAATATACCCCTATGTGTATTGTTTTCCAACATGTGCTAGAATTAATGTAAAAATTGCAGATTTGGCCATAATCTATTTCCGTGTGTTACTGTTTTGCTGGAAACTTTTAATAATTGCATATTGGTCCCTATGTGCTGTGCCTTTTATTTTTGAGGAGTAAATAGCAAACATTGTCCAAAATTCATGAAAATTTGCCACATGGCTCCTGTTATGGTGTAGGAATTTCTATAAATTTTGGTTATATTTTGTTTTCATTTACTATTTTTAATGAAAACCTTAAAAACTATTCCTATTTTTTTAAAAAATCAATTAAAAATATTAAAAAACCTTGAATTTTTTTTTAAAAAAACATGTTTGTGTGTTTTGTTGTGTTTTTATTTCAATCCAATTTTGGTTGCATTTCCACTTGTAAAAACCATAAAAATTGAAAAATACAAAAAACCTTAAAAAAATTATTAGAAATTAATAAAAATTCAAACAAATATGTTTTCTTTTTTTGTAGTTAGATTTTCACTTGTAGTTTCTATAAAATTACCGCTTGAATTTTATATCATTTTAAACAATTTTAACTTGCCTTTAGATTCTAGCTGTACACTGCTTGGCATGTTTGATTTTTAGAAAAATAATAAAAAATCAGAAAAATCTAAGAAAATTAACAAAAACATTTGAATATTTTAAAAACCATAAAATATTTTTATTTGAATTTTCTGATAATTTTTTATTATTTAAATATTTGTTTGTTTGTGAGTTTTTTAATTCTTTTAGCCTTTTTCTTAATTTTAAAATCATAAAAAAATTGGAAAAATATAAAAAAAACCACCATTTCTTTTTATTTTTGGATTCCCGACTACTATGTAGCGTTAGGATATCATGCTACTTGTGTTCGACGTTGGTAGCTATACCAGGTAAAATAAAATAGCGAGACCACTATTTTTGCTTGATTGATTGATTTCTATTTTTGGTGGTCTTCTCTTTTTCTTGTTGAATTCGATCCGAGTGGTTGAGATCGTAACGACCATTGATACCTTTTTCCGTTATTTGCTCGGGATTTCGAGTTCATTATAATGGCGCCGTTGTCGGGGAGCACGGCTTAGTAGTCCATTTTCCCTTTTTTGGTTTTTTCTTCTTTTTTTGTTCTTTTTATTTTATTTTCTTTGATTTATTTTTATTTTTATTTTTATTTTTGTTTTATTTCTTTTTATTTTATTTTATTTTATTTGTTTGCATTTATTTTCCTTTTTTTTAATTTTCATTTTTTATAATAATTGTGGACTGATAAAATTTATGTTTTGACTTTCTTGTAGGGCCCGACGAGAGAGGGCATCTATCTTCAGATAGCCAAGGCACCCGCGTGACTTGGAGGCAGCTCGTTTCTGCATCGAGCTACATGAGAGCATAGAAGAAGAGGAGCGGAAGTTAGGGAGCGTAGTTTAGTTTTAGACTTAGTTTTAGTTCTGTATTATTATTGTAATAATACATGACAGACTCTCAGACTCAGACTTGGTGGTTATCTCAGGGTCTGTTTCTCTGAGCACGGGTGTGCTCGGGGGACCTCACCGCGATTTTCGCCAGTTTTGGTTTTTGATCTCTTTTCTTTTATTTTGATTCTCGAAGGTTTTGGCCATTAGACTTAGGATTTTTGCTTGCTTTGTGACGTAATTACTTAAGGCCCGACCCTAATTGATTGCATGTTCCTATTGATCGTAATTGGACCTTATTAATTAACTCATAAATAAAAAGTTAACCTGGTCACCTGAGGGGTCATGTGCCGCTACAGGCCGTATATAGCACTGGCAGGATCCATTGTGGCAGACACTGATCGGCATCAGAGACCGGACCCGACCCCTCTTGTTGACCTGTTAGCTACAGTTCTTCGCGAGTAGAAATTATTTGTCTAAGGCCGATTTCTTCTTGCATCATATATATAGGTTTATTTCTGCCTTTTAATTTATGTGCGGATCACTCTGAATGTAGAGAGCTGGAGTCAGATACACATCTCTTACTTTGCATGCATCATCGTGTTTAGTCGCACATCGGCTTTTTCGCTTTCTCCCCCTGTTTTTGGACTTAAAATAACCAGGAGAACTGAAAAATTCGTTAGGCATTGTTTTATTTTAACCTCTCTACAGACTACTGGTCTCGGGTTAGTCGTTCTCCATTGAGGATCGCTCTGGTTTCCGGTAAAGCAGGATGTGATATCCTTAATAGAGAGAAACAATCGAGTAGCCGGTAAATGTTCCGCGACTTGTACTTGATAGGAAAGATCTAACCTTAGATCGGGACAGTCTTCGGGGAGCGTTGGATTCCCAACACCTCGCTTAATCGCTCTGAAAGACTATTGGATCACCTAATAAAATCGACAAGATAAAAGACAGAACCTTTACGGTCATCAGCTCTTAGTGCATAGGTGAATTGGGGGTTTTGCTTGCCCAATCTTGTGTGCTTTTCTAGATCTCATCCGCCTCTACTCGCCACATCAAGATGATGGGACGGAGGTCCCTTAGGCAGCCTCTGGCTGCCCCGCTTTCGAGCACTCCAGCATGTTAATCGAGGTTGGTTCGTGAGAGCCGAGACCCGCTCTCCGAACCCGAGTTTGACTCCACCCTGTCCCCCCTCAACCACCCTTCTACCAGTCCTGAGGTGCCCGAGTAGAGGCCGCAACAACCAATTGATTTATCGGCACCTGAGTCTGGGTCGTTTGCCTTTGCAGAGACCTTGGCCAGTAGTGAGGAGCACACCGATGGACCCAGCGGGAACCAGACATACGTACTTGATTAGGGTGCCATCAACAACACCCTATTAGCCTCCCTAGAGACCATGCAGCGTATGATCAGGGATAAGGGGGCTTTCATGGTGGATATGCACCGAGAGATGGAGCAGTTGTCAGCTGACCGAGAGCAGCGCAGACCCGGAGGGGGAGGAGGAGATATTCCCGATGATAGAGAGCCTGAGCAACCAGTACAGCCATGACCTGCACGACCGATGAGGGAGTTGCACAACCTTGGTGTAACTCTAACCCATAGATGGATAGTGCTGCCAGCCATTTTGGGAGATTTCAAGATCCCGCCTCAGACGATCCAGCTTTTTCCCTGCTTCCACGGACTCGCCACAGAGGAGACACACCTCCATATCCAGGTGTTCGAGATGATCTACAGTACTATCCACGATCATCTCGTGGACGAGGACACCACCAGGATGATGGCCTTTCCATTCTCCCTTGAAGACAGAGTAGCCAACTGGCTGAAGAACCTAGGGAGATTTGTCATGACGTGGGAACAACTCTAGAACGAGTACTTGAACGAGTACTATCCACTCAGTCGGACGAATGCAGCTAGGGCCCTGATCAGCAACTTTTCCATGCTCCCCAACGAGCAATTTCATGAGTCATGGGTTAGATTCAGGGAGCTCACAGACCGGTGTCCCCATCTTGATATATCCAAGCCCAACCTTGTCCAAAGTTTCTTCTGTGGGCTTACATCGGAGTTGCAGGGGCTAGTCATTGCATCCTGTGGGGGTTCCTACTTCACCAAGGATGAGGATCAGGTATGGGCCATCTACGAGGAGATGGACGAGAACTACACGGTGATGTCCCAGACCCGATTGTACACTCAGGGGAAGCCTACACCACAGGTTGTGTCCTATCAAAGGATAGCACGGGTTGATGTCGGTCCGTCTACATCATCAGCAGCCGCAGCATAGGCAGAGTCGACAGCCACTGACATGGGGATTATCGGCAAGAAGTTGGACCTGATCGAGTTGATAGAGAAGAAGCACTTCCAGGGCATGACTCGGATCAATCAGATGGCACAGACGCTGAGTGACTTGAAGACCCAGATCATGTGTCTCCAAAAGGCACAGATGGCTTCTCAACCCTATCTTAGGTTACGGGCAGATCCCAACAGCCGCAACAGCTTGACCCAGCCCTCCGCCCACTATTGACAGGCGCATCATATTCTGGCAGAGCCGTTCCAGCAGCAGCAGCAGCAGCAGTATGTCCAGCCACCACCATCTTAGGACAGCCAGATGGTGGTTTACCAACTGGATCAACCCCTGGGAGTCCTTCCCCCATCCACTTACGAGCAGGAGTTGTTGATGGACGTCAACGAGATTTGGTATGACCGACCTCAGCTTGGGATCTGACGAGACCGTCCTGGATTCCATTGGTCGACCGGAGGTACCTCTTCCCAGCATCAACCTCCAGTTCAGGGTGGTCAGTTCAGCCAGCAGCAGCAGCCCCAGTTCCCAAAACCACATCCACAACCACACTACCAGCAGCCTAGTCCTCGTCCCTATCAGCAGGGACAGTCATGATGGCAACAGCAGCAGCAGCCTCAGTAGTATCACTCTCAGCAGTAGTATCCCTCTCATCCTCAATAGCAGCCTCACTTTCAGAGAGGCCACCCATCCAATTCTCATGGGCCTGCCTACGAGAACCCAGCTTTAGATGATCTAGCATGCCTCATCTCCTAGCAGCATGCTATATTCCGGTAGGAGATGGACGAGTTCCGTCAGGAGATGAGAGAGATAGTGAAGGGAAAGGCTGCCATACCCGCCCAGATTGAGCCAAATCTGAACAACCTCAAGAGGAAATCTGAGCAGATAGAGTTTACAGAGGTTACCACTCCTAGTGATTCACTTTGTGATATTTCTGCATACACTTTTGATGATGACTTTGTTACACTTAGGAGTGGTAGGATGCCAGCCGCGGTGGCTCGTCTGAGCGACGACTACATGCTGCCTCAGCAGCGTTAGATGAGGGGGAGAGCGGTGTTGATGCTGCTAGTGATGATGATGGTGGTGGTGCTGATGCCACCAAGGTTGTAGATCCAGCTGACGGTACTGAGGCCGTCACTTCACCATATGCAAGAGGTGGTGTTGATGCCACCAGATCAGATGCTGAGCCAGAGTGCGGTGTTGATGCCGTAAGTCCAGATGCCGTAGGTGGTACTGAGGCCACCATTTCTATTCATGTTGCATTTCCTTCTGTTGTATCTCAGGACTATTCTGGTAATAAAGGAAAGGGTTCTTCATTTGTGAGTCCATCTGTGATGCTAGGAGATGTTTATATGGATTCTACTTTGCCACAACAGCAGGGACCCGATCCTACCCTCCACTTGAGGAAGGCCCAGCCATCCCCTTTCCCCAAGAAATCTGCTTGGCGTAGGGGGCCAAAAAAGAAAACTCAAAAAATTCCCAACAGTTAGAGTTTAGCCAACAAATGATGGACATATTTCATATACAACTGACTCTACAGGAGGCCTTGGACAAATCCCCCTCTTCCAGAGGAACCTTAGAGAGAGGACTACCATTCACAGGAAGAGGAGTAACCACCACTCAGAGATCCATGTGCTCACTCGTGCCACCTGCTTCGCCATCCAGAACCATCTGCCAGCCAAGAGGCCAGATGCAGGAACTCCTTATGTCAGATGCCAAATACATGAGCAGAGGTCGATCGGACTCTATTAGACAACGGCTCTTCTATGAACCTAGTTCCGTCCTCCTTACTTGACTAATTCGATTTTGTCCCTTTTCGACAGAGCAAGATGGTCATTCAGTTTGCTAATCGATCTGTCAAGAGGTCAAAGGGGTTGCTGAAGGACGTCGTCATCACAATTCAGGGCCTAGAATTCCCCATGGACTTTGTTGTGTTGGATATGGAGATTCCTGAGTCTGTGAGAGATATCTCCATCATTTTAGGACGCCCGTTCTTGGCCACAACCAAGGCAGTGTCTGATCATGATAGCGAGAAGGTGTTCTTTTATGTCAAGGGCGAGAGTATACAAATATAGATGATTGATGAGACTAGAGCGTGAGATTCACCTCTCAGAGCCGCTCACAGATTCAGAGCAGATGATAGAGGCAGAACAAGACGTCCACCAGGAGTGTGATTTTGTGATCACGGACGATGGAGCAGTTTGGTCAGACCCAGTTTCACGAGCCATCCTCTCACCTTCAGATTCCACTGATACATAGATTCCAGTAGAGGAGAGCTTGGAGAGTGCATTCTTGGTACAAGATACACTTCTGGCAGCAGATCGTGTTCAGAAGAGCGAGGCAGTTGATACTTCTTTTGATTCAGATTCAGATCCCTCGGAGTCAGATATTAATTGGGCAGAGTTCGATGATATGATTCCATGTATGATTTCCACATATCCAGCAGCTAGGGTGGAGACTGATCCCATTCATAGCATAGACACACCGGTAGAGTAGTCTTCACCAGATTTTCAGGTTCAGCGAGAGTTCTCCCATGCAGAGTTGGTTGCTTTCACTTAGACCTTTTAGAGACTAGATCTGCTAGCTCCCAGTTGTCCAGAGCTGAAGCCCTTGCCGCAATTGCTGAAGTATAGGTTCCTTGCAGAAGAGCATGAGATGCACCCAGTCATTATCTCAGCGGATTTGACTGGAGAGCAGGAATCTCGTTTAATGGAGGTTCTTGAAAAGAACCACAAGGCTATAGTATGGAGTGTAGCCGATCTCCAGGGGATAAGTCCAGCCCTGTGCTCCCACCATATTTATCTCGAAGAGGACACCAAGTTGTCACGTGAGTTCCAGCGGTGACTGAAATCGAATCTTCGAGAGGTTGTCATGAAGGAGGTCTCGAAATGGTGGAGTGCTGATTTTATCTACCCCATCTCCGACTCCAAGTGGATTAGTCCATTACGTGTGGTGCTCAAGAAGACGGGCATCACTACAGTTGTGAGTGAGTATGGAGAGGAGATCGCTACCCGGGTACCCACTTCTTGGAGGGTGTGTGTGGACTACAGACAATTGAGCCAGTTCACCAAGAAGGATCATTTCCCGTTGCCTTTTATTGATCAGATTATAGAGAGGCTAGCTGGGAAGAGTCATTACTGCTTTCTTGACGGGTACTCCGGATACAATCAGATGGACATTGTGCCCGAAGACCAGGACAAGACCACATTCACCTATCCCTTTGGGACATATGCTTTCAAAGGATGCACTTTGGTCTATGTAATGCCCCGACGACATTCCAAAGGTGCATGTTGTCCATCTTTTTGGACATGGTGGGTGAGTGCTTGGAGGTCTTTATGGACAATTTTTCGGTCTATGACGATGGGTTTGATGCTTGTCTTGATTTCCTAGACCGCGTCCTTCAGCGATGCATCGAGGTCCATCTTATGTTATCTTAGGAGAAGAGTCACTTCATGGCGACTCAGGGGACGGTGCTAGGTCATATCATCCCCAACAGGGACATGGAGGTTGATCCAGCCAAGGTGGATATCATTAGGAAACTCAGTCCACCATCCAATTTGCGACAGTTACGATCTTTTCTGGGGCACGTCGGTTTCTATCGACGCTTCATTTATGATTTCAGTATTATTGCCCGACCGTTAACTAATTTGCTTACCAAAGACACTGAGTTCATCATGGATGATAAGTGTATTACATCATTTGAGACTCTCAATAGTCTAGTTGTTGAGGCTCCTGTCCTCGAGCCACCTGATTGGTCTCTCCCATTCGAGATCATGACGGATGCCTCCGATTTTACCATAGTGACCGTGCTAGGACAGAGGAGGGATGGAGTACCATTTACCATTCACTATGCTAGCCATACATTGTATGCCGTCCAGCGGATACCATCACTGAGAAGGAGATGCTAGCCGTAGTTTTTGCCCTACATTAGTTCTAATCATACATCATTGGATCCAAGGTGACTATCTTCACAGACCATACCACCATCATGTACCTAATGGCAAAGAAGGATGCCAAAGTGAGATTGACTAGATGGATCCTTCTACTCCAGGAGTTTGATATTGAGATTTAGAATGAGCCTGGAGTCAAGAATGTGGTTGAAGGATATGGTATAATCCTCAAGCGCATCACGGAAGCATGAGCGTCATATCGAATACGATGAGGAACGACTAGTCGCACTAGTTGTTCTATGCAGCGGAATTTTAAAAAAAATTCGTGCGATGAAACAACATGATCCAAGAACACTTCTCAGATCATTTCGTCTAAACCACAAACAAGTAATATGATTACCTCTTGAAGCATGGTTGCGATCGAGTGTCTAAACGAAGAGACCTCCTGTCTCAAGTCCAATCTGACGGAGGAGACGCTTGCGAGCGCGGGGATGAATCGCGTGCTTCATGCAATCCATGTTGATGATCCAAGCATTGGATCTCCTGATCTCGACACACGAGATCCGACATCTTCTTCACGAGCGAGGCGCACTGAAGGAGACGGAGATCCACGAGCAAACGATCGGGCAGCAAAATGACGGCGATGCGGCGATGGAGACTCTCTCTAGGGCATCCATGGTGGACGACCACATGAGAGGGAGAGAGAGAGTAGGCGTGTAGGAGAAAGAGAGAGAGACAGACTAATGTTTTCTTATTGTGTAGAGAAGAGCAAAGGGGTGCCCATCTATTTATAATATTTTGGGATCCATGGATCTCAATCCATGAGGAACACAAATCCAATGGCTCTCATTGATTTGTGTTTCTTTTAATGGCCAAGATTTGTATTGGTAAAAAACCAACAACAATTAATTTAATTTAGATTAATTATATATTAATCAATCAATATAAATCAATCCTAAAGTTAAATCAATCTCATATGAAGATCAAGGAGTAGAGATTACACCAATCCATGATTATAGGGGGACGGCCACCTTTCCCTTATAGGAGTTGGTGGCCGTCCACCATATATCTTTGATGTGTAATCTCAAGCAATCTAATGAGATTGCATTTCTCCTTGAAAATCTCCAAGATTTACAACAACACTTCTTGTAAATTATTCAACAAAAATAGTTCATAATTATTTTGTGAATATTACAATCTTGCCATTGGAAAATTGTTAATCACATTCACAACCCAAAATAAAATGTGAATTACATTTCCAATTTAATGTTCAATGTGAATCCAATTCACATTAACATTTAATTAACAAATGTAAATTACAAATATCTCTCTCTTATATATTATAAATCACATTTATAATATACATGATTAATATGGATAGTGCTATCCACATTATTCAATATCCATGATAATTAAATCACATTTAATCATCTTGGATCTCTATTCTCATGTGCCCAAATAATATGAATCATATTCACTTTATTCACATCTTTTGATAATCAACTCACATTTAATTATCGATGATAACTCTCTTTATAAAATGAATCGAATTCATATTAATCATGATAATTAAATAACATTTAATTACCAATTTACTCAATGCTTGGATACATATGTCAACAATGAAATTATCCTGAATCCTTTCAAGGATAATGCGCTTTCTCCACGAATACTTGGAGATAAGTACAGGGCGATTGTATTGTTCCACGTATAGTGACTTGGATATTGAGAACACATCTCAAATCCAGATCTCGGGCCTTACATAGATGCTTGATTAAATCAAGACCACAAATCTAATCTTCTCATTGAATCTGAATCACATTCAGATTATTGTCCAATATTTGGACTAAGATTAGATTACTTCTTTACTAAGAGGAGTCACTAAAATCCAGACCCGTTTCATTACTCCTTAGGAATGGAAGCGTCATGGTTATATAATCATTTATGATCACATCACCCTCAGGTATTCCCAATACCTGTACATCCTGCATACCAGAAGACTCAGAATAATCCCGAAGTATAAGATCAATTTTACACTGTCTACTTCAGGGATTTATCATTAAGTTTCCCATTCGATCATTGGGAGTCGGTATAGATCATATACTTTTCAAAAGCATATATCATACCTAGGTCTTGATCATATACTTTCCAAAAGTATATATCAAACCTGCAAATTAAGTCAAGCTTCCAAAGCGAGACTACTGTGCATGGAATTTGATCTTCCTAATATCTCATGAGTGAGCTCATGTCTTCCGGTTCGGTAATGAACCTGTATGATCCCTTTGAGAGATTGTATTACTCATATGCCCTTACATGCACACCAGCGCACCTGTGTATAGACCTTGATTAGGTCATCAACCTATTGGTCTGCCAAATGTACATACTCAAAAATATAGTAACACATCTGTCTCCGGTCAGAGGATGGGTGCCTATATCATGACAACATACGATATAGGACTTCGGTTATCTCGATCTCGTTAAGTCAACTCTTTGACCTAACTAATTTGACACCTCCGAATCTCTATTCCTATGCAGAGGACCTGTATCAAGAGGTAGATCAGATATCAGCCTAACTGAGAAAGGATTGCCATGTCCTACTCAGGCTGGATATCATATCTTAACAATCATTTGATGGTGCTTGATGAGTCCTCAATCTAACTCTTTAGATGTTTATCCAAGCAGCAGCCTCTATGATTCAATATTTGAATCAACAGCTGTATGATCATCAAGATGGCCATGGTACATATCCCTAATTATACTAAGGGACCTATTATGCAAATTATGTATTCTTTATTTCAGATTTGGGAATGATATTCGCAATAACATTTATTGCAAAATGGCTCGCTGTGGGCTCGCATGCCCAACAGTGGTGGGGGATCATCTCTCCCGATTAGAGCATCTTGAGGAATCTGAGCAGATTGACCCTATTTCTGAGACCTTCCCAGATGACGCGATCCTTGCTATCGCCTCTCTCCCGTGGTATGCTGACATTGTAAACTATCTTGTTGCCAAGAAAGTTCCACAAGGTTGGCCCATGCAACGACTTGAGACCTTCCTCGTGAAGGCCAACTTCTACCATTGGGAGGATCCCGTCCTTTATCATGAAGGATGGGATAGCGTCTGGCGTCGGTGCATTCCTCAGGAGGAGCACCATAGCGTCCTCACTTACTGCCACAAGCTTGAGGCAGGAGGAGATCACTCTGTGAGGAGAATGGCACAGAAAGTGCTCCAATCCGGCCTATGTTGGCCTACCCTCTTCAAGGATTCTGATGAATCCGTGAAGAGGTGTTTTGAGTGAAAGAGGATGGGCACTTGTGGACAACGTGATATGATGCCGATGCAACCCATTCATTTCTGTGAGGTTTTTGATGCATGGGGCATCGATTTCATGGGTCCATTCCCTAAGACTCAGGGATTCGATCACATTCTATTGGTCGTTGATTATGTGAGTCGTTGGGTTGAGGCCATCCCCACCTGAACTGCATATGTTAGGACTGTATGCAGTTTCTTGAGGAAGAATATCACTTCACGGTTCATGGCGCCTGGAGTGTTGATATCTGACAGGGGGTCTCATTTCATCAATGACAAGGTAAAGGCCCTTGCTAGCGAGTTCAGTATTGACCATCGAGTAGCCACTCCATATCATCCTCAGACCAATGGTCTTGCTGAAGTGTCGAACAAGGAGTCCAAGACTATATTGCAGAAGGTCATCCACCCTGACCGAAAGGATTAGTCACATCTTTTGGACTTGATCTTGTGGACATATTAGACATCCTTCAAGACCCCTTTGGATACATCTCCCTTTCTCCTAGTTTATGGCAAGCCCTGCCATTTACCTGTTGAGCTTAGGCATAGTCACTTTGGGCTGTCAGGGACATATTTTTGGATCCAGTGAGCGTAGGAGACCAGAGGAGGGCAGAATTGGTAGCCCTGGAGGAGCTTAGAGATGTAGCCTTTTTGAGCAGCCTACAGAACAAGGAGAGATGAAGGAGTGGCATGATTCTCATATCAGCCACAAGTAGTTTGAGCCAGGATAGAGAGTATGGTTGTTTGATGCCAGGCTTAGGTTATTTCCAGGGAAGTTACAGAGCAAGTGGAAGGGACCATACCTGGTCCGAAAGGTACATGACAATGGAAGCATTGACATATCTGAGATGTCATCCGAGTCTACCTTTCGTGTTAACGGGCAGCGACTCAAACCATATCTAGATCATGAGCCACTGGTCGTTGATGTTGCCCCTATTCACTTTGCGTGAGATGTGGTCTCTTAACTTACATCTATTGCATCTTGCGCCTAATTATCACTATCTTCTGCCCTATATAGATCTAGATGTCCATATCACTCCATTCTTCAGTCCAACACCCCATTCGCATCTTTGATTATGCTACACTTAGGGTGTACTTTACCCTAAGTATAGGGGGTGTAAGACTTTTGATTTCTTTTTGATTCTTTCTACCTCTGTTTTCCAACATGTACTTAGGGATATTTTACCCTAAGTATAGGGGAGGTAGACCCTGTACATTCTCCCACTCGGATTTCCCTTTGTGTACAACATGCTATACTTAGGATTACTTGATACTAAGTATAGGGGGAAACACCGAGACTCTTTTCCATTCTATTCTTTTATTCATCGTTGTAGTATAGCTTTCCATTTCACGTCCATATACTAAGCACGAGTTATATCTTCTTCATCGCTCTTGATTCACTCTAAGGACATCGTTCGAGCTAAGTATAGGGGGTGTCATATATATTTCATATATACTTTAGCCATAACTCGTACTTTGTGTGAGTGTGTTAATAAATAAAATGGCTAAAATCCTTAAAAACCCATAAAAAGTTTAAATTTTTCTTGTACATAAAATTAATTATTGCACATACATAGCTATTTACAAAATTATTTTTTTACAAATGATTGTAAAAATGTTTTGTGTGTAAAGAGTTGGTAAATATTTTGATATCAAAATTATGTATATAGTACACAATTTTTGTAAAATGTTTTAAAAACAAAAAGATTGCAAAAACACTTGTGTAAATGTGTGTAAATATTTTGCAAAACTTCTGCACTCATTCTCATTCAAACATTTTTCAAAAAATTTTAATATTTTCAAAATTTGCATAAAAACATTTTTGTATATACTTGTATAGTTTTTCTTTATCATAGTTGACATCTAAACTAGACTGGAATTAAATTGAAAAATGGAGCCTGTTTAAGACCTTAATCCATCTAATTCTAAGAGAAACCTTATAAGGTTTAGGATTGAAACTTTTTAGGTCCATGGTGACTTCATTCTTTGAGTCCACCAGGCTATGATCATATGTCATCTTGATGAGCCTAAGTAGAACACTTAACAACGCACACATGACTCTCACATACAATGTCTTTACTTGCACCAGCTCTTTACACCTAGTTCTCTACGGAAAAGGTGGTGAGGAGGCAGTCTTCTTTGGCTTGGGGTAGCATATGAGGGTAGTACTTCTAGGCGGAATCTCTCTTCTTCTTTTAGTGATGGAAGTGCGTCTCAACTTGGTCTGGTGGCATTGAGGTCTAAAGATAAGAGTTGTGGGTTGCAATAATGCTTCAAAAGAGGGATAGTATACTAGCTCAAGAGGAAAAACTCCTTATGTATATATGCTGCACCATGTAGATATGTTGTACATATGCACATCGGAAAAAAATGTGCAAAAGAAAAACTCCAAAAAAGTGGTGGGTCTGATAGAACATGAAATACCCACCGGAGTGTATATAGCCAATTAAAGAAAAACTTATGTTACCCATGCCCATCTCATGAAGCTTGCAGCTGGGAGACTTAGCTACACTGGTTGGGCTTCCTATGATACATGGCTACGTTGGCCACGGTTCATTCTCTTCTTCCTCCTCTTCTTGAGCCGGTTGCACTGGAACTTAGAAGGGAATACCCCGCTCCTCGAGGAAAGAGTTGCCAGACTAGGGCATTAGAGTTACCTTGTTGAGGGGGGTTGTCACTTTGCCATTTCTGGGGGGGGGGGGCTACATGTCACTTACACCGCAAGAAAAGATTCATGGCCATTAGAGATTGTGTATGTAGACTTTTTCTGATCTGGATTATTGAGGAGTCTTGGTCATAGATTGGGAACTTAGAGGCTGTTGAGTTTTAAACCTAAGTCCAAATAAGATTCCGACAAACTAATAATCCGAAGGTCTGACTGAGCTCCATACTTCAATTTAATGAAGACAAGTTTAATAATCAACCTTGATTCACCTTCTTTTTCTTTCTCTTTTCACTTCTTTATCAAATAAGTATTTGCTAAGAGACTAGCAAAAGTAAAGTATAGGTGGGTGATGAATCCTCATTCATCACTCTTTATTCTTTTATTTTAGCTACTTATCTCGGAAAATATCATGCATGTAGTTGTAAATATAATAAATTAGCAATAAACATGTATTTGTTAATAATTAATAATTAGCACATATTTTTGCAAAAAAAGAATAAAGAATAAAAGATAAAGAAGGAAATATTTAGAATAAATATTGAGTGACCTGAACCCAAGAGAGGATCCAGAATGGACCTGATCGCCAAATAAAATAAGTAGAGAGAGAGAGGGCCACTCTACCTTGTACAAACACCTTCTTTTATGTATATAATTTATTTTTACAAAAAAAAATAAAAATAAAAAGGTGTTTTATACCCTTGTATATATTTCTCATAATAAAACAAAATGTAGAAAAATAAAATAAAAACAAAAATAAAATTCTCGATCTATAACCTTGTACATAATACATGTATATATGTATCACTCTTTATTTATTTTATACTTGTAAATAACTAATAAAAATAAAATAAAAATTATTTTATACTCCAAATAATATGTTGTAAATAAATAAAATGTAAAATTGGGGTATTTGTACAAAAATAAGAAAATAAAAATAATTGTATAAAATACATAGGTATAATATAATATATTGTATATAAAATAAATTATTTTTCATAAAAATAAATAAAAATCACAAAAAATAGTTTGGAAAATAATCAATATTTTTCATTTTGAACACTTTTGAATTTGAAATCATTTTCTATTTTTATTTTATTTTACAAATCTTTTTGACTGGGCTATTTTCTGAGTGATCCAGGAGGGATGTTGACCCCGGTCAACTGCCCCTCCCGGACCCTCTTGCGCGTGGATCTGATTCTCGCCCTGTCTTATCCCATGTTTCTCGATCAGATCGTGCCCACTCTTGCCCCGATTTCGATGCACGCTTTTCCCCTGTAGATCAGTGATCCTCGCAGATCCCTAGGGAGTTGCGGGTCATCCTCGGATTGCGTGCCCTTGCCCGATTGCTCCGACCACGTGTAACAAGCTATATAATCTTCCATCGCCTCCACTGCTCAGGCGCTCGCACCACACACCTTTCTACTACCCTAGAATACCTCTCCATGGTGATAGCAATCAGAGGAAACCCTTGGTGATCGGAGAGGAGCGCTGCAGCCGAAGCTCAAGCTTCATGGCCGAAGCACCGCCGTGACGAGCCTCCCCCACCTTCCGCAGTGAGGTCGAGGCAACGACCCCCATCGATCGCACCCCCTGGAGCTCAGGATCACTTTAGGACCCTCAGGTATCCACTTCACCATTCCTAGCTCCCTTATCTGCTTTAATCCTTCATTTGTCACCGTCCGCCCCTCCGCCAACTCCGACCACCCGGTCGGAGCCTTATTTGTCACCCTCACCCTTTCCGATCGACACGCTCATCGTAACCCTTCTTACACAACCAGATCATCCGAATCTTGGCTATCCAAGCCAAGATTAGGCACTAGGTCTCGAAACTCACGTACGCCGGAGACACCCTTCTCATTCACCCTTGTTTCCCTTTGCTTTCAGTCCAATAAGCCTGAACCGGAGCCTTGCTCTGAGTCTGAGCTTTACCTACAGGTTTCAGCGCATGTAGAGATACCCGATATCCCCTTCGACCCGCTTCGCCGAAGCTCACCCAGGCCCCAACCACCTTCCCGGAGATCCGACCGTCAGCGAGACCATCCGCCACGTTCACCCGATGCAGATGAGCCCCACGAGTCTTTTGCCACCGCCCAATCGTTCATCGGAGTGCTGGATCATCACCGGTGCTCTGGTGAACCTCGCCCAAGCGGAGTTCTTCCAGTGCCTCTCTCCGCCGTTGGATTGACTTCCTTGCCCAGACGCCATCACATCCGTCAAGTGCCTGCAGCTGTCAGGCCGTTAGATGTCAGATCTAATGGCCTCTGTACCGCATACGTAGCCGATACTTGAGGACCGTTGGATCTACCAACTGAACGCACTAGATCCGCACGCCTCGCCTCCGCTCAACGTCTGCCACCTGTCCACCCCACACGCAGCGCACGTGCTGCATGGGTAATTTGCTCAACCACCCCTGCATTTATTTCAGTTTGTCATTTAGTTTGTAAAATAAAAGATATACAATGGACCTTTTTGCATGTTAGCCCCTGTAATTTTCTTTATTTACATTTCAGTCCTGTTTGTGTGGATCCACATGCGTTGTCACGTGTTATTTGGGTTATTTGCATTGCTACCTGGACTTATTGGCTATTATGGATTGAATGATTATATTTGTTATTTGTAAATATACCCCTATGCGTATTGTTTTCTAGCATGTGCAAGAATTAATTTGAAAATTGCAGATTTGGCCCTAAACTATTTTCATGTGTTACTGTTTGGCTGGAAACTTTTCAATAATTGCATATTGGTCCCTGTGTGTTGTGCCTTTTATTTTTGATGGAATAAATAGAAAACATTATCCAAAATTCATGAAATTTTTACACATAGCTCCTGCTATGGTGTAGGAATTTCTGTGAAATTTTGGTTTCATTTACTATTTTTTTAAAATTCAAAAACCTTAAAAATTGTTCTTGTTTGTTTTTAAAAATCAATTAAAAAATTAAAAACTTGAGAAATCCTAAAAAAATCATGTTTGTGTATTTTATTGTGTTTTAATTTCAGTCCAATTTTGATTGCATTTCTATTTATAAAAACCATAAAAATTGAAAAAGACTAAAAATCAGAGAAATCACTAAAATTCATAAAAATTCAAAAAAATGTGTTTTCTTTTTTTGTATTTAGATTTTCACTTGTAGTTTCTCATAAAATTACCGCTTGAAATTTATAGGCATTTTAAACAATTTTAACTTGGCTTTAGATTCTGGTTGTACATTGCTTGGCATATTTGGCCTTGTTTGATTTTTAGATTATTAATAAAAATTAGTAAAATCTAAGAAAATTAACAAATAACATTTGAATATTTAAAAACCGAAAAATATTATTATTTTATTTTTCAGAATATTTTTTATGCTTTAAATAATTGTTTGTTTTTGAGTTTTTGGATTCTTAATTAAAAATCATAAAAAAATTTGAAAACTATAAAAAAACCTACATTTCTTTTTATTTTTGGATTCCCGACTACTTCGTAGCATTAGTATATCGTGCTCCTTGTGTTCGACCCTGGTAGCTATACCAGGTAAAATAAAATAGCGAGACCGCTATCTTTGCTTGATTGATTGATTTCTATTTTTGGTGGTCTTCTCTTTTTCTTGTTGAATCCGATCCGAGTGGTTGAGGTCGCAATAATGATTGATACCTTTTTCCCTTAGTCGCTCGGTATTTCAGGTTCATCAGGAGACAAGATCTCACTCATGAGGTATTGGGACTGATCAAATTCCTTGCGTGGTCGTCATGCTTTGGAAGCATGACAAGAATTCGTAGGCATGATATATACATTTCGAAAGCATATGAGCTATACCAACTCCCAATGACCAAGAATGAGAAACATGATGACGAAACCCTAAAGATGACAATGTTAATTGATCTTATATCTTTGGATTTATCATAGGTCTTCTAGTATGCATGATGTACATGTATTAGGAATACTTAAGGTTGATGTGATAATAAATGATTGTATAACCATGATGCTTCCGTTCCAATGGAGTGATGAAACAGGTCTGGATTTTAGTGACTCCTCTCAGTAGAGAAGTAATCTTATCTTGGTCCAAGTGTTGGACATTAACCTGAATGAGATTCGGATGCAACGTGAATATTAGATTTACAGCCTTGATTTAAATCAAGCATCTATGAGAGGTCCATGAGATCTGTATTTGAGATGTGATGTCAATATCCAAGTCACTATACATGGAACGTACAATCACCATGTCCTTATCTCCAAGTATCTGTGGAGAAAGCACAACATTCTTGAAAGAGTTCGAGTATAATTCCATTGTTGATTTTATATCTAAGCATTGAGAAATGGATAAACTAATGTGATTTAATTATCATGAATAATATGAATTTGATTCGTATTATTTTAATGCATGTGAATGATAATCCAATATAATAAAATGTGATTTAATTATTGTGGATATGAATAATGTGGATAACATTATCCAATTAATCATATATATTATAAATGTGATTTATAATGTATTAGTGAGAGACAATTGTGATTTATAATTGTTGATTAATTATTGATGTGAATTGGATTCACATTGGATGATTAATTGAAAATATAATTTACATTTTGTTTTGGAGTGTTAATGTAATTCACATATTTCCAATGGCAAGATTTCAATATTCACAAGGTGATTATGAATTAAATTTTGTGAGATAATTTACAACAATTGCTATTGTAAATCATGGAGATTTCTTGAGATTATGTAATCTCATGAGATAATAAGGAGATTGCCACATTCCATCCTAAGAGGGTGAATGACCACCAACTTCCATTAGGAGTGGGTGGTCTCCCCCCCCCCTTCTTAAGGATGAGGGCAATCTCCTCCCTCTTTATTTCCATGTTTAGTTGGTTTAATTTGAATTTAATTATATTTATTTATCAATATATATTAATTTAAATTAAATTTATTATTGTTGCATTTTTTACATAATCATTGCCATTGAAATAAACACAAACAAATCTCATCCATTGATTTTGTGATGTCCATGGATTGAGATCCATGGTCTCCCAAAACACTATATAAGAAGAGGAACCCCTTGCTCTTCGAAGTAACAACTTCTCTCTCCCTCTCATTCTCACACCAACCTCTCTATCTGCTTGAGTGGTCATCTACTCCATCATTAGAGAGAAGTTCACCATCGCCGTCGCATCGCCTTTGTGCTACCGCGTCGACAACTCTTGGATCTTCGTCTTCTTCAGTGCATCTCATTCAAAGAAGTTGTTCGATCTCATGAGACAAGATTAGGAGATCCATTGCTTGCATCAACGACTTGGATTTCGAGAAGCACATAACTCATCTCCGCGCTCGCAAGAATCTCCTTCGACGGTTCAGAATTGGGACAGGACATCTCTTCTCTAAGAGACTCGATCATAATCATTCTACAAGTCCTTTATCTACTATGTAGTTAGATGAAACGATCAAAGAAGTGTTCTTGAATCATGTGGTTTCATTGATTGAACTTTTTAGATTCTGCTAAACCGAGCAACTAGTACGACTAGTCTCTCTCGATTGTATATGATGTGATCCTCACACTTCCGTGATGCACTTAAGGATTCTCCCATATCCTTCAAGTGGTACAAGGGTAATAGGTCGGAAGTTTTGGATATGATCTATAAACTTATGATGACTTGGGCTCATTAGGGTTAATGAAAATTACTGCATTTTGTTCACGCAACCCAATTTTATGAGATTTTCTCATCATATTTAAATTGTTTAGAAACGAAATTATAATTAAATTATGTTCCACCACTAAACAAGGAAACCATGAGATTTGAGTTTGCATGATTTAAGTCTGATTGCTCAAGTTATGATCATTTTAATGAACATGTATCCATTGTTTCGGGGATCACAAATCTTGACGTAATTAAAGAGTTAAATATGATTTTGAAATGCATAGAAATGCATGCAAATCACTTGATTTTTGTTGTAAATCAAATTAGAAAATTTTGGAAACTTATTTTGCATGATTTCGATTTAAATTGATTGAGATATGTTAATTTTAATAAGTGAGGGCCAATGTAGAAAATTACTTTCCCAATCAAGAACCTTGTGACTGTCATTTAATCAATTAGTGAAACTAATGGTTAATTTCATGAAATAGTTATTAATGAATGATGAATCCATGATTCATCACCTTTATTATTTTATTTTAGCTTTTTTTCTTTAGTCAAATACCTCCTCAACATCGAGGAGGGAGATTTGTCTAGAACAATCAGCCTCAACACCAGTCTCCACAATACCAAAGCAACTAGAGACAGAATTCCTACTAGTAGCGATGTACTAACAACATCAACCGTATCAGCATTATGTGGCTACTCCATATCAGCAATACCCTCCTTAGCACCATTGGTACCAACCTTCTCGCCACTATAATTCTCAGTATTCCTACCAGAAACCATCACCCCATTCTCAATCTCAGTGTGGATTACACGCTAAACAATCTGAGGTTGCTCATGTGAACCTGCCCTCGAATGATTGGATCAACTGGTGAAGAGCTTAGCAGATACGAGCCAGAAGCTAGAAGACATCACCAGTGCAAAAACTCCTATTCTGGCACAGGTGATGAATCTCTGATTTATCATTTCTATAATCCCTTATTATCCTCAAATCACAATAACTTACTTGCAAATCATTATTGATTCTACATCTTTATGATAAACCATCTTATTGTAATTAACCCTAATTATTTTCTATAATTTAACCCTCTTATTTTCTTTATCTTTCTTTATTATATTCCATGTATAAAACTCTTAAAAATTGGAGTAAATATTGTATATATTTATTTTTGTGTTAAAATTAAATTAAAAATGCAAAAAATATCAATGCTTTTGAAAGTAGTCTTTACTTATTTAAAATAATCACCAAAAATATTTCTTTGTGCATTTTATCTCTTTTGACTTTGTATACAACATGAAATTTGTAGAACTCCTCGAGATCTACAACTTTCATGTTTTGTCTTTTTGCTGATTTTGATTCTGTTTATTTATTATTGAATTTCTCTTTGTCTTTTCTTTTTGTGAATAAGTTGATTAGGCCACATTGAACCCTCTGGGCCATCGACGTGGCTGTTCCTCCTAGTGCCACTTGTCGTTGTTCTTAGCCCTTGTATCCCCTCTACTCGCCTCCATCTGTACCACACATCTCCTTCATATCTCGACTGTCTGATCTTCCCCTCCGAATACGATCTCAGCCACCCACACCCACTTCCATCTCAGTCGTCAGATGATCCCTCATACAACAACCTCGCTCTCTCCACCTTTCCCCTTCTATCCTAATAGTATGATCGACCACTAGATCTCATCATCTCTGATCATTATCGCCTCCCCCACCATCGTTGGATCACTAGATCCAACGACCCACAACCATCTTCTTCCTCCCATAACACATGACACCTCGCTTCGCGCACTCAACCTTCCTCTTTTGGCCGCCACCACAAGCCACCCTGTTACATTCTAACGACAAGTCCACATAGCCATTACTCTTGTCATTCTCGCCCTACCATCACAAACTCCAGATCTGATCCCACAACCAATGACAACCACCTCAAATCCACTTGCCACCTTCCTTAATCGACCACCTCTTCTCCTATTTAATGCCACCTTCGCCTCCTCTCCGTCTTGTCCACCAATCAAGGGCATAGACCCAGCCTCTCTCGTCCCTCCGGTAATAGCGAAGGGGCGATATAATATGATGATTACATACCTCCTATTCTCCGATGATGTCCCTTGGTTTATCAGCCAAGTCTCGACTGCCTTGTCGCCTATTGAGCTTCGTACCACCAGCTAGGCATGATGAGCGACGACCAAAGGGCCAAATCATCCCACAGCCCAATCCTCCATTCTCCACCCTACTCTGATCAGGTAACCCCCATATCCCCTTCCCCTTCTTGATTAGTCCGTAATTTATCCTTATAAAAACTACTTCCCATCATCGATTTGCTACACCACCACCATCATGACACTTCACCCATCTTTGTGCCACCTTCCAATCACCTTCTCCTTCCTCTGCAACCTCCGTCTCCTCCAATCTATCTTCTCCATCAGAGGTGTAGGAGATCTCGCCCAAGGTTTCCACTTCTACCAATCTTGTTAGCCATTCCATCCATTCGCTTCAGATATATCCTTGACTAACACCTTATAAGTTGCAAATTTTGATGATCGGAGATACCCTTGCTACTCTGGTATAGAGCTTCCACGCTGATGATAGAGTATCACCTTGCCAATCTTAACACGGAACCATTTCTTGCTCCAGTTGGATCTTCGCTGGACTCCTCCGAACCCTCCCCGATCATCAGTGCTCAAGAAGGGCCACAATGGAGCTCTTTGGGATTCGCTTGAGTCACACCTTCTTCGTCACGCATGAGAAGAAGATTGCAGGGGATAGGCCTCCAGCTACCCTCTGGATCGGACGGTCTAGCTCATGCTCTAGCGTCGGCGCCACACCAAGAGGCTCAGTGGACCCGTAGCTGCAACTAAGTAGGGTGCCACGCCATGTGGCCTCCATACTTGCAGCCAATCTGACCCCCGCCCCAAGCCTAGCCCCCGTAAGTGTCATGCACGTGCGGGCTAGGCTATTTACATTTCAACACCACAGAGTTTCCACATTTGCAAACAAGTCCTCATAGACGCATGCTCCTTACGTGCATGGTTGGGTAATTTGCAGAGAAACCCATCCGTCTTTCATAATTTGTAAAAATGTCCCAATGAAGGACCTAATTGCATATATTATCTTTTTGTTCCTCGTATTTTTATTGCTTTTATTCCATTGCACTCTATTTATCATATCTTAGGCATACAAACTCCTTTTTGGTTGATTTTGATTTCATATTGTTGCATATTTTATTCTCTAGCTAACGGCATTTGTTATTATTTGATTTGATACTTTGCAATATATGGATAATTTCTCACTTTATTGTGTCACTTGCACTTTGATTCTTAATAACTTTAGCCCATTTTAACACATTATTTATTCCTGAGAATTAACATATCTTTTATTGCTCAAGAGTCTGATTAATTTAGGGGCCATTGTTTTACTGAATTTAGCTGCTTGCATATCTTTACACGTTGCATCTCATTTATATTACATAAATCAAAGAACAACACTTGCATCTCATTTTGTGACTCATTCTATGTCATTTTTTACATCATTATATTATGCTTCACATTATTTATGCTTGTCATATGTATTGCTGACCTAATGAATAAATTTAGTTACTCAACTTTAATCAATAATTTCTGATAAATAGATAAGGAGGCTCATGTCCCTTTGTTAATCCTTGGTACACTTACCAAGCTAAATTCTCCATATATTCAAGAGTGTGGTTTTGCATGGATCATTTTCACCACCTACACTACGATAAGATACGACTATTAGCATGGTGAAAATGTGGTTCATCAATAGGTTGGGGCATACCTTAACAATTTCAGAAAGAGAGGGCAGGTAGTTTGTGATGTTCTGTCCAATACAACAGAGTTTTGTGTTCTTGTTATGTTTTTATCTAATGTTGTCACTCCCATGAGAAGTAAGACTTTGCAACCTTCTGTTGCAGCAAAGGGGAAGAATAAAGCTTCGTTTGGAAAATCGTCATCTTCTATATCAGTTGATCCAACAGTCGGGTTAGGTGAGGTAGAAGAAGATGGAGGAGAAACATCAACACAAAAAATTCAAAAAAATGAGCAAAATCAAAAGGACCAAAATAAAAGAAGCAGTTAAAGTGACACTATGCCAGCAATAGAGAATACCGCACCGACAATCCATCTAGTGATAGTCAATGGAGCCGAGTCTTCGTTTTTTGGATGCCCACCTCTTATGGATGATTGCACTCCTTTTGTCATAAATTTGTAAAGCAAGATGTGGACACAAATTTTGATGTAAATAAGAACAATGATTTTGATTATATACATATTCCATTCCTTGAAGCAATGAAAAAATAAAAAAAATAGAATATTGAAAATAGCCTTGTCTGATCCTTATGTCGTTGAAATAATTGAGAATCTTATTCTTGAAATGCCTCTTCTCAAATACATCAAATACATGCCTAATATCAAGAAATGTTCAAAGGAGGCATGTACCTCAAAGCGAAAGTTGTGAAGAGTCTGAAAATGAAATGTGAGGCATATCCTTGATGCAGCTATAGTTAATGCAATGAGCAATCTCCCAAGCAAAAATTAATGAATCGGAGCTCCTCTCATTAGATGCTAGATGTTCGCCCTAGAGTTCAATAGAATACTTCTTGATAGCAGATCGTCCATTTATTTGATGCCTACTTCAATGCTCAAAGAATTTGGGTTGGGACCGCTCAAATCTACCATAATCATTCTACAATTTGGAGAAACATCAATCAAGTGGCCCAAGGACATTTTGAAGGATGTCATCATCACGATTCACGGTATGCAATTCCTTGTGGACTTCATTGAGTTGGACATGGACACCTCAACTCCTTCTCTATACACCTCGATCATACTCGGAAGGTTGTTCCTCGAACAACCAAAGTAGGGGTGGAATACAACACCATACAGATCACCTTTCATTCCAGAAGTGATAAGGTGCCCATCCAAACAATCCAAGTGCCAAAGATAATAGATTTTGCATCAAATGAGAGTGAGTCTACACAGTAAAGAACATAATGCTGTGACTTCCTAGCAGAAATATGAGATATAAATCTATTCATGGATGATGAAATAGAGGCACACAAATTCCTCTCTACCGAGGATGGAGTGGACAACACATTCGAGTTCCCCTCTATCTTTGAATATAAAATCTTTGCTAATTTGTCAAATGAATTGATTGTTGTCCACCTGTCCTTAGTAGAGTAAGAGGGGATTATTGAATAATTTTGTGAACAAGATGATATCATTGAAAATTTCTGTGCAGTATTGAACTCAGAGCTTGCATTGCCCATGGAGGACAATTCACAGTTGATGGATCTGACACCACCACTCTACATAATTGCCGAGTTGCTATTGAAACGATTCTAGCTTCGCATGAGTTTAAATCCTTGACAACAAATATGAAGTATGCCTTCCTTGCGAGTATTGATGAATATGTGGTTCATCACACTAAAAGAGATTAATTAAGCTCAGTTCCCCAAAATTCTTATGCATTTTATCAATTATCTTGCATAATCAACATTCATGCATATGTAAATAATAATTGCATTTTATCATGCATAATTGCATAAAATAAGAAGCCAAAATTTCCAGCCCAAGTGACCTGTAAAATAAGCTAAATTCTTTGATTTTTAATTGATTCATGCTAACTCCAAATCACTTGAAATCACTTCATTGTGTACACATAACTAACAAGAATAAAATGAAAAATACAAAAAAACACTAATAGAAATAAGTGGTCCATAAAGTCAATACCTGATTTCAGGATAATCAGACTAAAATGCAGATATATTACTCATATAGTGTCTTATTTGATCCTACTCATTTTTAACTAATGTACATTTAGTTACCTTCAAAACAAGACCATGTTCAAGTGAATGGGAGCTCATATGCGAATGTTGGGTTTTGGGCCTCTTTTGTACATTGTGTATTTTAACCAATCTTGACCTATTATTTTATGTACATATTTGACTCTTTTTTTTATTTCTTTTTCATTTATTTTATTTGACAAAAGATATATTAAAATGCATAAAAACCCAAATAAAAAAAACAAAATCAAAGAAATTGACAAAGTCTGAGGGTGCACTAAAAATTTATACAAAAGTCATCTTTATCGTACTTTATTTTATTTCTTTATTTTCTTAATTAATAAAAATCCGAAACAAAATATAGTAATGTGTAAATATTTGTCTTTGATTTTTTTCATATTTTTTCCCGTTTTTTATTTGAAAATGATAAAAAATTTAGAAAACCTAAAAATCAATGTATTTTATACACATAGAGTACTATAAAAAATACCACTTTTTGCAAATGATCTATTTTCGATTTGTTACCTTCATGAAAGTTGTAGATCTAGACTAGCAACTTTCACGAAGAAAATCTTTCAATCCAAGGTCATTTGCTATTTAATTTTTCTTTTTTTATTTTGCGATTTTTTAGGAGTGACATGTAGAGCTCCTGGAGCTGCCACATGTCAATAATTTTCTGCATTTATATTTAAATTTTTTATAATAAAATAAAATAAATAAAAAATAAAAATAAATAAATTAATAAAAATATATAAATTCCACATGGTATAACCTGAATCACCCGACCTCGGTCGATCGATCGGCTGAGGAGCTTCACCTCCTCCTGTCATCTTCCTCCCCCACTTTCCCAAATCAGCCATGCCCCTCCCCTTGATTTCCGCTGTCGCATCCTCGTTTACCTTCCTATTCCTGTATCCCTTAGTATCCCCAAATCTAATTCTCGATCCCTATCAATCGTATCTCCTCTTCAATCTCATCAAATCTCGCCTGCATCTCGTCAGTGCCTCCTTTCTCCTTTTTAACCACCTCTATTGCACCATTGATCCACATCCGTCGACTGCACATGCAAGAAAAACCTCATTGTGGTGACATCACCATAAGCCCTTCATCGACGAGATCCAAGGTAGTTGCCTTGTCGCATCTAACGCCTCCTTGAATAGTTGCCCTGCTTCAGTTTTGATCGTTGAGCCATCGACGTACCTCCTTTAGTCCTCCTTGCTCTGTCATTTCATCAACAAGAGAAGTGATCTAGCCCTCTGCTCTGGCTTCAAGGATGTCGCATCAAGCACCTTCGTTGTGCCTCCTCCAACCGACCATAGCCACCTCTAGCGGCTGCCCTACTAGTTGGTCTCGCATCTCCACTCCATCGTAGTCTGCCTCGACAACGATGCTCCTCAGCCAATCGCCACCCACGATCGATGCTCCATTATTAAGCTCCTCCTTTAGGAAGCTCCTACATCACCCTCCAGACTTTCACGACAACCACCTGCATACCACCAGCCTCCGCCTTCGAGCACCATCGGACTCAAGTCCCGAGGCCCCCACCCACATGCATGACACGTGAGTTGGGGGAATTTCTGCAAGAAGCCCTGAAATCTGTCTTTATTCCAGAGGACCCCCTGCCCATGTGATACGCACGTGAGGGTAAAAAGCCTGTTGAAGACCCCATCGAGAAATGCCAATTCGTATCAAAGTCCAACCAATTCGGGGTTACGTGACCTACTGGGAATTTTACGAAAACCCCTGCTGGGTTTTGGATATTTCATTCTAGTCCATGTTCTACACTTTTTATTTTATTTTGATTATTGTAATTTGAAAAAAGAACCCAAGCTTTCATTTATTATTTGAACATTATTCTTGCATCATTTTATTATCAAAAATGAGCATTTTGTTTCTCAAGTTATTCTTTACATAATGGCATGCTTGTTATATTTTTATGATATATGGTTAATTTATAATAATCAATATTGTGGAAATTAGCATATTTTGCGCACTTTGTTTTTGAAAATTCATATAAAATTGATCATTACTCAAAAAATGCTAAAAATTCACGAACCATAGATTTTTCACATTGCACCCAAAAAGAAATTTCATTTCCATGCATCATTTGCTTCATAAAAAACATTTTTGTATTTTAATAATTGAATTTTAATAAATACAAAACTTCACATTTTAGGGTTTAGGATTTTTCTAGAATAGTTTATTTATGTATCTACCTTGGGATAATTATATTGCTTTAAAATAAGTAGGTTTAATATTTATTATAATTAATTATTATGATCCACATCACCTGCACTCATTTAGTTATTAAATATTCTTATCACATTAGAAAATTCAAAAAAAATATAGTGCATTAATTACATCATTTGTCAGATCTCGGTCAAATTTTATAATTTTTGGACTCTTTTTGAATGAAAATTAAATTTTAGTCCTCAAATATTTCCACGTTTGCATTTGCATCCATAAATTGCATTAAAAATATTAAAAAATCCACTCAAAAACTATGCTCGGACTTTTATAGACATTAATATTGGTTGTTACCTTGCCTCCTTGAGTTCGATCCTGGAACTTATTCAAATTAAATAATCATAAAGTCGGTTCGATTAAACTTGATTAATTAATTAAGTGGTTATTTTCTTCATTGATCCCTATTACCCGACTACAACATAAACGGCACATTTACATTCATTTGTGATTAATTCTTATTTTTTGCAAATTAACAAGGGTTTTTAATATTTATTAAGATGGCGTCATTGTCGGGGAGGAAAATAGCTTAGGTTTTTGTCGAGAAAATTTAGGTTAGGTTTTCCATACACTTGGGTAGTGTGAACCCCAAGCCTTCACTATAAATTTCCCCCTTTTTCTAGCATTTATTTCCTTTTTAGCATTTATTTTCTATTTTTTATTTTTTTGATTATTTTGTGCCACTTTCTTACACACTCTCTCTCTTATTTTTCTAGCGAGATAACCGATAAACGTGAAGAGATTTTCATGAAACTGACTCATCTTCACTAACTGTAAGAAAAAGCTGCATTAAAACTCAAATTGAGTCAAGTCATGAGAAAGCGTAGAGTCTACAATTTATTTCAGCATTTTTATTTTTTTTCTAATTATTTATAATAATTGCTCATTTACAGTCATTTCTATTCAGAATCTCATGTGTGTAAACAGGACTTGAACTCTTTGTCTGTGGTGCGTCGGACTTGTCTCACTCTTTGGTGAGTATGGGGCTCGACTTGAATGGCTTGTAGGTTAGACCTGTACATAGCTATTAGAGATTCTAGGATTTATTTATCTGTGCTCGTAGAACATAGGGTCACACTACACATTAATTAAGAAGCATATTAGCTCCTTCAACTAAGTCAAAATTTTAATTAATTTCTTCCCAGTTAATAGAACTATATGCTAGGTACAGTTTTGTCTTTTTACATTCCATATAGAATAAATTTTCAATTCTTATATTGCATCCCAAATGGAGATTAAGAGGAATGACTATAACTCTTCTAACCGAGCATTCATCATTATTTTCCGCATGCATCGTCTTTTCCTGATTTTCTTCCTCTTGTTTTGTCACGTTTATTTTAAAGGAAATTGGTCTTGATGGTATACATGTATTTCTGCTCACTTAATTTCTCAGTGATATCGTAAATTAAAATTGAGACTGCTAAACAAGGTCGTCTTTAATTAAATCATAAAATCAAGAATTATTGCGGGAGAATAACCCCATCCTTGTATTAATTGTTCTTTCTACTAGAGTGAGAGACACACACTAGGATAGAGCCATGCTCCAGAATATTCATTCAGACTACTAATTCTAAAACGACTAGCTACTTCTCAGTGAGGGAACTCTGGTCTCCCAAAGTAGAGTGGGTGGTTAAAGGACAATGCAATTGGTGTTGTCCTCAAGTAATACAGGTATTTGTCTTACGATCCGTACTTACACCTATACTAGCTAAAAGTAGATGCAACTAGCCGTAAGAATTCATGACAGTCTTTATGAAACTTTCTAGCACCTAATAACTCGCTAATTCTTTTCCAATGTTGAAATTATCACTAATTAAAATTGAAAAGACAATTAGCCAGACTCTTGCGGCTTCCAATGTGTGACTTGGTGAACCTGAGGTTTGTATTGTGTTTGCATTGGTGTATGTGAACCAAGTTCGTATATCAAAAACCGCACACTTATGCTTACTCTCTCGTCTTGATTCATCACTCGATGAAATTAGGGTTTTCATCTCTTTGAGTCTGTATCTTATGCACTTACACATTTTCAACCACGATCCAATAAACTCGATGAAATTAGGGTTTTCATCTCTTTGAGTCTGTATCTTATGCACTTACACATTTTCAACCACGATCCAATATATCAGCTCATCCATCTACTTTGAAAATGATGGGACATTTGTCTGAGTACCCACCAGATTATTTCTATTCGATCAAAAGAAATAATCCACCCCAGTCTATGAATTCCCATCCATTCTACTCAGATCATCCGATCAAATTCAACACTTCTTCTCTACCTCCCCTACCCTTCTATATACATGATATATTCCATCCCGGATCGACCCATCATATTCTTGATTACTCGCTAGAACTCATAAACCATTTGAAGAGAATAAACTATTGAGACAAATAATTGGCAAAGACACCAACCCCAACCGGCTTCATTTTCTCATCACAATTTTGTTCGTATAGGTCAACACATCTCGAAAGCACATCTTGCCTTGACCTTCGAAAATAACATGGTGACCCAACCATATCGAATGGAGCGGCCTGCACCTGATGATCATCAACATTAGATTAACTATGATAATCCTGCATAACATTCCTTCAGACAGGACATCATTCATCGGAATGGACTAATGATATCGATACACGTACACTCTGTATGATGACATCACCATCCAAGGGATTGATCAACACTCAAGGAAAAAGGCTCTACTCAACTCAACAAAACATGCTTGAAACAAGTCAAGACATATACTAGATATTCTGAAAGGATCTTCACCTAGCTCATACATGAAAATGGAAGATGAAATGATCAGATCTCAATTTGAAAGAGTGGAGGACAAGGGGAATCGCATAAACTTTGTACATCCTAGAGATGACTCTGACGGCAACACTTTTGCATAATACTTACTAAGAAATGACTCAAAAAGCATCAAATCTACACACTGCACTGAAAAGACCAAAAAATAAAAAAATCAAAAATACCCAAAAATTAAAAAATATAAAAAAAAACCATAAAAATTGTAAATGGAGAGCATTTGAAGAAATTATATCCTGCTTAGAGGGAAGCATTAGATAGAAGACAACTAAAGGCCATTGAACACTTCCCTGACCTTGAAAGTTTTGTAATGTGTAGTCGAAAAAGTCAGGCATGAAGAGAACAAGGATTGAAAGACATATTGTAAATGGCCGCATCCTTGGTGATGAGAAGAAAGACCATGAGCCACAGAGTAAAGAAGTTGCCTCGACTCGACTGTGGAATCAAAGACACAACATTCACCCATGCCCAAATCGATGATGACTCACTCAAAAATATCCTCCTTACCACCATGTTAGACAAGCTCAAACTTGGACTACTCAGGAAGGCAAGAGAGATCGTTCAGCTGGCTGATCGATATATCAAAAGGTTGAGATGAACTATTGCAGTCATCACTAATTCCAAGGTGATCCGCTCAAAGTAGACTTCACGATCATTGGTATCGAGCATCAAGGAGAATTTACACAATATCTAATCATTCTCGAAAAGTTGTCCTTGGCTAAGGAAACTATAGATTGCAAGTCTCAGGAAATCAATTTCACCACATTGGGAGCACTTCAACACACATTCTTCGAGGAAACATTATCTTCTAAGGTGACCCACAAAGCCATCAACAACGTAACCTTCAAGCGGTAGAAGAGCCCTTCCCAGATGCTACACAAGAGATAATGACCGCTGAGCCTACCGTTGGATGACAAATTTCCCCCATCCGCTCATTTCCCACTGCTTGCACCTCCACCACTACCATGACAAATCCTACAGAGGAGCATCTGATGCAAGAAATTTACCATCTACATGATTACTCATTTGATTTTAATGATAGCACACAATTAAGGTCTAACCTTGAGTCGTACAAGACCTCCTCTAGCCGCTTTGATCAAATCGATCTGACACAAGAACTCACCAATGCCAAGCCAACTAATAACACATACGAAGGACGTCCACTGATCATGGTATAATATTTCAATGATTTTTCATCTGATGAAAACCCAATTGTTAGCACCTCACCCTCTAGACCTGGACCTTTACAGACAACAAGGACAAAATTGACCAATCCCATTAAACAACTTGTTCCTTCATCTGGTCAGTTATCTCATGAGAAGAAGAAGAGTACTGATTACTCGAGGCGTTCCCCCAAACACCTAAAGCTATATCAATCTCCTCTTCCTCTTAATAAGTCAGGTTCTTGAAAACCGACTATGAAAGTTGCCTTCGACATATCAGAAAAGGAATCTTCTACTGATTCCTCATTAGGTCCGGATAAGGTGATCTTTATAAGTGAGCTCAGTTCGGCAGCTCTGAATCCCTATCTTAGTATGCAGCCAAATATTGATCCTCATTGGACAACTCCTACCCTCACTATTATTCATAGAGAGCCAACTCTCCTGGACTCATTATATATACCGAAATAATTATATATGACCAGACTGAGACTGGTGCTTCAGAGTATTCATCATATGAGGACGAATCGCTAGACCGCAAGATTAAACACATTCTAAGAAAAAAGCTTCAAAACAAGAATAGTTGGAGTGTCTCCACCTTCCAAGACTATTCTTCCGAGGATAACTCTGACGATTGTTGGGAATCATCTGCCTAGTTTGCTTCATCTGCTTCTTCCAATCAATACACCCTCCAATACTATTCATCTGAGGACAACTCCAATAATAGGTGGGACTCATCTGCTTCATCTTCTATCAATCACTATGACATCCCACCGCAAGCTCACAAAAAGATCTGCCGAAAACCTCCTTAATCATCGGCATCCTTCCCTCGTGGCCTCATCGGCTCCCTTGTACTTCTTCTTCCTTTCCATAGGACAAGGCCTATGTATAAGGGGGACCAATGCCATATGTATATAGCACTCTCCACATCCACCTCTTCCCTCCACTGCCCCACCCCCAACCTTCTTCCATACTTACGCTGACTATAGCCTAAGTATAGGGGGATCAGATGCTCATTGTATATACTCTCGTCATTTTACCTTCCCCTTGTCTGCCTCATTTTCGCCCTTCTTCTATACTTAGACCGTCGACAACCTAAGTATAGGGGGCATGGCACCTTATACTTTTCTTTTCCTTTTCACTCCCTTACGCTTAGCCCAAGCTATGTCTTCTCTATGCTTCTAGTGTTCTGAGGATATAACACTCGCTAAGTATAGGGGATGTGTATATATTCCATATATATTTTACCCGTATCTCATTCTTTCGTATAAGTCTATATTTTATTTAAGGGGTGGGTAACTGACTCATAAAAAATCTCATAAAAAAGTCCTCAACTAACATTGTCTGCATAACCAAAGTTTTGAAAAAAATGGCTTCTTATTCATTTTTCTTATTATGATTTTTTCGAAAAAAACAAAAAAAAAACAAATCTTGCAATAAAAATCTCATAAAAAATTTGTCGGTATTCCATACATTGGCACTTCATCAAGCTTTATAGACATCTGCATTGGTGAAAAGCCCTTGGGTTCTGAACTGTCTTATGAGAAGAAATCGAGAGTGGCCTTGACTTGACCTTAATCCACCTAATTTTCAGAGGAACATCATTGAAAAAGAGGATTTTAGAAGCTTCAGGTCATTGACTTAATTCTTCGAGTTCCACACGGCAATGTGCAGAATTTGACTCTTAGTGTCTAACCTGGTCACCTCATTCTTGGTATGACTCTTGAATAGGTACTTAATATGTACTCTCACACTATGCACTTAGCTTAACTCAGACAGGGTCTTAGAAGACTGTTTGAGTCTCTTTTCTGGTAGAGTGGACATCTAAAGACCAGAGTACAGGTTGAAATAAAGCTACAGATAACAGATGGATGGCTGGCCACAATTTTTTCTATGTCCCCAAAACACGTGCGTAAAGAAATATTCTATTTGTAGTGGCATAATAAGATCATTGCAGAGCAACCAACAATCCAAACATAAAGAAGCCAACTACCAAATAAATAATTGACCAAAAAGGTCCAAGTTTCAAAACAACTTACAGTTCTTGGTGGAGACTTGGCTAAACTAATATTCTTCACAAGGAGAGGTGACTACACTGGTCCCCTTCTATATAATTTCCCCTTCTTCTAAAAATTTCTCCCCCTTTTTTGATTGTGAACACAACACGACTGAACTTGTAAGGAAATACCTGACTCCCCGGGGATGAGTTATTGAAGGAGAGGTTTGCATGGTAATCCGACGTTCTTAATAGGAAGTGGATTGATATAAGATGACTTCTCAGTCGAAACTATGACAATGATGTGTAGAACTTGGAGGCTGTTAATTTTAAAACCCTAATTCTTACAGAAATACCGCCAAATTAATAACCCAAAGGTCGGGTTTAGCTACATTTTCACCTTTTGATCGTGGGCTTGGTATGGAACCCAATCTCATTTCACCTCTTTTCATGTCTTTAGTTCCTTGGGGATGAGCGTGGTTTAATTATAGTGCGTTCATAAATCATTGGTTCATTGATGAATCCACGATTCATCATCTCAATATATTGATCTTAGCAAGACTCCTGAGTAAAATCTCTAATAAATATTCATAAAATCAATAAATTAACAAAATGACTCTTGTAAATAAAATACACTAATTATATTGTACAAAATAAATAAATAACAAGAAGCCACAAAATAAAGGAGTTTTTCACCTGTAAAAGGCCCAAAACTTCATGTATTTTTAATAATTTCATTTCAACTCCATTTTGGTTAATTATTTCTCTGACTTATTTATAAAAATGTATATAAAAATATAAAATAAATTTTACCTCAAATAAGTACTCCTAGATCCCAAAAATAAAAGCTATAAAGTCCAACTTCCCGGTTAAATTCCTGCTCCATATGATATCCAAATTCACCAAACTCACTTTTAAAGTTTAAGTTAGAAAAATATCTATCCAAAATGAAAGTGGTTTCATTAAAATCGAGCTCGTTTGCAAAATTCGAGTTTTGGGACCTAGGTGTACATTATATATACTACACATATTTTTTGTTTTCTCATTTTTTTATTTCACTTTTCTTAATTACTAAAAATTCCAAAAAAATCATTTGTGTTTTATTTTACTTCTAGTAATTTATTTTATTTTCATAAATATCTTTTATTAAAAATACAAAAGAAAATAAAATTAGAAAAGTAAAAAAACATGTACATATTATTTGTTTTATTTTGTAAATTCTCCATTCTCTTTTCTTTTTTATTTTCTTTTTTCTTAGTAGCTAACTTTTAATTCCTTTTTTATTTTCTCTACTCTAACATCTAATTCTATCACCAACTTCCTTTCAACTCCACCATTTTCAAATAACCTCCTATTCCACTCCGTCTCCTCCACCTTCATTTTTCACCAACTTCCCATTCTTCTTCTTTATATTCGTCTCCTCATCCTCATTTTCCCCATTCACCATTCTTTGAAAAAAAGAGAGAGCTTGGAGTCTTTTGTCGATGATAGCGGCCGCATCTTCCTCAGGCAATGACCTCCTTCAGGCGAGATCTGCGGTGACCATCATTGCCATGTCATGAGCTTCCCATCCAGCTCACATACCTTATCTGATTTTTATTTCTTCAATCGGATTGAGGCCATGATAGGAGTCAAACATTGCTGCTTCGCAAATCCGACGAACCTCATGTAAGTATTCCCTCTCAATTCCCTTATTATTTTATTTTATCTAATATTTTTTCTCTTATTATTTTTATACCACATCATATGACCACCACATCATCACCTCCATCATACAATCACCATCACCACCATCCTCTTCCAAACATTGTTTTATTCCCTAATAAAGAAAATAAAAAATAAAAAAAAATAAAAAAATAGGTAGCGAGCCCCCTTCCTCCACCGTTGCTGGTCACGCCTCATGTGCACGGCCCGCCGCTCCCACCTTACAGCCACCCCCGCCACTCTGCCAACGACGGCCCCTCCTCCATGCCACCCGCCTCCACCATCAGTGGTTCGTCCTCCACGCCACCTCGGTGCTTCGCGCGCAACAGTCTGTGCCCCTACCGTACCGTCTTCTTCAGCTCCAGCTCACAACCAGCAGCACCTCTTGCGTAGCGCGCCACCATGTGCACCTCCTAATAGACTGTAAGTCATTAGCCCATAGGTACCGTCCTCGCCCCGCGTGCCCGTGCCATCGCACACTTCCTTCCAATGTCTCCAACCTCCGTCGCAGCTCCTAACCCCTCTAGGATGTCGCACCTTAGCCACCGATGCTGCCATCTAGCGCCGCAGGCCATGCCACCATAGCCGCCCTTCACCATCGCCCGCTTGAGAACCACTGTTGCCACCCCCATCCTGCGCCCAAGCTGCCAGAAGATGATATTGGTTTTCCCCATTTTTTATATTTTTCTCGTTAGATTTATGTAATAACAAACAAGTCCCTGTGCATATTTTAGTTATGTTAAAGTTAAATTCGATTTTGCAAGAACATCCTTATATTTGCATATTTATTTGGACTTCTTTTTTTCATCATTTATTTTAATGAAAAATGTCATAATCTTGAGAATCTAATTGTCAATCGTATGGATATTTATTTATATTTTTGTGAGTTTTGGGTAATTAATTAAACTATTTAAGTGAACAATTGCATATTTTACCCATTGTATTGTCTAAGATTCATATTTAACTCATAGTTGCTTCAAAAATTCCATGAAAATCAGAAATGATGCTTTGAAATGTGATTTAATTAGTTACCAAATTTCATCTTAATTGGAGTTGTCATGTGCCTGAAATAAATTATAGAGTGATTTTTGTAATGATTTTAATTAAATCAACACATTATTTTTGTGTAATTCCCCTCTTGGATTGATCATTAAAATACCTATTTGAGGTAATTTGCTCTATCGATGATTTGATATTGTTGATTTATTAGGAATTAAGTACTCGCTGTCGCTCTGCTTTAATCTAAAAATGCATAAAAATTTCATGTATTGTCAAAAAATTCCTAAAAAACTTATTGTAGTCTCATTACATCATGTTTAGGCTCCAGTAAAATTTTTATAAATTTTGCATTCTATTTGAGTGAAAAATTACATAAAAACTTGTACAAAGTGGGTATTTTTTATTGTTGCATTTTAACCCTAAATTTCCCAAAAATATGTTTTGCATTACTCACTGGATTAAGTTTATAGGAAAAGTATAATTTGGCTAAATCGGATTAATTTCACATTAAAATTAATTTGGCTAAGTTGTCTGTTTTCTTATTAATTTAATTCAACTGCACTTTGTATTAGCATTTATTTTTGCATAAAAAAAAATTTCTGCATTGGAAACCTAGACCTATGTTTATGGAATTAACCCAAAATTGATCCTTTGCTTCCTTGTGTTCAACCTTGGACATGCCCGGGATATAAATTAAAAGTCGATTCCTCTTCACAAAGACATTCGAGTCAGTTCTGAATGTTTCTCTATGTACCCGTATGAATACGAGTACAAATTATATTACATATTTAGTGACCTGTCGGATGGCGTCATTGCTAGGGAGGCAAACAACTTATGGTTTAATTTAGAAAATTAGATAAAAGTTTTCTCTCACTCGGGTAGTCTGACCCCCGAGACATCTTGTAATTAATCTATATTTTCTATTTTTTTCTCTCAATTATTTCTCTACTCATTTTTATATATATTTTGTTATCCATCTCTCTAATATAAAATTTATTTTCTTTGTAAGGACCTGGTAAACTTGGAGTGCATCGGAGATCGATGGACATGACACACGTCGAATGTTGAAGATCAAGGAAAATTTTAATTTATTTTTTAAGGGATTTTTTTTATATTTTTTATTAATTATTGTGTTGCAATAATTTAGGTAATTTGCACTTTAGAGCGGCTCTTTTTTGATAGCTCGTTCTTCTATCTGGACAAGACATTTGACCCATTTGTGGTTGTATGGTTGATTGAAGTAGAATAGGACTTGCACTCGTGACTCTTAGAGCATTTTTACTATATTATTTTTATTGCTTGTGCTCGTAATCTTCAGGATCACACATCACTTTTAAATGAGACACACTTAGACCATAGAGCTATTAGTCTAAATTAAATTTTTCATCACTCGCTAATAGAGTTGCCTGTCTAGGAACAATTTTCTCGTTTGCATGTCATATAGTAAAAAATTTCAATTCCGCATTGCATCCTGTATATAGAGCGTGAGGATCAGTGTAAGTATTCTAAACTTGGCATGCATCATTGATTTCAATATTTGCATCGGTTTTTCTCAACTCACTTCCCTTGGTTTTGAAACTTAGATTAAAAGGAAATCGAGACTGATCATTAGGCCTACCGTGTTTGGTGGATTAATTAAGTGTTAACCGAACTCAAAATCAGGACTGCTAATCAATGTTGACAAAAAAACCGACTAAAATTAACACTTGTTCAGGGAGAGTAAAACCCACATTATTGTTGTGCTATTGTGATTTTTGATAGGTGAGGACGCATAACTAGGATAGTGCCCAAAACCTACTTATAAGCCTTGCATAACTAGACATATATCTTGATTTATTACCTAATTAAATTTGAAAAAAATAAATGGTCAGACTCTTGCGACCATCACTGTGTTGAGTAGGTGAACGCAGGGTTTGCTCTTGTGTTTTCAAAGAAGTCAGGATATTGGTCATGATATCCAAGTCAGTCTTCCTCGATCATATTCTGATTATCTCACCCCTTTATTCCTCCTCATTCCCCACCTCGACCGCGAAGTCAGAACTCTGACTGACTTCCCCACTTCTTCGTACTTATCACCTGCCCACATTCTTACACCCCTGACCCACATCAACCCTAGATTGACTCATCATATCCTCGTCTGCTTGTTGGATTTAAGGAACAAATCTTAGAGCAAGCCATTGCTGAGATGAATGTTTGACAGAATCAAATGCCCCTACAGATCTCATTCTCACCTCAATTTGGGAACAAACAACAATTTACCTATACACATCCCAACTTGTCATTAGGGTACAATACGGTCGACCGAACAAACCAAATGGAGAGGCCTGCACCATACGATCTTCCTAACTTGATTAACCTGAGTAATGAAGCCCACATTGACCAGCCTTCACACCACCCTTTCGGAGAGCCAACATATACAGGGGATTGGATTCATGCGACCAATTTACAGACCCCCTATGTACTGACTCCACCTTATGATGCTCCGATCAACATCCGCCATACATATGGGCCATACTCAACCTAGCACTATACGCCTGAGTCAAGATGTGTTGACTATAATATCCATAGTTTTCAGCAGTATCCTCCAACTGAGCTGACTTCGCTCATGATGTGTCATGAGAATATATTAGAGGATGTCATTTCTAGACCGAACAAGCATCCATGTTTATAAGTGGATCATGGATTTTATGGATTGAATTTTGAAAACCTGGAAGACACCGGGTTGACCACACGTCATGTACAAATGGAGTCCCTTCTGCCTCCCTCTTCTACTAACCACTTTCTCTCCAAACTAGAGTATGTACATTCTCCTATTCGTCCTCCATCTATCAAAAAGACCAAAAAATGAAAAATCCGAAAACACCATAAAAATTGAAAATGGAAAAGACCTAATAAAATTGACCATGCACTTAGGGAAGCGATTGATATAGAGTTGATTTTTGAGCTTCCCTTAATATTGGCCATTGAACACTTTCACGACCTCAAAAGATTTGTGAGAAGTAAATTGATACCTAAAAGGGCGGGCAATAAGAGGACACAGACTAAGAAACATATAGTGTATATGGCCACCTCTTTCGTAACAGGGAAAAAATCAAGAGTCATAGAATGAAGTAGTTACCTAGGTTCGATTGTGAAATCAAAGACACTACCTTCACCCATGCAAGGATCGATGATGACTCACTGATTAATGTCCTCCTGACCTCCGTGTTTGCCAAGCTCAAACTCGGATCTGCCAAGAAGTCAAGAGAGATCGTTCAGTTGGCTGATCGATCCATTAAACGGTCGAGAGGACCCACTTCAGTCATCATTACTTTCCAAGGTGCTCTACTATAGATAAACTTCACGATCATTGACATTGAGCACTGAGGAGAGTTCAACCAATCTCTGATCATTGTTGGGAAGCCGTTCTAAGCCTTGGCTAAGGCAACTATAGATCATGAGACTCAGGAGATCGATTTCACTACAATGGGAGAACTCTGACCTCACCCAATCATTTAGGATACACGTTATTATAAGGTAACCCACAAAGTCGCTGACAACCATGACCTCCAAGAGACAGTTGAGTCTCGTCTCTCTACTACACCTGAGATACCGACTATCCAGACAACCATTGGTTCAAAGACTTCCTACACCTCCACATCACCCACTACTTGGATCACCTCCACCGTGATAGCTTCTAGAGAGGACTGAGAACTAGAAGCTGCCTCTGAGTCAGACACGGTCATTTCTATCAAATAATGCAAAGCAAGTATGGAGTCAAAATTTGTTATAAACCCTACAAAATATCTTGTATAGTGGTCAAGTATGAGTAGGGTGTCAAACAAAAGGAACATATGGGTGTAGCAGTATTATTTACTGCTAAATAATGTATGTATATCTATACATTTATCTGTTATGTACATAGTGTTTTTGTGGGTTTTAATTATTTATTTTTTCATAATTTTTATAATTTTTTGAATTTAATTATATACATTTTATTTTCTTTTTATATTTTTTTTCTGATTTTCAATTCCTTTTTAATTATAGAATAATTGTATATATATATATTTATATGTAATAATATGTATAATATATGATATATACATATATGGAATATATATAATAAAAATATAAAAATCAATAAATACAAATAAAAATAGTCCTTTTGATTTTTTTAAAGAATTTAAAATATTTTCATTGTTTTTATAATAAAAAATAACAATAAGTGTATATAAATACAATATTGTGCATTCTATTTATAAATATAGCTATATATAGTCAAAAATTATAGCATAAAATATTTTTGGTTTAGATATTTCTTTTTTTGGTGAATTTTTTAGTGGTTTTTGACCATGTTTATGTGTTTTCAAAATCCAAAATATTTCAAATCACAGAATAAGTAAATATACCAAATTGTATTGATATTTAAAAATATAAAATAATTCCAAAATTTCTCAAACTAGTTTTAATATGGTGTAACATGTATATACAACAATATAAGACATAAAGCTATTTTTTTCGAATTTTGTGATTTTTTTCTATTTTTTGGACTAAGAAAGGGTTCTCAATTATTTTGGGTTTTATTTTGTATTTTTCTAATTTTTTGTATGTAGTAACATAAATATAGCTGTAAATAATATCTATTTTTTGGAATTTTTGAAAGGGATTTTATAATTTTTTGTAATTTTCAAGCTAAACAAGTAATAAAAAAGCTCATTTGATTTTTAATAAATGGAAAATGTGGTACTTTCATATTATTTTGCATAATTTTTGGAGCGCAAGAACTATTCATAAAAGTGTAAATACAAATAAATAATTACAAAAGCTGGTAAGTGCATTTTTCCAATAAAAATAAAAGTAAGGTTATATATGCAAAATACCCATAATTTTAAACTGAAATGCATTTTTTATATATTAAATAGAAATGTATAAAAGATGAGGGGTACAATGAAAATTTTCCCAGCTCACATGGGGGCCATGTGAGATGATATGATAGTAGACTAATGTGTAATATCTAATAGAAGCGGGGATTCCAATGCAAATTTCCCACAAAATATAAGCCTAATTTAAATATTTATAGAACTATTAATTAATTACAAAAGGGTGAGGGGGTCTTCGGAATTTACCCCTCTAATGGCCACTGATCAGAACGTTCTTGGGATGGTTAAATTGATACCTAGGAATTCCTTTCTCGAAAGGAAAACCTAGAAAGCACAATCGACATTTGCTCCATTGTTGATGATTCTGAGTTGTATGCTTATGGACTATATGAGCTATTTTCTGATGAGTTTTCTTATATTACTGATGATCCATCCAATTCTGAGTAGAGATAGTTCATTGTTGATTTGTTTGAGACGTTACATGCTGAGCCTATTATTGTTACGGTAGACACTTCACAGTTGCCAAATCATTCACCTTGCACCAATATGATTTTTTAGGTTATTATAGAGCAGATTTAGATCCCATCTGAGCACAAGGTTTTACCATCAACACTGAAGTATGCCTTCCTTGTGGGTGATACCCAAGTGTTTCTGGCCATCATCAGTTCGCAGTTGACTAATGACAAGGATTCTATCTTTCTAGAGGTTATTTAGAGAAATCGTGATGCCATAGGTTGGTATATTTCGGATCTCTGTGGGATCAACCCGACATTGTGTTCGCATCATATCATCTTAAAGGATGATAGTATGATCACCTATGAGTTTTAGCCTCGTCCGAATCCTAATGTTTGGGATGTTATCATGAATGAGATTAGGAAGTGGTGCAAAGCTGGGTTTATTTATCCCATTTCTGATTCTAAATGGGTCAACCCGTTACATGTAGTCTCGAAGAAATCTGGGATTACAATTGTGGCGAATGACCATGGAGAGGAGATTCCGCCACGAGTACCCGCTTCATGATGTATCTATGTAGATTACCTACTCCTGAACTCAACGACCAAGAAAGATGACTTTCCGCTACCCTTTATTGACCAAATTGATGAAACATTAGCAGGGGAAGAATTCTTTTGTTTATTGGATGGATACTCATGGTATAACCAGGTTGCAATCACTCCCGATGACCAGGAAAATATTACTTTTACTTGTCCGTTTGGCACCTACACCTTCAGACAGATGCCCTTTGGATTGTCTAATGCTCCAGCTACATTCCGGAGGTGTATGTTGGTTGTTTTTGCCAACATGGTCAGTAGTTTTCTTAAGGTCTTTATGGAAATCTTTTTTGGTTAATAGGTATAGTTTTGACACATGTCTTGCTTATTTAGACCGAGTACTTCAGTTTTGTTGTGAGGTAAATTTACTGCTCTGATGATAGAAGAGTTAATTTATGGTGACTAATTGGATTGTATTGAGTCACATCATCTCCAAGCATGGCATGGAGGTTGACACAACCAAGGTTGATGTCATCTCCAAGTTAGAGGCACTGACGTATTTGATGCAGTTGTGGTCGTTTCTTGGACATGTTGGATCCTATAGGAAGTTCAGTAAGGACTTCAACAAGATCGCTAGACCATTGATTAATATATTATGCAAGGAGAGTGAGTTTATTGTTAATGAAAATGTCCTCCATTCATTTTATCAGATGAAAGTCTGGGTTACGAGTTCTCCTATCCTACAACCACCTATATGATATCTACCTTTTGAGATTATGTAAGATGGACCAGATAATGCAGTTGGAGCTATTCTGAGGCAGAGAATGGATGGAGTGCCATTTTCTATACACTATGCTAGTAAGACTCTTGATGATGCCCAAAAGAATTACATTGTTGCAAAGAAGGAGATGCTAGAAGTGGTGTTTTCTTTAGAGAAATTCATATTACACCTATTTGGTACTAGAGTGATTCTCTACATGGTTCATAATGCCATACAATACTTGCAAGCTAAGAAGGATGCCAAACCCTGACTACTCAGATGGATGCTTCTACTACAGGAGTTTGATTTGGAAATTCGTGATAAACCTAGAGCAAAGAATGTTGTGGCATATCACCTTTCTCGGATCACAGATGCAGAATCTCCTAAGTAGCTACTACTTCCTATTACAGAGACTTTTGCATAAGAGGAGATCTTTTCTGTCACCTCACTCCCATGGTACATTTATATTGTGAGCTATCTTATCTCCAAGAAAGTTCCACAAGATTGGCCCAAGCTTAAGGTAGATAAACATTTATCAAAGATTCATTTCTACCAGTGGAAGGATCCGTATCGGTTTCGTGAGGGTGAAGATTGTATTTGGAGAAGGTGCATTTCTCAGGAGGAATACACCAGTGTTCTTGAGCATTATCATAGATTAGAGGCTGGTGGAAAACATTCAGGGAAGCATAAGATAACAAATTTTCTACAATGTGGCCTATGGTGGCCAACTCTGTTCAAGGATGCCAGGATCGAGGGAGATGGAGGTGAGGTGGTGATGTGAAAAATCGAAGAAAATGGGTGCCCTGTGACTCTAACATGGGTGAGAAATGGAAGAAGTGTAGTTAATCAAAGCCAATAAATGGACTGATCTAGTTGGTCCACAGGGACAAACCAAATAACTCGAAGGTAAAATTGCCATGTAAAATCAATATTAATTAATTAGTTAATTATTTTTTAGATAAAACATAAAAAATGCTTATAATTTTATGTAATATTTTCTGCCTATTTTTATTTATTTTTATAAGGCCATTTATAACATGTTGTTGTTAACATGTATATCTAGGTAAATATACATGTATTTTATATATTTTAATTTTAATATGTATTTTGTATTTTATTATTATATATAGGTATTTTATATATTTTGACTTTATTTAGATACATATTTAGATATTTTTATATTATTTTTCTGAGTTTATTGACATACTAATTAAATATGTACATAAATCTTATATGTATAATATAATGGAAAAAGGGAGCCTACACCCGGCGGTGTATAAATACACCCGACTCTTTTTTTCAATATTTTTGATTTTTTTGAAATAAAACTTTTGAGGAATTAGATAACTATATATCACCATGGTGTCATTCCAAGTTCAACTTAATAAAAGACTTCTATCATCTCCATGAAGACTACCAAATTTTAACGGTCTCAGAATGCTGAAATTTACCCCATCCATAGGAACGTCTTAGGAATGTTTGTTTTGCATGAAACATGAAACTCATATTCCCCTCAATATATTAACAAATACCCCTAAAGTTTCCTTCTGAAAAGCCAAAAAATTGAAAATAAAGGACAGATGTAGGTAGTTACTTATACCCTCAAGTGTAGGCTCCCAACTCCCTATTATAATATATTTTTCTTATATGATAAAGTCTATTATTTACTTTATTTTATTTTTTAAGGTTTATTGTATTTTGATTATGTACATGTGTTTTAAATACTATTTAAATTTTTATAAAAAAATAAAAAAAGTGAAAAATGTTAAGAATAAATATATTGAATATTTTATTTAGGTATACTCCACAATAGGGGCCTAAAACATAATTTTTGCATCTTAACTCCAAATTGAATGAAACCACCTTCTTTAAATAAATAATTTTATTTTATGAACAATAAAGGTGGTATTGGTCAATTTTGTATTATATGGGGAAGATACAGGTTTGCAATGTTTTATTTGCATCTTCTTATTTTTTGTGTCCCAAGTACACTATGCATTAATTTTCAGTGAAATATTTATTTATTTTTATTTGTATTTTTATAAAAAATATTCATTTTGTGGGTTTTATTACTTAAGATATAAAAATAATAAAATAAATTAGGTCTCAAAATGCAATTATTGGGGAAAATAATTAGGGTTTTTTGTGTGATTTTATGTACACATTCTCTACCATATCTCCCCATACTTCCTTGTCTTTGACACTTCATTTCTTTTTCTCTTCTTCCTTTATTCTTTTATTTCAGAATTAAACATGGTATATCATACAATATTTTATGGTATTTATAAAGTGTTTATTTTAGCAATTTAATGATATATACATGCATTTAGCTAGGGATTTAATGCCAAAATGAATGAATATAGGTGATGAAATGAGGATTCATCGAGTACCTTTTTCATGATATCCCAAAGATCACCTTGGTCCAACATTTCTTTGGGGGACTGACTAAAAATATTCTGCACTTGGTTGATGCTACCTATAAAGGTTCACATTTTAACAAAGATCAGGATGTTCTGTGGAAGATCTTTGAGGAGATGGCCGAGGGAGAGGTTGCACTCTCGTCATCTCATTATGTTCAGATACAACCACAAATCCTCCACAAATCTGTAAACAAAGTGGACACCCATGACATGGATAAATGTGAGAATTCAGATCTCAGCATAATTGGTAGCCACTTGTCCCAGGTGGATATCATCAACAAGCTGTCACAAGATCTAGAGAATCTAGACATGATCGCATAAAGGAAGAAGATTTTGTAAAAGATGGACATGATCACCAAGCACCTAGATCTATTGGTAAGTATCATCGGTGCTTGCGACTCCGTTGAAGCCACCCCCAACACTCCTGTTGAGCAGAAGGATCCTACAATGCAACGCCAACCTCAGTTGAATCCTAATCAGTCTCAGGTACAACACGTATACTACGTTCTAGCACCGAGCAACTGAAGGTTATGGGAAAAACCTTAAGCACATAACGGAAGCGTGAAAATCGCATCATATGCGATCGTTAGCGACTAGTCGCACTAGTTGCATGAGGCAGTGGAATTTTAAAAATTTAAAGCGATGAAACCACATGATCCAAGAGCATTTCTCATATCGTTTCATCTAAAGCACAATGTATGTATCGGAATACCTCTTGAAGCATTGTTGCGATCGTTTCTCTAAGTAAGAGACCTCCTCTCGCAAGTCTGATTCAATGAAGGAGATGCTTGCAAGCACGTTGCTGAAACACATACTCCTTACAATCCAACTGATGATCCAAGCGATGAATCTCTTGATATTGTCTCATGAAATCCGACGTCTTCTTTACAAGCGAGGTGCTTTAAAGGAGATAGAGATCCATGAGCGATTGAAGCGGTAACACAACGGTGTGGTGACAATGGCGATCCTCTCTAGGGTTTAGAAAGGACGAACAATCTAAGTAGAGAGAGCAGACATGGGTATGAGATAGGTAGAGAGAGCTTGCATTTCTATCTTATCTAAAGGAAGAGCTAGGGTTGCCTCTTCTTTTGTAATATTTTGGGAGTTTGTGGGTTGGTTGAGGTAGATTTGTGTTTCTTTCAATGGCCATGATATTGTTGTAAAAACACAACAACAATTAATTTAAGTAAATTAAATTTATATTCAATAAAATCATAAATATAAATTAATTAAATCAAATCAATAAATCATGAAGGATTAAGAAGGAGGCAAGCCTCCTTCCAATTTAGCGGGAACGACCACCTTGACTCCTAATCAAGAGTCATCATCCACCCTCGTAATGTGGAAGGGAGGCTTCTCATTCCTATTATATGAGATCTAGTATCTCATACAATCCTTCATTATTTACAAAAACTTTTATTGTAAATTCTTTCACAAAAATAATTCCAAATTATTTTGTGAAATATCAATCATGCCATTGGAAATTGTGAATCACATTCACAACCCAAAATAAAATGTAAATTGCATTTTCAATTAATTATCGAATGTGAATTCAAATCACATCAACATTTAAATTGTAAATGTTATTTATAAGTAGCTCTCTCTCTTATATATTATAAATGAATAATATATATATATATGATTAATGTGGATAATGCTATCTACATTATTCATATCCATATAATTATATCTTATTTAATTATCATGGATCTCTATGAACTATCCACATTATTCTTATCCAAGATTAAATCATATTTAATTATATTGGATATCTATTCTCATGTGTCTAAATAACATGAATCACATTCTTATTATTCATGATAATTAAATCATATTTAGTTATAAATTTCCCAATGCTCAGATATATTATCACAATGGAATTATTCTTGAACTTTTTCAAGAATAATGCACTTTCTCCGCGGATACAAGGAGATAAGGACAAGTCGATTGTACATTCCATGTATAGTGACTTGGATATTGAGATCATATCTCAAATCCATATCTCTGGGACCTCTCATTGATTTTGATTAAATCAAGGCAGTAGATCTAATCTTCTTATTGCATCTTAATCACATTTAGATCGATGTCCCACATTTGGACTAAGATCATATCATTTCTCTACTGAGAGGAGTCACTAAAATCCAGACATGTTTTATCACTCCCTCAGAATGGAATTGTCATGGTTATACAAATCATTTACTATCACATCACCCTCCGGTATTCCTAATACCTATACATCCTGCATGCTGGAATACCTAGAATAAACCTGAAGTTTTAGATCTTATTTAGACTTTCTTTAGGGTTTTATCATTAAGGTTCTGATTCGATTATTGGAATTTGGTATCGATCACAAACTTTTCAAAAGCACATATCATACCTAGGTGTTAATCATATTCTTTCCAAAAGTAAATATAAAACATACAAATTCAGTCAAGCTTCCAAAGCGAGAAGACCATGCACGGAATTTGATTCCCAATATTTCTTCAGCAAGATCATGTCTTCCTGTTCAGTATTGAACCTGTATGATCCCTTTGAGAGATCGCATTACCCATAATCCCTCGTATGCACACCAGCTCACCGGTGTATAGACCTCGATTACATCACCAACCTATCAGTCTGCCAAAAGTACATACTCAAACATAAAGTAACGCACTTGTTTCCAGTCATAGGATACGTGCCTATATCATGAAAGTATACAATATAAGTCTTGGTTATCTTTATCTTGTTAAGTCACCTTGTTGACCTAACTTATCTAACACCTCATAATCTCTATTCCCATACAGAGGACCAACATCAAGCAGTCGGTTAGTTATCAGCCTTTAGAGAAAGGATTGCTATCACCTTCTCAGGCTGGAGATCCTCTCTTAACAACCACTTGACAGTGCTTTATGATCCCTCAATAAAACTCTTTAGAAATCACCCTAGCACTAAGCGATATGATTCAACATTTGAATCAACAGGTGTATGATCGTTATGATGGTCATGGTACATAACCCTAATTGTATTAAGGGACCTATAATGCAAATTAATTATTGTTCATTTCATATTAGGGAATGATATTTTCAATAACATTTATTGCATAATGGCTTTTAGTGGGCTCACATGTCCAACAACAGTCGTAGTCGCAGATGATGGTTTACCAACTAGATCCATAGCCTCAGTAAATTAAGGAATGCTTCCCATCTCCACCACACATTTAGGAGGTGAATGGCATGTAGAGTAATGACCAGCAGCTGACCCATCCTCATGGACAATACCATGGTCAGAATACAACCTTCAGTTGATGTCACCAGTAGCAAGGAGGGAGGAACTTCCAACACAGATAGCCCCCCCACCAACATCCTTCGCAGCATGGTTACACTTGTAGGAAGAACTACTAGTAGCATGGTACACTAAGCAGTATCATCAGTAATCGACTGCTAACTTCCAGAATAAGCACTCCTCTCCTCAGTACCAACAGTATTCTTCACCTCCTCCATCTCATTTTTCTTAGGGTTACCAACAACAACCTCATCCAAACTAGTAGAGCCTGTGGCCATATCAGGCTGAATCATCCATCTCTTGATTGCTTGGCCCAACTCATTAAAAATATGGCCAAGATGAGTAAGAAGATCAACGACCTAACAACCACCAAGACTATCATTCCAGCTCAGGTTGAAGCGAACTTGAACAACTTCAGTCGCAAGGAGCAAGTAGCCTATAGTGTCCCCCCTCCCCCCTATTCTTGCGAAAATAATATTGCTTTATCTAATCTTGTGACACTCAGGAGTGGTAAGACACTTCGGGCATATGCGACACCGAAAGGGAAGGATAAAGCATCTGATGGCGAGTCATTAGCCAGGCCAGCAACAAGGGCCAAAGATCTTTTTGATGATGAAGCACTAGATACAAAATAACAAAAAATGAAGAAAATAAAAAATACAAGAAGAAAGAAATAACAAAGGCAAAGTCATTCATGCAATGGAGTAGCAAGATTCCTCAACCGAAATAGCTCCAGCCGATGAAACAGAGTGTATAGTTTATTTTGGTCCACCTTATGTAGATGAATTTACACCTTTTTGACATCTACATATACAAAATGATATGGACGCAAATGTAATGAATGGAATTTTTTATGTACATATTCCATTTCCTAAAGAAGTTAAATCAAAAATAGTAAAAAACTGAAAAATGCTTTATCTGATCCTAGCACTATGGAAATCTTGCAAAATATTATGCTTAAAATGCCATTTCTCAAGGCCATGGAGTACATGCATGTCATTAAAAAGTGATTGAAGAAAGCATGTACCACAAAGCGTTAATCTCGTAAGACCAGATGCCAGAGACCTAAGAAATACATTCTCACCATGGCCACGATGAATGCCATCAGCAATCTCCCAAGAAAGAAATACAAGGGAGCCCCTCTGATTAGAAGAATGATTTTCAATCAAGAGTTCAAGTGAACATTGCTCGATAGTGGATAATCTATCAATTTATTGTTGTCATCCTTACTCATAGAATTCAGGCTAGGACCACTAAAGCCAATCAAGATGATTACATAATTCTCAAATTGATCTGTTAGATGACCTAAGGGCATGTTGGAGGATGTCATTATCATTGTTCAAGGGATGCAAGTCCTTCTTGATTTATTATCCTTAATATGGACACCTCCACGCCAATACTCCACACCTTGATTATCGTTGGTTGGTTGTTCCCTCGAACAACCAAAGCAGTAGTGGATTACATCACTGGAGGAAGCACCTTCTGCTCTAAAGTACAGACAAAGATGGTTCTAAAGGTGAAACCAGTAGAAGTTGTACCTGAGTTGAGCGAGCTTGTGCCACATGGACTAGAAGACTACAATTTTTTAGCTAAAATCCTAGACACAAATTTGTTATAGGATGATAAAGGGACACGTGAATTCCTCTCCACTAAGGAAGGGCTAAATAGCAAAGTTAATCTCAATGACGTCTTAGATGATGAGATATTTGCCGATTGGTTTGCTGAATTAATTGAACATCCATCCTTGTCTGAGAACGAGGACTTCATTATCAATCTATATGATATCTTGTATTCAGATTCTGAAATTATAGTGATAGACAGTAGAACGTTGAAAGATCTGACACCTACCACGATTGTTGAAGTTGCCACCAAGTCGATTCAGACCAAACCAGAGCTCAAGGCATTACAGTCAAACATAAAGTATGCCTTCCTTACTCGTCAGCCTGATATGTACTCGGTCATTATCAACTCCATTTGATGGAAAACCAAGAATCATCTACATGAGGTTCTTGAAAGAAAATGCGAGGCGATAGGTTGGAAAATCATGGATCTGCATGGGATTAACCCATCACTCTGCTCGTATCACATTTACCTTGAAGAAGACAACAAGACCTCATGAGAATTCCAGCACAGATTGAACCCTAACCTCGTGGAGGTTGTGATGAAGGAAATTATGAAATGGCATGATTCAGAATATATATATATATAGTACCAAAGAAATTTGGGATCGCCATTGTAATTAATGACAAGGGAGAGGAGATTTCGACCAGAGTATCGACTTCTTGGCGTCTCCATGTTGACTACAAATGCTTAAATCATGCTACCAAGAAGGACCATTTCCCAATTCCCTTCATAGACCAAATAGTGGAAAGATTGCCTGTGAAGGAATACTTCTGCTTCTTGGACGGTTACTCTGGATATAACCAAATCTCCATCGCACCTAACGAACAAGAGAAAACTACCTTCACCTGTCCTTTTGGGACTTATGCCTTTAGAAGAATGTGGAGGAGATGGGAAAAATCCTTAAGCGCATCATGGAAGCGTGAGGATCACATCATATGTGATCGGGAGTGACTAGTCCCACAAGTTGCTCGAGGTAGCAGAATTTAACAAATGATTAAATCACGTGATCCATGAACATTTCTCAGATCATATCATCTAAACCACAAATAAGTATTAGATTTACCTATTGAAGCATGGCTGCGATCGAGTCTCTAAAAGACGAGACCTCATGTCTCAAGTCTGATCCGTCAGAGGAGACGCTTCCTAGCGTAGAGATGAGTCATGTGATTCTCACAATACAAGCCGTTGATTCGAGATCCTGATCTCATCTCACGAGATTGAACGTCCTCTATACGAGCAAGACGCACCAAAGAAGATAAAGATCCAAGAGTTATCAAAGTGGAAACACAACGACGATGCGACGGCGGCGGCGACCTTCTCTCTAAAGGATGGAGTGGGCAGCCACTCAAGGGAGAGAAAGAGAGAGAGAGAGAGAGAGAGAGAGAGAGAGAGGTGGCATGAGAATGAGAGAGAGCTATTTATTTTGTTATCTAAGTAGTAAGGGTTCCCTCTTCTGATATAGGATTTTGGGATCCATGGATCTCAATCCATGGACAACACAAAGTCAATGGATGAGATTGATTTGTGTTTCTTTCAATGGCAATGATTTTGTTGTCGAAATATAACCACAATTAATTTAATTTAATTTAATAAATCAATTAAATTAATTCCTAATTAAATCAACTAATCTTGGAGATAAAGGTGGAGGAGATTGCACTCATCACTAAAAAGGGGGGACGTCCACCCACTTCTAATGGAAGTTGGTGGATGTCCACCATCTTAGGATGGAAGGTGGTATTCTCCTTATTATTTCATGAGATTAATATATCTCATGAAATCTCTGAGATCTACAACACTTGTTGTAAATTACCTCATAGGAATAATTCATAATTATCGAGTGAATATTGCAATCATGCCATTGGAAATATGTGAATTACATTCACACCCCAAAAAGAAAATGTAAGTCATATTTTCAATTAATTATCAATCGTGAATCCAATTCGCATCGATAATTAATCAACAAATATAAATCACAATAGTCTCTCTCTCTTATCATTTATTATATATATGAATAATTGGATAGTGTTATCCATATTATTCATATCGATAATAATTACATCACATTTAATTATATTGGATCATCATTCTCATGCGTTCATATAATACTATTCAAATTCAAATTATTCATGATAATTAAATTAGATTAATTATCCATTTCTCAATGCTTGGATATAATTCAACCATGGAATTATTCTTGAACTCTTTCAAGAATAATGCGCTTTCTCCGTAGATACTTGGAGACAAGGATCGGGCGATTGTATTGTTCCACATTATAGTGGCTTGGATGTTGATATCACATCTCAAATCCAGAACTTGCAGACCTCCCATAGATGCTTGATTAAATCAAGACCATAAATCTAATCTTCTCATTACATCTGAATCACATTAAGATCAATATCCAACATTTGGACCAAGATCATATCACTTCTCTACTGAGAGGATCACTAAAATCCAGACCCGTTTCATCACTCCATATGATGGAAGCATCGTGGTTATACAATCATTTATGATCACATCACCCTCAGGTATTCCTAATACATGTACATCCTAAAGACTGGAAGACCAAGAACAAACCTGAAGTTTTAGATCTATTTAGATTGTCTCCTTTAGGGTTTTATCGTTAAGGTTCTCATTTGATAATCAGGAGTTATCGATCGTATACTTTCCAAAATCATATACCATACCCATGTATGGATCATGTACATTCCAAAAGTATATATTAAGCCTACAAATTCAGTCAATCTTCGAAAGCGAGATGACCGTGCACAGAATTTCATTCTTCCCAATATCTCATGAGTGATCTCATATATTCCTGTTCAGTAAATGAACATGTATGATTTCTTTGAGAGATTGTATTACTCATATGCCTTCGTATGCACACCAGCGTGCCGGTGTATAGACCTTGGTTAGGTAATCAACCTATGGTCTGCCAAATGTTCATACTCAGACATATAGTAACACATCTGTCTCCGATATAAGGATGTGTGCCTATATCGTGACACCATACAACATAGGTCTTTAGTTATCTTGATCTCTTTAAGTCAACTCTTTGATTTAACTTATCTAAAACCTATGAATCTCTATTTCCTATGCCAAGGACCTACATCAAGAGGTCGTTTAGATATCAGCCTTTAGAAATGATTGCCATTTCCTTCTCAGGCTTGAGATCATCTCTTAATAATAATTTGACGGTACTTGATGAGTCCTCAATTAACTCTTTACATGTTCATCCGAGCACCAGCCTATATGATTCAACAATTGTAAGATTATTAAGATGGCCATGGTACATTTCCCTAATTATACTAAGGGACCTATTATGCAAATTAGTTATACTTCATTTCATATTCGGGAATGATATTTACAACAACATTTATTGCATAATGGCTCGTTGTGGTCTCACATGTCCAACAATCTCCCACTATCCCGAAGAGCCGTTAATGGGTAATCTTTAAACTCACACTCATGTGGCAATCATAGGCTATTTAGAAAAATAGCTAATTAAGCTGATCAGTCACTCTGTTCCCAAGAGACTATGCAAAGTCCTTTTACGACACTTGCATATCTCCCAGTAACAGTGCTCGCATTTAATGCGAATGTTGCATCGTGTGCAACCAATACTCAATATTTCCAGTTATATTGTCCTTGACACTACATCTCAATAATTATTATAACAAGTATTTCTATTATCCTTATCAGAATACCCTTATTCCTGGAGATCTCTATCTCCTAACGTATCTGTAGTTAAGACCTTTTAGATCTCTATCTATAAAGTCTTAATTTCTTGAATATAAGACTTTGAGATCACTATCTCTAAGTCTTGTCATATTTGAAGATATTTTTATTTCCGCAATCAAGTGTTCTATTTCCATAGTAGGATTAGCAACATTTTACTACTCCCACTGCATGGCAGACATATGGCTTTTGTACACATCTAGCATACACCTGACTTCTCATAACTGATGCACATGAGCAAGCAATTTTAGAATTCACTTCATCAACTCTTTGAGGTGTTATCCCTCTAGATAGGTCAGTACCATATCTTAAGGAAAAGAAGCCTTTCTTGTAATTGTCCAAAAAATGGAAATGTCCAAGGTGTACCACTAATGTGACGGTTCCAATGCCTTCTTCTATTTGCATCTGAACAACTTTAGAACTAAGATCTCAGAGGTTTCCATGAGATTATATCTCAAGGTATAGAATAGCCAGATCATAAAACACTTATTATTATCCTTATATCATTCCCAATGATTAGGATATCATCTACATTTAGCATGATGAACACAATGGCACTCCCACTATACTTCATATGGTTCGTCAAGATTCTATTTAGAATCATAACCTTTATAGATTTCATCAAATCTGATGTGCCAACTACAAGAAGCTTATTTGAGTCCATAGATGGAGTTTCTTGAGCTTCTACACCTTGCTTTCCACAGCTATGAAGCCTGGGGGCTACTTCATATGAATATCCTTAGAGAGGCATTCATAGAGGTATGTAATATTGACTTCCATATTGTAGATGTCGAAGTCAAGTTGTGCAACTATAGTTAGCACTGTTATGATGGGTTTATCATTGCCATTGTATAGAAAATCTCATCGTAAGCGATGTCTCCTCTTCGGTGTATCTTGTGGATACGAGCCATGGTTTGAATGTCTCTACCTTCTTATCAGGTTCCCTCTTTCTCTTGAATATACCTAACGGGTGTTACCCTTATAGGTGGATCATCGAGGGTCCATATACAACATTTGTGTATGAAGTCTACTTTAGACTTTATTACTAAGATCCATATTTTCCATGTCACGATCTTCAGAAGTTTTATCACATGAAGTAAGATCATTGTTAGACTTAACTGACACATGGAATCCATCCTCAAATTCATTTGAAGAGGTTGAGTGTTTCATCTTTAATTAGCCTTTTAGTTTCCGATTTCAGGAGCCTCATTATCTTCTCGAGATTAAATGAGTTCATTTACTTCATTCTCATCTTGATTCTCAAGAGAGACATCAGATAAGAATCATATCCTTATATATGAAATCTTTTAAGATTCTCCAGGTCATAAAGTAGGTATCCAATACCATCCTTTATTTTCCTAATGAAGTAGTGCTCTATGGTGCCAGATTCTAGCCTACTTGCATCCATGACAAAGTCATGGACCAAGCAACCCTAAATCCTCAAGTGTCCAGCACTATGATAGGTTCCAAACCATATCTTATGAGGATGTTTAGGTTTAGATTTACATGGAACCTTTTTAGGATATATGTTGTTGTCTCTACTATATATATACATAGAAACTAAGAGGTAATTATGCTAAGATCATCATTGATCAAATCATGTCACACATGATCCAATTGTATCTTCATATAACTCTATTGAGTATACGTGTATTAAGAGGAGTGACATATGAATGATATTCATATCTTCATAAGGTATTCTTTAGAAGAAGAATTCATCTAATAGGTACAAGCTACCTAAGTTAGATCGAATTCATTTCATCTTCCTTCAGACTTTGGTTCTAAACCAAAATTTTGAAATTTTTGAACATTTCAAAGCTTTCTAAGATGAAGGGAAGAAATCTCATATCACAAATAACCATCGAATGATATCACGTATCATTAATGTTCATTATGATACAGATGATCCACATACATCAATATGTAAGAGATATTGAATACATTGGCATCTAACAACATTCCCAAAGAAGGGTGTGTTAGACATTTTTACTCTTGAATACAATATCATTATGTATGTAAGTTTTGATCCTTTAGACAACCTAAGTTAATTATCTTACTAGTCTATTGATCTCATCAATAGACACATATCCAAGGCTTGATGTCAGATCATTGTCAAATGATTTTCAACCTCCTATTGATCTTTTAAGGTTTAATTTTCAGTATTAGAAATGTTAATGAACCATTCATTAATATTTAATTTATTAGAGTCCTATAGATATTATATTACTATCTGAAATATATCCATCATAACTCTTTATGACAGGTCTATTCCAGAATTCATGTTTATTCCAAATATTTACAAATAAACATTGAGTCTATTCTAATATCTAGGTCATAGAGAGATTCTCTAAGACTAATAGCTCTCCCACTGAAAATATGAAGTATATCTATCAAATAGTGATTGTTGCAATAATTGCACCAATATCCATGTGGTTGACTATTAAATCTTAAAATCAAATTTTCTAGTCTTCTAAAACATATGCAACCAATTGCAAGTATTATTAGAAGAATAAGATACAATTATTAGACGTTAATCTTATCGAATAAGTAAGTCAATTTCAATGATGTTATGTAGATTATTCCGATGCACTATCTGAGTCCTTGTCTAAGGAGCCTAGATAATCTAGATAATCATACTATCAATATATCGGCTTATTGCAGTATTGGCATTCATCCAACTCTTTAGATGTTATATGCATGGAAGACACATAAGTATAGTCAACTCTTTGACTTTCCTTCTTACATGGGCAAGGCCCATGCTTCCACTACACTCCTTTCATCGATAAACAACCATTTCTTAAGACAAAGGATCTCTTACATTGAATTCAAATGATTTCAAAGTAAGAGTATTTCAACATGTGTACATGCTTCATTAAATCCATACAATATAAATATTATGAAGCTTTATGAATGACTTGAGTAAAGAGGGTAGAATTATGACACTCATCGTATCTATATCCATCTTAACTCTTAAAGACCTTTGGTTCAAGCAGGTACTCAAACATTTTTTAGGACATCATCTCTTATCGAGCCACCATTCCGCATAATGTTGTGAACCATGTCATTCATGGTTAAATGTTGAGAGAACGTATATATGCCGAAAAGAACTTCTTAGAATTTTTATAATGATTATTTGATAATTACGATAGTCATCGACATGATACTTTCAAAGCACACTCGATGAGAGTTCAAAACTATAGAGACACACAGGCCCTATGTTGTTGTCCTATTGTCTATTTAATTGTCATTCCTCATTATTACAAGAAAACATGAACATTGAAACCACATACATTATGTGTCCAACTGCAAGTACAATATCTTGATCATGGATCCAATCCATGACATTTTATTAGTCATTATTGAGTATAATATTAAGTGGTCTTAATGAGGATTATATGAAGAATTTTGCATATAAATATATGCATATTTTTCTTTGATTTAGGAATTTTTTATATGTTTCTGGTCAACACCGAAAGTCCATTCCCTTAATCACTTTAAATGTAAAAGATATACTTACCATTATATCCGAAACAAGATTAGGGATCTCCTTCGTATCTTTGTCACATCCCAATAATATGAGAACCTGCAACTTGGATAAAAAGAAGAGGGAACACATTCCGCCTTGCAAGTCCAACTTGTATTCCCAATTCATCTTTAACATCTGACTCCACCACACCTAAGTTGATGTTGGCACGTCATTAATTAAACCAACCATCAACATGAATAGAACTCGCTACGCACAATCCATCATCGTCCCAATAATTCGAGGACCCGATATTGGGGTCACTATGCTCACGGCCTTACGCTTTCGAAAAGTAAAGAGCCAAATCCAGATGCACTTGTATGCAGGAGTTGTCACTTTGGACAGACGTCTCCTCCATACAATCCCTGGTGACGAAACCATTCACCTTGAAGAAAGACCATGGATGTCAAGTATGTGATCCTCCATATCATGTTTGAATTATAATTAATTATTATGAATCATATTGACGTAGTTAGTTCTTCCAAGGTAAATACACATCTATTCATAATATAGTGTTTGAATTGGATATAATCAATTCAATCATATTAAATCAAATATCAATCCAATTAAATCAACCAACAAACTTGACTGTTACCTAAAGGATGGTATTATCTAAAAAATTCATATTATTCGAATTTTAATAATAAGAAAAATACATCATGATCCCTTCAAACATTATCCGTTCCTTACCCGATGTAATGGCCAATACCGACGGGAGTGGGATAGACCACTCATGGAGCAACCTGCTACCCCAATGCTCCCCGATTAGACGCCATATCTGCCTCAGGTTAGGATAATGTCAATTGATAACTTTTTATTTGAGACGATAATCGGTCTTTAAACTGAAGTTATACCATATAATAATAATCAAAATATTTTACAATAATATTATAAGTATATTTGCTAAAGAAATCCCCAATCTTATTCAACCATCAATATTTGGTTGAAGGTTCATGCAACTAATTGTGATCCAGATCTTATCTAGTCAATTTTTGGTTATGGTCAATGTCATTCAAGGAAATAATCATCATATCTAAATATTTAACAACTATTCATAAAAATTATTTCAGGAAATCAACCATTAATTTCTATTAATATAATTGAATTACAATCACAAGGATCTTGATTAGGAAAGTATTTTTTACCAATGACCAAAGTTACTAAAATTAGCATATCTCAATCAATTTAAATCCAAATCAAGCAAAATAAGTTTCCATAGTTTTTCTAATTTGATTTAGAATAGAATTGAAGTGATATTCACACATTTCTAGCCATTTTAAAATCTTAATTAACTCTTTAATTGCGTCAAGTTTCTCCATCCCTGAAACAATGGATACATGTTCATTAATATGATCATAACTTGAGCAATTGGATTCCAATTCACACAAGATTAAATCACATGATTTATTTATATAATGGGGAACATTATTAAACATTTTTTAAAAAGGCGAAAAAAATCACACAAAACAGTGTTGCGTGAATAAAATGCGATAAAAAATCACTTAACCAAAAAAATACCCAAGTCATCTTAGGTTTTCGGATCATATCCTAAGCCTCCAACCTGGCTTTGATACCAATTAAAGGATATGGAAAAAATCCTTAAGCGTATCGCAGAAGCATGAGGATCGCATCGTATGCGATCGGGAGCGACTGTCGCACTAGTCGCTCGAGGCTGCAGAATTTAAAATTTTTCAAAGGATGAATCCACATGATCCAAGAACACTTCTCAGATCGCTTTATCTAAACCACAAACAAGTAATAGGTTTACCTCTTGAAGCATGTTTGCGATCGAGTCTCTAAAAGAAGATACCTCCTGTCTCAATTTTGATCCATCGGAGGAGATGCTTGCAAGCGTGGAGATGAGTCACGTGCTTCTCGTAATCCAAATCATTGATCCAAGCAATGAATCTTCTGATCTTGTCTCACAAGATCAAATGTCTTCTTCACGAGTGAGGTACACCAAAGAAAATAGAGATTCAAGAGTTATCGAAGCGGCAGCACAACGGCGATGAGATGATGACAATGACCTTCTCTCTAGGGATGGAGTGGATGACCACTCAAGGGAGAGAGAGAGAGAGAAGTGGCATGAGAATGAGAGATAAATTGAGTTATTGAAGTTATTACAAAATGAGCAAGGGTTGTCTCTTCTTATATAGGATTTTAGGAGTCCATGGATCTCAATCCATGGAAAACACAAAATCAATAGATGAGAATGATTTGTGTTTCTTTCAGTGGTCATGATTTTATTGTATAAAATACAACAACAATTAATTTAGTTTAAATTAATATATATTGATAAATCAATATAAATTAATTCCAAATTGAATCAACTAATTTTTGGAGATAAGGTGGAGGAGATGTTGGACATGCGAGCCCACGGCGAGCCATTATGCAATAAATGTTATTGCAATTCACTCCTTAATCTGAAATAAAGAGTACATAGTTTGCATAATAGGTCCCTTAGTACAATTAGGGTTATGTACCATGGCCATCTTAATGATCATACAACTGTTGATTCAATTATTGAATCATAGAGGCTGGTGCTTAGATGAATATCTAATGAGTTAGATTGAGGACTCATCAAGCACCGTCAAATGATTATTAAGAGATGATCTCCAGCCTGAGTAGGAGATGGCAATCCTTTCTCAGTTAGGATGATATCTGACCGACTTCTTGATGCAGGTCTTCTGCATAGGAATAGAGATTCGGAGGTGTCAGATTAGTTAGGTCAAAGAGTTGACTTAACGAGATCGAGATAACCAAAGTCCTATATCATATGCTGTCATGATATAGGCACAGATCCTCTGACCGGAGACAGATGTGTTACTATATGTCTGAGTATGTACATTTGGCAGACCAATAGGTTGATGGCCTAATCAAGGTCTATACACCGGCGCGCTGGTGTGCATATAAGGGCATATGAGTAATACGATCTCTCAAAGGGATCATACAGGTTCACTACTGAACCGGAAGACATGAGCTCACTCATGAGATATTGGGAAGAATCAAATTCCGTGCGCACGGTCGTCTCGCTTTGGAAGCTTGACTGAATTTGTTGGTTTGATATATACTTTTGGAAAGTATATGATCAAGACCTAGGTATGATATATGCTTTTGGAAAGTATATGATCAATACCGACTCCCAATGATCGAATGAGAAACTTACTGATAAAACCCTGAAGTAGACAGTGTAAAGTTGATCTAATACTTCTGGTTTATTCTGAGTCTTCCAGTATGCAGGATGTACAGGTGTTGGGAATGCCTGAGGGTGATGTGATCATAAACGGTTGTATAACCATGACGCTTCCATTCCTAGGGAGTGATTAAACGGGTCTGGATTTTAGTGACTCCTCTTAGTAGAGAAGTAATCTGATCTTAGTCCAAATGTTGGACATTAATCTGAATGTGATTCAGATTCAATGAGAAGATTAGATTTGTGGTCTTGATTTAATCAAGCATCTATGGCAGGCCCGAGATCTGGATTTGAGATGTGATCTCAATATCCATGTCACTATATGTGGAACAATACAATCGCCTTGTCCTTATCTCCAAGTATTCGCGGAGAAAGCGCATTGTCCTCGAAAGAGTTCATGGATAATTCTATTGTTGATATATGTATCCGAGCATTGAGAAAATGGATAATTAAATGTGATTTAATTATCATGAATAATATGAATTTGATTCATATTATAAGGAGAGTTATCTTAGATAATTAAATGTGATTTAATTATCAAAGATGTGAATAATGTGAATGTGATTCATATTATTTGAACACATGAGATAAAGAGATCCAAGATGATTAAATATGATTTAATTATCAAGGATAAGAATAATGTGGATAGCAATATCCAATTATTCATAATATATTATAAATGTGATTTATAATGTATTAGAGAGAGTTAAATATAATTTATATTAGTAGATTAATTATTAATGTGTATTGGATACACATTGTTTAATTAATTGAAAATGTAAATTACATTTTGTTTTGGGTTGTGAATTTGATTCACAATAATTCAATGTCAAGATTGCAATATTCCCAAAATTAATTGAGAATTATTTTGGTGAATTAAAATACCAACAAATTGTTGTTGGAAATTGGATGAAGAGAAAATCAAGGAGATTTCCCTCCCCTTTTGGAAAGGAGGGGGCGGCACCAATTCCTTGAGGGAATTGGTGGCCGTCCCCCCCTTCCAAAGAGGAAGGTGTATCTCCCTTATTTTCTCTCTCTCTATTTCTGTGGTTTAATTTGGTACTATATTTATTTGATTTATCAAATATATTTAATCAAAATTAAATCACAAGTTGTTGGCTTTTACCAACAACAATCTTGACCATTGGATTGACATAAATCAATCTCATCCATTGATTTTATATGTCCCATGGATTGAGATCCATGGATACCAAAACCCTATAAATAGAGAGGCATACCCATTCTCTCTCTTTACACACAATGCTTGAGAAGCATCTCTCTCTCTCTTTCTCTCTAGAGGTCAGCCCTCTATCTCCCTCTCATGGTCGTCCACCATGGATGCCATGGAGAGGTTCTCCATCGTCGCGGCATCGTCGTTATGCTGCCCGTTCTTCTGCTCGTGGATCTCCGTATTCTTCGGTGCGCCTCGCTCGTGAAGAAGATGTTGGATCTCGTGTGTCGAGATCAGGAGATCCACTGCTTGGATCATCAACATGGATTGCGAGAAGCACGCGGTTCATCCCCGCGCTCGCAAGCGTCTCCTCCGTCAGATCGGACTTGAGACAGGAGGTCTCTTCATTTAGAGACTTGATCGCAACCACGCTTCAAGAGGTAATTCTAATTACTTGTTTTTGGTTTAGACGAAACGATCCGAGAAGTGTTCTTGGATCCTGTGGTTTCGTCTTATAAATTTTTTTAAAATTCCGCTGCATCGAGCCACTAGTGCGACTAGTCGCTCCTCGTCGTATTCGATACGACGTTCACGCTTCCGTGATGCGCTTGAGGATCTAACCATATCCTTCAGGAGATTGCCCTCATCCCTAAAAGGGGGGGGGCAACCACCCACTCCTAATAGAAGTTGGTGGTCATCCACCACCTTAGGATGGAAGGTGGCAATCTCCTTAATATTTCATGAGATTAAATTATATCATGAAATCTCCAAGATCTACAACAACACTTGTTGTACATTGTCTTACAAAATTAATTCATAATTATCTTATGAATATTGCAATCATGCCATTGGAAATATGTGAATCACATTCACACCCCGACAACAAAATATAAATTATATTTTCAATTAAATATTCATTGTCAATTTAATTCACATCATTAATTAATCAACAAATATAAATCACAATAGTCTCTTTCTAATACATTATAAATCTCATTTATAATATATATATATGAATAATTAGATAGTTCTATCCATATTATTCATATCCATAATAATTAAATAACATTTAATTACATTGGATCATCATTCTCATGCATTCAAATAATATGAATCAAATTCACATTATTTATGATAACCAAATCACATTTAATTATCCATTTCTCAATGCTAAGATATAATTCAACAATGGAATCATTCTTGAACTCTTTCAAGAATAATGTGTTTTCTCTGGAGACACATGGTGATAAAGACTGGGCGATTGTATTGTTCAATGTTATAGTGACTTGGATATTGAGATCACAACTCAAATCCAAATATTGTAGACCTCTCATAGATTCTTGATTAAATCAAGACCGTAAATCTAATCTTCTCATTATACCTGAAACACATTTAGATCAATGTCCAACATTTGGACCAAGATCCTGTCACTTATCTACTGAGAGGAGCCACTAAAATCCAGACTTGTTTCATTACTCCATAGGAATGGAAGTCTCATGGTTATACAATTGTTTATAATCACATCACCCTTACGTATTCCTCATACATGTACATCCTACATACTGGAAAACCAAGAACAAACCCAAAGTTTTAGATCTATTTAGGCTGTCTCCTTCATGATTTTATCATTAAGGTTCTCATTCGATCATTAGGAGTTGTTATCAATCGTATACTTTCCAAAAGCATATATCATACCTAAGTATTGATCATATACTTTCCAAAAGCATCAAACATACAAATTTATTTAAGATTCGAAAGAGAGATTATCGTGCATGAAATTTGATTCTTCCTAATATCTCGTGAGTGAGCTCATGTCTTCTGGTTCAATAAATTAACCTATAAAATCCCTTTGAAAGATCATATTACTCATATACCCTTGTACGAGCACCAGCGCTTCTTTGTATCGACCTTGATTAGGTCATCAACCTATTGGTTTGCCAAATGTACGTACTCAGACATATAGTAACACATCTGTCTCCTGTCAAAGGATATGTGCATGTATCGTGATAACATACGACATAGGTCTTTGGTTATCTCGATCTCATTAAGTTAACTCCTTGACCTAACTTATCTAACACCTCCGAATCTCTATTCCTATTCAAAGGACCTGCATCAAGAGGTAGGTTAGATATCAGCCTTCAGAGAAAGGATTTCCATCTCTTTCTCATGCTGGAGATCTTCTTTTAATAATCATTTGATAGTGCTTAATGAGTTCTCAACCTAGCTCTTTAGAGGTCCGTGCAAGCATCGGCCTCTATGATTAAATAATTGAATCAACAACTATATGATTATTAAGATGGCCATGGTTCATTTCCATGATTATGCTAAGGCGCCTATTTTGAAAATTAGTTATTCTTCATTTCATATCAGGGAATGATATTTTCAATAACATTCATTGCATAATGGCTCGTTGTGGGCTCTCATGTCCAACAAAATGCCCTTTGGATTGTGCAATGCACTCGCTACATTCCAAATGTGCATGTTAACCGTATTCACTGATGTGGTTGGTAATTTCCTTGACGTGGTCATGGATGATTTCTCAATCTACGGGGATACCTTTGACCAATGTTTGGGATATTTAGACCGAGTTCTGAAGAGGTGTTGTGAAGTCAAACTTGTGCTTACGTGGGAGAAGAGTAACATTATGGTGACCGAAGGAATTGTGTTTGATTACGTCATCTCTAAGCTTGGCATGGAGGTTGACCCAGCAAAGGTGAATGCAATTTTAAAACATGATCCACCAACTAATTTGAACCAAGCCCGATTATTTTTGCGCATGTCGAACTTTACAGAAGATTCATTAAAGACTTTAGCAAGATTGCCCGACCGTTCATTCAGCTTCTTGGAAAAGAGACCAATGTTTTTACCGATGATTTGGTTCTCCAGTCCTTCAATCTATTGAGGACCTTATCATACATGCTCATGTCCTAAAGGCACCTGATTGGTCTCTTCCTTTTGAGACCATCATATCCACATCTGATTATGTGAGAGGTCAAGTTCTTGGGCAAACATGTGATGGACTTCCATTTTCTAACGCTAGAAGAATACTTGATGAGGCCTAGAAAACCTACATTGTCATCGAGAAGGAGCTGCTAACCGAAATTTTTACATTGGAGAAGTTCAGATGACACTTACTGGGATCCAAGTTATAGTCCGCACATACCAATCTACTATCTAGTTCCTGCAAGGAAATAAGAATGCCAAGCCATGTCTAATTTGATGGATCCTTGCTCTAGGAATTTTATTTACAAAATCGAGATATACTTGAAGTCAAGAATGTGGTGGTAGACCATTGATGAATATGCATTTCATCATCTTTATTAATTTATTTAAAGCTTAAAGACCCTTCTTAAACACCTAGAAATACTTATAAATCATGGTTTTATTATATATTATTCTTTTGTGAATATTATACAAATATAATTGTCTTTATACTAAAATAAATTTATAAAGAAATAAATGATAAATAAAGAAAATTGAAGACTACATATATGTAATAAATACAAGTTGACACTAACCCTGAGATAAAGTCAGGACAAGACATAATCGATAAGGAATAAATTAGTAGGGGATAAGGCCTCTTGTAGAAAAATAAAGAAAATTAAATACTATTCATCTTATTAAACAAAATTCATCATAGACCACTAATTTGTATATGTCTCTTCTATCATTTTATTTATCATCTAATTCATTCCAAATAAAATTATATTCTTCTTAGAAACTAGTCCATAAAAATAAGTTGTAAATATTATAAATAATTGTAAGATGATTCATTGTACATTGTGTAAATAATGACACTTTGAAAAAGCTGCAAAGCTAAACTTGTCAAACTCATATCTTCTCCATAAAAATTTAAAATAAAGGAAACTCACTTTTATCATACTCTAAATAATATAAGCTTTAAAATGAAAGCGGATTCTCTAAAATTGAAGTTAAGACGTAAAATGTGACTTTTCGAAGTGTGTTATACATTGTGCCTATACTATTTATTGTGTGAGTATATTTATTTATTTATTTTATGTTCTAGTTTGTGCATGATGTATTTTTAAATATTTTTAAATATTATAGTTTATCCAATAAAATAAAAATAGAAATCACAAAAATAATTCACAAAAATAAGTTATTGTGTATATTGTACATATATCACTATGTATATATTGTAACTATACCTATTTATTTCACTTAATAAATTATTTCAAAAAAAACAAAATATGAATAAAACCCTTGAAATAAGTTGTAAGTTAATAAAATATTTAAATATATAATGATTTGTAAAAATAATTTATTAAAAATCACGGTGTTGTATATATAGGTAAAATTACATATGAATAAAGATAATTATTTGTTTAAACATATTATTTAATTTATTTAATTTATTAAAAATTAATAAAATAATGATATTTAATTACTAATTTTTTATTTATAATATTTATTTACTTAAATTCATTTTCTTACATATTGACATTTTTCTTGCTTTTTTGTCCTCTAGTGGACTCTATCATGTAGCTAGGCCACCTCTCATTGGTTGGACCCGGGTCTGCTTACCCGGGTCAAACTCCCCTTTTACCTGATTGCCCGATTACCCTCTTCGTTGGGTCGAAAAGGACCCAATCATCAAATAACCCTACATCCATCTTTAAATTTTTTTCTCTATTATCCATCATACTCGCCCGATAAATATCTTTCCAGAACCAACCTCGGCTAGTGCACGCCTCCCATTTCAAATTTCACCTCTACCTCTACTTATTTTTTCCCTTACAGCTCTGTCTTCATCCCAGATCCAATTTCCATAGTTATAGTGCATGAAAGCGACCCCTGGAGTGTGAGGCGGTGATATTGCATCATATCCATGATTTGGGGAGCGTTTGGAGCTTCGAAATTCACGAGCAATCACGATGGTCGGAATTGGACGATGAGCATCCAGTTTCTCCACCTTATGCAGCGGATTTAGGTGACTATTCCATTTCATTCACTATAGTAAGGTCTTGGTAACATTTATTTCAATTTATCTTTCTATTTCATGTTTATTTTTGTCGTTTAGCATAATCTTATCATTCTCCATCTACCTCTGATCTTCGTGATTGGAGGCATTCCGATCATCTTAACATCATCCAGACCATCTGATCATATTCACCATCATTTTCTCCAACTTCTCCTGCAACCTGATGATGAATCTACGTTTCATCACCTTTATTCTATCATTTTGGCCTTAAAAACCCTAGTAAATGTGTGTAAATAGTGTTAAATCATGCATTTTATCATCCATGCATTATTGTACAAAATGTGTATAAAATATTATTTTTAATGCCAAAATTATAGAATAAAGAAAAGAAAAGAAAAAAATAAAATATTGTAAATATTTTATGACCCGAAACCCCGAGACCTAGGCATCTCGATGACTAGGTCGACAAGGGCCAAAATACAATCAAAATACCTTGTATTCAATTCATTCTTTATTCATTTTGGGACCTATTTTTGGTTCCACTTTTTATACCTCAAATAAAGAAACTTTGTACATGAAAGTTGTAGATAATTAAATAAAGAAAAATACAAATTGTTTTCACATAAAAATAATATACAGATAAAATGTTATTATCTGAATAAAATTCCAGAATCCCAACTTCCCAGACCTGTATCTCCCAAATAAAAACTCCAAATGCATCAAACTCACCTTTGATTGTATATAATTCAAAATAAGCTATTTAATGTCAGTGGTTTCGCATTTGACGGAGCTACGGTTTGAAAGTTGAGTTTTGGACCCCTATTGTATACTTGTACACATTAAAATAATCATTTTATTATTTATTCTTTACTTTTATAATTTTATATTTTTATAATTTTGTAAATATTATTTATAATAAATATGTATATTAAAATCATAATAAAAATACAAAAGAAACTCAAAATAAAATACTGGTATATAAAAGACATAGGTAAAATACCTATATACATACCTATATAATTTATACTTTTATTTTATTAAGTGTACAAAATACATCATAAAAATAAAATAAAAATATATTTAAGTTTATAAAAATACTTTATAAATTTATAAAATAATAAACAAAAATAAATAAATTAAATACATAAAATAAGAATAAAATACTTAAATATATAGATATAGATACCTATAAGGGTTATAAATGGTAACTTGTAATTATACACCCCATAAAAATAAATAAAAATTACCATAAAATAATTTATAAAATAATAAACTTTTTTATTTTGAAACCAAAAATTAATAAATTAATTTGCTATTTTTAATTGATTTTACAAGCATTTTTTCCAGAATTTTCCTGGTTGGTCCACTTGGACCAACCAAGGGGCCTGGAGAGTTGACCTCGGGTCAACTCTCTGACCCCTCTCTTGTAGCTGTGTCAGACTGGTTTTTTCCTCGTTTTTGACGAATTTTGGAGGCCACGTCTTGTATCCTTTCATGACGATGTCTTCTACATTTTTTCTCCATGATGTTTGACCTTACACGCCCAAAGGTTTCCTCGGGGATTGGATCTTGGATTCGTGAGATCTCCATCGATCTTCACGCCCTCTCGACTACTCTTCAAAATAGCCCCCGTCATCTCCATTCCCTTTTGAACCCCATTTTGACTCATTTTTGGCCCCCCTGGTTGTGCTCCGGAATGGTCTCAGTGACAGGGAGACCTCCAGCCACCCTAGGCGGCGATTGATGCATTGATTGGGCGCTCCACAACCTCCATCTCCGGCCACCGCTGTGAGGTCCCATCTCAGGCACTACCCGCCTTCGAGGTCATTTTTATTCGATTTTCTTCGCTCTTTTACTACCAGTAGGATTAGGCTTTCAATCTATAGCTTCATTGTATGATTTGATCAATGTTTTAAGCCCCAACTCCATCTAATCACCCTCGCTGGAGCTTGCTCCGGCGAGCTTCATTTCCGCCACCCACGCCCTCCAAACACTCGTGCTTGCCCTGGAAACCATGCCCTATTGTTGTACGCTTTTCTTGCAGGTTCCAGGTGCCGAAGACCCCACCTAGGGGTCGTTTTTGCTGATGCACAAACAGCCTGGAGCAGCTCCCGTCACTCCTTCACGTCGCGGTGGACATCCGGCTTCTCTCAAGCCATTTTGCGCCCGCTGCCCTATCGTAGATTGCTCCAGGAGCTTTGTGGTTATGGACAGTAGTCGGAGGTCGGAGGAGCCCAGGGAGCCCGATTCAAACTCGCCCCACGCGAGTTCTTCAACTGTTCTTCCTTCGGACTCGCCCACCATCCGATCGTCGCCCTTCTCCAGATATTACAGCAGCCGCCCGATCCTTCAAGGCCCAGCCGTTCGATCAACCTTTCCCATTCTAATCTTGACCATAGGCTGCGAAGGGGTATCGAGCCCTGTTAACACGACACGTGGAAAAGTGGAGGCCCTGCCGCCATTGGATCAACCCGGAGGCATGGGTAATTTTGCGTTCTTCCCCCACCAATTTTTGTAATGGTTTATTAGTATTTAAACTTTCAGCGGACGCTTTAAAATTCCTGTGTAATTTACATTCCGCCCACCGGTTATTGTCATATTACATCTGAGCCCTTGGCAAGTGCGCTTGCTCACGCACGAGCGTCGTGAGGATTTTGCATAGGGACCCCGGCTGCTATTTGTATTTAGCTTTAGTTCTAAAGCTTTCTATTGCAATTATAAAGTTTTTGGCCATTTTGCAACACAACCCCCGAGTTTTTGGTTTAATGCATTTCAGTCCTCGCCAGGCGTGTGCATCGTACGTGCGTGGGTGGGCCTTTTACAGTGAAACCCTTTCCTCTTTAATAATTGGTATTCTGTCCAGTAACTTGTTGTTGGAGTTTTAAACATTTGGGAAATTTACACGCCGGCCCCCAAACTTTTCTATAATTGCAGATATACCCCTGGCCAGTGAGTAGTTTCTTTTTGCTTCTTGTATTTGTTGCATACATCTATAAATCACTAAAAAACCACAAAAATCACCATAGACTCCTGTTGCATAGTAGTTCCACGCCATATTTTTATTTTTCATTTTTATTGCATTTTAATATTTATTAAAAATAAAAAACATGCATTTTTGCTACTGTTTACATTAGAAAATACCAAAACAATATCAAAACACCTTGAAAAATTCCAAAAAATTACCTAAGGTCTATTTTAGTGTGTTTTAGTGTGAGTCCAAAAATAATTAAAAATTTCAAAACAAAAACATTAAAAATTAGAAAACCCCTAAAAACTTTATAAAAATCCAAAAAATCCTAGAAAAATCCTAAAAATACAAACTCTGTTTTAGAATTTTCCCTATTTTATTTTCTTTGTTTTAAAATAAATTTGAGGAATTTTGGGTACTATTTAGTATTTTTCATCGTCATTTTAAATTCGACCAGTAGCTTAAATCACTATTTTCTTGTATTTTACTTTTAAATATACCAAAAATATTCTGAAAAATCCCAAAAAATCACAAAACATTATAAAATCATAAAAAGACTAAAAACTATTTATTTCCTAATTTTTGTGTATTTTTACCTATTTTTATAAAAACATTATCCTCTCTTTTGTTATATTATATATATTCTAGTTATTGAAAAAAATATATATAATATAAAAAGAAAATATAAAATCAGAAAATTAAATATCAAAATACAAAAATACAAAATTTAAAAATTAAATAAAAAAGTATAAAATTAAAAACCCACAAAAAATAGCATAAATAAGCAAATACATCACAGTCACACTTGTGCATTCACTTGCCCCGTTCTACCTGTCTACTCCCTGTGTTCGACCTCTAAACATACTTGCACCTATACACATCTTTGTTGTAGAGTTATAATAAATTTAACTCCGCACATTTACTTTCATTGCTTGATTTACTTGTTGTGGGTTAATTGTTGTTTGAATTTCGAATTTCGCTGGAGGTCAAATCAGCGACTGTTGATTCGCCTTGTGAATCAACACGACCTCCGTCGATTTTCGTGTTCAACAAATGACGCTGTTGCCATGGAGCAACGGTGCGTAGATCATTTTTGCCCGTGCTTGTGATTGCTTGTCTACTTTTGCGACTTTATTTATTTGCTTTTTATTTGATATATCTCTTGAGCTGTCTAACCCCTCTCTTTGTTGACTTCGTGCAAGGAACCACGGATCGAGGGAGGCGCTTCACTCAAGGCACCTAAGCACCCACGTGAAGCCGGCATCTGCCAACCGAGCACCGAGGAGACGTAGAGGAATTTTTGTAGACTGAGCTCCATCTATATTATCTTGCATTTACTTGTATTATTTTTGTGAGAGAGAGACCACTTTATTATTGTAATAATACAGGTACATTCGTACTTGGACATTCGAGCCTAACTTCCAAGTATTTGTACTACTGGGGGCTCACCGCAGTTTTTATCAATTTTCTTCGCATTCTTTTTCATTTGTTTTTCGGTTTTGATTTTATTTCTTTTGTGTGATTAAGCCCCTAGTTTTAGGATTGCTTGCGATAGATTAAGGCCAAACACCTAATGTATTTGCCTGTGCCTATAGCAGCGTTTGGACTTAGTCAAAATTTTAAACAGTCGTCTCATCATCTTCGAGCCTACGTGCTGTGAGCCCACCCTGCCAAGCGCTGCTCCTGAACTCGACATGTCGAGAGGAGGAGGGGTGAGCCTAGACCGGACTCCTGGATTGACGAGCGGTGACCGTTGTGGTTCTTCACGAAAATAGCAATTTCTGAACTTAGGGCGATTTCATCGGCTTGCATTTGTATATAGATAGGTTTCAATTCAGTTGAGCATCTTTGCATGTAGAGTGTTGGAGGCAAGGTGAGCATTTCTATTTAGCATACATCATTGATTTGCCGCTTGTATTGCTTTTCCGACTCTCCCTCTGATTTTGATTACCTAGGTGCTTAAAAGAATTGAATCCCCGATAGGATCATGCATTCTCATTAAAAAACCAAAAAAAGTGATAATCAATAAAATTGGGACTGCTAACATTACTTGACCCTAAAATAAACTAAAAAGAAAATCTTGTATTAGGGCGAGTAATCCCCTCATTATCTTCGTTTTACATTGCTCGCGCACACACTAAGCTTAGTGCCCAAATCCCATTTTCAGCCCCCTAAGTGTTTGCGCATATATTTTGACTTCTCACCTAACTCTAAAACATACAAGATAAAAAGACCGCATTTTACGGTCTCTACTGAGTTGAGTAGGTGAATTGAGGGTTTGTATTATTTTCATTTTTGTTTGTGATTGTTTTGTGTGCATACCAGATCGCTTTTGCGCATTTACGCCTTCTTCTCCACTCTCTTGACTTGACCATCGTGTTCTCCCGATCGTTTCCTTTTGTTTCGAGATGGACCCCTGGAGCGTCTTTTATCCAGACCTTGCGGATCCCTCATTCACTCCAGCCGGTCCACCTCCTTTTTTCCAGGAGGACTTTGCTCCTGACTTTTGTAAATATCCACCTCAGCCGCAGTATCAGGACTAAGACTTCTACCCACAACCACCTTCACCTCCACCTGTATATTATCCACCTCCACCTTCACATCCACCCGAGACTGATCTGTTGGAGTCACCTTTCATGGATTCCACCCTTGAGCACTTGACCCAGATGATGGATCATATGAGACAGAGGATTGACAACCTCACCACGAGCGACCATGATATTCCACCGTTTGATGATATGGGTTGACTCGAGGATTTCCATGAGAGCTTTCAATCGCCCAAAACACAAACAAATGAGAAAAATTTAAAAACACAAAAAGAGTTCGGGAGATACATGATCGAGTCAGAACGTGAGGAGAGTGCCCATGTGCCAAACCATTTGACCACACATCCATTCACACCCAGTCCTACCTTTGACCCCAAGGATGTCGCTGTACAGACTGCTATTGGCATTCCTCGTGTATATGCTGATTCCGACTTCCTCCCTTGTATGGAGGAGGTCCAAAAATTCAAAAAATATTGACTGAACCCGAAGCGGTTGCCACTATTCATGAGATCATATGTGCCCCACTTCAGCAGGCCATGACCCAATTATCTGCTCCTCTTCCCAAGAAGAGAAAGCAGAGGAGCAGATCTGAGCGTCACATTCTGACCATGGCCACCGGCCACGCCATCTTACACCGTCCCATTCCTACGAAGAAGAACACTGCCACACCTTTCATCACCTGCACCATCTCTGACTATACTTGTGATCGCACTCTCCTGGACGGCGGTGCATCTATTAGCATATTACCCTTGTCGCTGGTACAGTCTCTTTACTTAGGGCCTCTCAAGAAAAGTAGGATGATCGTTCAGTTTGCTGATGGATCAATAACGAGGCCGAAGGGTATCCTTGAAAACGCTGTCATTTCGATTCAGGGCACGAGCTACCATGTAGATTTTGTCGTATTGCCCATGGAGACCTCCACAGGGGAGCACTCTCCAATCATCCTGGGACGACCATTCCTTGCCTCTGCGAGGGTCGTTATTGACTATGGATCGGGAGAGACTCGCTTCCGTCCTGCTGACAAAAGTGAAGTGTTGATCACCACACAGACCGTTGACTAGAGACCTGCACCTGATATGACCACACCTATCTTGGCTGACCTCGAGGACTGTAATCTATATGAGGATATCAGAGAGACTTTCTTTATGACCGAAGATGAGACCCGAGAATTCCTCTCCAAGGAGGAAAGCTCGGAAAGCATAGACCTTGGTGTTTCTGCTTCCTGGGATTGGCGATGTGTTGATGACATCTGCGGGATTTACACGATCGACACCATGGAGCGGAGGGCAGATTTAGAGACCAGACAGGACGGACATGTTTCGACTACTTTCACCAATGAGTCAGTGCATGTTCACTTAGATACTAATGAGCCAAAGGTCGGATTTGATCTGATTGCTTTTATTCGAGAATTCGGGCCTTTTGATGAGAAAGACGATCCGGTTGAGATTATAGAGGACGAGCAGAGTTCGACTACTTCTACTGATGAGTTCGTTCCTTTTGGTTTTGACCTGGATGACACCTCGCAGGACAACTCTGAGTACACTATTTCCGATGATGATGAGTTCGTCCCTTTTCACTTCGACATCAACGAGACTCCCAAGGCCGGACCTAGTCGTACTTCTTCCACTCACCAGTCTGTGCCTTCACACCCTAGGGGCCCTGAGGATCTTCACTCTGTCGACCCTGATCGGCTTCCGTCCACTGTGGACCCCGATGTCGACCTGCACCACACCAGATCTATCCCTCAGCGGTCCCGCAAGAAGGTTCTCTTTCTACCTTCTTGATCGCGTGTACATCCACATCTGTTGTACATTCTCCTTTGTTTATCTCTGTTCTCTCTACCGTATTGCTTGTCCACCCATTCTCGTCTTTGCCTTTCTTAGGACGTACTTTGTCCTAAGTATAGGGGGTGGATGAGACAAGTATTCATTCGTTGTTCCATTTCATTACTCCTGTTGTTGCCTATACTTAGGGCTTCTTTTACCCTAAGTATAGGGGGAGTGGTGTGTACATCCTCACAATCTCTTCTTCTACTTCCATCTCTTTTCTTCTTTTCTTCTTTTCTTCTTTTCCTTTTCTATCTTCTTTTTCTACCGAAAAGGTGCTACCCCTTGTTATCAGTCTTCTATACTTAGGACACACTTTGTCCTAAGTATAGGGGGTGTGCACCCCGAATCCTTCCATTCATTTTGATCCTCTCCATTGTCTCCTCTTCTTGTCTATACTTACGGATATCTTACCCTAAGTATAGGGGAGACAATATGAGTACGATCTGTTCATTCTCACCCTTGACTCTCCTTGCTTTGTGTACAGTCTGCTATACTTCGGATTATTTGATCCTAAGTATGGGGGGACGGTCAACTTCTCATTCATTCATTCCTTTATTTATTTATTCTTTAGATTTTCCTATACTTAGTACGAGTTATGTCTTCTCTTTTCTCTCTGATCTATGAGGACATAGCTCAAACTAAGTATAGGGGGGTCGTATATATTGTGTATATACTTTAGCCATAACTTGTACTTTCGTATTTTCCTAATAATATGGCTAAAAATTCTTTAAAATTCAATAAAAACTGTAATAAAAAGATGTTTTATTCCTTAAATTCTTTTTGTATTTACTGATTAATAAATCAGGTGAAAATGTTTTTTGCAAAATATTTGAAAAATAGTTTGAAAATCTTTGTGAAAATATTTTGAAAACTATTTTGAAAACATTTTTTACATATTTTCAACCTTTCTAAATATATGTGATTTGCAAAATTTTATTTGCTTTGTGTAAAATAATATGTTTGAAAAATGATTTACAAATGGTTTGAAAAATGGTTGCAAAAATATTTGAAAAATCTATTTATATTGTTTGAAAACCTTTGTAAAATGATTTTCAAATGTTTGTATATGTTTGCAAAAATATTTGTAAAAATTATTTTGGACTATAGTTTTCAAAATTGTTTGAAAAACATGTGTCAAATAAGTTTGAGGAATATATACATCTCACCTAAAATTCTTTATTGTATATACCTATAAAATTGACCACTTACCCCTGTAAATTCTTGAAATTCACTTCTTGTATATATAAGAAGCACTCCCGTGTAAATATTTTAACCTAGTTTTTATTTAAAATCTTTGTTTTCAAAAATCCCAAAAACATTTGCAAAAAAAATTGAAATCCCAAAAACATTTGCAAAAAAATTAAATCCAAAAACATTTGAAAAATCTCTTTGAAAAATACAAAAAAATGCATATTCATCATCATCATCATCTATCAAAAATCCATAAAAAGTTCTAAATTCTTGAAAATTGCATCACACAAATATTTTCTGCATAGCATTGCATAGCATGAGCATTTTTCGAATTGAGTTTGATAGTTGAACAAGTCTAAATAAAATCCAAAGATTGGAGCTTGATTGGACCTTAAAAATTACCTAATAATAGGAACCTTATAGGAACTGGAATTGAGGGACTTCCGGTCTAGTTGACTTAATTCTTTGAGGATTACGAGACTTGGTTCAATGGATTCTTGACTTCCTAAGTAGAGTATTTCAGAGCACACGTACGACTCTTGTTGATAATGACCTAACTTGGACACCTGCACCGTTCACTTGTCTCAACTCAGTTGGAGTGGTGAGGGGATTGGATTTGCCGATATGAGACGCACACAAGTAGAAATACTTGTCTTCCTCTAGAGAGGGAAGTGCACCCCAACCCATCCAGTGATGAGGATTTCTAAAGACAGGAGAGTGTGGGTTGCAATAAAGCTTCAAAAGAGGGATAGTCTACTGGCTCAAGAGGAAAAACTACTTATGTAAATGCTGTTGTAAATAGTATTTCAAAAAAAAAGAAAAAAAGAAGAAAAAAAGAAAAAAAAAGAGACAGGCCTGTACAAAAATAAATGCCTGTAAAAGTATGTACAAATGTTGTATAGAAAATAAGCAAGCTTGAGTTCCAAAGTCAAATATGTGAGCCTGCAGCTCGATGACTTGACTACACTGGTCTTGCATCCTAGGATAGGTAGCTCCACTAGCTACCGTTCATTCTTCTCTTCACCCCCTCCTTATGAGCTGGTTGCCACTTGAACTTAGAAGGGAATACCCCGCTCCTCGAGGAAAGAGTTATTGGATTGGGGAATCATTGGGTTGTCGTACTGGAGAAGTCAGTCTCTTTGTCATTCTAGTTGGTGAGAGACACCATCACTTACATTGTACGAGTCAGATTCATAGTCGTAAGGGTTTGCATATGAGTTGAGATATTTCTGAACTGGCTATTGAGGAGACTTGAACAGAGTTTTGGGATTCTCAAAGACTGTTGGATTTCAAATTCAGTTCTCGTTAAGGTTACGCCCGCATTAAAATTCCAAAGGTCTGACTTAAGGTCCAAACTTTGATTTTGTGAAGACAAGTTTGACGATCAAATTTAATCCACCTTGTTCTCTTTCTTTTCTTTGTTTTTCTTTTCTGCACTTATTGCATAAGTGTTTGCTAGGGACTAGAAAAGGCAAGTATAGGGGGATGATGAATCTACGTTTCATCATCTTTATTCTATCATTTTGGCATTAAAAACCATAGTAAATGTGTGTAAATAGTGTAAAATCATGCATTTTATCATCCGTGCATTATTGTACAAAATGTGTATAAAATATTGTTTTTAATGCCAAAATTATAGAATAAAGAAAAGAAAAGAAAAGAAAAAGAATAAAATATTGTAAATATTTTATGACCTGAAACCTCGAGACCTAGGCATCTCAATGACTAGGTCGACAAGGAATAAAGTAGGGGTAGATAAGGGCCAAAATACAATCAAAATACCTTGTATTCAATTCATTCTTTATTCATTTTGGGACCTATTTTTGGTTCCACTTTTTATACCTCAAATAAAGAAACTTTGTACATGAAAGTTGTAGATAATTAAATAAAGAAAAATACAAATTTTATTTGACATAAAAATAATATACAGATAAAAAGTTATGATCTGAATAAAATTCCAGAATCCCAACTTCCCAGACCTGTATCTCCCAAATAAAAACTCCAAATGCATCAAAGTCACCTTTAATTGTATATAATTCAATAAACTATTTAATGGTGGTGGTTTCGCATTTGGCGGACTACGGTTTGAAAGTTGAGTTTTGGACCCCTATTGTATACTTGTACACATTAAAATAATCATTTTATTATTTATTCTTTACTTTTATAATTTCATAATCTTATAATTTTGTAAATATTATTTATAATAAATATGTATATGAAAATCAGAATAAAAATACAAAAGAAACTCAAAATAAAGTACTGGTATATAAAAGACATAGGTAAAATACCTATATACAAACCTGTATAATTTATACTTTTATTTTATTAAGTGTACAAAATACATCAGAAAAATAAAATAAAAATATATTTAAGTGTATAAAAATACTTTATAAATTTATAAAATAATAAACAAAACTAAGTAAATTAAAGACATGAAATAAAAATAAAATACTTAAATATATAGATATAGATACCTATAAGGGGTATAAATGGTAACTTGTAATTATACCCCCCATAAAAATAAATAAAAATTACCATAAAATAATTTATAAAATAATAAACTTTTTTATTTTGAAACCAAAAATTAATAAATTAATTTGCTATTTTTAATTTATTTTACAAGCATTATTTCCAGGATTTTCCTGGTTGGTCCACGTGAACCAACCTGGGGGCCTGTAAAGTTGACCTCGGGTCAACTCTCTGACCCCTCTCCTGTAGCCGTGTCAGACTGGTTTATTCCTCATTTTTGACGAATTTTGGAGGCCACGTCTTGTATCCTTTCATGACGATGTCTTCTACATTTTTTCTCCCTGATGTTTGACCTTACACGCCCAAAGGTTTCCTCGGGGATTGGATCTTGGATTCGTGAGATCTCCATCGATCTTCACGCCCTCTCGACCACTCTTCAAAATATCCACCGTCATCTCCATTCCCTTTTGAACCCCATTTTGACTCATTTTTGGCCCCTTGGTTGTGCTCCGGACTGGTCTCGGTGACAGGGAGACCTCCAGCCACGCTGGGCGGCGATTGATGCGTTGATTGGGCGCTCCACAACCTCCATCTCCGGCCACCGCCGTGAGGTCCCATCTTAGGCACTACTCGCCTTCGAGGTCGTTTTTATTCGATTTTCTTCGATCTTCTACTACCAGTAGGATTAGGCTTTCAATCTAAAGCTTCATTGCATTATTTGATCAATGTTTTAAGCCCCAACTCCATCTAATCACCCTCGCCGGAGCTTGCTCCGACGAGCTTGATCTCCGCCGCCCACGCCCTCCAAACACCAGTGCTTGCCCTGGAAACCACGCCTGTTGTTGTGCGCTTTTCTTGCAGGTTCCAGGTGCCGAAGACCCCACCTGGTGGTCGTTTTTGCTGATGCACAAACATCCTGGAGCAGCTCCCGCTGCCCCTTCACGTCACGACGGACATCCAGCTTCTCTCAAGCCATTTTACGCCTGCTGCCCTATCGTGGATTGCTTCAGGAGTTTTCTGTTCCCTTCTGGACAGTAGTCGGAGGTCGGAGGAGCCTAGGGAGCCCGATTCAAACTCGCCCCACACGAGTTCTTCAACTGTTCTTCCTTCGGACTCGCCCACCGTCCGATCGTCGCCCTTCTCTAGATATTACAGCAGCCTCCCGATCCATCAAGGCCCAACCGTTCGATCGACCTTTCCCATTCTAATCTGGACCACAGGCTGCGAAGGGGTATCAGGCCCTGTTAACACGACACATGGATAAGTGAAGGCCCTGCCGCCGTTGGATCAACCCGCAAGCGTGGGTAATTTTGCGTTCTTCCCCTGCCAATTTTTTTAATAGTTTATTAGTATTTAAACTTTCAGAGGACGTCTTAAAATTCATGTGTAATTTTCATTCCGCACCCCGGTTATTGTCATATTACATCTGAGCCCCTGACAGGCGCGCGTGCTCGCGTACGTGCATCGTGAGGGTTTTGCATAGGGACCCCGACTGTTATTTGTATTTAGCATTAGTTCTAAAGATTTCTATTGCAGTTATAAAGTTTTTGGCCATTTTACAACACAGCCCCCGAGTTTTTGGTTTATTGCAATTCAGTCCTCCCAAGCACGTGCGTCACACGTGCGTGGGTGTGGCTTTTACAGTGAAACCCTTTCGGCTTTAGTAATTGGTACTCAATCCAGTAACTTGCTATAGGAGTTTTAAACTTTTAGGAAATTTACACGCCGACCCCCAAACTTTTCTATAATTGCAGATATACCCCAGGCTAGTGAGTAGTTTCTTTTTGCTTCTTGTATTTGTTGCATACATCTATAAATCACTATAAAATCCACAAAAATCACCATAGACTCCTATTGCATAGTATTTCCATGCCATATTTTTATTTTTCATTTTTATTGCATTTTAATATTTATTAAAAATAAAAAACATGCATTTTTGCCACTGTTTGCATTAGAAAATACCAAAAAAATATCAAAACACCTTGAAAAATTCCAAAAAATTACCTAAGGTCTATTTTAGTCCATTTTAGTGTCAGTACAAAAATCATTAAAAATTTCAAAACAAAAACATTAAAAATTAGAAAACCCCTAAAAACTTCATAAAAATCCAAGAAAAATCCTAAAAATATAAACTTTGTTTTAGAATTTTCCCTATTTTATTTCCTTTGTTTTAAAATTAATTTGAGGAATTTTGGGTACTGTTTAGTATTTTTCATCCTCATTTCCAATTCAGCCAGTAGCTTAAATCATTGTTTTCTTGTATTTTGCCTTTTCAAATACCAAAAATATTCTGAAAAATCCCCAAAAATCACAAAAACAATATAAAATCATAAAAAGACCAAAAACAATTTATTTCCTAATTTTTGTGTATTTTTACCTATTTTTATAAAAACCTTATCCTCTCTTTTCTTATATTATATATATTCTAATTATTGAAAAAAATATATATAATATAAAATAAAAATATAAAATCAGAAAAATAAAAATCAAAATACAAAAATACAAAATTAAAAAATTAAATAAAAAGTATAATATTAAAAACCCACAAAATATAGCATAAATAGACAAATACATCACAGTCACACTTGTGCATTCACTTGCCCCGTTCTACCTGTCTGCTCCCTGTGTTCGACCTCTACACATACTTGCACCTATACACATCTTTTTTGTGGAGTTATAATAAATTAACTCCGCACATTTACTTTCATTGCTTGCTTTACTTGTTGTGTGTTAATTGTTGTTTGAATTTCGGATTTCGCTGGAGGTCAAATCAGAGACTATTGATTCGCCTTGTGAATCGACACGACCTCCGCCGATTTTCGTGTTCAACACCTGATCCCATGGATCTATTTAGATCCGGATACTCAACTCACCTCCGATCACCCCTATGCCAGAGTCGATCCATTCCCCATCAATCATTTTTATTTTAATCAAATAAAAGTTGACAGAGCATCGCCTTAGAGCATTGACCCTTTTGTTGGCATCGTGGACATGTACTGGAGCTTGGAGCTGGATCTGGAGATCCATTTAGACATGCAGAACACCAAGGGCTACAGACCTTTGAATGATAGTGATCGAACCTCATCACCACATCCGATTGACAGAGAGGAGCAACGAGAACTTATTTAGATCTCTAGGAGACTCATTCTACATAGATCGGTTGAGATATTGTCGGGTGAAAGTTGGCAGACTCTTCATTCTTCAGTGTTCTTCCTAATCCTCTAGCATCTGTCAGATCAAGAACATGCAACCCTAGTTCGCATCAGGACCATTCGTGTGCACCCAAAAATCAACCGTCAATCATCCAGCACCAAATCGGATGTCAGCCATCCAGTCTGCCATGTAGATCGATGAAGATTTTTCTTTTTTACCCCTACAATTGTTTGTTTGTAAATACATCTAATTAGGCCACGTGTTATCGTGAGAACACTTGAATATTTACATTATTATCCTAGTGTTTGTTCTATTTGCTTATTAGTCCTTTGTGAAATGAATAAATTTGCTCAGCTCATGAATTATGATTAATTTGTAGTACATATCTTGTTCTAATTTATTACTATTTGGTCCCTTTATATTTAATAATTATCTAGAGGTCCGTTCTTGCGCATATCACGTGTGTCCACACAAGCCTTTTTTAGAAATTTCAAGAGCTCCTCTACCTTTTATATTCTATTCTCTATTTAGTCAATGAAATGACTTTTTGTTGCATCTTAGCCCTATCAAGCAGTTTAATAATGTAATAGTTACTGGTGCATAATAATTAGCTACTCTTCACTAAAATTGCGAAAAACAATCATCTTAGGGACATGCTAATCACCTCTTTAAGCGCTAATTTTGGTTTTGAATTTAAACTATTTTTAATATTTTTAATAAATCAAAAACACCTAAGTTTCTCCAAGTTTGTAGTATTAAATAAAAAAATGAAAATAGTTTGAAAAAAATCTAAAAAATCTGTGGTTCTTTGTTTTATTTGTTTTAATTTTTGTATAAGTTTCATCTTTAAATTAGTTATAAAAACCAAAAAATCTCAAAATTTTGTAGACTTAAAAATTCATATAAATTCAAAGAAAACAAAAAAATCATAAAACACATTTACGAAAACCTAGAAAAATTATCTATGTTTTTGTGCATATTTTACATAATTTTTCTTTTATTTATATTTTAAAATCACAAAAATATCTACAGTATTTTCTTTTTATTGTTTTTTTATTTTTAATTGATTAAAAAATCATTAAAAAAAAGAAAAATTGTCAAAATTTCACAAAATGGTAAACAAATTCCAAAAACCTAAAAATATTTTTTATTGATTTTTCTGTACATTTTTACCATATTTTCAAAATAAAAAAAAAACTTATTTCCCTTATTCTTTTTCTTGTTCTTTATTTTAGTTTTGTTTTAGAATTTTAAAATACAAAAATATTTGAAAAATTAGAAATAATAAAAAATATAAAATGAGAAAAGCAAAAAAATTAAAAATTTTAATAAAATTAAAAAGCTAAAAGAATCCAAAAGACCAAAAATTTGCATCAAGAAAATGCTGTTTTTAATTCATTGATTATTCTTTGATTTAAATATCCCTCGATAATTGTAGCCTTCCTAAGTTCGATCATGTATGTTATACAGGTAAATAATTAACAATTTACTCTCTTGCCTTACACTATATTCCATTCTTTATGTTTGTTTGAGAATTTAATAAAAAAAATAATTTTTGTTGAGTCTTTCTTTGGATTGAGACAACTTTTCACATGTGAATATTTTCACTGAATAAATTAAAAACCCGAAAAAGCCTTGTTCAATAAAATAATGATGACGATGTTCAATAATACAGGGCTTTTTCGAGTTTTTTCTTAATTTAATGAAAATATTCACAATTGAACAGTCGTCGCATTCCAAAAAAAGTATCAACAAAAATTATTTTATTTATTAAATTCTTATACAAAAACACGAAAGGGAATGCCGTGTAAGCAAGAGAATAAATTGCCATTTATTTACCTATAGCGTATATGATCGAACTCATGGAGGCTACAACTCGCGAGGGTTATTTAAATCAAAGAAAAATCATTGAATTAAAAGAGGTTTTTCTTTATGAAAATTCTTGGTCTTTTTTAATTTTTTAGCTTTTTTTTATGAAATTAGTATTTTTTAAATTTTTTTATTCTTTTCAGATTTTATATTTATTATGAATTTTATTTTTTCATATAGTTATGTATTTTTATGACATAAAATAAAATAAAGAATAAGAAAAAAAGAATAAGGGGAACAAGTTTTTGGATTTTTATATATGGTAAGTATGTATAGAAAAATCAACTTATTATTTTTGGGTTTTTGGAATTGTTTTGCTATTTTTTGGATTTTTGATAATTTTTAGGTTCCTTTAGGATTAAAAAACATGAAAGATAATAAACAAAAAATAGTGCAGGCATTTTTTTATTTTAAAATACAAAATAAAAGCAAAAATAGGTATAATATGCACTAAAACAGAGATAATACTTCATGGTTTTCAGCAAGGTATTTTATGGTTTTTTTGCATTTTTCGTGAGTTTATATGAATTTTTAGGTGTTTTTAGTTTTTTAAGAAATTTGGTTTTTATAAGGAATTTAATGATGAGGTTTATATACAAATTAAACAAATCAAAATAATCAACCATGATTTTTTTAGAATTTAATTTTTATTATTTTTATTTATTTAATACTGCAAACATAGAGAAATTGAGGTGTTGTTGATTTATTAAAAAATACTAAAACTAATTAAAATTGAAAATAAAAATTAGTGCTTAAAGAGGTGAAGTAGGAACCTAAGATGTTTTTTGGTGAATTTTTAATGAAGATTAGATAATTATTAAACCCCATTAACAATGTAATTATTAAACTGCTTCATTGGGACTTAGATGCAACAAAATGTTATTTCAATGACTAAACAAAGAATAAAATATAAAATGTAGGGGGCTCTTGCAATTTCTCCAAAAGAGGCGCACAACGATGTACATGATATGCGTTGGCACGGACGCTAAGGGAATTATCTTATTTAAAGGTATTAAATGGTAACAAATGAGAATGGGATATATACTGCAAATTAACCACAACTAACATGTGGATCATGTTTATACAGTTCACAAAGGGCTGATAAACAATTAAAACAAACACTAGGATAATAATGCAATTATTCAAGCGTTCTCAAGATGACATGTGCCCTAATTAGACTTATTTACAAAACAAACAAATTCATGGGTAAAAGAGCCGAATCATCACCAATCCACATTGCATACTAGATGGCTGAAATCTGATCTAGCGTCAGATGATCAATGACTGACTTTTGGGTGCACACAAATGGTCCTGATGCGAATTGGGGCCCCTTGTTCTTGATCTGACAGATGCGAGAGGATCAGGAAGAACATTGAAGAATGAAGAGTCACGCTCCAAGCTCATGTACATGTTCTTGATACCTATAAAAGATTCTATGCTCAGAGGTGACACTCCAATAGCTTTTATTTAACTAAAAGAAAGAGAACTGAGGGGGAACGGATCAACTGCGACATAGGGGTGATAGGAGGTGAGTCAAAATTCCAGTTCTAAATAAATCTAGGGGATCATGTCATAGGAGAATTTGGATAAAATGATAACGAATGTGATCGGATGGTCAGAATGATGTGAAGATGATCGAAATGCCTCCGATCATGAAGATCAGAGGTAGATGGTAAATGATCGGATTAAGCTAAATAACAAAATTAAACACAAAATTGATAGTTAAATTAAAATAAATGTTACCAAGATCTACCTATGGTAAAGGAAATAAAATGATCTCCTCGATCTGTTGTGTAATGTGGAGAAACTGGACGTTGGCCGGTAAAATTTGATAATCGTGATGGCTTACGGATTCCGAAGCTCCAAATGCTCTCCCAATCATGGATGTGATTCTCTTTCACCGCCTCACACTCCAGGGGTCAATTTCATGTGCTAAATCTAGGGAAAACAAATTTGGGACGAAGACAGAGTTGGTGTGGATTCAATAGGTAGAGGTGGAGGCAAAGTTTGAAATGGGAGGGGCAAGTGAACCGAGATCGGATCTGGAAAGTTATTGATTGGGCGAGTAGGATGTATTGTCAAAGAAAAAAGTTAAGGATGCAATGTTATTTGATGATTAGAACAATAAGGAAAAAGATCGGAAGAAGCTCTGAAGAGGGTTATCAAGTAATCAGGTAGAACGTGAGGTTGACCCGAGTACAACTAATGGGAGCTAGTCTAGCTATAGTACAAAATCCGCTAAAGGACAAAAAAGCAAGAAAATGTAGATAAATTAGAATAATATTCGAAAATGATTTTAAATAAATAAATAATGTAAATAAAAATGTTAATAAATAAATAATCTTAATTTTACTGCTTTTTAATATATTAAATAAATTTAATAATAGGAGTAAAATAAATATTTTTCTTTATTCATAGGTATTTTTTCCTATATATACAACACATTGATTTTTAATAATTTATTTTTACAAATATTATAAAATTTAATATTATTTTTATTTACAACACTTCCCAAGAATTGTATTCATATTTTATCATATTTTTATGAAATAATCTATTAAGGGTAATAAATAGGTGTAATCACAATATATACATAGTGATACATGTACAATATATAAAATATCTTATTTTTTTGTATTTTAATTTTGTTATTTTTATTTGAATAAAATACAATATCTACATATATTAAAAATTAAAATAAACACAATTATGAACATATATATATATACACATATATATTCACACAATATATAGTATAAGCACACTGTATAATAAACTAGAAAAAGCCATATTTTCATCTTAGTTATGATTTTAGCGAATTCACTTTCAGTTTAAAGCTTATTTTATTTAGGGGGTGTTTGGATAGTGGGTTTAGGTGGGTTAAACTGGTTGCAGGTAACCCATTTTTGGGTTTTGGTGTTTGGATAGAGGGTTAAACTAGGGGTAGGTTAGAAGTGGGTTTGGGGTGATGTGATTGTATTGGAGTTTGAAAAAGTGAGAAGTTATTGTGATGTGATTGTATTGGAGTTCGCAAAAGTGAGTAGAAGTGGAGTAGTTTATGATTTTTATATGATATGATGGTATAGTATATTATTTTTTGATGGAATTGATGATGGAGAATTGATTTATTTAATTTTTTTTAAAAGATAAAAAGTTGGACCCACGTGGAGGGAGAAAATATGGGGTAGGGGAGTTAAACCACCCTTGGGGTGGTTTAACCCGACAAGAACACACCCTTAGAGTACAATAAAATTGGGTTTGCTTTGTTTTGAGTATTTACGAAGAAGATATGAGTATGACAAGTTTAGCTTTGTAGCCTTTTCAAAGTGTCATTATTTACCCCATTATTTACACATTGTATCTTGAATCTTCTTGCAATTATTTTTTCTATTTATAACTTATTTTATCTACAAGTTCCAAGATGGAAACATTTTTGTTTCGAATGAATTGGATGATAACTAAAATAATAGAAGAATTATATACAAAATAATGGTGTGAATTTTCTACAAGATAATCAATAGTATGTAATTTTCTTTATTTTTCTAGAAGAGGCCTTGTCTCCCCCTACTTTATTCCTTATAGACGAGGTCACGTCTCGACCTTCTCTCAATGTCAGAGTCAGCCTGTATTTATTGCATATATACAGTCTTCAATTTTCTTTATTTTTCCTTTATCTATGTATTTATTTTTGGTTGAAAACAATGATATTTGTACAATAGTTACAAAAAAATAAGGAATAATAAAAACCCTGATTTATTAGTATCTACAAGTGTTTAAGAAGGGATTTTAAGGTAATATAAATGAATAAAGATGATAAAATGGAGATTCATCATACCCCTATACTTTACCTTTTTTAGTCCCTTAGCAAACTCTTATTAGAAGAATAAGAATCTATAAAGAAAAATAAGAAAGGAAAAATAAAGAACTTATAACAATTTTGATTTTTAAACTATTCATCACAAAATCAATGTAGGGAGCTCGGTCAGACCTTTGGATTATTAGTTTGGCAAAATTTTATTGGGAATGTAGTTAAAACCTAACAAACTCTAAGTTCCACAAGACTCCTATGCAGATTGCCTTCACAGTTAGGTCAGAACAAGTCCTCATATGCAAATTCTGTTGACTATGAATCTTACTCATACTGTCTATGTGAAATATAACTCTCCACATCAGAAATGACAATGACCAACCTTCTCTTAGCAAGGTATCCCTAATTCCTAACTCTAGCTACTCTTTCCTCAAGGAGCGAGGTATTTTCTTCAAAGTTTAGGTATGTGTTGTGTCCACAATCGAAGGGGGGGAAGTGGAAGAATAAGAAGAGAACTAGAATGTGGCCAGCTTAGCCACATCTCTGTGTGAAGCCGATTGGTGTAGCCAAGAGTCCATTAATATCTTCAGTATCTCTGAAGCTGGTCCAATGTGGTCAAATATATACATGCATGATTTTTTTATTAGAATACATAATGCTTCTATTTGGTTGAAAGAATTGTTGCACTACATATATCTTATTGTTCCCCTGCAGATATAAAATCGTTCTTTCCACGCATGTTTTGAGGTCTTAAAAAAATTGTTCCAATAGACCATCCCTCATCCAAAGTTTATTTCAAACCACAGCTCCCATCATTAGATGTCCATGCCACTGGACTAGGTAGGTGTGCACTAGCCACTCAAGGTGACTGTATAAGTTTCCATTCGTGTGCGTCTCTTGCCAAAGGATTCTAACCCTCACCACCTCATAAGTGAAGAGCTACATGTAAAGTGCTTGTCCAAGTTAGGTCATTGTCCAAAAGAACCATGCATGTGTATGAAATATTCTACTTAGACCAATCAAGATGACATGTGAACATAGTCTTGTGGACTCAAAGAAATAAGTCGTTAGACCTAGAAAGTCTCAACTCCAACTACTATAAGGTTCCTTTGAAATTAAGTGGATTAAGCCCATCTCCATTCTTCAATTTTATTCTAGACTAGTTTAATAATTAATTTCATTATGAAAAATTCAAATACACATGTAGGAAATATATACAAAGTATTTTTTAAAAGGAAAAAAGAAAGAAAACTAAAAGACAAATCGTTTTGAAAGGTTATTCAGATAGTTTTGCAATCTTTTCTGGATTTTAATTTTATTTCAATTTGTATAGAGTCTTTAATAGATAGAATAGTTTTGCAATTTTTTATTGATTTTTTTTTTAAATTTGTGTAGAGTCTTTAATAGATAGACTTATACACATTTACAATAATTTACATGGGTTTATACAAATTTACAATGAATTTTATAAAAAAACACATAGTCAAGATTTATACACAGTTTATAGAATATTTTACAAAATGAATATTTACAAGTTGTATGTTTAAATTTTACAAGGACTTTATCTATAAAAGACTTTTACTTACATGTTCTAATAGTGAATTTTATATACATCTTTATAAATGTTTTTTGTAAGTAGATCATTAAAGGAATTTTATGCACAAAAGAATTTTATTCACATATTTACAAGGTGATTACAAGTTCTATTTGCAAACAATTTCTACGACTAGTACATACAATAATATGTACAAAAAAGTTATTTTTGTTCAAGGTGACAACATAATTTACAAACAAAGTTACAAAAAAAATTGCAAACATATACAAAATATTTTACAAAAAATTTTACAAAATTTTGCAAAACCTTTACTACCATTTTACAAGGATTTTCAAAAATAGTTTACAAAACTTTAAAAATCAACTTTACAAAGATTTTATTTACAAACCTTTTAGAAATATTTTTACAATATAAATAATTTTTATACAAAATAATTTTGTCAATATTTTGCAACCAAAATAATTTTATAACAATTTTTACAAAATAATTTTACAAAGTTTTTTACAACAATTTTTATAGAGAATTTGTACAAATATTTTACAAAGTATTTGCAGAAACAATTTACAAATATTTTACAAAACTATTTACAAAATACTTTTTCAAATAATTTTTACAAACTCTTTACAAACCATTTTTATTCAAGCTTATTAGCCATATTATTAGAAAAACAAATGTATGAGTTATGGCTAAAGTATATATATATAATAAATATGACATCGCTTTTACTTAGCTCGAACTATGTCCTCGTAGTGACTAAGAAGCGTCAAAGGAAGACATAAGTCATATTAAGTAAAGAAAAGTGAAAAGAATCTATACAAGAATGACTCAAAGAACAAAGAATGGAATGAATAGAAGTCATTGATTCCTCTAATACTTAGGATCAAATAGTCATAAGAATAGAGATTGTACAAATGGGGATGACCGAGGAAAATAATGTACAAACTCAATGACTTGACTTGTCCCCCCCCATACGTTGGGTAAAAGATCCCTAAGTATAGAAAAAGAATATCAACAAGTTGAAAGATAAACGAGGGAGTATAAAAAGGAAAAATAAAAAGAAAATAAAATAAAATAAAGAATAAGAATGAAAGACATCACTCCCCATATACTTAGGGTAAATATCACTGAGTATAAGCAAAAACAAGAGTGATGAACAGACCGAAAAGAACAACTCAAATCATTCACCTCCCTTATAATTAGGATACAATGCATACTAAGTATAACACACACATACTGGAAAGAGGTGAATGATAAAATAGAAGAATAAAGAATAAAAAAGATATATACAAAAGGAGGAAAGAATATACAATGCTTAAGAAGGAAGAAGCTTGACCATCTTTCACATCTGTTGAGTTATGAAATCAATGAAATGTATGTCGACATCAGGGTCGTCCAAAGATATATCCATGTCTAAATTATAAAGCCCCCAATCATACTCGATGTTGGAAAAGCACTAAAAGGAACGGAAATGGTCGGGCACGGATAAAGAATGTGGAAGCTAATCATCATTGCCCTCATAAAACTCATGTCCATATATCATTATTAGTTCACTATAAAATCTGGTGGTGCTAGCTCATCAACAATAATAATACTCCCATGCTAAGTGTACGAACTAACGAATATTGTTCTCTCCAAATCTTTCGAGTGATAAAGGAACTCTTGAATAAAAGTATCATTCAAAGATAATCCCTCTAATTTGATCTCAGCTATATAATCATAGTCCTTTGTATCTGATCACTCAGGAACTCTCTCATCTGATGCGGCTCGTGTTTTTGGCTCAGAGATCGTCTCAACAACTACATTTTCATTGTGAGAGTGAAAAGTAATCATCCCTGCCCCACAATCAATGACTGCTCCTGCTATCTACAAAAAGGGTCCTCCCAGAATAGTTTGGGTATGATGTAATGGTACTACAGGCTCCATATAAATGACAACAAGTCAATAGGAAAGCTCATGCCCTATACAATCATGCTAATGTTCTCTAGCCCATCATTTGGCCTCTTGACTAATCGATCTGTAAACAGAAATATCTTCCTACTCTTCCTATGAGGTTCAAGCTGAAGATGCTTGAGTAGTGCGAAAGGCAATAAATTGATAGATGAACCTCTATCCATAAGGGTACAATAAAGTTGAATATATGAAATCTCACATCAAAGAACAAGTGCTCTCTTATCTCTCTTGTTTTTGGGAGTCGATGGTGTATGGCATTGGGTGTAGCCATAGTAACGATGTGACGCTCTGTCCTACTATATCCTCCCATCTTAGAGGGACATTTAGATGTACAAGTTTCTTTCTTCCCTTTTTTAATGGTAGGTATATATTCCATGGATTTTAGCAGTGCACCTCAAGTAAGATGTTTTGCAAAAAATATCTACCACTCTACGATCTAAAAGTGTAGTTATTAATTTTTGAATTTTTATGTTTTTACTAAGTACTTCAAAAAAGGCACGGAGTGAACATCAGAATCACCAATCTTTTTATTCAACTTAGAATCAACTTTTACATATGGATGATTAAAATCAGTCCATATAACATCATCCATAATAGATAAAAAAGAAGAAAAGGCGGAATAACATGGGTTGATCGGTCTGTTGGTGCTGAAGAAGACTTCAGGATTGTTGTGTTCTTCCTCAAAGATGACTCGACACTGCATCTTGCTTTATTCCCTTTTTGTTATTTCCTGGATAATGGTAGTGATGGTGGAGAAGAAGAAGAAGGTGATCCTCCATGCTCTGGAACCGCAACATTGATCACTACTCAGCTGGTGAAGAAGATGATGTGGTCAGTGTAGCTCTCTCAGTTGCTCGATCCCCCAATCCCAACTGATGTGAAGGAGACTGCAGTATCCTACCACTTCTAAGAGAAATAGAGCCAGATAAACTTGTAAAATCAAAATCCATACCTATCTCAGGGGTGGATGATCATGGGATACCTGCTCTATGCGTCTAAAGTTGTTGGGATTGGCTCTGACCTGAGATGGTATAAGTTTTTCATCGTGGTTAGGTCATTGAGACTCTGTGTTAAGTATGTCATGTTCTTCATCAAGAGGACTAGCTAATTAAGGGTTGGTCTCACCATTGGTTCTTCTGGACGCTCAACAACAGGCTATCAAGTCTGTTAGTGCAGAGCTTTGTACCCAAAATACTGTTGTTGACTATAACTATAAGGAGGAGGGTGCGAATAAAACTGCCCAGAATATACAGGCTGTTGTGGCTAGTAAGAAAGTGCATGCTACATCAGTTGTTGATATACTTGTCTCCAAGTATGTAACTGAGGAGGAGATGAAAACTGGTGAGGTTGTGAAGGTTGTCGGTGCTGGGGTTGTGGTCTACCTCATTGAGAGCGATGAACGAGCCTCTGACTTGGCTGCGAACCCAATTAATCATGCCATTATGGACAGGGCTGACTGCACTCTTTATCAAACCAAATGTCGTTCACTTTTTGGATGTAAGGTGGAGGTGTAGAATATTTCTCAGGAATGTACTAACGCTCTAGGTAATACGACACAACACATGATTGTGGAGACTGTTGCAGGATCTAATCTAGAATCTGTAAATAGTCAACATGATGGATAGTAGAAGAAGGAACTCATGTACTTTGTGGTGTTTAAGTAGTGGAAGAACTTGGTTGCTCCACTACAGGTGTATTAGATGCTCCCCTCTGACTCTAGCATGAGCTGATATTACTAACTAGAAGCTCTAGATGATGAGTAATCTCCTCAAGCTTTTCCAGCTGCTTCGTCATCTGTTCAATCATTTGTAATTAACTAAGTTCTTGTAATCACTTTACAACTATATCTACTTTGGATAGGTGGTTTCCAATAGTGGTCAGATCATCACTGACTACCCTATCAACATCCTGAGATGTCGTCATGTTGACGGCTTGTGGGGTGCTGAAGAAGAAGAAGTAGAAGGAAGAGGGTGCTTTTAGAAAGCATGTGAAGAAGGGAGTGTTGCTGAACTCTCTACCATCTCCTAAAATATCTGATATAGGACATCCTCATCCCTATTGAAATGTGATCTCCTAAAAGCAACATCTACCAATGTCTTGTTTTCCAAGCTCAAACTCCTAAGAAAAGTTCTGCACTAGGCTCGTATTAGGAATATCATGATGGGGACACTTCTCCGTCAATCTTTAAACCTTTCCCAGGCCCCATGAATAGGCTCATGGGACAAATGGGAGAAGTTAGCTATCAACGATCACATCTGGTTCAAATGTCCATGGGGATAGTACTGGCTTACAAATGTGGACCTCAACTCATCCCACGATATGACATGCTTTCCCAAATGTTTAATGCGATACATGACCTTGACCATAAGACTAAACATGAAGGTTGTCATCTTCATTACTCTAATGGGTTGTTAGGGCAGTAGATGGTGCTACATATGCGATTAAACTGCTTGAGGTGAATATATGACTCCTCTGAATGTATCCATGGAATATCAGGATCAATAGAGGTATTTTGGGTTTTAGCTCAAAATACCCATAAAACACAAGTATCTGAATCCATTTCATAGCATGTCATGCGCCTGAGTTATAGGAATCTCTAAGTGTAGGCTTCGTCTCCACTATTTGTTGATGTTGCTCGGCTCCCCCATTCCACCTCCTCTCATCTGTCCATCTTCCTCTCTCCTGTCTCCTCTGTCCTGTCTCAGCTCTATGATCATATCACGAAGTCCTACCTTGATGTTGGCCTGTTTAGTCAGATGGGCCTGGATAGCTTGAATAGATGCCAACATCGTGGAGTTGAACTCATGCTTCTCAAAAACGAGTGACTTTCCCTATGGTTGTGCCATCGAGTCCTCAGAATCCGTCTCTATAAAAGTGCAATGCTCTTGATCAATCTTCAGAAAATCTGGAGTCTCAAATGATAGTTTGAGATTATGGTCATACCCAAAGAAGGGACATATTTGCTATAGAAGTGGAGATGGAGAAAATATGGGAATTCAGGAAGAGAGTCATCCCGAATAAGAGAAAATTACCAAAGTGGAGTATATAAAGATAATCTCAGAAAGTCCGAGCACAAAGTACCCCATCAGACATCTTTGATGGCAAGAGGCAAGATACGAGAACATGAAGTAAAATAAAAGAAGAAAGTGAGAAGAATGCACGGAGTGCATCGAGGGATCTCTAACACTAGCAAACAAACACAATACAGACCCCCAATTCACCAACTGAACACAAGTGAAGACCGTGAAAGTTCAGTTAATTATCTTTTTAATTTTAAGTTTAGTGAATCTACACAAAGTTACTTATTACCAAACACACATGGTGTGTCACCCTATTGCCCAGCGTACATCCTCAAACCTCCCCAAACAGTGGAACCATCTACCTGGGTTGTTGGGTTATATCATACCCAAAATGAGATAGGAGGCGGAGCACAACAAAATGATTTTCTAAGGTCTTAGGCAAATGATTGCATCTCAACCGTAGACCAAAGACTAATGCATAAGAGCATAAGGCTCGAGTCAAGGGATTTAGGCTCTAACCTTATGGAAATGTCATCACCTACTTTGTTTGGAGGTATGTACCTGCAAATAATGAGGGGGTTACTCTCCCCAAAAATTTGATTTTGATTGTTACATTTAGTTTTAGGCAAGTAGATTTAGAAGTCCCTTCTTTATAGGGTTATCAATATTTTTATTTTTCTAATAAATGATCTAACGATTTCTCTGAATCCTTTATTTCCTAAGTGAGAAAATCAAGCGAGGAGATCAGAAAAGCCGATGCAATAGGAATCAATGATGCATGCAAGAGACAGAAGATGCATACCTTACATTAAATGTCTACATGCAAAATGACCCTTGCATAAAAATAAAGATAGAAAATAAACTAATCTAAATGATGCGAGAGGAACATCTTAGTAGTAACTTCTATTAGTGGGCAAGAACCAATTATTTTGACTATGTCCAATCCTATAATCGAATCTATAAGAACATATATTCTTATTTAAGTCTTTTCACCTAATCGGTAACCTGGCCCAACCAAGAAAATAAAATATAATACTAAAGTCTCAAGCTCAAAAAACCATGAGAAAATAAAGAAAAATAAAAGGTGAGAAAATAAAAACCTGTGAGGTCCCCTAAGTGAACCTATACTTGATGAAACAGACCCTACAATCAACAAAGTGTCTAATGTCCAAATAAAAATAGAAAAAGGGCAAGTGCCTAAAATTATTACAAATTATTTACAAAAATGTAAATAAAATGCTAAAATAAAAAAAATACTCCAAATATTATGCTCCTCCTCTCCTACGATTTCCTATTGCTCGATGAAGAAACGAGTCTCTCCTGCTTCGCTGAGGTGTGCCGACGCTCCTAGGAATGCCGCCCTAGCTCGTCGAGTCCTCACAAGAAAGAGAGAAATAAAAGATATGTCATATAAGAGTTATGAAAATATGAACAAAAATAATAAAAGGAAATAAAAGCAGAAAGTAAAACAAAACTGAAACAAAAATGAGGATAAGTCACAAAATGAGAAGAGCAATAGAAAATAATCTTAGAAGAATACACAAAGTTCGATCATAGGGGGATTTTGGTGTCTGCCAAATCAGATTCTGCAAGCGCTTTATAAGCCCCCACACGTCATGTGGTACTAAATCTGAGTAATCACTCCTCAATATTAAGCAAATCCACAAATAAGTGTAGACGAAAATATAGACAAGAATAAATGACAGAAAAAGAAGACAAAATATAAAAGAAAGAGAAAAATATGTACACAAACCAAGAATAGTAGGGCTAAGAGAAGAACCTAGCTATACTCGTCGTGCCTCCTCAGTAACGACGTCATTCATTGAACAAGGCTTTTTCATATTTTTAATTTATTTAATTGAAATATTCACAAGTGAATAATCATTGCAACCCAAAGAAAGTCTAAACAAAAATTATTTTTTATTCAGATCTCAAACAAAAACATAGAAGGGAATGTAGTGTAAGCAAGAGAATAAATTGCTATTTATTTACCTATATAGGGTACATGATTGAACTCCAGAAGGCTACAATTTTGATGGGTTATGTAAATCAAAGAAAAATAAATGAATTAAAAGAGGATTTTCTTAATTCAAATTCTTAATCTTTTTGATTTTTTTTTAATTTTCTTGAATTTAAAAAAAATATATTTTTTATGCTTCTTTGATTTTATTTTTTATGATTTTTAATATTTCATTTTTTTGTATTTTTCATTTTCAAAACAAAACTCTAATAAAGAATAAGAAAAATAATAAGGGAAACATGTTTTATAGATTTTAAAATATGGTAAAAATGTACAGAAAAATTGACTAAAAATAATTTTGGGCTTTTGGAATTTTTTACTATCTTATGAATTTTTGACAATTTTAAGTTTATTTAGGGATTTTTAAAACAATTAAAAATAAGAAAAATAATAAACAGAAAACAATGCAGATGTTTTAAATTGTTTTAAAAATCTTTAAAAAATCTAAAAATTGTCAAAAAATCACAAAATAATAAAATAATTTGCAAATAACTAAAAAATTAGTTTATTTTTCTATACATTTTTACCCTATTTTAAAAATCCAAAAAGCTTGTGTTCCCTTATTCTTATTCTTTATTTTAGTTTGTTTTACAAAACTAAAACTACAAAAACATTGAATAATTCAAAATCATAAAAATATAACATCAGAATAGCATGAAAATTTTAAAAAAAAATTTAAAATCCACGAAAGTTAAAAAGCTAAAAAAACTAAAAATATCAAGAATTTACATAAAGAAAATCCTCTTTTAATTCATTGGTTTTTCATTGATATAAATAACCTCGGGATTTATTGCCTCCCAGAGTTCGATCAGATATGTTATACTAGTAAAAAATAGCATTTTATTCTTTATCTTACACTACATTCCCTTCTATATGTTTGTTTGAAAATTGAATAAAAAAATAATTTTTGTTGAGACATTCTTTGCGTTGCGATGACTGTTCACTTTCAAATATTTCCATTAAATAAATTAAAACCCAAAAAATCCTTTTTCAACAACCAACTTTCCAGAATAACTAAGATTGAGACTCATAAGTAGAATATAATTCTGATCACAAAGACCTTTCCATGTGTGGTAATTTTGCTTGTTGCCTCGCTCCCCTAGTGTGCTTATATTATGTATTACATTGTCTCCAAGAAGACTCTGCCTGATCGACCAAAGCTTAAAGTTGATAAATTCTTGTCAGAAAAACATTTCTACCAGTGGGTTGATCCTAATCTATTCCATGAGGTAGCAGGTTCTATCTAGAGGAGGTTTATCCCTCAGGATGAAATTGCAGGTGTCCTAGAATATTGTCACAAACTTGAAGCTGGTGGACACCATTCTGGAAAGAGAACGACAACTAAGGTTCTTCAATGTGTCCTTTGGTGTCCAACACTCTTTAAGGATGCAATTTAATATGTAAAAGGATGCACTGACTGTGAGAATGGGCAACACAATCAATTCAAGAGATACAATGCCTCTAAAATACATTCAGATCTCAGACGTCTTTGACGCATGGGGCATTGACTTTGTGGGCTCATTCCCCAACAACCAGGGTTTTGAGTACATCCCGCTGCCAATTGATTATGTGAGTCGTTGGGTGCAGACTATCCATGCTCGACCTATAGACAATCGGACCGTTTGTCGATTTCTCAAAGACAATATCATCTCGCGTTTCGGGATACTGAAAATTCTGATATCATATGGTGGAAACCACTTCATAAACGATGAGGTGAAGAAACTAACAAAAGAATACGACATCGATTATCATGTTGTGGCGTCGTACCACCCATGATCTAATGACTTATCAGAATGTTCGAACAAGGAGACAACGATAATTATCAATAAGACTGAGCAAACTAATAGGACTAATTGGTCACAACTCCTTGACTATGTTCTTTCGGATTACCGCACAACATTCGAGTCTCCTCTAGTCATGTCTCCCTATCGCCTCATCTATGGAAAGACATGTCATCTTCCTGTAGAACTCATTCGTAAATCTTTATAGGAACTCAACATGTGTGACTTGGATTCCGAAAAGCCAGAAAGAACAGAAAAGTTGATATGAATTGCATGCTTAAATTTACAGAATATGCATATGACAAAAACCTCTTCTACATGGAGAATGTCAAGAAATGACATGATAAGCGTATCCTTAGAAATACTTTCGAGTCTAGATAGAAGGTTTGGTTGTGTTATGCCAAGTTGAAAATATTTCCATGCAAGCTTAAGAGCAAACGGATAAGGCCTTTCTTACTAAGAACTTTGTGTGACAATGGAATCCTACTGATATTTGAATTGTCACAAGACACACAACCTTTTGTGTTAAACGAACAATTGCTGAAGCTATACCAAGAGCATGATACATTCTTGTTCGTCTAATACTCAATTCGTGTGGCATTTCAAGATGAGCTTCTAGAGACAAGGAAATCAAATACTTAAGCTCAAAAAAATCAGATAAAAAATTATTTTATTCTTTTGTTCTTTTTGTCTTCACAATTCTAATCTTTTGAAACACATTCGTCCTTTTCATCACTACTCGACTAAGGACCTGCTTCATCCTAAGTATAGGGGGATGATTAACTCGAGTTGCTCATTCTTCAATCCCTTGCTTGTCTTCCAATTTGTTGATGTTTTATTTATACTTAGGAATATTTTGTCCTAGTTGTAAGGGTTTTGTGACGAAAAATTTGAGGATTGGAAAATTATTGATGGTAAACAGGTTATTGTCGTCGTCCCCAAAATCCCGTGACAACAAAAAATATTTTTTTGCTACTTATTAACATGTATAGAGGACAGTGTGGAACTCAGGAAGGCTACAAATCCCGAGGGTTATTAAATTAATCAATAATTAATTAAGAGAAAACAAAATCTCAGAGGACAACTATCCTTGGTTTTTGTGATTTTTTTATCTTTTTATTTTTTTATAATTTTTTTATTTCAATTTTTTTTGTTTTTTTTCTGATTTTCAATTTTTTCAATGATTTTGATTTTTGCATTTTTTTTTAAAAATAACACAAAGCAATATTCACACGATCAAAAATACGCACACCAACTCTTTTTGTAATTTTTCAATTTATCAAAAGACTCAGATAAACCCAAAGAAAATATTTTTGGGTTTTAAAATTTTTGAAATATTTTTGAGAATAGTTGTAGAATTTTCAAATGTTTTTGTATTTTTCTAAAAATCAAACAGTTAAAAAATATGAAAATGTGCATAGCCTGGAGTGATTTACAACTTGAAAATATTTTAAGTGCCCAAAACTCATGACAATTATCTTTAAGACAAACTAGAAACAACTATCTACAAATTGGAACTGAAATAACAATTTTTGGATTTTTGTAGAATTTTTTATGATTTTTAGAAGATTTTTCATGTTTTTCAATTTTTTTGGGTTTTATAAATAAAATGTGCGAAAATTGGTCAGAAAGTAAAAGATAATTAAAGAGACCTACTCTATTATTTTTGGAATTTTACGTAATTTTTCGAATCTTTATGAATTTTTGAATTTCAGGAAGACAAAATGATGCTGTTTTTTATTTTTTAATAATAATAAATGAAATCAAAAAGCAATGAAAATTTTATGCTAGATGGATACGCACATTAGGAACATAGCATAATTTTCTCAGAATTTTTGGATGAATAAAAACATTTATTTCAATAGAAGAATCATGCAATGTTTGAGAACATGGACTAAAATGTAAATAAGTTTTGTTTTTGCCTCAAATAAATAATAAAAATGAATCACAAGGAAGAAAGCGCAATTTTACCACATATCATGTGCATGTCTTGTGCTTGAGGCTTTGGCAGCAGCTTACTCGTAATTTCTGAAAGTTTCAGGGGCTGAAGATGCAATTGTTCCAAATATCTCTTTTTTTTAATTCAAAAGCCCCCAACCCTAGGAGGGGTTCTTCATTGAAATCACAAAGGGGCCACTAGGCGCTGCCACCCCTTCTCCCCACACACGCGTAGGCAACGCTGGAGCGGCGGAGGCGACGCGGGATGAGGGCATCTACAGAGAGTGGAGAGGCCGGCGATCGGGGGTGGAGCCTGGGGGGCCGGCGTCTTACGCATGGGCTTGGAGGTCACCTTGCGCGGGTGACGTCGATAGAGGGGGCGCACAGGAGCGCCTGACGGGCAGGAGGATGAGTGGCATGGCATCAGGCACCATGCACAGGAGGTCAGGCCGCGGGAGGTCGTCGCAGATGGGCGGCCACGCGTGCAGTTTGTCGAGGCGCGGGTCGGCGAGGTTGCACCGTCGCAGGAGGCGGAGGATCTTCAGAGGCGAAGGAGTTGCGGGTCTGTTGGTGGGGTGTGGTCAAGCGACGGGTCGTCGGGTCTGCGTCGTCGGCTGGAGGAGCGGGAGGCTGCGAGATGCCTGCGGCTCCGCGTGGTGGCGAGGTCATGGAGGCCCGCGTGCTGGCCGCGCTGCCGCACTTGGCGGAGGACGGGCAAGGCGCATGGCCGGTCGTAGTACGAGAATAATTTATTCAGTTTTTTTTTTAATTTTTTTATTGTTTGAGATGTAAACAAAAATAATAATAAAAAATTTTTTTATAATTTTTTTTCAAATCCAAAAATAGGAATAAAAAATAGGCTATAGAAATTCTTTTGTTTTTTTATATTTTTATATGACCTTGCAAAACAAACATTAGAGAGAAAAAAGAAATAAATGCTTTTTTATTCTTTTTATTTATTTACAAATCGAAAAATGAATGGGGATCCGTAGAAAAATGGAAGAATAGAATCCGATCTCCGACCACTGTAAGCGATCGGAGTTGAGAGATCGTGGACGATAGAATGGAACGCGTGGAGATCGAGAAAGTGAGATGAAAAATCGAGTCGGTGGCGGAATAAATTGTGGCAGATTTTGAGATCTAGATAAACAAAAAATGACAATGATATAAAAATACGAGAAATAATCTACAATTAACCTAGACAAATATAAGAATAAAAATGTGGGTCTCACCTCAGGAGCGGAAAAGGACCGTGATCGCCTCGACAAGGCCGACTAGCTGTCACCGGACGGCTTGGAGGCTAGGCACTATTCTCGATGAAATTTTCTCTCAGAGATCGGGCTCCTCTCTCTAAAGATCGATCAAGTTGAAATGAGGGAGAAGAGCCATATAAATATAAAATATGGATTGAAATTTGAATTTTTGGTGTTTCTGGATAAAGAGACAAGAGAGATGAAAATTGAAATGAATTTTTTTTAAATTTTTCTGTGGAAGAGATAAGAGAGATGAAATGAGATAAAGTAAAAGAGATAAATTTTTTTACAAAATTATATATTTTTTTAAATTTTTGTCACTTTATTTGTTTGAATTAAAAATGTTATTTTTTTATTTTTTATGGAGGTTAATTAAAAATAGCAACTATATACATATACTATATACATATATGACATTATATACAAAGGTAAATGAGGAAATTCGTCTTTTTTTGGTTCTACAAAATTTTATTTTTATTTTTATTTTAAATAATTAGTAAGAAAAATTTACAAATATATAGAAACATAATATTCACAAAATACACAGGAAAATTGCAGAAACCACCCCAGAGAACCATCTTTTTTACTCGTAACTCCAAAAATTATGAAATTACAACAATTTTGAAGATAATTTAATTTAGAATCCAATGGAAGTGATATTGGTTCAAATTGAGGTCATACAAAAATGGAATTGATCTTTCAATTCTTGCTTAGTGGCTTTTTCCAAGTGTACCTACTTTTATTCTGTACATGATTTAATTGTGCAATTATTTTTATTAATTAGAACACATTTTTATTTACAACTTTTGTTTTGAAAGTTATTTGATTTGAGTTCAATTAAAGCACAAATAAATTAGTATCAGTTTTATACAGATATATACAAAATAAGTGAGAAGTATTTACAACAACACACCCATTTTTTTGATTTTCTACTTAAGGACCTTTATCTCCCCCTACTTTATTCCTAGTCGATCAGGTCAAGTCTTGACCTTCTCTCAGGGTTTGGGTCAGCCTGTATACAGTCTTCCTTTTTAATTTTCTTTTCTTTATTTTTTTCTTTTTTTATTTTTTATTCTTTATTTTTCCGTTCTTTCTTACTTTATTTATTTTAGGTTAAAATTAGTAAGAAGTATACAATATTTACACACAAATGCAAGTTAGTAAGAATAAAGAGTTAGTGTTATATGCAGGTGTTTTACAAGGGATTTTAAGCTAAAATAAATGAACAAAGATGAGAATCGTAGATTAATCATCCACCTATTCTTTACCTTTTCTAGTCCCTTAGAAAACACTTATTTGAGAGGATAAGTGAAGAAAAAGAAAAAGAAAGGGAAAATAAAGAAAGTAGGACAACATTGAGTATTAAACTTATCTTCATAAAATTGTAGTTTGGAGCTCTGTCAGCATGGATTATTGGTGTGTCGGACCTTCTGTGAGACTTAGAATTTTAAAATCGACAGCCTTCAAGTTCTACACATCATTGTCACAGTTTCGGCTCAGAAGTCATCTTAAATCAATCATCTTCCCAAAGCATACCCTATGAACATTGAACAATCGACTCATGTGTGTGAAAGGTTTTAGCTCTTCCCATCCAGAATGTCGGACTACCATGCAAATCTCCTCTCAAGTAACTCGTCCTCGGGGAGTCAGGTATTTCCTTCTAAGGTCAGCCGCGTTGTGTTCACAATCGATTTGGGGGAGAAGTTAGAAGAAGGGGAAAGAACTGGAGGATGGCCAGTGCAGTCACCTCTCCTTGTGGAGCTGGCCAGTGTAGCCGAGTCTCCACCAAGATCTGTAGGTTACTTTAAGCTTGGACCTTATTGGTCAGATATTTATTTGGTAGTGGCTTCTTTGTATTCGGATTTTTGGTGGTTCTGCTTGGATCTTGTCGTGCCCTTACAGATATAGAATCTTTTTGTTTCCGTACATTTTTTGGGGTCTTAGAAAAAATTGTGCCCAACTGTCCATCCCTTTTCCGAATCTTTATTTCAACCCATACTCTGGCCTTTAGATTTCCACGCTACCAAAAAAGAAATTCACACAGTCTTCCAACTTCCCGTCTGAGTTGATTTAAGTGCATAGTGCGAGAGTACAAATTTATTCCCTATTCTAGAGTTATACCCATAATGAAGAGACCAGGTTAGACACTGAGTCAAAAACTGCACATTGTCATGTGGAACTCAAAGCATTAAGTCAAAGACTTAAAGCTTCTAAAATCCTATTTCTCGGTGAAGTTCCTTTGAGAATTAGGCGGATTAAGGTCCAACTAAGCTCCATTCTTCAATTTTATTCCATACATAGTTTAAATATCAATACTATCTTGAAAAATGCACATGCAAATGCAAAATATGAACAATATAGAGAGTTTTTTTTGAAAATAAATGATGCACATGTGAAAAGAATATTTTTTTAAACAATTTTCTAATTTTGAACTTTTTATGGATTTTTGAAGGAAAAATGCAGATGTGAAAGAAAGTTTTTTTTAATTATGCAATTTTTTATAGATTTTTGGTTTTGTAGTTTTTTTAAAAGGAAAAAGGGTTAGTAAAATATGCACAAGTATATACAAGATTTTATTGTTTGTTTTTTTTATTTCGTTTTTTTTTTTCAGTGTGTTTTTGTTGATGATTTTTTATTTATTTTTTGTGGTTTTTTGTTTGTGTTTTTTTTACAACATAACCCCCCAAATAAACATATTTAAAAGTACGAGTTATGTCTAAAGAATATATACAATATATACGACACCCCCTATACTTAGCTCGAACTATGTCCTTATAGTGATCAGAGAGCGAAAAAGGAAGACATAACTCATGCTAAGTATAGAAAAGTGAGTAAAACAAAAGGATATACAAGAGGACTGGATGTACAAAGGTCAAGAAGGTCGAAACTGAGCCTTCTTGCGGGACCACTGAGGAATGGATCTAACAAGGTGTAGGTCGATATTAGGATCATCATTAGACATAAACAGAGTAGGATCAACCAAGAATGTATCCTCAGTGGTTTCAGAGTGTGCAAGCCTAAACCGATCAGTGGAAGTAGTGTGGTCATGTCTGGCATGGGAAGTCTCGCAAACATCAAAGTAAAATGGCTCGAAATCATTATCAGAAAAAGTAGGATCAATTTCAGCCGGCGAGCCTCTACTGGATCATCATCTTTATCAAAAGGCCCAAATTCCTTTATAAAAGTAATCAAATCAAATTTGGCATGATCGGTCTCATTTGAATCAGCATGAATAGGAACGGACTCATTAGTGGCAGTAGTCAAATCATGTCCGTCCTGTCTAGTCTCAGAATCTGCCTTCCGCTCTAGGGTGTCTATCATGTAAATTCCATGGATGTCATCAATGCATCGCCACATACCAGAAGGGGGAACTCCAAGGTCTATACTTTCTGAGTCTTCCTCCCTGAGGAGGAATTCTTGGGTTTCATTATCATCCAACATATAACAAGAATCTCTGATATTATCATCGAGGTCAAATTCCTTGGGGTTGGCTAACACGGGTGGGCTCTCATGGGATGCTAGTCTCTAGACAGTAGTGGGTGTAGTGATTAACACATCGCTCCCTACATCAGAACGGAAGTGAATCTCTCCTGAACCATAATCAATAACGGCTCCCACAGAGTCGAGGAAAGGCTGTCCAAGGATGATTGGAGGGTGTTCCATAGGGGTGGAGGTCTCCATGGACATTACAACAAAATCTGAAGTGAAATTCAAGCCCTGAATATGAATGACAACTTTTTCTAGAATACCCTTCAGCCTCTTGTTAGATCCATCAGCAAATTGAACTATCATCCTGGTTTTCATAAGAGACCTAAGATGAAGAGACTGTACCATAGAGAAGGGTACTATATTGATTGACGAACTACCGTCAAGGAGAGCATTATCACAAGAATAATCAGATATGGAGCAACTCACAAGAAGTGTGGCAGTGTTCCCTTTCTTAAAATATGGATGGTGAGAGATGGCATAGGCAGTGGCCATGGTCAAGATGTGATGCTCGGATCTTCTCCTTCGCTTTCTCTTCTTGTGTTGAGGAGTAGATAAATCTGTCATGGCCTGTTGAAGTGGGGATTTAATGATCTCATGAAGGGTGGCCACCACTTCAGGTTCAATCAACATTTTTTTGAATTTTTGAACCTCCTCCATACAAGGTAGGAGATCGGAATCAGCATATACATGAGAATTTCCGAGAGCAATCTGTATAGTGGCATCCTCGGGGTCAATTTTGGGACATGATGTGAATAGATGTGTGGGTAAATGATTGGGCATTTAGGTCCTCTCCTCACAAAATGAATCAATAATATGTCTCCCAGAAACTTTTTGGATTTTTAAATTTTTCTCATTTTTTGTATTTTGGGCGATTGCAAGCTCTCATGATTATCCTCAAGTGGTTCCATATCCTCAAATAGTAGATCAGCGTTCTGGCTTTAATTTATGGTAAATAGATTGGAAATCCTCGAATTCATATGCTCCATCATCTGGTTCAGTGTCTTAAGTATGGAAATCATGAAAGGTGACTCCAAACTCCCAGGAACAGGTGGGCTAAATGGGGGGGGGGTAAAAATCAAAGTCCTCTGATTCCTGAAATAATGGGTTAGTCAGATATGTACAAAAATCAGGAGGAAAGTCCTCCTGGAAAAAGGAAGGTGGATCGTCTGGAGAGTACGAGGTATCCGCGAAGATCGGATTAAAATAACTCCAGTCGGCCATCTCCAAAACAAAAGGCGGGATCGGGAGAGCACGAGGGCCAAGTCAAAAGATATGGAGAAAATGGCGCAAATGCACAGAAAGATTTAGCAAGCATACAAGCAATCAAACGCAATACAAACCCCCAGTTCACCAACTCAACTTAATTTGAATACCGTGAAGGTTCGGTCAATTATCTTGTCAATTTTAGAGTTTGGTGACAATAAAATCTATCATAGCGGTTAAAGCGAGCTGTTAGGAACCCAATGCTCTCAGGAGACTAGCCTAATCCCAAAGTTAGATATTTCCTAGCTAGTATGAATTGCTGACCGTTTACCGGCTACCCGATCAATTCAATCTGTTAAAGATGTCAAGGGCCGCTTTACCGGCTACCGGAGAGATCCTCACTGGAGAACGACTAACCCAAGATAGTAGTCTGAAAAGAATTCGGGCGTGGCTCTATCCTAGTGCGAGGGTCGCTCTCTCGCTCAAGCAAACCAAATGAGGGGGTTACTCTCCCCAAAATAATGATTTTTCCTTATATTTTTTTAGGGTCGAGTTTCTTTAGCTGTCCCAATTTTAGTAGTTATCACTTGGTTTAAAATATTTTCAAAGATCCGCTTACCGAGTGTCCAATTCCTTTTTAACTTATGTGAGTGAAAACAAGGAAGGAGATCGGAAATGCCAATATGCGATTAAAAACAATGATGCATGCAGGGGTTAGAGATGCGTACCTTGTCCCCAGCACTCTACATGCAAGTGATCCACGCAGAATTTAAATAAACTATCCTATATTCAAATGCAAGTGAACCGTCCTAGATGATTGCTTCTATTAACGGGCAAGAACAAGTTAATTTCACTAAGTCCAAATTACGCTCTAGTCTATAGGCACAGAAATGTCTTGTTTAGGGTGTTTGGACCTAATTAATTACCTGGCTCAAGCAAATTAATTAAAGCAATCAAGAGGTAGCTCACGAAATCCGCGGAAAACAAAGAAAATAAAAGCGATGAAAACAAAACCGGTGAGGTCCCCCAAGTGCACCGGCACTTGGCGAAAAAAACCCCGCAACAAATGAATGTCCTTTTACAGAGTTCAACTGGAAAAGAAAACTCTCTCTCTCTATCTTTTCTCCTTTTCTCTCTCTCTTTTTTAATTCTTCTTCTCCTCTTCTCACGCTATCCTGCAGCTTGGTGAAGAATCAAGCTGCCTCCATGTCGCTTGGGTGCTTTGGCTCTCCTGGGATCGCCTCCTTCACTCATCGGGCCCTCGCAAGAAAAAGAAAAGAAAATGTGTAAGAAAAACAATTGTCAAATATGAGAGAAAAAATGAAATGAATGCAGTGGATATAAATAATGAAGTTAATGGCAAAAATGTAAATAGATATTTTTGTAACCAAGAATAGCAGGTCAAAAGAGAAACCTAACTATCCTCGTCGTCCCTCCCCGGCACCGATGCCATTTTATTGGGCACGAAATCTCGGAGGGATCGGATAAATTAATGGTGGTAAACAGGTTGTTGTCATCGTTCCCAAAATCACGTAACAACAAAAAATATTTTTTTGCTACTTATTAACCTGTATAGAGGACATGGTCGAACTTTGGGAGGCTACAAATCCCGAGGGTTATTCAATTAATCAATAATTACTTAAGAGAAAACAAGAATCTCAAAGGAAAACTATCCTTGGTTTTTGTGATTTTTTTTATCTTTTTATTTTTTTTAATTTTTTAATTTTGATTTTTTTGTGTTTTTTCTTCCGATTTTCAATTTTTTTTAGTGATTTTGATTTTTGTGATTTTTTTAAAAATAACACGAAGCAATATTCACACGATCAAAAATAAGCACACCAACTCTTTTTGTAATTTTTCAATTTATCAAAAAGACTCAGAAAAATTCAAAGAAAATATTTTTGGGTTTTAAAAGTTTTGAAATATTTTTGTGAATTTTTGTGGAATTTTCAAATATGTTTGTATTTTTCTAAAAATCAAGCAGTGAAAAAATACAAAAATATGCACAACCAGGAGTAATTTGCAACTTAAAAATATTAAGTGCACAAAACTCCTAACAATTATTTTTAAGATAAACTAGAAGCAAATATCTACAAATAGGAACTGAAATCATAATTTTTAGATTTTTGTAGAATGTTTTTATGATTTTTATAAGATTTTTGATGTTTTTCAAAATTTTTGGGTTTTATAAACTAATAATGCGTGAAAATTGGTCAGAAATTAAAAGACAATAAAAGAGACCTACTCTATTTTTTTGGAAGTTTTAAGCAATTTTTCGAATTTTTATAATTTTTAGAATTTCTGGAAGACAAAATGACACTGTTTTTGATTTGTTAATAATAATAAATGAAATCTAAATGCACTGAAAATTTTATGCTATACGGATATGCACATCAGGAACATAACATAATTTTCTCAAAATTTTTGGACTAATAAAAATATTTATTTCAATAGAAGAATCAGACAATGTTTGAGAATAGGGACTAAAATGTAAATAAGTTTTGTTTTTGCCTCAAATAAATAATAAAAATAAATCACTAGGGAGAAAGCACAAATTTACCACATATCATGTGCATGTCATGTGCTTGAGGCTCTAGCAGGGCTTACTCGTAATTTCTGAAAGTTTTTGGGGCTGAAGATGCAATTGTTACAAGTATTTTTTTTATTCAAAAGCCCCCAACCCTAAGAAGGGTTCTTCCTCGCAATCACAAAGGGGCCGCTGGGCGTCGCCACCCCTTCTCCCTACGCACGTGCGGGCGGTGCTGGAGCGGCGGAGGCGGCGCTGGAGCTGCAGAGGCTGTGCGGGACGAGGGGAGTTTATAGAGAGAGGAGTGGCCGACGATCGGGGATAGAGCCTGGGGATTGGCATCTTGCGCGCGAGCTTGGAGGTCGCCTTGCGTGTGCGACATTGATTGAGGGGGAGCACAGGAGCGTCTAGCAGGATGGAGGATGAGTGGCGCGGTGTCGTGCACCGTGCAAAGGAGGTCGGGCCGTGGGAGGTCACCGTGGATGGGCGGCCACGCGGGGAGTTCGGCGAGGCACGAGTCGGAGGGCCTGCGCAGTCGCAGGAGGCGGAGGATCTACAGAGGTGGAGGAGTTGCGGGTTTGCTGGAGGGGCACGTTCGAGTGGAGGGTTAGCACGGCTGCGCCGCCACCTGGAGGAGCAGGCAGCTGCGTGATGCACGCAGCTCCGTGCGGTGGCGAGGTCGTGGAGGCCCGCGCATTGGCGGCACTGCCGCCCTTTGCGGAGGACGAGCAAGGTGCGTGGTCGGTGGCAGTGCAAGAATAATTTTTTTTTGTTTTTTTATTTTTTTTATTATTTTAGATGTAAATAAAAATAATAAAAAAACTTTTTTTAGTATTATTTTTTCGTAAATCCGAAACTAAGAATAAAAAATAGTCTATAGAAATTCTTTTTGTTTTTCTTATATATGACCCTGCAAAACAAACGTTAGAGAGAAAAAAGAAACAAATGCTTTTTTTATTCTTTTTATTTATTTACAAATCAGAAAATGAACGAAGATCCATAAAAAATTGGAAGAATCGAATTCGATCTTCGGCCACCATACACGGTCGGAGTTGAGAGATCGTGGATGATAAAATGGAACGCATGGAGATCGGGAAAGTGAGATGAAAAATCGAGTTAGTGGCGAAATAATCGTGGCGGATTTTAAGATCTAGATAAACAAAAAATGACAACAAGATAAAAATGCGAGAAATAAACTACGATTAACCTAGATAAAAATAAGAAGAAAAATGTGGATCTCTGCTTAGGAGTGGAAAAGGACCGTGATCGCCTCAACAAGGCCGACTTGCTATCACCGGACGGTTTGGAGGCTAGGCACTATTCTCGACGAAATTTTCTCTCAGAGATCGGGCTCCTCTCTCTAAAGATTGATCAAGTTGAAATAAGGGAGAATGAGCCATATAAATAGAAAAGATGGAATGAAATTTGAATTTTTGGAGTTTTTGGATAAAGAGATAAGAGAGATGAAAATTGAAATGAATTCTTTTTTGAATTTTTTGCTGGAAGAGATAAGAGAGATGAAATGAGATAAAGTAAAATAGATAAAACTATTTACAAAATTATCCTTTTTTTAATCTTCGTCACTTTATTTATTTGAATTAAAAAATGTTATTTTATTTTTTATTTTTTTTATGAAGGTTAATTAAAAATAGCAACTATATACATATATATACATATATGACATTATATACAAGGGTAAATGAGGAAATTAGCCTTTTCTAGTTTTAAAAATTTTAATTTTTTTTATTTTTATTTTTATATTAAATAATTAGTAAGAATAATTTACAAATATATACAAATACAATATTCACAAAATACATTGGAAAATTGCACAAACCACCCAAAAAACCTACTTTTTACTCATAACTCCAAAAATTATGAAAGCACAACCATTTTGAAGATAATTTAATTTATAATTTATAATCCAATGGAAGTGATATTGGTTCAATTTGAGTTCATATGAAGCCGGAATTGATCTTTCAATTAGTGCTTAGTGGCTTTTTCCAAGTGTGGCTACTTTTATTATATACATGTTTCAATTATGCAATTATTTTTATTAATTAGAACACATTTTTAGTTACAACTTTTGTTTTAAAAGTTATTTTATTTGAGTTCAATTAAAGCACAAATAAATTAGTGTCAGTTTTATACATATATATACAAAATAAGTGAGAAGTATTTACAACAACATACACTTTTTCTTTTATTTTCTGCTTAAGGACCCTTATCTCCCCCTAATTTATTCATGGTCGATCAGGTCAAGTCTTGACCTTCTCTAGGGGTTTGGGTCGGCCTGTATACAGTCTTCCTTTTTTATTTTCTTTTCTTAGTTTTTCTTTTTTATTTTCTTTTCTTTATTTTTCCTTTATGTATTTATTTATTTTAGGTTAAAATTAGTAAGAAGTGTACAATATTTACACACAAATGCCAGTTAGTAAGAATATGGAGTTAGTGTTATATGCAGGTGTTTTATAAGGGATTTTAAGCTAAAATAAATGAATCAAGATGACGAATCGCAAATTCATCAAAGAGGAGACATGCTGAGCTGATAATTTCGTATATTCTAATCCTCGATCCTCCCTACCTCGTACATTGGCTGATACACTTAGGATTAATTAATCCTACGTACTGGGGAGACGGTTGACCTCTCATTCTTTCAGTATTCACTTGTGGTAGTATCATCTCTTCTATATGTAGTACGGGTTATTCTTCTTTTTTCTCTCTGACACATGAGGACATATATCAAGTAAGTAGAGGGGCTTGTATATATGTTGTATGTACTTTCGAAAAAACTCACACTTTAGTATTTTCAATAATATGGCTAATATAATTTAAAATATATATACCTATATAAACTTGTACAATATTTTTCAAAATTCTTTGTATATACTGATCAATAATTTGGTTTAAAAATGTTTTGCAAAATGATTTGAAAAATTGTTGTAAAACATTTGGAAGAAAAAAATCTTTTGAAAGCCATTTTGAGAACTTTTGCAAATAAAATTTCAAATCTTCATAAAAATTTTTTATTTGTAAAAATTAGTTTCATTTTTTGTATAAAGTTTTTGAAAAGTCGGTTTGTAAAAGATTTGGAAAATGATTCTAAAAGTATTTGAAAATTATATACATGGTGTTTGAAAAATATTTGCAGATTTATTTATAGAAATTTTGTGAATATTTGCAAAATTTTTTATCAAAATTATTTTCGAAATAAAGTTTTCAAAATATATGTTAAAACATTATCAAATTATTTTAAGAACCCATTACAATATTGCAAAATGAAATGGTTTACAAAACTTGTAGGCCAAAAACATGTAAATAATTACTAACTTAATTTATGTAAAGTACATATGTAAATCCTAACCACTTCTTGTAAATAAGGATGCGCTCTTGTGTAAATATCTTAACGTACCTTTTTCCCTAACATTTATTCAAAAATCTCTAAAAATTTGCAAAATTCAAAACCTATAAAAACTTACAAATGTTTTAAAAAAATGCATAAAAATGAAAAACTTCTGTAAAATCCATGAAATGTTAAAAATAAGAAAATTACTTCGAAAAAGGATTTTCTTGCATTTTACATAGCATAAACAATTTTCAGAATGATTGAGATAATTGAATAACCGAGAATAAAGTTTGAAGATTGGATCTCGGTCTAGACCCTAATCCATTTAATTTTAGAAGAGCCCATTAAGGAATTGAATTGAGATGATATGTCTCCTTGATTTAATTCTTTCGATTCCATTAGACTATAAACATGAGTCGATTCAATATGTCTAACTAGGGACCATCACGTCATCCGTACGACTCTTGAGAAAATAGCTTGACTAGAAAGCTCACAATCAAGACTTATCTCAACACAGATGGATTCTTGAAAGATTTTGTAGTCTATATCGGGATAATACTAGGCTGCTTCGTTAAGGAGGGATCATGAACCTTTCTTGAGGATGCCACAATCGGTACTTCAACCTGCTTCTTTTGTTAGCAACGACATCTAACGACTGGAGATTGGATTGAAACAATGCTTCGGATGTGGAATGGTCTGCTATCACAACTTTCTCCAAGACCCCAAAACATGGGCAAAAGATTCTATATCCGTCAGGGAAAAAACAAGAATTCAGAGCAATGAGACATAAAGAAAAATATCCAAAAGAAGCCTACACCAAATTTTTTTTAAAAATGGGTTTTAGAAAAAAGTCTGCTTCTTGGTCAAGACCCGGATACACTGATCGAGCTTCACAAGGTAATGGACTATACATGTCCATTCCATCTTCATTTCCCATTTCTTATTGATTCTCCTCCATTTCGGTTTCAAACTAGGGCACACTTGACCTTAGAAGGGAATATCTGTCTCCACGAGGATGAGTTTCCAGAGGAGGAGACTCTTCATGGTTCAATGAGTTGTTTGGGAAGAGCTAGCAAGTTCACACATATGGTTCTAATATTTCATGATTACAAGGGTATGCGACTGAGAGGATTGTTCTGACCTGACTTTGAACTGAATTAGATGATAGGATTATGGAACATAAGGGTTGTGGTGTCACACCTCCTAACCTTAATATGGTTCCGAACAATCCAAGAATCTAAAGGTCTTAATTGAGCTCCAAACTTCGATTTTATCAAGAGTAAAAAATTATTCCAACTTCCTTTCTTATTTAATTTCTTTTTTTGTACTTATTAGCATAAGTGTTTACTAAAGACTAGAAAAGGCTAGTATAGGGGGAGATGAATCTCCATTTCATTACCCTTATTCTTTCATTTTATCCTTAAATTCCTAGACAAATGCTTCTATATAGAATTAATTTGTACAAAACAAAACTCATTTATTGACACTTAAATAATGTATAAAATACATTATTCAATACCAAAATAAAAGAATAAAAAAGAAAAGAAAATGAACGAAGTGTTGAAAACACTTAGTGACCGTGGACCCCGAGACATAATCATCATGATGATTTTGGTTGACAAGGAATAAAGTAGGGGGAGATAGGGAAATCAACTGTACATAAAACAACCTAAAACCCCTAATTTTTCTTATCCATATATTGCATTTTGTGACATACTTTATATTCCTACTTTTATGCCTCAAATAATAAAATCTATATATGAAAGTTTTACAAAAAAATACAGAGAAAAATACATAAATATTTATATTAAAAACATAGTGTGCCCGGGACACAGAATAAAAAGCCGCAAAGAAAACTTCGAAGAACTTTATCTACTCCATACTGATTCTAGATTGACCAAACTCACTTTTATTATTCATAAAATTTTAATTATCTATTTAGTGAAGGTGGGTTCATAAAATTTGGAGTTAAGATGCAAATGTTGGCTTTTGGTCCCTAATTGTGTAATATACATGTATAAATTTATCAATATATTATTCTTTATATTTCTCATTATCTTATATTTTTATATATTTGTAAACATTATCCAAATAACATGTAAATAGTATAATTAGAATAAAACTATTAAAAATTCAAAAAAATAAATAAAGTATTAAACTACATAGATTAAATATATTTAAGCAAATGAATAAATTCTAGAAAATAAAATAAAAATATGTAAATGTGTATTTAAATATGTTATGCATATATAAAATTGGTATATTTAAAAATAAAATCTAAAAATACAAAATAAAAATAAAACACATCATATATAGGTAATTATACCTATAATTATACTTATAAAAAGTAACATATAATAAATAGTTTCATAAAAGTAAATAAAAATCTTCTAAAAGTAGAATATAAAATAAGAAACAACTTCCATATTTTGAGAAAAAATCAAGAAAATCATGTACTATTTTATTTCTATTTTCTTTCTATTTTTATTTTGTCTTGTAGTGGCTAACGTGGACTAACGCGCGAAGATCCTTGGTTGACCCATCAGTCAACTGCCCCCTCCCACATCCCTAGACATGTCAAAACACCGACCCTTCTTCTTATCCCTATTTTAGCTCTCGATTCCTTGACCATTCACCTCGCCCAATTCATCAAACTTCTGTTGATCATTACTCTCCCACGCCAAGACAAATTCTTTGTCAAACTTGCATTGATTCACACAGGAACCCTTATTCTTCCAAGCCTTTTAGTCACGACTATAAAATGAAAACTCCAACATTGATTCGAATATGATCCCTCTTGAGAACATGTTAGTTCTCTTGAATCGACTCCTGGCATGACACTTGGGGACAGGGAGGTGTCTGCCTTCGATTCATAGCGACGAGGAGGGACAACGGAGAAGATCCAAACCTTTCCAGAACTCCTCCCCGCGATTCATGCTCTCGACCATTCTCCAGTAGGTAAGCTCTTTTATCTTGCCTTTTTTGATTCTGAGCACTATTATCATGCATTTTTCGATTCTTAGAATATTCAGTAGCTTAGACTAGTATTTTGTTACCTTTGATTTCGTTTAAAATCTTGGAAAATATAAAAAAGAAAGTAACCTGGAGCACTCAGCCCCAACCTCTAATACTCCACCACTGACCGACGTCTTCCATCGTTGATCACCTCGTTTCCTCCCCATTACGTTAGTCTATCTCTAGCGCTCCTCCATCCCCCTAGATCACAGTCTCCTTCTCTGCTGATCATTGTAGAGCTCTACCCCGACTCATATCTGCTCCATTTTGACGCCAACAAAACCCCATGATCATCCTTTTCTTCGCTTGAGCTAACTTTGTAGATCTAGGGAGCGTTCAACCTCGTTAGAGGTGCTTTTGAAGCTACCAAAGGTATTCAAGCCCCTCGAGATCCATGAGACACCATGGCCCCATCGATGGGTCATAGATCAATTTGAAGGGTCAACAGGAGGGGTGGAGCTCTAGATTTATTTCGTACCTACAATGGGACATCCAGTTGGCTGGTGGCATGAGATCTAGCTAATCGAAGTGGCAAAGAGCCCATATTCTCCCCAGCATGTCCAGCCACATCATGTGTCGTCCGATCGTGCCTCACTTCTAGGTGGAGAAGTAATCGTTAGATCTAGCCACACTACGCTGTTAGATCATGGGGATGTGATCTAATCTCAGTCATCACTTGCGAAGCATCATCATGCATTCATTGATCGCCACGTGGATTAGTGAAGGAGCCTATGCTGCTCATCAACGCCTTCGAGGGGTATTTTGCATACTTTTCCACTTTTTTTCTAGTTCTTAAACTTTTATTTGCAGTTCAAATAATTCTATAATATTTATGCCTTGAACCATAAGCTTTATTCTAACTACAGTTATTTCCAATCCACATCACCTCACGTGCATGTGCACTTGAGGGGGATGGATAGTTTGCACCTATACCCTTGTGGGTTACTATATTTCTTTTTAGTCCCAAAACATTGAATATTAGTGTTCAATATATTTGATTTAATATAATTTAGTTGTTGTTGTAATTTTTAAAACAAAATTATGACCCTTGAATATAAATACAAATTAACCTCAACCATTCCTTTTGTGTTTTACATGGATTGTCATCTATGGACTCCCAAAATACTATAAAAGAAGAGGCCACCCTAGCTCTTTTTTTACAACAACACTTAGCAAGTCTCTCTCTCTCTCATTCTCATCACACACCCCCTCTCTCTCTCTCACGTGTGGTCATCCACCACTTGTGATAGAGAAATTCGTTGTCGTTGCCGTGTCGTTGTGTCACAGCTTCGACCACTTGTGGATCTTCATCACCTATGATGCACCTCGCTTGTAAAGAAGACGTCATATGTCGTGTGATGAGATCAGGAGATTCGTCGCTTGGATAATCATCTTGGATCGCGAGAAGCCCGTGTTTCATCAATGCGCTCGTAAGCTTCTCTTCTGTTCGATCACAACCACACTTTAAGAGGTATTATGAATATCAACATTATGGTTTAGATGAAATGATCTGAGAAGTGTTCTTGGAACATGCGGTTTCATCATCTTTTATTGTTTTTAAATTCTGTTGCACCAAGCAACTAGTGTGACTAGTCGCTCCCGACCGCATGTGATGAGATCTCCATGCTTCGTGATGCGTTTAAGGTTCTTTCCATGTAATGGGGATAATCTCCTCATTCCAGTTGTGAAACCAGCGGCACTCTACCTTAGAAGAAATATCTGTCTCCATGAGTATGAGCTACCAGGAGAGCAGACTCTTTTATAGTTCAATGACCGATGCTTGTCGGAGTTGGACAATGCTTGAGGCGACTATTCAAGATTGATGCAGTCTTGGAACCTCCTCCCAAATCTACCACTATCCTCACGGAGGCCTGACCGGGAGTTGTCACCATTAGATTTGTTTAGAGATTAGCTAGGAAGTGGTTAGGTTAGGTAGTTCATAACTAGAGTGGGAGAGTTAAGTATGAAGCTGGAGGTTGTGATCAATAAATAAGACGATAGGTTGATAGTTGGACTCGATCGAAGAGTTGGCGTGGATCTAAGTTGTTGGGGATAAAAGTTCAAGGTTGAAGATTTTGATTTGGGAATTTGGTGATGCAGGATTAATTAGTTGAACAACGTTGATTAGAACAACCTTCTAGAAGAAGCTCCAGGTGTTGACACGTGTCAGCACTTGGTTGGTTGAAATGTATAGATAATAATTATATAATAATTGTAAAATGGCTTGATGTAAATAGGTATAAAAACTAAAATTATATATGGTTAATTTAATTAAATTACTTTATAATTTATTTAGTAAATAATATGTATTTTATGAATTATGAATATAATATTAATTAATAATTATATAGCATACTTCATAAATAGGTTTTTTATTTTTAAGTTAATTAGTAAATAAAAAACATATTATTTGTATATTTTATCAATTAATAGAATAAAAATAATGATTGTATATTTTTTCTGGATTTTAATAAATTAATTTAGATAGATAAATAAGTACATGCATAAGTGATATAATTCAAATTCATCCCTGAATTACGGTTATTGATTTATTTAAAATATTATATAGATTCTGAAAATTCTGAAATAATTTATGCACCATCTGAAAGATCAATAAAATAATTAAAAGTTATAAAATCACCAAAAATATAAATAGTATGTTCTAAACAAATTAAATATCCTAGAAGCCCAAATGTCATTAGGTGCCAAAACAATTTTTTTTGCAAACGGACTTTGATTTATGTGAAATCTCCTTCATTAATTATAGAATATTGTTTTATGAACTTTAAAGTTCAGTAGATGAAATTGGAGTTCATATTAAGAAGTTATGATGTTTGGAGGTTGAGAAATTGACAATTTAAAAGCTGGGATTCTTGGCATATATACATGATAAGACTTTTTTAGGATTTTTATATTTGTATATGCATTTTCAAGAATAAATAGGAGAAGATTTGTTGAATAATATATACAAATAAATTTATTAAAAATATTTGATTTTTTTATAAATAATATATATATGGAATAATTAATTCTTTTTGTAGTCTTCTTCCCTGTCTCCCTTACTTATTTGTTTGTCAACCAATCCATGCTGACTTGGTGTTGGGGATTAGGTTATATAAATATATCCTTTAGTTATATTTATATTTTATAGTCATTTTGTACATATATACATATTTCTAGTTGTTGGACATGCGAGCCCACGGCGAGCCATTATGCAATAAATGTTATTGCAATTCACTCCTTAATCTGAAATAAAGAGTACATAGTTTGCATAATAGGTCCCTTAGTACAATTAGGGTTATGTACCATGGCCATCTTAATGATCATACAGCTGTTGATTCAATTATTGAATCATAGAGGCTGGTGCTTAGATGAATATCTAATGAGTTAGATTGAGGACTCATCAAGCACCGTCAAATGATTATTAAGAGATGATCTCCAGCCTGAGTAGGAGATGGCAATCCTATCTCATTTAGGTTGATATCTGACCGACCTCTTGATGCAGGTCCTCTGCATAGGAATAGAGATTCGGAGGTGTCGGATAAGTTAGGTCAAAGAGTTGACTTAACGAGATCGAGATAACCACAGTCCTATATCGTATGCTGTCACGATACAGGCACACATCCTCTGACCGGAGACAGATGTGTTACTATATGTCTGAGTATGTACATTTGGCAGACCAATAGGTTGATGACCTAATCAAGGTCTATACACCGGCGCGCTGGTGTGCATATAAGGGCATATGAGTAATACGATCTCTCAAAGGGATCATACAGGTTCACTACTGAACCGGAAGACATGAGCTCACTCATGAGATATTGGGAAGAATCAAATTCCGTGCGCACGGTCGTCTCGCTTTGGAAGCTTGACTGAATTTGTAGGTTTGATATATACTTTTGGAAAGTATATGATCAAGACCTAGGTATGATATATGCTTTTGGAAAGTATATGATCGATACTGACTCCCAATGATCGAATGAGAAACTTACTGATAAAACCCTGAAGTAAGTGTAAAGTTGATCTAATACTTCTGGTTTAATCTGAGTCTTCCAGTATGCAGGATGTACAGGTATTAGGAATACCTGAGGGTGATGTGATCATAAACGGTTGTATAACCATGACGCTTCCATTCCTAGGGAGTGATGAAACGGGTCTGGATTTTAGTGACTCCTCTCAGTAGAGAAGTAATCTGATCTTAGTCCAAATGTTGGACATTGATCTGAATTTGATTCAGATTCAATGAGAAGATTAGATTTGCGGTCTTGATTTAATCAAGCATCTATGGGAGGCCCGAGATCTGGATTTGAGATGTGATCTCAATATCCATGTCACTATACGTGGAACAATACAATCGCCCTGTCCTTATCTCCAAGTATTCGCGGAGAAAGCGCATTGTCCTTGAAAGAGTTCATGGATAATTCTATTGTTGATATATGTATCCGAGCATTGAGAAAATGGATAATTAAATGTGATTTAATTATCATGAATAATATGAATTTGATTCATATTATAAGGAGAATTATCTTAGATAATTAAATGTGATTTGATTATCAAAGATGTGAATAATGTGAATGTGATTCATATTATTTGAACACATGAGATAAAGAGATCCAAGATGATTAAATATGATTTAATTATCAAGGATAAGAATAATGTGGATAGTAATATCCAATTATTCATAATATATTATAAATGTGATTTATAATGTATTAGAGAGAGTTAAATATAATTTATATTAGTAGATTAATTATTAATGTGTATTGGATACACATTGTCTAATTAATTGAAAATGTAAATTACATTTTGTTTTGGGTTGTGAATATGATTCACAATATTCCAATGTCAAGATTTGCAATATTCCCAAATTTAATTGAGAATTATTTTGGTGAATAAAAATCCCAACAAATAGTTGTTGGAAAATAAGTAGAGAGAAAATCAAGGAGATATGCAATCTCATGGGAATCCATGAGATTGCCCTCCAAAGGGGAAGGTTGATCTCCTTTATTCTCTCTCTCCTTATTTGATTGATTTAATTTGGTATTAATATTTATTTGATTTATCAAATATATTTAATCAAAATTAAATCACAAGTTGTTGGCTTTTACCAACAATAATCTTGACCATTGGATTGTCATAAATCAATCTCAACCATTGATTTTATATGACACATGGATTGAGATCCATGGATCCCAAAACCCTATAAATAGAGAGGCACTCTTGGCTCTCTTTTTACACACATAATGCTTGAGAAGCATCTCTCTCTCTCTCTCTCTTTCTCTCTAGAGGTCAGCCCTCTCTCTCCCTCTCATGGCCGTCCACCATGGATGTCATGGAGAGGTTCTCCATCGCCGCGGCATCGTCGTTATGCTGCCCGTTCTTCTGCTCGTGGATCTCCGTCTCCTTCGGTGCGCCTCGCTCGTGAAGAAGACGTCGGATCTCGTGTGTCGAGATCAGGAGATCCGCCGCTTGGATCATCAACATGGATTGCGAGAAGCACGCGGTTCATCCCCGCGCTCGCAAGCGTCTCCTCCGTCGGATCGGACTTGAGACAGGAGGTCTCTTCGTTTAGAGACTCGATCGCAACCACGCTTCAAGAGGTAATCCTATTACTTGTTTGTGGTTTAGACGAAACGATTCGAGAAGTGTTCTTGGATCATGTGGTTTCGTCGTATAAAATTTTTTAAATTCCGCTGCATCGAGCAACTAGTCCGACTAGTCGCTCCTCGTCGTATTCGATACGACGCTCACGCTTCCGTGATGCGCTTGAGGATCTATCCATATCCTTCAAGTGGTATCAGAGCCTTAGGTCGACGGTTTCGAATAGTGATTCGTTAACCAAAGACGACTTGGGTTCGTTAAGGTCGCGAAAGTTTTCATCGCATTTGATTTCGCAGATCTGTTTAGTAAAGAAATTCGGCACTGTTTAAATTGTTTAAACACGAATTTTATACTTGTATTATGTTCCCCATTAAATAAGGAAACCATAGGATCTGAGTTTGCGCAAATCGGATTTCGTATGCTCGAGATATGGTCGTTTTAATGAACATGTATGCACTGTTGCGGGAACTGTGAATCTGAACGTGATTAAAATGTTAATTACTGTTTAGACTTGCCTCGAAATGCGTGAAACATCACTTAGGTTTTGTCCTAAATCAAATTATCAAACTTCAGAAATTGACTTTGCTTAATTTGGATTTAATATGATTGAGATATGCCAATTTTAGTAAGTAGGGGTCACTGCTGAAATTGCTTTCCTAATCTAGAACCAAGTGATTGTCAATTAGTGAAATTAATTGTTAATTTCGTGAAATAATCTTGAAAAATATTTGTGAAATATTGAAACATGATTATTTGCCTAATTGACTTGGCCCCAACCAATTAGTTGATTAGATTTGATCTAAACCATAATTGGAATTACAATCATCAAACTTCTTGCTTGAATAGGACTTGGGAATTTGCCTAGCAAATTTCCTTAAAATCAAAATTGTTTTGATTACTATATGGTATAATTTCGGTTGAAGAACCGATGATCATCTCAAGTACAAAATAATCAATTTGGCATTATCCTTTCCCGAGGTGGATATGGTGTCTAGTCGGGGATCGCTGGTCAGCGGGTTGCAACGTATGTGGTCCGCCCCACTCCCGTCGGTACTGGCCATGACAGCGGGTAGGGCCGGGATAATGTCCGAGGGATTATGATGTATTTTTCTAATTATTAAAATTCGAATTAATACATACTTTGAGAATAATATCATATATCTATATTCAAGCATAAAATTAAGTTTGATTGATTAAATTGGATTGATAATTAATTTAATATGATTAAGTTAATTATATCCAATTGAGAATACTCTAATATGATTAGAGTTAATAATTCCCTTGGAAGAATTAATTATATGAATGTGATTCATAGTAATTAATTAAATTTGAATAAGAGGTGGAGGATCACATAAGTGACATCCATGGTCTCCCGTCAAGGCGAAGGGTTTCCGTCGCCAGGGATTGTATATAGGAGACGCCTGTACGTAGTGACAGCTCCTATATACAAGCGCATCTGGATCGGACTCTTTGCTTCTCGAAAGAGTAAGGCCGTATGCGTAGTGACCCCAATATCGGATCCTCATATTATTGGGGCGATATTGGATTGCGCATAGCGAGTTCTATTCCTGTTGACGGTTGGTTCAATTAACGACGGGTCAACATCACCTAAGGGGTGGTGGGCCCGGGTGTTAAAGACCGAATTGGGAAATACAAGTTGGACTTGCAAGGCGGAATGTGTTCCCGCTTCTCTTTATTGGAGTTGCAGTTTCTCATATTATTGGGATGTAACAAAGATAAAGAGGAGATCCCAGATCTTGCTGAGATATAATGGTAAGTATATCTCTTACAATGAAAGTGATTAAGGGAATGAACATTCATTGTTGACATGGCAAGACAACTTTGATATAAAAATTCCTAAATCAAAGTATAATATGTGTATATATATAAATATATACCCTTATGCAAATTACTTATTTCAGATAATCCTTCATTAAACCCACTCAATGTTATACTCATTAATAACCAGTAGAATATCATGGATTGGACCCTTGATCCAGATATTGTACTTGCGATTGGACACATAATGTATGTGGTTGCAATGTGCAAGTTTCCTCATAATAATGAGAAGTGATAATTAAATAAGACAATAGGACTAAAACCCTAGGGTTTGTATGTATCTATAAGTCTTGATCTTATCGAATGTACTTTTGAAGTGACATGTCGATGATGATCGTAATTATCAAATAATCCTTGTAAAAATCAATAAAGATATTCTAGCATACATATGTGCTCTTGACATTTAATCATGAATGACATGGTTCTCTACATCATGTAGAATGGTAGCTCTATTAGAGATAATGTATTCAAATTGTTTGAATACCTACCTGAACCGATACTTCAAAGAGTTTAGATGGATGTAGATGATGAGTGTCATCATTCTACTGTCTATACTCTAGTCATTCATGAAGCTTCATAATATTCATATTATATGAATTTAAATGAAGCTTGTATGAATGTTGAAATACTCTTATATTGAAATTTTTGATTTTAACATAAGAGATCCTTGGTCTTGAGCAAAGGTTGCTTGTAGACAAAGGGAGCGCAGTGGAAGCATGGGTTGGACCCAAGTAAGAGGTATACTCAAAGAGTTGACTGTACTTCTGTGACTTCCATATGACATCCAAAGAGTTGGATGAATGCCAATACTGCAATAAGTTGATGTGTTGATAGTATGACTATCAAGTCTGTCTAGAATCCTCAGAAAAGGACTCGGATGGAGCATCAGTATAATCTACATATAATCATTGATATTGACCTACTTATTTGATAAGATAAAGTCTAATAATTGTATCTCAAATTTTCTAATGACACTTGCAATTGGTTGCATTTGTATTAGAAATTTGATCTTAAGGTTTATTGGTCATCCATGTTGAAAGTGATGCAAATGTTGCAACAATTTCCATGAGATCAATAGACTTCATATTTTCAGTGGGAGCCCTTAGTCTTAGAGAATGTCTCTATGACCTAGATATTAGAATACACTCATTGTTTATTTCTAATTGTTGGATATAAACATGAATTCTGTAATAAATCTATCATAAAGAATTATGATGGAAATATTTCAGATAATAATCTAAAATCTAGTGGACTCTATTAAATTAGAAAATTATTGAATGGTTCATTAAGATTTCTAATACTGAAAATTGAACCTTTAAAAGATCAATAGGAGGATAAAGATCATTTGACAATGATCTGGCATCAAATTTTGGACATATGTCTATTGATGAAATCAATGGACTGGTAAGACATGAAACTTTAGATTGTCTAAAGATTCAATTCTCACATACTTGTGAATATTGTATTCAAAGTAAAAATGTCCAATACACCCTTCCTTGGGAAAGGTGTAAGGTGTCAAGGTATTAAGGATCTCATACATATTGATGTATGCAGATCATCTATATCATAGTAAACATTATGGATATGTGATATCTGTTAATGATTATGTATGATATGAGATTTCTTCTCTTCACCTAAGAAACCTTTGAAATGTTCAAAGATTTCGTAATTTTGGTTTAGAACCGAAGTTTGAAGGAAGATAAAATGAATTCGATCTAACCAAGGTAGCTCGTACCTATTGGATGAATTCAAGAAATACCTTATGGAGATATGAATATCATTCCTATCTCAATCCTCCTAATGAACCTTAACTCAAATAGAGTTGTAGGGAGATACAATTGATCATGTGTGACATGATTTGATCAATGATTAATCATAGCATAATTATCTCTTAGTTTCCAGGTATATATATGTGGTAGAGACTACATTATATATATCCTTAATAAGGTTCCATGTGATTAAGATGGAATCTGGCACTAGAGAGTGCTACTTCATTAGGAAATAAAGGATGGTATTGGATACCTACTTTATGACCTTGAGATTCTTAAAAGATCTAATCTTTGAGAATATGATTCTTATAGGATGACTCTCTTGAGAATCAAGATGAAAATGAAGTAAAGGAACTCATTTAATCTTGAAAAGATAATGAAGCTCCTGAAATCGGAAACTAAAATAGATAATTAAAGATGAAACATTATTACCTCTTCAAATAAGTTTGAGGATGAATTCCATGTGTCAGTTAAATCTGAAAATGATTGGACTTCATGTGATGAAGCTCCTGAGGATCATGACATGGAAAGATGGATGTTATCAATAAAAGTCCAATGTAGACTTCATATACAAGTGTTGTATATGGACCCTCGAGGATCCACCTATATGGGTCAGACCCATTAAGGTTTAAATGGATCTTCAAGAGAAAGAGGGAACCTGATGAGAAGGTAGAGACCTTCAAAGCACGGTTCGTAGCCATGAGCTACACATCGAAGAGAAGGCATCTCTTGCGATAAGACTTGCTCTCCAGTGACCTTGCTTTAACCCATCAGAATATTGCTAACTATAGCTACACAACTTGACTATGACATCTTCATGATGTGAGTCAAGATTGCATTCCTCTATGAATACCTCTCTGAGGATATTCATATGAAGTAGCCCCAGGGCTTCATGGTTGAGGAAAGCAAGGTGTGCTAGCTAAAGAACTCCATCTTTGGACTCCAATAAGTTTCTTGTAGTTGGAACATAAGATTTGATGAAATTATAAATGTTATGATTTCAGATAAAATCTTGATGAACCATGTGAAGCTTAGTGGGAGTGCCATTGTATTCATCATGCTTAATATAGATATTATTCTAATCATTTAAAATGATATAAGAATAAATGATAAGTGTTTTAAAATTTGGTTGTTTCATACCTTGAAATACGATTTCAAGGATACCTCTTAGATCTTAATTCTGAAGTCGTTCAGAAGCAAGGAGAAGAGGGTATTTGGGACTGTCGCATTAGTAATACACCTTGGACTTATTCCAATTTGGAAAATTTCCAAGAAAGGCTTCCTTCCCTTAAGATGTGGTAGTGACCTGTCTAAAGGGATAGCACCTCAAAGAGTTGAGGAAGTGAATGCTAGAACTGCTTGCACTTGTGCATCAGTTGTGAGAAGCTGAATGTATTCTAGATGTGTACAAGAACCAGATGTCTACCATGCAGTGGGAGTAGTAAACTGTTACTAATCCTACTATGGAGATAAAACACTTGATTGCAGTAATAACAATATCTTCAAAGATGATGAAACTTAGAGATAGTGATCTCAAAGTCTTATCTTCAAAGGTTTAAGACCTTGTAGATAGTGATCTATAAGGGTCTTGACTGTAGATACCTTAGGAGATAAAGATCTCCAGGAATGAAGGTATTCTAATAAGGATTATGGGAATACTGGTTATGATAATTAATAAGAAGTAGTGTCAAGGACACTATAACCGATAAAATTGAGTATTGGTTGCATGAGATGCAACATTCGCATTGGATGCGAACACTGTTACTAGGAGATATGCAATTGCCGTAAAAGGACTTGGCGTAGTCTCTTGGGAATGGAGTGACTGATCAGCTTACCTAGCTATTTTCTAAATAGCCTATGATTGTCACATGAGTGTGGGTTTAAATGATTAGCCCATTAATGGCTCTTTGGGATAGTGGGAGATTGTTGGACATGCGAGCCCACGGCGAGCCATTATGCAATAAATGTTATTGCAATTCACTCCTTAATCTGAAATAAAGAGTACATAGTTTGCATAATAGGTCCCTTAGTACAATTAGGGTTATGTACCATGGCCATCTTAATGATCATACAGCTGTTGATTCAATTATTGAATCATAGAGGCTGGTGCTTAGATGAATATCTAATGAGTTAGATTGAGGACTCATCAAGCACCGTCAAATGATTATTAAGAGATGATCTCCAGCCTGAGTAGGAGATGACAATCCTATCTCATTTAGGTTGATATCTGACCGACCTCTTGATGCAGGTCCTCTGCATAGGAATAGAGATTCGGAGGTGTCGGATAAGTTAGGTCAAAGAGTTGACTTAACGAGATCGAGATAACCACAGTCCTATATCGTATGCTGTCACGATACAGGCACACATCCTCTGACCGGAGACAGATGTGTTACTATATGTCTGAGTATGTACATTTGGCAGACCAATAGGTTGATGACCTAATCAAGGTCTATACACCGGCGCGCTGGTGTGCATATAAGGGCATATGAGTAATACGATCTCTCAAAGGGATCATACAGGTTCACTACTGAACCGGAAGACATGAGCTCCCTCATGAGATATTGGGAAGAATCAAATTCCGTGCGCACGGTCGTCTCGCTTTGGAATCTTGACTGAATTTGTAGGTTTGATATATACTTTTGGAAAGTATATGATCAAGACCTAGGTATGATATATGCTTTTGGAAAGTATATGATCGATACTGACTCCCAATGATCGAATGAGAAACTTACTGATAAAACCCTGAAGTAGACAGTGTAAAGTTGATCTAATACTTCTGGTTTAATCTGAGTCTTCCAGTATGCAGGATGTACAGGTATTAGGAATACCTGAGGGTGATGTGATCATAAACGGTTGTATAACCATGACGCTTCCATTCCTAGGGAGTGATGAAACGGGTCTGGATTTTAGTGACTCCTCTCAGTAGAGAAGTAATCTGATCTTAGTCCAAATGTTGGACATTGATCTGAATTTGATTCAGATTCAATGAGAAGATTAGATTTGCGGTCTTGATTTAATCAAGCATCTATGGGAGGCCCGAGATCTGGATTTGAGATGTGATCTCAATATCCATGTCACTATACGTGGAACAATACAATCGCCCTGTCCTTATCTCCAAGTATTCGCGGAGAAAGCGCATTGTCCTTGAAAGAGTTCATGGATAATTCTATTGTTGATATATGTATCCGAGCATTGAGAAAATGGATAATTAAATGTGATTTAATTATCATGAATAATATGAATTTGATTCATATTATAAGGAGAATTATCTTAGATAATTAAATGTGATTTGATTATCAAAGATGTGAATAATGTGAATGTGATTCATATTATTTGAACACATGAGATAAAGAGATCCAAGATGATTAAATATGATTTAATTATCAAGGATAAGAATAATGTGGATAGTAATATCCAATTATTCATAATATATTATAAATGTGATTTATAATGTATTAGAGAGAGTTAAATATAATTTATATTAGTAGATTAATTATTAATGTGTATTGGATACACATTGTCTAATTAATTGAAAATGTAAATTACATTTTGTTTTGGGTTGTGAATATGATTCACAATATTCCAATGTCAAGATTTGCAATATTCCCAAATTTAATTGAGAATTATTTTGGTGAATAAAAATCCCAACAAATAGTTGTTGGAAAATAAGTAGAGAGAAAATCAAGGAGATATGCAATCTCATGGGAATCCATGAGATTGCCCTCCAAAGGGGAAGGTTGATCTCCTTTATTCTCTCTCTCCTTATTTGATTGATTTAATTTGGTATTAATATTTATTTGATTTATCAAATATATTTAATCAAAATTAAATCACAAGTTGTTGGCTTTTACCAACAATAATCTTGACCATTGGATTGTCATAAATCAATCTCAACCATTGATTTTATATGACACATGGATTGAGATCCATGGATCCCAAAACCCTATAAATAGAGAGGTACTCTTGGCTCTCTTTTTACACACATAATGCTTGAGAAGCATCTCTCTCTCTCTCTCTCTCTTTCTCTCTAGAGGTCAGCCCTCTCTCTCCCTCTCATGGCCGTCCACCATGGATGTCATGGAGAGGTTCTCCATCGCCGCGGCATCGTCGTTATGCTGCCCGTTCTTCTGCTCGTGGATCTCCGTCTCCTTCGGTGCGCCTCGCTCGTGAAGAAGACGTCGGATCTCGTGTGTCGAGATCAGGAGATCCGCCGCTTGGATCATCAACATGGATTGCGAGAAGCACGCGGTTCATCCCCGCGCTCGCAAGCGTCTCCTCCGTCGGATCGGACTTGAGACAGGAGGTCTCTTCGTTTAGAGACTCGATCGCAACCACGCTTCAAGAGGTAATCCTATTACTTGTTTGTGGTTTAGACGAAACGATTCGAGAAGTGTTCTTGGATCATGTGGTTTCGTCGTATAAAATTTTTTAAATTCCGCTGCATCGAGCAACTAGTCCGACTAGTCGCTCCTCGTCGTATTCGATACGACGCTCACGCTTCCGTGATGCGCTTGAGGATCTATCCATATCCTTCACTAGTATGCTTTCTTTTGTTTCATTTATTTTTATTCATTTATTTATTTACATGTTTTTAATGCATAAAAAATGCAATTTTATTCATGAATCATATTTTGATAAGAAATGAGAATTTATGGATTTCTACATGCATTTTAAGGATTTTAAGATAAAATGCGATAGAAAATTTAATGAATCATGGATTCATAAGGGCCAATTATACATAAAATACACTCAAAAGCCCTTATTTTATAGGCCAATAATTGCATTTTGGGACTTGTTTTAGTTTGTTATTTTTACACCTCAAATCCATAAATCCTCAACAAGAATATTGTACATAAAAATACAAATAAAAATACAAATTTTATTTCACTGAAAAATAATACACAGTATGCTTGGGACAAACAAAATAAAAAAAGTCACGAAGAAAACTTTGCAGACCCCTATTTTATCAAAATCAAAATTTACCAAACTCACTTTTATTATAAATAAAATTAAATAAGCTATTTTGATGAAGGTGGTTTGATTCAATTTGGCATTAAGATGCATAAGTTTGGTATTGACCCTCGATTGGCAATATACTAATATATTATATTCAATATATTTATTCTTTATATTTTCATTTTATTAATTTTTTATAAAATTGTAACTATTATTTAAAATATATATAATTAAAAATAAAATAAAACCATTATATATAAAATAAAATAAATAATATATTTCAATACATAGATGAAGTGTACCTATATACACCTATAAGATATATGCACATAATTAATTTAGTGCACAAATAAACTCAGAAAAATATTACAAAAATACCTAAATATGTAATTACATAAATTAAAAATACATAAAAATACATGTATATAATGGTAAAATAAAAAATATAAAATTAAAAATAAAATATGTAAACATGTATATTTACCTATATATATGCATGTAAAAATTAACACGTAATGAGTAACTTTGTAAAAATATAAAAAAGTCATAATTTATTAAATTAAATTACAAACAATTATTATGTTTTAATAAAATATCAATTGATTCATTTACTATTTTCTATCTATTATACAAATAATTATTTGGTCCACTTTTTTGGTTGGTCCACGTGGACCGACAAGAGGCCTCCATTAGTTGACCTTAGTCAACTATATGTCTCCCCTCAACCGCCTTGTTATACTCACGAGCAGACCTCCTTCTTCATTTTCTCATGAATCCCCTCACTTCCATCTCCCTTGAGCTCACCACCCTCCTGTTGCCATGTCATCCCTCTCCATTGCCCTTACCAAAATATCCACCAACCCTCGTCCTTGCATTCACCATTTCTCCATCTTTTTTGCTAGAACTCTCGGGTATAAAAGAACACCCCCGGACTTCTTTTTGAAATTAATCCTTGATTCCTAGCCTGTAACCCTAAGGGAGGCCTCCTGGGTTGAGCTATATGTGACGACTCTGACTCCCCTCCCTCTTTAGCATGGATAAAGTACCAGATCGTGGAGGTCTAGGACAACCGAGCTTTGTCTCCGGCGAGCTCTCCTTCTCCGAGCTCCCAACCCTGTTGAACTGCTAGCTTTATTTCATTTTATCGCTTTTCCTTCTAGTATTTTAGTCCAGCATTTTATTTCATAATTTATGCCTAGTGTCTGGTTAATTTGAAAAATCCAATCACGCACTAGGCTCTAGCACCCAAACACATCTGTTCTCTTACCCTCATACTTCTCCGCGAAAATCCCTTGCTTCCACCTTGATTCATGCATGGAATCGAGCTGCTGGATCTCCCTCCGCTGCCTAAACTGGAGATCCCATCAATTCACCTCCCCTATGCGTATTCAACTTCAACAAAGGGTAGCGCACCTTCAGGTCGAACCCCTCACCTATTTGGTGCAAGTCCGCAATTATATAGCCACCTAGAGCAGTACGCCAAGTCCATAATAGGACCAAGTGGATGCACGAAGCCCCTAGGAATGAGAAGAGCTAATTAATTGAGGAGGCGGAGGCCGAAAGATTATGGAATCGTCAAATCATACTTGTTGGTGACGAGTTTTTCAATCATTCTTCTAGCAACCATTCCCACCATCGAATCAGTCTTGGGACCCAGTTCTAATCTATGCTCTAGATTTAAAATGAAGTGAAGCCCTCTAGGAGTCGCACATCAAGCCATGTGGTTGTCTCTCCGTCCTCCAATTGTGCACTTTTTAGGGAGTAAATTACTTAGTAACCCATGCTTCTTTTCGTAATTAAATATTTGGCCTCTAATTATTTATTTCTACTTTAATTTTTTGTAAAATTTAAACTAGAACCCTCTCTATTGTTGGAATTTGCAAGTAGGTCCACTATAAGGTCAACTTACGTGGCGCCCTACGTTAGTTGATAATTAGCAACGAACCCCTTCTAGTTTACTATATTTGCTTTTAGCCTATATAAATATATTCAATTTTTTGGTGTATTTGCATAGAGAGCCTCGACTTTTTTTTAATTGCAAATATACTCCGCTAGGCATGTATAATTTATTTTGTTTTGGATTAAAGAACTCGCTTGCTTTAGAAGCTATGCAAAAATTACTAGTGCGCTTTGAATGATGTAGTAACATGCCCATATTTTTATTTGAAATTTCTTTGCATTTTTTTTTTAGTTTTTTAAAATCATTTTGAGGCTATTTATACCTTGTTTAGAGAAAGAACAACACTTTTAAAAATTTCAATATATATATATATATCATATATTACAATATAATATAGCTACAGACCAAAAGTCAAAAAAATTAACAAACTAAATCCTTAAAAATTAAAAAACACTCCTATCCCTAAAAATCAGAAAATATTTACTAAAACACAAAAAAATTAGTTTTCACTTCTATATTTTTATATATACTTACTACTATAAATTAAAGATAGTTTTAAGGAATTATGAACTATTTATATATTTTTAAGACCTTAAAACATTTGGCTTATATATGTAATCCCAGCTTTGGATTATTTTGGACTATAAAAATATCTAATAATTAGCAAAAAATCTTAAAAATACAAAAATAGAGAAAAATATAAAAATACAAAAATAATTTTTTATTATTTTTGAATAGTATTAGCTATATATATAAATATAAAAACCATATATATATAATATTTATATATAAATATATACTTATTAATATAGGTATTATTATTATAAATACTTATAAATATTTTTAATATCTTTAAAAAATAAAAATGGCTATTTTTATTTGTATTCATAAAATTTATATTTGTTGTATATGTATATATATATATTACTTGTATTATTCTTGTAGTTGCATATATATACGGCTTTCTCGAACACATCTGACTTCCATGTTAGTTATCTTCTAACATGTTAGAAGTAGTGATTTGGTGTGCTGGCATGAGTACAGAATCCTAGTAGGATTAACGATGATTCGAGCCAAAAAATATAAAAAAAGTTAAAAAAATAATAAAAATTAAATAATATAAAATAAAAAACAATAATTATTTGCCTACCCCCGTAGCTCACTATGGTTCGATACCCAAAATACTTGTATCCTATACATATTTTTATATAGGTTATAAAAAAATTAAGTCCGCTTCATATTGCCTATTTTATTTTAACCTGTGGGTTAATTGTTTATCGATTGAGGTCTTCATGAGTGGTGACATTAGCGAAGCTGCTCTCGCTTTGTGAGATCACACGACTGCTCCTTGTATCATCGGCTAAACAAATGGAACCGTTGTCGGGGAGCAACGCTTAGGATAGGTTTATTATACATAATTATGTCCATATTTTTCTCTCTGTTATTTCATTGTATAATTAGTTATTTTAGCTGCTTCTGACATAGTGCTATGTTAAATTTCTTGCGAGGAACCACATGGCATAATTACTTCTTAGGATGGCGGTGCACCCGAGCTGTGAGTATATCATCATTTTCTCTATAGGCTGATTGGAGAGAGCAAGAGAGAAACAGAAAGAGGATGAAGAGCAGTGAATTTAGCTTATGAGATTTCATTTATTTTATGAGTGAGTGCTTATTTTATTTTGCATTTATCTATTGAAATAATTTAGGACTTGGAAACTTTGGACACTACACTCTATGAGGTCCATTGCCCGAGTGATTGTACACCTAGGGGCCTCGTCAATTTATTACGGAATTATCGCTGTTATTTTTATTTGTTTCTCGTGTTTTGAGCTTTATGCCTTTCTTTTCTTTATTTTATGTGATTGATCCCTTAGATTTTTAGGAATTGCTTGGCCGAATAAATTAGGTCCAAACACATTAATATATGCATGCTCCTCTAGATTTATGTCTAGACTTAGCTCAAATTAAATTATTGAAAACGCGGACTTGAAACCGAGCATTGTGAGAGGCTCTATACATTGCTACTAGAATCTACTATGGCAAACACCAAAGAGCCTCAAAGACCGGACGTTTGGGTTTTATTTCTAGGTATTTAGTATTTGGTTCTTCATGATAATAGCATCTCCAATATAGGGCGGTTTCACCAGCTTGCATTGCATATAGTTTTATTTTCAATTTTGGTTTGCATCCCGCATGGAGTGAGTTAGGAAGCATTGTAAGTCTTCTTAACTTTGCATGCATCATTCAATATTAAGATGAGATTTCCACCTGTGTCAACTTGCACGGCTTTTCCAACTACCCTACAAGTTTTGTATCACTTATGATTCAAAAAGAAATAAAAAATTCATTAGGCATATTATTTTGAAAAATGGTGAAAATAATGAAAATCAAATATTAAAATAAGGGGATTGTTTGATAATTTTTGACCTGATTAAAGTTCGTAAAGAACATTTGTTGTTTGGGGTTCATAAAGCCCACATGATTTTCAGGTACATTCCAGACTGAGCGAGGCACGACCCTTAAGGATTAGAGTCCAAATCGCGATATGTGGTCGCCTTGATAATCACCTGGGATGAAGAAGTATTGGCACTTCAACCATATGTACGAAGTAGGGCCTTATCGACGATGGTGTTCCAGCCTTGTGTGTGGCATCTGACCTGGTCCGAAGTATTGAGATTAGCCCACACCCTCAAGGGCGTGTATGTCCCATCGCCTTACATCCTAGTACCTCACTTATGGGACAGGTATCAGTTTTTACTATTTGTTTCCTCTCTTATTCTTTGGCCGAGTAGTCCCCCAAGCATGAGACCAAGGACCTCAAGGAGCACATATCAAAGGTTACAAAGGAAGTGGAATGTACATGATCCTTTTCTGATAATACTCACTCTCCTATAAGGTTAGACCTCTTAGGACTTGTTAAAATACTGCCTGAAAATAACAAATAGAGTTGAAAAGATAAAAATAGCTAAAATCTCATGGCTTTACATTGTGTTGGGTTGGTGAATCCACACCTCTATTGTGTTTGTTTGAATTATATTTAGGTCAAGATCCAGTCATGTGCACTTGTGCCATATTTCTTTTAATCTAATTTTATCCCTTACCCCACTCATTGTGAGCCTTATTCTACATTTCTTTTCATCTATTTTTTATCGTTGCGCTCCATTCCTCATCTACTCCACTTCTCTCAAAGATGTCGTCTCATGGAAGGTTTAGTCAAGATCTTGCTGACAACCACATCGACTCCATGTGTTCTACATCTTCAATAATTTGAGGCGATTCTCGAGAACATGGTTCGAATCTTGCGAATTGTTCTTCAGACTTCTCGACTTCTTCCTTCATTACAATAAATCAGGATCACTCTTGTCCTACCATTAACCCCTTGTGGATAGAGATCGATTTCCATTAATATGAAATTCTCTATTCACATATATATGGAATTGACCTTAATTCTAGATCATCCATACAGTCTGAATGGGATGCATATTTTTTTGCAGAAACAACACTAGACCCCGTGTAGATCACATCCTCTGAGTTTGGTTCAGAGATGGCTCCTCAAGGGAAGCGAAAGGGACCGAACCAACTGGATCAGGGACAACCATATCAGAATAGAGTGAATACATAGTTGCTCGCATCCATCCATGCCATCCAACAACAATTGACCGATCAGGAACTAGACTAGGTAACTTTCCAAGAAATGTTGAATGACCAGAGGAGAGAGAGATAGAGAGAGACATAACAAGGGAGTAGGAGGAGGAGGAGGAGATGACGAACCATAAGATGGGCACCGTGGAGGGACCGGAAATGAGCTAAGGGGACAAAGGCTTAAGCCTACTCTCAAGGAAATCTTAAATCCTGGTGCTGGATAGATGACTAAGTGGAGAGAGATACCTGTAGTCCACGAACATTTCTATATCAAGACTCAGTTCCTTGCTCTTGTGCCCTCATTCCCCGTGAACACAAATAAAGAGGCCTATATCCATCTCCTGCAGCTATCTCGCATTGACTGCTTATGAGTCTAGGATTCATTAACCCTTCTTGTGCATTTTGTCTTAAAACCCTTAACAAATGCATGTAAATATCCAATAATCCTCACAACTAATGAAAATAGCATTCATTAATAAAAATGCACTTTTATGCATCAAAAACATGCAAATAAATAAAATAATAAAATGAAGGAAATAAAAAGAGACATGCTGTAAATATGTGTATATTTTACAATATGACTAAATGAATATAAATATAGCAGAAAGATAAATTTATATAACCTAACCTTCAAAACCAAGACAACATGGATTGGTTGACAAATAATAAAGTATGGGGAAATAAGGAAGAAACAATAAAAATATATAATTATGCATATTGGACATTATTACTTATTTAGTCATTATTTACAAAAACTTCAATGATTTTTAATTCATAAATTTGCACATATTTTTCACAAACTCTTCTCCTATGTGTACATATATATATATATATATATCATAAAAATTCCTAACTTGTATATATGTAAAGAAATCTGGTTTTCAAATTGTCAGTTTCTCAATTTCCGAACCTCAAAGCTTCTTCATACGAACTCTAAAACACTCCACTCACTTTTAAAATTCATAAAATAATATTCTCTACTTAATGAATGTTATTTCACTAAAATCGGAGTTCATTTGCAAAAAGTCAGTTTTGGGACCTAATGAAAACTGGAATTTTGGGCTATCCATTTTATTCTGAACATACTATTTAGGGTATCATTGATTTTACAAGTTTTAAATATTATCAAGATCTTGTATATTATCTATAACAAATTTCAGAATTTAAAACCTTAATTTTATATTTTAAATAATTCAAAAACACTAAATTATAAATGAACTTGAACTGTGTATTATACACATGTATTATTAATACATATAAATCATTTTATTAAAATCACATAAAATTCACACTAATATTTATTATTATATTAATTATAAATACAAAAATAATATACTATTTATTAAAATATTGATTTTTAAATATATATCCTATTTATTAAGTATACTATACATATATTTATTAATATTATATTTGTAATTTATAAAATATACCTTATTTATAAAAATTAATTATTCCGTAATTTTGGTAATTTTATTTTCTACATATTTCAGTTTTATACTTATTTAAAATGAGGTTATTTAATATATATTACTTAATTAGTAATACAACTAATTTCTGGCGACTACGGTGTAGACACATGTCAGCACCACAACCTTCCCCCCAAGAATGGACATTGAAATTCTGTTCGACCGACCATCTTCACTTCTTTTCCCCGACTTCATATTTCATCCATTTGTTGATCTCCATCCTCCATCTTACTCCTCCAACAACCTTATTCGACGTCGGCCTTCTTCCCTTTAGTAGTCAACATTATAACTAACTTCCCTAACTACTGGATTCAGTAGCCAACACCCTACTTCTCTACATAACTGCAGCCACCGCTACGTGTGACAAGGCTCGGTGGTCGCTCCACATGGAAGAGGAATTGTCAGAGGAGGGTACCAGGGTGGATACGCCTTGTATCACGACCATCACTGAAGTGTCTGGCTCCGAGGAGCTAACCCGTCGAGCAACAAGTAGGAAGGACTAGGATGGAGCTTGGGCCAGGGCCGGCCTGACCCAACCCACTGCCCGGCCCGCTTAAGCCCAACCCAAGCCCAAGCCCGCTTTGTAAATGGGCCGGCTCGAGCCGCCATTTTTGCCAATTTCTTAAATTGGGCCGGGCTTCGGCTTGAGCGTTACCGAACCCGAAGCCCATGGGCCGGCTCGATTTAAAGCCCGAAGCGAAGCCCGACCCATGAGCCTGGCCTAGTCTGTCCCTTCTTTTCATAACCCTAACCTACTTTTCATGTTCGTCCATTCCCCCACACGGATCCCAAGTCCCAAGACCCAACCCTATTGGTGCCGCCCCTCCCTCCTCGAGTCTCGAGTCCTCGAGCTTCGTCCCCTCCATTCCAACGATGCCGTCAGCGCAGCCCTCGGTCCTCCCCAGCCCCAGGCTCCCCACCGCCACTTGAATCCGTGACCCATTCCACTCTTTGCCGCCATTGTTGCGTGACCCCCGCCACTCCACAAATCCGCAGCCCCTCCACTCCTCGTCGCCGATGTTGTGCTTCCCTCTGCCCTCCCCAGCCCCAGACCTCTCTCTCCCTCCCTCACCATCCAAGGAATGGTGCCACTACACCACCTCTCTCTCCCTCACCATCTAGGTCCAGGCTCCAGCCTCCCAGCTGCCCACTCCCTCCCCCTTTACAAACTCGACCCAGCCGCCCACTCCCTCCCCTCCTCCAGCTCCTTCCCTAGTGGAATTACAAAATTCGAAGAGATCCAAAATTTAGAATTATAAAATTAGATTATGTTTATAATAAAATATTACAAATGCTCAAACAAACCCCTCCAAATCTAATCCTCCGAAAATTGTAGTTGTAAATATATAAGATAGGCTATAGGGCAACTTTTGTGGAAATCGCAGGCCGGCCCGACCCATCTTTGGTCGGGTTGGGCTCGGGCTTGTGCCCAGTTCAAGAAAAAAGTAGCCGGCCGAGGCCAGTCTTGAGGGTCTGGTTACCTAAATGGGCCTGGGCTGGGCTAGGTTGGGCCTGGCCTGAGGCTGGCCCATTCTCCACCATAGGAAGGACATATAACATCCTTGTCCCAGGTACCATTTCATCCATCTGATTTCATCGTTCTTCGTATCTGATTAGTATAGTTAATCCCATCATTGTATTTCTTTAATTACATCACAAGTTTCTTATTCACAAGTCATTTGTAATTTGAATCAAATTGCATTCAAATTTTTGTTCCCATGTCACATTCCCGAAACCTAAGCTTCGAGCTGGAAAGTCCTAACATGTTGGCCAATTTCCTTGAAAAATCGAGAATTCAATCTTTTTCTGTAGGTTCCTCTCGTCCTTTGGATCGCATCCACCTTCATCTTCATCACTTGGTGCATCTATTTCTTAATCGTCGGTCATTCGATCAGAGCTGCAGTTCCTGTTCTGGACTAAACACTAGCCAACCATCCTTCCGCATTCGCCATTGCCTTCTTTGATCTTCCCCCGTCGTAGGTGAGCTTGAAGGGGGGGGAGGAGCCCCCTTCTGGTACTACAGGAGATGGACATCGATCGCCTCCTTCTCTGAAGAAGATCAGTAGAAGTAGAACCACTGTCAATGCTGCAGCTTTGGGGAAAAATGAAGACCAATAATGCATCGCACAGAATTATGCCACGTGTCCGACAATAATGACCTAGATCAACCAGCAACATTTGACCATGAAAGTTGATACATGAAACGGAGGGGAAATTTCACGCAATCCCCTAAAGAGCTCTATATTCTCAACCCACCTCTAGAAGATTCCAATATTGCCTTTAGGACCCTTTAGGGGGACCTAAGTGTAAAGGTTCTAGAGTTTTCATACTATTAGGTCCCAGACTAGGTACCTAATTGAAAGAAACATTTTATTTTTTGTGTATTTTCTTACCCATTGCTACATTGAACTTGTGTCATTTGTGGACATTTTTTTGCTAGCTTTTTTCTACCATCTTATTTTCTAATCGCATTTTGAGGATTTGAACTGCAATTTTATCAAGGTTTTATTTTTCGAATTCCAACTGCGTTTTGGTTTCATTTTGCGTGCTTCGAGCCTGTTGCATGAGTTTTTCGTGAATCTAATATATAGTATCATTATACATATTTTTACCAAATTAAACTATTTTATCAATCACAATTATTTGAAAAAATATTCATTTGAAAAACTAGAATAAAAATTGGAAATTTAAAAATAAATAAAAATATAAAAACTAAGACATACTAAAAAACATTTCTTAGAGAAGAAAAGTAATTAGAAAAAAATCGCTAAAATATTTCCTTACTAAAAAAATCTCAGTGCAACTTTCTGCCTCCTTGAGTTCGACCAAAGAGCACTTACCTGGTTATATATTTAGTGAATAACAATTTAGGAGAGAGCTAATTATTTTCTCTTTCTCTCTTTCTCTCTCTTGAGTTGTTTTATTTTGTTTGATAACTGGATCTGTCGCAACGGTTGCTACAACTGACTCTTTGTGACCGCTAGGCAAATTCGAGTATCAAAATGGCACTATTACCAGGAGAGCATAGTCGTGCTTGATTTTTTTTGGTTTTATTATATTTTTTGCTTTCTTCTTTTCTTCTCGTTTTTCTCGGTTCTTTTGGTTTCTCTTGATTTTTTTATTTGTTTGTTTTACTATTGATTTTCCTTATTTTTCTTTGTTTTGTTTTCTTTGATTCTTTTCTTGATTTTTGTTTGCTTTATTTTCTTAGTTTTTTTCTTATTTTTCTAATTTTTTTTCTCAGTTTTTATTTGTTTTTGACTATTGATTTTCTTCTCGATTTTTGAGTTCTTTTTTATTTCTGATTTTTTCTTGACTTTTATGTTTGCATTTTTTATTTTATGTAATCTGTGATAACCTATGTTGTAGGGTCTACTAGATTAGCATACTTTCTAGGAAGTTGAACCAACTAAGAGAGTAGAGATTGACAAAGTCTTCTAGGAGGTGGTTGTAAAGAATCAACGCGAGTCTAACAACAGAGTTTTTGTTGTATTTTTTGAGATAGATTTTCTATTTTCTTTTCAAAGTTCATGGACTTTGCATGTTTTTTGTTTTGGGTGAGAGAGAAATGGGCACTTGTCCGTTTTTATTTTTGTAGAAAGGGATCAATTAAGGACATCCTAACTTGTAGATTGGACATTCAAACTTTTCTTCTCAGGGTTTATTTTGCCAAGTGATGGTGCACTTAAGTGACCTCACTGTGTCGACTTTTTTTCTTTATTTCACATGATTTCGTGAAAGCCTAGTGTTGAATGCATGATTGAATTGAGGAGTAAGTTTGAATCGACATCCCTTATCCACATTTAGGTGTAATTAACCAATTTGAAAATTAATCCATTATTACGCTAGAGCTGTTGATTTTGGACACGGTTTTCATGACTTTTTCATGCATTAGCATAGATTTATGTTTTCTGTATAGATGATTTTTCATGTATAGAGATGGCATCACTTATGTCTTCTTTCCTTTCATGCATCATAATTTTCCATCGCATTCTGTGATTCTTCCTCTGTGAGAAAATATTTTTCAAAAATAAAGAAGATCGGATCACCATTACATATTTTTGAAAATATCCAAAAAGTGAAAACCTTAAAAAAAAGAATTTTTCTTTATTAAAATTTAACCTTGAAATAAAGAAATTCTATACTTAAATTGTAGTGGGAGAGCAAACAACTCATTATTGCAGGTGCTAAACTCTAGGTATAGTGGGTGAGGACGTAGCCCTGAAGATAGAGCCAAAAATTCCTGGACATGTGCCCTAAATACCTATGTACCACTCTTTGGTACATGGTTGTAACTGCAAGCACTTGCCTCTAATCATAGAAAGTCATTTTCATGTGCTTCGCCTCACAGTTCCCTTTAGGCCTGATATAATGCGATAACCCGGGTAGATGGTATCACTGTTTGGAGGATTGTGAGGACATATGCTGGGCGACAGGGTGACATCACCTGTGAGTATGCTAAATATGACTACTTGATCACCTAACTAAATTTGAAAATATAAAAGACTGAACTCTTACTGTCTCTACTGTGTGATGTTGGTGAATCGGATGTTTGCATTGTGTTTGTTTTGGAGTGAGTGTATTTCAGCATCTTATATGCCTTCATACTCGTCTTCTTGCTTTGACATCGTATTCCACTTTTGTATCCTTGATGAAGCCTCATTCATCACTCTTTATTCTTTTATTTTAGCTAATTATCTTGGCAAAGCATCATGTAAATAGTTGTAAATACAATAATTTCACAAAAAGCATGCATGGGTTAATTTTCATAATTAGCATGTATTTGTGCAAAAATAAAAGAATAAAGAAGGAAAGAAAAAGAAGGAAATATTTAGAATAAATATTGAGCGACCTAAACCCAAGAGAAGGCCAAGTATTGGCCAGTAGAGAAAGATAGGGCCACTTTACCTTGTACATATAGGTATCCTATTTGTATAATTTATTTCCACAAAAATAAAAATAAAAAGGTATTTTTATTTCCTTGTATATATTTCTCAAAATAAAACAAAAATTAGAAAAATAAAATAAAATAAAAATAAAGCTAAAATAAAACTCTCTCTCACCATGTATATAATACATGTATATATGTATCTTTCCCTATTTAATTTATACTTGTAAATAAATAAAAAAAAATTTATACTCCAAAAATTATGTTGTAAATAAATAAAATATAAAATTGGGGTAATTTTCTAAAAATAATAAATTAAAAATAATTGTACAAAATACATAGGTATTTTATACATGTGTATTATAAATTATACTGCATATATAATAATTAAGTTTTCATAAAAATAAATAAAAAATCACAGAAAAAAAGTTTGGAAAATAACAAATATTTTTCATTTTATACACTTTTTAATATAAAAATATTTGCTATTTTTAATTGAATTTATAAATATTTTGTACATACTGTTTTCTGATTGGTCCACGGCGTATCGTTGACTCAGGTCAACCCCCTCCTAAAGGGCTTGACCCGACCTGACCCGACTGACCCGCCGGACCTTCTTCTCCCAATAACCACAACCGGGTCCTGCATCCTTGTGCCCTGAATTTCTATCTGCACCTTCCCCACGGTTCCAAGATCCACGTGGATCCCTAGGGAAGCGCAGATCCTTCTCGGATTGTGTACCCTAGCCCGTTTCTTCCGGCCACCTGGGATGTTCTATAAATACTTCCATGGCCTCCCCAGCTCCTCAGCTTGTGCCACAACCCTTTCTGATACCCTAGACACCTTCGCCTTGGTGACAGTAGCCGGAGGAAACTCTTGGTGCTCGGAGAGTTGCTGTGTAGGTGACGCTCATATGTTGTGGCCGGAGAACCACCGCGAGGAGCCTCCTTAGCTAGTTGCAGCGTGGTCGAGGCCACAACCCTGTTGTCCAACTCCCCTGGAGCTCAGGATCATCTTAGGGCCTTCAGGTCTCCTTCGTTTCATTCCTAGCTCCTTTATTTGCCTAATCTTTCATTTGCCCGCCGTCGTCGCTCCGCCAGCTCCGACCAACCGGTCGGAGCCTCGTTACTCTCATTCACCCGCTTAGATCGACACACCCGCTCGCCCTCCATCTTCTTCCGCATCCTGATCACCCTGATCTTCGATCCTCGCATCTAGATTAGGACATCGGTCTCCTCTATCATCCTGACGGACACCCACCCCCCATCCACCGTCGCTTCTTGCTTTTTCAGACCTAATAACCCTGACCGGAGTATAACTCCGAGTCAGAGCTCTCCTGTGCAGGCCTTGACGTGCTTCGAGGACATCAGATTCCATCTGTCTGAGGCTCGTTGGAGGTCACTAAGGTCCCAATCATCGCCACGTTCATTCGACCGTCAGCTACTCCATCGGAGCAGGCCATCCAACGCGGAAGGGCCCCACAATCCTTTTGGTGTCGTCCGATCCTTCATCAGAGCTAAGGATCACCCCCTGTGCTCCGGCAAAGCTCGCCCTGACACTGTTCTTCTAGAGGCCCTCTCCGCTGTTGGATTGTGTTCATCTCCCAGACGTCATCGCAGCCATCCATCACCAGGAGGTGTCAGACCGTTAGATGTCAGATCTAATGGTCACGTACCAGCCACGTCGTCGACCATCTGACAACAGTTAGATCTGCCCCTTCACGTCCAATCAACGGACAACACCTGTCATCCCACGCACCGCTCACATGCCTCCATGGGTATATTGCCCATTCTACCCTGCGTTTATTTTAGTTTTTATTTTAGTCTGTAAAATAATGTATACAGTTGGACCATTTTGTACTTCAGTACCTATAGTTTTTCATATTTACATTTTAGTCATGCTTGTGTGGAATCACAGGCGTCGTCACATGTCTTTTTGGGTTATTTGCACTATGTACCCTGAAATTCTTTACTGTTATTAGTTGCATATTTACTTTTCATATTTGCAAATATGCCCCTGTAAATGTTGTTTTACGACATGTGTGGATTTTGATGGAAAAATTGCAGATCGGATCTTAATCTTTTCTTGCTTGTTATTGTTTGGTTACAGGACTTATTTTATTTGCATTTTGGTCCCTATGAGCTGTGAGTTTAGTTTTTGAATAAATAAATAGCAAAATTGCTCTAAAAATCTTGAAATTTTGACATGTAACCCCTACTACTGTGTAAAAATTTTGGTGATTTTTGGGTTATGTTTTGATTTCGTTTGTTATTTTTAAAAATTCTAAAACTGTAAATAATGTAAATTCCTGTTTTGGAAAATCAAATAAAAATATTAAAATATCTCGAAAAATTCCAAAAATAATTCTAGTTGTGTGTTTTGTGTTGTTTTAGCTCCTGTCCAATTTTCATCTTATTCCCATTAACATACTCTAAAAATTGAAAACGTGTAAAAATATTAAAAAATCATTAAAAATTCATAAGAAATCTAAAAAATGTGTTTTCTTCTTCTGTAGTTAGATTTTGTTTTGTAGTTTCACATAAAATTACTGCTAGGATTTTATAGATATTTTAAATAATTTTATTCTGCCTTTAGATCCCAGATGTACATTATTTTCTATTTCAGACTTTCTTTTATTTTTAGAAAATTAATTAAAAATCAGAAAAATCCCATAAAATTCATAAAAAAACACTTGAATATTTTAAAAACCTAATTTTTTTGAATTTTTGAGTGTTTTTGGACCCTTAAATAATTGTTTGAGTGTTTATTTTTTGGGTTTTCTTTATTCCTTTCTCATTATAAAAATCATAAAAAATTTGAAAAATTAAACACCACCAATTTTCTTTCTTTTCTTGGCTTCCCGACTACTTCATAGGTTTTCCATCCCGTGCTCCTTGTGATCGACCCTGGTAGCTATACCAGGTAAAATAAATTAGCAAGACCACTTGCCTTGTTTGATTGTTTGATTCCTTTTGTTGGTGGTCTATTTTACTTGTTGAGCCCGGTCCGAGTGGTTGAGATCGCAACGACCTTTGATATCACTTAACCTAAGTCGCTCGATTTTCTCATCAATCCTCTTGACATCATGGATGACATTTAGAAAGATTTTACGCTCAGACTCCATGAGCCTTCGATCTTCCACCATCTCAAGTGCATCTATAGAGACTCGAGATGATCTTCTTCTCGAGTCGGTCCTACCTAGTCATGAGTTGAGTCAGACCCAGACTCCCCTCGCCTCCAATCCCTTCAGTCCAGGCCGATCCACGCCTCAGTTTTTTATTTGTTTGTCCTGCACATGTTTCCATGATTGCATATGAGACTTTTTCCGTCCAAAGGATTCGACAGACATCATGGCTAGAGGGAAGGCACCAGTCGATGAGCGAGCTGTTTAGAATAGACATGTTGATGAGAGATCTGATCCAGCTTTAGATATTGAAGGAGGGATTCTAGAAACCCTATGGTAGATAAATGGACATACCAGAGATCCGTTTAGAGTCCAGGATGAGTTTAGACTTGAGATCGTTGCGTTGAGAGAAGGATCCAACAATCCATCACCATTTCTCATGGTTCACGCCACTTTCAGAGATGAGTATGAACCTAGAGTTAGGATACTACAACACTCGATTTGGCTATGACCGAATCAAGGGTCATACGATTTGAGACCGTCCTTTATTTCATAACTTCCCAAGTTCTATGGGAATACATCAAAGGAGCCGTTGACTTTTTTCACCAGTTTGAGATGATATGTGGAGAGGCCAGCTATCCAGGAGTTACACAGGAGGCTATATACCTCAAGGCCTTACCCTTACCCTTAGCAGATAAGGCACTCTTCTAGTTAAATCATTTATGGAGGGAGATTTATACATGGGAATATATGAAGTTCACTTTCATGCGTAAATAGTTTCCTCTCCTATGGACAGATGGAATGAGGAGTTAGATCTCCATTTTTAAAATACTTCGACATGATTCTTTCCATGAGGCATGGGAACGATTCAAGGATGACTGAGAGATGTTATCATCATGAGATACCATTCACAGTGCTTGTTCAGAACATTTTTGGAGGACTCCAACAAGATGTTCAGGTCTTAGTCAGTGCGACATTTGTAGGTAGATATTTGAATAGGGGTGGCGAGTCTGGTTGGTCCATTTTTTAGGGGAAGGTAGAGAACTCACGAGTTGTGGATTCCACTCGGGCATTCCAGAAGGCCCACAACCACCACAACAACGAGATCATTAGATGGTGGCACATATTTCAGCTTCTGATTCACGATCTCACATTGGCTTTATTAGTAGGAAACTCACATTAGTCGATGTGATTTAGAAGCAAGTTCAAGATTTGCATCCACTGTGAGAGTTGGAGAAATTCTCATCACTTCCATGATAGTTGAGTGATATAACAAAGAAGGTGAGCGAATTGTAGCTTTAGTACCAACAGTCTCTTTCTTCTTCCACTTCTCATCCTACACATCGTTATTTACATGCTCCTCCCACCCATCAGAATCATTATGTTCAGAGCGAGATGGCACCCACCACTGATCCTTGACAACTAGACTGGCATGAGGAATCTTATAATACCTACCAGAGTCAGGTCACGAGACTTGTAGTTGATGACGTTGATCCTTCCTCCACTCCTGAGATCAATGGTATATGGTATGCTCCTATTTAGTATCAGTAACCAACATACATTACACCTCAGAGCGTACACCGACAACAACAACCTTTTCATCCACGTCGTGTACTTCCATCTCATCATTTTTAGCACAGACAGCCATACACGCAACAACAATGTCACCATCATGCATATACGAGACTACATTCTTATCAGTCTATTGTTACACATCCATATTCTAATCATAAAGAACAACAACAACAATCTTTTACTACACCTTAGAGATCTCCTTAGCCTTATACACCATAGCCGCAACACACTTCCATGAAGGAGAGAGCAGAGAGCCAAGGACAAATCACTGAGATGGAGATATCTGCACAATTCGTATCACTGAATCAGATGATGGATATGTTAAGCACGCTTCAGACAACACATAGGACCATGGTAGAGTGGTTTAACCATCGTCTGGATGAGTTAGTCGTGCCCAATACCACTCTCCCAAATCAACCTCATATGAACCCAAACAACAATATGATACACAACGATCAGGTAGATGGCACTACAAGTAAGGTCACTTTCATGAATTTTTAGCTAACTTCATTCATCTTAGGATTGGTAGACATCCATTACCACCTGATATAGATGAGTAGAGGGCACAATGATGATGAGGAGCGAGAGCCGATCCATGATGATATTGATACACATTCTCATGTTGAGGAGGACCACCACGAGGACCATATGATGTCCAGGACAATGACATACATGGAAGCATTGCAAAGACCATTGATATGGACACCAGCGACTCAGATAATGATGCCATGCTATGTCATACGGATACTCCCAATGATTCTGCATATTTCCATGTATTCGAGTGTTTTGTACATACTTATAAGACTACCGATATACATGTTGATTCCTTTGATGATTTGAATATAAAGGAAAATGTTGTTGTTCTTGAGATTGTTCCTTTTCACGATGCTTTGTATGGAAAAGGAAAGAAAAATTCTAAAAGAGTATTATTACTCTAGAAATAGAGCAATTATTGAAAGATCACATATTTTTGAAGATTCCATTACATGACGCATTGGATCACTTTGCTATACGTAAACAACAATTGAGGAACAAATGTAATATATGCGGGAAAAGGAAATCATGAGTTGAGAAGCATGTTTGACCAAGGCTACTTCTTGTGCTATTCAGAACAACGTACCCAAGAAAATGAGAGATTCATTTGTTCACTATGTCAAACGTGAGAATTCAAAGGCAGCATTAGATCACACTCGATTAGATAATGGTTCCTCTATTAATTTGTTACCATCTTCTTTACTTTATAAGCTCAAGTTAAGTCATCTTTACAAATTACAAGCACTACTTCAGCTTGCATATTGAACAGTGAAGAGACCTAGAGGCATGCTGAGGAAGATTATCGTGACTATTCAAGGTTTGTTGTTTATAGTGGACTTTACTATCCTAGACATGACGTGCCTTATACAATTACACCATGCTCTGATCATTCTTGCGAGGCCTTTCTTGCAGACCGTGAAGTCCTTATTTGAGTATGATTATGGGAGAGTATCATTCCTCACATACAATGGAGAGGTACACATTGAGATGGTGAGAGGATGCTACAATCCCAAATCAACATTTCCATTCACATCAGAGGATACCGGTCTTGTAGATGATTGCCAGCACATAGATGAGACATGATCTCTTAATCTTAAGAGTGTTTATTTTGATAACCACGATATCCTACATGAGGATGGGGTTGAGCATACGACATCAAGTTCTTCATATGATTATTTACAAATAGATATAGAGATCATATTAGGACTAGAGGAGCAATCAGTTGCAGTATATATCTTAGTGCCACAGATTGAGAGTACTCATATTCCAACATGAGAGTCATTTTATTACATTTCAGAGAACATACGGTCTATTCACCGTAGAGAGTCGGATTGTGTGATGGATACATGAATAGACACCTTATGTAGTCCAACTCCAGAGACGTATACCATTGTAGAGAGACTTATGCCATGTACATCGTTCACTTACAGAGGAAGCTCTCCTCGGACAACCAGAGATCGGTACACACTTGCATAGCAAATGATTACGTACGACCCATTTTGAGGTGATCTACTCTGTACATGACTCATGTCTACTCATCCACTTCATTTTGTCCAGTATAGAGACCTGTGAGCCATTCAATTTTCTTGAGTACACCATCATTTGTATATTCTTCTTAGATCACAATCGTACCTAATTTTTACCCATCTTTATACTTAGCATACCGGATCCTAAGTATAGGGGGACCGATTGTCTATTGATTCTCTTTTTCGATTTTGTTCTTTTTCCTTTTCTTGTTTTCCATCTTTTACACCAATCACCAGTTCCCAATTTTTGACCACATTGTTTTCTATACTTAGGATGCTTGATCCTAAGTATGGGGGGACTGAGTGATTTCCTTTATTTCGTTTCTTCTTCTTTTTCTTCCATTTTTCCTTTTGTATATTCCTTGCCCTCAATCACCTCATTTTTGTCTTCGATTATTCTTACAATGACCAAATCATAAGTATAAGGGGGGACTGACTTCTATTCTTTTATCTTTTTCACCCACTTTTACTTGGCATGAGTTATGTCTTCCTTTTTCTCTTTTCATGCTACGAGGACATAACACAAGCTCAGTATAGGGGTTTCATATATATTCTATATACACTTTTGCACATAAGTTGTACTTTTATGCATTTTCTATATCTATAAAATCCATAAAATAGTAGGTAAGGGTTAATTTTATTTAAAATCAATTTAATTAACATTTATAAAGTCCTTATAAATAAGTAAAAGAATTGCAAAATTCTTATGTGAAATTCTTAATTTAAAATTTTGTATTCTAAAAAAACCTAATATGTATAATACGTATTTAAATCGTATTTATTACAATATCTAAAAATAACTTAATATTTAAAATCTTTATATATAAAACTTGTAAAATATGTTAGTTATTTAATTCGAATATAACAATGGTAATTTATCTCGTAAAAAACTTGTAAAATATGATTGTGTGTAAAAATTGATAAAATCATAAAAATTGCAAAATCTTTGTCATCCATAAAAATGTGTAAATCCAAAAAAATGTACTTCACAAAATATGGATGCATTTGCATTAGCATTTTTTAGAATAAGCTTGACTTCTCGAACTAATGATTGGGAATAATCTAAAGGATAAATCTTGATTATGGCCTTTAACTTTCATTATAAGGAGCCTAGTTAGGAACTGGAATTTACACTCTTCATGTCTTGAACTTTGATCTTTGGGTTCCATGAGATCATGTTTGGACTTCAACTTAAACTTGCCTAACTAGAACACATTGTGTCATCCGTTTATCTATCGAATAATGAACCAATTTTGGACACATGCACTTTTCACTTATCTTGACTAGCGTGGGATTACGAAGGGTAGTTCATTTTAGTGGTGCATTTTCAACCTCGTCTAGTGGTGCAGACATCTAAAGACGGGAGTTGCGGTGTTGAAATAATGTTTCTGATGAGGCAAGGATATGCTGGCACAATTTTTCCACAACCACAAAGAAATGGATGGAAGAAAGTATGCTATATTCGTTAGGGCACAAAAGATTGATGCAATGCATGAAACAATACAATTCTACCAAAAAGAATACAACCACCAAATTCAAATATGACCACAATGGTCCAAGATTCCAAAAAGCCTACACATCTTATAGGAGACATAGATACTATTCATGGGCTTCACAAGGAGATGTGACTACAGTGATCACACTCTAGTTCTTTTCTCATTCTTCAATATTCTCTCTGTCTTCGATTATAGACACAAAACAACCTGACCTTGGATGGAAATACCCTCCTCCTTGAGGAAAGAGTTGCTGGATGAGGAATCAGTGGGAGTGTATTACTGGGCTGGTAGTTTCTTCACTTCTTTAAGCAGGAAGAGATGACACAATTCGCACACCGTAGAAATTGAATTCAAAGATTGACAGAGTTACAGATATGGATAAGTGGATCTGAGATGGTTATTAAGGTTTACCTGAATAAGGATTTGTGGAACTTGAGGAAGATTGAGATAAACATCCTAATCCTAGTTGAGGCTCCGACAAAATTCTTGTTTAAGGCCCAACCAAGCTCTATCCTCTGTCTGTTATCATGAATTGGTCTTGGAAAACAAATTCATTCTAACTTAATACATTTTTCTTAATTTTTAAATAAGTGTTTGCTAAGAGACTAGCAAAGTTTAAGTTTAGGGGATTGATGAATACTTGATTCATTAATACTTCTTGTTGATTTTGTCTTAAAACCCTTAACAAATGCATGTAAATATACATTAATTCTCATGTATTATCAAAATATCATCCATTAATAAAATGTACTTTTATTCATTAAGAACATGTATATAAATAAAAATATAGATGAAAATAAAAAGGAGGAAGACTGTAAATATGTATATATTATATAGTATGACTAAATTAATATTAATATAGCAGAAAAATATATTTATATAACTTAAACTCTGAGACCAAGTCTGCATGGATTGGTCAACAAATAATAAAGTAGGGGGATATAAGAAAAAAAGAATAAAATTAATTAATTATGCACATTACACATTATTCCATATGCATCCATTATTTACCAAATCTTCAATGACTTGTAATTAATTCATTTGTTCATATTTTAACTACACTCTTCTCCAATGTATTCATAAAAATGTGAATAAAAATATAAAAATCATTAAAAATCTTAACTTGCATATATGACAAGATTTCTGGCTTTCAAATGGTCAATTTCTCAATTTCTGAACCTCATAACTTCTTCACACAAACTCCAATTTCACTCTACTCACCTTTAAAGTTCATAATATAATATTCTCTAATTAACGCATATGTCACTTAAATCGGAGTTCGTTTGCAAAAATTCGATTATGGGATCTAATAACAATTGGATTTCTAGACTATTCATTTTATTCTTAACACACTATTTATAGTATCAATGATTTTAAAATTTGTAATTATTTTCATGAACTTGTAGATTATATATAATAAATTTTTTAGTTTAAATCCTTCAATTAATATTTTAAATAACTCAAAAACACTAAATTATAGATGAATTTCAATTGTGTGTTATACCCCTATTTATTAATACATATAAATTAATTTATTAAAATCCCTAAATAATCATACTACTACTATTTATTTCTATAATAACTAATATAATATTAAAAAATATATTATTATTAAAATATTGATTTAAAAATATATATCCTATTTATTAAGCATATTATACATATATTTATTAATATTATATTTATAATTCATATAATATATCATATTTAGAAAAAAATTATTCCAAAATTTAGGTAATTTATTTACCTGCACTTTCAATTTTTACACGTATCTTAAATAAGGCTATTTATAATTTATTGCTTAGTTATTAAAACAACTAATTTCTGGCCACTGTGATGTTGACACGTGTCAGCATCACAACCTCCATCCCCAAGAATGGTTGTTGGAGTTCTGTTCTGACTGGCCAACTTCACATCCTTTCGCTGACTTCATCTTTCATCAAGTTGCTGATTTCCACCGTCCATCATACTCCACCAATAATCTTCTTCAACACTAACCTTCAGATCTGTCTCAATCCTTCATTGATTACCCTATTTAATCATCTAAATTTCTATCATTATAACTAACTTCCCTAACTACCGAATTTAGTACTCGACACCCTACTTCTCCACCAAACTGCAACAACCACTAACTATGATAGGGATCGGTGGTTGCTCCGCGTGGAAGAGAGTTTGTCGGAAGAGGGTTCCAGAGTGGATACGCCTTGTATAACAACCATCACCGCCATATCCAGCTCTAGGAAGCTGACCTGTCGAACAATAATAATGAAGGATATATACCCAGTCCCAAGTACCATTTTATCCATCTGATCTCATCATTTTTTGTGCATGATTAGTGTAGTTAATCCCATGAATAGATTGTTTTAATCACATTCTTTGATTCTTATTCACGACACATTTCCAATCGAATCAAATCTCATTCCAATTTTTATTCCCAAGTCACATTCTTGGAACCTTACCTTCAAGCTACAAAGTCCTATTCTTTTAGCTGATTTCCTTGGGGAATCAAGCATCTAATCCTTACTTGTAGATTCCTCTCATCTATTGGATCGCATCCACCTTCATCTTCAACACCTGGAGCATCTATTTCTTCATCATCGATCATTCGATCAGTGTTGCAGTTCTTGTTCTAGACCAAACCCTGGCTGCCCATCCTTCAGCTTTCACTGTCACCTTCTTTGATCTTCTTCGATGTAGGTGTACTCGATGGGGGAGGTGCCCCCTTTTGTCCCTACAGGAGAATGACGACCATCGCTGCCTTCGCTGAAGAACAAAGACCAAGAATGTATCATGTAGAATTGCACCACGTATCCCACAGCAACACCCTAGATTAGTCGGCATCATCTAGCCATGACCGTTGATGCTCAAAACGGTGGAGAAATATCATAAAAACCCCTACAGGATTCCATTCTTTCCTCGTGCCTCAATTTTTTTAATATTACAAGGTCCCTCGTAAGGACCTATGTGCAAAAGTTTTAAAGTTTTCTTATAATTAGGTCCCTAACCAAGGACCTAATTGATAGAAACATACTATTTTTTCTATATTTTCTTATACATTGCTACATTGAACTTGGGACCTTTGCGGACATTATTTTGCTAGCATTTTTCTACCATCTTGTTTTCTTGTCGCATATCGAGGATTTTAACTACAATTTTATTGAGGTTTTATTTTTCGAATTAGGGTTCTATTTTGGTTTCATTTTATGTGCATCAAGCCCATTGCTCAAGGTTTTCATGGATCTACTATATAATATCATTCTGCTTAGTGGGTTCATGGATTTCATTTTCTTAAATTAAGAATGCACTATATCAGAACATATAATTATATATATATATATATTCATTTTCAGACATTTGATTCAGGTATTTTAAATCAAATTTATCTTGCTTTGTCAACTTTGAAATTTTATTTCTTTAATTACTTTCAAATGAAGAGATATATTAACCGCTATATCTCTAGCAAGAACTAGGATCTCCTCTTTACCTTTGTCATATCCCAATAATATGAGAACCTATGACTCCAATAAAGAGAAGAGGGAACACATTCCGCCTTGCAAGTGCAACTTGCATTTCCCAATTCGATCTTTAACACTCGGGCCCACCACCCCTAAGGTGATGTTGATCCATTGTTAATTGAACCAACCGTCAATAGGAATACAACTCGCTATGCGCAATCCAATATCGCCCCAATAATATGAGGACACGATATCGGGGTCACTATGCATATGTCCTTAGTCTTTAGGGAAGCGACGAGCCCGATCCAAATGGATCGTATGTAGGAGCTGTCACTTCGGACAGGCGTCTCCTACATACAATATCTGGCGACGGAACCCTTCGCCTTGACCGGAGACCATGGATGTCACTTATGTGATCCTCCACCTCATATTCAAATTTTAATTAATATGAATCATATTCATATAATTAATTCTTCCAAGGGAAATAAACGTCTATTCATAATAGAGTGTTTTTAATTTGATATAATTAACTTAATAACATTAAATTAATTATCAATTCAATCAACAAATTTGATTTTACTTGAATATATGGTATTATCTCATAGTACGTATTAATTTGAATTTTAATAATTAGAAAAATACATCATGATCTCTGAGGCATCATTTGTTCCCTACCTGTTGTCATGGCCAGTACCGACGGGAGTTGGACGGACCGAAACCGGTGCGACCCGCTACCCCAACGCTCCCCAACTAGACACCATATTGGCCTCGAGAAAAAATAATTCCAAGCCAATCACTTTGTACCTGAGATGATCATCACTTCTTCAATCAAAATTATACCATATAGTAATAATAAAAACAATTTTGATTATAAAGAAATTTGCTAACCAAATTACCAATACTATTCAAGCAAGTTGTTTGTTGATTGTGTTTCCAATTATGATCAAGATCAAATCTAATCATTTTATTGGTTGAGGATAAGTCAATTAAGGAAATAATCATCATTAAATATTTCTCAAATATTTTCCATAATTAATTCATGAAATTAATAATTAATTTCACTAATTTACCATTACTTGGTTTTTGATTAGGAATGTAATTTCAGCAGTGACCCCTACTTACTAAAATTAACATATCTCAATCAAAATAAATCCAAATTATGCAAAATCAGTTTCCTAAGATTGATAATTTGATTTATGACAGAACCTAAGTGTAATTTTATGCATTTCAAGGTGGATCAAAACAGTAATTAACTCATTAATCATGTTAAGATTCACAGTTCCCGCAACAGTGAATACATGTTCATTAAAACAACCATATCTCAAGCAAACAGAATCCAAATTACCTAAACTCAGATCCCATGATTTCATTATTTAATGGGTAAAAAAATTATAGTGATTAATTAGTGTTTATACATTTTAAACAGGGCCGAATTTTTTCATTTCTAATCATATGTACGAACATGAAATGTTCGTAACCTTAACGTACCCAAGTCGTCTTAGGTTTATGGATCGTATCCAAAATCATAATAAGCTTTCTCTAATACATTATAAATCACATTTATAATATATTATGAATAATTGGATATTGCTATCCACATGCATCAAGATAATTAAATCACATTTAATTATTATTCTCTCAATGCTTAGATATAATTCAATTATGGAATTACTCTTGAACCCTTTTCAAGAATAATGTGCTTTCTCTGCAGATACTTGGTGATAAGGACATGGCGATTGTATTGTTCCACGAATAGTGACTTGGATATTGAGATCACATCTCAAATCCAGATCTCATGGACCTCCCACAGATGCTTGATTAAATCAAGGACGTATACATAATCTTCTCATTGCATATGAATCTACTTCAGATCAATGTCCAATGCATGGACTGAGATTAGGTCACTTCTCTACTAAGAGGAGTCACTAAAATCCAAACCTGTTTCATCACTCCCTCCGAATGGAAGCGTCATGGTTATACAATCGTTTATGATCACATCACCCTCAGGTATTCCCAACACCTGCACATCCTGCATACTGGAAGGCCTATGATCATCCTGAAGATATACATCAATTTTACACTGTCAACTTCAGGGTTTTATCACCAAGTTTCTCAATATTGGTCATTGGGAATTGATATGGATCATATGCTTTCTCAAAGCATATATCATACCATCAAATTCTTGTCATGCTTCCAAAGCATGACAACCATGCATGGAATTTGATCAGTCCCAATACTTCATGAGTGAGCTCATGTCTTCCGGTTCATATGTGAACCTGTATGATCCCATTGAGAGATCGTATTACTCATATATCCTTACGTGCACACCAGCTCGCCGGTGTATAGACCTCGGTTAGGTCATCAACCTATTGGTCTGCCAAATGTACATACTTAAACATTTATTAACACATCTGTCTCTGGTCGGAGGATGTATGCCTATGCTGTGACAGTATTCAACATAGGTCTTTTGTTATCTCAGTCTCGTTAAGTCAACCCATTAAGTCAACTAATCTGACACCTCTGAATCACTATTCCCATGCAGAGGACCTGCATCAAGAGGTTGGTCAGATATCAACCAAATGAGAAAGGATTGCCATCTCCTACTCATCTGGAGATCATCACATAACAATCATTTGATGATGCTTGATGAGTCCTCTATCTAACTCCAAAAAATTTGCATCTTCATCCTCGGAGGTTCTCAAATTTGCAGAAATATACCCGCCTCCTCAAGCACATGGCAGACACATGATCTATTAGTAAAAATTGCGATTTCTCTCCTTTTCTTTATTTTTATTATTTATTTGATGCAAAACATTGAATTATTTACATTTATGTCCCTGAACTACAAAACAATGATTTGCTTGTGCTTTTGATTGAAATAAATGTTATTCATGATACAAAAAATTTGAAAAAATTGTTCCATGCTCCTGATGTGATTGTCCATCTATCATAAAATTTTCATTGCATTTTGATTTTATTTATTATTATTTAAAAATAAAAAACAATATTTTTTTGTCTTCTTGAAATTCGAAAATTCATAAAAATTAGAAAATAGCTCCAAAAATTCCAAAAAAATAGGGTAGTTTGATTTCATTGTCTTTTAATTTCTGACCAATTTTCACGCACTATTTATTTATAAAACCCAAAAAATTGAAAAACATCAAAAATCTTATAAAAAATTATAAAACATTCTACAAAAATCCAAAAATTATGATTTCAGTTCTTGTTTGTAGATAATTAATTTTAGTTTGTCATAAAAATAATTACTAGGAGTTTTAGGCATTTAAAAGATTTTTAAATTGCAAATTACTCCAGGCTGTCCACATTTTCTTGTTTTCTCATTATTTGATTTTTAGAAAGATACAAAACATCCGAAAAATCTACAAAAATTCTCAAAAATAATTTAGAACTTTTGAAACCCAAAAATATTTTCTTTGCATTTTTTGAGCATTTTTGGTATAATTGAAAATTGCAGAAAAGAGTTGGAGTACATATCTTTGTCCTTGTTCTTATGGTTTGTTATTTTTGAAAATAAAAAAAATGCAAAACTAAAATCACTGAAAATTTGGAAATCAGAAAATACAAAAAAATAGAATTAAAAAAATTAAAAAAAATTAAAAATATTCAAAAAAAATCACAAAAATCAAGGATAGTGTCCTTTGAGATTCTTGTTTTCTCTTAATTGATTTTCGATTAATTGAATAACCCTCGGGAACTGTAGCCTCCTTGAGTTCGACCCTGTCCGCTATACATGTTTATAAGTAGCAAAAAGAAAAAAAAATATTTTTTTTGTTGACACGGGTTTTGGGGATAAAAGCAACAACCAATTGACAACATTTTCATTATCAATTATTTTCCGTCCTCGAATTTCGTGCTCAACAATGGCATAAGGTTTTCCATCTTTCTTTTGATCTAATACTGCCCCAACAATAAAATTAGAAGCATCACACATGATTTCAAATTCACAGTTCCATACAGGGGGCTGTAGTATGGGTGCTTCAGTGATGATTTTCCTTAGTGTATTGAAGGACTCAAATGCTTCCTCAAAGAATGTGAAATCTTTGTCCTTTTCAAGTTATTTGTTAGAGGGTGGGAAATTTTTAAGAAATCCTTGATAAATCGGTGGTAAAAAATTGACGTGACCTAGGAAGGAGTGAACTCCTTTTATATTCACGGGTGGGCCTAAGTGGGTAATGGTATCAATTTTCGATATATCCACTTCTATCCCCTTCTTTGACACAATATGTCCCAGCACAATCCCTTGCTTCACCATCAAGTGTGATTTCTACCAAGATAATATCAGGTTTACTTCAATGCATTTTTGTAGGACTATCCAAAAAATTGAGTGTTTCCTCAAAATAGTCCCCAAAAATAGAGAAACCATCCATAAATACTTCCATGAAATCACCGATCATATCGGTGAAAATTCCCATCATGCACCTTTAAAAGGTTGCTGGGCATTACATAATCTGAAAGGCATGTGGCGAAAGGCATAAGTCACAAAGGGACAAGTGAAAGTTGTTTTGTCTTGATCTTCTAGTGCTATGGCCACTTGGTTATAACCGGAATATCCATCCAAAAAGCATAACAATTCTTTTCTGGCTAGCTTCTCGATGATTTGATCAATGAATGTCAGCGGAAAATGATCTTTTCGGGTAGCCTTGTTGAGTTTCCTATAATCGACACAGACTCTCCAAGATGTGGCTACTCGAGTGGGTATGTCCTCTCCTTTTTCATTTTTGACAATTGTCAATCTAGCTTTTTTGGGGACAACCTGGAGAGGACTGTTCCAAGGACTATCAACAATAGGATAAATGATGCTCGAACTTGACCACTTGTAGATTTCATTCTTCACAACCTCTCGTAGATTGGGATTTAATAATCTTTGCATTTTTCAAGAGGGTTTACTATCATTTTCCAGGTATATGTGGTGTATACAGAATGTCGGGCTTATTCCTTTCAAATAAGTTATCTTCCATCCAATAGCCTTGGAATTTCTTTTCAAATCCTCCATGAGTTGGCTTTCCTGAGCGTGATCTAAGTTGGCATTGATGATGACTGGTAGAGTGTGAGCATACTTAATGAAAGCATACTTCAGATCTTGGGGCAGAGGTTTCAATTCGACAATGGTTGTCGGTGGAGTCAGAGGTATAGTTTCTTCTGATGAATCTATCATGGAAATGGTCTCAAAAAGTGACTCTATCATGGGCATGATCATGGATGAGGTCAATGCAAGTTCAGAGTTTAGTGTGTCCCAAGCATTATCAAGCTCATCAAATTTCTTGTCTGGTGAGAGGGCATGGTGGAGCTTCGAGTGCGAGATTCAGATTGTATGTGGAAATTTCATGAGAGGTATCCTTATAAGCTGAGTTGTTCAGACTAACCTCTAAAGGATCTTTGGAGAGATGGATAGGAGCAAAGTCATCTTGTATGTCAAGATATCACAACTCTCTATCCAACCACAGTCTTCGGTCTCGGAGTCAACAGAAGTGGGTATGACGAGATCAACAGGGATGATCTTGCCATTGATTTTAAATTCTACTTTGCCCTCCTCATAACAAAAATGTGCTTTGGCAAAAGCTAAGAAGGGTCTTCCCAGAATGATGGGTGTTTCACTCAGTGTGTTAGGGGGATCCATATCCATCACAACGAAGTCCACAGGAAATTGATGTCCATGAACGGTGACTATGACATCCTCAAGAAGTCCTATTAATCTTTCACCGAACGATCAACCATTTGTAAAATCATTAAGAACGGTTTTAGTTTCCCTAAGTCAAAGTTCTCTAGGATAGCAGTAGGGAGGATATTAATGGAAGCGCCATAATCCATCATAGTGCGCTCCAAAGTCAAGTCACCGATTGTGCATTTAACTTAGGGTGCCCCTGGATCTTTCTTCTCGGTGGGAAGGAATTGGGAAATGACTTTTGATGTGGCTCGTGGAAGCACATACTTTTCAGTCTCTTCTCGATCTTTCTTATTCTATCCCTTTGATTTCTGCTTTGGTGTGCATTTTCCTTCAAGAAGTGGGAGAAGGCTGGGACTTGTTGGAGGGATTTCAGGGGTGAATTTTGATGACAATGTCTGAGAACAGTTTTCTAGCTCTGGATTGATGGTGGATGATCGAGTCTTTCTTAGGTGAAGAGCTCCAGGAAAGGGGATGGTTATGGTTGGGGAGGAAGGAGGAAGCATGGCTATCTCAATTGGTTCTTCTTCATCATCAATATCTTCTTTAATTTCTATTTGATCCTCAAATGCAGGTGGTCTAGTAAAAGCATATGTGGTTTTCTCGTTTCTCAGAGTTACAACATTAGTAGATTGGTTTCAACGGGTTGGGGTTTTAAAATTCACTTGATTCTGAGGTTCTTGCTGTGTGGTCCCTTGGTTTGAATGGTTTGTCTTAGGAGGTGTGAAAAATCCTTGATTTTGGTTTTGGAAACTAGGTGGTGAGGTGAAAGACCCGGCAGGTGGTGGAGTTTGGAGTACTCCAGATGAGTTAGCCTTGTTGGTGTTGGGATTTGATAGAGGTTGAGGTGACAAGGCTGCGATGTAAGACCTGATCTTGACAAATTGTCGGGCATTCTCAGAGTTTGCTTATTGCTGAGCTTCAGTGACGTATTGTTATGCTATGGCAAATTGTTGTATAGCTTGAACCAAAGCATCAAAATTCACAATAGTAGTGGGTGGTTGGGTCACTGGTGGTGCTATCGGTTGTCTGGGCTGATAGTGGTTGTTGTATTGTCCTTTCCACCCAGTATTCTGTTGTTCTCTCCATCTTGAATTTTGGGTGTTTGAATATGACCCTCCTTGATTTCTTTGTACCAAATTCATAGTCTTAGGGGTCATGTCTTGATTACAGGTGAACGGGGTGTGGCCAACTTCTTTAATGATGGGGTTAGAAATGACACCAAAGACGTTGTTAGAGACATTGTTCATGGCCAATTTTCCTATGGCTTGGGTCATAAGGTCCGTTTGCATGGATAGAGTTTTCCATTTATCATTGTTTTCCTCGATCGACTCATTGATGATTTTCTCTTCGTTGACTCTGTGTACTGGTTTCACATGGCTGTTATATTGCTCAATGGAAGAGTTGTTCTCTAAGTTGTCATCCATGTTCTCAAATAATGTTTATAAAAAATGTTGGTCATGTCTAATATAGTTACCATCACATGATCCATCTATGACTCTGTTGAAAGATGTGTCTATGCCCTCATAGAATAGTTGAACTAATTTCCACATCAGGATTGCATGATGAGGGCCTAACCTAAGTAGCTATTTCAAGCATTCCCAAGCCTCGTGAATGGGTTCATTGGTCTTCTATTTGAAGGAAGATATGGCTTGTCTCAAGGCATTGGTTTTTCCTACTGGGAAGATTTTTTTATAAAGTCTTCTCTCAAGGTATCCCATGAAGTGATAGGGGTCCCATAATTCCTCAACCACTGTTGAGCTCATTCTTTTAGAGAGAATGTGAAGGGCTTCATTTTGATGTACTCTCTCTATATTTTGGGGATACACATTGTGTCACAAGTTGTTCGAACGTCTTGGATATAAAGAAAAGGGTCTTCACTTTTGATTCTGTAAAATTTTGGAATCAGAGGGATGGATGTAGGTTTGATTTCAAAGTGTGCTACCTCAGGTGGGATCTGGACCTAATGAACTGGAACTTCAAGGGTTGGATTTTAATGTGTGCTTATGGGTGGTCCCCTATTCAGAGGAGCTATGACTCGGCAAATGGTGGCATTTTCCTGTCTCAGAAGGTGTAATTGTTGGAGGATGAGGCCCATGGGATTCTGACGGTTTTCTTCTCCCATATCAGCTATACCAGTTGTGTTCTCAAATTTTTCACTCGAACAAGATGGGTGAGAATTTGGTCTATAGATCGGATGGTAATCTAAGGATTGTTGCAATGGATTTTTCACAGACCTATGACCTAGCATACACAGCAGAAACACCAGATAAGTTGTTGATTTACCAACTCACGCAAAATTACCGCGGAAGCGGTTATTTTTTCGGTTTTAATTTAATGATTCAACAAATGTTATCAGAGAATTAAGGGTCCTTAATGAAGAGGTGGGTGTGGAAGATTGTGGGAAATCGATGTCCAAATCTGGCTGGGGATCTAGGATGCGGTACTCAGATCAATGATATGTTCTTCCCACAAGAACATGTGCCCAGCGCGTTGAGGAGTTACAATTTCGCTCTGCCATTCCCATTTAGCATCATGGATTTTTGTCTCTATCTTAGTGTTCTATGTGCTTGTGGGTTTGTGTCAATCACCACATGTGATCAAACAATCATTCAATTTTATCCGCTTTCGCTCGGATCACTGCGGTGATCTATTAAGCTTATCTTTTTATATGATTAAAACACGATATAGTGGTCTTTGAATTAGATTATCACAAAAGGAAAAGACCATGGAGATGATGCAATAAAGAACTATTTTTATTTTTTTCAGTTTAATTCGATGCACAAGCAAATGCAAGAAATACAAATCCTAAAATGCCTAAGTGAGAAAGGAGACTCACAGTGCCTGCACTTCTAACGCTAAATCCGTAATTTTTGTCCTGTTGATGGTGAGCTTTTCCGAGAAGGAGAGAGAAATTAAGATTACAAAAATTTTCTACTTAAAACAAATTATAAGTTTGCTAAAATAATGCATGGATCTTCATTTTTTCTTTTTCGGAGTTCAAGTACCTGAAATAAAAAAAATCGCACGGATTAGAATATCGAAAATAAGTTAGGAATGAAGAGAAAAATTGCAAATGTTGCCTAGTCCCGGCAACGACACCTAAATGTTGATGCGATTTTACGCGGTTTTAAAAGTTGGTTTTACCACGTCGTTGTTGTTCCATGAAAAACTGCAATCAAACAAATAAGATTACAACTACAAGCATGATGAAAATATATGAGATGTATAGTGCAAGTAGAGGTTCATATCTGCAGGGACTAAGCAAACTCACATTTTTTGTTCCTCTTTCAAAATGATTAAAATTCTAATCTATTACGATAAAAGAAAATTTATGTTAAATAGATTTTGATGGTAAAATGTAATCTACGGTGAAAATATTTGTTAGATCTTGAAATAAATGAAAGAGGGTATGAGTGCAACTAAATAAAAAACATGATTTGAATCGCAAATTAAGATGGAGGAAATGAGATGACACTTGCAATGTTTCAATAAGAATAATGAGATATAAAACTTGCAATGCATATATTTAAAGAAAACTTAGACTTGAAAAGAGAGATCTTACAAAATAAAAAATGCTTTCAAGTTCAACTTAAACCAAATCAAATGCAAGAGAGCTTACAAAATGAGAGTTGTTTCTTTCAAATTCGACTTAAACAAAACTAACTAGCTTTATAAAATGCAAGTCACGCAAGGAAGAAAAAGAAATGCTTTTCCATTAAGATCCAGAATGAAGACGACGACGATGATGGAGGAGACGGATGCACGGCTTGCTTGATACATGCGCGATGAGGAGGTGGTGACGAAGGCGTGTGGGCTGATCGCACACGCGGGTTGCGTAGGGAAGATCCGTGGGATGATCAAGCGTTGGCTAGAGTTGGTGCGGTGTCGAGGAAGAGGATGCCACGAGCTAGAGTTGCTGACTACGTGAGGAAGAGGGTGCAGGGGAGAGCTGCCTTGCGAGAGAGAGAGGATGCGTCGGGGAAGAGATATCCTTCAGTCGGGGGGGGGGGGGGGGGGTCTTGTCCCTTTTTATAGATGCACCATGCATCTCCTCATTTGAAGAGTCTCCAATACTTCCATATAAAGACTAAGAAAAAATAAATACAATTCATGCATGGGGAAGTTGCATGGGCAACAGAGAGAAAAATAAAAAGGGTGTGCATTAGGTGGAAAGGGGTGTGTGTTGGGGGCTCCATGCATGGGGAAGGGAGAGGCCATTTTAGAGATGCATGGATTGGAGAAATTTCACAACATATCCTCCTCTTTTCTTTCCAAGATAAAATGTTAACGGAATGTGTAAACCAAATTGGATGGATAAATATGAGTGGTTTGAAAGTGATGTTTTATTTATTGACCATGCAATTTTTGTGTGGATACATAAAGTAATTAATGATTAATTGAATGATTGGAATGTGATATTAATTAATGGTGCTTTTTAGAGGTGGTTTTCCCATAGTATTTGTTGTATAAATAATATCTGGATTAAGTGGTATTAAGGTGTATGTGTAAGATATTAATGGGATTCGTCATGTAATTTGCATTGTATTATACAAGCATAATATGTAATCATCATACATACATAAATTATATAACAATAAATAATATTGCTAAACCTGTGTGTTCCATGTGTTTGACAATCTATACATACTTAACCACAAACGCATTCATTCGTATAAGTTATATTAATTTTTGACTCCACACTTGCTTTGCATCGTATGATTATTCATATTGTGGGTTGATTTTTGATTTAGTCGGCTCTCGTGAGTTGTCACTTCAATGATTGTGTATTTTACCTTGCTAGTGTCCATGACCGCCTTCGTAGGTTTTGACTAAATGGTACTTCTTGATTAAGTCACTGAATCGCTCTCATGTCTCATTAATGGACTCTTGTGGTCTCGGGGAAATGATGGCAATCTTGGATCGCATCAGACTAAGATGACCAAGTGTGTACTACATGTAAAGGAAAGGAGACTTCAGTTCTTTCCACGTCGTCGCTACTTTGCCCAAATGGTTTGTCCAATATAGAGCCTTTCCCTAAAGGCTAAAAGGAAAAGCAGTCATCTTGAATATGCCTAACGGGATGTTGGGGTAGTGAGTGATGCTGTAGATGCGGCCAACTTATTGTGGATGGATGTAACATTCTTCATTGGGATTCCACTAGAATGCGAGGAGGAGAGAAAGGAGATATGGTTTCATCTCGAAGTATCAATGGATCGGAGGAATCTGGATCCACTCAGTAATCCAGTCGTCTCTAAGGTTGTAAGTCCTATTAAGTGTAGGCTTGGACCGACCTCTCCTTCCCTCTTCCTCTCCTCCGTTAGGTCCTTCTATATAGTGATTATCATCATAATTGCATTGCAAATCATCCTCACCTCCACCTCATGTCTCTCTTTCTTATGAACTTCTACTCAGATCATTAAAAATCTCCTAAGACCTAGGTAAGAGCTTGATTAGTCAATTGTTGATGTATGACTTAGATGGAGGATAATAGCTGACGGTTCACATCATTTTGATTGATGCCCTATTCCATACCTGTCTCGGCACTCAAATGTTACAATCCCTTTCCATGTCCTGTGGGAGACATCTTGTAATCTGACTGTGAACCTGGCTCCAGATCAGATTCTCGATCTGCAATAGGGAAAAATGCCCTGATTAGTTTGCATGAAATACTGAATGTAGAGAACAACTCAGAATTAGGGTCAATTCTGAATTTTATTAGTGATGGAGAACTATAAGGTCTGAAATCAATCTCCAACCAAAAAGGGCAGATCTCGGGAAGAGAGTTTTTCGATCGGTGGGACATACAAGAAGCAAAGAGTCCTGAGGATGGTTCGCAAAGTCTGAAACAATCACTTGGGAATTGCTCCAAATTATTAGAGATGTCTAACCCGTGGAATCAATGTGGGTGTCAGTGGAGTCCCGACCAAACCATCCCTAGGTTCTCATCTTGACACAAAAAAGAATTCGATGAGGAGAAATGATAATGGAGGAAGACAAGAGGATGAGTAAAGAGCTGGAGAAGGATCAAAGTGAGCATCTCAAAAAGAAATGTAAATAAAAGAGAAGACAAATGGCGCAAGTGTGTGGGATTGATCTTCGAGTCCTAACTAGATCCAAACAAACACAAAGCAAGGAGTTCACCAACTCAACACAAGAATAACCATAGAAGATCTGTTAGTTTTGTCTTTTCAGATTTATTGTTGTATCAGGAAATCTTGTAACACATCCGTAGTGGTTAGCCCTATAGGAGAGTGGGTACTACCAAAAAATTATTTCGTACTTTCTACTTCGTTTGTATCCTATGATCTACACTTTTGATGTCATTGATATTGGTCATGGGGTCTACTTAGCCAAAGAATAAGAGAGGAAGATGATAATAGTGAATTCAATACTTCGGACCAGGTCCGCAAGAGGACAAGGACATACTCGGACGCAAGACGATGAGACAGACACCCCCGTAAGGGTGTGTCCTATGCGTAATACTTCAGATCACGTTGGATGTTATACACAAGGTGAGAACACTATCGTTGACAAGGCCCTACTTTCTCATGTATAATAGAAGCATTGGTACTTTGCTGGTCCTATGTGACAATCAAGGCAACACAAATCGGGTTTTTATGTCTATTCCTTACCTGATGTGCATCACTCTGCTTGAATTGTACCTAAATACAATGTTGGCTTTGTGAACCCTAAACAACGATGTTCGATATGAATTTTAAAAGGGTCAAAGTTAATTAAGCAGTCCCCTTGTTTTAATTTTTATGTTTTCTACTTTTTTGAGTATTTTTAATAATAATTGCCTAATGATTTTTTTATTTTCTTTGAAACCTAAGTTATCAAAAACAGAGGGGTATAGCAGCAAATTAATGCAAGATGACACTAGGATAGAAATGTCACCCTTATGTCAAAATAATGAATGTTCAGATAGAAGACTTACAGTGCTTCCGAGCTCTCTCCACGTGGGATACAGGATAAGAATTTAAACCAATTCTATATGTGGTATGCATAGCAGTGAAATTTCCCTAAGCAAGAATTGCAATTATAGTGTAGCACAATTTGAATTTGAGCTAAATCCAAACATATAAGAGACTATAGGTGCATGCAAATATACGGATTAGGACCTAGCTTATTTGATCAAGAAAACCTATAAATCCATGGGCTCATTCACATAATTTAAAGGAAAATATAGGTGGAAAACACAAATCACGAGAAACAAAAGAAAATAAGAGGAAGAATTTGGAAGGATAAAAGTGTAGAAAACAATGAAAACACGACAAAAACTGGTAAGCCCCAACTGAACAAACACTTGGTAAAATAGGGCCGAGAGTCCGAGTGTGCACCTGTATTATTACAATAATAAATGGTCTCTCACTCTCACACAAAAGAAAGGAAAAATCTAATCTAGATATCTTGTGAAATCTGGTTTTCAATGTTGGATGAGTTGCCTCTCAAACAAACTCATGAAGAAGGAGTTGATATCCACGTGACCCGGGTGCACCAAACCTCCTAAGAAGATTGGCCTAGCTTCCTTGGTCCCTTGCAACAAAGTCAACAAAAGAGATGTACTTGCACATATAAACAATTATTTAAATAAATAAAAAATGAAGCAGAAATCGATGGGAATAATAATGCACACAAAATCTATTCTACGCGTTGCTCTCTAGCAATGGCTCCATTTGAAAAGCACGAGAAAAAGTCTGGTCTTTGAGGGACTGCGGTGTCTTACTAGCCAGATCTGGTAATTGTTGTATCGACCGCTCTCTCGGCACAGTAGTGATAACCGCCCCCGCACCCTGTGTTAATTCGGTCAAATTAATGTCCAAATTAATGTTGATGATTCATTGCAGTCGGATACGAGGGGTTAATCAAAAACCACTTATCGATTAATGTGAAGTTAATTTTAAGCGGCAAATTTTTTTACTTGATGGAGTCCAAGGTCGATCTCAGGGAGGCATCTGTCTCCTTAGATAAATTGAAGCAATTATTCAAGTGTAAGATTTTCGGGAGGTAATTTTTTTTGTCTTTTTCAATTTCTGTGCAGACTTATGCAGACAATGTAGGCCAATTTAACGTTCAATTTAATTATGATATCAAATGAAGTCCAAAAATTATGAAAATTGACCAGTTGATTAATGAGGATGAAAATGACCTACACTATTTTTTTTGGAATTTTTCGACACTAAATAAATTTAATGTGAATTAAATAAACAGACAGAGTGATTTTCAGTATTTAATTTTTAATAAATATCAAACCACAATTTTTCCAAGAACTAAAATTATCCTAGGTGGCTCTAATGATAAGGGACTTAGGAAAATTAACAGAACTTAATTCAATGTGAAATGAATTAATTAAAATTAACTTAAGAAAATTACTTAACAATTTATTTAGGCTTCGATATGGGTGCAAATGATATGAAATTTTTATGGTATGCTAAGAATAGTGTCCTTAAGCTACTGTGAATGTTTGATGATTTTTGAAGGCACAGAGAATTAACTATAAATCAAAAGGTGTCACTGGGCAAAATATGTCAAAAATTCACCAATTAATTCATTAATAATTCAACTGAACATACAAAAATATGACATGTGGACCAATAGACAGAGGACAAAATTCCCAACAAAATGCAATTTTTAAATTTTCAAAATGATGTAAAATGCAATCTAGGGATGCGTGCAAACACAGGGGTGTAAATGCAATATAGGAAATTAAAATTACAATAAGCAAATATGCAGACATGGACTAAAATGCAATTACCTATAATGTGGGGGACTCTTGTGCAAAATCTCCTCAGGGCACGTGCTCCTCACGTGGGATCTGCTTCACAGGGACCTTTTTGCAAATATAAAAAGCTCTAGGGGCCTCTGTGCAATTTACCAAGGACGCACGTGCTCCTCACGTGGGCGGCCTAGGCTCGGATGGCGGCGGCGGCTCGGATCGAGGTTCGGGCGCTTTGGAGGTCCGGAGATTGGTTCGTGCGACACGAACCTAGGCTCGGAGAGTAGGGTCGGGCCGAGGCTACGTGGCGTTCTGAAGGCCCTCAGATCAAGATGGATCCGAGGGTTGTCGGTGCTGACGCGTGGCGTGTCCTCTGGTCTTTGGATCGATGATGATTCGACGGTCGAAGGCGAGTCCGGTGGCGAGCGACGTGGCGATGTGAGGGCCGTTCGATCGATGCGATCGAACGGCAGCTGCTCGTCCGCTCCGACGATCCTCCGCCGCCTGCAGAGGAGAAGGCGGGGCTCCGGCGACGGGGCTGTAGCTCCGCCCGTCCTTCCTCGTGTCGCTGACGCTCTCTGGCTTGTCGGAGATAGCCCGGAAGCTGCGCGGCGGCTCAGCAGAGATGATGGTGGTCTCAGGAGCGCCGGAAGGCGGCCTGATGACGACGGCGATGAAGCTCGAAGATGGCTCCGGCGACCTTCCGTTCAGTGAGAAGATGGGTCCTGCAAGTGTGAAATAGAGAGCCGGAGCTCGTGCGGGTGTTTGTGGAGAGATGGAGGTGGTCAGCGAGGCCTAGGGCATGAAGGAGATGGTAGGCGATGGTGCTCCGGCCAAGTGGCGGAGCTGGAGGTCGATGGTTGGTGGAGTGCGTCGTCGGGCGATGCGGATGTGGCCGCGAAGATGGGAGCTTCGACGCGAAGCTCGTCGAGATGGATTGGAAGTGATAGAATGATCGATGACGGCGAATAAAGTCGGAGAAAATGAAGAAAAAAAATAAGAAATGATCGGAGAGGAAATAGAGGAATCTACCTGGGGAATGGAGCTCAGGTTTGAGCTCCAGGTCGTCGCTCGAAGGTCGGTAGATGGCCTGAGCTCACGCAGCTCGCGGATGGAGGCTGCAGCACGGCGGTGGCGGCCGTGGATCTCGCCGGAGTTGAATCCCTTCGTCGCTCGATGAATCACCTAATTGCTGTCACCAACTGAAGGATCAGAGCTCGGGGATACTCTCTGGAGTGGCGGATGGGGGTGAAGTCGGCCGGAGGTGGCATATTTATAAGTTGAAGGTGGTGGGTTGGCTGGTGACGAGGCGAGGTTGGTGGTCGACATGGGGCGACTCTGGTGGGGGTGGTGGAGCGTGAGGTAGACGGCGAGGATGAGGGACGAGTAGGTGACATCGTGGGAGTGTTGGCGGTCGGAGAGGATGGCTGACGTGCATCCAAGAATAGGAAGGGGGCGCCCCTCCCGCAAGGCAAGGGACGTGGGAGAGAGGGGCACCCGGAGGTAGGAGACGAGGTCTCCACCGTTGGATCTTGTGATCCAACGGTGGTGATCAAAGCGGAAGGGGACGTGTAGGATTCGATCCGGGGCTCGGAGATGATGGGCTGTGGTGGAGCCACGTGGCGCGCTCTGCGCGAGGCGTTGACGTGCGGTTAAGATGGAGCACGGGGAAGATCTGACGGCTATGGAATTAGGCGCGCATGGGCAGAGCTGGGCCGTTGGATCTGAAGCGAGATCCAACGGCTGAGGACGCAGGCGGATGAGGCGAGGGGAAGCGGGCCGCGTGGCGCAACCAGAGGGCGCCACGTGGCCTGCTGTGAGTGGCTGGAAGAAGAAACACGTGTAGAGAGAAGAGGGAGCCGAATTTGGAAAAACTCAAAACATGAAAGTTGTAGATCTCGATGAGATCTACAAGTTTGATGTTGACCAAAGACGGAGATGAGGTCAAATATGATATATAAATACAAGGATACATAGATATACATAAGTAGTATACAAAGTGGCCCAAAAACCCAACTTTCTCATACGAGCTCCAAATTCAATGAAATTAGTCTCATTTTGAAGGTCTTTTAATATGTAGTATTCTAAGAGTAAGTAGACCCAATTCGGAGTTTGTATGAGGCCTTTATGTGTATTTTAGTGTACAAGGGGCCTAGGGCTTTATTGACTAATTTACAAGGGGGATTTTTGGCATTCTTCCCTATATTATCAACTAAGGAGTATATATTATAGAGAAGAGGTTATTTTAGGGATTAGGTATTTTACAAGGGATTTTAGCTTCTTATTTAAATGCAAATGAGCTGCTAAAATGTATGATTTATGACTGCATGCATGAGTGCTATTTATGCAATATAAAAGGAAATATGCCTCTATTTTCTCGGGAACAAGGCTCTATTTTTGACTTTTGAAGTGATGAATCACAGATTCATCAACCCCCTATACTTAAACCTTGCTCGTCCTCGAGCACTAAATGAAATGCAAGAGTGAAATGATTTTGGGTTCCAAACCAAGGTCATGAACAAAAGTTGAAAAAATGGAGCCTGACTCGACCTTTGGATTAATTGTGTGGCGGAACCTTATTTGGACCTGCACTTAAGACCTAACAGACTTCAAGTTCCACAAGTCTTCTATTCAAGACACCTCAATAGTCAGGTCAGAACAAATCCTCAAACGCAATTTTCTGATGACTATGATTCTTACTTGTACTGTGTAAGTGATTTGTAACTCTCCACATAAGAAATGGCTCGGAACCAGCCTCCTCTAACAAGGTAACTCAATAACCCGATCCAGTAACTCTTTCCTCGAGGAGCGGGGTATTCCCTTCTAAGTTCAAGTGCGACCAACTCAATAGGAGGGGGTAGAGAAGAGAATGGACGGTAGCCAGTGTAGCTACCTATCCCGGGATGCCTGACCAGTGTAGCCAAGTCATCTAGCTGCATTTCTTTACTAGTATACAGGCTCCGACAGGTATTTTATTTTCTTCTTGAACCTGTCTGATTTTTTTGGAGTTTTTTTTTCGAAAAGAGCAACATGTACATCAGGAGTTTTTCCTCTTGAGCCAGTAGACTATCCCTCTTTTGAAGCATTATTGCAACCCACAGCATCCTGTCCTTAGATGTCAACACCACCAGACTAGGTTGAGATGCACTACCCTCCCTAGAGGAGGACGGATGTTTCCACCCGTGTGCTACTCCAAGCTAAAGGATTCTACCTCCTCACCACCTCATCAAGGAAGAGCTACGTGCATAGTGCTTGTCCAAGTTAGGTCATTATCTAAAAGAATCCTGCGTATGCACGAGATATTCTACTTAGACTAATCAAGATGACATATGAACATAGACATGCGGACTCAAAGAATTAAGTCACTTGACCTGAGAAATCTTAACTCCAGTTCCTATAAGGTTCCTCGGAAATTAGGTGGATTAAGGTCAAATCAAATCCATCCTCAATATCTACTCATAACTTGGTCCAGAACCCACTAGCTTTTCACTTTGCATATGCAAAGATATGCAGATGAGATGAGATGTCATGCTATGAAAATGCAAGACTCTTTTTATTTTTCTTGGATGCAGAGATGACATGCATGAGTAAGAAGCCTCTTTTCATCATCATTTTTTTTTTCGATTTTTACCCACCCGTAATTATTGTAAAATATATACAAAAATACGCGAAAGTATGAGCTATGGGTAAAGTATATATGTAATATATACACGCCCCCCTATACTTAGCGTGTGCTATGTCCTCAGAGCACGAAGAGCGAGGAAAAAGACATAGCTCGTGCTAAGCGTAGGAGAGCAAAAGGAAAAAAAAGTATAGAAGTCGTCTCGCCCCCCTATACTTAGGCTCTGGCAGCCTAAGTGTAGAAGAAGATCAGAAACGGGGCGGACGAGGGAAAGATGGGGAGTGGATGAGTATCAATGCGGGCATCGGTCCCCCCTATACTTAGGCTCAGGACAGCCTAAGTATCGGTAGGAAATGAGTATGAGGACCAATGCAATCTGGAGAATGTACAGTGAACCGACTCGGGTGACCCCTCCCCCCTATACTTAGGATTTGGTCATCCTAAGTATAGTCCAAGATAATGGTTCGATGATTGTGGGGATGGGTTACTACAATCGCAGGGGTAAAGGATAGGATGTACAAGACTGGTGGTATACACAGATGAGTCGGTCTGAATCTTTCAAGATGCTGCTGATGGCTGGAGTTCATTGCTGCAAGGTCTCTTGCGTGGCTCGATGTGAATCTGCTGTATCTGTCTCGCGCATGACTACAATCTCCTCCACATGGACTAACTGTTCATTGGATTCGACGAAGTGCTTCAACAGCTGCCCATTCACTAGGAATGTCGGTGCGTCATCTGCGAGATCTGAGATCTCAACACATCCACTATCATGCACCGTACGAACGACAAATGGTCCCGTCCACTTAGACTTTAACTTGCCTTGGAAAATCTTCAGCCTAGCATTGAACAACCATACCTTCTGTCTAGGAACAAAGGTCTTTCGTCTGATATATCTATCATGCCAACGCTTCACCTTGTCCTTGTACACCAAACTGTTGTCGTATGCTCGGTTTCTGACTTCCACAAGCTCATTAAGATCCATGTCTCTCTGTTTCCGACCCAGGTGTGTGTTCCAGTTGACCTTCTTTATTGCCCATTCTGATTTGTGCACTAACTCTGCGTGCAAATGGCACGGCTTTCCGAATACCATTCGGAATGGGGAGGTGCCTAACGGTGTCTTGTAAGCCGTCCTATACGCCCAGAGGACTTGATCCAAGATCTGAGACCAGTCCTTCCTGTCCGGGCGGACAAGCTTTTGCAATATGGTTTTCACCTCCCTATTCGACACTTCAGCCATACCATTGGTTTGTGGGTGGTAAGGACTCGCGACACGGTGTTCGATGCCGTAGTCCTTCAAGAGTTTCTTCACCTCCCGATTCACAAAGTGGCTACCCCCATCTGATATCATCATCTTGGGGATCCCGAACCTAGAGATTATGTTCTCTCTGATGAATTTACAGACAGTCCTGCTGTCTGCGGCTCGGGCCGGGATAGCCTCCACCCATCTGGACAGATAATCTACCGCAAGGAGGATATATTCGAACCCGTGGCTGACAGGGAACGGGCCCATGAAATCGATGCCCCAGGCGTCAAAGACATCACAAATGATGACCGGCTGCATTGGCATCTCATCCTTGGTACCAACGGTTCCTCCCATTCTCTGGCAAACTGGGCACTACTTCGCGAAGGCGGTGGCATCGCGAAACAGAGTCGGCCAGTAAAAGCCACACTGAAGTACCTTCCATGCGGTCCTCTTCCCAGAGTGGTGTCCTCCTTCCTCTAAGCTATGGCATAAAGAAAGGACACTCTGGTATTCCTCCTGAGGAATACAACGTCTCCAGACACAATCCGGTCCTTCAAAGAAAAGGATCGGATCCTCCCAATGGTAGTGTCTAGCTTCCGAATTTAGTCGGTCGATTTGGCTCTTGGGCCAATCCTCGGGAACTTTCTTGGAGACAAGATAGTTCACGATATTGGCGTACCATGGGAGTGAGTCGATAAAAAAAATCGACTCGTCAGGGAAGGAGTCTCGAATCGGGGAAATCTCGGAAGTATTAAGATCTTCGAGACGAGAAAGATGATCGGCCACTACGTTCTTCTTTCCAGGTTTATCACGGATGTCCAAATCAAACTCCTGGATAAGTAAAATCCAACGAAGAAGACGCGCCTTCGCGTCCTTCTTCTCCATCAAATATCGTAGTGCCGTGTGGTCTGTGAACACAGTTACCTTGGATCCGATTAAGTGAGATCTGAATTTGTCCAAGGAAAACACTAGCGCAAGCATTTCCTTTTCTGTAACTGTATAGTTACGCTGAGCAGAATCAAGCACTTTGCTTGCGTAGTGAATTGCAAACGGGACGCCATCTCTTCTTTGTCCCAATACAGCCCCAACAACATAATCTGAGGCGTCCGTCATGATCTCAAAAGGTAGAGACCAATCTGGGGCTTGTAGGATGGGTGCGTCCATGATCATTCCTTGTAAAAGCTTAAAGGCCTCTAGACATTTGTGATCTACAATAAACTCCATGTCCTTGTCTAAAAGCTCAGTTAGCGGTAAGGCAATTTTAGAAAAATCCTTAACAAATCTCCGATAGAATCCGACATGCCCGAGGAACGACCGCAACTATCTTACGTTGGTTGGTGGCTGGAGTCGTCTGATCACGTCCAGCTTGGCAGGGTCAACCTCCATTCCTCTCTCGGAGATGACATGCCCCAACACTATGCCCTCCGTCACCATGAAGTGACTTTTCTCCCAGGAGAGCACCAGATTAACCTCACAACATCTTTTAAGGACTCGGTCCAGATTCCTAAGACAGGAATCAAAAGAATCGCCGTGGACCGAGAAGTCATCCATGAAGACTTCCAGGAATTCGCCGACCATTTCGGCGAATATAGCAATCATGCACCTTTGAAAAGTACCTGGAGCATTGCATAGCCCAAAAGGCATGCGCCTGAAAGTATAGGTACCAAAGGGGCATGTAAACGTGGTCTTTTCCTGGTCCTCCGGAGCTATGGCTACTTGATTTAGCCCGAGAACCCATCAAGGAAGCAGAAGAATTCTTTCCCCGCTAATCTTTCTAGGATCTGGGCAATGAACGGTAGGGGGAAATGATCCTTCTTCGTCGCGGCATTCAAGCGTCTGTAATCCACACAGACGCGCCACAACGTGGGTACTCTCATCACGATCTCCTCTCCGTCCTCATTGGTGGTCGTCTGAATTCCCGACTTTTTCGGGACAACATGGATTGGGGCCACCCACTTAGAGTCGGAGATTGGGTAAATGAAACCCGCGTCGCACCATTTTTCTATCTCTTTTTTCACAACCTCTCGTAAATTTGGATTCAACCGGCGTTGGAATTCACGAGAGGGTTTGGCTTCGTTCTCCAAGTAAATATGGTGCGAACACAGAGCAGGATTTATCTCGTGGAGATCGGAAATGCTCCAGCCTATTGCCTTGCGGTTCTTCTCCAGGATCTCTAGCAAGCGAGATTCCTGCTCCTCGGTCAATTGTGAACTGATAATGACCGGAAATTTCTTGTCTTGGCCCGCAAGGAAGGCATATTTCAGGGTTGTGGGTAAAGGTTTGAGCTCAGGAATAGTGTGATCGTCTAAGAAGTCTGGCTCAATCTGCTCTGGTTCAGTGTTGCAAGTGGCTGGATCGTCTTCTGTGATAGCTACCACCAAGCGCGGCTCTGGAGTCGGATCGTCAAAGGTTTCCATACAATCGGCAAACGCCTCGTCCGACTCGTCATCCTCATCTTCCGATTGTCCTAAGTATGTAAGGACTGACAGGCCCAACTGGGCCTCTATGTCATCGAAGATGTAGGGCGATGCAGGCTCAGAGCTGTACTCGTTCCTGAGGATCTCGCAGACTGACTCATACACTGGATCATCTTCAAAGGAGATGGACACATCGATGCTGGCCGGGTTCTGTCTCCATGGCCCAACTATGTCTTCATGCTCACAGTCTATTTCGGTAGAAGAGTACTCGATCTAGATTCGGAGTCCGGTCTCTACCATCTTGTCTGCTTCATTTCAAGTTCCTCATCTCCGCCTGGAGTTTGGAACTGAATCTTCCCATTCTTATAATCAAATAAAGCCCCCGCTGTTCTGAGGAAGGGCCTACCTAAAATGATCTGGGAATCTCTCCAATTACGAGGGGTTTCCATATCTAGGACAGTGAAATCCACCATGTATTCTTCTCCCTCGACTTTGATCACAATGTTCCTTAACTCTCCTTGGGACCTCTTAGTAGATTTGTCAGCAAACTGCAGAATAGCTCTAGATTTCCTAAGAGGTCCGAGATTAAGCCGCTCATAGAGGGCTGTGGGCATCAAGTTGATCGAGGAACCATTGTCCAGGAGAGTGCGTGCAAACGCGATGTCATCAACATGACTCACTACATAATGTGCACCCATGTCTCTTCGTTTCCGAGGAAACGAGTTCTTTATTGCACAAGTCGTGGCTACTAATAAAACGTGTTTCTCAACACGGCTTTTGGTCTTCCTGCTAACCCTAGTAGGTGTGCATCTCACCTTAAGGTATTTTTGGAATGCAGGGGTCATTTCCACGAACTTGTCAAAAGGGATTGTGACCTTGATGTGTTTATTGCAAAATTCAGCCATCTCAGGGTCATCTTTTTGGATTTTTTTGATTTTCTTCTTTCCACCGTTGAGAGCTCGGGGGAAAGGGATTATTGACTCCAACTCAGGTTCTGGAACTGAAATATTCTCATTAACTGCTGGAACTGAGTTCTTAACATGACTCTGACTCTGAGTCTGATACAGACTCGGACTTGGACTCTGACTAAAAGGAAAATGCTGAGATGAAACCGGTGACGCTTCTTCCTCTTCTTTTTGACGATCCTCCTCAGATGGAGGTGCGGGCCCTTCATCGGTGTCGTCTGACTCTATGTGACTGCGGGACTGATGCTTCGAGGACTCAGATGTCCTCTTCTTCCGCTGGCGATGGTGGTGGTGATGCTCCTCCTCTTCTTCCTCCGAGTTCTCCTCAGGTAGAGTCTCGGAGGCTCCTTCCTTCTACGCCCGTGCACGATCAGGTATGGTCACGGTCCTTCCGCTCCTGAGGGACATATGATTAACATTATCGTACGAAAGGATCTCATGTTCAGATAAGTAATTATCTGAATAATATACCTGATCTCGAGGTCGGTTCTGGCCCTGTTGTATGCTGTTCGGGTTGGCCTGAACCTGTGCGGGAATTGGGGTCCTTGGCGCCATTTGTTGGTCCTGGGCACGAGAGACCCGATTGATGTCGGTCCTCATGTCCAGGTAGTCATTCTGCATCTGTTGGACCCTATCAGACAGGGTCTGGATCGCCAAGGTGAGGGACTCCAATTCTGTGGGCTGGGCTGGCTGCGGTGCAGATGTGGTCCTGTATTGGCCCTGCTGGCCGTGCCGATACTGCTGCTGATGGGACGGTGCTGGCCCCTGCTGGTAGGTGCGCTGCTGCGGCTGGTACCCTTGTTCTGGCCTGGACTGGAAGCGCGGGACAGTGAGGGGCCTGGTCTCTTGGTAGACTGGGGATGGGCGGTGTGCCTGATCCTTCCCCATCTCGATTTGCCGGACTAGCGGGTCACGGCTATACCAAAGCGCGTTGATTTCGTATACTGGCGGAGGCTCCTCTACTCCGTTTCCACTTGTGGGGGTGCATGATGGTTCTGCTGGGTGTAAGTCTGATCCCAGCTGCTCTGAGGCCCCGGTGCCTGTTCCTGTACAAGATGGACTCGGTGTACAGGTACAGGTGGTGCAGAAGGGGTAGGTAGCTTGATCTTAGCTACCTTTTCAGAGAGTTCCTCCACTTTCTTCGGAAGGCTCGACAGAGACTCCATCTCCGCGACTCTCTTGTGGATCTGCTCGACCATGGTAAGCTTGTCTGCAATCATCCCCATGCTGGGGATGAGGTCCTCAGTCAGATCTGCAACAGTCCTTCTAGTTGTCTCATTAGATAAGATTGAGGGAGACAACTGATAGGCCCTTGTGGCCTGTGACCTGCCGGTTTCTGCCATCTATTCTAGGATCTTCCATACAGCGTGCTCGTTCTTGTTCAGATAGCTTCCTCCACAGGCGGCGCTGACTAACCCCTGCATCTCTGGGGTTAGACCACAGAACAAGGTCTGGACTAAGATCGCCTTCGAAATGCCGTGGCATGGGCATTTCTGTACTAGATCGTTGAACCTGTCCCAAGCCTCATGGAAAGGTTCATCGGGTCTTTGAGCGAAGCTGGCGATCTTCGTTCTCATCTGATTAGTCCTACTGAGAGGGTAGAACTTCTTCAAGAAAAGGTCCTTGAACTGCATCCAGGTCGTACATACCACCCCTAAGTTTTTCAACCAATGAGCAGCCTTATCTCCTAAGGCAAACGGGGTGGCCTTCAGCCGGATATAATCTTGGCCAACATTGGGATGGCTAAGATTGTTGCACACTAGTTCGAAGTCACGGAGGAAGGTATATGGTTCTTCACTGAGGTTTTTGTTAAACTTCGGAAGCAGACTGAGGAAGTGGGGATTCAGCTCAAATGCCCGGTCGGGAACTGCAGGTGCTAACCAGTTTTGGATCTCGTTCTCCGCCGTGTTGTAGGTGTCGACCATTGGTCGGTCGATCCCTTCAGCTACTATGATCTGTCCCATCCGCGCCGTGAGATCTGCATTTTTCTGTTCGGCTTCGGCGAGGCGTCTAAGAATTTGTCGCATCAGGTCCTCATCTGGCGCCATCCTTGGCGGCATTTCGCCCTCTAGTTCTGGGGATTGGAAAATAAGATCGGTGTTAGAGGGCGAATCAAGGAAGGGATTACCGAGGCGATGGTCTTCCTCGGTAATCTTGGAGGAGATAAAAGGGTTGGTTTGAGAGTAACCACCCTGAGCATGAGGGAACCAGGACTCAAGAGGGTCATGAGTCCTGGGTGGTCCAAGGTGCGCTCGGACCAATAAAGATGGGTTACTTGGGGGACTCATAGAGAGATCAGTGAATAACACGTCGAGATCTCCCCAGTCACTCATCTTGATGATGCGAGAAGAAGATAGGATTTTACTCCTACCTGAAGCAAGCAAAACGAACAATCCAAGACCCTGGGTTCACACTCAACACAGTGAAGGACACGAAGTCGAGTCCAATTAATCTTGTAGTTTTTAAGTGTGATATTCAAGCAAAATAGCAAGGATTACGCGGCCTAAAGGGAAGTCGGCTCAGAGCCGGATGCGTCTTCCCTGTTTATCCTGTCGCCTAAGATACCGCCGCTCCTTCCTTTCTTCGCTCCTATCCTAAGCCGATGGATTCAGTGACCACGCCCCTATCTACCTGCAAGCAGGCGGAGGCTGACAAGGCCGGAACTTCACCCCAGGGGGTTACTGGCAGTTTGTCGCAAAGTACCGCAATTTCACCCCTATCTACCTGAGACAGGCGGAGGCTACTTGGTACTAGTCAAAGAATCTTAAATTATTCGGCCTGTGATATTTGCTAGGATCAGTTAGAACGTGATATGGAAGACGGGGATTTGGGCTCTACCTTAATGTGTTCACACACACTCAAGTACCCTCACTCAGCCTGAATACAAGGTCGGGGATTAATCTCCCGCAAACAATTTTCAGATTTTATTCTTTTTTTTTGGTCAATAGTGTTAGCAGTCCCGATTTTTAAAGTTAAGTTATCACTTTAATTAGTCCACCACAAAGCACGCCTATCGGACAGTCCCAATTTCCTGTTTAATTTAAGTGAGAAAATCAGAGGGGGAAATCGAGAAAAGCCGATGCACGAAAAATCGATGATGTGGATGCTGAGTAGAGAATACTCACAATGATCCCTTCGCTTTTTTTTATGCGGGATGCAATACAGAATTGAAATCTTTTTACTCTACATGCAAATGCAAGCGATGAAAAGCCGCTCCTAGACAGGCAGTTCTATTATCGTGAAGAACAGTTTAATTTTGACTAAGTACTGCGGTCTAGGTGCGTCTTTTAAGTGTATTGTGTGGTCCTATTTATTACGAGCACAAACAATTCCTAGAATGGCTCGAGGAGCCGCTAGTGCAAGCTAAGTTACAATTCACCCACACAGCACACGGGACACAGTTCCACTATCTTTACACGCGCGAGATCCCAGACGGGAACCGCTGGAAATAATGCGAAAGAAAAAGAAATAAAATAAAATGTAATTACAAAGCCTCTCATTCACTCAAAAATTTAAATGCTAAGTCCTCGAAGCGTCGCCGACTCCTCGCAGTCCTCGCACAAAAAAATAATTGCAGGTCAGAGAGTTACACAAAAATAAAATAATGCAAAAATAAAGGAGAGAAAATAATCACAAGAAAACCGGGGGTCAGACTACCTGGGGAATGAAAATCAAACACTCAAAAATTGCAAAAAATTAACCTAAGCCGTGCCTCCCCGGCAACGACGCCATTTTGATAACCGCCCCCGCACCCTGTGTTAATTCGGTCAAATTAATGTCCAAATTAATGTTGATGATTCGTTGCAGTCGGATACGAGGGGTTAATCAAAAACCACTTATCGATTAATGTGAAGTTAATTTTAAGCGGCAAATTTTTTTACTTGGTGGAGTCCAAGGTCGATCTCAGGGAGGCATCTGTCTCCTTAGATAAATTGAAGCAATTATTCAAGTGTAATATTTTCGGGAGGTAATTTTTTTTGTCTTTTTCAATTTCTGTGCAGACTTATGCAGACAATGCAGGCCAATTTAACGTTCAATTTAATTATGATATCAAATGAAGTCCAAAAATTATGAAAATTGTCCAGTTGATTAATGAGGATGAAAATGACCTACACTAATTTTTTTGGATTTTTTCGATACTAAATAAATTTACTGTGAATTAAATAAATAGACAGAGTGACTTTCAATATTTAATTTTTAATAAATATCAAACCACAATTTTTCCAAGAACTAAAATTATCCTAGGTGGCTCTAATGATAAGGGACCTAGGAAAATTAACAGAACTTAATTTCACTTTGAAATGAATTAATTAAAATTAATTTAAGAAAATCACTTAACAATTTATTTACGCCTCGATATGCGTGCAAATGATATGAAATTTTTATGGTATGCTAAGAATAGTGTCCTTAAGCTACTGTGTATTTTTGATGATTTTTGAAGGCACAGAGAATTAACTATAAATCAAAAGGTGTCACTGGGCAAAATATGTCAAAAATTCACCAATTAATTCATTAATAATTCAACTGAACTTACAAAAATATGACACGTGGACCAATAGACAGAGGACAAAATTCCCAACAAAACGCAATTTTTAAATTTTCAAAATGATGTAAAATGCAATCTAGGGATGTGTGCAAACACAGGGGTGTAAATGCAATACAGGAAATTAAAATTACAATAAGCAAATATGCAGACAGGGACTAAAATGCAATTACCTATAATGTGGGGGACTCTTGTGCAAAATCTCCACAGGGCACGTGCTCCTCACGTGGGATCTGCTTCATAGGGACCTTTTTGCAAATATAAAAAGCTCCAGGGGCCTCTGTGCAATTTACCCAGGCCGCACGTGCTCCTCACGTGGGCGGCCTAGGCTCGGATGGCTGTGGCAGCTCGGATCGAGGTTCGGGTGCTTTGGAGGTCCGGAGATTGGTTCGTGCGACCCGAACCTAGGCTCGGAGAGGAGGGTCGGGCCGAGGCTACGTGGCGTTCTGAACGCCCTCGGATCAAGATGGATCCGAGGGTTGTCGGTGCTGACGCGTGGCGTGTCCTCTGGTCTTTGGATCGATGATGATCCGACGGTCGAAGGCGAGTCCGGTGGCGAGCGACGTGGCGATGTGAGGGCCGTTCGATCGATGCGATTGAACGACAGCTGCTCATCCGCTCCGACGATCCTCCGCCGCCTGCGGAGGAGAAGGCGGGGCTCCGGCGACGGGGCTGTTGCTCCGCCCGTCCTTCCTCGTGTCGCTGACGCTCTCCGGCTTGTCGGAGATAGCCCGGAAGCTACGCGGCGGCTCGGCGGAGATGATGGTGGTCTCAAGAGCATCGGAAGGCGGCCTGATGACGACGGCGATGAAGCTCGAAGATGGCTCCGGCGACCTTCCGTTCAGTGAGAAGATGGGTCCTGCAAGTGTGAAATAGAGAGCCGGAGCTCGTGCGGGTGTTTGTGGAGAGATGGAGGTGGTCAGCGAGGCCTAGGGCGTGAAGGAGATGGTAGGCGATGGTGCTCCGGCCAAGTGGCGGAGCTGGAGGTCGATGGTTGGTGGAGTGCGTCGTCGGGCGGTGCGGATGTGGCCGCGAAGATGGGAGCTTCGATGTGAAGCTCGTCGAGATGGATTGGAAGCGATAGAATGATCGATGACGGCGAATAAAGTCGGAGAAAATGAAGAAAAAAATAAGAAATGATCGGAGAGGAAATAGAAGAATCTACCTGGGGAATGGAGCTCAGGTTTGAGCTCCAGGTCGTCGCTCGAAGGTCGGTAGATGGCCTGAGCTCACGCAGCTCGCGGATGGAGGCTGCGGCACGGCGGTGGTGGCCGTGGATCTCGCCGGAGTTGAATCCCTTCGTCGCTCGATGAATCACCTAATTGCTGTCACCAACTGAAGGATCAGAGCTCGGGGATACTCTCAGGAGTGGCGGATGGGGGTGAAGTCGGTCGGAGGTGGCGTATTTATAAGTTGAAGGTGGTGGGTTGGCTGGTGACGAGGCGAGGTTGGTGGTCGACGTGGGGCGACTCTGGTGGGGGTGGTGGAGCGTGAGGTAGACGACGAGGATGAGGGACGAGTGGTTGACGTCGTGGGAGTGTTGGCAGTCGGAGAGGATGGCTGACGTGCATCCAAGAATAGGAAGGGGGCGCCCCTCCCGCAAGGCAAGGGACGTGGGAGAGAGGGGCGCCCGGAGGTAGGAGACGAGGTCTCCACCGTTGGATCTTGTGATCCAACGGTGGTGATCAAAGAGGAAGGGGACGTGTAGGATTCGATCCGGGGCTCGGAGATGATGGGCTGTGGTGGAGCCACGTGGCGCGCTCTGTGCGAGGCGTTGACGTGCGGTTAAGATGGAGCATGGGGAAGATCTGACGGCTATGGAATTAGGCGCGCGTGGGCAGAGCTGGGCCGTTGGATCTGAAGCGAGATCCAACGGCTGAGGACGCAGGCGGATGAGGCGAGGGGAAGCGGGCCGCATGGCGCAACCAGAGGGCGCCACGTGACCTGCTGTGAGTGGCTGGAAGAAGAGACACGTGTAGAGAGAAGTGGGAGCCGAATTTGGAAAAACTCAAAACATGAAAGTTGTAGATCTCGATGAGATCTACAAGTTTCATGTTGACCAAAGACGGAGATGAGGTCAAATATGATATATAAATACAAGGATACATAGATATACATAAGTAGTATACAAAGTGGCCCAAAAACCCAACTTTCTCATACGAGCTCCAAATTCAATGAAATTAGTCTCATTTTGAAGGTCTTTTAATATGTAGTATTCTAAGAGTAAGTAGACCCAATTCGGAGTTTGTATGAGGCCTTTATGTGTATTTTAGTGTACAAGGGGCCTAGGGCTTTATTGACTAATTTACAAGGGGGATTTTTGGCATTCTTCCCTATATTATCAACTAAGGAGTATATATTATAGAGAAGAGGTTATTTTAGGGATTTGGTATTTTACAAGGGATTTTGGCTTCTTATTTAAATGCAAATGAGCTGCTAAAATGTATGATTTATGACTGCATGCATGAGTGCTATTTATGCAATATAAAAGGAAATATGCCTCTATTTTCTCGGGAACAAGGCTCTATTTTTGACTTTTGAAGTGATGAATCACAGATTCATCAAGTAGACGCCCAATTCTCGTACAATTACAACAATTAACCCGGAATAATAATTATGTAATAAATACACGTGAGATAAAATTTATTATACCCTACAAATAAGTGTATATAAGAGGCAAGTGTAGGGGTTGAACCATAGAAAGCAACGAGGATATGTACAAAAATTGACAATCAAGACAAACTATCAAGAAATGTGTGTGTGTGTGTGTGTTTATAGGGATTTGTAACTTTTGTGGGATTCTAATTATATTTTATTTTTAGGTATTTTAAATGTTTTAATTGTTTATTTTTTAAAATTTTAAAATTTTCATTTTTTATAGTGTTCTTTAGTTTTCTTTTCTTTTTGAGATATATTAAATATATCTATATCTATATCTATATGTATATCTATATCGAAATCTATGAAGTTGGGGAGCTTGCACCAAGGTGCATGTACCTTTATATGCATCGATGCCACAAATGCCCATTTTTTAAAATTTTTTTGAAATGAAATTATGTGGGATTTAGATCACCATTTATACACCATATATCACCATGATGTCATTCAAAATTCAACTTAATTCGAGACATCTAACCCCTCCATCATGACTGCCAAATTTCAACGCTCCCATAATTGTTGAAATTTAGTCGTTCCATATTGACATGCTAGGAATGTTTGTTTTATACAAAATTTGAAACATGCATTCCAATAATATTTCTAAGTAAATCCTCCAAGGTTTCATTTAGAAAAAGAGCATTTTGGCACTGGTGCATGTAAAGTTACATGCACCTTGGTGCAAGCTCCCCAATCTCCATGTATATATATTATGTATAAAATAAAAAATATATGGGATATATGTAATAAATATCAAAAAATAATAAAATACAAATGAGAACCTTCCTTTTTATTTTTTAATGTTTTAAAATATATTTAAGGCATTTATAATAATAATACTATTAATAATTATATAAGTAGTAATATGTATATGTAGTCTATATACGGTTTTCAATTTATAAATATAAATATATATTCAAAATTTATAAACTAATTTTTTTTTGTATTTTAAATTTTTTTTTAATTTTATGATTTTTTTTGTATTTTTGCTAATTTATAGGGATTTTTAATGATTAATTATTTATAAATAGGGATTATAATAATAGATAAAATTGTTTTTGGGTTTAAAAATTGATAAAAAAAATCCCAAAACTATTTTTATATATAATAAATGTGATAAATAAAAATAAGAGATATAAGTAAATATTTTTGTAACTATTATGTGATTTTTCATATTTTTAAAGGTATTTGAGGTTTCTTAATTTTGAAGAGTTGTTGGTAATATTTTGCAAAAAAGGTCAAAAATCAAATATGCATAAATAAACACCCATGATTTTTTTGGAAACTTTCATAATTTTTATGGATTTTAAATGGAAAATAGTAGAAATTGCAATGCTTTTGTAATTTTATAGATAAGAAAATAATTTTAGCTGCCTTAGGAAAATAATATATGTGATATATTATGTTCCAGACACTTAAGATAATTTTCCTATAATTTTTAGATGCAATATGATATTTTAAATAATTAATATAACCACAAAATTAAATCCGCAGTACAAGGACCTAAATGTAATTTCCTTAATGTTTAGGAGCTTTTAATAAAATATGAACAAGTCCTGAGGCATACATGAAAAATTTCCATAATTTAAAACACTTTATGCACTAGCAGGCATATAAATAAAATTATCTAACACTTCTTGACACAAAATGCAAAAATAGCAAAAAAAACATTACACTAATATCAATGTTTTGGAATAAAACAAAATATAGTAACCTTTAATGGTAGAGGTGCAAAATATCCAGCCCCCTCACGTGCATAGGCACATGAGGTGATGTTGTTTGGACCTAACTGTAGTTAGAAGAAATCTTAGGGTTCAAAGCATAAATATTATAGAAATATTTGAACTACAAATAAAAGTTTAAGGACTATAAATACAATGCAATAGGAGGGGTGAAGTATGCTAAATACCCCCCGAAGGTGCTGATCAATGGCTTAGTCTCCTTCACAAATCCACGTGGCGAGCCCTGGATGCATTTTGATGCTTTGTGAGGGGTTGCTGAGGTTAGATCCCAACAACGTGATCTGATGGCGTAGCATGTCTAGATTGGACAGCTTCTACTCAACCTGGAAGTTAGGTGCGATCGGACAACATGGGAGGTGGTTGGATGAATTGGGAAGAACATGTGCTATGGGTGGCTTCAATCGGCCCGATCTCACACCTCCGACCACCTGGAAGTTCCGTAGGAGGTGCAAAATAGAGCCAGAGCTCCTCCGCTCTTGATGATCTCTTTAAATCGATTCAGGACCACTCTTTGGGGCCTTGGTGTCTCGTGGATCTTGAGGGGCTTGGAATACCTTCAATAGCTTTAAAATCACCTCTAATAAGGTTGAACGCTGCCGAACATGCAGGGTTAGCTCAGGCGAAGAAAATGATGGACATGGGGTTGTGTTGGGGTCAAAATGGAGAATATATGAGTCAGGGTGAAGCTCACTGATGATCGGTGGAGAAGGAGAGCGTGATCTCCTGAGCTATGCGAGATTGAGGGGACAATGGTGTGCAGGAGATAGTGAAGTGCCCAGGGGAGGAGATGGGGTGGCCAGCGAAGGAAGACATCAGTTAACGGAGGAGGAACTGTAGACGAAGCCTATTGCTACAACAAAATTTATTTATTATATTTTTCACTATTTTAAATGGAATCAAAGGAAATCAAATACTAGTTTAAGCTACTGAATATTCTAAGAATTGAAAAATGCTAGATAAAAGAGCTCACCTACTAGAGAATGGTCGGGAGCAAGAATCGTACGGAGGAGCTCTTGGAGGTTTGGATCTTCTCCAATGTCCCTCCTCCTCGTTGTGGATTGAAGGCTGACGCCTCCCAATCACCATGTGTCATGCCATTAATTTATTCAAGGGCTAAGAGGTTCTCAATAGGGATCAAATCCAAATCGATGTGGGAGTTTCCATTTTATATCTGTAACTAGAATGCTAGGAAGAATCAGGGTTCCTACATGAATCGATGCTAGTTTGACCAAGTTTTTGGCTTGGTATGGGAGAGCAATGATGGAGGAAGAAGTTTCATGAATTCGGTGAAGTGAATGGTTCAAGGAATTGAGAGCTAATATATGGAGAAGAAGAAGGGCTAGTGTTCTGATAGAGGTAGGGACGTCTGGGGGCAATAGACTGACGGGTCAACCAAGGATGGTATTCCATTGGTCCACATCAGCCGCTACAAGATAAAATAGAAATAAAAATAGAAAGAAAAGAGAAATTACATAGTATATATATTTTTGATTTTTTTTATAAAAATAATAAAGTTGTTCCTTATTTTATGTGTTATTTTTAGATAATTTTTATCAGCCTATTTATTAGATGTTATTTTTACAATTATAATTATTTGTATAACTACATATAAGATGTATTTTATTTTATTTTTATATTTTATTATTTTATACACCAATTTCATATATAAATAACTTATTTAAATACACCTCTAAATATTTTATTTTATTTTTCTAAATTAATTCATTTGCTTAAATAATTAAGTATACATAATATATAATTATTTGTATAACTACTTTATTTATTTTTATAAATAATTGAAGTTTTATTCTAATTTTACTATTTACATGTGCTTTAGATAATATTTACAAATATATAAAAACATAAGATAGTGAAAATATAGAAAATGAATATATTGATTAATTTATACATGCATATTGCATAATGAGGGCCCAAAAGACAACTTTTGCATCTTAACTCCAAATTGAATGAAACTACCTTCATTAAATATATAATTTATTTTTATGAACAATAAAGGTGAGTTTGATCTAATTGGAATCAGTGTGGAGAAGATACAGGTCTGGGATTTTTTCTTTGATGCTTTTGTTTTGTGTTTACCTGGCACACTATGCATTATTTTTGAATGAAATCAATTTTGTATTTTTCTCTGTATTTTTTTGTACAACTTTCATATAGGGTATTTTATTATTTGAGTCATGAAAATAGAAAATAAAATAGGTCCCAAAATGCGATATATGGACCAGAAGAGTTAAGGTTTTAGGTTGTTTTCTGTACAGTTGATATGCTCTATCTCCCCCTACTTTATTCCTTGTTGACCATGTCTTCAAGGTGATCGGGTCTCAGGATCTAGGATTACTTAGTGTTTTCAACACTTCATTATTTTTCTTTTCTTTTCTTTATTCTTTTATTTTGATATTAAATTTAGTATTTTGTACAATATTTGAGTGTCAATAAATGAGTTTTATTTTGTACTAATTAATGCTATAAACATGCATTTGGATAGAGATTTAAGGCCAAATGAAAGAATAAAGGTGATGAAATGGAGATTCACCAGGTAACCATAAAGCGACTCTTTTCCCTTGAAAGTATAAGGTTTACTTCACAGCATCTCTTAAGCAGTCGGTCTAGGTGAGAGACATGCATCAAAGTTTTCACCATAGACTAAGAAATCATCCATAAAGACTTCGAGAAAAGTATCCACCATGTCAATGAAAACAACCAACATAAACCTTTGAAATGTAGTGGGTGTGTTGCATAATCAAAAGGGCATCCATTTAAAAGCGTATACACTAAACGGATATGTGAAAATCATGTTTTATTGGTCTTCTGGGGTGAATGCCACTTGTTTGTATCCTAAGTACCCATCCAAGAAAAAAAAGAATCCTTTCCCTGCCAACCTTTTGAGCACTTGATCAATGAACATCAATGGGAAATGGTCCTTCTTGGTAGCTTATTTCAGGTTCCTGTAGTAAACACAGATGTACCAAGAAGTAGGTACACGATTTGGAATACCTTCCTCCTCCTCCTTTCTGTTATTGGTCTCTCCTCATATCAATGAGCATATCCGAGAAATCAAATTGGGCTAGAGCTTGATCGTTCAACTGCTGCAAGCTAGGATTGAAAGGAGTAGCTGATTGTTAATTTCATTTTGGTCCACTTTCTATCCCTCTCCATTTTATGACATCTCTGGTTCAGAGTTGAAAGAACTGACCTCCAGATTGGGTTCTATGTTAGATAGGATTTCCAATTTTTAGGATTTCATCTTGTGTAAGGATATAGTCAGGAAAGACTGACTATTTTAACATCAACATTGGTCTGCATCAGGGTTCAACTTTGAGTCCATTCCTTTTTACTTTGATAATGGAAGAGTTGATAAGTCACATTCAGGATGAGATACTTTCGTATATGTCATTTGCTGATGATATTGTGTCGATCGATGAGACTAGAGATGGAGTAAATGAGAAGACTGAGGTATGGAGACATGCATTGGAGACTAAAGGATTTTGAATAAGTACGACTAAGGCTGAATATATGGAGTGCATTATTGATGGAAGCAATGGTGAAGGAATTGCGGTTTAGATAGGTGATGATAATATTCAAAAGAGAGATTCTTTTAGATACTTGGGATCTATTTTGCAACATGGTGGGGAAATTTATGGAGATGTTACAAATAGAGTAAATGCAGGTTGGCTAAAGTGGAGATGAGCCTCTACTATTTTATATGATAAGAAAACTCCTTTGAAAATCAAAGGAATGTTTTACAAAGTAGATGTTATACCTGTTATGCTCTATGGATCTGAATGTTGGCCTGTGAGGTATAGACTTGTACAGAGAATGGCAGTTGTAGAAATGAAAATGCTAAGGTGGATGTGTGGACACACACGTAAAGATCATATTCAGAATGATGCCATCAGAAGGAAAGTTGGTGTAGCTCCGATCGAGGATACGATGCAAGCAAATCTTTTAAGGTGGTTTGGCCAATTGCAAAGGTGGTCAGTTGATGCATCAGTGAGGAGTTGTGAGTTTTGGAATGTTGACCTGGCTAAAAGAGGGAGAGGAAGGCCCTAGAAGTGTTGGAATGAGACTATAAGAAGAGACCTTAGTTGTTTGAATCTAAGACCGAGAATGACCCAAGATAGATATGAATGGACGTAAAGAATCCTTGTAGCTGACCATACTTAATGTGGGAAAAGCCATTGTTGTTGTTGTTTTCTTTTTTTTGTATTTTTATCCCTAAACTAAGAATAAATAGCACCAAAATGATTTTTATTAAATTGATAATGTAATGTAATGCAAAAAAAATGGTAGCGTGAAAAAGCATCATTCAAAGCATACTCAATAATTTCTGTATGATTTCTGGATCAAGGTGGCTATCTAATCCAAAATGAAACACAACAAATAAATTATACAGGCCTGGCGGGTTTTTTTTCAATTAAAAATAAAGTCAGGGGGTTACATGCAAAATATCATGATGTTTTGAACTGAATATACAATTTTAAGCATTAACACCTAAATAAACAAAACTGCGGGGCATGGAAGCAAAAAGGCAACTAACATGGGATCTCACGTGAGTCAACGTGGCACAAGACCTGGATGTAATATACATGAACATTGGGAACCTAGTTTCAAATTTTATACAAAATTATAATATGCTAAAATATTTACATCGCTAAATTTTACAAAAAGGTAGGGGTTACTGATGAATACTCATTCATCACTCTTTGCTCTTTTATTTTAAGCTAAATATCTTGGCAAAGCATCTTGTAAATAGCTGTAAATACAATAAATTAGCAAGAAGAATGCAATTGTTAGTATTTAATAATTAGCATGTTTTTCTGTGAAAATAAAAGAATAAACAATAAAGAAAAAGAAGGAAATATTTAGAATAAGTATTGAGTGACCTGAACCCAAGAGAGGGCCAAGAATTGGCCAGATCGCCAAATAAAATAAGTAGAGAGAGATAGGGCCACTCTACCTTGTACATATTTATCACCTATGTATATATCTAGATTTATATAAAAAATAAAAATAAGAAGGTGTTTCTATTTCCCTGTATATACTTCTAAAAATAAAACAAAAATTAGAAAAATAAAATAAAAATAAAATAAAACTCTCTCTCACCTTGTATATAATAAATGTAAATATGTATCTTTCCCTGCTTAATTTATACTTGTAAATAAATAATAAAAATAAAACAAAAATAATTTTATACTCCAAACATTATGTTGTAAATAAATAAAATATAAAATTAGGGTATTTATGCAAAAATAAGAAAATAAAAATAATTGTATGAAATTCATAGGTATTTTATACCAGTATATAATATAATATATTGTATATACTATAAATTATTTTTCATAAAGATAAATAAAAATATAAGAAAAATAGTTTAGAAAATAATAAATATTTTTCATTTTGTACACTTTTTGATTAAAAATCATTTGCTATTTTTAATTGATTTTATAAATATTTTTTGATTATCTATTTTCTGATTGGTCTAGGAGGAATGTTGACCCCGGTCAACTCCACCTCCCGGACCTCCCCTCGCGCGGATCCGTGTTTTACCCTCTTTTCACCCAATTATCCCAACCGGATCTTGCTCCTTCTTGCTCTAATTTTATGCCCGTATCTCCCCAGTGGATCTGTGATCCTCGTGGATTCCTAGGGAGTCGCAGATCGTCCTTGGTTCATGTGCCAATCTATCCTAGAACCTGGGACATGCTATATAGGTCTTCATTTGCTCCTCCAGCGCCCTAGCTTGTGCCGCACCCTTCTCTTATACGCTAGACATCTTCCCCTTGGTGACAGCAACCGGAGGCCACCTTTTGTCATCGGAGAGGAGCAGTGCAGTCGATGCTCGCATATCGTGGCCGGAGCACCACCGCGAAGAGCCTCCTCCACCAGCTGCAGTGAAGTCAAGGCAAAGAGCCCGCCTACCAACTCCCCTAGAGCTTAGGATTCTCTTTGGACCCTCAGGTAACCATTCGGTAGTCCTTAGATCCCATGTCTGATTCAATCTTTCATCTAAAACCCATCGTCGCTCTGCCAACTCCGACCAACCGGTCGGGGCGTCGTTCCCTTCACACACCCGTTCAAATCGATAGCCCCGCTCATCCTCCATTTTCCTACACCATTTGATCACCCTAATCTTGGATCGACATACCAAGATTAGGCCATCGGTCTCATCCATCGCCTCCACCGGAGACCCCCTTTCCATTTACTCCCGCTTCTCTTTGTTTTAAGCCAAATAACCCCGACCGGAGCCTTGCTCCGAGTCTATGCCTTCTCCTGCAGGCCTTAGTACGCTTGGAGACTACCCATATCACCTTCGACCACCCTTGTCGGAGTTCGCCCAGGTCCCAGCCATCGCCACGGAGATCCGACCGTCAGCAACTCCATCAGAGCCGGCCATTTGATGCGGAAGGTCCTCACGATTCTTTTGGCACCGGCTGATCATTCATCGATGCTTCAGATCCTCTCTGGTGCTCTGACGAAGGTCGCCCAGGCGTTGTTCTTCTAGAGCCTCCCTCTGTCGTCTGATTGACCCTCTCGTCCAGATGCCATCCCATCCATCCACTCACAGTAGCTGTCTGGTCGTTAGATGTCAGATCTAACAGCACCCGTACCAGCCACGTCCCTGACATCTGACAGTCGTCAGATCTGATCTCTGGAGTGTCAAAGCCGCACGTCCACGCCCAACCAGTGACTGCCACGCGTCCCTACCATGCGCAGCTCACGTGTTTGCATGGGTAATTTGCTCATTCCACCCTGCCTTTACTTAATTTGTCTTTTAGTCTGTAAAAATAAAGTATACAGTAGACCTTTTTGCATTTTAGCATCTGTAGTTTTCTATATTTGCACTTTAGTCCTGTTTGTGTGGACCCACGTGCTTCGTCATGTGTTTTCTGGGATATTTGCAATATTTACCTTGGACTTATCTACTGTTATGAATTGATGTTTTACTTTCCGTTTTTGCAAAGACATCCATGTGTGTACTGATTTGAGATATGTGCGGATATTAGTGGAAAATTTACAGTTTGGACCCTAGAGTTTTTGTGCATGTTATTATTTGGTCCCAAAACTTATTTTCTTTGCAGTTTGGTCCCTATATGCTGTATTTTATTTTTGATTTAATAAATAGCAAAACTTGTCCAAAAATCACGAAATTTTGATACATGGCTCCGGTCATGGTGTAGGAATTTTGATGATTTTTTTATTCTATTTTGATTTCATTTAGCATTTTTTAAAATTCAAAAACCCTAAAAATTATCATTGTCTATTTCAGAAAATCAACTAAAAATGTTAAATGTCTTGAAAAATTCTAAAAAAATTCCTTATTGTGTGTTTTGTTGTGTTTAAGTTTGTATACATTTTTTGCCTTATTCCCATTATAAAATCCATAAAAAATAAAGAAGAGCAAAAAAATAGAAAAATCATTAAAAATTCAAAAAAATACAAAAAAAATGTGTTCTCAATTTCTGTAGTTAGGTTTTATTTTATAGTTTCAAATAAAACTGTTGTCCAGATTTTATAGGCATTTTACCTATTTTTGAAATGCCTTTCAATCTTGGTTGTACACTATTTTGAGTTTTCCTCTTTATTTTATATTTAGAAAATTAATTAAAAATCAGAAAATCCAAGATAATTCACAAAATCCTCTTAATATTTTAAAAACACAAAAATAATTTTGTAGGAATTTTTGAGCATTTTTGGTATTTTAAATAATTGTTTAAGTGTTAATTTTTGCCTTTCTTTTATCCTTTTTATACTTTTAAAATCATAAAAAATTTAAATTTTAAAAACCACCATTTCTTTTATTTTTCTTGGATTCTCGACTACATTGTAGATTTTGCATTACGTGCTCGTTATGTTCGACCCTGGTAGCTATACCAGGTAAAATAAATTAGCAAGACCTCTTGCTTCACTTTGAGTGTTTAATTTCTTTCGTGGTGGTCTGAATTTTCTGGATTAATTTCTCCTTACAATTTGAGTTGCAACGACCTTATTTATTCCCTAACTTGAGTAGCAAAAGCACGTCAACAGAATGGCACCGTTGCTGGGAAGCACGACTTAGTAGTCATATTTCCATTTGCGATTCTTGTTTTGATTATCTTTTTCTTTTTCCTTTCTTTATTTTCTTTTTATTTTTGTTTTTCTTTTGTTTCTATTTCTTTTTATTTGTTTATGTTTGTTTTTGTTTTTCATTTATTTTATTTTATTTTATTTTATTTTTTAATAAATGTGGCCTGACATATCTTCTGTTTTTCCTTTCTTGTAAGGGCCTGACGAGCGAGGGCGGCAATCTTTGGAGCATCGAGGCACCCGAGTGACTTGGAGGCAGCTCGTTTCTGCATCGAGCCTCAGGAGAGCGTAGGAGAGGAGGAGCAGAATTTTGGGAGTTTTAGTTGTAGTTTAGCTTAGTTTATTTTCACTACTATTACTGTTGTAATAATACAGGACGAACTCAGGACTCAGACTTGGTGTGATCTCGGGGTCTGTTTCGCTGAGCACCGATGTGCTCGGGGGGACCTCACCACAAATTTTTTGCCAGTTTTGTGTTTCATCGCATTTTTCTTTTATTTCTGATTCTCGAAGGTTTTGGCTGTTAAACTTAGGATTTTTGCTTGCTTGTGACGTAATTACTTAAGGCCCCATCCTAGTTGATTACATGTTCCTATAGATTGATAACTGGGCCTTAATAATTAAATCACAAAGAAAAAGTTAACTCGATCACCTGAGGGATCATGTGCCGCTAAAGGTCGTATACAACACTGACATGATCCATTGTGCGGACACCGATCAACATCAGAGACCAGACCCCGAACCCTCTTGTTAACTGCTTAGCTACAGTTCTTCGCGAGTATAAATTATTTGTCTAAGGTTGATTTCTTCTTGCATCATATAGATAGGTTTATTTAAGTCTTTTATTTTATGTGTGGATCACTCTGCATGTATAGAGCTTGAGTTAGGTACGCATTTCTTACTCTAAATGCATCATAGTGATTGATTGTGCATCAACTTTTCGACTTCTCCCCCTGTTTTTGGACTTAAAATAATCAGGAGAACTAAAAAAATCGTTAGGCGTTGTTTGCTTTAAAAAATACCTAAAAAAGAAAAAAACTATAAAATTGGGACTGCTAAAGCACACTTGATCCTAAAAGACACCTGACTTAAAAAGATGCCTTGGGAGAGTAATCCCCTCATTGTATGGTTTGGATGAGTGAGAGAGTGACCCGCACACTAGCCTAGAGCCACATCCGACCTCTCCTCAGACTACCGATTTCAGGTTAGTCGTTCTCCAATGAGGATCGCTCCGGTTTCCAGTAAAGCGGGTCGCAATCCTTAATAGAGCGAGTCGATCTGGTAGCCGGTAAATGGTCCGTGACTTGTACATGCTAGGAAAGATCTAGCCTTGGGATCGGGATAGTCTCCTGGGAGTGTTGGATTCCGAAATGCTCGCTTAATCGCTCTGAAAAACTATTTGATCACCTAATAAAATTGACAAGATAAAGGACTGAACCTTTACGGTCATCAGCTCTGTGTGAGTAGGTGAATTGGGGGTTTGCTTGATCGATCTTGTGTGTTTTCCAGATCTCATCCTCCTTCACTCGCTACATCAAGATGATGGGCTGGAGGTCCCTTAGGCAACCTCTGGCTGCACCGCTTTCAAGCACTCCGATCTGCTCATCTAGGTTGGTTCGTGAGAGCCGAGACCCGCTCTCTGAACCTGAGTTTGACTTCACCCTGTTCCCCCTCGACCACCCTTCTACCAATCCTGAGGTGCTCGAGCAGAGACCGCAACAGACAGTTGATGATTTATCGGCACCTGAGTTTGGGTCTTTTGCCTTAGAGACCATTGCCAGCAGTGAGGAGTGTACTAATGGACCCAGCGGGAACTAGACCTATGTATTGGATCAGGTTGCCATCAACAACACCCTGTTAGCCTCCCTAGAGACCATGCAACATCATATCAGAGACCATGGGGCTTTCATGGTGGACATGCACTGAGAGATTGAGCAGATGAGAGCCGACAAAGAGCAGCGCAGAGCTGGTGGAGGAGGAACAACCCTGAGAGAGGAGAGCTTGAGGAGCCCATTCAGTCAGCAGCACCCGCACGTCCGATGAGAGAGTTGCACAACCCTGGTGCAACTCTGACCCACGGATGGATTCAGATGCCCGCCATTTTGTGAGATTTCAAGCTCCTGCCTCAGACTATGCATCTTCTACCTTGATTTCACGGACTCGTCACTAAGGAGCCACACCTCCATCTCCATTTGTTCGAGATGATCTGCAACACGGTCCATGATCGACTCATAGACGAGGATACCATCAGGATGATGGCATTTCCGTTCTCCCTCGTAGACAGAGCAACCAACTGGCTGAAGCACCTAGGGAGATTCGTCACATCATGGGAACAGCTCCAGAACGAGTACTTGAAATATCTACAATTTTAATGGAGAATGCATAGACTTGAGAAGATTTGCAAAAAATCTTCTTTCGTGACCTTGGTTGGATATAATATACAATATGTATGTGAATATCTTGATCCTACATAGAATAGTGGGAGTTAGACTCAAAATGCTCCTGATCAGACTCGACATACAGTTGCTGGCCCAAATATAGTAGGAAAATTAACTAACTTCAGAATATAGATCATTGACTCTAAATCAATCGAAGAATCTGATTTTGTTTGTTAAGTATATCTTCCATAGTTTGCTTATTATGAGAGTACTTTTCTCCTAAGGTCACTTTGAAAGAGAACATGTTGTCTTCTAGTGGGACCTTAGTTATAAATATGTGAATAGTTCAAGCCTTGAGGTACTCATCAAGGTAGGCGACCTCAGTCAAATACTGGTGGTCACAGTCATAGTAGAGTACTATAGGATGAAATTGTTAGACATGTGAGTCCCTTGTTAAATATTTTATCAATAATTATTATTGTAAATTATTTATAAATAAAAGTGATTGGTTTCTTCACACATTGACAGATATTATAATATGCATGCACTTATTAGGGTCCCATTATACAAATAAGGTTATGTAACTTGGCCATCTTAAGATCATTCAATTGTTGATCCAATGGTTGGATCATAAAAGCCAGTGTTGGGATGAATATCGAAAGTGTTAGATTGAGGACTCAACGACACCGTCAAGTGATTACCAAGAAGAGATCTTCTGCTTCAGATGGATTTGACAATCCTTACTTCAAAGGCTGACATCCAACCTACCTCTTCATGTAGGTCCTCTACATGGGAATTGATATTTTGAGGTATTGGATGAGTTAAGTCAAAGAATTGACTTACCGAGATCGAGATAACAAAGACCTATGTCATATGCTATCACGATATAGGCATACATCCTCTGACTAGAGACAGATGTAGCATTATATGTTTGAGTATGTACATTTGGCAGATTAGGTTGATGACCTAATCAAGGTATATACACTAGCATACTAGTGTGCTTGTGAAGGCTTATGAGTGATACGATCTCTCTAAAGGATCATACAGATTGACTACTGAACCGAAAGATGTAAGTGATGAATCCATGATTAATCATCTTTATTCTTTTATTTTTAGCTAAAATCCTTAGTAAAACACATGTACATATTCATTAATTCTCATTATCTACCATTCACCATCTATTTGTTAATAATGTATATTTATCATTCTTTTTACCCAAAATAAAAGAATAAAGAAGAAAAGAAAAAGAAAAGAAATAAAGAAGGATGTATTTATGGAATAAATGCAGACTGACCCGAACCCCGAGAGAAGGTCAAGAATTGACCTGATCGACCGGGAATAAAGTAGGGGGAGATAGGGTCCATAACTTATAAAAATCAAGAAAACCAAATCTCACTTCTACATATTCACCATTTTCCACCCTGTACATATTTTCACATATTTTATTTATCAATAAAACTATTTCAAATAAAAATATTTCCTTCTTGAAAGTTGTGTGTAATAATGTATACTAATTTATAAAAATATCATAAAAATTATTTAACCAATAAATAAATAAATACAATGAACCTAAAAAGCCTAAAAGTCCAACTTCCCAGGTTCATAACTATTTATAGAAAACTCCAAATTGACCAAACTCACTTTTAAACTTTGTTTTATAATTAATATTATTTAATAAAAATACCAAAAAAATCTTGGAATAAAAGGTGTGAGTTTTGGCGTTTGGACCCCTTTGTATATATGTACATTAAGTGTATAAAACTTCTTTATTTTCTATCTATTTATTTGTAACTCCAAATAACTTAATTCTTTTTCTAAAATATTCATAAAAATCACTAAAAAAATACAAAAATATAACTTAAAAATAAATATGAATAAATACCAATAAAATTCAAAATCTAAAAGCCGTAAAGCCTCACATCCAAACCTCATAACTCGGCCGTATGAACTCCGATTTGAGTGTACTCACTTTTAAAGTTCATTTTGTAAAAATATCTATCAAATAAAAGTGGTTTCACTGAAATCAGAGTTAATATGCAAAAAGTAGGTTTTGGGACCTTGTGGGTATACTTGTATATATGTATATATTGTATATATTTTTATTTATTTACCTTCTTATTTATTTGTGCACATATTGTATTTTTAAATATTATATATATATTTATTTTAATTATATAAAATAAAAATAAAAATTATAAAATCTTAAAATAATCCAAAATAAAATAAAGTATGTATCACATAGGTATTTTATACCTATTAATAAAGGTTCTTATTTATTTTACCTTATTTATTTAATTTATTTTATTTATTAAAAATCATCATAAAATTGATTATTAAATTATTAACATTATTTATTTTCATTATTTTGTAATTTAAAACCATTTATTTATCTATTTATTTTATTTATCTTTTATTTAATTTGTTGTTTTGTCCTTTTCCCTGTTTCGTCCTTTTCCTCCTTCAGCCCAAATAATCTGTTCAACCGAGCCGTTTTCCCCAAATTTTATAGAGCACGTCGTTGATCGAATCGACTTCATTTCTTCACCAAAACAAAGATTTTACAACCCTCATTTTCGTCCATATGAATTTTCAAATTTCCCGCCTCGTTTTACGCACCGATTTTTCATTTGAAATTTGACGTTTCTCATCTTATAAATAAGCCCCCATCTTCTTCCTCCTCCCATCTTTGGCCATTTTCTCCATCTCCATGGAGCTCCAATGTATCATGAGTGACAACTGATCGTTGTTGAAGCGAGGAACGGTGCGATTCGGCCTGTGATCCGGCGATCCGTTGCCATGCTCCGCCTCACCGGCGAGCTCGAGCCTCCAGCACCGCCGCGCCGTCGAGGCAACAACCCAGAGGTTTCACCTCCAGCACAGGCACCTCGTACATCTCTGGTAACATTAGATATGCAATTTACTTTCATTTCAGACCCTATCATGATCCAATTGCAGTAGATCGACCTCCGATTAATCAGATCGGAGGTCCTTGTTCCCATGTCCATCACGTTCACGCCTTTTGCCAATACCTCACCGATCATCATCTCCACCTTCGAAACCCTTCGTTTTCTAATCTACCTCACACGACCTGACCCCTCCGGCCACATACGGTGGTTGGAGTTTTGGAGTTCCTCCTCCGCGACAACGGATCTCCTCCACTCACCATTCCTCTGCTAATGTGGACTGAATCGGATCACTACCTGCATGTTCTTCAAGAGAGTTCATCCGCACAGTTAGAGCTTGGAATAACAAACAACTTCATCCGAAGACATTGTGCATTGAATGGTTAATTATTGGATTCTTAAAAAATATATATAACAATTCGAAATGGATGTGTGCGTTCTCCTCATTTCTAATCTAAAGCTTTACGTTCTTATATGAAACATTGAGTTGCGTTATTGTTTTGTGAAAAATCTATATCAAGCATATTTTAATCGTGTACTGTAGAGGCTAATCCCGTTGATGCGTGTACATGATGAATGGAAATGGATGCATGCAATTTCTGATTGCAGATTATTGCTTTAACTATAATTGACATTTACTATTCTGCTTATCTACATCTGATTCCATCGAATCGAAAAGCATCTGATTACCTGCAGGAATCCCGGAAGGTGGCTCGAAACCAGTTCTCAAATCAGGGAAAGGAATCACTCGCATCATACTTTGACCCGAACACAGATGCCTGGAGCATCAGATCCGTCGCTTCTGATCGAAAACCATACACAGATCTGAAATAAAACCAGCCGGAGATCCGCTCCAACCTTCGAGAAGAAAATCGACAGTTGATCCTTAATCAAGCAGAAACACCGCCATTGTGTGAGGATTTGGGAAGAACAAGGGAAGCGATCCAGATTTACGCAACACCGTCTGATCAGATCCGAATCAACGGTTGAGAGCTGCCACCGCTTTATCAAGTCACGCTTGCCTCAACCGTGCACGACATTTTTTTTGGGCATTTTGTCTCAACACCCTTCAGATTCTATCATTTTGTGAAAAGTTATAGACCCTGAGTTGCTTTGCTCACATGAGCACATGATTGTGTGAAGCAATTGCATAATAACCCTCTCAATTAGTTTCAATTGCATCTATTCTTGTATTGTTGCAGAACACGTGAGTAGCCATATGCCATTTTAGTGTTTTTACATATTTTGCTCTTTGATTTACTTCATTGTTAATAAATTGATATGAAGTTGTACATAAATTTCATTTAGGTCCTTTTACCATAGCGTTTTATTTCATTGTTAATTTGCTTTAAAAATTAAAAAGATAAAAATTAAAAAAAACCCAAGAGTAGCTTGCTTAGATTCCCTCTTTTATTTCATTACTTGTCTTTGAATTAAATAACCCTTGCTTAAATAACTGTTGCCTCCTTGAGTTTGACCCTGGGAGCTATACCAGGTTAATAATTAAATAGCAAAAAAATCCATCATCTTCTTTGATCTCTTAGATTTGGATTTAATAATTGTTTGATTCGGTTGGTTTTTCTTTGGGTACAATGACATTCGCTATTAAATAACTAAAACCCAAGTGAGATAACCGGCTCATCAGTAAGCTCACTAACGAGATATTTGGATAAACCAAATTCCATCGATGTTTGTCTTGTTTTGAAATAAGACATGATTGTAGGTATGATATACGCTTTTGGAAAGTATATTATCGATACCAGCTCCTAATGATGAAATGAGAAACTTGATGGTGAATCTCAGATGAAGATAGTTCAAATGAGACCAGAGCTTCATGTTTAATCATGATCTTCCAATATGCAGGATGTATGGGTATTAGGCTGATGTGAGCAGAGATTAATTGTATACCATGAAACTTCCATTCTGAGGGAGTGATAAAACATGTTTGAACTTTAGTGACTCCACTTAGTGAACTAGTTATCTATTCTTAGTCCAGATGTTGGACATTGTTCTGAATTAGATTCAAGTACAACGAGAAGGTATGATACTTTGTCTAATATGACCAAACAACACTAGGAGATCTTTTAGATATACATGGATAATACACTTACCATGACCTTATCTCCAAGTATCCATGGAGAAGACAAACTATACATGAAAGAGTTCATCGATTGTTCCAAAAGAAACAAAATCCAATTATTAGGATAAGAGAGAAACACGAAATAATTAATTTGGATTTAATTATCTAAGACAATATAAATATAAATAGTGATATTCAAAATATTTTTTTGGAATCGTATGGATATGATCCATGTTATTATTTAGAGACTTATTTCCAAATAGGCTTCACAAAATATATTGTTTATGTGAATTGGATTAACATTCCAATATAAATGTATGATTGACACTTCATTATCAACCAATGAATATGTTAAATTTAATGAATGGCCCAATTTGCAAATGTTACAAATTATTTAAATAAATAAATAAATGGGTAAATGGTTGGAGCTAATTAAGCAGCATTAAGATATATAAAAAAGCTAATGGGTGTGGGAACTATCTCTCTCCTTTATTTTATCAATTATCTCTTTATTTATTTATTTTAGGTAATATGATTAATTAAATTGATAATTAGTTATCAATCCTAATCATGTTAGAGGTTAGTTGCCTTCTTTAGTTCTGGCCGTTGATTAAATGACTAGGATTGCAATCATAATTGTCTTTTTATGCATAAAAGGAGGATTGCTACTACATTTCTGTACAATAGTTGGAAATATATAATAAGTATCTCTCTTCAGGCCGCCCTCCTCTCTCTCCCTTGCTTGAGGCCGTCCCATGCCCCAAAGATGACAAGAAAGATAGGGATCACTGATGAATACCCATTCATTCATCTTTATTATTCATTTTTATCTTTAAATCCTTAGATAAATACATATAAATTATTATAATTTGTACAAATTAACACACTATCTGTTTCCTATAAATAGCATATAAATACATGTATTTAAATACAAAATAAATGAATAAAGAAAAAAAAGAAAAATAAAGGAAGTATTGTAAATACCTGCTGACCCTATACCCTGAGACTAAGCCAATATTAACTTGATCGATGAGGAATAAAGTAGTGGGAGATAAGGGAAAGTAAAATGGACAAAATAACACATACATGTAGAAACCCTTGCGCTCAATAATATGCTTATATCCAAACTTACACTAATTTATACATGATGAAAAGGGACTGTGGAAAGCTTGAACCCAAGCCGGCCATCAAAGAAAGGATCAAAATCATACAAACCTAAAATAAAGACATTTTAAACATAAGACTTGTACATATTAATGTATAGAAAAATACAAAAAAAATTAGATAAAAATAATGCACAGTGCAAGTGGAACACACAAATGAAAAAGTCGTAAAACAAAATTCATAGATCAATATATTCTAAATATGAACTCAAAATTGACAAAACTCACCTCCATTGTATTCTAAATTAAATTATCTATCTAAAAAAGTGGTTTCATTAAAAATACAGTTAAAATACGTAAGTTGGCTTTCTTGGGTCCTATTGTATTATTATCTATATATTTTATTCAGGTATTTGATTCCTTATTATTTTCCTCTTCTTATATTTTAAATAAATTGTATATATAATTATTGATTTAATAAAAATATAAATACTTAGTAAAATATTAAAAATACATTTAAATAAATAATCTGTTATAATAAATGGGTATGCTACACCACTCAAGAACATATATACATTTATTTATGTATTTAAATGATATCATAAATATAACAAAAAATCTATACATATCGATTTAATTATAATATAAATAAATTAAAATAGGATAATAAATAATAAATATAAAATGAAATACATAAACATAGGTATATTTACCAATAATTACACTTGTAATAGTTAACATGTAATAAATAAGTTAGTAGAAATAAATAAAAATCACCTAAAAATAGTACATAAAATAAGAACAATTTTCATGTTTTGAGTTTTATTTAATATATTTATTTTATATCTTATATTACTTTTCTTTCTATTTTCATTTCTATTTTTTCCTTTAGCATCCTATGTGGACCAATGAGGGGGCTGAGACCGTGGACCCCAGTCAACTTCCCCACCCCTCTTTGGACCGGTCCGAGCCTTACGATTACCCTTTATTCACCATTTTTTTTAGCTGAGATCCATATCCCCTCTACTCCCTAATGAATATCCATCTCATCACCTTTAGTCTATCATTTTGGCCTAAAAACCCTAGCTAGTGCAAGTACATAGCATTTTTTTGTGCAAATTAACACTCATTATTCGTTCCATTTATTGTATATAAAATACTATTTTTAATATCAAAATTATAGAATAAAGAAAATAAAACAAAAAAGAGTAAAAATTCAAAGGTATTTTATGACCCTAAACCCTGAGACATAAGCATCTTAATGACTGGGTCGTCAAGAAATAAAGTTGGGGGAGATAAGGTCCAAAAATCACCAATAAATCCCATTTATTTATTCATCATTAATTCATTTTGGGACCAATTTTATCATCTATTTTCTATACCTCAAATTAAAAACTTTGTATATGAATGTTATAGATAAAAATAAAAATACAAATACAAAATTGATTTCATATAAAAATAATATTCAGTGTACATTTTATACTCTAAATAAAAAGCCAAAATCCCAACTTCCCAGACCCATATCTCCTAAATACAAATCAAAATGTATCAAAATCACTTTAATTGTATATAATTTTTAATATTCTATTTAATGAAGGTAGTTTCTTATTTTTTGGAGTTAAGGTGTGAAAGTTAGGTTTTGGACCCCTAATATACAATATACCCGAATAAAATTTTCTTTTCATTTATTATTTATTACTTTTTTATAAATTTATATTTTTTAAATATTGTTTTTAATATATGTACATATTTAAAATAAATTGAAACCTTAAATAAAACACAAAAATAAAATAACTTGTAAAAATTCATAGATGAAATACTTATACTTACACATGTATAATTAATATCCTTATTTATTTAAGTGTACAAATTATATCAGAAAAATAAAATAAAAATATAATCACGTATATAAAAATAAGTTATAATTTTATAAAATAATATATTAAAATAATAAAATAAAAAATACAAAATAAAAATAAAATACCTAAAACATAGATCAATATACCTATAAATGGAAACTTAAAAATTAACTCCTAATAATAAGTTCAAAAAAATACATAATTAAATACTATAGAAAATAATAAAGATTTTTATTTTATAACCTAAAAATAATAAAGTCATTTATTTATTATTCAATTTACAAATGGGCGAGGTTTTTCCTGGTTGGTCCACGTGTATCAACTAGGTGGCTTCGAGTGTTGACTCAGGTCAACTCATCTAATCTAACCCTAGCCCCTGTCAGAACCTGACACATGCCTTACTTCTCAAATCCCCCCCCCCTCGATACAGAGCTCGAGGAGATGTAGACCATTCATGAGATATCTTCTTTGATCATACTTGATCCATGCGGAGTACCCTCCTAGCGCCATATCTTCTTCCTACACTCGTGATACGCCCTCGAACGTCACTCCATCCTCACCTTTACAAAAGATCACCTCTGACTTCTTCTCATTTTTGAAATGTTTTCCCTCTCGATTTCTTCCCCATTTTTGTGTTCCTGGGCTCGATCTTGGTGACAATAAGCTCACCCTGTATTTTTTGAGAGGAGGTTGAGCGTGGAGGCGTGTTCCAGCCACCTCCGCCATCACTGGTGTCGGGTACCATCTTATGGTTCTTGGCAGGTTGATGATTTTTTTCTCAATTTTTATATTATTATTAGTCATAGGTTTTGTTTTATTCTATTTATTTAGTGTTTCATTCGATGTCTTAGCTTAGTTTAGGACTTAAATCTTCGCTGGAGCTCTAGAGCTCCGACCACCCCTGTTTGCCAAACAAACACCTTGTTTCAATCCACTCCACCTCTAGAAGACTCCCCATCACCTTCTTCGCCTCCCTACACTCTCCATTTGACTTGATCCCTTTTGGATCGAGCCACCGGATCTCCCCCTTCCGTCGCTCCGCTGGATACCGACATCACGACCCACTAGCCACCATTTTGCCATTTAATGGGTCCAGGAACTTTGCCCTCGACCCCTTTTATCCCTATGCAGGTCTCGGACGTTCAAAGCAAAGCCCATCTGGAGGAGATTTTGGAGTTGACAAAGCATCTTGGAGATCTCTAGCTTCAATGACGTCGTAGGAGAGCTCCAGTGATCCTCGTCACATTTTGGAGCCCCTAGAAAATAGAGGAAGACTCCAGAAGCCATTTGGGCCACTTTGGAGCATTAGAAGACAACATAGGGGGAAGATCTCGTAGGAAGAAACTTGCCTCGACGATGCTTCTTTCCTATTTGTCCATCACCCCCTCCACCGTTCGATCGGGCCATATTCTTTGTACACTAAAGCTGCCATCAAATCACGTCGAGACTCCACTATTAGATCCTTCCCAAGGGTCTAATCTCAGTCGCATCTTACGAACCATCATCATACACCAGGAGCGTGACATGTGGCAAGAGGGGGAGTTGCGTCGTCCGATCACAATTGGTGGGGGTAAAATTGCATACCTGCCCCCTTGTTTTTGTATATTAATAATTAATACACAAACTTCCGTTTGTAGTTGTAAACTAATTTGGTTAATTTGCTAGTAAGACACCATATTTTCTGGTATTGCATTTCGGTCCCTTGCTTTCTCACCTCACGTACGGTCCCACATGAAGTGGGCATTTTTCCAATAGCCCTTGCGGCTTTGTTTATTTAGCTTTGGTTTTGTAAATTTGAATTTTAGTTATACTATTTTGAAATAATTGCAGGAAGCACCTCGACATTAATTTTAATTACATTTATCCCCCATATAGTTCATTGATTTTTTATGCATTTCTTCTATTTATAAAATATAGTGTCCATAATCCAAAAAATGCACAAAAATAAGATTAGGTGCATGTTAATGTGTAGTTTCATGCCAATATTTTTATTATTGTTTTTAAAGACTTTAAGTATTTTATAAAAATAAAAAAATGCACAAAAAGTCCTTATTGACAAAGAAAATACCAAAAAGATATAAAATATTTTGTAAAATTCCCCAAAAAATATTTTTTTGTTTATATAAGTATTTTTAGCCTTTAGAAGAAAAATTCGTAAAAATAGAAAAAGGAAATACATAAAATCAAAAAGCCCTAAAATCCTTTGGAAAAATCTAAAAAATTCCCAAAATATCATTCTTTATTTTATAACTTTATTTATATTATTATTAATATTAAAGCTAATTTGGAAAATTTTGGACATTTTCTGCTTATTTTAATTTCCAAATTAATTCGATTTATTTTACTAATCCCTTATTTGGGATATTTTTTACTTTAAAAATCCAAGAAAAATAGAAAAATCCTTAAAAAAATTATACAAATAGTAAAAAATTATTTAAAACCCAAAAAAATTTAATTTTATAATTTTTATTTCTTTATAGTTGTATTTATGTTTATATTATCTTCTATTGTATATATTTTACTTATATACTTATATATCTTAATTAAAAGAAATTAAAAATTATAAAATATAAAAAGAAAATAAAAAATAGAAAATAAAAAAGAACTAAAAAATATATAAACAAAAATAAAAATATATATAAAATCAAAATATACAACAAGAATACACATTTTTATGCGTTAATTTGCCTCATTCTCCCGTTTGCTCCCTTTGTTCGACCTCTACAATACTTGCACCTATACACATCTTTTATCGAGTTGTAATAAGTTTTAACTCCACATATTTTGCTTTCATTTCTATATACATATTGTGGGTTAATTGTTGATTTATCAGGGTTTCTTGAGTGGTCACCATAACGACTTTATCTTCGCCTTTTGGGGACATATTTGACCCTCGTTAAACCATGGTTACCAAATGGAACCGTTGCCGGGGAGTAACGTCGTGTAGATTAGATTTTTACCCGTGTCTTCTTGCTTTTTTTATTTTTTTTCCTTTATTTTTTTCTATTTTATTTTGATATTATATGTAAATTATCTAATCACATCTTCTTGTTAACTTTGCTATGGGGTATCGTGGATCGAGGGAGGCTCTACTAGGAGCGCCTATGCACCCACGTGAAGTGGAGCCACCTTTTCTGACCTACCAGACAGAAGAGAGCACAAAAGGAGAATTGGAGGATTTTTTACGACAATGCACTCCACTATGTTTTCTATTTTATTTTATTATATTTGAAATTTCAAGTGAGAGAGAGAGAGTATTAATTGTAATAATTCAGGACTCTGAACTATTTCATGAGGTTCGTTGCCCGAGGGATTGTTCCCTTGTAAGCGTCATCGGTTTTCTTCGCATTTTCATCATTTTTCTTGTCTTTTTTTTCATGATTTTATTTTCATTTATTTTGTGTGATTGAGCCCTAGCTTGGGATATGCTTGACGATATATTAAGGCCAAACATTTAACTACCATTGCATGTACCTATATTCCCGTTTGGACTTAGCCAAGTTTTGAATTGCTATTAAATTAGTTTTGAGACCTCGTGTCGAGAAAGATCACATACAATGCTTACAGGACCCACTATGGTGGGCACCGAGTGGCATCGAAGACCAGACATTGGTCTCAGTTCTACGTGTTTAGCATTTTGTTCTTCATGCTTATAGTAGTTACTATTCTAGGGGGATTTCATCTACTTTATATTAGCATATAGATAGGTTTCTATTCTTCATAGCATCCTTGCATGAAGAGAGATGGAGGCAAGGTGAGCATTTCTACTTTGCATCATTGATTTCGCCTCATAATTCTTTTTTCTACTCTATTCCTCTGATTTTGATCACCTATGGGCTAAAAACATTTGATCCTCGTTAAGCTCATGCATTTTCATTAAAAATTCGAAAAAGGTGATAACAATTAAAATTTGAACTGCTAAGCTTACTCAACCTTGAAGTAATTCAAATAAAAAAATCCTTGTCTTAGGAAGAGTAACCCCCTCATTGTATACATTTTAATTTGCTCATGTACACACTTAGGTTAGTGCCCCAATCCCAGTCCTCCTAAGTGGTTATACAATTTTGTATTCTCACCTAACTCTAAAACCAACAAGATAAAAAGACCGAACTTTCACGGTCTTCATCGTGTTTAGTAGGTGAATTGAGGGTTTTTCTGGGTGTATTTGTTTGTGATACTTGTGTTTGCGCATACTTGATCTTCACTGCACATTTATGCCTTTTTCTCACATCTCTTGATTTTAACTTCATGCTCTCCAGATTATTTTCCCTTTGTTTCAGAGATGGGTGACTGGATCACTTTTTATCCGGACTTTGTGGATCCCTTCTACCCTAGCTGGTCCACCTCCATTTTATCAAGAGGACTCTGCTCCTGAATTTTCTTTTTGTACATATCTGCCTTACCCATAGTTTCAGGACTTGGACTTCTACCCACCACCACCCTACCATTTATCACCATCTCACCCACCGGAGACTGACCTGTTGGAGTCACCTCTCATGGATTCCACCCATGAGCACTTGACCCAGATGATGGAGCATATGAGACAGGGGATTGATGACCTCACTAGTATAAATAAGAGCCACAATGCCGTATAAATAAGATCCACCATGCTTCTTCACCATTTGATGATATGGGTTCATTCGAGGATTCCTTTGAGAGCTTGCAATCGCCAAAAATACAAAAAATGAGAAAAATTTTAAAATATATAAAAAAATTGTGAGACACATTATCGAATCATTTTACGAGGAGAGGGCACACCTGCCAGACCATTTGTCCACATATTAATTCATGCCATTTCAAACCATTGACCCCAAGGATGACATTGGACAGACTGCTTTTGTTCATCCTTGTGTATGATGATTCCAATCTCCTCTTTTGTATGGAGGAAATCTAAAAATTTAAAAATATTAACTGAACCTGAAATGGTGCCTGTTATTCATGAGATCATTAAAGACCCACTTTGCTAGGCCATGACACATTTATCTGCTCCTCAACTGAAGAAGAGAAAGCGGAGGAGAAGATCTGAGTGTCATATCTTGACCATGGCCACTACTCACGCCATCACCTAATGCCCTTCCTCTAGGAAAGGGAACACTACTACCCAATTCATTAGATGCACCATCTCTGACTATTCATGTGATCGCACTCTCCTCGATGGCGGTACTTTGATTAGCATAATACCCTTCTCGTTGGTACAACCTCTTCACATATGACCTTCTAAGAAAACCATGATGATCTTTAAATTTCTTTATGGATCATATAAAGAGGACGAAGGGTATTTTAGATACCGCTATCATTTGGATTCAGTGCATGAGTTAAATTGTTGACTTTGTCATATTGCCCTTGGAGACCCTACCACTGGGGAGCACACTCCAATCATCTTGGGACGATCCTTTCTCACCTCTACGAGAGTAGTTATTGATTATAGATAATAAGAGATTTGCTTCCATCCTGATGATGAAAGCGTTGTGGTCATCACTACACTTACTGCCGACCAGAGACCTACACCTGATGTCACTACACTTTCTTAGCTGACCCTGAGGCCTATGACCTATTTGCTAATATTAGAGAGGTTTGCTTTATTTATGATGATGAGACATAAGAATTCCTCCATAGGGAGGAAGACTCGAAAAGCATAGACCATGGAGTTCCCTCTTCATGTGATTGTTTTGTGTTTGTTTTGTGTTGATGACATCTGCGGGATTAACAGAATTGATACTTTATAGCGGGAGGCAGACTTAATAGAGACTTAGAGGCCGAATTGGATCTTATTGCTTTCATCAATCAACTCGGGTGTTTTAATGTTGATGATGATCCATTTGAGACTTCAAAGGGTAAACTTGACCTTACTACTTCCATAGAAGACTTTGTTCCCTTTGGTTTTGACCTAGCCTAGACTTGCCATGTTGTACTTGACCTTACTACTTCCACTTATGAGTTCGAGCTTTTTCACATTGATATCTACGAGACTTCACATGATGAACTTAACCTTACTACATCCATAGATGAGTTTGTCCCATTTTATTTTAATGGTGACCTAGCGGAGACTTCCAAGCCGGATCTGACCACAGTTCTTCCACTAACCAGTTCATGCCTTTCTGCTTTGATATCGCTGAGTATCTTCACATGGTCGATCCTGATAGGGTTGTGTCCCTTGATGATTATGATATCAACCTACACCTTGTCACATTCAATTCTCAATTATCACACAATAAGGTCCGCTTTCTACCTTCATTTTTCATTTGTACGTCTACCTCTTTGTATATTTGTTTCCATTTTACCTCTGTCCATCCACCGTTTCTCTCATCCACCCCATTTCCACGTGTTGCCTTGCTTGGGATGTACTTTGTCCTAAGTATTGAAGTGGGGGTGGATGAGCTGAGTGTTCTTTCTTCGTTCCTTTAACCACTCTTATTGTTGTCTACACTTAGGGCTCTTTTACCATAATTATAGGGGGGGTTATATATACATTCTCTTCACGTATTTCTTCGATCCTTTCTTCTATCTTCATCTGTCTTTTCTTCTTTTTTTACTTCTTCTCATTTTTCTTTTTCTACCTAAAAGGTGTCGCCCCTTTTTGATTGCTGCTATACTTAGGACGTACTTTGTCCTAACTATAGGAGGTGTGCACCCCGAGTTTTTCATTCTTTGATCATGTCGCCCCTTTTTTACCGCTGCTATACTAGGACGTACTTTATCCTAAGTATAGGAGGTGTGCACCTCGAGTTTGTCATTCTTTAATCCCTTCCACTGTCTCCTTTTCTTGTCTATACTTAGGTATATCTCACCCTAAGTATAGGGGGAGACAGTCTGAGTGTGATCTGTTCATCCCCACCCTTGACCCTCCTTGCTTTGTGTAAAGTCTGCTATACTTAGGATTATTTCATCCTAAGTATTGGGTGGCGGTCAACTTCTCATTCATTTCTTCCTTCTTTCATTCATTCCTTATTCATTATTCTTTAGGTTTTTGTATACTCAGTACGAGTTTTGTCTTCTCCTTTTCTCCGTGATCTATGAGGACATAGCTCAAATTAAATATAAGGGGATCGTATATACTACGTATATAATTTAGTCATAACTCGTACGTTCATATTTTGAATAATTATGGCTAAAGTAATGTATAAAATACTATATACATACATACAAAATCCATAAAATCAACTAAAAAAGAAGTTTATCATTCCTCAAATTCTTTTTGTAGATACTAATTAATAAATTAGGTAAAAAATATTTCTTACAAAATATTTAAAAAATAGTTTGAAAATCTTTTAAAAAATGTTTTGAAAACTATTTGGAAAATGTTTGTTAAATATTTTCAACCTTTGTAAAAATATTTTGTTTGTAAAAATATCTTTTCTTTGTATGAAATAAAAATGTTTGAAAAACGATTTGCAAATGGTTTTGAAAATGGCTGCAAAAATATTTTTATATATATAGTTTGATAAACCTTTGGAAAATAATTTTCAAATATTTGTAAATACGTGTAAAAATTATTTGTATAAATTATTTTTGACTATAGTTTTAAAAAAATGTTTGTAAAACTATTTTCAAATAAGTTTGAGGAATATAGACATCATCTAAATGAATAAATACTTTTCACCAAATTTATATATTTATTTATCTATAAAAATAATTAACACATCTCTTGCAAATCCTCAAAAACCCTAATTATTTTAAATATAAGATGCATCCTCATGTAAATATTTGCACCTAACTTTTATGCCAAAAACTTTTGTTTTGAAAAATGTCAAAAACATTTGCAAAATCTTTCTGAAAATTAGCATAAAAATGTGCAAAAACCTTTTTCAAAAATCCATAAAAAGTGCAAAAATTAAAAATTGCATCACAAAAAGATTTTCATTACATTGTACATAGCATTTGCATTTTTCGGATTGAGTTTGGCAATTGAACTAGTTTAAGTAAAGTCGAAGATTGGAGCTTGGTTGGACCTTAATTCACCCAACTTCACTGGAACCTTGTAGGAACTAGATTTGGGGTACTTCATGTCTATTCACACTTAATTCTTTGAGACTCAGGGCTGGGTTCATGACACCTCAACTGCCTAGCTAGAACTTTTTGAGACGTACACACGACTCTTGTCAGCCATGACCTAACATGGAAATTTGCACCTTTCACATGGCTCAACTTAGTCGGTGTGGTGAGAGGATTGGATTTTCTGGTATGAGACACACACAAGTGGAAACATTCATCCTCGTTTAGGGAGGGAAGTTCACCCCAACCCATCTAGTGGCATCGACGTCTAAAGATAGGAAAGTGTGGGTTGCAATAATGCTTCAAAAGAGGGATAGTATTTTGGCTCAAGAGGAAAAACTCCTTATGTAAATGTTGTTGTATATAGCGCTTCAAAAAATGGAAAAAAAACAAAAACTTCAAAAAAGTGGATAGGCCTGATTGAAAATAAAATACCCGCTGCAGTATGTATATATTCGAAATAAGCAAGCATGAGCTTCAAAGACATATCATATGAACCTGCAACTGGATGACTTGACTACACTGGTCATGCATCCCCAAATAGGTAGCTACATTGGCTACCGTCCATTCTTTTCTTCACACCCTCCTCTTGAGTCAGGTGCACTTGAACTTAGAAGGGAATACCCCATTCCTCGGGGAAAGAGTTATTGGATTGGTCACATTGGAGAAGTCGTTACTTTTGTCATTTCAATTGGGAAGAGCCATTATCATAGTCATAAAGATTTGCATATGATGTAGACTGGTTCTGACATGGCTATTGAGGTGGTTTGAACTGAGTTATGTGACTCTCGAAGGCTGTTGTGTTATAAATCCGGTTCTTGACTAGGTTCCACACACATTCCCACACCAAGGTCTGACCTGAGCTCTAACCTTTGGTTTTGTGAAGACAAGTTTGAAAATTAAAATAAATCCACTTTCTGCCTTTTTCTTTTCTTTATTTTCATTTTTTTGCACTCATTGCATAAAATGTTTGCAAGGGACTAGCAAATGCAAGTATAGGTGGTGATGAATCTCCATTCCATCAACTTTGTTCTAACATTTTAGCTTTAAAACCCCTATCTAATGTATGTAAATAGCATTATTTTGTACAGATTAGCATTCATTATTTGTTCCATTTATTGTATATAAAATACTATTTTTATGCCAAAAATATGGAATAATGAAAAGAAAAGAAAACAGAATAAAATGCCAAAGGTATTTTATGAACCTAAACCCCGAGACCTAGTCATCTTGATGACTTGGTCGACAAGGAATAAAGTAGGAGGATATAAGGGCAAAAAACACCAATAAATGCCATTTATTTATTCATCATAATTCATTTTTGGGAACTATTTTATCGATCTATTTTCTATACCTCAAATAAAAAACTTTGTATATAAAAGTTGTAGATAAAAATACAATTAAAATATAAAATTGATTTCATACAAAAATAGTATATAGTGTACATTTTATACTCTAAATAAAAAGCTAAAATCCAAACTTTCCAGACCCATATCTCCTAAATAAGAACATAAAATGTTTCAAATCATCTTTAGTTGTATATAACATTTAATAAGCTATTTAATGAAGTTGGCTTCATATTTTTTGGAGTTAAGGTTTGAAAGTTAGGTTTTGGACCCCTATTGTATAATATACCTGAATAAAATATTCATTTTATTCATTCTTTATTATTTTTAGAATTTAATATTATTTATAATATATGGACACATTTATAATATAATTAACCTTAAATAAAACACAAAATAAAATAACTTGTATAAATACATAGATGAAATACCTATACTTACACCGATATAATTAATATCCTTTTTTATTTATTCAAGTGTACAAATTATATCAGAAAAATAAAATAAAAATACACTTATGTGTATAAAGTAAGTTATAATTTTATAAAATAATAGAATAAAATAATAAAATCAGAACTGCAAAATAAAAAAAACCTAAAACATAGATGAATATACCTATAAGAAGAACGTCAAAATCAACTTGTGATAAATAAGTTCAAAAATTAAATAAAAATCATAATAAAATACTATTGAAAATAATAAAATCTTTTTTTATAACTTAAAATTAATAAAATCATATATTATTTATTATTCAATTTACAAATAATTTTGGGCAAGGATTTTCTTGGTTCGTCTACATGGACCAACCAAGTGGCTTCGAGTGTTTACTCACATCAACTATTTTGACCTAACCCTAGACCCTGTCAGAACCTGACACATGCCTTACCTCTAGAATTTTTCTCACTTGATACAGATCTCGAGGAGATTTAGACCCTTCACGAGATCTCTTCTATGATCATCCATGATCCATGCTGGCTACCCTCTTGGCATCATAACTTCTTCCTACACTCATGATCCACCCTCGAAGGTCGCTCCATCCTCACTTGTACAAAAGACCAACTCTGACTTCTTATCATTTTGAACCATTTTCCCACTCAATTTCTTCCCCTATTTAGTATGCATGGGATCAATTTTGGTGACAACAAGCTCAACCACCGGTTTTGTGAGGAGAGGGTAAGCGTGGATGAATGTTCCAGCCACCTCCGCCATCAACAGCGTCGGGGTACAATCTTGAAGTTCATGGCAGCTTGAGATTTTCTCTTTTTGCTTTTTAGATTAATTTTAGTAATAGGTTTTTTATGCTATTTATTTTGTGTTTTATTCATTGTTTTAGCTTATTTTAGGAGTTAAATCTTTGTTAGAGCTCTAGACTCCGAACACCCTTGTTCACCATACAAACACCTTGTTTTGACTCCACTCCACCTCAAGCAAACTCCCCATCACCTTCTCCCCACCCGATGCTCTTCATTCGCCTTCATCCCTTCATGATCGAGACACAAGATCTCCCCCTCCATCACTCTGTCGGAGACCCATATCGCGACCGCCAGCCACCATTTCATCATTTAATGGGTCGAACCACTTTGCCCTAAACTCCTTTTTCTCCTCGTGCAGATCTCGGATGTCCGAAGGCCACTTGGGGGAGATTTTGAAATCGCCAAAGGATCATGGAAATCTCTAGCTTCCCCGACATCGTGAAAGAACTCTGGTGATCCTCAGTGCATTTTGGAGCCTCTAGAAGATAGAGGAGGACACCATGAGCAATTTGGGCCACTTTGGAGTAGTAGAAGACAACAAAGGGGGAACATCTTGCTAGAAGAAGCTCGCTTCGGCAATGCTCTTGTTTTTCCATCGCCCCCTCCACCGTTGGATCGGGCCCTATTCTTCACAAGCTACAACCGTCGTCAAATCTCATCGAGACTTCACGGTCAGATCCTTCCCGAGGGTCTAATCTCAGCTGTATCCTATGAACCGTCATCGCATGAAAGGAGCGCGACGCGTGGCAAGTGGGCAGATCTGTGTTGTTCGATCACGTTTAGTGGTGGTAAAATTGCATACATGGCCCTCTTCTTTTTTATATTAATATTTAATATGCAAACTTTTATTTTTAGTTGTAAATTATTTTGGGTCTTTTTCATGAAAGACCCTATATTTTTTTTATATTGCATTTTGGTCCCTTACCAGCTCACCTCACGTGCGGTCCCACGTGATGTGGGCATTTTCTAGGAAAGCCCCTATAGCATCGTTTATTTCACTTTAGTCTTATAAATTTCAGTTTTAGTTATATTATTTTGGAAAAATTGTAGGAAGCACCTTGACTTTATTTTAATTACATTTATGTCCCTACTCGTTCACTGATTTTTTGTACATTTATTCTATTTATTAAATATAGTGTCACTATTCCAAAAAATCCCCAAAAATAGGATTAGGTGTATCTTAGTGTGTAGTTTCACGCCACATTTTTTATTTTTGTTAGGTATTTTGAGTATTATATAAAAAAAGAACAAAAAATCTCTGTTTGGGTTAGAAAGTACCAAAAAACATAAATTTGTTTTGAAAAATTCGAAAAAAAATATATTAATTAAGTATTTTGAGCCTTCAGACCAAAAATCCCTACAATAGAAAAATATAATACATAAAAAAACCCAAAATCCTTTAAAAAATTTAAAAAAATTCCCAAAAATATCATTTTCTAATTTATAATTTTCTTTATATTATATTTTACATATTAAGATAATTTATTAAGAACTCATCAAGCACCGCCAAATGATTGCTAAGAGAAGATCTCCAGCCTAAGAAGATGGCAATCCTTCTCTAATGGTTGATATCTGACTGACCTCTTGATGTGTGTCCTCTACCTAGGAATAGATATTCGGAGGAGTCAGATAAGTTAGGTCAAAGAGTTGAGTGAACGAGATCGAGATAATCAAGACCTATGTTGTATACTATCATGATATAAGCATTCATCCTCTGAGCAGAGACTAATGTATAACTATATGTCCGAGTATATACATTTGGCAGGCTGTTACGTTGATGATATAATCAAGGTATATACATGGCGAGTCGATGTGCATATGAGGATAATACGATCTCAAAGAGGGATAATACATGTTCACTACTAAACCGGAAGACATGATCTCACTCACGAGGTATTGGGACCAATCATATCCAATGCATGGTAATCTTGCTTTGGAATCATGATAAGAATTTGTAGGTATGATACATGCTTTTGGAAAGCATATGATCTATATAGCCTCCTAATGACTGAATGAGAAACTTAATGATAAAATCCTGAAGAAGATAATCTAAATTCGATCTAAATCTTCATGTTTGCTCTAGATCTTCCAATATGTAGGATGTACATGTATTAGGAATTCTAGAGGGTTATGTGATCATAAATAATTGTACAACCATGATGCTTCCATTTCGACTGAGTGATGAAACATGTCTAGATTTTAGCAACTCATCTCAGTAGAGGTGTAACTTGATCTTAAACCAGGTGTCAGACATTAATCTGAATAGGATTCAGATGCAATGAGAAGGTTAGCATCTTCGATATGTCCCCAATATCTAGATTTGAGATATCATCTCAATAGCCAATTCACTATACATGGAACGTACAATTGCGTTGTCCTTATCTTCAAGTATCCCTGCAGAAAGGCCATTACTCTTGAAAGAGTTCAAGAATAATTATATTGTTAATTTGTATATCTGAGAATTGAGAACTTAATAATAAAATGTGATTTAATTAACATGAATAAAGTGAATGTGATTCATAATATTTAGATGCATGAGACTGATTATCCAAGATAAATAAATATGATTTATCGATCATGGATATGAATAATGTGGATAGTACTATCCATATTAATTATATATATATTATAAATGTGATTTATAATATATTAGAGAGAGATATTTCTAAATAGTATTTACAAATTTAATGTTAATGTGAATTGGATTCACATTAGACAATTAATTGAAAATACAATTGTATTTTCTTTTGGATGTATGAATATGATTCATATTTTCAATAACATGATTGAAATTGTCACAAAATAATTTGGAATTAATTTTGTGAAATAATTTTCAATAAAAGTTGTTGTAAATAATTGAAGGATGATGTGAGATACATAATCTCACATAATTGGAAAAGAAGAAGCCCATTCCATATAGGGAGTGTGGATGTCCACCCTTGTGTCCTAAGGTGGCCATACCTCCCTTGATTGGAAGGAGATTAGCCTCATTTCCTACTCTTTTAATGTGTATTGATTTGATTGAATTGTTTATATTGATGATTATTCAATATATTTAATTTAATTAACTAATTGTTGTTGTAATTTTTTACAACAAAATCATGGCCATTGAAAGAAAACACAAATCAATCTCAATAATTGATTTTGTGTTGTACATCGATTGTGATCCACGGAATCCGAAAATATTATAAAAGAAGAGGCAACCCTAGCTCTTCCTTTACAAAACATAATGACAATATTTCTCTCCCTCTCATGTTCTCATCACACACCCTCTCTCTTGCTCAAGAGTGGTCATCTACTACTTGACCTACAAGGAATCACCGTCGTCACTATATAGTCATGTTGCTGCTTCGATGGCTTATGAATGTTTGTCTTCCTCAGTGCTACTTGCACAATAAGAAAACCTCAGATTTTGTGTGATGAAATCAAGAGCTTCGTTGCTTGGACCTACATATTTGATTGTAAGAAGGACACATCCCATCAACGCGCTCGCAAGCGTCTCCTCTGTTGGGTCGGATTTGAGACAAGCGATCTCTTTCTTTAGAGACTTTGATTGCAACCACACATCAAAAGGTATTACTATATTTTCTTTGTGGTATAGATGAAATGATTCAAGAAGTGTTCTCATATGATGTGGCTTGATCACTTTATATTTTTTTAAATTCTGCTGCCTCGAGCAACTAGTTTGACTAGTCGCTTCTGATCCCATATGATGCGATCTTCACTCTTCTGTAATGCACTTTAGTTTTTTCCCCATAACCATCAGGTGGTCACAAAGTCTTGTTAAACATCTTGAATATGATAAAAAACCCTAGGTGAACAAGGTTTTGTATATCGGATGCGTGAAGACTCGTAGTTTTGCATGAGATGCAAGTTTCAAATTGGTCTTTCACTATAATAAAAACCTATTATTTGTGCACGGTTTGGGCATGTTTTTTGGTTTTTAAAATGTAATATAAAGTCTGAATATATCTCAGAAATAAAAGCCAATAGTTAGAACAAAAGTGCATGTATAAAATTCAAAGAGTTCTTGCTATGACATAGTTTTTGCATGTATTCACGGATTTGTAATAAAATAGTTTTTGCCTACTCTTCTCTGATCATGAAACATGAAATAAAAACTTGGATTTAGCAGAGAATCAAACCAACAAACTGTTCTAATTTATTTCACGTGATTCCGACTCTGTTTGCCATAGATATGCAATATTTAGTGGAGATGGGTCAGATGATGATTGGATCATAAAATCTTCTTACTTAATGTGTTTATAATAAATTAAAATCATGGTAATAATGAATTACACTTGATTAAATTTATTCTTATTATTTATGAAAATAATTGATTAAATATCATTGGTCATTGAATGTATGTTTCAAGAAAATCCTAGTTTTTCCAAAAATAGTTGTAGGACAACTTTTACATGCAAAAATATGGTTGCTTGATATGCTTTGAAATTTTATGATTTAAAAAATATGTTAATATGCCCAATATTCCGAGTAACTATTATATAGTGTTGTTTAAAAGATTGTTCTGGGCTTTATTTAGATGAATTAATCACTAGTGTCGTCGCAACTCAAAGAAGCATCAAATAAAAATTATTAATTCTTAAGAAAAAATAAATACAAAAATATAGCAAGAGAATTTTCTATTTAATTTAACTGTATAGCTAATAAGATTGAACTCAGGGAGGATAAAAAATCTCGAGGGTTGTTCCATACAATGAATAGTCAATGAAAGAATGAAGGCAATTCTTTCTACACTATGCTTGGTTTTTGAGTTTTTTAATCTTTTATTATTTATAGAATTTTAATTTTATAATTTTTTATTTGGCATTCTTATTTGTATTTTTTCTTTTTAATTTGAAAAAGATTTTTTTTAATTTTAAAATGATCTAATATTAAAATAAAAATAATCAAATAAGACAGTGCACTCTTTTTGGATTTTTTTAACATAGCAATATACACAGAAAATAATAAATAATAAATAATAAAAATGAATTTATTAATTTTTGGTTATTAAATAAAAATGTTTATTATTTTATAAATTATTTTATTGTGGTATTTATTTATTTTTTATAGGTTTAAAAATACAAGTTACCTTTATGGACTATATAGGTATACAAATATATATATTTTAATATTTTATTTTTATTTTGTATATTTAGTTTTATTAATTTTATTTATGATTTTATAAATTTATAAATTATTTTTATACACTTAAATATATTTTTATTTTATTTTTCTGATGTATTTTATATACTTAATAAAATAGAAGAATATTTTGTATAGGTATATTTATTGGTATTATACCTAAGTATTTTATACAAGCATTTTATTTTTGTGTTTTCCTTATGTTTTTATTCCTATTTTGATAAGTACATATATCATAAATAATATTTGCAAAATTATGAAAAAAATAAAATTATAAAAATATAAAATTATAAAAATAATGAGTAATAAATAAAATAAATCTTTTAATCTGTATAAGTATACAATAGGGGTCCAAAGCTCAACTTTCAAACCGTAGCTCCGCAAAATACGAAACCACCTTCATTAAATTGCTTATTAAAAATCATATACAATTAAAGGTGATTTTGATACATTTTGAGTTTTTATTTGAGAGATACAGGTCTGGGAAGTTGGGATTCTAGAATCTTATTCAGATTATAACTTTTTATTTGTACATTATTTCTGAGTGAAATCAATTTTGTATTTTTCTATATTTAATTATCTACAACTTTCTTGTGCAAAGTTTCTTTATTTGAAGCATAAAAAATTGAACTAAAAATAGGTCCTAAAATGAATAAAGAATGAATAAAATAAAAGGAATTTTTATTGGTTTCTGTCCCTTATCTCCCCCTACTTTATTCCTTGTCGACCTTTTCATATAGATGCCTATGTCTCAGGGTTTCGGGTCATAAAATATTTACAATATTTTATTCTTTTTCTTTTCTTTTCTTATTATCTTATTTTGGCTTTAAAAATAATATTTTATACAATATTTACACACACATGCATGAATGCTAAAATGCGGGAATTAAGGGTATTTACACGCATGTGCCAGGGTTTTTGAGGCCAAAATGATAGAATAAAGATGATGAAATGTGGATTCATCATCCCCCTATACTTGCCTTTGCTAGTCCCTAGCAAACACTTATACAATAAGTGTAGAAAAAGAAAAACAAAGAAAAGAAAAAGAAGAAAGATGGATTGAATTTAATTATCAAACTTGTCTTCACAAAATTAAAGTTTGGAGCTTAAGTCGGACCTTTGGAATTTTAGTGCGGGCGGAACCTTAATGGCAATCAGATTTAAAATCCAACAGTCTTCGAGAATCCCAATACTCTGCTCAAGTCTCCTCAATAGCCAGGTCAGAAATATTTCAACTCATACACAAACCCTTAAGACTATGAATCTGACTCGTACAGTGTAAGTGATGGTGGCTCTCCCCAACTAGAATGACAAAGAGATTGACTTCTCCAGCATGAGAACCCAATGATTCTCCAATCCAATAACTCCTTCCTCGAGGAGCGGGGTATTCCCTTCCAAGTTCAAGTGACAACCAGCTCAAGAGGAGGAGGTGAAGAGAAGAATGGACGGTAGCCAGTGTAGCTACCTATCCTAGGATGCAAGAGCAGTGTAGTCAAGTCATCCAGTTGCAGGCTCATATGATATGACTTTGGAACTCAAGCTTGCTTATTGACTGTACAACATATATACATACTCTGGTAGGCATTTTATTTTTGTACAGGCATGTCCACTTTTTTGGAGTTCTTTTTGAAATACTATATACAATAGCATTTACATAAGGAGTTTTTCCTCTTGAGCCGGTAGACTATCCCTCTTTTGAAGCTTTATTGCAACCCACACTCTCTTGTCTTTAGAATTCCTCATCACTGGATGGGTTGGGGTGCACTTCCCTCCCTAGAGGAGGACAAATGTTTCCACTTGTGTGTGTCTCATACTGGCAAATCCAATCCCCTCACCACTTCAACTAAGTTGAGCCATGTGAAAGGTGCAGGTGTCCAAGTTAGGTCATTATCAAGAAGAGTCGTGCGTGTGCTCCGAAATACTCTACTTAGGCAGTCAAGAATCCATTGAACCAAGTCTCGTGATCCTCAAAGAATTAAGTCAACTAGACCTGAAGTACCTCAATTACAGTTCCTATAAGTTTCCTGTTATTAGGTATATTTTAAGGTCCAACCAAGCTCCAATCTTCGGATTTTACTTAGACTCGTTCAACTATCAAACTCAATCCGAAAAATGCTAATGCTATGCAAATGCTATGCAGAAAATATTTTTGTGATGCAATTTTCAAATATTTTTAATTTTTTATGGATTTTTGAAAAGATGATGCATATGCATTTTTTGGGTTTTCCAAAAAGATTTTTCAAATGTTTTTGGTATTTTAGTTTTGCAAATGTTTTGGGATTTTTGAAAACAAAGATTTTGGATAAAAACTAGGTACAAATATTTACACTAGGATGCATCTTATATTTACAAGAAGTGGATTTTAAGAATTTACAAGGGTAAGTGGTCAATTTTATAAGTATATATAATGGATTTTGGTGTGATGTGTATATTCCTCAAACTTATTTGAAAAAGGTTTTTCAAATAGTTTTGAAAACTTTAGTCCAAAATATTATTTATAAATAATTTTTACAAACATGTACACACATTTGAAAATCATTTTGCTAAGGTTTTTCAAACAGTATAGATAGATTTTTCAAATATTTTTGCAACCATTTTCAAACCATTTGCAAATATTTTTTCAAGCATTTTATTTCACACAAAGAAAATAAAATTTTCAAAACAAAACATTTTACAAAGGTTGAAAACATGTAACAAAATGTTTTCCAAATATTTGTTAAAAGATTTTCAAAAGAATTTTCAAATAATTTTTCAAACATTTTGCAAAAAAACATTTTCTCCTGATTCATTAATCAGAAAAATACAAAAAGAGTTTGAAGAATAAATAGCATCTTTTTATTAAGTGATTTAGCCATATTTATTAAGAAAATTATGAAAGTATGAGGTATGGCTAAAGTATATACGAAGTATATACGACCCCCTATACTTAGCTTGAGCTATGTCCTCATAGATCAGAGAGAAAAAGAGAAGATATAACTCGTACTAGGTATAGAAAAGTCTAAAGAATAAATGTATAAGAAATGAATGAATAAATGAATTAATGAGAAGTTGACTGTCCCCCCTATACTTAGGATCAAATAATCCTATGTATAGCAGTTTGTACACAAAGCAGGGAGGGTCGAGGGTGGGAATGAATAGATCATACTCAGACTGTCTCCTCATATACTTAGGGTAAGATATCCCTAAGTATAGACAAGAAGAGGAGACAATGGAGAGGATCGAAGATAGAAGAACTCGAGGTGTACACCCCCTATACTTAGGACAAAGTGTATCCTAAGTATCGAAGACTGACAACAAGGGGAGACATCTTTTTGGTAGAAAAAGAAAATAGAAAAGGAAAAGAAGAAAATACGAAAAGAGGAATAAACAGATCACATCTCAGTTTGTCTCCCCCTATAGGTAAAATACCCTGAATATAGACAAGAAGAGACTGAAGAGGGGATCATAGAATAGTACAACTCAATGTGTGCACCCCCCTATACTTAGTACAAGGTGTATCCTAAGTATAGCAAAATCATAAGATGATGACGGGGTAGCATACATAAAGAAAGAAAGAATGAATGATATGGACATATGGATCTATACAGTGGAATATGGAAGTGATAACAATGTATGAGATGCTGGTGATGTGAGTCAAAGAGCACATCTCATACCTGATGAATGGGGGCAACGTCAACGGTCAGCGGATCATGATCTTGATATAGTTTCAGGCACTGACCGTTAACTCGAAAAGTAGAGGAAGATGACAACTCGGATATATCAATACTGCCAACATCATGTACCTTTCTGACCACATAAGGACCTTTCCATTTACTCTGTAATTTCCCTGGAAATAATTTCAGCATATAATCAAACAACTATACACGTTGATCAGGCTCAAACTGTTTATGGATGATATTAGAATAGTGACATATCTTCACTTGTTCCTTGTATTGTAAGCTTCTCGAAAAGGTTGTATGTCTGAGTTCCTCCAGGGCTACCAACTCTGCTTTCCTCTGTTCTCCTATACTCTTGGGATCCAAGAATAACTCTGTAACTGCCCATAGTGACATGTGCTTGATTTCCACTGGCATGTGGCACGGCATGCCATAGACGAGACGAAAGGGAGATGTCCCCAATGGTGTCTTGAAGGAAGTCCGATAGGTCCACAAGACCGTGTCCAAAAGTTGTGACCAATCCTTTCGGTCTGGGCGGACTACCTTCTATAAAATAGTCTTGATCTCCATGTTCGATACTTCAGCAAGACCATTGGTCTGAGGGTGCAATGGAGTGACAACACGATGGTTAATGCTGAACTCATATGCAAGGGCCCGTACTTTATCATTGATAAAGTGAGACCCCCCGTCTGAAATCAAAACTCTAGATACCCCGAACTGTGAAATGATATTTATCCTCAAAAATCGACACACGGTCTTAACATCTATGGTTCGAGTGGGGATGGCCTCAATCCAACAACTCACATAATCCACAGCAAGCATAATGTACTCAAACCCTTGACTCTTAGGAAATGGGCCCATGGAATCAATGCCCCATGCGTCAAAAACCTCACAAAAGTGAATGGGCTGCATGGGCATCTGATCTCTCTATCCGCAAGTACCCATCTTCTGACAGTCAGTACACCTCTTCACGAATTCGTATGAATCCTTGAAGAGAGTAGGCTACTAAAGGCCGGATTAGAGCACCTTATGCGTTATCCGCCTCCTAGAATGATGTCCTCCTTCCTCAAGCTTGTGGCAGTAAGAGAGGATGCTATACTAATATTCTTGAGGAATGCACCTCCTCTAGAGGCCCCTCCTGCATTATAAAGGATGGGATCCTCCCAATGGTATGACTTGGCCTTCGCAAGGAAGGTCTCAAGTCGCTGCCTGTGCCAACCTTGTGGAACTGTCTTGGCGACAAGATAGTTCACAATGTCGGCGTACCATGGGAGCGAGGCAATAGAAAAGATTGCCTCATCTAGAAATGTCTCAGTAATAGGTGCAATGGGCTCAGATTCCGTAAGGTTGTCTAATCGGGAGAGGTGATTCTCCACCACATTCTTAACTCCAGGTTTGTCCTTAATCTCAAAGTCAAACTCCTGGAGCAAAAGGATCCATCTGGTAAGTCGAGCTTTGGCATCCATCTTGGCCATGATGTACCTGACGGTGGTGTGATTTGTAAAGATGGTCACTTCTGATCCCAGAATATATGATCTGTACATATCCAAAGCAAAGACTACAACTAGCATCTCCTTCTCAACCACAGTGTAATTCTGGTAAGCAGCATCCAAAGTTCGTCTAGCGTAGTTGATAATTACATGATATACTGTGATAGTAGACTTAAATTATGTGGAAGATAATATCAATTCTTGATTTATAAACTATAAAATCACATAATCCATGTCCAATTTATTCCATGTACACAACAAGAGAAAACCTATAAATTATAAAGAACAAAATCAACACATTCATGATTTTTCATCCAGATGAATTATTCCCAATAATATCTACTATATGGTTATGTAATGGGAATTATTATTTTACCAAAGTCAAATAATCATCCCTGTTAAATCATCACCCTGAAGTAATTCACTTTACTTTAAAGAAAAAAAAATCTCAAAAGGAATTAAAAATGTCATGGAGTTGAATCAAACTAGCACATTGATGGACATACTTTTCTTTAACATTTTATGTTGATAAGAAAAGAGAGGGAGGCTAGTACAAAAAATCCATTCTTTATTCCCTTATAATGAGCCACCAACGAGTAAGGCATTTCCCATGCAAAGAGAAAGGCCACCCATGCATTCTCTTCCCCATGCACGTGGGTGGCCCTTCCCAAAAGAAATATTAATGCCCTTTAATTTTTGTTGTGTAGGTACAACCATCCACGTACTCTATAAAAACCATGCAATAGTGGAAAGGCGGGTCTCTCTCTCTCTCGTTCCATGCACAACCTGCGCAACAGCCACGCCACTCGTGGCTCCCTCTTCCTAATTGCGACCAAAAGCTACAGCTCACGCCCTTCATCTTCCTAGCCGCGGCCAACAGGTGCAGCTCGCGTAGTGATCGTCTCCAGCCCCCAGCCGCGCCCTTTGTGCCGCGGTTCTTCTCTGTCCATCCGTGCGCTCCCGCATCCAGCAACCGGCGACCAACTGCGCCCCCACTCGAGCGTACGTCCAGCCACCGGCATCTCCTCTTTGCGTGCGCGAAGAGCGTGCTCCAATTTGCTGCCCCAGCCCGCAACATCATGCGTGCCTAGGCTGCATTCTCACTACGCACATCTCGCATACGTGCATACGGCCTCCAGTTGTCAACGTGCGTTGTTGTTCCATGTGCGCATCCTCTCAGCCGGATCCGCACACCTGCACGACGCCCTCCAGCCCGTCAGCCTCCATCTGATGGGCTTCAAGCTCTTTGCAGAGAAGAACTCCTCATTTCCCTCTTTATCTTTCTTATTTTGTTAGTACGTGTTTTACCCACTTGCATTTTATTTCAAACAAAGTCCTTTGTCAACAATAGTTCCATAGTTATTTGTTTACTGCAATATGCCCCTTCGTATATTTTATATCTGAAGTAACTTCTTTGTAGTGGTTTTAAAATTCAATTGATTGTCTCATTTGCATATTAGTCCCTCAAGTTTCGAATCTCTGCATGTTAGCCCCCGAATAGTTTTATCAACTTAAAAAATGTTACAAAAGTTCAACAGAATTCTAGAAAACTCTCAAATAGATTAGGTTGCATTTGGATCATTTTTCAAAAGTAGATCTCATCTTCCATTAAAGTTCTTTATTATAAAATAAAAAGCAAATCTCTGTTTCACTTGTTTTAGAAATCAATTAAGATTGCAAATTTGCTTAGTCTCCGTGGATTCGAACCTCTACTTGCCATATGCATATTATATGTCTCCATTGTGCTTGTAGTTGTATTTTATTTGTTTGATAACGGTTTATCGTGGGAAAACAACGACTTGATAAAATCATCATTTTAAACCGCGAAAAACCTTGTCAACAGTAGTGAATGGCATACGGTAATCCATCCCTCCTCTGACCAAGAACAACCCCTACGGTAAAATCAGAAGCATCCATCATGATCTCAAATGGGAGAGACCAATCGGGTGGCTGAAGGACAGGAGCCCTAACAACTAGATTCTTGAGAGTCTCGAATGACACAAGACACTTATCATCTACAATGAACTCGGTGTCCTTTGTCAGCAAATTAGTGAGCGGTCGGGCAATACGACTAAAGTCCTGAATGAACCGTCGGTAGAAACCGACATGACCTAGAAAAGATCATAATTGTCGTAGATTGGACGGTGGATTGAGTTTTCTGATGATATCCACCTTAGCTGGATCATCCTCCATGCCCTCGTTGGAGATTATATGACCAAGGACCATCCCTTGAGTCACTATGAAGTGACTCTTCTCCCAAAATAAGACAAGATTGACCTCAATGCAGTGCTGGAGTACACGGTCTAGGCAGTGAAGACAAGCATCAAACCCATCACCATAGACCGAGAAATCATCCATGAAGACCTCTAAACAGTCACCCACCATGTCCGAGAAAATGGAAAACATGCACCTTTGGAATGTCGCTGGGGTGTTACAAAAACCAAAATGCATCCGTCTGAAAGCATATGTCCCAAAGGGACAGGTGAATGTCATTTTGTCCTGGTCTTCGAGCGTAATGGCCACTTGGTTATAACTGGGGTTCAGTGAGGGCGACCGCGAAAGTCACAAGGCTTCCAGGTGAGGGGCAGAGAGGGAAGTCTCAGGCGAGTTCGACAGTCAAAAGGAGAAAAGGACAAGGGAAAAAGCCAAGGAGCCTCTTCAGAGTGGCGCAGTATGCCAGGATCAAGAGAGGTTAGAGCCGTCGGCGAGTCCTCGAGATAATTTACTGAGTACCCGTCAAGAAAACAGTAGTGACTCTTCCCAGCTAGCCTCTCGATAATATGATCAATGAAAGGTAGTGGGAAATGATCCTTCTTGGTGGCCTGATTCAATCGTTTGTAGTCCACACAAACCCTCCAAGAAGTGGGTACCCAGGTAGCTATCTCCTCTCCAGACTCACTCACAACTATAGTGATGCCCGTCTTCTTGGGTACCACATGTAATGGACTAACCCACTTGGAGGCTGAGATGGGATATATAAAATCAGCGCTCCACCATTTTGATATATCCTTCATGACCACATATCAAAGATTTGGGTTCAGCCGTCACTAGAACTCACGCGAGGGCTTGGCGTCCTCTTCAAGATTGATATGGTGGGAGCACAGGGCTAGACTAATCCCCTGGAGATCAGCTATACTCCATCCTATTACCTTGCAGTTTCTTTCAAGAACCTCCATCAAACGAGATTCTTGCTCTCCAGTCAAATCTGTTGAGATAATGACTGGGTGCATATCAGGCTCACCCGCAAGGAATCTGTACTTTAGCGACTACGGCAAGAGCTTCAATTTCGGGAAACTGGGAGCTGGCAAATCTGGCTCCTGATACGTCTGAGTGAAGGCTACCATATCTGCATGAGAGAACTCTCGCTGTACGTGAAAATATGACGAAAAGAACCTTGCTGGAATATCTATAAACTATGATGGCTCGCTCTCCGTCCTAGCTGTCGGCTTAGAAGGAATCAGAAATGACAAATACTCATCAAAGTCATCCCAATTAATGTCTGAATCCGAGGGATCTGAATCGGAAGAACATGGATGAAACTCTGCTTCACCACTCAGCCCGCAACTATCGGCCTCTAATGTGTCCTCTGCAATGGGTGTGCTCTCCAATCTCTCGACTGTCATAAGTTGTAAGTACACTGAATCTATGGACACGGCAAGGGCTTGTGCTACTTGATCTGCCCAAATGCTTCATCATTAGTCATCACAAAGTCATACTCCTAGTGGACGTCTCGCTCAGCCTCTGTCATCTGCTCTGTGTCACTGAACTGCTCTAAGCAGGCTGAATCTCGCGCTCTGGTCTCGTCGATCATCTCTATTTGTATACTTTCGCCCTCGATGTGAAAGTACACCTTCCTACTATCATGGTCGGACACGGCCTTAGCAGTGGCCAAGAATGAGCGTACAAGTATGATGGGGGTATCTGTTACTGAGTCAGGGATCTCCATGTACAATATAACAAAGTCCATTGGGAATTTTAGGCACAGAATGGTAACGAGCATGTCTCTCAACAACCCCTTCAGCCTGTTAATAGACCTATCAGCAAACTGAAGGACCGTCCTACACTGATGGAGAGGGCCAAACTCGAATCGGTTAAGTAAGGTTGTCGGAAGGAGGTTGATTGAAGAGTTGTTGTCTAATAGAATATGATCGAATTGCTGCTCTTGAATCTTGCATCTGACATAGGGACCTCCTACATCAGGTCTCTTGGCTGACAACTGGTTCTGAATGGCAAAGCATGTGGCACGGGTGAGCACATGGATCTTTCCTTTGTGGATCTTCCTCTTCCTACATATGGTAGTCTTCTCTCTCAAGTTCATTTGGAAGAGGGGGATGTGCTCTAGTGCCTCCTGTAGAGTCAGCTGAAACTGAAATCTATCAATCATCTGCTGGCTGAACTCTAATTGATGTGTCTTTTTTGGATATTTTTTATTCTCCTTCGCCAAACAGAGTGCTTGAGGGAAGGGGATGGTAGGGTCCTCCTCAGATGGAAGGTTAGGAAGAGGTTCTTGATCCTGTGAAGGAATGGAATCCATAAAAAGATCAGCATGCAACACATATGGACTCGAAGTAGATGAAGAAACCTTTCCTTTATTCATATTTTTGTCTTTTTCTTGTTACCACTGTCCTGAGATACAAAAGGTGGCAACACAATAGATGGAAGCACAACAGGAATAGAAGTGGTGGCATCAGTACCACCCACGACATCTGTCTTCGTGGCATCAGCACCGCGCTCTGGCTCAGCATCAAGTGAAATGGTGGCATCAGCACCACCGCCTGCATCTGGAGTCAAGATGACCTCAGTAACATCAACTGGATCTCTGTCCTTGGTGGCATCAGCACCACCATCATCAACATCATCAGCGGCATCAGCACCGCTACTCTCCTTGTCTGGCGCTCCTGGTTCCTTGTGTGGTTGTCACTCAGATGAGGCGCCGCCGACTGGCATCCTACCGCTCCTAGTAGTCATGGAATCAGCATCACACATAAAAAAACACATGTCATACAATGAGTCACTAGGAGTGGTATCCTCTGTAGACTGTACCTGCTCAGACTTCCTTTTCAAATTATTCGGATTAGGCTCGATCTATGCTGGAATGGCGGCCTTGCCCTTGATGATATCCCTCATCTCCTGATGGAACTCATCCATTTCCCACCGAAAAGATGCATGTTGTTCAGAGAGCAAGCGGGCAAGGTCGTCAAGAGTTGAGTTCTTGAAAGCAGATGCCAGAGAACCAGAAGTGTTCTCATGCTGGAAATGAGGCTGCTGCTGTTGTGAATAGTGAGGGGGAGGCTGGGAGTATGGGTGGTGAGGCTGCTGACGCTGCCTCCACTGTTGTCCCTTATAAGAGTGACGAGGACCCTGCTGGTACTGCTGGTGGGAGTGATAGGGCTGCCGTTGCTGCTGCAGTTGCTGTTCTGAGTGCCCTGAGTGGGAGGCTGCTGTTGGGATGAGGTGCCCCCGGTGGTCCCACGGAATCCAGGGTGATCACGACAAATCCCGGCCAGTTGTGGGTATCGGTCGTACCATATCCCATTGACTTCCATCAACAGCTCCTGCTCAAAGGGTGGTGTAGGAAGAACTGCCAGTGGCTGATCCGGCTAGTAGACCACCATCTGAGTGTCCTGAGATAGTGGTGGCGATGGGTAGTGCTGTAGCTATTGGACCGGCTCTGCCTGGATGTGGTGAACCTGGCGGTATGTGGCAGAGGGCTCAGTGGAGCTGCTACTGCTGGAATCAACACATGAGCTTGGAGCTTGTTATATGGACATATGTGCCTCCTGAATGCATAGGATACGAGTCTTCAGGTCACTCATGGTCTTCGTCAACTGGTCCATCTGTGCAAGACCTTGGCTCTGCTTCTTCTTAAGGATCTCGATGCAGTCCAGCTTCTCGCTAATGATTCCCATGTCATCAGTGACGGATTCAGCCTGGGTTACTGCTGCTGACGGAGTATGGGTGCCGGCATCGATTCGTGCAATCCTCTTATATGAAACTGCCTGTGGTTGGATCTTCGGCTGTGTGTAGACCCGGGCTTGGGCCATCACTGTCGAGTTCTCTGGCATCCCCTCATATATGGCCCAAACCTGGTCTTCACCCTTGGAAAAGTAGTACCCACCACAAGAGGCATTCACATGTCCCTGCACCTCCAGTGCCAGTCCACAAATGAAACTCGAACAAGGTTGGGCTTTGATATCTCATGATGTGGACACCTATCAATGAGCTCTCTAAATCGATCCCAAGGCTCATGGAACTACTCATTTGGGATCATAGTGAAGTTGCTGATCATAGCTCGTGCTGCGTTGGTCCGGCCGAGTGGATAGTACTTGTTCAAGTACTCGGTCCGGAGATGCTCCCAAGATGTGACGTACCTTCCTAGATTCTTCAGCCAATAGGCTACTCTATCAGCTAATGAGAACAGGAAGGCAATCATCTTTATAGTGTTCTCGTCCACCAGTCGGAGTCCAATGCTACAAATCATCTTGAACTCCTGCAGATGGAGTTGAGGCTCTTCGGTGGCCAGCCCATGAAACTTGGGCAACAACTGCATGGTCTGGGGACGAAGCTCGAAGTTCCTGACAATGGGAGGAAGCTGGATCCATCGATGAGTGAGGGTTGCAGCAGGGTTGTGCAACTGGCTCTTGGTCCTCGGTGGTGGCCCCTCCTGGTGAGGGTCTCCTTCTTCTTCGCCTCCTGCTTTCGGTATCTCTCCACCACCCTCGGGTCTTTCTCCTTTATCCTCTCACATCTGCGCCAGCTCTCTCATGACTTCACCCATGAAGGCTCCCTGATCTCTGATATGTCTCTGCATATTCTCTAGGGAGGCTAATAATGAATTTTTGATGGCAGTCTGATCATACACATACGAAGGTTGTCCCTGCTCATCTGGGTGTCCCTCAATGCTGGCCATGTCTCGGGTCTCTCCGAAGGCAAAAGTACCCATCTCAGGTGCCGTCAAATGTTCAGGATTCTGTGCTGCACTAAACTCTGATACCACAAGACTGACAGAAGAAGTAGGGAGGTCAAGCGGGAATAGGGTGGACGTAAACTCAGGCTCGAAGAGTGGGACTAAACTCTCTGAAGCTGACCTAGATGAATATGAAGGAGTGCTCGACAACGGTGCCACCAGACGTGGCCTAAGGGATCTCCTTCCCATCATCGTGATCTAGAGAAAATGGTGGATCAGATATGGAATGCAAACAAGATGTGAAAACAAACACCCAGTTCACCTACACAATGCTTGAACTGATGACTGTAAAGGCTTGGTCGATTATCTTTTCAATTTTATTTAGGTGATCAATCAATCTATCAGAGCGATTAAGAGAGCTGGTAGGAACCCAATGCTCCAAGGATACTGTCCCTATCTAAGGCTAGATCTTTCCCAGCCAGTATGAATCGCGGACCGTTTACCGGCTACCTGATCAATTCACTCTGTAAAGGATGTCACAGTCCAGTTTACCGATTACCTGAGAGATCCTCACCGGAGAACGACTAACCCCATAATCGTAGTATGAGAGGAGTTCAGTTATGGCTCTATCCTAGTGTGTGGGTCACTCTCTCGCTGCAGATAAATCAACCAAGGATGGAGTTACTCTCCCCAAGACAAAATTTTGAGCGAGGTGAGTTTTAAGGTCAAGTTTGCATTAGCAGTCCCAATTTTTATTTGGTTATCTCTTTTTTAGTGTTTTTCTAAATGAAAACAACAACTAACGAATTTTCTGATTTCCTTGGTTAATTTGAGTCTAATAAAATGGGTGAGGAAGTCAGAAAAGCTGATGCGTGATCAAACACAATGATGCATGCAAAGTTAAAATGCGTACCTTGCTCCAGCACTCTACATGCAGGGTGATCCATGCATAAATTTAAAGACTGGAAAATAAACTACCTATATGATGCATGAGGAAACCGTCCCTAGATGAGCAATTTCTATTAATCGTGAAGCACAAGTAGCTATCAACTAGAAAGAGAAACCAGAGTCCGGTCTAGGAGGATGATCGGTGTCCACCACAGTGGATCCTGCCAATGCTGTATACGACCTCTCTTGGCATGTGGTCTCTAATCCAAGTCAAATAGCTTTTTTAAATGAATTTTAGCTAAGTCCAATTACGGTCTATAGGTGCAGGAAAGATATTAAGAGCGGGGCCTTAGCTATTTACGTCACAATCAACAAAAATTCCTAAATCTAGGGGCTAAATCCTCGTGAATCAAAATAAAAGAAAAGTCAAATAAAACAAAACCGACGAGAAAACCGCAAAAACCGACGAGGCCCCCAAGAGAACAATCCCTCGGGAAATGGACCTCATGAAGTGTCGAAGTGTCTTGAGAGTCATGTTTAAGTTACAAATTAATGGGTCTCTCTCTCACATAAATTACATAAATAAATTCAAAAAATAAAATTGGAGCTAAGTCTGCAAAAGTTCTCTAAGTCTTTTTTGGTAAGAGAAGCAAGCCTAAACCGGCTTCACATGGGTGCGCATGCGCCTAGAGTCGGGCGCCTCCCTCGATCTGCGGTACCTCGCACAAAGTCAACAAAGAGAAGGGGTTAGACATCTCAAACAATATATATCAAAACAAATCAAATAAATGAAGCAAAAATGTCGACAAATAATATCATGATCAATCTCAACAAAATTCGATCTATATGTTGTTGCTCCCCGGCAACGGCGCCATTTGATGAAGATGAAAATCAGGAGGTCGTATTGATTCACAAGGCGAATCAACAATCGTCGAATTGACCTTGCACGAAATCCAGACTTCAGTCAACAATTAACCCACAAATAATATCAAGCAATCAAAGTGTGGAGTTAAAATTTATTATAACTCTACATAAAAGATGTGTATAGAAGCAAGTATGTAGAGGTCAAACACAAGGAACAAGCAGGATAAATCGGGTGAAATCAATGTAGAAGAGTGAGTGTGATGTATTTGTCTATACAAGTGCTATTTTTTGGGTTTATAATTTTATCATTTTTAATTTTATTTTTATTTTTACATTTTATATTATGATTTTTGATTTTCTCATTTTGTATTTTATTTTTATATTTTATATTTTTATATTTTCTTTTTTTTAGTTTATTAAATATATATGAAAAGAGAGATAATGTATATATAGAAATATGTAAAAATAAGCAAAATTCAGGAAATAAAATATTTTTATGCTTTTTATATTTTTCTACTTTTTTGTGATTTTTATATATTTTTCTAATTTTTTGGTATTTTTAAAATAAAAAATACTGAAAATAGTGAATAAAATAAAAGACGAAATAAAATGGAGATAAAAAATATTAAACATTAATAAAAATTCTCTAAATTAATTTTAAAATAAAGATAATAGAGTTAATAAAATTCAGAGATAGAAAATGGAATTTTAGGAATTTTTTATATTTTTTATAAATATTTCAGGGGTTTTGCAAATTTTAGGGGTTTTCTTTTGTATTTTTTTATGATTTATGTCTGAAAGTAAAAGACCCTAAAATATGCAAAACATATTTTTTCGGAATTTTTCAAGAGGTTTTTATAATTTTTATGTATTTTATAATGCAACCCGCGATGAAAATGCAAGTTTTTGATTTTTTTGTAAAACAATAAATGAAAACAATGCAAAATAAAAATATGACTTGATAGATGAATGAAACAAAAACTTATGATATTTTTTTGGGAATTTTTTCTAGTATTATAGATGCACGAAATAAATAGATGAAACGAAATGAAATTATTGTACTAGTTGGGGTATTTCCATAAATATCCAAAAGTATAGTGGGTAACTTGCAAATTTTCCAGAAAATATATACTACAATAAAAATATTTCTGGGCTAAATACCAAAATCCAAACACCCAGCAGTATGCATGTAAATTTCCACCAGACGTACATGGCGAACACAAACCTAGTAGGGACTGGTTTGTAATTATAAAAAACCTGAGGGTCTGTATTGCAAATTTATCAAAATTATTACACTAAATCCCAATGTTTCTAGACTTAAGATAAGTATTAAAATGGCTGAGGGCCCTTCTGCAAAATGGCCACTCACCTCACGTTGGCGAGTCACGTGAGGTGACATGTCCAAGGACCTTTTTACAATAATACAAACTAGCAGGGCTTAAACATAAATATTACAAAAATATTCAACTTGGAATGAAAGATTAAGGTTCGAATAATAAATACAAAACTGGAGAGGGTATTATGCAAAATTACCCACGCTTGGGCACGATCCAACGGCGGGCGACGCTCCACTAATACACGTGTCACGATGGGGACACCTGTGATGGTTCGTGCGGGGACGGCTGGGATTAGATCTTCCGGCGCTGATCGAACGGTTGGTGCACGAGAATATCGAACGGCTGCTGTACACCTGGGTGGAAGCCCTTGATCGGACGGCAGATAGGCGAAGACGAAGAACAGGGAAGAAGGCCCTCAACGGCGAACTTCCCTGGCCTCGCAACACCTCCTCTGTGGCGTCTGAAGCTCCAAAATGGGCCGGTCTGGTTGCTGTTGATATCCTTTGATGACTGGTTGCCCCAAAACCCTCCGGCGAGAGCCAGAGCTCTCGCGAGGAGGCGACGGAGCTGGGAGGCTCCAAGTACTCCGGCTAGAGGTCAAAACGAGCCCCAGGTTCCTCTATTTGCTTCGAGACCTGCAAAAAGGGTTAAACCGTCGAGGGCAAAATGCCTCGATGGTAGGCAAAGCGAATGGATGCGGGGAACGACAGAAATGGAGGTCAGCCAGAGCCAACTCCGGCGAACGGGGTGATTTGGTGATCGGATGGGTTAAATGCGAAAAGGAGAGGGGGAACCTATTCCTACGACTACAACGAGTAAAGTAAATGTAAAAGAAATGAAGAACATGGTACACTCGAAGGTGGAATCACCTAAGGAAGAAACCTCAATGGCGGGGCTTTGCTGGAGGCGGTGGAGCCACCCCGATGCCTCTTCGATCCACCTAACATCCTCCAGAAAGAGCTGTCACCTCCTCCTGGCGATGGAGCACGAAAAGATTGGAGAGAAACGGGTCCAAGGGGTTCAAATTTGAATCGAAAGGTCAGGGATGTATATATATGAAGGGTTGACAAAATGGCTCTGGTGGTCCAAAGGTCGAGGGAGATCGAGCGGATCGATGATCCAAATATCGATATAAGATGAGGGTGTGAATCATCGATCCTAGGTGAAGAAAAGTCAAGAAGACTTTGACTCGAAATGGTGAAAGATCTTCCTAAAAAAACGAGAAATTGGGTCAAAACGAGGTCTGACAGAGGGAACAGGGGGCGGATCAGAGAGTTGACCCCCGATCAACTCTCGCACCCTCCTGGTTGGTCCACGTGGACCAACCAGGAAATACCCTGCAAAAAAGATATGTTTATTCATTTTAAAATAGTAAATGAATTTATTACTTTTTGTTTATTAAATAAAAAATGTTTATTATTTTATAAATCATTTTATTGTGATTTTATTTATTTTTTAGAGGATTAAAAATACAAGTTACCTTTTATGGCCTATATAGGTATACATATTTATATATTTTAATATTTTATTTTTATTTTGTATATTTAGTTTTATTAATTTTATTTAAGACTTTATAATTTAAAAGTTATTTTTATACACTTTAATATATTTTTATTTTTTTCTTATATATTTTATACACTTAATAAAAAAGAAGAATATTCTGGAGAGGTATATTTATAGGTATTATACCTATGTATTTTATACAAGTAATTTATTTTTGTGTTTTCTTTATGTTTTTATTCCTGTTTTAATATGTACATATATTATAAATAATATTTGCAAAATTATAAAAATATAAATTTTTTAAAATATTTAATAATAAATAAAATGAATCTTTTAATCTGTACAAGTATATAATAGGGGTCCAAAACTCAACTTTCAAACCATTGCAATGCAAAATACGAAACCACCTTCATTAAATAGCTTATTAAAAATTATATACAATTAAAGGCGATTTTGATACATTTTGAATTTTTATTTGAGAGATACAGGTCTGGGAATTTGGGATTCTGGAATCTTGTTCAGATCATAACTTCTTATCAGTACATTATTTTTGAGTGAAATCAATTTTGTATTTTTCTATATTTATTTATCTACAACTTTCATATAAAGAGTTTATTTATTTAAAGTATAAAAAGTGGAACTAAAAATAGGTCCCATAATGAATAAAGAATGAATTAAATAAAAGGAATTTTTATTGATTTCTGGCCCTTATCTCCCCTACTTTATTCCTTGTCGACCTATTCATCTAGATGCCTATCTCGGGGTTTCTAGTCATAAAATATTTACAATTTTTTTTATTTTTCTTTTCTTTTCTTTATTCTATTATTTTGGCTTTTAAAAACAGTAGTATATACAATATTTACACACACATGCATGAATGCTAAATGCGGGAATTAAGGGTATTTACATGCATTTGCCAGGGTTTTTGAGGCCAAAATGATATAATAAAGATGATAAAATGTGGATTCATCAACAATCCTTGATTTTCTTTGTTTTTCCTTTATATCTTTATTTATATATTTTAGATTAAAATAGTGATAAATATACATCATTTACATAATAATTAGAGTTAGTAAAAGAATGGAATTAGTGATATTTACTGGTGTTTTATAAGGTATTTTAAGCTAAAATAAATGAATAAAAATGATGAAATGCAAATTCATCATCCCCCTTTGCTTTACCTTTTCTAGTCTCTTAGCAAACACTTATTTGAAAGAATAAGTGAATAAGAGAAAAAGAAAATAATAAAGGAAAAATAAAGAACCTAGAACAATATTGAATATTAAACTTATCTTCATAAACTTGTAGTATGGAGCTCAGTCAAACCTTTGGACTAATAGTGTGTGGAACCTTAATGGGAAATGGATTTGAAACGTAACAACCATCATGTTCCATAGGACTCCCATTCAGGTCGCCTCAATAGTCAAGTCAGAACAAGTCTACATAAGAAAATTCTTATGACTATGAATCTTTACTTGTATAGTCTAAGTTAAATATAGATCCCCACCTCAAAAGTGACAATGAAACAACCTCCCTCAACAAGGTAACTCTAGTCCCTTGGTCTAGCAACTCTTTCCTCAAGGAGCGGGGATATTCCCTTCTAAGTTCAAGTGTAACTAGCTCAAGAAGATGAGATGGAGAAAAGAATAGATGGTAGCCGGTGTAAATACCTATCCTTGGATGCATGACTATTGTAGCCAAGTCATCCAGCTACAAGCTCATAATATTTTGACATTTGAGCTCATCCTCCTATATAAACTTCGGTAGACATTTTACTTTTGAATCAGGCATATCCCCTTTTAGAGATTCAACGTTTTTTTAATATATACACGGGTGCAACAAGTACGTATGGAGTTTTTCCTCTAGAGGAAGTAGACTATCCCTATTTTGAAGCATTATTGCAACCCCACAAGATCTTGTCTTTAGACCTCCTTACCACTAGACCAGGTTGAGATGCACTACCCTCTAAAGATGAAGACTGTGAAGGATATGGTAATATCTATAAGCACATCAGGAAAGCATGAGGATCGCATCGTGTGCGATCGGGAGCGACTAGTCGCACTAGTTGCTCGAGGTAGCAGAATTAAAAAATTGTAATCGGATGAAAGCACTTGATCCAAGAACACTTCTCGGATCATTTCATCTAAACTACAAACTTGTATTGGGTTAACCTCTTGAAGCATGGTTGCGATCGAGCCTCCAAACGAAGAGACCTCCTATCTCAAGTCCAATCTGACGGAGGAGATGCTTGCGAGCGCGTTGATAAAATTCGTTCTTCTCGCAATCCATGTTTATGATCCAAGTGGAGAATCTCCTGATCTCGTCACATGAGATCTGTTGTCCTCTTCACAAGTGAGGTGCACCAAAGGAGATGGAGATCCACGAGCAAACAATCCGACATCATAACGATGATGCAGTAGTGATGGCATCTCTCTCGAGGGCTACATGGTGGATGGCGACAATGAGAGAGAGAGAGAGGACGTGTAGGGAATGTGTGAGAGAGAGAGAGAGCATATGTTGTTGTAGTTATTCTAATAAGAAGAACAAGGGGCACCTCTTCTTATATAGTATTTTGGGAGTCCATGAATCCCAATCCATGTACACAAATCCAATGGATAACATTGTTTGTGTTTCATTCAATCATTGCTCCAATATTTCCACCACAAATTACTAATTTAAACAAATCAAAATATGTGCAATATAATTTTCATTTGATATTAATCAATGTGTGGAGAAAATAAAGGAAGGAGACCCACCCCATGCCATGTATTGAGTGGACAACCATGGAGTCACCCTCCATGTGCCACCCACCCCATGTATGGAAAGGACTCCTCTTTATTATTGGACCAAATCTTAGAGATTTTCCAATATCAAATTATGCAATAACAATTGTTGCATATTTAATCACAAAAAGTAATTCCAAATTTTTTTATGACAATTTCAATTATGCAATTAATAGAATGTGAATCCCATTCCCAACCCAAAATAAAATATAAATTACATTTTCAATCAATTGTCTAATGTGAATCCAATTCAAATCAACATTTAAATTGCAAATGTAAATTACAAATAGCTCTCTCTTATATATTATAAATCACGTTTATAATATATGTGATTAATAAGGATAGTGCTATCCACAATATTCATATCTATTATAATGAAATCACATTTAATCACCTTGGATCTCTATTCTCATATGCCCAAATAATATGAATCACATTCACATTGTTTACATCATTGATAATTAAATCACATTTAATTATCTATGATAACTCTCCATATAGTATGAATCAAATTCATATTATTCTTGCTAATTAAATCACATTTTAATATCTATTTTCTCGATGCTCAGATACACATATCAACAATGAAATTACCCTTGAAATCTTTCAAGGATAATGCGCATTTTCCGTAGATACATGGAGATAAAGACATGGCGATTGTATTGTTCCATGTATAGTGACTTGGATATTGAGATCACATTTCAAATCCAGATCTTGCGGACCTCCCACAAATGCTTGATTAAATTAAGGCCGCAAATATAATCTTCTTACTGCATCTGAATCACATTCAGATAAATGTCCAACATTTGGACAAAGATCAGGTTACTTCTCTGTAGAGAGGAGTCACTAAAATGTTTCCCTATTCATCACCCCCAAGGAATGGAAGCATCATGATTATACAATCGTTGATGATCACATCACTCTCAGGTATTCCTAATACATGTACATCCTGCATACTTGAAGACCCATAGAATAAACCCAAAGTTTTAGATCTCTTTTAAACTGTCTCCTTCAAGTTTTTATCATTAAGTTTCTCATTCGATCATTGGGAGTCGATATCGATTATGTACATTCCAAATAACATATAACAAACCTATGCGTTGATCATATACTTTCCAAAAGTATATATAAATCCATACAAATTCAATCAAGCTTCCAAAGTGAGACGACCATGCACAGAATTTGAATCCCAATATCTCATGAGCGAGCTTATGTCTCTCTTGTTCATTAAGTGAACATGTATGATCCCTTTGAGAGATCGTATTACTCATATGCCCTTGTATGCATACCAGCGCGTTGGTGTATAGACTTTGATTAGGTCATCAACCTATTGGTCTTCCAAATGTAAATACTCAGACGTATAGTAACACATATGTCTCCGGCCAGAGTATGCGTGCCTATATCGTGACAACATATGACATAGGTCTTTGGTTATCTCAATCTCACTAAAAAAAGTCAACTCTTTGACCAAACTTATCTAGCACCTATGAATCTCTGTTCCTATGCAAAGGACTGCATCAAGAGGTCGGTTAGATATCAGCCTTTAGATGAAGGATGTCCATCTCCTTCTTAGGACGAAGCTACTCTCTTAATAATCATTTGATGTTACTTAATGAGTCATCAATCTAACTCTTTTGATATTCATACAAGCACCGGCCTCTATGATTCAACAATTGAATCAACAACTGTATGACCATTAAGATGGCCATGGTACATAACCCTAATTGTTCAAAGGGACCGATTATGCAAATTAGTTATTCTTCATTTTAGATAAGGTAATGATATTTGAAATAACATTTATTGCATAATGGCTTGTCATGGGCTCACATATCCAACAATCTCCCGCTTGCCCAAAGAGCCATTGATGGGCTAATCTTTAAACCTACACTCATGTGACAATCATAGATTATTTAGAAAAATAGCAAGGTAAGTTAATCAATCAGTCTATTCCCAGGAGACTATGTCAATTCCTTTTACGAAACTATCATATCTCCTTGTAACAGTGCTCGCATCTAATGCGAATGTTGCATCTTATGCAACCAATACTCAATCTTGTTAGATATAATGGCCTTGACACTACAACTCAATAATTATTATAACCAGTATGCAATTTCCATTATCCTTATTAGAATACCCTTATTCCTATAGATCTCTATCTCCATTGTATCCATAGTTAAGACCTTTTTCGATCACTATCTATAAAGTATTAAGTTCTTAAAGATAAGACTTAGAGATTACTATCTAAAAAGGTTTTGTCATCTTTGAAGATATTATTATTACTATAATCTAGTGTTTTATTTACATTGTAGGGTTAGTAACAGTTTTCTACTTCCACTACATGGCAAACATCTGGCTTTTGTACACATCTTAGTATACACAAAGATTCCTATAGTTATTGCACTAGGGCATGTAGCTTTACCATTCACATCCTTAACTCTTTTAGGTGTTATCCCTTTAGATAGGTCAAGCCGTATCTTAAGGGAAGGAAGACTTCCTTGGGGTTTTCCCAAAAATAGAATATGTCCAAGATGTACCACTAATGTGACAGTTCCCATGCCCTCTTCTCTTTGCTTTTAAACAACTTCAGAACTAAGATCTAAGAGGTATTCTTGTGATCATATCTCAAAGTATGAAACAACCTGATTATAAAAGACTTATTATCATACTTATGTCAATCCAAATGATTAGGATATTATCCACATTTATCATTATGAACACAATGGCACTGCCACTAAGCATCACACGGTTCATCAAGATTCTATATGAAATCATAACCTTTACAATTTCATCAAATCTAATGTTCCAACTACAAGAAGCTTATTTGAGTCCATAGATGGAGTTTCTTAAGCCTGCACACCTTGCTTTCCTCAACCATGAAGATCTAGGGCTACTTCATGTGAATATCCTAAGAGAGGTACTCATAGAGGAATGCGATATTGACTTCCATCTTGAAGACGTCACAGTCAAGTTTTGCAACTATAGTTAGTAATGTTCTGATGATTTAGGCATGTTCACTGAAGAGCAAATCTCATCGCAAGCAATGTCTTCTCTTCGGTGTGTAGCTCATGGCTGCGATCTATGCTTTGAAGTTCCATATATTCTCATAAGGTTCCCTCTTTCTCTTAAATATCCATTTACACCTTAACAAGTCTTACCCATATAGGTGGATCCTCGAGGGTCCATATACAACATTTGTATATGAAGTCTACTTTAGAATTTATTGCGTACATCCATATTTCCATGTCATGATCTTGATAAGCTTCATTATATGAAGTCTGATGAATATTAGACATAACAGACACATGGAATCTATCCTCAAACTCATTTGAAGAGGTATTAGTGTTTCTTCTTTAATTAGCCCTTTAGTTTCCGATTTCAGGAGCCTCATTATCTTCGCAACACTAAATAAGTTCCTTCACTTCATTTTCATCTTGATTCCCAAGAGAGTCATCCTCTAAGTATTGCATTCATAGATATGAAATCTTTTAAGAATATCAAGGTCATAAAGTAGGTATCCAGTACCATCCTTTATTTTCCTAATGACAAAGTTATGAACCAAGCAACCATAAATCCTCATGTGTCCAACATTATGTTAGGTTCCAACCCATAGCTTATGAGGGTTTTCGGGTTAACACTATGTTAGGTTCCAAACCATAGCTCAGGTTTAGATCCGCATGGAATCTTATTAATGATATATAATGTAGGCTCTTCTACATATTTATATTTGGAAACTAAGAAATAATTATGCTAAGATTAATCATTGATCAAATCAAGTCACAAATGATCCAATTGTATCTCCCTAAAACTCTATTGAGTTTACGTGTACTAGGAGGATTGAGACACGAATGATATTCTTTTCTCTAGAAGGTATTCCATGAATTCATCCAATAGGTACTGACAACCTAGGTTAGATCAAATTCATGTCATCTTCCTTAAAACTTTGATTCTAAACCAAATAGTGAAATCTTTGAACATTTTAAAAGTTTCTAATATGAAGGAAATAAATCTCATAGCACAAAAATCATCAAATGATATCACATATCATTAATGTTTATTATGATACAGATGATCGACATACATCAATATATATGAGATATTGAATACCTTGGCATCTAACACAATTCCCAAAGAAGGGTGCATTGGACATTTTTTACTTCGAATACAATATTCACAAATATTTAAGATTTGAAATTTCAAACACTTTGAAGTTTCATCTCTTACTTGTCTATTGATCACATCAAAAAAACATATGTCCAAGTTTTGATGCTAGATCATTATCAAATGATCTTCATCCTCCTATTGATCTTATTAAGGTTTATTTCATAGTATTAGAAATGTTAACAAACCATTCATTGATTTTCTAATTTAGTAGAGTCCTCCAGATGTCAGATTACTATTTAAAATATATCCATTATAACTCTTTATGATATGTCTATTCTGGAAATCATGTTTATTTCCAACATTTAGAAATAAACAATGACTGTATTCTAATATCTAAGTCATAGAGACGTTATCTAAGACTAAGTGCACTCCAACTGAAATTATGAATTCTATCTATCCAAAAGAGATTGTTGTAATAATTGAATCAATATCCATGTGGATGACTATTAAACCTTACAAATTTTCTAGTCTTCTAAAACATATGCAAGCAATTGCAAATGTCAATAGAAGAATGAGACAATTATCAGATTTTAATCTTATCTAATAAGTACGTCAATGTCAATGATGTTATGTAGATATAGATTATTATGATGCACAATCTGAGTCCATCTCTAAGTATTCTAGATAGACTTGATAGTCATACTATCAACACATCAGCTTGTTGCAGTATTGGAATTCATCCAACTCTTTGGGTGTCATATATGTGGAAACCATAGAAGTATAGTCATCTCTTTGACTTTCCTTCTAACTTGAGTCCGACCCGTGCTTCCTTTGCGCTCCTTTCATCTATAAATAATCATTGCTTAAGACAAAGGATATCTTATGTTGAATTCAAAAGATTTAAATATAATATTATTTCAATATTTATACATGCTTCATTTAATTCATACAATATGAATATTATAAAGCTTCATGAATGACTAGAGTATGGATAGTAGAATGATGACACTCATTGCATCTATAACCATTAAACTCCAAAAGACTTTTGTTTAGTTAGGTACTCAAATTTTTTGAATACAACATCTCTCATAGGGCCATCATTCTACATGATGTAGTGAACCATGTCATTTATGATTAAATGTCGAGAGCACATATGATGCCAGAAGCATCTTCTTAGATTTTTTTTATAAGGATTATTTGACAATTACGATCTTCGGATTATTTGACAATTACGATCTTCATCAACATGATACTTCCAAAGCACACTTGATGAGAGATTAAGACTATATAGACACACAAACCCCAGGTTTGTAGTCCTATTGTCTATCTAATTGTCATTCCTCGTTATTATGAGGAATCTTGCACATTGCAATCACAAACATTATGTGTCCATCTGCAAGTACAATATCTTGATCATGACTCCAATTTATGAGAATTTACTACTTATTATTGAGTATAGTATTGAGTAGGTTTAATGAGGATTATCTGAAATATATACTTTACTTTGGTTTAGGAATTTTTATATAAAAGTTGTGTTAACTTGTCAACAATGAAAGTTCATTCCCTTAACCACTTTCATTGTTAGAGATATACTTACCATTATATCTCAAGCAAGATATGAGATCTCCTTTCTTATCTCTGTTACATACCAATAATATGAGAACCTAAAAAGAAGCGGGAACACATTATGCCCTACAAGTCCAACTTCCATTCCCAGTTTGATCATTAAGACCTGGGCCCACCACCTCTATGGTGATGTTGACCCATCGTTAATTGAACCAACCGTTAACAAGTTTAAAACTCGCTATGCGCAATCCAATATCACCCCAATAATACGAGGACCTGATATAGGGGTCACTACGCATATGACCTTACTATTTAAAGAAGGAAAGAACATGATACAAATGCGCTTGCATGCAAGAGTTATCACTTCGGACAAGCATCTCTTACATACAATCCATGGCGATGGAACCCTTTGCCTTGACGGGAGACCATGGATGTCACATATGTAATTCTTTACATCATCTTCAAATTCTAATTAATCATCATGAATCATATTCATTACAATTAATTCTTCCAAGGGAATTACAACTCTATTCATAATAGAGTGTTTTAATTTTAATTAGATTCCAATTAATCTAATCACATTAAATATATGATCCAATTAATATCCAACAAACATTCTTTATTGTTACTTGAAATATGGTATTATCTTAGATATGTATTATTCAAATTTTAATAATTATAAAAATATATCATGATCCCTTTAAACATTATCCCTTCCTTATCTGCTGTCATGGCTAGTTCCGATGGGAGTGGGACAGATCACTCACGGAGAAACCTATTATTCCAACGCTCCCCGACTAGACACCATATCTGTCTCAAGTCGCGATAATGTCAATTGATCACTTTGTACTTGAGATTATAATCGGTCTTTCCGATGAAGTTATACCATATAATATTTATCAAAACAATATTGATTAATATTATAAGGAAATTAGCTAAAGAAATTCCCAATCCTATTCAGGCAACATTGTTTATTAGAATTGTTGTGACTAATCTATGATCAAGATCAACTATCTTATCATATTTCGTTATGACAATGTCATTTAAAGAAATAATCATAATCAAATATTTCAATAAAAAAAACATCAACAATTATTTCAAAAAATTAACAATTAATTTTAATAATAGATTATTTGACAATCACAAGGTTCTTTATTAGGAAAGTAATTTTCAACAGTGACCCTCACTTACTAAAATTAGCATATCTCAATCAATTTAAATCCAATTCAAGAAAATAAGTTTATATAGTTTGCTAATTTGATTTGAAATAGAACTCAAATGATTTGCATGCATTCATAATCGTTTAAGAATAGTAATTAACTCTTTAATTACGTTCGTCATCCCCGAAACAATGGATACATGTTCATTAAAAAGATCATAACTTGAGTAATCAGATTCCAAATCATGCAAACTCAAGTCCCATGGTTTCTTTATTTAATGAATAACATTATACATGTTATAATTTCGAGTTTAAATAATTTAAACAGGGCAGAAAAATCATATAAAATAGGGCTGCATGAATAAAATGCGATAAAATTTCACAAACCCTAAAGTGCCATTGTCATCCTAAGTTTATGTATCGTATCCAAAACCTCCAACCTTGATCTAATACCACTTGAATCAGATGGCAAGATCCTTAAGCGTACCACGGAAGCGTGAGGATCACATTGTATGCGTTCGGGAGCTACTAGTCATACTAGTTGCTCGAGGCACCGGAATTTTAAAATTTTAATACGATGAAACAACATGATCCAAGAAAACTTCTCGGATCGTTTCATCTAAAACACAGACAAGTATTAGGTTTACCTCTTGATGCATGGTTGCGATCGAGTCTATAAACGAAGAGGCCTCCTGCCTTAAGTCCAGTCCGACGAAGGAGACACTTGCAAGCATGTTGATTAAACGCGTGCTTCTCGCAATCCATGGTGATCAACTAAGTGCAGAATCTCCTGATCTCATCACATGAGATACGACGTCCTCTTAATGAGTGAGGCGCACCGAAGGAGATAGAGATCCACTAGCAAATAATCTGGTAACTTAACGATGATGTTGCGGCAATGGTGACTCTCTCTAGGGCTCCATTATGGACGACCACAATGAGAGAGAGAGAGGACGTGTAGAGAATGAGAGAGAGAGAGCATATGTTGTTTTAGTTACTGTAACAAGAAGAGCAAGGGGTGCCTCTTCTTATATACTATTTTGGGAGTCCATGGATCCTAATGCATGTGCATACAAATGCAATGGATGATATTGATTTGTGTTTATTTCAATCAAGGGCCATGATTTGTTGCTCCAATATTTTCACGAACAATTATTAATTTAAATAATTAAAAATATATGCAATATAATTTTGATTTGATATAAATCAATTTGTGTAGAATATAAAGGAAGGAGACTCACCCCATACGATGTATGGAGTGGACGGCAATGGACTCCCACACCATGTGCCGCCCACCCCATGTAGGGAAAGGGGGGATACTCCTCTTTCTTATTGGACCAAACCTTGATGATTTACCAATATCAAATTATACAACAATAATTGTTGCATATTTAATCATAAAAAATAATTCTAAATTATTTTGTGACAATTTCAATCTTACAAATAAAAGAATGTGAATCACATTCCCAATCCAAAATAAAATGTAAATTACATTTTCAATTAATTGTGTAATGTGAATCCAATTCACATCAACATTTAAATTGTAAATGTTATTTATCAATAGCTCTCTCTTATACACTTTAAATCATATTTATAATATCTATGATAAGTATGGATATTGCTATCCACAATATTCATATCCATGATAATGAAATCACAATAAACATCTTAGATCTCCATGATCATGTGCCCAAATAATGTGAATCGCATTCACATTATTCACATATTCTGATAATTAAATCACATTTAATTATCTTAGACAACTTTTCTTGTAATATGAATCAAATTCATATTATTCAAGATAAATAAATCACATTTAATTATCAATTTTCTCAATGCTTAGATACATAAATCAACAATGAAATTATCCTTGAACTCTTTCAAGGATAATGTGCTTTCTCCGCAGATACTTGGAGATAAGGACAGAGCGATTGTATTGTTCATGTATAGTGACTTGGATATTGAGATCAAATCTCAAATCTAGATATCGGGGACCTCCCATAGATGATTTATTAAATCAAGGCCCTAGATCCAATTTTCTCATTGCATCTAAATCACATTCAAATCACTGTCCAACATTTGGACCAAGATTAGATCACTTCTATATTGAGAGGTGTCACTAAAATCCAGATCCATTTCATCACTCCCTAGGAATGGAAGCATCATGATTATACAATTGTTTATGATCACATCACCCTCAGGTATTATTAGTACATGTACATCCTACATACTGAAAGACCCATAGAATAAACCCGAAGTTTTAGATCTCTTTTATACTATCTCCTTCAGGGTTTTTATCATTAAGTTTCTCATTCGATCATTGGGAGTTTGTATCCATCATATACATTCCAAAAAAGCAGATATCATACCTAGGTGTTGATCATATACTTTCCAAAAGTATATATCAATCCATACAAATTCACTCAAGCATCCAAAGCGAGATGATTGTGCACTGAATTTGAATCCCAATATCTCATGGGTGAGATCATGTCTTCAGGTTCAGTAAATGAACATGTATGATCCCTTTGAGAGATCATTTTACTTATATACCTTTGTATGCACACCAATGCGCCAGTGTACAGACCTTGATTAGGTCATCAACCTATTGGTCTTCCAAATGTACATACTCAGACATATAATAATACATCTGTCTCCGGTCAGAGGATGCATGCCTATATTGTGATAGCCTATGACATAGGTATCTGGTTTTAGCCTATGACATAGGTATCTGGTTTTCTTGATCTTGATAAGTCAACTCTTTGACCAAACTTATCTAATACCTTTGAATCTCTATTCTTATGCATAGGACCTACATCAAGAGATTGGTTAGATACCAGCTTTTAGAGGAAGGATTGCCATATCCTTTTCAGGATGGAGATCCTCTCTTAATATCCATTTGGCGGTGCTTGATGAGTCATCAATCATACTCTTTAGATATTCCTCCAGGCACCAGCCTCTATGATTCAACAATTAAACCAACAGTTATATGATCATTAAGATGGCCATGGTACATAACCCTAGTAATAATAAGGGACCTATTATTCAAATTCGTTATTCTTTATTTTAGATTAGGGAATGATATTTGCAATAACATTTATTGCATATTGTCTAGTCGTGGGCTCACATGTCCAATTGACGGATGTTCCCACTAGTTTCTATACACACGTGTGCAATCCCAAGCCAAAGGATTATGTCCCCTCACCACCTCATCCATGAAGAGCTCCATGTAGAGTTCATGTCCAAGTTAAGCCATGGTCTAGAAGAATTGTCCATGGGTTGTTAAATATTCTACTTAGACTCATCAATATGACATATGAATATAGTCTTGTGGAATCAAAGAATTAAGTCGCTCGGACCTGAAAATGTCTCAACTCCAGTTCTTATAAGGTTCCTTTGAAATTAAGTGGATTAGATCTAAATAAGCTCCATTCTTCAATTTTGTTCCAAACTATTTCAAATGTCAAAACGCTTCTGAAAATGCAGACACAGATGCAAGAAGTATGTACAAAACCTTTTTTTAAGAAAGAAAAATGGTTATTAAATATATAGAAGTATATACAAGGATTGTACAATTTTTTTACAATATTTTACAAGAGGATTTATATAAAAGTTATAGATACATGTTTTGTAAAAGGTTTTTATATGTAATAAAGAATTTTATTTACAAGATGGAAGGTGATCAAAGTTTATATACACATATGGATTTTATGTATTTATTTACATCCCATTTATATCCCATGTTACAAAATAATTTTACAAACATCTTGTATAGTATACCTAGTATTGATACAAAAATAATTTTACAAACATTTTACAAAAATTTTATAGCCATTTTATTAATAAAAGTACTTGTTATGGCTAAAGTGTATATAAAATATATATGACACCCCCTATACTTAGCTCGAATTATGTCCTTGTAGTGATCAAAGAGCTATAAAGGAAGACATAACTCATGCTAAGTATAGAAAAGTGAAAAGAATACTATACATCAACGACTCTAAGAATAGACTATGAGAATAGAAGTCGATGATCCCCCTATACTTAGGATCAAATAATCCTAAGTATAGAAGACTGTACAAACGGGGAAAACCAAGGCAAAAAAATGAACAACTCAATGACTTAACTTGTCCTCCCCTATACTTAGGATAAAAGAGCCCCAAGTATAGAAAAAGAATATCAACAAGTTGAAGGACTAGGGAGAGATCCGAAGAAAAGTAAAGAAAATAAAAAACATGAAAAGACAGTATGAACAACATCATTCCCCCTCTACTTTGGGTGAGGGATCCCTAAGTATAAGAAACAACAAGAGTGGTGAACAAGACGAATATGAACAACTCAAGTCAATCACCTCCCTTATACTTAGGATAGATTACATCCAAGTCTAGCACACACACACACGGAAAAGAGGAGAAAGAAAAAATGAAAGAACAAAGGATAAAACAAAAGGATATATACAAGAGAAAATTAGCTCATGTATTAGACGCGGAAGATGCCAAAGAGTCACCGTCTGATACCACAAATATAGAGTCAAACACATACATGTATGTATCATGATCTAGATATTACATCAGCAACTGACCGTTCACAACAAATAGTTGTACGTCAGGTGGCAATCCAGATATGACAATACTACCATTGTCACACACAACTCTCACAATGAACGGTCCTGACCATTTGCTTTTCAATTTGCCTGGAAATAACTTCAGTTTGGCATCAAACAACCATACTTTCTTATAAGGGGAGAATGTCTTTCTTCTAATGTGTCTATCATGCCAACGCTTGTTTTTCTCCTTGTACATGAGTGAATTGTCAAATGTAAAGTCTCAGAATTCTAGAAATCTATTCTGATCCAATTTCCTGCTCCTTCCTGCTTTCTCATAATCAAGATTGCATACACGAAGTGCCCACAAATATTTGTGAATTAACCCCACTAGCAGGTGGTAAGGCTTTCCATACTCCAATCTTTTGAGAGACATACCCAATGGTGACTTGTACGCCATCCGATAACCCCATAGAACTGAGTCAAGCATCTGGGACTGGTTCTTCCTATCTAGATGTATAAGTTTATGCACTATAATCTTTATCTCCCTATTTGAAATTTCAGCGAAGCCATTAGTCTGTAGGTTGTAAAGAGACGCAACCATGTGCTCAATGGCATACTCCTTCACAAGCTTCTTGACTTCTCTATTAATGGAATGACTTCCCCCATCTGAAATTAGTATCGTGGGAATTTCAAAACATGCAATAATATGGTCCTTGAGAAAGGAACACACCATACAACTATTAGCAGCTTGGGTGGGGATAGTCTCTTGCCATCGACTAACGTAATCTACGATAAGCCGGATATACTGATATCCCTGACTGATGGGCCCATGAAGTCTATTCCACAAGAATAAAAACATCGAAAATATGTATATATCTCATGGGCATAGTATCTTTGGAACCAATGGTTCCTCCCACTTTTTGACAGTCAGTACAACCTTTAACATACTTTGTAACATCCTTAAATAATGTTGGCCACCATAGGCCGCTCTGTAAAATCTTTGCTACCGTGCGCTTCCCTGAATGATTCCCACCAGATTCTACTTTGTGACAGTGTTCAAGTACGCTGGTGTATTCCTCCTGCGGAATGCATCTTCACTAGATACAATCCACACCCTCACGAAATAGATACGGATCCTCCCATTGCTAAAAATGTATCTCAGATAGGAATCTGTCTACCTTGTTCTTTGGCTAATCTTGTGGAACTTTCTTAGAGACAAGACAATTCTCAATATCAGGATACCATGGTAGTGAGTCCACAAACAAAATGGTCTCATCTAGAAAGGTGTCAGAAATATTTTTCATGATTTGCACAGAAGTCTATGCATCTGTACTGCTGGAAAGTTGATCAGCCACAACATTCTTGATTCCTGATTTATCTTAAATCTCTAAATCAAACTGCTAAAGAATAAGGATCCATCTAATAAGATGTGGTTTGACATCCTTATTTTCCTGTAAATACCGTATGGTAGTGTGAACCGTGAACACAAAAACATGGGATCCAAGGAGGTAAGATATGAACTTCTCTAGCCCAAACACAACTGCTAACATCTCCTTCTCTATAACTGCATAGTTCGATTGTCCCTCATCCAGAGTCTTGCGAGCATAGTTTATAGCAAATGGTATCCCATCCCTTCTCTGCCCCAAAACAGCTCTAGCGACGAAATCGGAGGCATCTGTCATGATCTCTAAAGGAATAGACCAATCAGGTGGTTGTAGGACAAGAGCACTAGTAAACACTTCTTTCATCTGATGAAATGCAAGGAGGACATTCTCATAAACAACAAACCCACTCTCCTTGCACAAAAGCTCAGTCAAAGGTCCAGCGATCTTGCTAAAGTCCTTAATGAATCACCTATTGAATACTACGTGTCCTAGAAATGTCCTCGACTGCATCAAATTCTGTGGTGGCTCAAGCTTGGATACCACATAGATCTTCGTTTGGTAAACCTCCTTACCATGTTTTGAAATGACGTCGCCTAATACAATCCTATTAGTTACCATAAAGGGACTCTTCTCCTAGGATAACACTAGGTTTACCTTGCAACAACGTTGAAGGACTCAATCTAAATGAGCATGACATTTGTCAAAACTATCCCCGTAGGACGATAAATCGTCCATGAAGACCTCTAGAAATCTACCCACCATGTAAACAAAAATAAGCAACAAACACCTATGGAATGTAGCGGGGGCATTACACAATCAAAAGGGCATCGGTCTAAAGGCGTAGGTACCAAATAGAAGAGTAAAAGTAGTTTTCATCTGATCCTAAGGAGCGATAGCAACCTGGTTATACCCTGAGTACCCATCCAACATCTCAATAATATGATCAATAAAAGCCATCGGAAAGTGATCCTTCTTGGTAGCTGAGTTCAAGCATCGGTAATCTACACAAACACACCATGAAGTAGGTACTCGGGTCGAAATCTCCTCACCAAGGTCATTCTTCATAATACTAATCCATGATTTATTCGGGACCACATGCAAAGGACTTACTCACTTGGAATCCAAAATGGGATAAATAAAGCCAGCATCACATCATTTTCTGATCTCTTTCATGACAACCTCCCTTAGGTTCAGATTTAGATAGAGGTGACACTCACGGGAGGGTTTACAGTCATGCCTTGAGTAGATATGATGTGAGCATAAAGCTGAACTAATCCTATGGAGATCTGAAATATTCCAATAGCCTTGCGGTTTCTCTCAAAACCTCTAGCACACGAGATTCTTGTTTGTCGATCAACTGTGTGTTGAGGATGACCATAAACATCTAGGGGGGACCCACAAGGAATGCATATTTCAACATTGATGGTAAAACCTTGAGCTCAGGTGGGGTCTGAATCAACCTTTGATGACTTCGGTAACTGTACTGGTAGAATGTATGAGATTTGTACTATGTGAACTGCCCACCGTGGCTACTAATGGATTAGCAAATAAGATCTTAGATAGATCTGCAACGAAAAATATCTGCTTAGAAAGGAGGGGCTCATTAGTAGGATGTTCAGAACCCTAAGCAATGTCAAAAATAAAGGGTTCAGATATCTCAACAATAATTTCTGAAAGGTGTCTATCATCAGTGCATATCTTAGGAAACTCAGCATGTGGCTTAGATATCTGTTCCTCAAAACTATCAGAAGGAGGAATGTCATCAGTAATCTTAGAAAAATGTGTCTAAAGAAAATCAGAAGAAGCCTCCAAAAACTCAGATTGATCCTCAAAAATAAACTCAAACTACCCATCAGCAAACACATCAATAGGATCACCAAGAGGACTTATGTCGACTAATCTTTTCAAAACTTTCTTCTGTGAAAGGAACTCTTGAGTGTCTCTGAAATCGGTAAAAAGATATATCTCTCTATATTCTGCAAGAAAATCACAGTCTTCATCATTTGATGTAACTGTTTGTCTCTCATCTGCTACTTCTGGTGGCCGTGATGGTCTAGGATTGGGGATCGTATCAATTTTCACCTTGTCATTACTAAAGTGAAAGATGATCTTTCCAGTAACATAATCAACTATTGCTTTGGCCGTTTGGAGGAATGGTCAACCTAGTATGATCGGAGTATGGAGTGATGGGTGTCCATATCCATAAGAATAAAATCAACAGGGGATTTCATCACTTGTTCCATTACAATAACGTCCTCTAAAATGCCCCTCAGCCTCTTGATCGATCTATTAGCAAACTAAAGGACCATCATGTTCGATCTAAGAGGTCCTAACCCAAACTCTTTGAGTAGAGAGGATAGCATAAGATTAAAGGAGGAATTACTATCAAGAACATTTCTATTAAATTCTTGATCAAAGATGTGGCAATGTATGTGAGGTGTTCCCTTATCTTTCTTTTTGGGTGGGAAGTTACTAATGGTGTAAACTATTGCCATGTTTAGAATGTGCTTTTCTGTCTTCTTTCATATGTTCTGCTTTGATCGACGCTTTTGTGTACATGCCTCTTTCATTCCCTTTTTCACTACAGACATGTATTCCATGGCCTTAAGGAGTGGCATCTCTAAAAAGATGTTCTCCAAGATCTCAACCACTACAGGATCAAATAGGGTTGTATTTAGTTTTTGGATTTTTTTGGTTTTGTTCAAGGTAGAAGGAAATGGTACAAAATCAGAAGAAACATCAAAATATGCATTTCGAATATTCAAAGTAAAATCCTCTTGTACAATGGCATAACCAGAATCAGTCTGTACAGTGTTGTCCAGTTTAGGAGAAGGAAGAACAAAATCAAAAACAAGATGGGTTGTTGCTGCTGGTGAAGAGGAAGAATCCACGATTGGTGTGTTCTCCCTTGCTGATGGTGATCTGCATCTGTTGGGTGAAGGTAAAGAAGATGATGGTACAATAGAAGATGGTGAACTCCATGCTCCGGTGCTGCTAGACTGGTTTTCAGCAACGATGGTGAAGAAGATGATGAAGAATGTGAAACTCTCTCACTGGCTTGATCCCTCAATCTCAACGATTGTGGAGGTAGTAGCAATCTCCTACCACTCCTGAGATGAATGACACTAGATAGACATGTAAAATCACGGGCCATACCTGCCTCAGGTGTGGATGTATCATGGGCTACCTACTCCTTGCATCTGAAATTGATGGGATTGGCCTCGACCTATGCTAGGATCAATGTATTTGTGGTGTTTAGTTCATCAAGCCTCTAAGTAAGATCATTCATGTTCTTCATTAGCAATGCCAACTGATCAAGTGCTTGATTCACCGAAGGTGCCACGTGATGCTCAATGATGCGCTGCCACTGAGACTGATTTGATGAGATTGTTGGTATCCATACTGTTTATACTGAGGAGGAGGAGGAGCAAAGTATGCAGACGGTTGTTGATGGTTAGGATGTGGAAAATATGCAGACTACATATGCTGCTGGCCATGTCTCCAGATCCGGAAATGATGTGGAGACTGATATTGAGGCTAGAACTGCTGGTGTTGTTATTTTTGTGGCCTGTCTCCTTAAAACTGGTGGGCGGGTCTCTAACCCTGCTAGGAACCCAACTTGCCTTACCATGATGGACGAGGCTGGTTGATCTCTCGGTCGAACCAGATACCATTCACCTCTTGAATGATAGGGGGAGGTGGAGCCTGTTGCTCAAGAATGTAGGGACCTTCTTGCTGGTACGAGACAATTTGCTGTGAATGCTGCAAGACCTTGTCAAGGGTCTGCACATAATAAACATGTTGAATTGTGGATGGTCTGCCAGTAATCTTATGGGTGCACGCGGAAGAAGTGTGCTCCCCGACAGAAGTGTCGGTTGCTGCACTCGCATTTTGGCATGCACTGATCGCACTCACAAGAAGCTCTAGATGCTTCATTATTTCATCCAGCTTGTCCCAGTTCTTCCTCCTCTGTTTGATCACTTGGAGCTTCTCAAGCTCCTTGGATCGTTTCTCAATTATATCTCTTTGGTTAAGTGATTTCCAATTATGGTCAGATCAGAATTGTCCACCCTATCCACTTCATTAGATGCCATCATATTGATGGTCTTGTGGGGTGTTGCAATAGTAGAAGAAGGCACGAGATGTTTTGAGAATGCTCGTGAAGAAGACAAAGCTGCAAAGCTCTCTGCCATCTCTTTGAAAATCTGGTATAGGACATCCTTGTCCTTGTTTAAGTAACTACCCCTACAAGCAGCATCTACTAGCTTCTGATTCTCATGACTTAACCCCCAAAGAAATTTTACACTAGGATTGTCTTTGAAATATCGTAATGGGGGCACTTCTTTGTTAAATTTATAAATCATTCCTACACCTTGTGAATATGCTCATGGGACATCTGTGAGAAGTTGGCTATCAATGATCACATTTGGATAAGGTGTCCAAGAGGGTAATATTTGCTTAGAAAAAGTAGACCTCAACTCTTCACATGTAGTGACAACTTTTCCTTGATGATGTACCTGATAAAGGGCCTTGTCCACCAGACTGAAGGGAAAAGTCATCATCTTTACTACCTCAAATGGGATGTTAGGGTAATGGATTGTGTTGCAGATGCGATCGAATTGCTGGAGGTGAACATATGGTTCTTCATCGATATTCTTGTGGAATATGGGGAGCAATGGTAAAATAATGGGCTTAAGCTCGAAATGCATGAATCGTAGGAATTTGAATCCATGTATTCATATGTCCTGCTCTTGATTATAGGATTCCCTTGATGAGAGCTTAGCCATAGCTCTACATGTTTTTATCCCCCATTTCGTTAATGTAATTTGGAAGTTAGCATGTTATGTCAATTGAGCTTGAATGGTCTGAATTGAGCCTAGCATGGTGGTGTTGATCTCAGATTGTTCAGCCATGGAACCTTTTCCCTTAGGTTGCATCATGTACATTGTTTCGATTTCTTCAAGTGTAAACTGCACTAGATTAGTCCTTGGTAATGATGGAAGCCCAAATGATAGTTCAAGATTAGAGTCAATCTTCAACAACAGATTGATGGATGTGGTGAATGGTGAAGTGGAGAAAGAGGTATACTCGAGAAATGAGTCTTCCCGGGAAGAAGATAAATGATTTGGAGTGTGAAATGAGCCCACAAAGTCCGAACGAGAAATGCTCCAATCCGACATCTTTGATTTTAAGAGGCGAGATTCGAGAACACGAAGTTAAACAAGAAATGAATGAGCAGAAGGCGCTAAGTGTGCGGAAGGATCTCTAAAGCTAGTAGTCAAACACAATACAAATCCCCTTTGCACCAACTCAAAACAAGTGGAGATTGTAAGAGTTCGGTTTTTTATCTTTATATTTTTAGTTGGTGATAAATACAATATTTGAAAGAGTTAGCGAGCTGTTAGGTGCATGTTTTTCCATAGAGACTGGTCCGACTGTTACGACTAGTTGCACCTACTTTTGGCAAGTATGGGAGTAAGTACGGACTGTAAAAATGGCTACCCATTACTTGAGGACGGATCCTTACGCAGTGTCCTCTAAACCACCCACTATGGTAAGGAAACAAAGATCGTCTACCAGCTACCCGCATTCCTTCACTATGAAGTATCTAATCATTTTTTTAGAATAAATAGTCTATATGAAAATCTAAGCATGGCTCTATCCTAGTGTTCGTCTCTCTCCCACTTTGCAAGCAAATTCAAATAATGAGGGGGTTACTCTCCCCAAAGTAATTATGATTTTCTTTACGTTTAGTTTTAGGGTCGAGTTTTCTATTGTAGTCCCAGTTTTACAGAGTTATCACTTTTTTTGAATATTTTTCAATAAACCGCCTAACTAGCGTCCAATTTCCTTTTTAAATTATGTGATTGAAAATAAAGGAGGAAATCAAAAATGCCAGTGCGCGATAAAATAAATGACGCATGCAGGGGTTAGAGATGCATACCTTGTCGCCAGCACTCTACATGCAGGGTGATCCACGCATAATTTAAATACAAAAAATAAAACTAATCTAAATGATGCATGTGAAACATCCTAGCTATAACTTCTATTAGCAGGCAAGAATGAATTAATTTGACTAAGTCCAAATACGCTCTACTCTATAGGTACCGAAATTCTTATTTAGGGAATTGGATGTAATTAATTACTTGCCTCAAGCAAGTTAATTAAAGCAATCACTAAGGGCTCATGCATATAAAACCTCATCAAAACAAAGAAAAATAAGACGATAAAAACAAAACCGGTGAGGTCCTCCAAGTGCACCGACACTTGGCGAAACGGACCCTGCGAACAATATATGTGATGTCCTTTTACAAGATTTCAAATGAATAAATAAATGAAATAAATTAAAGAAACTATCTAATCCCAAATGATGGTTTCTTCAAAGTGTTCTTCTCCTCCTCCTATACTCTCCTGCGGCTATGTGAAGAATCAAGTCACCTCCGTTTCGCTTGGGTGCTCTGGCGCTCCTAAGAATGTCGCCATCGCTTGTCGGGCCATCGCAGATAAAATATAATGTAATCTCATATATGAAAATAGGAGCAAAAATGAATGAATTAAATACAATGAATATGAACAATAGAATAAATGTATGAAAATATAGAGAGATAATAAGATAAGGAAAATGAAGTATTTACAACCCAATAATAGTAGGACAAAAGAAAAACCTAACTACCCTCACCATGCCTTCCCAACAACGACGCTATTTTATTGACATGATTTTTCTGAACTTTTATTTAGATGAATTATTCACAAGTATCATCGCAACCCAAAGAAGCATCAAACAAAAATTATTAATTCTCAAGTAAAAATAAATAAAAAAATGTAGAAAAGAAAATTTACTCTTTAATTTACATATATAGGAAGCAGTATCAAACTCAGGGAGGTTACAAAAATCCTGAGGGTTATTTTATACAATGAATAGTCATTTAAAGGATGAAGGCAATTCTTTGTACATTATGCTTGGTTTTTGAGTTTTTGAATATTTTATTTTTTACATAATTTAAAATTTATAATTTTTATTTGGTTTTTTGATTTTTAAATTTTTTATTCTTTTTAATTTTGCAAAAGATATTTTTGAAAATTTAAAATAGTCCAATATTAAAAGAAAAAAAACGAATAAGACAATGCACTATTTTTTGAATTTTTAACATTAGTAAATATACACAGAAAACTGGACTAAAATTATTTTTTAGTTTTTTTAACTTTTTCGGATGTTTTTAAGAATTTTATAGAATTTTCTGAATTTTTTAGATTTTTAAATAATTGAACATCAATGAATAAAGTAAACATGGGCACAAACTGAATGGTTTTGGATTTCTAAAAATAATAAATGAAGACAAAATGGATGAATTATATACAGAATAAAAGATAATTTTTATATTTTCTCGAGTGACATTTTATGATTTTTTTTGGATTTTGAATTGAATTTATATGAAGTTTTAATGTTTTTGATTATTATGCAATTTTTATAGTTGTTATAGATGATAAATATGCAAAAAGAATATTGTAATTAGAATAAATCAAAACAAGCACAAATGAATTTCTTATAATTTTTGTTAGATTTTTTATATTTTTTATGATTTTTAAATGCACACAAGATGTTTTATGGAGTTTTTGAATTTTGGTAAATACTAAAAAACTATGAAAATGCAATATGTAAATTTTGGCTGCACAGGGAGTGGAATAGAAACCAACATGAATTTTTCAAGAATTTTTAACTGCATTTTGCTAATTTTTATTTGATTTTGATGATACAAAATAAATATGCAGACTCACGTGGACTAATATGCAAAGAAATAATATTTAGGGTCTAAATAATAATAAATCGAAAAATGACAGACCAAATGATGTAAATTTCCCAGAAACTCACACGCCAAGGCATATGTGCCCCGGTGGACTAAAACTTTATGTAAATGAAATATTTCTGAGGTTCCAACAATAATAAAAAACTTAAACCTTTTTTTGCAATTTACCTGGCAAAGCATATGCTAGGTACGTGTGCAATTCAAATAGGACTCATTTGTAAAAAAATACCAAGACATAAAATGCAAATGTTCGAATTATGATAGAATGACACGTGTCCACGTTGGGACTTATATAAATTAAAGACAGAGGGTGTGGGTTCAAATATACCCTTTAAGTGATGCGGCGCACTAGACGGTTTAGATTTGTTGTGGATCTGATCAGACGACTTTAAATTAAGAGCGGTTGTATGATAACCATCAGATCTAGAAAATGGCATTGATGAGAGAGATTTAGCCGAAGTCATGTCAATCCACAAGGCAGACCGACAGTCGTCGAAGTGACCTCAGACGAAATCCCTCTTAATCAACAATCAACCCACTATAAAAATCAAGCAATGAATAGCACAAATGTGGGTTAAAATTTATTATTCTCTACAACTAAAGGTATAGCAAGAAAGTGTGTAGAGATCAAAACATGGAGAGCAACATTGGTAGCCTATAGTTATGTTTAACAAAAGAGCACAATATAAATGCATGCTATTCATTATGTATATACACTAAGATATATATATGTTGTGGGTTTTTATTATTTTTATTTTTAATTTATTTTCATTATATAATTTCATATTGTGTTTTTGATTTTATCCTTTTTATATATTTTCATTTTCTTTTTATAAAATATATATAATAATATATAAGATTATATATATAATATAGGATAACAAAGATATAAATAAAACTAAAAATATCAAAAAATTTGTGAAATAAGTATTTTTGCATTTTAAATAGTTTTTTACTATTTTTGTGTTTTTTAGTGAATTTTGCTCATTTTTATATCTTTTTAAAATAAAAAATAGCTTAAAACATGGATAAAATAATAGGGCGAGACTGAAATGGAAATTAAAAATAGAAAATATAATCCAAAATTTTCTAAATAAATTTTAATATATAGATAATAATATTGAGAAATATAAAATAGAAAATATTTTTTTGGACTTTTTAGGAATTTTATAAATTTTTATCAATGTTTTTGGGGTTTTTTGAATTTTTAAGATTTTGTTTTTCTATTTTTAGTGATTTTTGCACTGAAGACTAAAATAAACGTAAATAAGCAAAAAATATTTTTTGGGATTTTTAAGAAATGTTTTTTTTATATTTTTTGGGTATTTTATATTATAGACTAAAATTGGTTGTGCTCTAATTGATTTTTAATAAATAGCAAAAGGGTCCACAATTGGTAAGTAAAAATTAGGCATGAAATTGCAATAAATTGGGAACCTAAATCTATTTCTTTGTGTTTTTTAGAGCACCATAGCTATTTTAAGTAAATCCAACAAGCACACAAAAATACAATTGTTGGTAGGGGCATATATGTAAATAAAATAGGATGCAAGGGCCTCTATGCAATTATTCCAAAAAAATACAACGTTCATGACAAAAACGAAATACATAAGGCAACATGGGTGACCTTGAAAATAGCCACCTCATGTGGGATGACACGTGAGGTGACCTAACATGGACCTATATATAAATTGACAAAAGGACCAGGGTCTACATGCAAACTATCCCTTTTATTTATGCTTTACAAATTATTTACAAGAGTAATAAATAAATATAAAAAAAGTGGGGTTAAATTTAGCAATTTACACCTTAATGTGCGTGTCATGAGACAGTCCTGCTCTCCCCCACATGCCACGTGTTGCTCGTACAGCCCACGATACCCCCTCGCTAATCAATGCTCAAGATCTCATCGTGTTGCTTCATCGACGGCTCGACAGAGTGGGAAATGGACGGTTGGGATTCAAACTGGTGGCGCCTATTCATCGAACGGTATCTGCTCGTCGGGAAGAACAATGAAGAAGGGGAGATTCCCCGATCTTTAAGTCATGAATGCTGGGTCCCTCTACTGTCTTATTCGATGATTCTTACTTCTACACGACCAGGAGGGTCGCCCGCTTCGTCTAATGTTCACGAGAAGCTATAGGACCTCACGAAGAGGGTCGGCGAGCTCAAGGTTTGCAAGGTGCCTTTTTAAAACTCTTGCAAGTCGATCCAAGCCCAGAAGGGCTCCTTCGTGCACAAGACCTGCACAGAGACATCATTTGGCTCTAGGGGATGAACCTCGATTGGGTGTTGAAGCTGATTAATGTAAAAATGGAGGTGGGCGGAGGAGCTCTGGTGAATGGTGGTAGAAGAGCTCTAATTCGTTTATTGGAGCACGATCAGGGGGGTTCGATGCATGCTTTAGATGAAGAATGCGTAGGGGAAGGTGATGGGATGGAAAATGCCGTCGGCAACACAACAGGATACAGTGAAAACGTGGTCGCCGCTCAAGAGCTTCGGTTAGGGTCCTTAACCTAATCTAAGCTACTAACTTAAATAAATGCTGAAGTAAAATGCATAAAACTAAAGATATGAACTACGGCTACCTATAAATGGACAAAATGCAGGTCATACATGAGGGTTGCTCAGGGAGTAAAGGTGGCCATACGGGCTGTCGTGGGTACACCTTCGTTCTCCTGGAGCCGATCCAGACCACGAGGAAATTCCTCCTGTAACGAGGATGCCTTCTCGACTAAGATGGAGGGTTCTAAGACTCAGAATAGTGACCAAAATGGAGCAGAAGGTTAAAGGTTTTTATTTATAGGCAAGTTTGTGCACCCTTATTGACGGCTTGTTTGGAAAGAATCTAGGATATGTGCAAGAAATCAAAAGGACCGACGTGAATCCTGGAAGATCAATGAAGATTTCCTCTGAAGGAAGCGAGCATGATGGATCGATGGATCGAGCGAGAAAAAGGAATGAAATTGGGGGATTTGATGGTTCTGATGAAGATCAAAGGCGCTAGGGGGAGTTGACCGGGGGTCAACAAAACCTGGGCCCTGATTGGCCCACATTAGTCCGCTAAAGGACAAAACTGCCCAATAATTCAAAATTACTTAATAAAAATAGTAAATGATTTTATTAAATTTTAAAAAATAATTTTTTTATTATTTTATGTAATATTTTATTATGAATTTTATTTATTTTTTGTCATTATTTATTAGTAATTAATTTTTAGGGGAATATTTATAAGTATATTCAACTATGTTTTTGGCTATTTTCTTTTTTATATAAATTTGATTTTGTTATTTTATTCTCTTACTTTATAATTTATAAATTATTTTTGTGTACACAAGTTTATTTTTATTATATTTTTGGGATATAATATATACACATAAAGGCATATGGACATATATTATGTATGTATAAATACAAGAATTTTATATTTGTACTGAGCCTTATTGTTTATTTTGAAGTGCTTTCTTTGGTTTTATTCTATCTTTATATTTTTAATAGAGTATAAATAATTTTTACAATATTATAAAAATATAAATGAATAAAAGAATTAAAGAACATATTTCCCTTTTATTTATTTACAAGTATTACCAAAGTTATTTTACGTATATATTTTATACACTTTATTTTATTTTAATGTTTTATTGGTGATTTTATTCTAGTTTTATAGAGTTATTTTGATACATTTTGAGTTTAAATTTGGAAGATATGGGTCTATGAAGTTGAGATTTTGGCTTTTTATTTTGTATATAAAAAGTACACTGTGTATTATTTTTCGCACAAACTCAATTTTGTATTTTTATTTACATTATTATCTTCAATTTTCAAGATAAAGTTTCTTTATTTGATGAATAAATAATAAAGAATAACATGGGTGTCAAAAATGAATTATTGATGAATAAACAGATGTGACATTTACTTTATTTTTGGCCCTTATCTCCCCCTTCTTTATTCCTTATCGACCAACTCAATTCTTGACTTGGTCGGGAGGCTTAGGGTCATAAAATACTTTGTATATTATTCTTTTTCTTTTCTTCTCTTTATTCTATTATTTGACATTAAAAACAATATTATTTACACAATAAATGCAATTAATAATGAATGCTATTTTGTACAAATTAATTCTAATTACATGCATTAACTAGGGTTCTAAGGCCAAACTGACAAAATAAAGGTGTTGAAATGGAGATTCATCAGGTATCCACGGTTGATCTATTGGGCATTTTGAAATGTCGGGATGTAATCTGGAGTGTAGTTCTTCATCGTGCGGTTGGGAGGTACCAAGGATGAACTAGGAAGCAGGCAAACTATGATGAACTTTATTTAGATTGATCTCACTTGTCTTAGCTCTGAGCTACCTCAACTTTGTCTCAAATCGAAGCTCCTAGGATCTCGCTTCTATTTTGCACCTTGGATTGTTGTGAAACCGCCAGATGATAAATCTGGAAGGTAATAAAAAATTCTCCAAGAACTAACTTTAGATCGATTTTTTGCTCTCTACTCTTTCCTTATTGACCTACAAGGAAAAGCCAGTGCTCGGAGGTATCCTCAGACAAAGAAATTAGGTAATAACGTGTTAAATGGGGATTGAATGGAGGTCTCTGACATAGGTGGTTGGACAGGAGACCGGGCTCATGATCTGCAAGGATCTGGAGATGGGCAGAGGATGTGAGAGATAGAGAAATATTGGGTGAACATTTTGGAGTGGTTGGATAGGTTCAGCTATGATCAGATCTCCTCTGATCATGTAGCTTGGTGGTGGATTATGTAAATCTGATCTATGAGATTAAGACGAAGTATAAGCGAAAAAGAAAGATTAAATAGAAGAAGAGCTACCTATGTTACCTAAAGATAAGAGAGGGGAAAAGATATTCCTTGATCTGTGATGTGGTAGAGAAGCAGAGACGTGCGGCATAGCTCACCGGTGGCATATGTGAATCACGACCTTCGCTAGAAATATCACACTCCAAATCAAAGAGAAACTGCTCTGTCACTGCAGCAATCTTCAGGAATCAATAGTAGGCAAAAATCTGGGCTAAAGTCGGATTGAAGAAGCATTGAAGGTGGAAGGAAGGTATTTATAGAGTGAAGTCGGGCGATATTGGAATTTGAAAAGGGGCACAAAATCATGGTGTGTTGGATGGATCTAACGTCGTGGCATGGAGGGTAATTAAATAAGCTTGAATGTTGATGAAGAATGTGGGAGGCGTTATGGATCAAGGATCATGGGAAAATAGGGTGAAGAAACAATAGAGCAAGATCAGTGGAAGGGGACGCACGGACTGGAGAGTCGACCCGCGTCAACAGACCCAGGTCGTCTAATCATGATATGCTTAGAATACGTCCAAAATAGGGAAAACAACAATAAAGTAATAAAATGTTAAATAATTCAAGAAAAATTCGAAAAATGAATTTATTTAATTACATAATATAAATGAAAATTATTAGGAATAAATTAAAGTTAATTTTGGTAATTTTTATTTAATTAAATAATATAATTGCAAAGGCTAAAATAAATATAGAGTGTTATTTACTGGTATGTATACCTATATTTACAATATTCTTATTTTCAATTAATTATTTATATACATGTATACATAAGTTAGTATTCTATTTATTTACAATATTTTACAAGGATTTTAATGATATTTTTATTTGATTTTTAGGTGTTAATTACCTAGGATAATTAAATAGGTCTAGGTACAATATATATAAGGTGATACAAATACAATATATACATGATTTTATTTTTGTTGATTTTTTATTTAGTTATTTTTATTTTTATTTTATATGAGTTAAATACAATGTATACAAGTAATGAAAAATACAATATTCACGAAAATGCACAAGGAAAATAATATATAAAATAATATACATAGTATACATATCTATATTATACAATAATACCTCAATTGGCCATATTTCATACCTTAACTCGGAATATTGCAAAATCACCTCTATTTTAAAGATAAATTAATTTGGAGTAAACGAAATTGAGTTTACTTAATTTGGTGTTTAGGTTGAGGAAATGTTGATCTTGGAAGTTTGCATTTTTATGGCTTTTGGAAAATGATGTTATCTATATAATATATAAATTTTAAATTCCAATTTTTTTTATTATTTACAAGAGGATTTTATTCACAAATTTCAAGAAGAAACAATGATTTTTTACAAAAGTTTAGGTGATGAATAAAATATTGAAAGAATGGTGTATTATAGATAATAATGTTCAGGTGGTGATTATTTACAAGTTGCAAGTGTATTTTCTGGGATTTTTGGTGTTTTTGGCGTTATCTCCCCATAATTTATTGCTTGTCTACCAGTTCAAGTCTTGGCCTTCTTACGGGGTTTGATTTAACATGCATCTATTACATATATATAGCCCTTGATTTTCTTTGTTTTTCCTTTATTTATTTCTTTATTTATTTAGATTAAAATAGTGATAAATATACAGTATTTATACAATAATTAGAGTTAGTAAAAGAATGGAATTAGTGATATTTACAGGTAATCTACAAGGGATTTTAAGCTAAAATAAATGAATAAAGATGATGAAGTACATATTTCATCGTGTATAATGCTGGTCATCAAAGTTGATCAATAGATTGGGAGTACATTGGCATTATTTTGTATTGTTCTTGACCGGAATGGTGAAGGTGTCTATCTGGTTATGCTGGCTAGGTTTACTAATCAGCACAATGCATTTCAAGGAAATGCTCCCTCCCAACATAACTCAAGTGTACTACATGTACCGTTTTTGAGGAAAGAATAATATGAGTTAGTCAAGATGTACTCTAATTATTAAAATACAAAATAATACATACTTATGAGAATGTATACTATATAGTAATATCATACAAACCCTAAATTGTTGAGGTTTGAATGAATTGGATTGATAATTATTTTAATATGATTAAATTTATTAGATCCTATTAAAATATAGATCGTATTAAAATAAACACTCTAATAGAGTTGTAATTCCCATAGAAGAATTAATTATGTGAATATGATTCATAATAATTAATAAAATCTGAATGTGATATGGAGGATCATATAAATGACATCCATGGTCTATTGTCAAGGCCAAGGGTTCGTCACCATGGATTGTATGTAGGAGATGTCTGTCCAAAGCGACAACTCCTACATACAGGCACACATGGATCTGGCTCTTTACTTCTCGAAAGAGAACATTTGTTCTTTATATTACTGAGATGATATTGGATTGCGCATAGCGATTTGAATACTATTGATTTCAATTAACAATGCATCAGCATCGCCTTAGGGATGGTGGGTCAGGGTGTAAAAACCAAATTGGAAAATGCCAGTTGGACTTGCAAGGCAGGCCTCAGTACAGCTCTCCTCCTCGCCTGGCACTCTGGATGTCACCTCAGGGTGTCGCTCAGACGAGGCGCCGCCTGCTGGCATCCTACCGCTCCTAAGTGTGACAAAATCAGTATCAAAAATATATGCAGACATATCACCAAAAGTATCACTTTACAGAAATTCTCGCATTCTTCATGCAGGATGCAATAAAAGAATTAAAATTTACACTAAATGATATGTACAAACGGAAACTCCCCTAATAAATACTTCAATTAGCGGGAAGAATAGATTTAAAAATTTGGCTATGTCAAACGACCTATAATGTGTATAGTTAGTGAAAGTGTGTGGCCTAAAAATTACGAGCATAATAAAAAATAAATCTAACATAGCGGTTACGCACCTAATTTCTATGCCGTTCAAATCAGGTCCCAACTGTACAGAAGGGGTTAAAACAGTCCGGATACACCACAAAGAGTCCAATCCAAATTATTACAAGAATCGGGGTTCAGAGAGAGGGACCCTGTAATTGATGTAGTAATCAAAACATGATCTAAACTCTCTCTCATAAAATAAAATTAAAAACAATCTTCTTCTTCATAGATGCTTGAATTTATATCCAAAACTGCTCCGAGTTATCTACGAAGAGAGGAAATACGATTAGTATTTGTTAAGAGAGAAAATACAGAATTAAAATGCATAAATAAGAGGAAAAAATGACATCAAAATTAATTTGATAAAAATTAATTATAAAAAATAATTTAAAACCCTAAAAGTTCACCAATCCCTAGGAATAATGCCATGAGTGTGAAATCCATCTCTTTAATGTTGTTGTATTATCGTAGTATAAGAGGCGGAAATCGAGCTATCAAAAAGCACAATCTTTAAATGTTGTGGATAATTTTTACTTGGCAAGTCTAGCAAGGTTGAACACATGGAACAATGATTTTAGTTGTGTGGTTCTATATTGATTCCAATAATTAATTAAATGTTATGTTAATCTCTTTGTTAGATATTAAATCGAAAATAAATAAAAAAATGTGGTGAAAATGCAATGCAATGTAAGAGCGAAATATCTATGATTATAAGATTTAAATAATTAGAATAATTGATATCCTCAAAGTAAATCACAGATCCAAAAATATATTTAATCAAATCTTAGGTCGAAGGCTAAAATATTAGTCGGTGAATAATCCTGCTACTAAAGAGAAAAAACTTGTCTTCGAGATTCCTTGTAAAGTGATCTTTGATTAAATGGATTTTTATCACATAAAATGTCAAGGAATTAATTTCTCCTACAATATATATATATATATATCGAATTTCTCAAAGAATAATAGACGATAACCCACGAAAGTACTAATCACATTAAAATATCCTCAAATAAAGTATCAAGGAAATATATCAATTCCTTATTGATCTGCCCCTATAGAGTTTAATTTCATTATTAAAAAATCAATTACCATTTAAGAATTACTTAAATTAAAAACATCAATCGAATCCCTATAAAATAGATCGTTAATTTCTTCAATTTAAAATAACACCAACACGTAAGTAATCAACCTACACATATCTTGAGGTTCATCAAATAATCATCATCAATACATATCCTGTGGTCAGTCCACAAAGTAAATAAATTGATAGAGTGTCGAATAATCTTTAAAACAACATATTATATGCTAAAAATAGAGTTCATATGAGAAAGTTATGCTAAAATGAAATGTTAGGCACTAAAATGTAGCAAAAATAAGAGTTTTCTTCCAAAAACAGTCTGTGATGGACTTATCTATAATTTCTGATGACCGGTTGGGTATACTCTAAAATTTACCCTAGGAGGGGGTGTTTTTCCGATTCAATAAAATCCCGGGGACACGCCTGCAATTTTCTCTGAAGCGCATGTGCGCTGCACACACAAGCATGAAGTGAGACCATTTCGTAGTTTGTGGGCAATGCATGGGGCTGGGTGAATTTTTCTCGTGGAAGTATGCGCATCTCATGTGCTGAGAGAAGCTGCTGAAGAAGCTGAGGCTCGGGAGTAGCCTCGGGTCCGTGGCTGAAGAATGGGACCCAAAGCACTACGTGGAGGCGAAGGGCGACTCGACTCACCCGAGCCTCGAGGAGTGGAGGAAAGCTCGGGGGGGAAAGCATGGCGACCACTAAGTTGGTGGATCAAGGGTTGGCCCTTGATCCAATTGTTGATGGAGGTCGAGGGTGAGGCTGGAGGCGCGAGGTGGTGAGGGACCAAGACAGGGGCGGAGGCGTATGGCTTTGGCGGAGAATGTGGCACACGAAGGAGGTCAGTTCGAGCACGGTTGACACATGGACGAGCGACAATGCGGAGAGATGCCAGGAAGAGGGTGAGCTGGTCGAGGGTGGAGGCCTTCGACGAATGCTTGCAGGGGGTTAATCGAATTCGATGGAGAAAAAGAGGGGAGTGCTCTTGCACGGATGAGAGAAGAGGAGCTCGAGTCCAATATTTGCAAGGCTGGAGTCAGGAGAGGATATGAAGGAAGGAGCAGGAAGCAAGGAGGGGGCTGTGAGGCAATCAAAATAGAGATGAATGTCTGGAATAGGAGGAGCAACCTCCTTCAGTCTTCTCTCGAAGGTCCCGACGATGGACTTGAGTTCAATAGCTTAGGGAAGTTGCCACATGGCTATGGAGGAGCTGTGAATTGCACCTGACCTCCTCGTGACACTCATCGGAGTTGTGTGCCACTAATGTAACTTGGATTGAGACAGAGCTGGAGGGATAATGGTGGATGAAGGTGATGGCTGGACGGGAATTGTTTTATAATGAAGCGAGCAGTGGTGATTATGGGAGTGGTGTAATGGCAAGGGAAGGTGGTCGAACAACAGAAGGAAAATGTGTAGGGGTCATAACGACCAATAAGGGGTGGCAAGGGAGGTGAGCGGTGGTGAGACATTACGGGAGGAGGGGAGGGATGGGGTCACATGCTCTATGCATGAGCAGGGAGAGAGAAAGGGACAGGGGTCGGGTCACTTGTAAAGCACGTGACCTGGCCTAGGGAGGAAAGAGGGGAGGGGAAGAGAGAGTAAGAAGCGGGAGAAAAAGGGAAGAGAAGTAGAAAAAGGAAAAATGAAATAAAAACTAAAAATAAAAGTTAAATAAATAAAATTTAAATTAAATTTAAATATAAAAATAAAATTAAAGTAAAATTAATAAAATTAAATAAAGACAAAACTAAAGTTTAAAAAAACGAAAAGAGATAGTAAATGAAGTCAAATCAAAAAGTGGTCAACACAAAAGTTGTTCGTCTAAATGAGATCTACAACTTTTATGAATGACCCAAAAGTAAAAGAGGTCAACCGTACAAAAAGTATTTTTTGGGGCACTTTGTAGATAATAAAATACCATATTTTTGCATTTTGTAATATTTTTTTATTTCTAACTTGATTTTAATAAGTGGATTTATTTATATACAATATATCCATACTTAATCTAGTTTTTATGAATTTTTATGGGGTTTAGAAAAAGATAAAATGAAAATAACAAAGATGAAATACGTACAAAGTATAAAAAGTCAGATTTTTATTTTTTTCTCTTGATTTTTTATGGTTTTAGTACTTGATGCCATGTTAGTTAATTAATCAAAGAATAAAGTAGAGAAAGAATTAGGTTAAAAAAATGAATATTTACACATAAAATAATAAGCTCAATTTAGGGTTAATTATTTACAGATTTAGAAGCTTAATATTAGTACAATTAGTGAATATCAATTAATGGATTTTAAGTGGTTTAATTAGTGATTTACTAAAGGGATTTTGCTAAAATGACCATATAGAGTAGATAAATCATGGATTCATCAACGCCCGCGAGCTACTTCAAATTACAAATAGGTCTTTTCAGGTGCATGAAGGTCACATATGGTGCGAAAAAATTACCAGGGTTGGCCTTGCAGCTATTTGAAGTTGCATCCATGCCCCTGGAGGGACTTATTTGTAAATATTTCATATATATTTGCATCTTTTATTTACCTTTATGCCCCTTGACAATTTTGTTTATAACTAGAGCATAGGGCGTCTGTTTTTAGTAATTTCCATTTCATCGTAATGCTTATTTGATTGTCTAGCTAATGGCTACTTATTTCATGGTTTGACACTTAGAACATGATGTTTAATTTGAGATATAACATGTCTTATCTATTCATTTAATTGCCATTAGACAACACAGACTTTTTTTTAATTATTGAATGAATCTTGAAATTGATTGTATCATTATTGCCCAATTATTGAATTAATTTAGGGGCTTATTCATATATTTGCATTGACATTACATGTCATGTCATGCCATTGCATTAAGTTTATCTTAATTTAACATGCATAAAAATCAATCAAAAATGCATCTTGTCGCATATTTGGTGTTTTGTATCGTATCTTGTGCATTATTGACCTAGATACCTTGATAATCACTTAATATACAAGTTAGGATTTAATTAATCACGAGACATCTATTATCCATATGATCGACCCTGGGCTTATACAGGTTAAAAATTATGTAACCGGGCCCCTCATCCTGAAGATATTCATGCCCTGTTTCTGATAGATCGCTAAGTAATCGTATAACAATGGCACAAAATTAACTAAATCACTTAGGGGATCATTGTACCCTTAACTCCAGCGAATATCATAGCCAGAGACCTGATCCTAATATTGCATTTTACATAGGTGCCACTCCTAATAATTTTGTTCCATTGGAATCCATCAGAGCTAAGCCCCTTTGTTGGGCAGAGGAGGAGGAGGTTGGGGCAGAGTGGAGCTGGAGGTCAGAGAAATCAGTGAAGGTATAGGTTAGGGTGATGGAAAAGGAGGTTGGGGCGGAGGGTTGAGCGAAGGAGGGGGAGGTTGGGTTGGAGAGTGATGAATCCTCACTTCATCACCTTTTTTTTTTCTTTTTGGCCTTAAATCCCTAGCTAAATGCATGAATATATCATTCATTTTTTTTAAAATAAACACTATGTATATTATACAATTCACTCTATAAAATACTACATAATTATTGTATTTAATTCCAAAATAAAAGAATAAAAGAAATAAAAGAAAAATAAATGAAGTGTCAAAGACACTGAGTGCCCCTAGACCCCGAGACCTAGTCATCATGATGACTTGGTCGACAAGGAAGAAAGTAAGGGGAGATAGGGTGGCCAACTGTACAAAAAATACACTCAAAAACCTTAAGATTTAAAAGCCAATAGTTACTATATGGAACCTATTTTATTTTATTATTTTTACACATCAAATAACAAAACCTCCAATATGAACATTGTATATAAAAATACTAAGAAAAATACAAAATTGATTTCAGAGAAAAATAATGCACAGTGTGATTAGGACACGCAAAATAAAAAGCTACAAAGAAACCTTTGTAGACCTGTATCTTCTCCATACTATATCAAAATGGACGAAGATAACCTTTAATTGTATATAACTTTTAATAAGCTATTTAATGAAGGTGTTTCATTCAATGTGGAGTTAAGATGCAAAAATTAGGTTTTGGACCCCTTTTGTGCAATATACTTTTATATAATATTCAATATATTTGTTCTTTATATTTTTCAAATTCTTTTATTTTTATAAAATTTTAAACATTAAACGAAACATACTTAATTAAAATAAAATAAAATCATAAAACATAAAATAAAATAAATAAGTCAATTAACATACATAGATGAATTATATATACAACTATGTAATAAATACCCATATTTAATTAAATATACAAATAAAGTCAACAAATTACTATAAAAATAGTTAAATGTATATTTAAATAAATTAAAACAATATAAAATATGTATACAAAAATAATAAAATTTAAAATACAAATTAAAAATAAAATAGCCTATATAATTGTATGTTTACCTATAATTATACAGGTAAAAAGTAATTTATAATAAATCACCTAAAAAATTAATAAAATATGTATAAAATACCACATAAATTAGAAACATTTTTTATTTTATAACTTAAAATTAATTAATTCGTTATTTTTAATTGAATTTATGAATAATTTCCATGACCCTTTTTCTGGTTGGTCCACGTGGACCAAGGGGTAACAACCATATACCTTATGTCAAATGTCTTGTCATGCCTAGCCGACCTATCAAAAAGTCACAGGTCCCTACTTTCTCCATTTTTTCACTCCAACTCCTCACCTCCATCTACATCGAGCCCTCAATAATTTTGAAGCCCGTACAATCAACTACCACACAATCCCATCCTCTTCCACCTATTACCCTTAGGCTGTGCACCATCCCCCTTCCAAAAGTCATCAAACCTCTATCTATAAATAAGAAGGTTCGACCTCCTTTTGCTTTTTGATCCCTCTTCGCCCATTGTAACCCCCTTTAGACCTCGTCATTGAGTCCCTGGTGATAGTAGGAACGACTCCACCCATTTGCGATGTAGATAAGGTGGAGGAGAGTTAGATCTAGGTCTACCGACCTTTGTCTCTGACAAACTCTTCTGCTCCGATCTTCCCATGCTCATCGTGCTGCTAGGTACATTCTTGTATCTTGCATTTTGTTCCAATTGTGTAGAATTAACTTTAGTTTCCACCTTTAATCACACATTAGAGTAATTATAGAAAATTAAAATCGTTAAAGCTTCAGCTACAACACCAAATCCGTGGTATCTCAACTCTATTCCGACTCCCTTCATCCTCAATTTCCTTCCCTATCACCTTCATTGCCATAGACCTATATTTCCAACTTAATTCCTGCGAGAAATCAAGTGATCATAGTTCACCTCCAATGCCCTCATTGGAGTCTCTTCGCTTTATCCACCTTATGCTTCTGCAACTTCAGTAGAGGGTCGAGTAGATATCCCTCGATCCCTTTAACATGTTGCTGCAGGTTTGCGACAACAAAGACCACCTGGACCCCCACTCGAAGCTCTGAATAGGCGGTCCAGGTCAGCAAACCTCCAGAGCACCTCCGGTGAGCCCATAACCTCCAGAAGATACCTACTGAACATGCATGCATCCTAAGAAGGAGGAGAGATTGTTAGGAGAGAAGGAGGAGGTCGAAGGCGACCATAATTGTTGATTAAAACTCGCTGATGGTTAGTTCTTCCAGCCAACCTCCTAGCTGTCAGATCAAGCATGGGCCCAGATCTAATCTGGGCCATTGATTTCAAATGATGTTGTACTCAACTGGACCGCACATCCAACCATGTTGCTGTAGCTCATCCCTCCAATCGTGCACCTTTTTAGGGGTAAATTTATTAGTAACCGATGATGCGCTTTTACTACTCGGGTTAGGGAATAAATAAGGTCATTGCGACCCGAATCGCAAGGCGAAATAAATCTATAAAATTCAGACCACTACGAAAGAAATCAAACACTCAAAGCGAAGCAAGCGGTCTTGATAATTTATTTTACCTGGTATAGCTACCAGGGTCGAACACAAGGAGCACATAATGCAGAAGCTACGAAGTAGTCGAGAATCTAAGACAAATAAAGGAAATGGTGGTTTTTAATTTTTAATTTTTTTTATGAATTGAAAATGAGAAAAAGGATAAAGGAAAGTAAAAAATTAACACTTAAACAGTTATTTAAAGTACCAAAAATGTTTAAAAATTCCAAACAAAAATATTTTTGTGTTTTTAAAGTATTAAGATGTTTTTTATGAATTACCTTGGTTTTTTCAGATTTTTAATTAATTTTCTAAAAATCAAAGAAAGAAGAAAACTCAAAATAGTATGCAACCACGATTGAAAGGCATTTCAAAAATAGGTAAAATGCCTATAAAATCTGGACAACAACTTTATTTGAAACTATAAAATACAACCTAACTATAGAAACTAAGAACACATTTTTTTTGAATTTTTATAAATTTGTAAGGATTTTGCTTTTTTAAATTTTATTGATTTTATAAATGGGAACAAGGAGAAAATTGCACAGAAACTTAAACACAACAAAACGCACAATAAGGAATTTTTTAGAATTTTTCAAGACATTTTAATATAGTTGATTTTCTAAACAGATAATGATAATTTTTAGGGTTTTTGAATTTTAGAAAATGCTAAATTAAATCAAAAAAAAACCAAAAATTCACCAAAATTCCTACACCATGGCAGGAGCCATGTTTCAAAATTTTGTGATTTTTGGATAATTTTTTCTATTTATTAAATCAAGAATAAAACACATAGCATACAAGGACCAAACTATAAAAAAAGAAATTTTGGGACCAAATAATAACACACTCAAAAACTCTAGGGTTCAATCTGTAAATTTTCCACCAATATCCGCACAAGTCTCAAATCAGTACACACAGGGGTATATTTGCAAATACAGAAAGTAAAACTTCAATTCATCACAACAGATAAGTCCAAGGTAAATAATGCAAATATCCTAGAAAACACGTGACGAAGCACGTGGGTCCACACAAACTAGGACTAAAGTGCAAATATAGAAAATTATAGGTGCTAAAATGCAAAAAGGTCTACTATACTTTATTTTACGGACTAAAAGACAAACTAAAATAAAGGTAGGGTGGAATGAGAAAATTACCCATGTAGACACGTGAGCTGCGCATGGTAGGGACGCGTGGTAGCCGCTGGTTGGACATGAACGTGCGGCTCTGGCGCACCAGAGATCAGATCTGATGGCTATCAGATGTCAGGGACGTGGCTGGTATAGGGGCCGTTAGATCTGACATATAACGGCCTGATAGCTAGTGTAAGTGGATGTCTGGGATGGCATCCGGACGAGAGGGTCAATCGGACGGAAGAGGGAGGCTCTGGAAGAACAACGCCTGGGCGACCTTCGCCAGAGCACCGGCAAGGATCCGAAGCTCCGATGAATGATCGACCAGTGCCAAAAGAATCATGAGGACCTTCCGCGTCGAATTGTCGGCTTTGATGGAGTCGCTGACGGGCGGATCTCTGTGGCGATGGCTGGGACCTGGGCGAACTCCGACGAGGGTGGTAGAAGGTGATATGGGTAGTCTCCGCGTGCGCTAAGGCCTACAAGAGAAGGCTCGGACTCGGAGCAAGGCTCCGGTCAGGGTTATTTGGCTTAAAACAAAGAGAAGCGGGTGCGAATGGAAGGGGGGTCTCCAGCGGATGCGATGGATGAGACCGATGGCCTAACCATGGAAATCCGAGCCAAGATTTTGGTGATCAAAAGGTGTAGGAAGATGGAGGATGAGCGGGGCTGTTGATCTGAATACATGTGTGAAGGGAACAACACTCCGACCTGCTGGTCGGAGCTGGCGGAGCGACGACGGGGTATAGATGAAAGATTGAATCAGATAATGGAGCTAAGGACTACCGAATGGCTACCTGAATGTCCTAAGAGAATCCTGAGCTCCAGTGGAGTTGGTAGGCAGGGTCTTTTCCTCGACTTCATTGCAGCTGGCGGAGGAGGCTCTTCGCGACGGTGCTTCAGCCACGATATGCGAGTGTCGGCTGCACAACTCCTCTCCGATGACCAAACGTGGCCTCCGGTTGCTGTCACCAAGGGGAAGATGTCTAGGGTATCAGAGAAGGGTGAGACGTGAGCTAGGGCGCTGGAGGAGCAAATGAAGACCTTTATAGCATGTCTCGGGTACCCGGATAGATTAGGTCGGAGCACGCGAACCAAGGACGATTCGCGACTCCCTAGGAATCTGCGAGGATCACAGATCCACTAGGGAGATGCGGGCAGAAAATCGGAGCAAGAAGGTGTAAGATCTGGTCGGGATAATTGGCTGAAAAGAGCACAAAACCCGGATCCGCACGAGGGGTGGTCCGGGAGGGGGAGGTTACCGGGGTCAACACTCCTCCTAGACCAATCAAAAAATAGATAGTAAAAAATATTTATAAAAACAATTAAAAATAAAAAATGATTTTTAATTAAAAAGTGTACAAAATGAAAAATATTTGTTATTTTCTAAACTATTTTTCTGTGATTTTTATTTATTTTTTTGAAAAATAATATGTAGTATATATAGTATATTATATTATATACATGCATAAAATAACTATGAATTTTGTACAATTATTTTTATTTTCTTATTTTTTGCACAAATACCCCAATTTTATATTTTATTTATTTACAAAATAATTTGTTTTATTTTTATTATTTATTTACAAGTATAAATTAAATAGGGAAAATACATATTTACATGTATTATATACAAGGTGAGAGATAATTTTATTTTATTTTTATTTTTTTTCCTAATTTTTGTTTTATTTAGAAGTATATACAAGGAAATAGAAACACCTTTTTATTTTTATTTTTATATAAATATAGATATATACATAGGTGTTAAATATGTACAAGGTAGAGTGGCCCTATCTCTCTCTCTACTTATTTTATTTGGCGATCAGGCCAATTCTTGACCCTCTCTTGGGTTCAGGTCACACAATATTTACTCTAAATATTTCCTTCTTCTTTTTTGATTCATTATTCTTTTATTTTTGCAGAAAAACATGCTAATTCTGAAATATTAGCAAATGCATGCTTATTGCTAATTTATTGTATTTACAGCTATTTACAGGATGCTTTGCCCAGATATTTAGCTTAAAATAAAAGAATAAAGAGTAATAAATGAGTATTCATCACCCCCTATACTTTACTTTTGCTAGTCCCATAGCAAACACTTTTGTGAAAAGGAAGTGAAAAGAAAAGGAAAAGAATAAGAAGAGAAGTCAAGGTTGATTATTAAACTTGCCTTCATTAAATTGAAATATGGAGCTCAATTAGACCTTTGGATTATTAGTTTGTCGGAATCTTATTTGGACTTAGGTTTAAAACTAAACAGCCTCTATGTTCCACCAATCTATGGTCAAGACTCCTCAATAATCCAGATCAGAACAAGTCTACATACACAAACTCTAAAGGCCATGAATCTTTTCTTATACTGTGTAAGTGATATGTAGCTCCCCACCTCAGAAATGGTAAAGTGACAACCCCCTCAACAAGATAACTCTAATGCCCTAGTCTCGCAACTCTTTCCTCGAGGAGCGGGGTATTCCCTTCTAAGTTCAAGTGCAACTGACCCAAGAAGAGGAGGAAGAAGAGAATGGACCATGACCAGTGTAGCCATGTATCCTAGGGAGCCCAACCAGTGTAGCTAAGTCTCCCTGCAGCAAGCTTCATTAGTTGGGCATGGGTAACACAAGCTTTGCTTTTTTTGGCTATATACACTCCGGTGGGTAATTCATTTTCTATCTGACCCACAACTTTTTTGGAGTTTTTTCTTTCTTTTGCACATTTTTTAAGGTGCATATGTACAACATATCTACATGGTGAAACATATATAAATAAGGAGTTTTTCCTCTTGAGCCAGTAGACTATACCTCTTTTGAAGCATTATTGCAACCCACAACTCCTGTCTTTAGGCCTTAATGCCGCCAGACCAAGTTGAGACGCACTTCCTTCACTAATAGAAGACGAGAGGTTCCGCCTAGAAGTACTGCCCCCGTATGCTACCTCAAGCCAAAGAAGACTACCTCCTCACCATCTCCTCCGTAGAGAGCTATGTGTAAGGTGCTAGTGCAAGTAAAGCCATTGTCTGTGAGAGTCATGTGTGCGTTGTTAAGTGTTCTCCTTAGGCTCATCAAGATGACATATGATCATAGCCTAGTGGACTCAAAGAATTAAGTCACCGTGGACCTGAAAAGTCTTAACCCTAATCCCTATAAGATTCCTCTTATAATTAGGTGGATTAAGGTCTTAACCAAGCTCCATTTTCCAATTTAATTCAAGGCTAGTTTAAATGTCAACAGTGATTCAGAAAAGCTGTACAAATATATACAAAAATGCTTTTATGCAAGTTTTGAAAATGTGCAAAATTTTTGAAAAATGTTTGAATGAATGCATGGATGCAAAAGTTTTGCAAAATATTTGCACACATTTGCACACAGGTTTTCACACACTTTTTGTTTTTCAAACATTTTACAAAAAATTGTACTATATGCATAATTTTGATATTAAATCATTTACAAACTCTTTACACAAAACATTTTTACAAACATTTGTACAAAATTTATTTTATAAATAGCTATGTATGTGCAATAAAGAATTTTAAGTACAATAAAATTTTTTAAATTTTATGGTTTTTAGATAAAATGTTTTTTACCATTTTATTTATTAACACACTCACACAATGCACGATTTATGGCTAAAGTATATATGAAATATATACGACATCCCCTTATACTTAGCTTGAACGATGTCCTCAGAGTGGGCCAAGAGCGATGAAGAAGACATAACTCGTGCTCAGTATAGGGAAGTAAAAAAGGAATGGTATACTACACCAACGAATCAAAGAATAGAAATGAAAGTATCTCGGTGTTTGCACCTAAACTTAGGATCAAGAAATCCTAAGTATAGCAGACTGTACATAAAGGGAAATCCGAGTGAAAGAATGTACAGGGTCTACCTCACCTATACTTAGGGTAAAATATCCCTAAGTATAGGCATCAAAACAGAGGTAAAAACCGAATCAAAAAGGAAATCAAAAGTCTGACACCCCCTATATTTAGGGTAAGGTACACCTTAAGTATAGCATAATCATAGATGCAAATGGGGTGTTGGACAGAAGAATGGTATGATATGGACATCTGGATATATACATGGCAGAAGACAATGATAATCAGGAATGAGGTGCTATAGATGTGAGTCAAAGACCACATCTCACGCAAAATGAATAGGGGCGACGTCAATGACCAGTGGATCATGATCTAGATATGGTTTGAGCCGCTGTCTGTTAACACAAAAGGTAGACTCAGATGGCATCTCAGATATGTCAATGCTTCCATTGTCATGTACCTTTCGGACCAGGTATGGTCCCTTTCATTTGCTCTACAACTTCCCTGGAAATAATCTCAGCCTGGCATCAAACAACCATACTCTCTGATCTGGCTCAAATTGCTTGTGGCTGATATGAGAATCATGCTACTCCTTCACTCTCTCCTTGTATTGTAGGCTGCTCGAAACGGTTGCATCTCTAAGATCCTCCAAGGCTGCCAATTCTGCCCTCCTCATGTCTCCTACAGTCACTGGATCTAAAAGTATGTTTGTAACAACCCAAAGTGACTTGTGCCTAAGCTCAATAGGTAAATGGAAAGGCTTGCCATAAACGAGGTGAAAGGGAGATGTACCCAAAGGAGTCTTGAAGGAAGTCCGATATGCCCACAAGATTGAGTCCAAAAGCTGTGACCAATCCTTTCGGTCAGGGCGGACGACCTTCTACAATATAGTATTGATCTCCATGTTCGACACTTCAGCAAGACCATTGGTCTGAGGATGATATGGAGTGTCTACTCGATGGTCTATGCTAAACTCGCTAGCAATGGCCTTCACCTTGTCGTTGACGAAATGATACCCCTATCAGATATCACACTGAACCGTGAAATGATATTCTTCCTCAAAAATCTGCATACAGTCCTACCATCTGCGGTTCGGGCGGGGATGGCCTCAACCCAACGACTCACATAATCAACGACCAATAGAATGTACTCAAATCCCTGACTCATAGGGAATGGACCCATGAAATCAATGCCCCATGCGTCAAAAACCTCACAGAAGTGAATGGGCTGCATTGGCATCATATCACGCTATCCACAAGTGCCCATCCTCTGAGAGTAAATACACCTCTTCACAAATTCATCAGAATCCTTGAAGAGGGTAGGCCACCATAGGCCGGACTGGATCACTGTCTGTGCCGTTCTCCTCCCAGAGTGATGTCCCCCTGCCTCAAGCTTGTGGCAGTAAGTGAGGATGCTATGGTGCTCCTCATGAGGAATGCACTGATGCCAGACGCTATCCCCACCTTTGTGATAAAGGATGGGATCCTCCCAATGGTAGAACTTGGCCTTCGTAAGGAAGATCTCAAGACGCTGCCTGGGCCAAACTTGTGGAACTTTCTTGGCAACAAGATAGTTCACAATGTCGGCATACCACGGGAGCGAGGCGATAGCAAGGATCACCTCATCTGGGAAGGTCTTAGAAATAGGATCAATCTACTCAGAATCCTCAAGATGCTCTAATCGGGAGAGATGATCTGCCACCACATTCTTGACTCCAGATTTATCCTTAATCTCAATGTCAAAATCCTGGAGTCGAAGGATCCATCTAGTCAGTCTCACTTTGGCATCCTTTATTGCCATGAGGTACCTGATGGCAGTATGGTCTGTAAAAATAGTCACCTTAGATCCAATGATGTATGAACTGAACTTATCTAGGGCAAAGAGTACGGCTAGCATCTCCTTCTCAGTGACAGTGTAGTTCCGGTGTGCGACATCCAATGTACGGCTGGTGTAGTGAATGGCAAATGGTACTCCATCCCTCCTCTGTCCGAGCACAACCCCTACGGCAAAATCGGAGGCATCCGTCATGATCTCGAATGGGAGAGACCAATCAGGCGGCTGGAGGACAGGAGCCTCAACAAGTAGACTCTTGAGAGTCTCAAATGACGTAGGACACTTATCATCCACAATGAACTCGGTGTCTTTGGTCAGTAAATTAGTCAACGATCGGGCAATCCTGTTGAAATCATGAATGAAGCATTCGGAGAAACTGACGTGCCCCAGAAAAGACCGTGACTGTCGCAAGTTAAACGGTGGACTAAGTTTCCTAATGATATCCACCTTGGACGGATCAACCTCCATTCCCCTGTTGGAGATGATATGACAAGCACCGTCCCTTGAGACACCATGAAGTGACTCTTCTCCCAAGATAGCACAAGATGGACCTTGATGCATAGCTGAAGTATGCGGTCTAGGCAGTCAAGACAAGCATCAAACCCATCACCATAGACCGAGAAGTCATCCATGAAGACCTCCAAGCACTCACCCACCATGTCCGAAAAGATGGACAACATGCATCTTTGGAATGTCACCGGGGCGTTACATAAACGAAAGGGCATCCATCTGAAAGCATATGTGCCAAAGGGACATGTGAATGTGGTCTTGTCCTGGTCTTCGGGCGCAATGGCCACCTATTGTAACCGGAGTGCCCTTCGAGAAAGCAGTAGTGACTCTTCACAACTAGTTTCTCTATAATCTGATCAATAAAAGGCAGCGGGAAATGATCCTTCTTGGTGGCCTGGTTCAATCATCTATAGTCCACACAGACCCTCCAAGAAGTGGGTACCTGGCTAGAGATCTCCTCTCCAGACTCACTCACAAATATAGTGATGCCCGTCTTCTTGGGCACCACATGTAATGGACTAACCCACTTGGAGTCGGAGATGGGGTAGATAAAATCGGCGCTCCACCATTTCGAGATTTACTTCATGACAACCTCTCGAAGGTTCAGGTTCAGCTGTCGCTGGAACTCATGTGATAGCTTGGCGTCCTCTTTGAGATAGATATGGGAGGAGCACATGGCCAGACTTATCCCCTGGAGATCAGCTATGCTTCATCCTATCACCTTGCGATTCTTTTCAAGAACCTCCATCAAACGAGATACTTGCTCTCCAGTCAAATCCGTTGAGATAATGACTAGGTGCATCTCATGCTCGCCCTCAAGGAACCTATACTTCAACGATTGCAGCAAGGGCTTCATCTCTGGACAACTGGGAGCTGGCGGATCTGACCTTTGAAAGGTCTGAGTGAAAGCGACCAAATTTGCATGGGAGAACTCTCGCTGAACATGAAAATCTGGTGAAGACTGCTTTGTTGGTGTGTTTGTGCTCTGAATAGGATCAATCTCCACCTTAGTTGCTGACTCTGTGGGAGTCAGTCATGGGACCGATTCATCAAACTCTGGACAATCAATATCTGACTCCGAGGGATCTGAATCTGAATCAAAAAAATATCTACTGCCTTGCTCTCCTTAACACCATTTGCTGCCTGAGAGGTGTCCTCTGCCAAGAATGCCCTCTCCAAGCTCTCCTCTACTGGAATCTGGCCATCAGCCGGATCTGAAGGTGAGAGGATGGCTCATGAAACGGGGTCTGTCCAAGCTGCCTCATCGTCTGTGATCACAAAACCACACTGCTAGTGGATGTCTCGCTCTACCTCTGTCACCTGCTCTGAATCTGTAAGCATCTATGAGCAAGCTGAATCTCGTGCTCTGGTCTCGTCAATCGTCTCTATTTGTATACTCTCGCCCTCGACACGAAAGTATACCTTCCCGCTATCGTGATCGGACTCTGCCTTGGCAGTGGCCAAGAACGGATGTCCTAGAATGATGGGGGTATCGGTCACAGATTCAGGGATCTCCATTTCCAACACAATGAAGTCCACTTGGAATTTCAAGCCCTGAATTGTGACAACCACATCCTTCAGCAACCCCTTCGGCCCCTTGACAGATCGATCAGCAAACTGAAGGTTCGTCCCTCTCTGTCGGAGAGGGATGAGCTCGAATCGGTCGAGTAAGGTTGCCGAAAGTAGGTTGATAGAAGATTCACTGTCTAATAAAGTCCGATCGAACCTCTGCTCATGTATGTGACATCTGACATAGGGAGATCTTACATCTGGTCTCTTGGCTGGCAGATAGTTCTGGATGGCGAAGCAGGTGGCACGGGTAAGCACATGGATTTCTGAGTGATGGTTCCTCCTCTTCCTGCAAATAGTGGTCTTCTCTCTAAGGATCCTCTAGAAGAGAAGAATGTGCTCCAAGGCCTCCTGTAGAGTCAGTTGTATCTAGAATCTTTCGATCATTTGCTGGCTGAACTCTAGCTGCTGAGATTTTTTTGGATTTTCTTTTTTAGTCCCCTTCTCCAAGCGGAGTGCTTGAGGGAAGGGGATGGATGGGCCCTCCTCAGTGGAGGACTAGGATTGGGTCCCTGCTGCTGTGGCAAAGTAGAATCCATACAAACATCTCCATGCATCACATATGGACTCACAAATGAAGAACCATTTCCTTTATTCATCTGTCTAGAATAGTCCTGAGATACATTAACAGAAGGAAATGCAACAGGAATAAAATGTGTGGCCTCAGTACCACCCGCGGCATCTGGACTTACAGCATAAGAAACACACTCTCGATCAGCATCATCTCTGGTGGCTTCAGCACCACCTCCTACATCTGGTGATGTGACGTCCTCAGTACGTCAGCTGGATCATCATCCTTGGTGGCGTCAGCAGCACCGTCATCAACATCATCATAAGCGGCATTAGGACTGCTCTCCTCCTCGTCTGTCGCTCCTGAGTCAGCATGTTGTCGTCGCTCAAACAAGGCATCGTCGGCTAGCATCCTACTGCTCCTAAGTGTAACAAAGTCAGCATCAAAAGTGTATGCAGAAATATCACCAAATGAATCACTAGGAATGGTAACCTCTGTAAACTCTACCTACTCAGACTTCCTCCTCAGGTTATTCGGGTTCGGCTCAATTTCAGCGGGTATGGCAACCTTGCCCTTCACCATCTCCCTCATCTCCTGAAGGAACTCATCCATCTCATTCCTGAATGTAGACTGCTGATCAGAGATAAGGCAGGCTAGATCATCTAAAGCTGGGTTCTCATAGGCGGGCCCATGAGAACCGGATGGGTGGCCTCTCTGAAAGTGAGGCTATTGTTGTGATGGATGAGAGGGATACTGGGGATGAAACTTCCGAGGCTGCTGTTGCTGCCTCCACGACTGTCCCTGCTTGTAGGGACGAGGACCTTGCTGCTGGTAAGGTGGATGTGGTTGTGGTTGTGGGAACTGGGGCTGCTGGTGCTGCTATTGCTGGCTTAACTGACCACCCTGAACTGGAGGCTTCTGATGGGAAGAGGTACCTCCGGTCGACCAACAGAATCCGGGATGGTCTCATCAGATCCCAGGCTGAGGTCGGTCATACTAAATCCCGTTGACTTCCATCAACGACTCCTACTCGTAAGTGGGTGGGGGATGAACCGCCAGGGGCTGATCCGACTGGTAGACCACCATTTGACTGTCTGGAGATGGTGGTAGCTGGACATACTGTTGTTGCCACTGCAGGAATGGCTCCGCCTGTATGTGATGCACCTGTCGGTAGTGGGCGGAGGGCTGGGTCTAGCTATTGCTGCTGGGATCTGCTTGTGACCTGAGACGAGGCTGGGAAGCCATCTGTGCCTCCTGGAGATACATGATCTGGGTATTTAGGTCACTCAGCGTCTGTGCCATCTGATCTATCTGAGACATGCCCTGGCACTACTTCTTCTCAATAAGCTCGATGCGGTCCAACTTCTCGCTGATAATCCCCATATCAGTTGTCGTTGACTCTGTCTGTGCTATGGCTGCTGATGATGTAGATGGACCGGCATTGACCCGTGCTATCTTCTAATAGGACACAACCTGTGGTGTGGGATTCCCCTGTGCATATAGTCAGGTCTGGGACATAACTGTGTAGTTCTCCGCCATCTCCTCATAGGTGGCCCATACCTGATCCTCATCCTTGACGAAATATGAGCTCCCGCAGGATGCGTTAACTAGCCCCTGCAACTCCAGTGTAAGCTTGCAGAAGAAACTCTGAACAAGGTTGGGCTTGGATATATCATGATGAGGACACCGGTCTGTGAGCTCCCTGAATCTGTCCCATGCCTCATGGAACTGCTCGTTGGGAAGCATGGCAAATTTGTTGATCAGGGCTCTGGCTGCATTGGATACGAAATCCTAAGTAAAGGGGGATCGATATCCCTTGAAATTTACCAACTTCTGTTGTATGTCAACAACCTCATTTTGTTGAACTATATGTAAGCTGACTAGAGCCTTATAAGTATAGGGGGGTTGATCGACCCCATATATTTTCCTATTCATACATGGTTTTCTTCTTTTTTCTCTTTCACTCTCTTATGCTTAGTACGAGTTATGTTTTCATTTCTTCCAGTGCCATGAGAACATAACACAAGCTAAGTATAGGGGGTCATATATATTGTGTTTGTTTATATATATATATATATAACTTATTCTTTTGCATACTTCCTTTATCTTTAAAATATGGGGATATGGGTTATATCATGTATAAATGTAAAAAAAATAATAAAAACAAAAATACAATATTTTAGAAAAAATATGTAATACATAAATTTTCATGTTCCTAACTCGTGCACATGTTCTCAAGACTTGTTGTACATCAAGCCACTTTATTCGAGTTAACTCCTAATTTCCAGACCCGCACGCTTGTTCATTAGGGTACTCGAAATCCATGGATTGAAGATATGCATACTATATCACATGTAGAATCTCTAAACTTCAAAACGAATACGATCAACATGCCATATTTCACGATTGGTTGTACTTAGCTATGAGTCACTATTTTTCCCAAGGATCGGGGATGTGAGAGCTTACATAATATTAGATGTTATGAATCTTGAGGATGATTAGGAATTCTTATGAAACCTGAGTGTCAGTACATAGCTTGTATGAGGACAAGAATCCCAATACCATCTTGAAAAATGCCAAGACTCATGTGTGAGTTTTATGGAAATATTAAAATATGGATACACACCAAAAATCGAGTAGCTTATCAACCAATGAAACAAATAAAATTTCCAAAAATATTTTGCATATGAACTGATGCAAGGTGTTCCCAACAATTTGAGTATCCACTTGAACCAAAGCCATAATGATAAACACAAACCACCCAATGTGGACTGAGCTATTACATAAACATAAGGAGCTCTACATTGTAAATCGATAACCAAGGTGTTAAGGGTAACAGTTACACAAAATATGCACCCTTATTGTACCCCCAACAAAGCAAGTGCAAATAGTCCAAAAAGCCATGATGGATGTGTTAATTCCACAACAAAAATAAATGAATATACATATATAGTACTGTGGGTATTGCACTTGAGTGTTTCCTTGTCCAATATGAGGAGAGAAAAGATATACAGTCCCAATCATTCCATATTCAGTGTTTCACGCTTACGCCTATTTATGTTTGGAAAATAAAGAGATGGTGGAATTGCAATCAATTTAGGAACTAAAGTTGAGAATTGATTATTTAACCTAGATATGTATGCATGGATATTAGGGGAGATAACGAATATACACATAGTACTTCAATCAACACTTAAAGATTGTACTAATTTCATATAATATATTTTCCGAGTCTGAAACCAGAGAATTTGAGTTCCTTTGAGTAAATGTCGGTCGGTAGTCCGCTTTGTGAGGCTTGATCAAAGAGTCATGTATTTTTCCCTTACACATGTCAGGATTTCAGGTAGATGTTTTTTTAAATGTATTCTTTAAATAAGTTTGTGCTAAGAGACTAACAAATTTTATGAATAGGAGGATGATGTATCCATGATTCATTTACTTGATATCAGAATTTTGTCCTTCATTCCTAATAAAAGCATGTCAAAAATCAAATAAAAATATAAAATAACAAAAGAAACATAAGCACCAAAAATATCTTAATTATCTATAATTAACACATCTTTATAATCAAGAAGAAAATCGTAATAAATGATAAGTAATTTGAAACCTTTATTTATGTAGTTTTATGTATTATACAGCTTCTTAACATTTGAAATAAATTTATATTAACTCCAAATGAAATGAAATAATTTCCAAAAGTTCCATTTATCATTATTAATTCACGATAAATCCTAAAAAATACTAACTTGTAAAATTGGAAAATAAACCTAAACCCTAGTTTTTAGGATAAAAGCCATAAAGCTTAATATCTCTCTCTCGCAGTGTGCAATGAAACTCATTTGTCAATTGATGTGCATCAACTTATCTACTAAACAAGACTAAATTCAAAGTAATCGGAGTTCATATGTGAAACTTGGGTTTTTCGAATGATTTGCATATTACTTAAAACAAACTAACTTGTACCTATTATTTTGGATTTTTATCAGCTATGCCCTCCTTAGATATTGCAATATCAAGTATTGCCCTCCCTTTTTTGCAATATCAGTTGTACCACCAACTTCTTACACTATTATCATTTATGCACTTTTGTTAGTTTTTTCAACAATGAATTGAACTTAACCATGGTTTATTCAATCCATGGTTCCATTAAGATGGGTGTAATTGTCCTCCTCATCTTCCAAGCCCTCCGTCCCGACCTCCACCTCCTCCTTTACCCAACCCTTTGCCCTGACCTCCTTCTCCACTACCCGGACTTTCTCCTCCTTCACCCAACCCTCACGCCCACCTCCTCCTCTACCCAGCCCACCACCCCGACCTCCTCCATCGCTCTGACCACCTCCTCCTCCATCCAACCCTCCGCCCTAACCTCCTCCTCCTTCGCCTAGACCTTTTTTGAGCCACTAGACAATGTAAACTTGTCGTGAGGTCACACAAGGCAGACCTTAGTCACTCAAGTGACTGAACATGAGAGCCAACTAACTTAGACAATAATAAACCAATAACTCAAATAATAAAACAATGCAAGATAGGAAGTGGATCAAAATTTATTACAGTCCTATAATATATGTGTATATAGTGACAAGCAAAGTAGGGTGTCAAATGCAAGGAACAAGTGGGTGTAGCACGTATATTATTTATGAATAAATAAAGGAATATTTTTTATTGGGTTTCAAAAAAACGGTATATTTTTATGAATAAATAATATATGTATCTATACACAATACTCACTTACTTACTCAAAGGTTTGTGGGTTTTTAATTAATTAAAATTATTGTTATTTTATTATTTTGTTTTTTTAATATATATAAATATATATATATATATATTAAATTTCCAATTTTATAGTTTTTATTTCCTTTTTAAATTTTTTTTAATTTCTTTTTCTTTTTAATATATAATAAAAATGCATATTAGAGTATATGTGTGTACCGGGTTGATCCCGTGAGGGCCAAAAACTATGAGAGCATGAGAGCAGTGAGTTTGAACTACTAGATTCTGTCATCTCTCTCCTAATTGATTGGAATCCGAGAGAGATGACAGAATCTAGTGTCGAAATTTATTGCTCTCATGCTCTCATAGTTTTTTGGCTCTCATAGGATCAACCCTCTATGTATGTAATATATATAATATATGTAATATATTTAATATATGAAATAAATATGCCAAAATCAAAAAATACCTAAAGAACAGTCCTTTTTATTTTTTAAGAGATTTCAAATATTTACAAGGTATTTGTAATAGTTATAATATATTAATTATATAGAACTTTATATATAGGTATATAAGACAGTATAGGGTATTATATTTTAAAATATATCAATAAATAGTCAAAAATTACGAAATAGTTTTTGTTTTTTTTATTTTTCTATTTTTTTGTGATTTCGTGTGTATTTATTTGCTAATTTTATGTATTTTTAAAGTCCAAAATATACAAAATCAATGACATACTAAAGAAGAAGAATTATTTTGAGATTTAAAAATATTAAATGGGTCCAAAATGTTTTAAAACATATTTTAATATACAGTGGTATGTATAAATAAAAATAATATAGCAAAAAAGTATTTTTAATATTTTTGAAAAAAAATATGCCCTGATCAGTCTGGAAACAAACACTAGATGTGGAGAAGAGTTCAGAATATGGGTCGATTATTAACATTATTAAGGATAGAGATGTATATGGTGTAAATCAATCTCCATTAAGAAAGGAGTGAATTCACGACAAGAGTGATAACGGTTTATTTGAGAAAGAAGCAGTGAGTCTTGAGAGTGTTTCACAAGGTCCAAACTGAGCTCTCTGGAATCATCTTGAACTATTGGAGATGTCGATCTTTGGGAATCGATATGGATGTCCACAGAGTCTAGACTAAACCATACATGAGCCATCATCTTGAGAAGCAAGGAGATAGATATGTGGAATAGATTATACAAGAGAAAGAAGAAGGATAGGAAAAGGAATAAAGGCACAAAGGTTTAAACTGAGCAAAACAAAATAAGAGATGAAAAGATGTGCGACAAAATTGAGCAAGTGCACGGGGTTTTGATCATGACAAAATGTAACTAGTCAATCAAACATCAAGACAATGATTCATTCACCAACTTAGCACAAATGATATGTTAGAGTCCGGCAATTATCTTATTGATTTCAGTTGTTCTCAAACAATCTTCTAAAATTTAGTCCTTACGGCTAACCCTATAAGAGAGTGATACTCACCCAACAAGTGTTGTGTACTTTCTACCTCCTTTATAACATATAGCCTGTTCTTTTTGATGTCCTTATTATAGTATTTGGGCCCACTACTCATCCAAAGAAATGTGGTAAAAGAAGAGAATAGGTGAAACCAATACTTCCCCCGTGCAAGGTACTTGGTCGGGGTATGAAGAGACAGGGATCTGTTGTCGCAGTTCCCCAAAGCTCAATACTTCAAACTAAGTCCACAAGCAAACCTAGCCCTACTCGCCCATGCACCAATATAAGCGCCAATACTTCATAGGCCCAAGCGATACATAAGGCAAAAATCCAGGATTAGTTTAGGATCTAAATCCCTATGGGTCGTGGCTCACTCGGTCTGGAAGGTACCTAGGAACAATGAGGGCTTAATGCACCCAAGACAACGAAGTTCATTTAAACAAATTTATTTATTCATATTTTCCTAGAAGTCCCAATAGTTTTATAATTTTTTAGCTTTTCATTTATTTTAAGTAGTATTCATGCAAAGGCCTAATGATTTTATCAATTCCTTGCTAGGACTATGTGAGTCAAAATAAGATGGAAAGGATGGAAAAACAATGCAAGTAGAAAAATGATGATGTTATTCTCAGTTAGAAGGCTCACCATGGTTCCCAACTCTCTCCATGTTGGATGATAGATGGAAATTTTAAACCTAAACTATATACAATGCAATGAGGAAATCGTCGTATGATATGAGCGTCTATTAGCATGAAGAACTTGTTCTATTTGACTAAGTCCAATGGATAGACTATAGGTATGTGAATGATATTATGGTTTTGGACTTAACTAACCAAACATGCACTCGTAAAATCTAAGGTCTCATTCCACAAGACGTAAATTGAAAATAAGGGAGAAAAACACAAATCACGAAAATAAATAGAAATAATAGGAATAATATGGAGAAAGAAATATAGATGCAATGATCTTCCGAAGAGTCTAAATATAAATAATAGGAAAAATACGGAGAAAGACATATAGAGGCAATGATCTTCCGAAGAGTCTAAGTGTTCAATGTTCAGGTCATGTATTATTACAAATTAATTGAATAAAACTCACTCTCACAAAACTAAACTTAATATCCACTAAGGCGAGTCTTCCCGGCTTATTGTCTCCTATGCTACTCTCTCCTATTGGTGGGTAAAGAACCACCGGTGTCCATGGCTCTCCCTTATATAGAATCTCCAAAGAAATCCTCCCTCGATAGGCTAGACCTCGCAGCAAATTCAAACAAGAAGATGAACAAAACATTCTTAGATAGAAATAAAATATAGAGAAAAGTAGACAATAAGGTGAATAATGCGAAAACAGACTAAGTAGACTACTCTTTGATCTACAAATCGGTGTTCACTAACAACGGTTCCATTTGTTGATGCGCTTTTGTCGAGGTAACAAAGTTCGATATTGGAGCACATGCGGTGTCTGAGAAATCGGATCCGGCAATCATTGTATTGGTGACTCTCTCGACAAGGGGTAATCAACACAAGCGAATCAACAACAATTAACCCACAACGATACTGAAGCAATGTAAATGACTGATAAAATTAATTATAAACTCTAAAAATAATTTACAACAACATGCAGTAGAGGTCGAACCATAGAATGTAGAGTAGAGTGGTGATAAATCGGCCACTTAAGAACTTTTTATGGATTTTCTATTTTGAAATGTTTTTTGTGAGTTTTACATTTTATGTATTTTTTATGTTTTTTATTTTGCATTTTTTAATTTTTTATATAAAAATAATATATAGCAATATTGGTAATAATTAGTTATATATATTAAAGTATTTAAGTAGTATATACAAAAGAGATGTTTTTGGATTTTTAAAGTATGTTAAATAGAATAAAAATGCCCTAAATAAAATATTTTGGTTTTAATAACTTTTTCTCTATTTTTATTCATTTGTGGGTAATTTTTTAGGATTATTATGTATTTTTAAATAAGCAAAGACATGAAATAAAAAAATATAGGAAATTGAAATGGTCTTAATAAATATTGATCAATTTAGATTTAGCCAAATGCTTTCATCTTGGAGAAAAACTACCTATATTTGACCACCTCACATAAAGAGGTACTAAGAAGAATAAAAAAGTGCGCATAACCTAGTCTCAAGAATGAGCAAGAAAAATCATGTTATTTGTAGTTCTCGCTTTAGGCCTGAATTCACTCTTGATAAATAAATGAACTCAAAAAATCCAAGTTCTAACTCAGATATAATGCACACTCAAGAAGTCAAAGTTGCAGAATACTATATACTAGAAAGAAAATTCAGGAACATAAAACATATTTTTTTATAATTTTATAGAATTTTTATGAGAATTCCTGTGTTTTGCAATTTTGAGGAGTTTTTCTTAATATTTTTCAAAAATACTCATATAGAATATGTGTAATAAAATAACCCTACAGGATATTTTTGTAGTTTTCAACACATTTTAAAATTTTTAAGAATTTTTAAATGCTAAATATGAGAAAATTCAATGTTTTTGAATTTTATGAATAGGGAAATAATTTTTAAATTGCCATGTACTGTAAAGTAGGAATCCAAGAACTTAAGATAATTTTCCTAAATTTTTTAAAAGTGAAATGTTTTTTAATCACTAAAATACAATCTCAAAATTAAATCAACATCAGAAGGACCTATTTTCAGCTTCTAATAAAATTTAGAGCATTCAATAAAATGTGCATAAAGTTCAGGGGCATACATGCAATGTTTACGTAGTTAAATACAATCCACCTATCATGGGTATAAATGTAAATAAAATAAATAATAGGCCCAAGCATGTAATTTATCCTAAAAGAATTATACTGATATTCAGAGTTCGAGGATGAAATCAAAATAACATAACTCGGAGGGGATCCAATGCAAAATGCTAGGTAACTCACGTGCATGAGCGTGTGAGATGACCTAGCACTGAAATAAAGTGTAAGTAAAAAAAGTGAAGGTCCAATGAGCAAATATTACATAAATATTTCTATAGAGGAATGTTAAAATAATATAAACAAATCTAAAAAGGTAGAGGGGTGTAAAGAGCAAAATACCTAATATGCATGCTAGCGGACAACCCTAATCCCTTCACTTATCCACATGGCTGGCTGAGGATCATCTATGATGGTTCACGAAATGGAGAGTCAAGATTATATCTAAGCCCTAATCAGATGACGACGACTCTCTTCATCATGTGGCAACTGCTTCGCTTGGGCCTTGATCTTAACTGACAATAGTGAAGGCTTTTGGAAGAACAATCGAAGAACTCGGTTTCGATGAGTATCGATTGGCCTTAGCTCCCAAGATGCTGGTCAAGCCCTCGAGATGGTTCTACAGCGAAGTGATGCTTCAAAAAGCACCAGACCTCAAAGAGGGAGGCCTGGGGGGTCGAGGTGTTGGGGTCGACCTACAAGTCTGTTTCTGAACTCTTGGTAAGGTATTTGAATTCTAGGACATGCGCAAAATGTTTAGGGGTCAAGGGCGTTCTCCTCGACCGATTTTGGATGTAAAGAATAGAGGTGAAAGTGGCTGGCATAGGTGCTCTAGCATGCAGCCAAGTAAGAACACCATATTCCCAGATTTATGTCAAATCTAGGTCGATCGATGGATCGGGATGATAGAAGGAGTTATGGAAAATGAATGAGGGTGGTAATGGTGTTGGATAATAGTCGCAAAATAGTGGGAACAAAGGATATAATATTAAGCCTCAATGAGATTTATTTTTGGATTTTAAGCTAAGGTAGATAGAATAAAAGGAAATCAAATTCAGGGATATACTATTGGTTTTGCTATAAATCGAAAAGAGCAAAGAAAAAGTAGCTCACTGAAGGTTATGGGAAAAAAATCTTAAGCGTATCATAACAGTGTGAAGACCGTATCATATGCGATCAACAAATAATAGTTATACTAATTTCTCGGGGCAGTGGAATTTAAAAAATTAAAGCAATGAAATCACATGACCTGATAACACTTCTTAAATCGTTTCATGTAGACGACAAAGAAGATATAGGAATACATCTTGAAATGTGGTTGCGATCAAAGTCTCTGAAACAAGAGACTGTCTGACTAAAGTCGACCTGACAGAGGAGATGCTTGTGAGCGCATTGATGAGATGCAACCTTCTCAAAATCCAAGATGTAGATCCAAGAAATGAATCTCTTAATTTCATCACACGATCTCTGAGGTCTTCTTCACGTGCAAGTAGAACTGAGGAAGACGAAGATCCATGATCATTCGAAGCGGCAGCATGATGTTAAAGTGACGACGACGATTCCATCTAGGTCAAGAAGTGTACGAACACTTTTGAGAGAGAGAAAGGTGGGGTGTGTGATGAGAATATGGGAGAGAGATCTTATGAGTATGTGTGTAAAAGAAGAGCTAGGGTTGCTTCTTCTTTTATAATTTGTTGGTAGTCCATGGATCACAACACATGTATAACATAAAATAAGTGGTTTATTTGTGTTTTCTTTCAAAGGCCATGATTTTGATGTAAAAAAATTACAACAAAAGTGATTTAATTAAATTAAATATATTGATTAATCATCAGTACACATTAAATGATTAGGAAAGGAGGCTAAGCTCCTTCCAATCAAGGGGGTGGCCTCCATTATTTAGGACACAAGAGTGGGTGTCCATCCTCCCTATATGGAAGGGGCTTCCACTTTTCCAAATATGTGAGATTATGTATTATCCCAAATCCTTAAATTATTTTCAACTTTCTTTGCAAATTATTTCACAAAAATAAGTCTAACTTATTTGTGAAAATTCCATTCATGCTATTGAAAATATGAATCATATTCATGCATTCAAAATAAAATGTAAATATTATTTTCAAGTAATTTTCCAATGGAATCCAATTCACATCGACATTTAATTTGTAGGTACTATTTATAAATATCTCTCTCTTATATATTATAAATCACATTTATAATATATATGTTCAATATGGATATTACTATCCACTTTATTCATATCCATGACAGTAAAATCTTATTTAATTATCTTGGATCATCATTCTTGTGCATATAAATACTATGAATCACATTCACATTATTCGTAATAATTAATACACATTTAATTATGAACTTCTCAATGCTAAGATATGTAATTTAACAATGGAATTGTTCTTGAACTCTTTCTAGATAATGTGCTTTCTTTGCAAATACTTGGAGATAAGGAATTGGTAATTGTACGTTCCATCTATACTGACTTGGATATTGAGTTCATATCTCAAATCTAGATCGTGAGGATCACTCAAAAATGCTAACCTTATCATTTCATCCGAATAATATTTAGATCAATGTCCAACACTTGGACTAAGATCAGATTATTCTCTATCGAGAGGAGTCACTAAAATTCAGATAGGTTTCACCCTCGGAATGGAAGCGTCACTGTTATACTACAATCATTTACGATCACATCACCCTCGAGTATTCCTAATACCCATACATCCTGCATACTAGAAGACCTAGAATAAACCCAAATAATTAGATCAAATTTATATTGTCTTCTTCAGGTTTTTATCATTAACTTGCTCATTCGATCATTGGGAGTTGGTATTAATCATATCCTTCCAAAAGCATATATCATACCTACAAATTCTTTTCATGATTCCAATGCAAGATGATCACACATGGATTGTGATTAGTTCCAATACCTCATGAGGGAGCTCATGTCTTCTTGTTCAGTAGTGAGCATGTGTGATCCCTTTGAGCTATCATATTACTCATATGCCCTCGTATGCACAGCAGCTCGCTAGTGTATAGACGTTGATTATATCGATAACCTAACATTCTGCCAAATGTACATACTCAAACATAAAGCAATATACATGTCACAATTAGAGTATGCATGCCTATATCGCGATAGTATACGACATAGGTCTTTGTTATCTTGATCTCGTTACATCAACTCTTTGACCTAAATTTATCTGACACCTCTGATCTCTATTCCAATGCAGAGGACTTGTATCAAGAGATTGGTCAGATATAAGCCTGTAGAGAAGGATTGCCATCTCCTTCTCAAATTGGATTTCATCTTTTAATAATCATTTGATGGTGCTTGATAAGTCCTCAATCTAACTCTTTAGATATCATACAAGCACCAACCTCTATGATTTAATCAATGAATCAATAGTTGTATGATCATTAAGATGGTTGTGGCACATAACCCTAAATTTACTACGGGTCCTTATCGGGCATTCATTCATTTGATATCAGACATGGAGTGAAATATATCAATAATTGTTACTGATATATCAAATATTACAATAACATTTATTGCAGCAATGGTTCGTCTCATCTCACATGGCTAACAATCTTCCACTAGCCCTCAGAACCATTCAAGTACAATCATTAAACCCATGCTCATAACATATTGCTCGAAAATCGTCTTGTCAAAAGTGTTTTGTAAGCGGATTAGAAATGTTGTAGGTTGAGGCCACCTTGGTGATGAAGATGTCATCATGCTTCTAAATCTCCTGAATGATGTGGTTTTCCTTTCCATGTGCTTTCTCTTTTAATGTCATATGGGTTCCTTCGCATGAGCTATGGCTCCCGTGTTATCGCAGAGTAGCGTGATGGGAGTATCATAGGAAACTATGACGAGTTCGAGGTTGAACTTACACAACCACACTGTCTCCTTTGTAGCATCCTATGCGCAAATCTGTTCGGCTTCTGTTGTTGAATAGTTTGTAGTGTTCAGCTTCATGCTTCTCTAGCTCATGGCAGTGCCGTTCAGTAGGGACACAAACCCTGATGTTGACTTTCGATCATTAATATAATATGTAGTCTTGCATCCATCTTAGATACTTTAATATGTTCGTCATTGCATTCTAGTATTGCTATCCATAACAGGATTGGTAACGGCTTACCACTCCCACTACATGGCAGATATCTGGTCTTGTGCACATTATGGCGTAAATTAGGCTTCCCACAGCTGATGCGTTAAGGCATCCAACCATGGCTTTCTTATCCTCAACACTTTGAGGAGACATTGCTTTAGATAGGTGTATAACCATGTCTTAAGGGAAGGAAGCCCTTCTTGGAATTCTCCATATGGAAATGTTCCAAGATATTCTTAATGTACCCATGTTGTGACAATCCCAAAGTCCTCTTTTCTCTATTTCTGAATAGCTTCAGACCCAAGATATAATAAGATTCTCCAAGATATGTTATTTCGAAGTTATGAGATAGCCAATCATAACAATGGTCATTATTCATGTATCATTCCAATGATAAGGATGTCATCTACGTTAAAAAAGATGAATATATTTGCGCTTCCACTAAGCTTCTTGTACACACATGGTTCACCAGGATTCTGAACAAAATCATAACTCTTTATGGTTTCATCAAATATGATGTTCCAGCAATGAGAACCTTGTTTATGCCATAGATTAATTTCTTCATCTTGCATACTTTGCCTTCCTCAACTATGAAGCCCTAGGGCTCCTCCATATAGATACCTTCTTCAAGGTATCCATTGAGGAAAGTTGTCTTGACATCCATCTGCCAAATGTCATAGTCAAGATATGCAGCTATATCTAGCAGTGTCCTGATGGACTTAAGCATAGCCATAGGAGAGTATGTCTCATTGTAGTCGATGCATTCTCTCTATGTGTAGCCCTTGGCAACTAGCCGTGCTTTGAAGGTCTCTACTTTCCCATCAGATCCCCTTTTTCTCTTGAAGATCCATTTACACCCATTGGGTTTACCCCTCTTGGTGGATCCTCTATTGTCCATACACCATTCTTATGGATGGAGTATATTTCAGACTTCATTGCTAGCATCCATCTATGCATGGCGTGATCTGCAAGTGCTTCATCAAATGAAGCTGGATCATTGTCATTTCACCTGGCACATGAAATCTGTACCTTTCAGTTAGTGCAACCGCCCTTGAACTCCTTTGAAGAGGTATGGGTGTCACATCTTCATTTACTTCTTCAATTTTTTGTTCTAGAAGCGCAGTATCCTCAAGGGATTCAATGAGTTTCTTCACTTCATTTTTGTCCTGACTCTTAAGGAATTCATTCTCTAGAAATTTTACATCTCTAGAGATGAATACCTCCTGATTCTCACATCATAAAGTTGGTATCCAATACTGTCCATTACGTACCCAATGAAGTAGCACTCTTGAGATGCGACATTCTAGCTTGCATCCTCGTTCTTCGCATGGACCAAGCAACCCCAAATCTTTAAGTGTCTATCACTGGGCTTAGTACAAAACCAATGTTCATGAGGAGTTCTAGGTACAGATTTGTTAAATCTTGTGTAGGATATATATTGCAGTCTCTACTACATATCCCCAGAAACTAAGTGGTAAATGTGCTTTACTCATCATTGAACGGACCATGTCCATGATGGTCATGTTGCATTTTTCAGCAACACCATTAAGTTGGGGAGTTCTAGGAGAAGTGAGATTGGAGACAATTCTTCTCTCTTTGAGGTAATCTTTAAATTTATCTGAGAGGTACTGGCCACCTCGGTCAGATTGAATATGTTTAGTCTTCATTTGAGTTTGGTTCTCAACTAAAACCATGAATTCTTTGAACTTTTCAAAGGTTTAAGATTTATGACATAATAAAAAGATAAACCCGTTGAATGATATGAAATATTCCTCAAGCGCATCACGGAAGCGTGAGTGTCGTATCGAATACGACGAGGAACGACTAGTCGGACTAGTTGTTCTATGCAGTAGAATTTAAAAAAATTTTCATGCGATGAAACCACATGATCCAAGAACACTTCTCGGATCATTTCATCGAAACCACAAACAAGTATTAGGGTTACCTCTTGAAGCGTGGTTGCGATCGAGCCTCTAAACGAAGAGACCTCCTGTCTCAAGTCCGATCCAACGGAGGAGACGCTTGCGAGCGCAGGGATGAATCGCATGCTTGTCGCAATCCATGTTGATGTTCCAAGCGGCGGATCTCCTAATCTCGACACAAGAGATCCGACGTCTTCTTCACGAGCGAGGCGCACTGAAGGAGACGGAAATCCACGAGCAAATGATCGGGCAGCATAACGACGACACTGCGGCGATGGAGACTCTCTCTAGGGCATGGTGGACGGCAATGAGAGAGGAAGAGAGAGGGCTAACGTGTAGAGAGAAAGAGAGAGAGACTTATGTTCTCTTGTGTGTAGAGAAGAGCAAAGGGGTGCCCTTCTATTTATAATATTTTGGGATCCATGGATCTCAAACGATGGACAACACAAATCCAATGGCTCTCATTGATTGTGTTTCTGTTAATGGTCAAGATTGTTGTTGGTTAAAAAACACAACAACTAATTTAATTTAGATTAAATATATTTGATAAATCAAATATTATTCAATCCTAAATTAAATCACAAAATTGGAGATAATGGAGATGAGAATCTCCATATTCCATAACGAGCCATGGACAACTACCAATTCCAAGTTGTAATGGCTAGTCGTCCAAACTCCAATTTGGAATGTGAGATTCTCCAATGAAATCCAAGATTTCATGATTGTTCATATCTCCAATTACAACAATAATTGTTGTAAAATATTTTACAAAAATAATTCATAATTATTTTGTGAATATTGCAATCTTGCCATTGAAAATTCATGAGAATCGCATTCACAACCCAAAATAATATGTAAATTACATTTTAAATTTAATGTCCAGTGTCAATCCAATCCACATACACATTTAATTAACTAATGTAAATTAGAAATAGGTCTCTTGTATATTATAAATCGCATTTCTAATAAATATGATTAATATGGATAGTGTTATCCATATTATTCATATCCATGATAATTAAATCACATTAAATCATCTTGGATCTCTATTCTCATGTTTCCTAATAATATGAATCACATTCACATTATTCACATCTTTTGATAATTAAATCACATTTAATTATCTAAGATAACTCTCCATAAAATATGAATCATATTCAAATTAATCAAGATAATTAAATCACATTTAATTATCTATTTTCTCAATGCTCGGATACTTATATCAATAATGAAATTATCTTGAACTCTTTCTAGGATAATGCGCTTTCTCCGCATATACTTGGAGATAAGGACATGGCAACTGTATTGTTCCACGTATAGTGACTTGGATATTGAGATCACATCTCAAATCTAGATCTCTGGCCTCCCATAGATGCTTGATTAAATCAAGGCCACAAATCTAATCTTCTCATTGAATCTGAATCACATTCATATCAATGTCCAACATTTGGACTAAGATCAGATTACTTCTCTACTGAGAGGAGTCACTAAAATCCAGACCCATTTCATCACTCCCTTGGAATGGAAGCGTCATGGTTATACAACCGTGTATGATCACATCACCCTCAAATATTCCCAATAAATTTAAATCCTGTATACTAAAAGACTCAAAACAAACCCGAAGTATAAGATAAATTTTACACTGTCAACTTCAGAGGTTTTATCATTAAGTTTCTCATTTAATCATTGGGAGTCGGCATCGATCAAATGCTTTCCAAAAGCATATATCATACCCAAGTGTTGATCATATACTTTCCAAAAGCAAATATCAAACCAACAAATTCAGTCAAGCTTCCAAAGCTAGACGACCGTACACGGAATTTGGTTTTTCCAAATATCTCATGAATGAGATCATGTCTTCTGGTTCAGTAATGACCTATATGATCCCTTTTGAGAGATAGTATTACTCATATGCCCTTATATTCACACCAGCGCGCCGGTGTATAGACCTTGATTAGGTCATCAACCTATTGGTCTGCCAAATGTACATACTCAGACATATAGCAACACATCTGTCTCCGGTCAGAGGATGCGTGCCTATATCATGACAGCATATGACATAGGATTTTGGTTATCTCAATCTCTTTAAGTCAACTCTTTGACCTAACTAATCTGACACCTCTGAATCTCTATTCCTATGCAGAGGACCTGCATCAAGAGGTCGGTCATATATCAGCCTAAATGAGAAATGATTGCCATCTCCTACTCAGGCTGGAGATCATCTATCAACAATCATTTGACGGTGCTTGATGAGTCCTCAATCTAACCATTTAGATGTTCATCCCAGCACCAGCCTCTATGATTCAATATATTTGAATCAACAGCTGTATGCATCAAGATGGTCATGGTACATAACCCTAATTGTACTAAGGGACTTATTATGCAAATTATTTATTATTTATTTCAGATCATGGAATGATATTTCAATAAAATTTATTGCATAATGGCTCGTCGTGGGCTCGCATGTTCAACAATCTCCCACTAGCCCAAAGAGCCATTAATGGGCTAATCATTTAAACCCACACTCATGTGACAATCATAGGCTATTTAGAAAATAGCTAGGTAAGCTGATCAGTCACTCTATTCCCAAGAGACTACGTCAAGTCCTTTTACGGCACTTGCATATCCCCTAGTAAAAGTGCTCGCATCCAATGTGAATGTTGCATCTTATGAAACCAATACTCAATTTTGTTATAGTATCCTTGACACTATAGCTCGATAATTATTATAAACAGTGTGTCCATAATCCTTATCAGAATACCTTTATTCCTCGAGATCTCTATCTCCTAAGGTATGAACAGTTAAGACCATTACAGATCACTATCTACAAGGTCTTAAACTTTTGAGATAAGACTTTGAGATCACTGTCTCTAAGTTTCATCATCTTTTGAATATATTTTTATTACTGCAATCAAGTGTTTAATCACCATAGCATGATCAGCAACCGTTTACTACTCCCACTGCATGGCAGACATTTGGCTTTTGTACACATCTAGCCTACACTCGGATTCTCGAAACTGATGCACAAGGGCAAGCCATTTTAGTATTCACATCCTCAACTCTTTGAGGTGCTATTCCTTTAGATAGGTCAGTGCCATATCTTGAGGGAAAGAATCCTTTCTTGGAATTTTCCATGGAAATGTCCACAATATACCATTAATGCGATGGTCCCAATACCATCTTTTCTTTACTTCTGAACAACTTCAAAACTAAGATGTAAGAGGTATCCTTGACATCATATCTCGAGGTATGGAACAACCGGATTATAAAACACTTATTATTATCATCCTTAGATCATTCCAAATGATTAGGATATCTACATTTAGCACGATGAACACAACGGCACTTCCACTAAGCTTCATATGGTTTATCAAGATTTTATCTGAAACCATAACATTTATGATTTCATCAAATCCAATATTCCAACTACAAGAAGCTTATTTGAGTGTAGCTATGGTTAGCAATATTCTGATGGGTTAAAGCAAGGTCACTGGAGAGCAAGTCTCATCGCAAGTGATGTCTTCTCTTCGGTGTGCAGCTCATAGCCATGAACCGTGCTTTGAAAGTCTCTACCTTTTAATCAGATTTCCTCTTTCTCTTGAAGATCCATTTAAACCTTAATAGGTCTTACCCATATAGGTGGATCCTCAAGGGTCTATATATGCAACACTTGTGTACGAAGTCTACTTTAGACTTTACTGCTAACATCCATCTTTCCATGTCATGATCTTAGAAGCTTCATCATATGATATTAGATCATTGTCAGATTTAACTGACACATGGAATCCATCTTCAAACTTATTTGAGGAGGTATTAGTGTTTCATCTTTAATTGTCTTTTTAGTTTTCGATTCCAGGAGCCTCATCATCATCTCAAGATTAAATGAATTCCTTTACGTCATTTTCATCTTGATTCTCATGAGAGTCATCCTATAAGAATTATATTCTCAAAGATGAGATCTTTTAAGAATCTCAAGGTCATAAAGTAGGTATCCAATACCATCCTTTATTTTCCTAATGAAGTAGCTCTCTCCAGTGCTAGATTCCAGATTACTTGCATGGAACCTTATTAAAGATATATATTGTAGTCTCTACTACTTATATACCTTGGAAACTAATAGATAATTATGCTAATATTCATCATTGATCATATCATGTCACACATGATCTAATTGTATCTCCCTACAACTCTTATTGAGTTTAGGTTTATAAGGTGGAGTGAGATAAAAATAATATTCATATATCTATAAGGTATTCCACGAATTCATCTAATAGGTACAAGCTACCTAGGTTAGATCAAATTCATTTCATCTTCCTTCATACTTCGGTTTAAAACCAAAATTGTGAAATCTTTGAACATTTCAAAGCTTTCTAAGGGGAAGGAAAGAAATCTCATATCTCAAATAATCATCAATAGATATCACATATCCAAAATATTTATTCTGATATAGATGATTCACATACATCAATATGAATGAGATTTTGAATACCTTGATATCCTACACCATTCCCAAGGAAGGGTGTATTGGACATTTCTACTTTTGAATACACTATTCACAAGTATGTAAGATTTGAACCTTTAGACAATTTAAAGTTTCATCTCTTATCAGTCTATTGATCACATCAACAGACAAATGTCCAAAACATGATGCTAGATCATTATTAAATGATCTTCATCCTCCTATTGATCTTTAATAGTTTAATTTTTAGTATTAGAAATCTTAAGGAACTATTCATTAATTTTCTAATTTAGTACAGTCCACAAGATTTTAGATCATTATCTGAAATATCTCCATCATAACTCTTTATGATAGGTGTATTACAAAATTCACGTTTATTTCCAACATTTAGAAATGAACAATGAGTGTATTCTAAAATCTAGGTCATAGAGACATTCTCTAAGACTAAGGTCTCTCCCACTAAAATTATGAAGTCTATCAATCCAATAGAGATTGTTGCAACAATTGCATCAATATCCATGTGGATGACTATTGAACCATTAAGATCAAATTTCTAATCTTCTAACATATATGCAACCAATTGCAAGTGTCATTTAGAATATTGAGATACAATTGTTAGACTTTATCTAATCAAATAAGTAAGTCAATTTCAATTATTATATGTAGATTATTCTGATGTACTATCCGATCCCTTCTCTAAGGATTCTAGAAAGATTTGTAGTCATACTATCAACACATCAGCTTATTGTAGTATTGGCATTTATCCAACCCTTTGGATTTCATATGGAAGTCACAGAAGTACAGTCAACTCTTTGACTTTCATTCTCACATGGGTCAGACCCATGCTTCCATTGTGCTCCCTTCATCTTTAAACAACCATTGCTTAAGATAATGGTCTCTTATGTTAAAATCAAAAGATTTCAATATAAGAGCATTTCAACATTTATACATGCTTCATTCAATTCATACAATATGAATAATATGAAGCATCATGAATGATCAGAGTATAGACAGTAGAATGATAACACTCATCGTATCTACATCCATCTAAACTCTTAAAACATTGGTTCAGGCAGGTACTCAAACAATTTGAATACATCTTCTCTTATAGGGCCACCATTCTGCATGATGCAGAGAACCATGTTATTCATGATTAAATGTCGAGAGCACATATGTATGCTAGAACATATTCTTAGAATTTTATAAGGATTATTTGACAATTACGATCATCATCGACATGTCACTTCCAAAGTACATTCGATGAGAGATCAAGACTATAGATACATACAAACCCTAGGGTAGTAGTCCTATTGTCTATTTAATTGTAACTCCTCATTATTATGAGGAAAATTTGCACAATGCAACCACATACAATATGTGTCCAACTACAAGTACAATATCTAGATCATGAAATTAATCCATGATATTTTACTGGTTATTATTGAGTATAATATTGAGTGGGTTTAATGAAGGATTATCGGAATAAGGAATTTGCATAAATATATCTAAATATATATTGTACTTTGATTTAGGAATTTTTTATATCAAAGTTGTCTTGCCTTGTCAACATTGAAAGTTCATTCCCTTAATCACTTTCAATGTAAGAGATATACTTACCATTATATCTCAAGCAAGATCTGGGATCTCCTTCCTTATCTTTGTTGCATCCCAATAATATGAGAACATGTATCTCCGATAAAAAGAAGCGAGAACACATTCCGCCTTGCAAGTCCAACTTGCATCTCCCAATTCAGTCTTTAACACCCGGGCCAACCACCCCTAAGGTGATGTTGACCTGTCATTAATCGAACCAATCGTCAACAGGAATACAACTCGCCATGCGCAATCCAATATCGCCCCAATAATATGAGGACCCGATATTGGGGTCACTATGCATACGTCCTTACTCTTTCGAGAAGCAAAGAGCCTGATCCAAATGGATTGTATGCATGAGCTGTCACTTCGGACATGCGAATATCTGGCGACGGAACCCTTCACCTTGACGGGAGACCATGGATGTCACTTATGTGATCCTCCACGTCATATTCAAACTTTAATTAATTATAATGAATCATATTCATATAATTAATTCTTCCAAGGGAAATACACATCTAGTCATATTAGAGTGTTTTAATTGGATATAATTTATTTAATCTCATTAAATCAATTATCAATCCAATTCAATCAATAAACTTGATTGTTTTTACTTGAATATATATATATATAGTATTATCTCAAAGTATGTATTAATTCGAATTTTAATAATTAGAAAAATACATCATGATCTCTCAGGCATCATTCGTTCCCTACCCGCTGTCATGGCCAGTACCGGCGGGAGTGGGACGGACCGCAATCGGTGCGACCTGCTACCCCAACGATCCCCGACTAGACACCATATCTCCCTCGGGAAAAAATAATGCCGAGTCAATCACTTTGTACTTGAGATGATCATCAGTTCTTCAATCGAAATTTTACCACATAGTAATAATCAAAACATTTTTTATTATAAGGAAATTTGCTGGACAAATTCCTAATCCTATTCAAGCAAGGAGTTTGATGATTGTGTTTCCAATTATGATCTAGATCTAATTTAATCAATTAATTGTTTGATGCCAAGTCAATTAAGGAAATAATCATCATTCAATATTTATAAAATATTTTCCATAATTATTTCATGAAATTAACAATTAATTTCACTAATTGACAATCACATGGTTCTTGATTGGGACTGTAATTTCAGCAGTGATCCCTACTTACTAAAATTAACATATCTCAATCAATTTAAATCCAAATTAGACAAACTCAATTTTCAAAGATTGCTAATTTGATTTACGACATAACCTATGTGATATTTCATGCATTTATAGTCGGATCAAAATGGTAATCAACTCATTAATCACGTTAAGATTCGCAGTTCCCGCAACAGTGAATACATGTTCATTGAAACAACCATATCTCGAGCAAACAGAATCCAAATTACGTAAACTCAGATCCTATGGTTTCCTTATTTAATGGGGAACAAAATTCTAATTTATTTTCGTGTTTAAACAATTTAAACAGGGCCGAAAATAATCACTAAACAGAGATGCGAAAATGAAATGCAAACCCTAACGAACCCAAGCCGTCCTAGGTTTATGGATCTTATCCGAAACCTCCGACCTAAGTCTCTGATACCACTTGAAGGATATGGGATAATCCTCAAGCACATCGCGGAATCATGAGTATCGTATCGAATAAGAAGAGGAATGACTAGTCGGACTAGTTGTTATATGCAGCGGAAATTAAAAATTTTTCATGTGATGAAACCACATCATCCAAGAACACTTCTCGGATCGTTTCAACGAAACCACAAACAAGTATTATGGTTACCTCTTGAAGCGTGGTTGCGATCGAGTCTCTAAACGAAGAGACCTCCTGTCTCAAGTCTGATCCGACTGAGGAGACGCTAGCGAGCACGGGGATGAATCACGTGCTTCTCGCAATCCATGTTGATAATCCAAGCGGCGGATCTCGTAATCTCGACAAATGAGATCCGACGTCTTCTTCATGAGCGAGGCGTACCAAAAGAGATGGAAATCCACGAGCAAACGATCGGGCAGCATAAGGACGACACTGCGGTGATGGAGACTCTCTCTAGGGCATCCATGGTGGACGACCATGAGAGAGGAAGAGAGAGGGATGACGTGTGGAGAGAAAGGGAGAGAGAGAGATGGGGAGAGAGAGAGACTTATGTTCTCTTGTGTGTAGAGAAGAGCAAAGGGGTTCCCTTCTATTTATAATATTTTGAGATCCATGGATCTCAATCCATGGACAACACAAATCCAATGGCTCTCATTGATTGTGTTTCTTTTAATGGTCAAGATTGTTGTTGGTTAAAAAACACAACAACTAATTTAATTTAGAATAAATATATTTGATAAATCAAATATTATTCAATCCTAAATTAAATCACAAAATTGGATATAATGGAGATGAGAATCTCCATATTCCATAAGGAGCCATGGACGGCTACCAATTCCAAGTTAGATTGGCTAGTCGTCCACACTCCAATTTGGAATGTGAGATTCTCCAATGAAATCCAAGATTTCATGATTATTCATATCTCCAATTACAACAACAATTGTTGTAAAATATTCTACAGAAATAATCCATAATTATTTTATGAATATTGCAATCTTGACATTGGAAATTTGTGAATAACATTCACAACCCAATATAAAATGTAAATTACATTTTCAATTTAATGTCCAATGTGAATCCAATTCACATCAACATTTAATTAACTAATGTAAATTACAAATAGCTCTCTCTTATATATTATAAATCACATTTATAATATATATGATTAATATGGATAGTGTTATCCATATTATTCATATCCTTGATAATTAAATCACATTTAATCTTCTTGGATCTCTATTGTCATGTTTCCAAATAATATGAATTATATTCACATTATTCACATCTTTTGATAATTAAATCACACTTAATTATCTAAGATAACTCTCCATGTAATATGAATCATATTCATATTAATCATGATAATTAAATCACATTTAATTATCTATTTTCTCAATGCTCGGATACTTATATCAATAATGAAAGTATCCTGAACTCTTTCAAGGATAATGCGCTTTCTCCGCAGATACTTGGAGATAAGGACATGGCGATTGTATTATTCCACGTATAGTGACTTGGACTGAGATCACATCTCAAATCCAGATCTCGAACCTCCCATAGATGCTTGATTAAGTCAAGATCGCAAATCTAATCTTCTCATTGAATCTGAATCACATTCAGATCAATGTCCAACATTTTGACTAAGATAAGATTACTTCTCTACTGAGAGGAGGCACTAAAATCCAGACCCATTTCATCACTCCCTAGGAATGGAAGCGTCATGGTTATACAACCACGTATGATCACATCACCCTCAGGTATTCCCAATACCTATACATCCTGCATACTGGAAGACTCAGAATAAACCCGAAGTATAAGATCAATTTTACACTGTCTACTTCAGAGGTTTTATCATTTAGTTTCTCATTTGATCATTGGGAGTCGATATCAATCATATGCTTTCCAAAATCATATATCATACCAAGGTGTTGATCATATACTTTCCAAAAGCATATATCAAACCTACAAATTCAGTAAAGCTTCCAAAGCGAGACGATCGTGCACAGAATTTGGTTTTTTCCAAATATCTCATGAGTGAGCTCATGTCTTCTGGTTCAGTAATGAACCTGTATGATCCCTTCGAGAGATCGTATTACTCATATGCCCTTATATGCACACCAACGTGTCGGTGTATAGACCTTGATTAGGTCATCAACCTATTGGTATGCCAAATGTACATACTCAGACATATAGCAACACATCTATTTCCGGTCAGAGGATGCGTGCCTATATCATGACAGCATACGACATAGGACTTTTGTTATCTCGATCTCTTTAAGTCAACTCTGTGACCTAACAAATATGACACCTCTGAATCTCTATTCCTATGCAGAGAACCTGCATCAAGAGGTCGGTCAGATATCAACCTAAATGAGAAAGGATTGTTATCTCCTACTCAGACTGGAGATCATATCTCAACAATCATTTGACGGTGCTTGAAGAGTCCTCAATCTAACCCTTTAAATGTTCATCCAAGCACCAGCCTCTATGATTCAATATATTTGAATCAACAGCTATATGATCATCAAGATAGCCATGGTACATAACCCTAATTGTACTAAGGAACTATTATGCAAATTATTTATTCTTCATTTCAGATCAGGGAATGATATTCGCAATAACATTTATTGCACAATGGCTCACCGTGGGCTCGCATGTCCAACACCCGTATCGCAGATGGTCATCAATAAATGTCAAATAATATTGATATCCATTTCGAACCACGGTATTGAAGGGACCACATACAATAGTATGTATTAGGTCAAGAATACCTTCGCATGTTGTAATGTTGCTAGGAAAAGGTGTCCTAGTCTTTTTATCTCAAAAATGTTCATTGGTAGGCAACGTTTGAACTTGTAGAAAATCTAAGGGTCTATCTTTTATCAATCTATTGATCCTGACAACAGACAAATGACCAAGCCTTTGTTGCCAAATCTTATTAGAATGAGTTCCATCCTCTATTGTCCATTTAGGGTTTTTACTAGTGGTAGTAACATTCATGATAGATTCATCAATGCACAATTCTTAGAGTCCGCCAGAAGTTAGAACACCATCGTAATATATTTATCATAACAACTCATGACAAGTTTATTACATAATGAAATGAATCAATTTCTATCAAACTTAGATATATATATATATAAGGTTCCTTTAAATATATGGAACATAAGGTATTTTTTAAGTGATAGGAATCTTCCACTAGATAATGATAGTCTGCAAAGCCTGACGGTGACTGTTGCATCAATTGCATTAGATCCCCTTTGGATGACTGTCTCTCCTTCATCAAGATTCCTAGTTTCCTTAAATAGATGCAACAAATTACATTCATGGGTAGAGGAACTAGAATCGATGATTCAACTAACTTCTCGACCTATGATAAAATTGGTTTCAATGATGAAAGTAGATTTTATACCTTTTCGGGCTTTACCTTTCTCTACAGATTTAAGGTACTCTAGGCAATTATGCTTCCAGTGCCCTGGCATCTTGTAGTAATGATAGAGATCAGTCTTCTTCGATGCCATCAATGGGTAAGCATTACAAGAGGAGCCAACAACTTGACTCTTCTTCTTCATCATCTTTTGGGCTAGATCATTCCAAGACAAAGACCCCCTACTTCCAACCACGCTTCCCTATGACATGTGCAACCATTGCACTTCCACTGGGATTCTCTTTCTTCATTATGTTTTTTTGCAAACTTTAATGAAGCCATTAACTCAGCATTATTAAAGTTCAACTTGTTGATGGGGTATGTTACCATATAGTTATTGAAAGACTTGGGCAGAGAAAACAGAATGAAGTCATACTGCATTTCTGCATCTATCTCCGCCCTGAGAGTTTCCAATTCTGACATATAACAAAACATTTTGATTCCACGTTCATGAACAAAAGTCCCTTCTTGCATTTTGTAACAAATAAGCTCTTACATAACGTTATAATGATGACTACAGTTGACATCATCGAACATCTTCTTGAGGTTCAACATATATCCTTGAAAGTATCCATATCCACATGTTTCTAGAGCACATTGGATAAAGATCACAGAATAACTCCAATCTAATGTTTGATCTTCATCATATTTTTCATTGAACTTGGTTTCTTCTTGCACTGAAGGGTTTGTGCACATGTCCTTGGATAACGCATTAGAGATGCGATCCGCAAAGATAACAAGATCCAAATTATGGATCTAATCTGAATAATTTGGCTCGATCAATTGGTTGACTTACAAGAGCATGCTGAATGCGCTCATGTATTTCATTATCTTAAATTAAAAATACACAATATTAGAATATAAAAATAGTTATATATTAAATGAATAAGAAAAATAAATAAATTAGTCAATTGAAGCAGATAATTAGTCAGCTAAATTTTGGATTATTGGTATAAATAGTTAGTTGTCTAAAAGTTGTTATTAACATTGAAAAATATGATAACAGTTCTAGAAAATGCTAGTTTATGAAAACTTAGCCAGTTGTAATTTTCGCATAATCGAAAAAAAGAGATGTTGAGCATGTTACTGAAAAAGATACAAGCCAGTTAGAGTTTTGAGTTAGTCAACTGGAGGATTTTTTAGTCAAGTGGGAAGAATGTATGGTATGTTGAATTCTTCTTATCATGCATCATTGATTTAAATGCTTGCATTGGCTCTCTCGATCCTTTCCCTCAGTTTTACAACTTACGAATTGGGACTGCTCGTTAGGCGTGATTTTCTATGTTCAACTAAGACTTAAATGATAACCCTAATCTAAAATCAGAACTGTTAGTCAAGGCGACTGTATATAAAATCAACATAAAATTAACCCTTGTATCTAGTGGAGAGAAACCCACTCATTGTTTTTTAAGGACACGTATCATACACATAGGGTAGAGCCAAAATTCGTAGGCTTCATTCTGACTACTGGATTTAAAAATGACTAGCTACTTTTTAATGAGGGAACTACGGTATCCCATAGTAGATTGGGTGCTTAAAGGACATTAAGGAAACGTCCAAAAGTACCATGGGTAGCCGTTCTACAATCTGTACTTACACTCTGGCTGAAAGTAAGTGAAACTAGCCGTACGAATTCGGTCTAATCTTTGTGACACTCTCCTAAACCTAAAACACTTCTTAATCTTCTAAAAATTTGTTGTCATTAAATTAATTTGAAAATATAAGCGGTCGAACTCTAACGTGCCTTCACAAGTGTTGAGGGGTAAATTTACGGGTCTGATTTGTGTCTACTTTGTGTGTATTCTCTCTCGAGATGACCCCCTTCTCGACTCCTCTTAGTGTTGGGATGATCATCTTCCCAAAGATCAATCAACCACTTTCAGGGTTCAGTCGGTCCTGGACTAACCCTACCTTTTATTCATCTACTAAGAAAACCCTTATCATTGGTAAAACCTCACATCCTTCTACACCTAATTAATAATTCTTTATCTCTAATGGTGAAGAAGAAATCAAATCACCTCTAAAGAAGAATCATGGTGAAGATGGAAATAATAAAGACCCGATAATGGTAATTTTTGGCGCGTATAACCGTAGCAGAGCAACAAAATGAATTACGAGAGCCTGGTTAGCACAACTCGAAGGAGCAAAAAATTAGGAAGAGGTTGCTATGAAGACACATACCTGCAAGAACTTGATGATGATTACAACTGGCTGAGACTAGTTCCCCCCGAGGATGTGTTAGAACACAAACCACACTTCCTTGTGTTTCTCCTGAAGTTTGTAGGAAACAACCATGAAGAGCCCTACTCTTTTCTTCGAGACTTCGAACTAGTTTGTGACAACCTATCTCATCTTAGGGTTAGTCAGGACTATATTAGGTTGAGAGTCGCTCCCTTCACCTTGACTGATATGGCGTCATACTGGCTGAAAAATTTAGGGGAGGTGGTATCATCTTGGGATATATTCAAGACTTTATTATTAATGAAATTCTACCTAGTGAGTAGAATTAATCAAATGAGGATCAAGATCACAAGGTTCACCCAACACCCCAATGAACCACTTCATGAAACCTAGGAGAGGTTTACTTATTTAACTCAAAAATGGCCAAGGCATGGTATAAGCAAGATGATGCTAGTACAGAATCTTGTAAATGGTTTAAACCCGGAAATGCAAGGATTAGTGAGTACCTCTTGTGGCGGAAGCTATATGAGTTGTCATGAGGACACAGTCTACAAGATGTTCGAGAAATTAGCAGACACAAGCCGTGTAAAGACCACAAGAAGGGCATATATATCCAACCCCCTTTCAATCTTATCAATAAAAGGGGAAAGGAAGACTGTGAACAATAAGTCTAACAACCAAAATGCTTACATGGGGATCATAGCTGATAAGCTAGCTGTTGTCGAATAGATTTATAAGAAGGTGGATGAACTCCGTAAGTCAATTGATATGGAGAAACTAGCAAAACTACCCAAGCAGATGGAGGAACTAGCAGACAAGGTATCAAGATCCAGATACCTATCCTGACTACACCCCTTGTCCCCATTCGTCAAATACACTACATTCAAGGGCAAGAGGAAGGGCAACAGAGCCACTAGGGTGGAGATCAAGTCTTCTCCCAGAAAACTGAAGAAACCTATGCTCAGACTATTAATGAGGATCATCCACAAGTCATGGAGATAAAAAGAGTCTAGTACAATCTAGATCCAGTAAACTGATTGGATCACAATTCTGCTCTGAACCCTCATCTACCACAGGCTCGCCCAGGATACCAGCCCCCTATAGCAACAGCAACGCCCCTAATAACAGTCACACCCTCCCTATTAGCAACCACCTCAACAGTAATAGTATCAGCGCCAAGGCTAGCATGGCCACAACACTCCTAGCAATCTCAGGCCATGAAGGGCCCGGGCGCATCCTCTTGAATCTCTCTCAAACACCAGTGAGTATTGGATGAACTTCATGACATGAGAGTTGATATCAATCGACTCTCAAGATGGAGAGATGAGTGCACTACTCCTCAAATTATGATTCCCGCTCAAATCCAACCTAATCCCAGTAACCTTATACATAAGGATCATGTAATAATATCATAATATTCTTTATGTAAATATGAGATCATTTCGCATAATGACATGAATCATATTTCTCTCAACAGCGGAACATGATGACATAACCCCAGTGTCCACACCTAGACATACATCTAGGGAGGTAGAAGAGGAGAGACCACCAACCCCCACACTAGAGCACCATAACACATCGGAGTCAAGCGAGTCTGTATCGGTAGACAAAGACTCACCACAACAACAACAATACATGCATCCACGGTCTTCATTTTACTTTGTTGTTTCAAGTCAGAGTCCTAAAAGTAAGAATCGTCCAAGTCGTGTACAGATCCCTATTTCCTTGTTCAATAAAAGTGATGTTTCGGTTTATGATCATAATCACTCAATCCCTTTTCCCCATGCTTTTACGTTTGAAAGAAGATAATTAAAAAAACAAAAATAATAATGAAGGGATGGAACGCATATGCAAGTAAAACATCAAGGTCACTTTATCCTTAGATGAGATTATAGAAAGAGATCCGTCTTTCAAGAAATACCCTAAGATTAGATGCACACCCAAAAGGATCAGACGAAATAACTCAAACTGAACAAAGAAGCACATCCTTTCCATAGCTACATCTGGCTTATTAGAAACAAACTTTCGAGAAAAAAGGGAGATATGGGTGCACACTTCGTGACTAGCCATATCAAGGAGATCAAGTTTGGTAGAACACTACTAGACAACAGTTCCTCTATCAATCTCATGCCCACCATTCTCTGTGAACATCTGAATCTGGGTCTTTTAGTAAGTCTAGAGTTGTTCTTCAATTTGCTTATAAATCAACTAAGAGACCCAGGGTAGAGATTAGGAATGTTGTTATCAATATAGAGGGTCAAAATTATCCAGTGGATTTTATAGTGCTTGACATGGATGTCCCTCGAAATAGGATGGATTACCATATGATTTTAGGGCGACCCTTTCTTAGGACTGCAAGAGCCCTATTTTACTATTCCCCGAGAAAAAATCCAATTTGGTGATGTTGAACATAAAATGAAACAAAATATATTCTAAAGACCTGACACAGAATCCAGTATAGAGTCAGTTTCTTCTGAGTTAGAGAAAATATGTAACATAGTTACGCCAACTCGACCATGGAAACATTATCCAACCAAAGAATCGCTCTAATCTAGAGAGGACATTGTCAATCAATTAGTCTTCCAGCTCATTCAGAATGACACTCTCCATGCATCTTCCTACTCTCCTGGAGACTTAGAGGTCTGTTCAGACATGTCAGTCCCATCTCTCTTAGGACAATCCCGGAGTGAGGAAGATGGGTCAGACATAGCTTTTGCCAAAATACGACATAAATTTTGCAGTCTGACCCCTGAAGCCGTCCAGTTGGTGGTAGATGATGCCACACAGGATTTAGCAGTTATAAAGCTAGGTCTCTTGGATGATACAGATATAACCGAGCTCAAACAATTACCCCCCTACTCTCAAATATGCCTTCCTTGCAAGACCTAGGGGAATGCTTTTGATCATCATTAGTTTGCATCTAACCGAAGAGCAGGAAATCCACCTACTAAATGTTTTAGAGAAAAATCGCAAGGCATTAGGCTGGACATTGTCAGATCTCCAAGGGATTAACCCAGCACTTTTTTCACATCGTATATTCCTTGAGACAATGCTAAACCCTCTCATGAATTCCAACATAGGCTGAATCCAAATTTACGGGATGTGGTTAAGACTAAAATAGAAAAATGGTGTGGAAAAGGGTTCATTTATCCCATTGTGAACTCCAAATGGGTGGCACCATTATATGTAGTCTTGAAGAAGTCAGAACTCCATATCGTCACCAATGAGGATGGAGAGGAGATCGCGACACGAGTACCCATGTCAAGGCATGTTTGTGTGGATTACAGGTGCTTGAATGCCACGATAAAGAAGGATCACTTCCCACTACCATTTATTGACCAGATTTTGGAGAGATTGGAGGGAAGAAAATATTTTTACTTTTTAGATGGGTACTCAGGTTACAACCAAGTAGCCATCGCCCTTGAGGACCAGGAAAAGACAACATTCACTTGTCCATTCGATACTTACGCTTTCAAGATCATGTTTTTCGGGTTATGTAATGCCCTCGACACTTTTCAACAATGCACGATTGCGGTTTTTTCCAAAATGGTTGGGGATTTCTTGGATGTTTTTATGTATGACTTCTCTTTTCATGGTGATTCATGATTATCATGCACACCTACACTAAGTCCTCAAGAGATGTAGGGAAGTGAATCCAGTGCTCTCCTGAGAGAAAAGTCATATCATGGTAAAGGAGGGCATCATGTTGGGGCACGTCATCTCCAAGAAGGTAATGGAGGTTGACCCTACCAAGGTGGATGTGATAAAGAAATGCGAGCCACCAACCAATGTTAAGCAAGTGCGGTCTTTTCTATGGCATGCTAGATTTTATCAAAGATTTACTAGAGATTTTTCAAAATTTGCCCGACTGCTGAATGAGATATTAGGGAAAGACATCAAGTTCCTTGTAGATCATAGGTGTCTTGAGGCCTTCAAGTTGCTCAAGAAGAAGATCATATAATCTCCCGTCCTACAAGCCCATGACTGGTCTATTCCCTTCGAGATCATGACTGATGCCTCTTATTTTGCAATAGAAGTTTTTTTAGGGCAGAGGAGAGATGAAGTCCCTAATGATATTTACTATGCAAGCAAAGTTTTGGATCTAGCTCAGAAAAATTCTACTGTGACAGAAAAGGAAATGCTTGATGTAGTCTTTCCCTTGGAAACATTCAGATCTCTACTTCTAGGATCTAAAGTGACTATATACATAGATCATGCAGCCATCTGATACTTAATGGCAAAGAAAGATGCAAAGGAACATCTTCTCATATGGATACTCCTACGGTAGAAATTTGATTTGGAGATTAAGGATAAACCTAGAGTAAAAAACGTGGTGGATGACCATCTTTCTCGGATCGAAAATAATAAAATCCTTGATTAAGAGTCGATTCATGAATCCTTCCCAGATGAGTTAGTTTATGTTATTGAGTCCTTCCCATGTTATGCCAACATGGTTAACTATCTTTTCTTTAAGAAAGTTCCTCGAGGTTGGCCGAAAAGCAGAATTGACCGACTTAAGCTGGAATCCAGACAATACCATTTGGAGGATCCATTCATTTCTTTGAATGACTGAATTGTATATGGAGAAAATGTATTCCTTAGGAGGAATACCAAAGTGTCCTCACCCTGTGCACACCATGGAGGCAGAAGGACACCAATACGGGAACATGACCACTGAGAAGATATTACAATTTGGATTTTACTAGCTGACCCTGTTTAAGGATGCCTACAATTTTGTCAGGTCATGACTGGTCTCTTAAAGAATGGGAGAGACCATCAGTCCCAAAGATGGCATGCCTATGCAACCAGTGATCATTTGTGATGTATTCTACGCATGGGCCATTGCCTTTATGGGCTCATTCCCTAACAGTCATGGATTTGAATATATTCTTCTCGCAATGGACTATTTATTTAGTTGGGTGGAGGTTGTCCATACTCGAACCATAGATAGCAGAACCGTCTATAAATTTTTGAAAAATCATATTATTTCAAGTTTTGAGATCCCCAAGGTACTTATATCTGATAGGGTAGCCACTTTGTCAATCAGGAGGTGAAGAAATTGACTAAGTACTATGATGTTGAGCATTGTGTCGCTAGTCCTTACCACCCAGAATCTAATGGCATGGCAGAGGTGTCAAACAAGGAGGTCAAAAGAATTCTATAGAAGCTAGTCCACCCTGAAAAGAGGAACTGGTCCCAACTCCTGGACCAAGTTCTATGGGCTTACAGGACAACTTATAAGACCCCATTGGGCACCTCCCCGTTTAGAATGATATTCGGAAAAGTTCATGCCATTTTCCTGCGGAATTAGTGCATAAATAAGAATGGGAAATAAAAAAGATCAATTAGAATTATCACTAAGGAAAGAATAACAAAGATATGGAATTAATGAGCTTTCAGAAATCAGATATCGTGCATATGAGAATAGCACAATCTATAAGGGTAGAGTAAAAAAGTGGCATGGTAAGCACATTTGAACAAAGACTTCATCTCAGGGAAGAAAGTGTGGTTGTTTAATGCAAGCTTGAAGATTTTTGAAGGCAAGATTAAATCAAACTGTATGTGACGTTTCATCATTAGGGAAGTACACAATAATGGCAGTGTCATAATTTTTGAGACATTAGACAGTACACAAACTTCCCTAGTCGATGGATAGCTTCTTAAGCACTTCGTCGAATTACATGAGCGGTTGGTACAGGTGGAGTAGATCTCCTTTTCTCGAGGCGTAGAATCAGATGAAAGACCCCATTAGCCCATATGAAACCTTGATAAATGAAGCCATTCTCTTCAATACAGCTAGAAGATTCAACCAAACACCTGTATATCCACCCCTAATCTACTCGATCCTCCATTGTAATTATCCAATCATACTTAGGCTAACCTAAGCCTAAGTATAGGGGGGTCGATACCATTGTGTACGCATCATCTTCTTTTCTTTCTTATCACCCTCGACCACCTCATTTCTTGCTCTTTTGATATGCTTAGGCCCTCAAAAGCTTAAGTATCGGGGTCGAGTCAACTTCTTTTTTCGCTCAACTATAAATAGTACGAGCTATGTATACATTTCACTTTGTGCCATGATGACATAGCACAAGCTAAGTATGGGGGGATGTTTGTATATATTTTATTCACTTTAACCATAACTCATATCTTAATTGTTTTTTATTAAAAATCATGTATGGTACAATTTGTGTATATTACGTATGCTCTACTAAATTCTTTATGAAATTAATACCTGCCGAAAAAAACGAAAATAAAACTAACTTAAGTTATTATCCCTGACATTTTCATTTTCACTCAAGACTTTAGGAATGAAATAAACTCGGATTTTTAATATCCTTTTATTCAGAATTATCATGTCTTAGTCATTGATATTTTGCAGTGATTCAATTGATATTTGAAAGAAACTCGATTTTTTAAGATCATTTACATTTTCACTTTCACTCAAGACTTGAGGAAAGAAAGAACTCGGGTTTTTACAATCCATTGATTCAGAGTTAATTGATCTTCGTCATCGATATATTCTATTAACATTATCCATAGCTTGTACTTTAATTGTTTTTATCAAAAATTAGATATGAGTACAAATTGTGTATATTATGTATACTCTATTTTTTTGTGTAAATAATACCTAATGGAAAAAAAACCAAAATAAACTAACTTATGGTTTTATCCCTGACATTTTCATTTTAACTAAAGATTTGAGGAATGAAAGAAACTCGTGTTTTAAGATCCTTTGATTCAGAGTTAACATGCCTTAGTCATTAGGGTTTGAGACTTAGTATTCCACACTTTGCCAATTTCAATGATATGAGAGTGATATTGCACTCTCAATCCTTAACTTTTAAGAATATAATCAGCACATCACATACACAACTGCATGATTGATGAGATGAGTTGATATTTCACTTGATGAAATGGGACCTGAGATTTGAGTCTAGACCTAATTTTATGATACCCGGGGATGGGATAAAGTCGATGAAACCTTCAATAAACCTGAGTATCAGCAAACCCTAGCCAGTACGTGAACAAGTTCGCACATTATCTTTTGATATTAACCTATGTACTAGGGTGTGATGAAACTAAATAATTATTGATTAGTGTGTGCCAACTTTTCATAAAATTAGTGGAGCTAACCAAAAAGAAAAGAAAGAAATATTTAAAAGAGCTCTCAAAAACAATTTCAAGCTACAAAGAGCTTCTATCAAAGGCGAGCACTCCCAACCATTTTCAAAGTGTCCAATTGGACCCAAGCTAATTAGGACCAATGAGTTGGGCTAGTACCTCAAAAAGGGCTATGTATTGTAAGAGATACAAGTCTTGGTGTAAGTATATTAGATACTCAAAGAAGACGCACCCCGGTGTACTCCCAGGAAAACAAGTGCATACAAGTGAACAACTTTTAATGTGCACAGTGGTCAACAATAAAAAATACATGTGTTTACTAATGAGGCACTTGAGATGACCCTAACCCTTGTTCCAATGTGAGGGAGAGAAGAAATTACACAAACCTTTATCCTCCATCATCTAGCCTACCATTTACACTTTCATGTCTGACGAACTAGTGGGATGGTAAACTGAACGCAAGAACTGATTTATTCTGTGATATTGAGGATTTGGTCTTGAGGAGAGTCTCTCGGACTGAGACTTTGAGTGACTTTTCAACTTGAATCTCTTGATTACATTACACTAAATGTCATATCTCTTATGTTTTATGTATAAACAGAGAGTTTGATAATTAAAGAAGTTGGATTCCTTTTGACTAGAGCCCAATTGAGCTTAGAATTTTGGGACCACTAAAACCTAGGATTCTTAATGAGAAAAGTCTTGAAATTCGCACATGCACAGTCAGGGATTCAACCTTCTAACTCACTAAAATTTGCTTGGGGACAAGCAAAGAGCTATGTTTACGAGTATGATGAATCCATGATTCATCTACTCTATATGGTCGTTTTAGCAAAATCCCATAATAAATCACTAATTAAACCTCTTAAAATGGATTAATTAACATTCACTAATTGTACTAATATTAGCGTTTAAAATCTATAAATAATAAACCACTAATTGAGCTTATTATTTTATGTGTAAATATTCATTATTTTAACCTAATTCTTTCAATGATTTATTCTTTGATTAATTAACTAACATCGCATCAAGAATTAAAATCCATAAATAGAGAAAAATCAAGAGAAAAAATCTGACTTTTATTACTTTTTGCATGTTTTAACTTTATTATTTACAATTTATCTTTTTCTAAACCCATAAAATCCATTAAAATTAGATTAAGTATGTGTATATTTTATATAAATTAATCCACTAATGAAAATCAAGTTAACAATCCAAAAAAAAATTGAAATGCAAAAATGTGGTATTTTATTATCTATAGAGTACCTCCAAAAATACTTTTGGTACAGCTGACCTCTTTTGCTTTTGTCCTTCATGAAAATTGTAGATCTCATCGTGATGAACAACTTTTGTATTGACCACTTTTTGATTTGACTTCATTTAATATCTCTTTTTGATTTTTTTAACTTTAGTTTTATCTTTATTTAGTTTTTTAATTTTAGTTTATTTTTTAAGGTTACTTTAATTTTATTTTTATTATCTATATTAAATTTTAATTTTATTTTTAATTTTATTTATTTAACTTTTATTTTTTATTTTTATTTCAATTTATTAGGTATTATTTACACATAGAATTTAGCATAATATACATAATATACACCACTTGTACCCATACCCGATTTTTGATGAAAACAATTAAAGTACGAGTTATGGATAAAGTGAATAGAATATATACAAGCATGCGTTGACTACAAATGTCCTCTCCCCTCATGTGTTGTGCATGCGCACATTAGCTCGGGTGGTGGTTTAGATCGGTGCAGGTTGCTCGGGTCACGTGGGTGGCCAGAGGGGCTTCACCTCATCTTGGTTCCACTGAGCATGAAGGTTGTGATACATAGGTTTGGATATCATCTGAGCTGTCCGATTGAGATAATCAGATGGTACACATCACATCCCTTCATTGCACTGCCTCTCTAAGATGGACTTGACTGGGATCCGGTGATCCATCATTCCCCCCTCTAGCTTTTATTTGTTACGTGGAAGGCCTGAACACCTTCGTGATGGATTGGCTAAGATCCTAGGTGGTTGGGTGGTAGACAAGGATGCTCGAAGTGGTGAGGTGATGGAGACTTGTTGGAGTTGTTGTTCTAGAATGGAGTCGAGTTGAAATCTTCAACCAATGAAGGATAGGTACCTGAAAAATGTCAAGGTACAAAGCCGAAGCAATCTTATGTGTGTTGAGGTGAGTAGAGGACCTGGAGTGGCGAGAAGGCTATTGTCCAGTTTGTTCCTCTGTCATATTGGCATAGGAAAGTGGGCGGCATGAATTGAGGGATAGAAAAAGGGAGGAGGTGAATAGAGGGATGCACGAGGATCAATAATGTCAGGGGAGAAGTGTATGGGTGATCTATTGGAAGTGAGGGTACTTATATGGGTCTAATTAATTCAAAAAAACAAATGAAAAGCAATAGAAAGAGATTACATGGGATCGAAGAACATCGTAGCATAGGGATTCAGCTTGGGAAGAGCTTTGATTTGAGCTCGGTTGTCGCTTAACAAGATTAGATAGATCTTAAAGCTCCAATGAATGCGATGTGTCAATGGCTTGGCCTCTTCGACCATGGGTCATCACCGGAGGATCAACCCATCTCCGTACCTTGATTCTGCCTCCCCCTATCATGAGGAGGGGAAGAAGTCTAGGGCGGAGCCTCTCGTAAAGGTGGACCAAAGCCAAAATGGTCGATGGCTGAGGATATGAAGGGGAGAACGATAGTTACATGAGGTGAAATGTAGGATTTTCAACCACCATATGGTTTCGCTAGAAGGTGGGTCATTAAGAGTAGAGGGCATCGCGTGGGAGAGTGTTGAGAGGTCAACGTAGTGGAGGTGAAAGCAAGGAGAGAAGAAGTTGGGAACTGATGAATCTTCATTTCATAATTAATTCTATCATTTTGGCCTTAAAAACCCTAGCTAAATGCATGTAAATAGCATTATTTTGTACAAATTAACATTCATTATTTATTCCCATTATTGTATATAAAATATAGTTTTTAATGTAAAAATTATACAATAAATAGAATAAAATAAAATTAATAAAATGCCAAAGGTGTCTTATGACCTCAAACCCTGATACCTAGGTATCTTGATAATTGAGTTGATAAAATCCTAGGAATAAAATATCCTATTCTTTTATTCATCAATAAGTCGTATTTGGGACCTTTTTTATTCTATATTATTTACACCTCAAATAAAGATACGTTGTACATGAAAGTTGTATAAAAATACATAGAAAAATACAAAATTGATTTCACCCAAAAATAATATACAGTGTACTTTCTATACTCAAAATAAAAAGCCAAAATCCAAACTTCCTAGACCCATATATTCTCCATATGAACTCAAAATATATCAAAATCATGTTAGTTGTATATATCTTTTACTAAGATATTTAATGAAGGTGGTATCTTTCAATTTGGAGTTAAGATGCAAAAGTAAGGTTTTGGACCCCTTTTGTACAATATACCAAAATAAAATATTTATTTTATTTATTATTTACAATTTCGTAATTTTATATTTTTATAATTTTGTAAATATTATTTAAAATATATATACAAATTTATAATAGAATAAAACCATTAAAAATACATTAAAATAATATAATATACAAAAATACATAGACGAATATAATATACTTATACCTTTATAATGTATACCACAATTTATTTAAGTGTACAAAAGACATAAGACAAATATAACAAAAACTTATTTATGTGTGTAATAGCAAGTTATATATAATATAAGAAAATAAAAAAAAATATTAAATACAAATAAAAATAAAATATACAAACATAGGTAAATATACCTATAACTAAACCATCAAAAGTAACTTGTAATAAATAAACTTGTAAAAATAAATAAAAATCATATTAAAATACTACATAAAAACAAACATTTTTCATGTTTTAACAAAAAATTTAATAATTCATTTACTAATTTATTTTTAATTATTTTTGAATTTCCAAATTGGTTTATCTTTTTGAGGGCGACGTGGACCAATCAAGGCCCGTCACCCGTTGACCTAGGTCAACTCTCTGATCCAGGTCGTAGAACTGTCAATGTAGCTCAACTCCCTTCCTTCTCGATTTTCCCCCTCTTGATTCATCGCCCGAGGACATTCGATTCCTTCTTGACATATCTTGTCTTTACACCACCCATCACGCGGACCCATCCTCTTTCTCATTCCATTCTAGGTCCGCATGAAATCAATAGGTCAACTCTGCAATTGTTGATTCGCCTTGTGAATGAACATGACCCTCTATAAATTTTGTTATTTCAAATAACATCATTGTCCCGGAGCAACGTCTTATAGATTGCCTTGTCATTTGTTTCTTATCTGTTATCAATATTTGTCCTTTAGTTATTTTCATTTTTATTTGATATTATTTGTTGATCTATCTAACCACTCTTCTTATTTGATCTTGTTGAGAGGGACTATGGATCGAGGGTGGATTTCTAGGAGATTCAATGTAGCCCCTGATATGACGAGTCTACTTCCTGACCTAGCTGGCAAGAGAGAGAAGCCATGGAGAGCTTGAGGAAATTATGAAGACATCTACATTTTCCTCCTTTTTTATTTTATTTGTAATTTAATTAACAGAGAGACTTATATTAGTAATGATTTGGACTCTCCAGGACACTGCCATTTCACAAGGCTCACTGCATGAGTGATTGTTCACTTGGGGGCCTCATTGGTTTTCTCGCATTTTCTTTGCTTTTTCTTTTTATTTGTTTCACGAATATATTTTTATTTATTTTTTGTGATTGGGCCCTAGTTCTAGGATTTGCTTGCTCCATAGATTAATGTCAAAATCCCTAATTATATTTGCATGTACATATAGATTCATGCTTGGACTTAGTCAAATCTAATAGTTGACTATTTAGACTTAAGATCGCACATCGAGAGAAGCTCTATACAGCTCTTGTAGGACCCGCTGTGGAGGGCACTGATGAGCTTTCGAGATCGGACCCTAGGTCTCATATCTAGATAGTTAGCATCTGGTGCTTCATGATAATAGCATATTCTATTCTATGGCAATTTCATCAGCTTGCATTGCATATAGTTAGGTTTCAAATGCTTAGCATCCTTGCATGAAGAGAGTTGAAGTTAAGGTGAGCATTTCTACTTAGTATTCATTACGATTTTTTGGCTCGCATTGCTTTTCTGACTCTCTCCATCTGATTTTGTCGCCTAGAATCTAAAGGAATTTACTTCTTGTTAAGTTCGTGCATTTCTATTAAAAATACAAAAAAGTGATGACCAATAAAATTGGGACTACTAAGATTACTCGACCTTAAAATCAAAAAGAAAAATCCTTGTCTTAGGGAGAGTAACCCCCTATTGTATTCGCATTTTATTTGCCTTGTATACATTAATGATTAGTGCCCCAATATCAGGCCTCCCTATGTGTTTGTACAACTACTGAAAAAATCCACCTATCTCTAAAATAGAATAGATAAAATGACCGAACATTCAAGATCATCACTGAGTAGAGTTGGTGAATTGAGGAGTTTGTTTTATGCATATTTCTTTGTGATTGTTTGCACGCATAATCGATCTACTCTGCACATTCATGTTTTTTTCATAGTATATGTTGATTTGACTTTCGTGTTCTCTCGATCATTTTCTTTTATTTTAGAGATGGTCGATTGGAGTGATTTTTATCTAGACTTTGCAGATCCCTCATACCCTCTAGCCGGTCTGAAGAATATGGTATAATCCTCAAGCACATCACGGAAGCGTGAGCGTCGTATCGAATACGACGAGGAGCGACTAGTCGCACTAGTTGCTCAATGCAGCGGAATTTAAAAAATTTTCATACGACGAAACCACATGATCCAAGAACACTTCTTGGATCATTTCATCTAAACCACAAACAAGTAATAGGATTACCTCTTGAAGCGTGGTTGCGATCGAGTCTCTAAACGAAGAGACCTCCTGTCTCAAGTCTGATCCGACGGAGGAGACGCCTGCGAGCGTGGGGATGAACCGCGTGCTTCTCGCAATCCATGTTGATGATCCAAGCAGCGGATCTCCTGATCTCGACACACGAGATCCGACATCCAAGCATTATGTGTAAAGAGAGAGCATGGTATGCCTCCCTATTTATAAGGTTTTGGGATTCATGGATCGCAATCCATGGGACATATAAAATCAATGGATGAGATTGATTTATGTCAATCCAATGGTCAAGATTGTTGTTGGTAAAAGCCAACAATTTGTAATTTAATTTAGATTAAAATATATTTGACAAAATCAAATTCAAATCATTCCTAAATTAAACCAATAAATAAGGAGAGAATAAACATGGAGATTACATCTCCATGTACATTCCATGTGGACGGCCACCCATTCCAATTAGGAATTGGGTGCCGCCCACCCTTTCCATATAAAGGGCAATCTCATGGAAATCCATGAGATTGTATGCCTCCTTAATATTCTCCATTATTTATTTCCAACAACTTTTTGTTGGTATTTAATTCATCAAAAATAATTCACAATTATATTTGAGAATATTGCAATCTTGACATTGGAAAATTGTGAATCACATTCACAACCCAAAACAATATATAATTTATACTATCAATTAATTACACAATGTGTATCCAATACACATAATAATTAATCAACAAATATAAATTATAATTAGCTCTCTCTCTAATACATTATAAATCACATCTAATAAATATTTTGAATAATTGGATATTACTATCCACATTATTCTTATCCACAATAATTAAATCACATTTAATTATATTGGATAACTTATTCTCATGTGCTCAATTAATATGAATCACATTCACATTATTTACACCTTTAATAATCAAATCACATTTAATTATCCAAGATAACTCTCCTTATAATATGAATCAAATTCATATTATTCATGATAATTAAATCACATTTAATTATCCATTTTCTCAATGCTCAGATACATATATCAACAATAGAATTATCCATGAACTCTTTCAAGGATAATGCGCTTTCTCCGTGAATACTTGGAGATAAGGACAGGGCGATTGTATTGTTCCACGTATAGTGACATGGATGTTGAGATCATATCTCAAATCCAGATCGTGGGCCTCCCATAGATGCTTGATTAAATCAAGACCGCAAATCTAATCTTCTCATTGCATCTGAATCACAGTCAAATCAATGTCCAACATTTGGACTAAGATCAGATTACTTCTCTATTGAGAGGAGTCACTAAAATCCAGACCCGTTTCATCACTCCCTAGAAATGGAAGCGTCATGGTTATGAAAGCGTTTATGATCACATCACCCTCAGGTATTCCTAATACCTGTACATCCTGCACACTGGAAGACTCAGAATAAACCCGAAGTATTAGATCAACTTTACACTGTCTACTTCAGGGTTTTATAAGTAAGTTTCTCATTCAATCATTGGGAGTCGGTATCGATCGTATACTTTCCAAAAGCATATATCATACCTAGGTCTTGATCATATACTTTCCAAAAGTATATATCAAACCTACAAATTCAGTCAAGCTTCCAAAGCGAGACGACCATGCGCATGGAATTTGATTCTTCCTAATATCTCATGAGTGAGCTCATGTCTTCCGGTTCAGTAACTGAACCTCTATGATCCCTTTGAGAGATCGTATTACTCATATGCCCTTATATGCACACCAGCGCGCCGGTGTATAGACCTTGATTAGGTCATCAACCTATTGGTCTGCCAAATGTACATACTCAGACATATAGTAACACATTTGTCTCGGGTCAGAGGATGCGTGCCTATATCATGATAGAATACGATATAGGATTTTGGTTATCTCGATCTCGTTAAATCAACTCTTTGACCTAACTAATCTGACACCTCCGAATCTCTATTCCTATGCAGAGGACCTGCATCAAGAGGTCGGTCAAATATCAGCCTAACTGAGAAAGGATTGCCATCTCCTACTCAGGCTGGAGATCATCTCTTAACAATCATTTGATGGTGCTTGATGAGCCCTCAATCTAACTCAGTAGATGTTCATCCAAGCACCAGCCTCTATGATTCAATATTTGAATCAACAGCTGTATGATCATCAAGATGGCCATGGTACATAACCCTAATTGTACTAAGGGACCTATTATGCAAATTATGTATTCTTCATTTCAGATCAGGGAATGATATTTGCAATAACATTTATTGCATAATGGCTCACCGTGGGCTCGTATGTCCAACATGGTCCACCTTCACTTTTCCATGTGGACTTTGCTCATGACTCTTCTTTCTGTACATATCCACCCAATCCACTATTTCAAGCATCGGATTTTTAGTTTTACCCACCAACACTACCCACACATTTTCCACCATATCATTCACTCAATACTTAGAATTTGCAGTCACCTCTCATGAAGACCACTCTTGAGAACAATACCCTGTTAGTGGAGCTCATGAATTTGAGTATATATGGCCTCATCAACCTAAATAAGAGCCACATTGATGCTTCACCTACTGGATTTATGGATTCATTTGAGGACATTCACGAGAGCTTGCGATCGCCCAAAATACAAAAAATGGAAAAAAAAACCTAAAAACATAAAAATATTTTGGGAGACAACTTGTCGAGTCAGCTTGGAGGGGAGGGCTTTGCCAGATCCTATACTTACACACACACACACTCACCACAATTCCTTCCTTTGACCCCAAATATGACACTATACAGATTGCTCTTAGTCATCCTTGGGTAGATGTTTATTCTAATCTCCTCCCTTGTATGGAGGAGATCCAACATCTCAAAAAAATGTTGATTAAACGTGAAGTGGTGGCAACTATTCTTGAGATTATTGAGGCCCCACTTCGCCAGGCCATGACCTAATTATCTGCTCCTAAACCTAAGAAGAGAATGCAGAGGAGCAAATCTGAGTGTCACATTTTGAGCATGGTCACTACCTATGCCATTACTCACCGTCCACACATTAGGAAAGGGAACACAATCTCACTATTTGTGAGTTGCACCAATTCCGACCATTCTTGTAATCACACTCTCCTTGACGACGATCCTTCATTTAATATAATACCCTTCTCGTTGGTTCATTCTCTTCTTAGGGCCTCTCAAGAAAACTAATATGATTTGTCAATTTGTTGATGGATCAATAAAAAGGTCAAGGGTATTCTTGAAAACATTGTCATTTAGATTCAGGTCATGAGATTCACTCTTGACTTTGTTGTATTGCCCATGGAGACCTCCACCACAATGGAGCATTCTCCAATCATCCCGGGATGACCTTTCCTTGCCTCTGTGAGGGTCGTTATTGATTACGGATCAGGAGAGATTCGTTTCTGTTCTGATGTCGGGAGTGATGCGTTAATCACTGTAACCATTGTTGACAAGAGACCCCGCATCCCACGAGAGTGTACCTGTTATAGCCGACTATAAGGACTATGACCTCGATGTTTATATCAGAGAGGTTTGCTTTTTTATGGATGATACTGAGACCCGAGGATTCGTCTTTGGAGAGGAAGATTCGGAAAGCTTAGACCTTGGAGTCCCCCTCCCAATGAGTGGCGATGCATTGATGACATCCGCGGTATTTATAATGTAGATGTTTTATAGCAAAGGGCAGACTTAGTAGAGACAGTAGAGGCCGAATTTGACCTTACTTCTTTCATCAAAGAATTCGGGCCTTTCGACTGTGATCTAGTAGAGACTTTCTAGGCTGGCCGTAACCATACTACTTCCACCGATTAGTTCATGCCTTTCTAGTTTTATTCCACTGAGGACCTTCATCAGGTTGATCTTGATCTGTTTATGTCTGTTGTCGACCCCGATATCGACCTACACCTTGTGAGATCCATTCCTTAGCGGTCATGCAAGAAGGTCTGCTTTCTACCTTCTTGTCCTATGCACATCAACTACTTTGTATATCCGCTCTCATTTTATTTCTTTCCATCTACCGCTTTTGCTCAAAAACCTCATTTTGTGTGTTTTTCCTTTCTTAGGACGTACTATGTCCTAAGTATAGGGGAGGTGGATGAGTTGAGTGATCTTTCTTCCTTTCTTCTTTTTGTTTTCTTTTTTCTTCCAAAAATGTGTCAACCCTTCTTCATTGATATACATAGGACGTACTTTGTCTTAAGTATAGGGGGTGTATACCTAGTTTGTTAATTCTTCATTTTATTTTATCACTCTTGTTGTTGCCTATACTTTGGGCTCTTTTACCCTAGGTATAGGGAGAGTGATGTGTATATTCTACCCTTGTACATTTTCTTTTTATTTGATTTGATCCCCTTCATTGTCTCCTCTCCTGTTGATATTTCTGTCTATACTTAGGGATATCTTATCCTAAGTATAGGAGGAGATAGTCTGAGTTGTGATCTATTCTTCCCAACCCTCGACCCTCAACGCATGTAGATATAGCCTGCTAACTTAGGATTATTCCATCCTAAGTATAGAAGGGATGGTCGACTTCTCATTGTTTTATTCTTTCATTCTTTATTTCTTTGTAGTAGTATAGACTCTTCAATACTCATTACGAGTTATGTCTTCTCTTTTTCTCTCAGAACTATGATGACATAGCTCAAGCTAAGTATAGGGGGTCATATATACATCGTATAAACTTTAGCCATAACTCATACTTTCATATATTTAATAATATGGTTAATTAATAAAAATTAATACACACACCCAATTCTTTGTATATACTTGTTAATAAATCAGGCTAAAAATATTTTTTGCAAAATGTTTGAAAAATAGTTAGGAAAAACTTTTGAAAAATCTTATAAAACTATTTTGAAAAACTTTTTGTTAGATATTTTCAATCCTTTATAAAAAGTGTTTTATTTTTTAAAATTTTCTTTCTTTGTTTGAAATAAAATGTTCAAAAATCTATTTGCAAAGGATTTTGAAAAATGGTTGCAAATATATTTTGAAAACTCTATATATAGTGTTTGAAGAATCATTGCAAAATGATTTTGAAATTTTGAAAAATATTTGTAAAATTTATTTTTAAAAGTTGTTTGCAAAATAATGTTTTAAAAATATTTATGCAAATCTTTTCAAATTATTTTGAGAATTGCGTACATAATAAAAAATCACTTATAAACCTTTTACAAACTTGTAAATTCCTAAAATCCATCTCTTGTAAATATGAGATGCATCCCCATGTAAATATATGTACCTATTTCTTTTCCAAAAACTTTTATTTTGAAAAATACCTAAAAATTTGCATAATGAAATATCCCAAAAAGTTTGCAAAACTCTTTTCAAAAATTGCATAAAATTTTGCAAAATCTTTTCAAAAATCCATAAAAAGTTCAAAATTTGAGAATTACATCACAAAAAATATTTTCTACATCATTCATAGAATTTGCATTTTTTGGATTGAGTTTGATAATTGAACAAGTCTAAGTAAAATCTGAAGATTGGAGCTTGGTTGGATCTTAAATCTGGTTAATAACAGGAACCTTATAGGAACTATAATTGAGGTGCTTCAGGTCTACTAGACTTAATTCTTTGATATCACAAGACTGAGGTCAATGTCTTCTTGAGTGCCTAAGTAGAGTATATCGGACCACATGCATGACTCTTCTTGATAATGACCTAGCTTGCACACCTGCACTTTTCACTTTGCTCACCTCAGTTGAAGTGGTAGAGGACTTGATTTACAGGCATGAGTGATGAATATGCGATTCATCGCTCTAAAAGAAATTAATTAAGCTCAGATCCCCAAAATTCATTGGCATTTCATCACTTATATTCCATTATTAACATTCATGCATATATAAATAATAATTGCATATTATCATGAATTATTGCATCAAATAAGAAGCCAAAAATTTTAGCCCATGTGACCTGTAAAATAGCTAACTTCCATGATTTTCATGCTAACTCAAAATCAGCTGAAACCACCTTCATTTGTACATACTGCTAACAAGAGTAAAGAAAAAATACAAAAAATCACTAAAAGAAATAATTGCCACATAAACCCAAACCCTAATTTCAGATATATAAGACTAATACAGTGTCAGATTTGGTCCTACTCACTTTTGAACTAATGTGCATTCAATTACCTTAGAAACAAGTCCAAGTTCAAGTGAATCGGAGCTCATATGTGAAAAGTGGGTTTTAGGCCTCTTTTGTACATTATATATTTTACTCGATTTTGACCTATTATTTTAAGTACATAATTAAGTCGCTTATTTTATTTCTTTTCATTTATTTTCTATGACAAAAGTTTTATTAAAATGTGCAAAAATCCAAAACTAAAATGAACTTGAAGTCAAAGAAACTGACTGAGTCTGAGTCCTCACTAATGGTCTATATAATAAGTAATCTATATTTTATTTTCTTATATTCTAAATTATTAAAATCTAAAAAAATAGTTTATTTAGTAAATAGTTATATTTTATTTTATCAATTTTTTCTCAATTTTATCTTATTTTAAAATCATGAAAAATTACATACCCAAAAAGCAAGGTATTTTATACATAGAGTACCACAAAAAAATACCACTTTGTGAGATTACCTATTTTGGTTTTGGTCTTTTCAAGAAATTGTAGATCTCATCACAACGAGCAACTTTCATGAATAAAATTTTTTGATCTGAGATCCTTTGCTATTTCTTTCAATTTTTCTTTTCTTTTATTTTTTGGATTTTCTGGGAGTGACACGTGGCATCTCCTGGACCCACGATGTGTCACCCATTTTGGGCTCTTTGAAATTCCATTTTTTTCATTTAAAAAAAATTTATAAATAATAAGAGCCACGTGTCTCTTGTGGATCATCCAATAGCGACCTATCATACAGCTCACGTGCTTCATCTTCTTCTGCCGTTCGATTGGCCCCCTTTCCCCTTTTGGGCCATCGCCTCTACCTTCCATGTTGGGCTTCGTCGACTCCCAATTAAATCCATCACCCCAAGCTGAATCTCCTTCCCAATCTTGTGTCGCTCCATCGTCGATCGCCTTCCTGATTTGAACCTTCGACGAAATCAATCACCTCCACCCTTCCTTCCCTGATCCTTGTCTGAGAACCTCGTCAACCCACTTTCCATCACTAGTCTCCTCGCCTCCTCTATAATACCCAAGCTTCTCCACCCGATGCTCATCATCCATTGATAGCACCCTGAATAGGATCCCGATGGTGACATCCCGAGCCTTCCTTCGTTGGCGAGATCCGAGGTCCTCGACCTCGTGGTTGTATCGTCAAGCGATGCCATCGTTCTGCTCTAACGGTAGACATTAAGCCACCATCACCTCCGCCTAATACCTCTTACCACTTCGGTCCTCCACCACCATAGCTTCATCATCTTTGGGTCACAGCTCCTCTAATTCGACCCACCTCATTCAATCTTCCTCATCAAGCCTCATCACACTCCAATACAGACCGCTACCTTGCAATTCACCTACCAAGTTGGCGCATGTAGTCTCCTTACAGAAGTAGTCTTCTTCATCAACTGCTACACTTCATCGCAGCAGAGGCTCTACTACATCGCCAGGAATCTTCAACAACCAGGGGAAGTTCCTTATGCACCTTCCCAAGAAACCACCATAAATCCATCTCCATCGATGCGGCCGTGCTTCACCAGCAAGGGACTCCACTTTGACTGAGGTTTTTTCCCTCTACAACCACTCACAGACCAGCTTCGTCAACTTCAAAGCGGCCCTTCTTCGTCGCATCACCACTCTCTAGTGGAATCATATTCAGCAACGATCATGTTCACCGACATAGCGCCTCTGCTCCAGCGGGCTCGAGGCTCGAGACATTCCCTACATGTGCAACACGTGTGTGGAGGGGACTTTTGCAAGAACACACCCCAAAGACCTGTTGATTCACATCCAGGTTCAATCACCCAAGGGGCACGTGATGTGCATGTGCCTCTCTTTGACCCCTCTGGGTCCTAGTAATTCCATCGTAGTCCTTCTTCTTCATTTTTATTTTGTAATTTTGCAAATAGAACCTTAACTCCATATGTAATTTTAACCTTCATTATTGCATTATTTTAATGTTCTACAATTGCATTTTTATTCTACAACTAATCCTCTATATTTTTGCATGTTCTTTATATTTTTATGTTATGTGGTTAATATTTAATAATTATTCTTATGGAATATTGTATATTTTGACCAATTAATGATATGAAATTCATAGATAGTTAACCACTGCTCGAAAAATTGCCAAAAATTCATCTATCATAGATTTGGTGTATTTTACATTGTGCCCAAAATCATTGCATTTGCATGCATAATTTCTCTAAAAATCATTTTTTATATTATACTTATTTTTTGATAGATGTCCAGCTTCACATTTTTATGGTTTAGGATTTTTTTGAGATAGATCACTTAGTGATATAACTCAGATAATTTTATTCCCTAGAAATAAATATATTTAACATTTATTATAATTAATTATTGAGTTCACCTTATGTGCATTCATTAATTAATCAAATATTCATATTACATCAGAAAATTCCAAAAAAAATATAGTGCATTCATACATCATTTTTATAATCTTGTCCATGTTTTGTGATTTTTAGACATCATTAATTGCCAATGATTTTCTCGTCCTTAAAATTTGTTTACATTTGCATTTGCATTCAAAATTGCATTAAAATAACAAAACAATCCACCTCAAAATCTATGCATTAAATTTGATAGACTTAGACATAACTTGTTCCTTTGCCTCCTTGAGTTTGACCCTAGGGCTTACCCGTGCCAAATAAACATAAAACTGCTCCGATGAAATTCGATTAATTAATTAAGTGGTTTTCCATACTATCTGACTACAACATAAAAATGATGAATTATCATAGGGTTTTAGTGATCATCAGATGGTGTCATTGCCAGGGAGGCAGACGGCTTTGGTTTTTGTCTAGAAAAATGAGTGTTAGGTTTTTCATACACTTGGGTAGTCTAACCCCCAAGCCTTCACTGTAAATTTTCCATTTTTTATTTCCAACATTTATTTCTTTTTTGGCATTTATTTTCCATCTTTTATTTTTGATTTATTTTCGTGTCAACTCTCTTACATTTTCTCTCTTATTTTTGTGCGAGGTACCCGGCGTACTTGGAGCGGTTTTTCTAAAACCAACGCATCTCTACAGCCCACCAAAAGCCGCATAATATTAAGATCGAGTCATGAGAGAGTGTAGAGTCTAGGAATAATTTCAGCATTATTTAATTATTTGTAATAATTGCTCATTTACGGTGGTTTCTGTTTGGAATCTTGCGTGCGTAAACAAGACTTGAACTTGTTCCTTGTGGTGTGCCGGACCCGTTTCACTCTCCGGTGAGGGTGGGGTTCGACTTGAGCGGTTCGCAGGTTAGACATGCACTGCAGATATTAGAGCTACTAGGATTATTTTTCTTTACTCATAGAAACTAGGACCACATTGCACTTAATTGAGACGCACTTTTAGATCATTCAACCTAGTCAAAATTCAAATCAACTTCTTCCCAGCTATTATAACTTTTTTCTAGGTGTGGTTTTATCGTGTTGCATGTCATATAGAATAATTTTTAAATCTTGTATTGCATCCAACATGGAGATTCCAAGGAATCATTGTAAGTCTTCTAGCTTAGCGTGCATCATTGTTTCTCGCAAGCATCAGCTTTTCTCGATTTCTCTCTCTTGTTTTATCACTTAAGATGTAAAGGAAATTGGGACTGGATGGTAGATGTGTATTTCTACTCACTTAATTCTTCAGTGATCGCCTAAATAAAAATTAGGACTGTTAAACAAGGCCAGCTTTAATTAAATCATAAAATCAAAAATTGTTGCAGGAGAATAACCCCATCATTGGATTCAAATATCTTTCTGCAAGAGTGAGAGAGCACAGTAGGATAGAGCCAAGCTCCGAAATATTTATTCAAACTACTGATTCTAAAAACGACTAGTTATTTCTCAGTGAGGGAACTACGGTCTCCCTTAGCAAAGTGGGGGGTTAAAAGACAACGCGATTGGCACCATCCTTAAGTAATGTGGGTAGTCGATTTTCGGTCCATACTTACACTCATACTGGCTGAAAGTGGATGCAACTAGCCGTACAAATTTAGGCCAATCATTAGGAAAATTTCAGGCACCTAACATCTCGCTTAAAGGATTTCAAGATTGATATTATCACCAACTAAAATTGGAAAAATAATTGGCCAGACACTTGCAGCCCTCATTGTGTGAGTTGATGAACCCAGGGTTTGAATTTCTTTTGCATTGGTGTACGTGAATGGAGTTCGCATATAAAAAAATACCACACACTTGTGCCATTACTCTCCCTTCTTGATTTAGAGAAATCAGGGTTTCTCTTGTGAGTATCATGTTCACTCGCACGTTTTCAACCACAATTTGTTCTTTCACCACATCAATCTCATTTGAATATGTCAGGAGATTGGTCTCTGTACCCTCCAGATTATTTCTTCTTAATCAAACCCTAAGAATCTAAACCCTCTTCCTCTAGACATCCACTTACATTTGCAGGAGACTCTCACCCATGGATGAATACATTCTATTATATGAGTGTCAATCCTTTATATTCTGATCACAAAGTCAATCATCCAACCGAATCTCCAATTCTTCATACGGTATTCCTATATATTATGATCAAAAAGTCAATCCTTTATAGACTATAAATGTCAATCCTTCATTCATGGGATTTCTGCCATACCATTTGATGATCAAACCACTTTTAAGACTGATGACCGACCGAGACACCAATTCTAACTGACTTCATTCTCCCCTCAAAATATTGTTGGGACAGGGCAATAGTTCACAAATCCACATTCTGACTAGACCTTCGGGAATAATATGCAAGCTTGACCAAACCAAGTGGATTGGCATGTGATGAATCTATGATTCTCATACTTTATTCTTATATTTTAGTCAAATCTTTTAGCAGAAATATCTGTAAATATATATTAAAACCAATAAATTGCATTCAGCATACCTTTGTTAATATTGTACAAATTGCATATATTTGTTCAAAATAAAAGAATAATAAAGAAAAGAAAAAGAAAAGAAAATAAAGAAGGATGTAATTGTGTAATAAGTACAGACCCGAACCCCAAGAGAAGGTCAATATTGACCTGATCGATAAGGAATAAAATAGGGGCAGATAGGGTCATTATTCATTCTTCTTGTATATATACATCATTCCCTTATTTTATTCATCAATTCAAAGACCTCAAATTGGTTTAATTCCTTAATAAAACTAGTATGTAAAAATGTTTTCTAAATAATAAAAATAATTGCAAAATTAATTGATGTACATAGTGCAAATAATACCACTCTTAAAAAGCTACAAAATAGAACTTAAAAGACTAATTCCATCTCCATATGGACTCAAATGCTTTCAAAATCACTTTTATTGGATTCTAAATTAAGTTATCTTTGAAATAAGGATGATTTCATGATTTTTGGAGTTACGACGTAAAAGTTGTCTTTTTGGGTGTATAGTATAGCCAAAAGCTACCTATATATGTAAATATATTTATTTATATATATTTTTATTTGTTTATTTTATACATAATTTGTATATATTGTATTTTTAAATGTTTATATTTTCCTCATAATTTTATAAAATTAAAATAAAATTTATAAAATACAAAATAAATTAAAAAGAAAATCAAATTCTCATTGTACAAATAGCCATACATGCATATAACGTACAAAAAACTATTTATTTATCACCTATATTAATTTTGTAAAAGTCAAATAAAAATTCTTTTATATTCCTTTGATTATTTTGTAAACAAATAAAATATAAATTAAAAATATTTTGAAAAAATAATATAACAAAAATATATAACATAATATATAAGTATATTATACATGTACATAATACACTATATTGTATGTTTGTATATATGTATTATTAAAAATAATTAAAAATTATAGAAATATAGTTTAAATAATAATAAACATTTTTCATTCTATTCATTTTTTATTTTAAAATCATTAATTATTATTTTTACTATTCTTTGATTTTTGAAAAGGAATATTCTGATTGGTCGATCCAGGTTTGTTGACCCGACTCAACTCTTCCTCTCAGTCGAATCAGACCCGCTTTTCGCTCGCCGGAGTAGTCTTCTCCACATTTTCCTTCCTTACTCCTATCATGATTCTCCTAAAAATCTGGACCTATCGATTCCTCTTAGATCCATAATCCTCGTGCATCCCTAGGCTTCGTCAGATCCTCCTAAGGTTTCTCTCATTCTTCCGAACTTTCTAGACCCTCATGATGCCTATAAATATTCTCCTCCACTCCCACAGCTCAGGAGCTCATTCCGCATGCCTCCTCTCCTCCCGTGGTATCTTTAGGATTGTGATAGTGCTCTTTTGGCATCTATTTGGAGCCTGGATTGAGTCGACCGTTGCTCGCTCTTAGCTAGAATCCGCCACCGCGACCAGCCTCCTGCAGCTTGGTTGAGGCCATGACCTCACTTCTACTCTACCATCCTTCGTTGATCATTATAGACCACTTAGGTATCCCATATTTCATTGCATTTTGCCATTTTATTTTGATTTCATTCCATTACTGTCGCCCGCCATTTTAGCTCCGACCATAGCGTTAGAGCTCTGTTCCACCCACCTGAACGCTTCGATATAACCCTCGGCTCATCCATCATCTCCTCATGCAACCCATCCCCCCTCAATATCGCTCATTGGAGCGAGATTAGGATCGGTTTCCTCCACTCGCTTTTGCCGGAAACCAACTTAGCATCCCCCGCTACTTCCTTTCTCGATGCAATAACCAATGGTCGAGTGTCGTCATCGAGCCATGCTACCCTTTGGAGGTCCAGGCATGCGAACGGAGCATTGTTTGGCCCCCAGTTGCTCAGGCGAAGCACCTCCAGGTAGTGGAGCTCCACCGCATACATCCGACCGGTAACCGCCCCATCCGAGGACCCTAGTATATGCGGAGCACCCTTATGAAGGTGTTGGACCTTATAGCGAACCGATTAGCTCTGTGGATCACCAGACATTCTCGATCGAAGCTCTCCCTGCTTCATGTTCTTCTACCTTCCTCCAGCACTGTCAGATGAGGAGTCAGCCGTCCAGACTTGATCAGGACTGTTGAGCCATGCCCAAAGGCTGACGGTCCAATCAGCTTTTTAGCAAATCATCAGTGCACGATTCTGACATTCCCTGCATCGTTAGATCTCGCCAGACAGCATTAGGACCATACACTGACATAGAGACAAAGTTATAAGATCCAGAGCAGAGCCACATGTCTCCCCATCTTGCGAAGGGTATATTGCACTTCCACCCTTACTTTTATGTTATTTCATTTCAGTCCAATAAATGTAATAAATAGGTAAAAACACTTCGTAGTTTGGACACTCTTTTTACGAATTTTCACTTTAGTCTAGAGAGCCTGATTCACGTACATCCACACATGTTTTTATGGGATATCTGCATATTTTGCCTCGCACTTTTAACTAGTTAATGAAATGGAGTATGTTTTGATTATTTGCATTTATGCCCTATGAGTGCCTATCATGTGAAACACATGTTTTAACTGGATAAATTGCATTAAGGCCCTTGTAATTCTGTTGCATGCTATTCAATAGGCCCCAGAACATAAAATAATTGTGATAAGGTCCCTACTTTACTTTTTTTAATTTGTTTCTTGTATTAATTGAAATAAATAGTATTTTGACCCTAAAAATTATACAAAATTATCTTGTAGCTCCTGCTAACATGGTATTTGCATAGAAATTTTGGTGTGCAAGTTTTCTATTCTATTATTAGAAGATCAAAAACATTAGAAAAAGTGATTGTTTGTATAAAAAATCATAAAAATTCATAAAAAGTTTTAAAAATTCCAAAAAATAAAGTAGATCTTGATTTATTTAATTTCCTGATCAAGTTTCATTGCATTATATTTTACAAAAACCTATAAATTTGAAAAACACCAAAAATCTTATAAAAATCATATAAAATAAACCAAAAACCCAGATATTGCGTTTTCAGTCTCTGTTATAGATATTTAATTGTATTTCTTAATAACATCAGTGCCCAGGAGTTTGAGCATTATTAGTCATCTTTATTTAAAAAACTCTCCTAACTGTGCAATATCTGCTTGATTCCTTACTTGTCAATTTTTTTAAAATTACAAAAACGTTTTTAAAATACCTAAAAATCCCAAAATAATGTAAAATATAAAAGAAACCCAAAAATATTTTTAATTGATTTTTCTGTGCATTTTTATCCTATTTGAAAAATCCAAAAAGAGTTGCTTGTGTATCTTTTTCTCCTTTGTTTTGCCTTATTTTAAAAATTAAAAATTTGCAAAATTAAAACCCACTAAAAAGAAAATAAAAATCCTTTGAATCACTTTATTAGGCTACCTAGGATTAATTGTGCTCCTTGAGTTCGACCCTAATCATTATACCAGGTTAATAAAATTAGCTCTCCACTTGTGCTTGATTTGCTTGATTTCGTAATGGTTAAATAATTTTCTCAATGATCACATATCTGATTTGGGTCACAATGACACTTAATTACTCAACTTAAACCGAGTCAGATTTGTGTGTCATCAGAATGGCGCCGTTGTCGAGGAGCACGGCTAAGTAGTTAGGATTTTTATCTACTTGTTTTATATTTATTTGTCTCTATTTTCTATAACGGCCTTTGACCCAATTCTATTTCTTCTTTGTTGCGGGAGCCTGCAAGGGGGAAGATCATCTTTAGAAGGTGGACGCATTTGATGAGGAGCAGAGGAGGAGGAGATACTTATAGCAAATAGAATCCATTTTAGCATTTATTTTTGAGAAAAACTTGTAATAACTTAGAGGCAATATTTGGACACTCAATCATTATTAGGGGTTTGTTTCGCCAAGTGCTGGTGCACTCATGGGACCTCACCAGATTTTTCATGTTTTCATCGCATTTATTTTATTTTTTTCACGTGGCTTTAGCCCTTAGACTTAGGATTTTTTATTTGGTTGAACTTGTTAACAATTAAGGTCTAAAAAACCCAATAGAATATATGTGCTATAGAAAGCGATCAGACTTAATCAAATAATAAAAAAACTAATTTATCTGGATTAGAGACCACGTATCGAGAGAGGTTGTATATAGCATTGGCAGGACCCATTGCGGCGGGCATTGATCGGCATTAAAGATCGGACTTAGGTCTCTCTTCCGAATAGTTGGTTACTTGGTATTCCTGATAATAGAAATTTATGTCTTAGGGTGATTTCCTCATGTGTAATATAATTGGTTTTATATATGTCTTTCAATTGTGTGGGGATCATTTTGCATGTAGACTACTAGAGCAAGGTAAGCATTCTAACCTTGCATGCATCATTGATTTTTATCGCACATCAGCTTTTCTATCTTCCTCCCCCTGATTTTCTGGACTTAGAATAGAAAGGAAATCGAAAAATTTGTTAGATGTTTCTTTATTAAAAAAACCTAAAAAGGTAATAACCTAATAAATCGGGACTTCTAAACAGACTCGACCCTAAAACTGAGCTAAAGTCCCAAAAAGATTGTTTTGGGGAGAGTAACCCCCTCACTGTCTGATTTTATCTGTAAAGAGTTGAGCGACGCACACTAGGATAGATACACGTCTGAGTTCTCTTAAGACTACCGGTTCTACAAAAACGATTTGCTACTCTCCAGTGAGGATATATGGGTAGCCGGAAAATGGTCTGTATTTCCTTAGCAGAGTGGGTGGGTTAGAGGACACTGTGTAAGGATCTATCCTCAAGTAACTGGTAGTTGTTTTACGTTCCGTACTTACACCTATGCTGGCTAGAAGGAGGCACAAGTAGTTGTAAAAATTTGGGCCAGTCTCTAGGGAAAATTGGGCACCTAACAGCTCGCTAACTCTATTTTTAAGATTGTTTTATCACCAAATAAATTTAGCAAGATTAACGATCGAGTTCTTACGGTCATCACAGTGTTGAGTCACTAAAAAAAGGTGTTTGACTTCTCATCTTGTTTGTGGACCTGATCTAATCTTCATAAATCCCCACACCATGATGATAGGCATGCGGTCTCTTAGGCAACCTCTGGTAGCACCACTTCTAAACACCCTTGACCATTCATGTAAGGCGGCTTCAGAGAGATCAGCCCCCTCTCTGAACTCGAATTCGCTTCACCCTATTCCCCCTTGACCACCCTTCTTCTAGACCCAAGGTACAAATAGAGAGGCTACCACATCTAGATGTTCACTTGATAGCACATGAGTTGGTTCCTTAGCCTTTGAAGAGACTGGAGAGATGGCCAGTTATGAGAGAACCGATGAGCAGCAATAGACTTTTTCCTTCGTATTAGAACATGCCGCCATCAACAATACCCTCTTATCATCCTTGGACACCATGTAGAGATAGATTTGAGACCAGGTAAGGCTTATAACAGAGGTAAGAAGGGAAAAGAATCAGATGAGAGATGGGCGAGCAGAGCAAGACAGACCAGTTGGTGGTGGAGAGATACCGAGACACAAGGATCGAGCGGATGCCAGACGACAAGAGGAGGCACGTGATCCACAGAGACTCGTGCGCACCATGAGAATGTTGCACAACCCAAGTGCAACTCTCACCCACAAGTGGATTCAGCTGCCGGCCATTCTTGGAGACTTCGAGCTCCTTCCTCAGACTTTCCGACTGATGCCCAAGTTCCACGAGCACGCCACCAAAGAGCCATGTCTTCACCTGCAAGAGTTTGAGATGATCTGTAGCATCATCCACAACACGCTGGTGGACGAGGACACTATCAAGTTGATAGCCTTCCCATTTTCCTTAGTTGACAGAGCATCCTATTGGCTGAAACATTTGGGGTGGGTTGTCACCATCAAGGAGCAATTGAGGGCCGAGTACCTTAACACATATCATCCACTCGATCGGACGAATGTAGCTAGAGCCATGATAAACAATTTCACTATGATCCCCATTGAGCAATTCCATGAGGCCAGGGATCGTTTCAGAGAGCTCATCGACAGGTGTCCACATCATAACATCAACAAGCCTAATTTGGCCTAGGGTTGCTTTTTGGGGTTGAAACCTGAGATGTAGGGACTAGTGAACACCTCTTTTGGAGGTTCATATTTTGCCAAAGATGAAGACCAAGTCTAGGCCATCGATGAGGAGATGGCTGAAAATTACACAGTGATGTCCTAGGCTTGATTCTACTCTCAGGGGAAGCCTCCCCATCATGCGACTTCATATCAGAGAATAGCACATATTGAGAACGGTCCTTCTTCCTCTTCTACAGCGACAGCATTACAAGAGTCTTCAACTGCTGACATGGGCATAATTAGCCAGAAGGTGATTCGGATGGAAAGCATCGAGAAGTAGATGTGTCAAGGCCTTGATAAGGTCAACAGGATTGATGAGTTGGCCCAAACTTTATGTTACATGAAGACTCAGATCATGTGCCTCCAAGAGGCACAGATGACTTCTCAGCCACGGTCTAGGTCACAGGATGATCAGGGGAGTAGTTCTTCATAGCACTCCGCCTCATACCGATAGGTTTACCACATCCAGACAGATCCCATTCATGCAATCCCTCATTACCAGTTGCCACCACCACCTCCGTCAGACACATAAATGGTGGTTTATCATTCCAATCTGCCATTGGCGTCCATTCCCTCTCCAGTCCACAAGTAGATGGAGCCGTTGATGGATGTCAATAGGATTTGGTACTCCCGGTACCAATAGCATCCCAGGATCCGCCGTGACCACCCAATCTTCAAATGGTCCATTGGAGGTGCTCAGTCCCAACATCAGCCTCCAGCACAGTCTGGGTAGGGAACCCGGTAGTAGCAACCCTATTACTCCTAGCAGCAGCATGTTCCTTGACCCCAGTTTCAGGGTTAGTAGTAGAGGCAATAGAAACAACCTCATTCTCTATTTTCTCAGCCTCCCCCTAACTCATACCATCAGCAGCAGCATAGCCAGCCTCATTTCAAATGAGGCAACCCATCCGGGCCTCTTGCACATTCGTATGAGAACCCAATGTTAGAGGATCTCGCATGCATGCTTATTGAGTAGCATGTCACTTTCTGGTGAGAGACGGATGAGTTTCGACAGGAGATGAGCGAGATCATCATAGGAAAGGACATCATACTTATGCAGATTGATCCCAACCCAAACAATCTGAAGAGAATATCTTAGCAGGTACAGTTACAGAGACCGCCATCCCTAGTGAGGTAATTGATGATATCCATTATTTATTCGATGATGATTTTTTAACACTTAGGAGCGGCAGGAAGCCAGCCGGCGTGACTCATCTAGGCGACACCCGAATGATGATTCTATAGCGTCAGATGGAGTAGAGAGAGGTGATGATGCCGCTAATGATGATGTTGACGGTGGTGTTGAATCCACCAAGGATGATGATCCAGACGATGGTACTGATGTCGTCATATCTCTAGATGTTGCAGACGGTGGTGCTGATGCCACTAATTTACCATATGCTTGGCCAGAGAGTGGTGTTGATGCTGCCATATCAGATGTTGTTAGTGGTACTGATGCCACCAACAGTCTATGTACAGAGAATCCAATTGTGTTGACTCCTTCTTTTCTTGTGCTTGAGGATGAATCCAATAAAAAAATACAAAAAATAGAAATTTTTTGAAAAACAAAAATATGAATAAATGAAAAGTTTTGATATCTCTTTCTAGTCCATCTGTTGAGATTGATGACACTTGTTTGGATGTCAGCCGTATGCATGCTCAGAAACCCATTCCTACTCTTGACCCTCATTCTTCTAAGGAGGGTCCCTCTATCCCCTTCCCTTAAGTACTCTGTCTAGGGAATGATAAAAAACCAGAAAACCCCAAAAAGAGACAACAAATACAGTTCAGTGAGCATATGATAGACACATTTCATATCAGCTGACTCTACAAGAGGTACTAGAGCACTTCCATCTCGTCCAAAAGAATCTCAAGGAGAAGACCATCATCTGTAGGAAGAAGAGGCATAACCAAAATGCAGAAATCCATGTGCTCACTTGTGCCACTTGCTTCGCCATCCAAAGCCGATTGTCAACCAAGAGACTAGATGCAAGGGCTCCATATGTCAAATGTGATATATATGCGCAACGATTCCATCACACCCTATTAGACAACGGATCTTATATTAAACTTCTTCCGATATCCTTACTTGATCGTTTCAAGTTTGTCCCTCTTAGATAGAGCAAGATAGTTCTCCAGTTTGCAGATAGATCTGTCAAGAGGTCGAAGGGGTTTCTTAAGAACATTGTTGTCATAATTCAAGGCATGAAATTCCATGTGGACTTCATTATATTGGACATAGAGATCCCTAAATGTGTGACTAATACCCCCATCATTCTAGGATGACCCCTCTTGGCCACAGCCAAGGCAAATCTGACCATGATTGTGGGAAGGTATACTTTTGCATCAAGGGCGAGAGTATACAAATAGAGAGGATTGAGGAAATGAGAGCTAGATATTCAACTTGCTTAAAGTAGAGTTCAGAGCAAATGACAGACTGAGAGGCAGACATGCACCATGAGTGCGATTTTGTGATCACAAATGATGAAGCAGTTTGGGAAGACCCGATTTCATGAGCACTTGTCACACATTCAGAGTCCACCAATTTACAAATGCCAGCAGATGAGAGTTCGGAGAGCACACTTATGGCATAAGACACATTAGAGGCGGATGATTCTGATTGGTTAGCGGGGCATACTGTATTTCTTGTGACTTAGATTCAAATCGCTCATACTCAGACATAGACTTTGATGGGCAGGGTTTTGATGAACATTTTCCGTGTATGATCCTTAGAGCCCACAAATAGGACAGAGATTGAGCCAGTATAGTTGTTAGACACACCAACAGGGCCATCTTCGTCAGATTTAGTGATACAGCGAGAGTTCTCCCATGTAGGTCTGGCCTTCACTCAGGCTCAGAGACCAGATTTGCTAGCTCCCATATGCCCTGAATTGAAGACCTTACCATAGAGCATGAAGGATAGATTCCTTGCGGGTGAGCCAGAAATGTTTCTAGTCATTATCTCAATGGATTTGACTAATGACCAAGAATCTCGTTCAATGGAGGTTCTTGAGAGAAACTGCAAGGCAATCAGATGGTTTGTAGTTGATCTCCAGTGGATAAGTCTGGCCCTATGCTCCCACCACATATATCTCGAAGATGACGCAATGCCATCGCATGAGTTTTAGTATAGGCTAAACCTGAATCTTTGAGATGTAGTCGTGAAGGAAATTTCTATGTCGTGGAGCATCGATTTTATCTACCCATCTCCGACTCCAAATGGGTTAGTCCACAACATATTGTACCCAAGAAGACGAGTATCACTATAGTTGTGAGTGAGTCCGGATAGGAGATCGCTGCCTGAGTACCCAATTCTTGGTGAGTTTGTGTGGACTACAGACGATTAAATCAGACCACCAAGACGGATCAATTCCCACTTCCATTTATTGATCAGATTATTGAGACGTTAGCTGAGAAGAGTCATTATTGTTTCCTTGACAGGTAATCAAGATATAACCAAGTGTCCATAGCACCCAAAGACCAGGAGAAAATGGCATTCACATGTCTGTTTGGAACGTATGCTTTTAGACGTATGCCCTTTGGATTTTGTAATACCCCGAATACATTCCAAAGGTGCATGCTTTCCATTTTCTTGGACATGGTGGTGATTGTTTAGAGGTCTTCGTGGATGACTTTTCGATCTATGTATATGGGTCTGATGCTTGTCTTGAGTGCCTGGATCGAGTACTTCAGCGTTGTAATGAGGTCACCCTTGTCTTATCTCAAGAGAATAGTCATTTCGTGATGACTCAAGTGACGACCGTTGGTCACATCATCTCTAAAAAAGGCATGGAGGTTGATTCGAACAAGGAGGATATCATCAAGAAGCTCAATCCACCATCCTGTCTGAGACAATTGCGGTCTTTTCTGGGGCATATTGGTTTCTACTGACGGTTCATACAAGACTTCAGTCATATTACCTGACCGCTCACTAATATGCTCACGAAAGACACCAAGTTCCTTGTAGATGATAAGTGTCTTTCATCATTCTAGACTATCAAGAATTTAGTTGTGTAGGCTCATGTCCTTTAGCCACCCGATTAGTCTCTTCCATTCGAGATCATGAAGGATGCTTATGATTTTGCCATAGGGGTTGTGCTTGGACAGAGGACGGATGGATTACCGTTTGCCATACACTATGCAAGCAAGACTTTGGATGCCGCTCAACGGAATTATACTGTGATAGAGAAGGAGATGCTAGTCGTAGTATTTGCTCTTAATAAGTTCAGATCATATATTCTCGGATTTAGAGTGACAATCTATACAGATCACACTGCCATCCAGAACTTAATGGCGAAGAAGGGTGCCAAGGCTCGATTGACTAGATGGATCCTTCTACTCCAGGAGTTTGAAATTGAGATTAAGGATAAGCCTGGAGTCAAGAATGTAGTGGTAGAACACCTCTCCCCTTTAGAGCATCTTGAGGATTCTGAGACAACCACACCTATCATGGAAACATTTCCAGACGAGGCGATTCTTGCTATCACCTCGCTCCCATGGTATGCTGACATTGTGAACTATCTTCTTGCCAAGAAAGTTCCACAAGGTTGGACCAGGCAGTGACTTGAGACCTTCCTCGCGAAGACCAAGTCGTACCATTGGGAGAATCCCACCCTTTACCACGACACATGGGGCATCAATTTCACGGGTCCATTCGCTAAGAGACATGGATTTGAGTACATTTTGTTGGTTATGGATTATGTGAGTAGTTGGGTTGAGGCCATTCCCGCCCGAGCCGTTGATGTGAAGACAGTATGTAGATTTCAGAGGAAGAATATCATATCATAATTCAGGGTACCCAGATTATTGATTTTTGGTGGGGTACTCATTTTATCAACGACAAGGTAAGGGCCCTTGCTAACAAGTTCAACGTAGACCATAGAGTTGTCACTCCATACTGATGAATCCACGATTCATTGTCTTTATCCTTTTATTTTAGCTTCATTTCCTTAGTCAAACACCTGTAAATACCAACTGACTTCATGAAATTATCATTTTACATGCATTTGTTAAATATGCATTTTTAACACTTTTTGTACTCAAATAAAAGAAAAAAGAAAAAGAAAAGAAAAATGAAGGATGTATTTATGGAATAAATGCAGACTGACCTGAACACCAAGAGAAGGTCAACACTTGACCTGATCGACTAGGAATAAAGTATGGGGAGATAGGGTCTTCAATTCAAAAATCCAAAGATAATTTGTAAATATTTTCCCCTATATACGTACAAAACTTACATTATTTTATTAAGCTATAAATTGACCTCAGATTAAATATTTTTGTTAATAAAAGTTGTAAATAAAAATGTGTTGTAAATAATAAAAATAATTGCAAAAAAAAATAATGTACAGATTACAAGTAATCACACTCAGAAAAAGCCGTAAATTGACAATTGAACTATCAATTCCGGCTCCATACGAACTTAAATTGAATCAAACTCACTTCCATTATACTCAAAATTAAATTATCTTTCAAATGGCTTTAATTTCATATTTTTTGGAGTTACGGTTGAAAAGTCGATTTCTAGGATGGTTTGTGCAGTTTTACCGTTTATTGTTTATATATATTCATAATTTTTTTATACATAATGTACATAATTGTAAATATCATTTTCATTATTAAAATTGAAAAATTAAAACTAAAAAAATTAAAAAAAAGTTAAAAATTATTTCCTTATTTGTACAAGTGTATATTGTATTATATGTACATAATATTTATATACAACTAATTTCCTCACATATATATCACCAAAAAAGTAGATATCTAGCATTAATTAATTAATTAATTTACGAAATTTGGATTTAATTAATTATTTATTTATTCTATTTACTATTTAATTTAAAAACATACCTTGTATATAAAGATATGGTTATGTACCTTAAGTAGCCACCATTAAGGTGGTTAATTAATTTTTGAAAATTAATTATTTTATGTATTTTAATTAATTCCAAAATTAGTTTTTATTAATTTATTTATTTATTAATTCCACCACGAAACACCTTCCTCTTTTGTACATCTTTTCCTTTTGTATTTTTCTTCTCTTTTTTTGGGGCTCCTTCTCTCTCATTTGTCTTTGATCAATCTTTGGTGGAGAGGAGCCCGATCTTCGAGAGCAATCTGGTCGAAGAAGGGTGCCCAGCCTCTGAGCCGTTTGGTGACAACGAGTCGGCCCTCGTCGAGGCCATCATGGCGTATCCGATCTTGAGGTGAGATCCAATTTCTTTTCCATCATTTTTTCTAGATAAATTTTAGATTTAATTTCTGCATAGATGTCGTGATTAATATTTAGAACCTAATTGCCAAAAAATTTTCCATCTCACTTTTTCTGATCCGACACTGATTTATCATCTCACATCTCGATATATCCACGTTCTTTTCTACCTATCACAGTCTCTCAACTCCGGCCATGCACGGTGACCGGTGACTTGGATCCATTCATCATATTTTCAACGGATCCCAATTCACGCTTCCTATTATTGTTTATAAATAAAATAAATAATATATATATATATTGTTTTTCTTCCTAACATTTGTTTTGCATGGAAATTATATATACATATAATAAAGTTTTATTTCTATTTATCTAAGTTCTTGATTCAAAAAAATATAAAATAATAAATTCCATTTACAGTTTTTTAAAAAAACAAAAAAATCAATCAACAATTGCTGCCCCCCCCACGCCTAGCTGCACCCTCCAGGAACTGCGAGGTGGCACCACCGTCAGTGCGCCTCCAGGAATGCCACCAGGCCTTCACGTGCCCTGACATCGCCGACGGACCAGTGCTCTATCGTGTGCCCTCCAGAGCCCTGCCACGAGCGTCGACCCTCGCAGAGCCCGACCAACGGCGCCGCATACCACCCGCACTCCAACCACAAGCGGCCATCGCCTCAGCCGTCGATCAACGCCCTCCCGCTAGCTCAACCTGATGCCTCCGCGAGCTCATGGTGCCTTGGCCACCCTTTGTGCATCCTCCGTACTGCAAGCGGTTGCGGCTGTGCCGTTCCGCCCTAGTGCGGTGCCACCACCCGCTCCACCGACTGAGTCCACCGCGCCAGACGGCGCTGCCCCATCCAACGCCTTCGCGAGCTCCTGGTGCATTGGCCACCCTCCCCCGCTCCTCCGCCATCCACCTCCAGCATCCCGAGCGGCAGCCCATCGCTAAAGCCCCCAGCCCCGCGACTCGGCCCGACCCTCCGAGTGCTCCCACGCCTCCGCTGGATCGCCTCGGCTCCATTGAACGTCGTCCAGAAGAGCGGAGGCGGCCCCTCCCTCTCTCCCCCTTTGGCTGTTTGAAGAGAAATGGACAAGGAAACCCTAGGGCATTTTTAAAAATAAAAAAATTAGGAAAATTGCAATAAGGCCCTTGGGCTTTATGAAATTACAAAACAGTCCTCGCTGGGTAATTTACACTTCCTGCCCTCAATTTGTTTCTTGTTATGTTTTGATGCAAAAACTTCAAATAATTGCATTTCAATCCTTGTTTGTCCAGACCTTCAATTCCATGTTCCTTTTAATGAAATAAATGTTTTCATTGCTCTAAAATTTTGACAAAAATTTGTGTATGCTCCTGCTATGTTCTTGAACATTGTATAAATTTTTCATCACATTTCATCATCATTTGATATTTTTAAAAAATAAAAAACAGTGTCTTTTTGTCTGCCCAAAATTTCAAAAATCATAAAAATTCGAAAATTCGTCTAAAAAAATCCTAAAAAACTTACTGTAGGTGTATTTTATTTCCCTTTAATTTCTATCCAATTTTCATGCATATAATCATTTATAAAACCACAAAAATTATGAAAAACTAAAAATATTATAAAAATCATATAAAATTCTAGAAAATTTGAAAAATTATGATTTTAGTCTCTGTATGTAGATAATTGTTCATAGTTAGCATAAAAATAAGTTCTAGGAGTTTTGGGCATTTAAATTAATTTTAAGGTGCAAAATACTCTTGGATGTACATTGTTCAGTTTTATTTCCACTGTTTGATTTTTATAAAATCACAAAAACATCAAAAAATTTAAAAAAATACCAAAATATTTTAAAACCTATAAAATACAAAATCATTTTCTCTGATTTTCTCCGTGGCTTACCTTAGACAAGCACTCCACACGTAGCTCTTCATGGAGGAAGTAGTGAGGGGGCTGAATCTTTTGTCTTGAGGTGGCATACGAGGGTAGTACATCTAGGCAGAACGTCTCGTCCTCCTCTAGGGAAGGAAGTGCGTCTCAACCTGGTTTGGCGATGTTGAGGTCTAAAGACAAGATGCTGTGGGGTTGCAATAATGCTTCAAAAGAGGGATAGTATACTGGCTCAAGAGGAAAAACTCCTTATGTACAAGTTGCACCTTGTATATATTTTCAAAAAAAAAGAAAACAATGCAAAATATCCAAAAGTGGACCGGCATGATTAAAAAGTAAAATACCTGCTGGAGTGTATATACAAGTGAAAAAAAAGAATAAGAGCTTCAAAGTCAAATGTTTGTAAGATTGCAGTGGATGACTTGGCTACATTGATCATGCATCCAAGGATAGGTAGCTACACTGGTTACTGTCCATTCTCTTCTCCATCCCCTCTTCTTGAGCTGGTTGTACTTGAAATTAGAAGGGAATATCCCCGCTCCTCGAGGAAAGAGCTGCTAGACCGGGGGATTAGAGTTACCTTGTTGAGAGAGGTTGTTTCTTTGCTACCTTTGAGATGAGGAGCTATATTTCACTTACACCGTGCAAGTAAAGATTCATAGTCGTAAGAATTTGTGTATGTAGACTTGTTCTAACCTTACTGATTGAGGAGACCTGAATAGGAGTCTTGTGGAACTTAGAGGATGTTAGGTTTTAAATCCATTTCCCATTAAGGTTCCGACACACTAATAATTCAAAGGTCCGATAGAGCTCCATACTACAATTTTATGAAAATAATTTCAAAAGTCAACATTGTTCTAACTTCTTTTCTTTTTTTCTTTATTTTTGACTTCACTTATTTTCCAAATAAGTGTTTGCTAAGGGACTAGCAAAGGTAAAGTATAGGGGAATGATGAATACACGATTCATCATCTTATTCTTTTATTTTAGCTTCATCTCCTTAGTCAAACAACTGTAAATACCCACTAATTTCCTGAAATTACCATTTTGCATGCATTTGTTAAATGTGCATTTTTATTTTTAACACTTTTTGTACTCAAATAAAAGAATAAAGAAAAAAAGAAAAAGAAAATAAAATTGAAGGATGTATTTATGGAATAAATGCAGACTGACCCGAACCCTGAGAGAAGGTCAAGACTTGACTTGATCGACCATGAATAAAGTAGAGAAATAGGGTCTTCATATAAAAAATCCAAAAATAATTTGTAAATATCTTTCCCTATATATTTGAACAAAACTTACACTATTTTATTTGGCTATAAATTGAATGTAGATTAAATATTTTGTAAATAAAAGTTGTAAATAAAAATGTGTTGTAAATAATAAAAATAATTGCAAAATAAAATAATGTACAGATTACAAATAATCACACTCAGAAAAAGTCGTAAAGTGACCATTCAACGATCAATTCTGACACCATAAGGATTCAAATTGAATCAAACTCACTTCCAATATACTCTAAATTAAATTATCTTTCAAATGGATGTGATTTCATAATTTTTGGAATTACGGTTGAAAAGTCAGTTTTCTAGGGTGGTTTGTTCAGTTTTACTTTTTATTGTATATATATATATATTTATTTATTTATTTATTTATTCATATTTATTTTTTATAACTAATGTACATAATTGTAAATATCATTTTCATAATTAAAAATAAAAAATTAAAAAATATTATTTGAAAATTATTTCCTTATTTGTACATGTCTATATCGTATTATATGTACAAATTATTTGTATACAACTAATTTCCTTACATATAAATCATCAAAAAAGTAAATATATAACATTAATTACTTAATTTAATTACGAAATTTAGATTTAATTATTTAATTATTTAATTATTTAATTATTTAATTTATTCATTATTTAACTTGAAAACATACCTTGTATAAAAAGATATGATTCTATCTCTTAAATAGCCACCACTAGAGTGGCTAAATAATTTTTGTAAATTAATTAATTTATTTATTTTAATTAATTCTGAAATTGGTTTTTAATTAATTATATAATTAATTAATTTAATTATTTTATTAATTCAACCACTAAACAACTTCCTCTTTTGTACATCCTTCCCTTTTGTATTTTTCTTCTCTTTTTACGGGGCTCCGTCTCTCTCATTTGTCTTTGATCAATCTTTGGTGGAGAGGAGCCTGATCTTCGAGAGCAATATTGTCGAAGAAGGGTGCCTAGCCTCCAAGCCGTCCCATGACAGTGAGTCTGCCCTCGTCGAGGCCATCACGACGTATCCAATCCCGAGGTGAGATCCAATTTCTTTTCCACCATTTTTCTAGATAAATTTTTGATTTAATTTCCGCGTAGATATCGTGATTAATTTTTAGATCCTAATCTCCAAAAAAAAATCCATCTCACATTTTCCGATCCGACACTGATTTATCATCTCACATCTTGATCTCTCCACATTCTTTTCTACCTAACACGATCTGTTAACTCCGGCCACTCACGGTGGCCAGAGACTCGGATCCATTCCTCATATTTTCACCAGATCCCCATTCACGCTTCCTATTTTTGTTTATAAATAAAATAAAATAAATAAAAAAATATATATTGTTTTTCTTCCTAACATTTATTTTGCAGGAAAATTAGAAAAAATATATATATAAATAATAATAATAAATTTTTATTTATGTTCGTCTAAAGTTCATGCTTCAAAAAATATATATATATAATTATTTAAAAGTTTCTGCTTACATTTTATTAAAAAAAATCAATAGCAGATGCCTCCCCCCCCCGCCTAGCCGCAACCTCCAAGAACCGTGCACGGTGCCACTGCCAGCATGCCTCCAGGAACGCACCAGACCTTCATGTGCCCCGACTTCATCGACCGCCCAGTGCTCCACCGCATGCCCTCTAGAGCCTTACCGCGAGCGCCGACCCTTTCGAAGCTCGACCAGTGGCACCGCACACCGCCCACACTCCAGCCACAGGCGATTATCGCCTCAACCGCCGATCGACGCCCTGCCACCAGCTCCACCCGATGCCTCCGCGAGCTCCAGGTGCCTTGGCCACCCTCCCGTCTCCTCCACGCCGCAAGCGGTTGCGGTTGCGCTATTCCACCCTAGTGTGACACCACCGCCCGCTCCACCGCCTGGGCCTGTCGTGCTAGACGACGCTGCCCCAGCCAACGCCTCGACGAGCTCCTGGTGACTTGGCCACCCTTCGCCCGCTCCTCCGCCATCCACCTCCAACAGCGTGAGCGGTGGCCCATCGTCGAAGCCTTCGGCCTCACGACTCCGCTCAACCCTACGCGTGCTCCCGCGCCTCCACTAGATCGCCTCGGCTCCGCTGAATGCCGTTCAGACGAGCGGCAGCGGCCTCTCCCTCTCTCCCCCTTAGGCTTCATGAAGATAAACGAAGAAGGAAGCCCTAGGGATTTTTTAAAAATAAAAAAATGGAAAAAATACAACGAGGCCCCTGGGGCTTTCTGAAATTACAAAACAGTACCCGCCAGCTTTCATGTCACGTGCTCTGCTTGCACGCTATGGGTAATTTACACTTCATGCCCTTAGTTTATTTCTTGTTATGTTTTATGCAAAAACTTCAAATAATTACATTTCATTCCCATTTCATTCCCTGTTTATTTCATGTAATATATTTCTTGTTATGTTCCTTTTATGAAATAAATGTTTTATAGCTCTAAATATTTAAAAAAAATTGTGTATGCCCCTACTATGTGCTTGAACATTGTATAAATTTTTCATCACATTTCATCATCATTTGATATTTAAAAAAAAATCAAAAATAGTGTCTTTTTGTTTGCCTAAAATTTAAAATAATCATAAAAATTCAAAAACTTGTCTAAATATTCCAAAAAAATTAATGTATGTGTATTTTATTCCCCTTAAATATTTGACCAATTTTCGTGTATTAATCATTTATAAAATCCCAAAAAATTGTGAAAAACTAGAAATCTTATAAAAATCATATAAAATTCTAAAAAATTCAAAGAAGTTGTAATTTTAGTCTCTGTGTGCAGATAATTGTTTATACTTTAGCATAATAAAAAGTTCCAGGAGTTTTGGGTATTAAATTAATATCCCCACTCCTCGAGGAAAGAGCTGCTAGACCGGGGGATTAGAGTTACCTTGTTGAGAGAGGTTGTTTCTTTGCTACCTTTGAGATGTGGAGCTATATTCATTTTTATTTCGACTATTTAATTTTTACAAAATCACAAAAAACATTAGAAAAATTTGAAAAAATTACCAAAAACATTTTAAAACCTATAAAATACAAAAACATTATCACAGGATTTTCTAAGCATTTTTTAATATTTTGAAAAATGCAAAAATTTTGTGGTGTGTGTATTTTTATTCCCTTTGATTTGTTCCACTATTGAAAATTAAAAAAAAATGAAATTTCAAAAAGTGCTAAAAATTTTATTTTTGAAATTTAACTGCTAAGTTTTTAAATCGTGCTCCTTGTGTTTGACCCTGGTCGCTATACCAGATAAATTGAATAGTGAAAACCGCTTACATTTCATTGTTTTATTTCTCTTTAGTGGTTTATATATATTTTTCTTGTTGACTGAATCAATTGGTTGAGAATAACGTCATTGCATATTTATTTTTCCATCTCTACTGCATCACTTTCCGTGTCATCACATACCATCCACAGATGAATGGTCTTGTTGAGGTTTCAAATAGGGAGATCAAGATGATTTTGTAGAAGGTTGTCCACTCGGACCAAAATGATCGGTCACATCTTTTGGACTCGGTATTGTGGGCCTATTAGACTTTTTTCAAGACACCTTTGTGTACATCTCCATTCAGGCTCGTTTATGGTAAGGCATGCCACTTACCTGTTGAGATTAAGCAAAAGTCACTTTGGGTAGTCACTGAGATACTTTTGGATAATGAGAGTGTGGGAGATCAGAGGAGAGCAAACTTGGCAGCCCTAGAGGAGTTGAGAGATACAACTTTCTCAAGTAGCTTACAGTTAAGGATAGAGTGAAGATATGGCATGATTCTCACATCAGCCATAAAGCAGTTTGAGTCGAACCAGAGGGTATGGCTATGTGATGTGAGATTGAGATTATTTCCAAGAAAATTATTTAGTAAATAGAAGGTACCATACTTGGTTAGAAAGGTGCACGACAACGACAGTATTGATATATCTGAGTTGTTTTCTGAGTCCACCTTCAAGTCAATGGACAGCACCTAAATCCCAATCTTGATCATGATTTGCTAACCGTTGAGCCCCTATTCATTGTGTATGAGATGTGTTCTTTGACTCTCATCATCTACGTCTCACACCTGAATTTCACTCCCATTCGCATCCTTGTATATCCATGATGTATATATCATTCATTCATTAATTTGTTTAGTTTAACACCCCAGATCAATCTTATGATTTTTCTATACATAATATACACTTTATCCTAAGTATAAGGGGGTATTAGACATGTGTTCATTCATTCTATTCTATTACCTCGGTTTTTCTTCCTATATTTAGCGACATCTTACCTTAAGTATAGGGAAAGTAATATATGTACATTCTCTTCCCTAGTTTTCCCCTTGGTGTATAGTCTTCTATACTTAGGACTACTTGATCCTAAGTATAGGGGGATCATTGACTTCTATTCTTTCGAGTCATTGCAACCTGGGATTCTTTTCACTTCTCTATACTCAGCACGGAATGGCTTCCTTCATCACTCTCTGATCACTCTTAGGACAACGTTCGAGCTAAGTGTAGGGGGTGTCATATATATTGTATATATACCTTAGCCATAACTCGTACTTTGTGTGTGTTAATAATAAGATTATTATTAATAAAATTGGAATAAATGTTTTAAAAAATATTTTCAAAAATGTTCGTAAAATGATTGCAAATATTATTTGTAAAAATCTTTGGAAAAATTAATTTTGTAAAAATTTTGTAAAACTATTTGTAAAAATGTTTTCTTTGCAAAATATTTGTAAATTATTTTATGTATCAAATGTATGTAAATAGTACAAAATTTTTTAAAATTGTGTAAAATAAAATGTTTGCAAAAATCGTTTGTAAATATTTGTAAAAACAGTTTTGAACTCCTTTGAAAATTGTATTGAGAATTATTGAAAAATATTTTGTCATATGGGAAATAACTTATTACTTGTACAATAAACATTAAAAGACATAGTCTACCCCTAATTCTTTGTCTATAAACACCCTTAATAATGTCGGCTAGAGATGTTGTAAATAAAATCCTTTTGAATACAAAATCTATTCATAAACCCTATTGTAAATATCTTTGTAAAAATCTTTTTTTAATATTTTTCAAAAATACATGTAAATTTGAAAATTAAAAAAAAACATATAAATTTGCTTACATTGAAAATTCCCACTAAAAGAGTTCTTCTAAATATTTACATGTGCATTCTTCAGAATCATTGTTGACATTTAAACTAGTCTGGAATAAATTGAAGGATGAAGCTTGGCTAAGACCTTAATCCACTTAACTTCAGAGGAACCTTATAGGATTAGTCTTAAGTCTTTTCAGGTCCATATCGACTTAATTCTTTGAGTCCACTAGGCTATGGTCACATGTCATCTTTATTGACCTATGTAAAATACTTAACAACGCACGCATGACTCTTACAGACAATGGGATGACTTGGACATGCACCTTGCACATAGCTCAACTTGGATGAGGTGGTGAGGAGGTAAAATCCTTTGGCTAGGAGTAGCATACGAGTGTCTAACAACTAGCGGAAACACTCATCCTTATCTAGGGAGGGATGTGCACCTCAACCTAGTCTAGTAGCATTGAGGTCTAAAGTCAAGATGTTGTGGGTTCCAAGAAATCTTCAAAAGAGGATAGTCTACTGGCTTAAGAAGAAAAACTCCTTATGTACATGTTGCACCATGTAGATATGTTATATATGTCATAAGAAATGCAAAAACTCCAAAAAAGGGGACAGGCCTGATTGAAAATAAAATGCATGTTGGTGTGTATATAGTTCAATAAGCAAAGCTTATGTATTCCACCGTCTCATCTCATGGAAGCTTGCAACTGGAGACTTAGCTACAATGGTTAAGCTCCACAGGATATGTGGTTACACTGGTCATGGTCCATTATATTCTTTCCCCCTCTTCTTCAGCTGGTTGTACTTAAACTTAAAAGGGAACACCCCGCTCCTCGAGGAAAGAGTTGCTAGATTGGGGATTAGAGTTACCTTATTGAGGGAGGTTGTTCCTTTCCCACTTTTGAGGTGGGGAGCTATATATCACTTACACAGTACAAGTAAAGATTCATAATCATTACAGTTTTTATATATAGACTTGTTCTGATCTGGTTGTTGAGGAGCTCTGACCGAAGAATTGTGGAACTTAAAGGTTGTTGATTCTTAGACCTATTTCCCAATAAGGTTCCACCAAATTAATAAACCAAAGATCTGAGCTCCATACTCCAATTTCATGAATATAAGTTTAATAATCAACTTTAATTCTCCCTTCTTCCTTTTTCTTTTCTTTATTTTTATTTTTACTTCTTTTTCAAATAAGTGTTTGCTAAGGGACTAGCAAAGGTAAAGTATTGGGAGATAATCAATCTATGATTCTCATACTTTATTCTTTTATTTTAGCCAATTCTATTAGCAAAAACGTATGTAAATATATATTAAAACCAATAAATTGGCATTTACTATGTCTTTGTTAATATTGTATAATTAGCACATATTTGTTCAAAATAAAATAATAAAGATGAAAAGAAAAAGAAAATAAAATAAAGAAGTATGTAAATATGTAATAAGTACAGACTGACCCGAACCCCGAGAGAAGGTCAATATTGACCAGATCGACAAGAAATAATGTAGGGGAAGATAGGGTCAATATTCATTCTTCCTATATATACATCATTCGCTTATTTTATTCATCAATAAAATGACCTCAAATTGTTTTACTTACTTAATAAAACTTGAACATAAAAATGTTTTCTAAATAATAAAAATAATTGCAAAATTAATTGATGTACATAGTGCAGATAATACCACTTATAAAAACCCACAAACCAAAACTTAAAAGATCAATTCTGGTTCCATATAAACTCAAATTCTTCCAAAATAACCTTTATCAAAATAAGGGTTATTTAAAGATTTGGAGTTATGGTGTAAAAGTTGGCTTTTGGAGTGTATTGTATAGCCATAAGGTACCTATATCTGTAAATATATATTATACATAATTTTTATATATTGTATTTTGAAATACTTGTATATTTTCATAATTTATGAAATTCAAAAACTTATAATATACATAATAAATTAAAAGAAAATCAAATTCTCATTGTACAAATAGCCATACATGTATATATTGTACAAAATAGCTATTTATTTAAAACCTATATTTATTTTGTAAAAATCATATAAAAATTCTTTTATATTCTTTTAATTATTTTGTAAATAAATAAAATATAAAATAAAAAGTTATTTGTGCAAAATTAATAAATAAAAATACATGAATATAATTTATATGTATATTATACATGTACATAATACACTATATTGTATATATGTATTATTAAAAATAATTAAAAATCACAGAAAAATAGTTGAAAAATAACAAACATTTTTCATTATATTCAGTTTTATTTTAAAATCATTTACTATTTTTTATTTATGATTATCTAATTTTTGAAAAGGAATTTTTTGATTTGTCGACCCTGGTTTGTTGACCCAAGTCAACCCTTCCTCTTAGTCGGGTCAGACTTGATTTTCGCTCGTCAGGGTTGTCTTCACCACATTTTCCTTCACGACACCGATCACCATTCTCCTCGAAATCTAGACCCATTGATTCCTCGTAGATCCACGATGCTCACGGATCCCTAGGCTTTGCATGATCCTCCTAGGGTTTCCCTCATTCTTCCGATCTTTCTAGACACTCGGGCTGCTTATAAATATTCTCCTCTTCTCCCACGGCTCAGAATCTTGTTCCTCGTGCCTCCTCTCATCCCTTGGTGTCTTTAGGATCTTGATAGGGCTCTTTTGGCATCCATTTGCAGCCTGGATCAGTGCTGGGTCAGTTGTAGCTTCCTCGTGGCCAGAATCTACCGCCACCACCAACCTCCTCAGCCTCCCACAGTTGGGTTGAGGCCACGACCTCGCTTCCACTCTGCCATCCTTCACTGGTCATTGTAGACCACTCAGGTACCCCCCATTTCACCCCATTTTACCTTTTTATTTTGATTTCATTCCATTACTGCCACCCACAAATATAGCTCCAACCACAGCATCAACACTTTGTTCCACTCACCTGACCACTTCAATCCGACCCGTCGCTCATCCCTCATCTCCTCACATAGTATCCTCCCCTTGCTTTTGCCAGAAACCAACTTAGCATCCCCAGCTGCTTCTCTTTTTTCCAGCTGCAATAACCCATGACCTAGCGTTGTCTTCGAGCCACGCTACCCTTTGCAAGTCTAGGTGCATGAACAGAGTGATGTTCGACCCCTAGTTGCTTAGGTGCAGCACCTCTCAGTAGTGGAGCTCCACCGCATACATCCGATGGATAGCCTCCCCATCCGAGGACCTCAAGTCACGCGAAGCACCATCACGAAGGTGTTGCACCTTGTTGCGAGCTGATCAACCCCGAGGATCACCAAACATTCTCGATCAAAGCTTACTTTCTTCATGTTCTTCTACCCTACTCCAGTGTCAAATGAGGAGTCATCATTCTATACTAGATCAGGACTATTGAGCCACACCCAAAGGCTGGCAGTTTGATCAGCTTTTCAACAAGTCAGCAACTCACGATTCCGACATTCCCTCCATCGTCAGATCATTCTAGACGTCATCACGACCATCGCTAACTCAGAGCCAGAGCCGTCAGATCTAGAGCAAAGCCACGTGTGGCCCCGGCCTGCAAAGGGTATATTGCACTTCCATCCTTGCTTGTATGTAATTTCGTTCCAGTCCAATAAATGTAATAAATAGTTAAAAACATTTTGCAGTTTGGTCCCTATGTTTTCCACATTTGTACTTTAGTCCAATCGAGTCTGATTCATGTACGTCCACATATGTTTTTGTTGGTTAATGAAATAGAGTATGTTTTGATTATTTGCATTTATGCCCCTGTGTGTCACGTGAAATGTAGGATTTAACTAATAAATTGCAGTAAGGTCCTTCGATTTCAAGTGCATGTTATTCAATGGGTCCCAGAACTTAAATTATTGTAATAAGGTCCTTGCTTTACTCTTTTTAATTTGTGTCTTGTATTGATTACAATAAATAGTATTTTGGCCCTAAAAATTATACAAAAATACCTTGTAGTTCCTGCCAACATGATACTAGGTAGAAATTTTCGTGTGTCAATTCTATTCTATTTTCTATCATTAAAAATACAAAAATAGTAGAAAAGGTTCCTGTTTGTCATAGAAAAATCATAAAAATTAGAAAAAAGTTTTAAAATTTCAAAAAAATTTATAGTAGTTGTCTTTTAATTTATTTGATTTTCAGGCCAAGTTTCATTGCATTATCTTTTATAAAAACCTAAAAATTTGCAAAACAAAAAAATCTTATAAAAATCATATAAAATCAACCAAAAAACCAAAAATTTCATTTTCAATCTCTTTTTATAGATATTTTATTTGAGTTTTTAACAAAATTAGTGTCCATGAGTTTTAAGCATTATTATTATTTTTAATTTATAAAACTCTCTTGATTGTGCACTTTTTCTTGCTTTCTCACTTTTCAATTTTTTAGAAAATTACAAAAACATTTAAAAATTCCCAGAAACAATATAAAACATATATAATCGAAAAACAAATTACTTGATTTTTCTGTGCATGTTTATCCTATTTGGAAAATTTAAAAAGAGTTGCTTGTGTATCATTTTCAACTTTGTTCTTATTTGCCTTATTTTGAAAACTAAAAATTTGAAAAATTAAAAACAACTGAAAAGAAAATTATAATCCTTTGAATCACTTGATTTGGCTACCTTGGATTAATTATGCACCTTGAGTTTGACCATGGTCGCTATACAAGGTTAATAAAAGTAGCTCTACCACTTGTGCTTGATTAACTTGATTTCGTATTGGTTAAATAATTTTCTCGCTGATCACATATCTTATTTGGGTCACAACGACACTTAATTAATCAATTTAACACCGAGTCAGATTTGTGTGTCATCAACCTGCACCTTATGATCTTCCATATTAGATTAACCGTGGGAATCCCATCATTAGACACGACACTCATATAGCAGAATGGACTAATGATATCGATACACATGTACCCTGTATGACAACTTCACCATATTAGGGACAGATCAACAATAACGGAAATAGGCTCTACTAAATCTAACAATGCATGCATGAGTCACAGTATGTTGAGTATGAGACTTATAGATTCCCGCCAATTAAGCAGACTCCTTCTGTGATTTTTCAAGAGAACATTTCAGAGTATAACAAGTCAAAACATATACTGGATATTCCGAAATGATCCTCTCTTTGGGATGACTCTCACTCAGCACATCAAAGCCCCTTCTCAGCTGTGGAAAGCAACACATCTACACACCACATCAAAAAGACCAAAAAAATTGAAAAACTCAAAAATACCCAAATAAATTGAAAAACCAGAAAAAACTATAAAAATTCAAAGTGGCAAGGATTTGAAGAATTTGGATCCTACTTTGAGAGAAACATTGGATAAGAGATTGATTTTTGAAATTCCCTTGATACATGCCATTGAACATTTCCCCGACCTGAAAAGTTTTTTAACGAGTAAATTGGTGTCAAAAAAGTCGGGCAGGAGGAGAACAAGGATTGAAAGACACATATTATCAATGGCCACCACCTTGGTGATGGGGAGAAAGACCAAGAGCTGCAAAGTGAAGCGGTTACCTAGGTTTGACTGTAAAATCAAAGACAACACATTCACCCATGCCCAAATCGATGATGACTCACTAATCAATATCCTTCTGACCGTCGCGTTTGACAAGGTCAAACTTGGACCAATCAAGAAATCAAGAGAGATCGTTTAGCTGGCTAATCGATCTATAAAACGGGCGAGAGGAACTATCTCAGTCATCACTACATTCCAAGGTACTTCGCTCAAGGTAGACTTCACGATCATTGATATTGAGCATCAAGGAGAGTTCACCCAGTCTACAATCATTCTAGGAAAGTCGTTCTTAGCCTTGTCTAAGACAACTATAGATTGCAAGACTCGGGAAATCAATTTCACTGCATTGGGAGCACTTCAACACACATTCTTTGAGGAAACACAATATTCTATGGTGACACACAAAGTCGTCAAGACCTGTAACCATCAAGTAGTAGAAGAGCCCTACCTCGCTGCTACACCTGAGATAACGACTGTTGAGCCGACCGTTGGATCAAAAATTTCCCCCATCCTCCCATTTCCGACTGCTTGCACCTCCACTACTACCATGACCGATCCTGCGGACGAGAATCTGATGCAAGAATTTTATCATATAAATGATTATTCATTTGATTTTAATGATAACACACAATCAAGGGCTAACCTTGAGTTGGACAAGACCTCCTCTTACCACTTCGATCAATTCGATCTGACATGGGAACCCACCAATGCCCAACCAACTGAGAACACGTATGTGGGGCGTCCACTAACCAGGGAGGAATATTACAATGATTATTCATCTGATGATGAACCGATGGTCAGCACTCGACCACCAAGACACGTAACTTCACAGACAACAAGGACTAACTTGACCAATTCTGTTAAATCGGTTGCTCTTTCATCTAGTCAGTTATCTAGTGAGAAGAAGAAGAGTATTGATTCCTCGAGGTGTTCTCCCAAGAACATCAAGTTGTACTAGTCTCCTCCTCCTTTTGTTTCTCTTTCGACAAACTGGAAAAGGAATCTTCTGAGGATCCCTCATCAGGTTCGGACAATGTAGTTTGTATCAGTGAGCTCAGTTCGGTGATTCTAAAACCCTATCTAAGCAAACAGCCGAATATCAACCCCGTTGGACAACTCCTTCCCCTTACTACTATTCCTATATAGCTGACTCTCCTGGTCTCATTAGATAAACCGAAATAATCTCTTATGACTAGACTGAGACTGGTGCTTCAGAGTATTCATCATCCGAGGACGAATCACTTGACCACAAGACTGAACATATTCTCAGAAAGCAACTTAAGAACAAGAATACTTGGAGTGCCTCCACCTTCCAGTACTACTCTTCTGAGGATAACTTCGATGATGGCTGGGAATCATCTGCTTCATTTTCTTCATCTTCTTCCCATCAATAGGCCTTCCAATATCATTCTTCTAAAGATAAATCTAACAATGATTGGGAATCATCATCTACATCTTCTTCCTATCATTATGACCTCCAACCATAGTCTCACAAAAAGATCTGTCCAAAAACCTCCTTAATCATCAACACCCTCCCCCCTAACCCATCGGTTCCCTTGTACACCTTCTTCCTCAACTTTGACTAAGGCCAAAGTGTAGGGGGGAACCGATGCCCTCTGTAGATCCTCTCCTCATCCACTCCTTCTCTCGACTGCCTCATTTTCTCTCTTCTATAGGTAGACTACCCATAGCCTAAGTATAGGAGGGCGGGCTGACTTTTGTTTTTCTTTATTCTTTTTCACTCTCTTATGCTTAGACCGAGCTATGTCTGCTTGACGCTTCTTGTGCTTTGAGGACATAGCACTCACTAAGTATAGGGGGTGTGTATATACTCTATATATTTTTTACCCATAGCTCGTACTTTCGTGTAACTATATATTCTATTTACAAGATGGGCAACTAACTTGTAAAATCTGGAAAATTTAAAAATTTTGAAAAAAAACTAACTTTGTGCAACTAACATTGCGTTTGTAACAAAAGTTTTGAAAAATTGGCTTCTTATTCATTTTTGCATAAAAAATAAAAAACAAAAAAACCTTGCACAACAAAATTTCATACTTGCATTTCATTCATCATTTCATTCATCCATGCATTCTTAAAGTTGGATGTATCCCAGACACTTACACTTTCACACAAGACATGTGAAGTTCAAGAACACTTGGTTTATGAGGTTTTATTATTCACAATTAACCGTTTTTAGTCATTAGGGTCTACATCGTAGTTATTCACACCTCCCTAGTTTAAAGATATGTGTGCTATATCGCATGCTTATTCTCTACCTTAAAGAATATGATCATCACCTCACATGCATGGCTGCAGTTATGATGAGATGAGTTGAGATTTCACTTGAGAAACTAGAATGAGGGATTTGAGTTTGGACCTGATTTTATGATGCTCGGGGATGGGATAAAAACAATGATGGCTTCATTAAACCAGAGAGTTGACACTTTCATCCAGTATGAGAACATGGTTCTTGTACTAATATCTTGATATAAAACATATGTGCCAAGGTGTAATGAAACTTAATTAATTGTTGATCAATGTGCGCCAACTTGGTAAAAGTAGTGGATCTAGCCAACCATCAACAAAACAAATTTCGAGAGAAGTTCTCTCATTCAAATACAAAGAAAAGCTCTCTCATTACAAATACAAATTCAAAGAGATTCCACCAAAGGTGAACGCTCCCAACCATTTTGAGGTGTCCACTTGGACCAAAGCTATTAGGACCAGTAGTCGGGATAACACCCAAAGAGGACTCTGCATCATATAGTGATACAAGTTTGGGTGTCAAAGGTACGATAGGTCCTCAAAATAGACACACCGGTGTACTCCCTAGAAAACAAGTGCAGACGACTCCAAATTCTCTTGATGGACGAACTGGTCAACAACATAAATACATGTGTTGCATTAATAAGCCACTCGAGTGGATCCTTGTTCCAATGAGGGGGATAAGAAATTACACAATCCAATGCCCTCCATCAATTGGCCTTCCATCAACACTAACTAAAGAGATGGTGGAATGTTTGCAAGAATCGATTTATTCCCTATGTGTTGAGGATTGGGTCCTTAGGAGAGTCTCTTGGACTAGATAATTAGGTGATGTTTCGACTCTACTCTTGTGACTTTAGTCCACACTAAATGTCATGCGTTACTATATATAAACAAAGAGAGTCTCAGAGCCAGAGAAGTTGGATACCTTTTGACTAATGCTTGGTTGAGCTTGGAATTTTGGGATCACCAAAATTGAGATTTCTTCAACGTAACAAGTCTTGTATTTCACATGCATAGTCAGGGGTTCATCCGATTATATCATCCATTCTCTAGATGCTCGAGGACGAGCATGGTTTAAGTATAGGGGGTTGATGAATCTGTGATTCATCACTCTAAAATACATTAATTAAGCTCAGATCCCCAAAATACATTGGCATTCAATCACCTATATTGCATTATTAACATTCATGCATATGTAAATAATAATTGCATATTATCATGCAATATTGCATTAAATAAGAAGCTAAAAATCTCAGCCCAATTGAATTGTAAAATATCTAACTTCCCCAATTTTTAGTAATTACCAAATCACCTGAAACAACCTTCATTGTGTACATATTACAAACAAGAATAAAAGGAAAATACAGAAAAATCACTAACAAAAATAATTGACAAATAAACCCTTACCTTAATTTCAGATATGTCAAACTAATACGGTGACATCTTTCTCAAACAGTGTCAGATTTGATCCTACTCAGTTTTGAACTAATGTATACTCAATTACCTTCAACAAAATCCAAGTTTAAGTGAATTGGAGCTCATATGTGAAATTTTGATTTTGGGCCTCTTTTGTACATTATGTATTTTACCCAATTTTTACCTATTATTTTATGTACATAATTAACACTTTTTATTTTATTCCCTTTTCATTTATTTTCTTTGACAAAAGTTTTAATAAAATGTGCAAAAATCCAAACCTAAAATGAGCTTGAAGTAAAAGAAACTAACTGAGTCTGAGTCCTCACTAATGGTTTGTATAATAAGTCCTCTATATTTTATTTTTCTCATTTTCTTAATTATAAAAATCCAAAAAATAGATTATTGGGTAAATAGTTAACTTTTATTCTATCTTATTTTTTTCTCAATTTTTATCTTATTTAAAAACGATAGAAAGATATACAACCGAAAAATCAAGGTATTTTATACACAGAGTACAACCAAAATACCCTTTCGATCAAATGACCTATTTTGGTTTTGCTCTGTTCATGAAATTTGTAAAATTTGTAGATCAAGACAAGCAATTGTCATGAATATTTTTTTTCGATTCAATGTTGTTTTTTATATATTTTTTCTTTTATTTTTCGAATTTCCAGGGAGTGACATGTGGCATACATTTGTTTTGGGCTTTTTAAAATTCCAATTTTTCATTTAAAAAAAGATTAGTTAAATAAAAAATAAAAACAAAGAAAAGAAATAATAAGTACCATGTGTCATCTCGTGGACCGTCTAATCTCTATAGATCGGACGTCCCACGCTTCATCTTTTTCCTCTGCTCGACTTCCCCCCTTTCCCCTTTTGAACAGCCGCATCCACCTTCCTTCTTGGGCCCCACCGAATTCCAATCAAATCCATCACCTTCGACTGAATCCCCTTCGATATCCTTCTTGATCTCGCATCGCTCCATCTCCAATCCCCTTCTCGATATGAACCTTCGACGAAATCAATCACCTCCACACCACCTTCCTCGATCCTCTCTGAGATCCTCGTCAACCTACTTTCCATCACCGGTCACCTCGCCTCCTCTATAAGACCCAAGATTCTTCGCATGATGTGCTTCATCCATTGATAGTACCCTGAAAGTATCTCGGTGGTGACAGCTTGGGCCTTCTTTCATTAGCGAGATCCAAGATCCTCGACCTCATGGCAGCAGTGTCGAGTGACGTTGATGTTCTGCTCCGGTGATAACCATTGAGCCACAACCACCTCCGCTCGATACCCCCTACCACTTCAATCCTCCACCACCTTAGTTTCATCATCTTCGGGTCACAACTCCTCCAATTCGACCCACCTCGTTCCATCTTCCCCTACAAGCCTCGCCACGCTCCAGTACTTCATCGACCAAGTTGGCACACGTAGTCTCCTTGCCGAAGGCTTCTTTTTCATCGACTACTACACTACATCGCAGAGGAGGCTCTACTACATTGATAGGCATCTCCGACAACTAGAGGGAGTTCCTTCTGTGCCCTCCCAGGACACCACCACGCAGCCATCTCCATAGATGCGGTTGTGCTTCACAAGCAAGGGACTCCACTTTTCCTAGGGTTTTAGCCCTCTGCAACCACTCTAAGACCACCTTCTTCAACTTCAGAGTGTCCCCTTCTCCACAACATTGTCTCTCTCAATCTTCAGCAACGATCGTCTTCACCGATAAACCACTTCTGCGGCTCGAGGCCCGAGACCCACCCTACGTGCATGGTACGCACGTGGATGGGACTTTTGCAAGACCACACACCGAAGACCCGTTGATTTGTGTACAGGTCTAACCGCCCAAGGGGGCATGTGATGTGCACATGTCTCCCTTAGAATTTTGCATCTGACCCCTCTGGGTCCTGGTAATTCCGCCATAGTGCTTCTTCTTCATTCTTATTTTGTAATTTTACAAACAGAACCCCGAATTCATATGTAATTCTGACCTTCATAATGTATTATTTTAATATTCAAAAAATTCATTTTTGTTCTACAACTAATTCTCTATATTGTTTATATTATTATGCTCTGTGTTTTATTTTTCATAATTATTCTTGTGGAATATTGCATATTTTTCCCAATTAAGGGTCACATGTTCATTGATTATTAACAACTATTCAAAAAAATTGCCATGCATATTTTCCTCTACAAAAATCATTTTGTATATTACACTACTTATTTTTTAATAGGTATTCAACTTCACATGGTTAGGGTTTAGGTTTTTTCTGAAATAGACCAGTTAGTGATATAATTTAGCTAATTTTATTTCCTAGAAATCATAGGTTTAACATTTATTATATATAATTATTGAGATTCACCTTATGCGCATTCATTAATTCATCAAATATTCATATTGCATCAGAAAATTCCAAAAAAATTGTAGTGCATTCAATGCATCATTTTTATCATCTAGGCACGATTTTGTGATTTTTGGACATCATTTAATTGCCACTAATTTTCTCATCCTTAAAATTGGCTTGCATTTTCATATTGCATTCAAAAATTGCATTAAAAAAACCAAAAAGGTCTGCCTCGAAAACTGTGCATTAAATTTGATAGATTAAACCTAGGTTGTTCCTTTGCCTCCTTGAGTTTGACCCTGGTACTTGCCTGGGCTAAATAAATAGAAACCGCTCCGATTAAATTCGATTAACTAATGAAGTAGTTATTTCTTGATTGATCCCTATTGCCTGACTACAACATAAAAATAATGAATTAACATTGGGTTTCAGCGATCATCAATAAAACATATGCCAATGGAAACATTAGAAGTCACACTTTTGTGTCCATTGTGCCCCAACCTGATCCAATGGCAACGAGGTCTAAAGATAGAAATTGTGGGTTGTAATAGAGCTTCAAAAGAGGTATAGTCTACTGGTTCAAGAGCAACAAGTCCTTATTTAAATGATGTTGTATATAGTATTCAAAAAATATTGAAAAAAAAGTCCAAAAAAATGGGCAGGTCTGATTTAAAATAAAATGCATTTCGGAGTGTACATACTTGTATAGTCAATAAGCAAGCTTGGGCTTCAAAATCATATGTTTGTGCGCCTGCAGTCGGATGACTTGGCTACATTGGTCAAGCATCCTAGGATAGTTAGCTACACCGGATAACACCCATTCTTCTCTCCACCTGCTCTTATTGAGCTTGTTGTACTTAAACTTAGAAGGAAGTACCTTGCTTCTCGAGGAAAGACTTGTTGGATTGGGGAATTAAGGTCACCATGTTGGAGAAGACTGACTTTTACTACTTCAGCCGAGGAGAGCTACATATCACACACTGTCCAAGATGACATGGCTATTGAGGAGACTTGAGCAGAGTTTTGTGATTCTTGAATGTTGTTGTGTTTCAAATCCATTTCCGAATTAGGTTTCGACTGCACCTAACTTTCAAAGGTCCGACTTAAGCTCCAAACTTTGATTTTATGAAGACAAGTTTGAACATTAAAATCGATCCAAGTTCTTTCTTTTTCTTTTCTTTAATTTTATTTTCTACACGTATTGCATAAGTGTTTGTTAGGGAGCAACAAAGGCAAGTATAGGAGGGGTGATAAATCTCCATTTCATCACCTTTGTTATATAATTTTGGCCTTAAAAACACTATCTAAATGTATGTAAATAACATTATTTGGTACAAATTGGCATTCATTACTTATTCCATTTATTGTATATAAAAAATAGTTTTTAATGCCAAAATTATAGAATAATGAGAATAAAAGAAAAGGAATAAAATGCCAAAGGTCTTTTATGACCCTCAACCCCAAGACCTAGGCATCTTGATTATTGGGGTAAGAATGAATAAAGTAGGGGGAGATAAGGGCTAAAAACACAATAAAATTGCCATTCTTTTAATCATAAGTCATATTTCGGACCTATTTAATCTCTATTAATAAATAAATTTGTACAAAAAAGTTGTAGATAAAATACACAGAAAAGTCTAAAATTGATTTCACACAAAATTAATATAAAGTGTACTTTTTATACTCGAAATAAAAAACCAAAAACCAAACTTCCCAAACCCATATCTTCTCCATATGAACTCAAAATATATCAAAATCATCTTTAATTGTATATAACTTTTAAAAAGGTATTTAATGAAATGGATTCACTCAATTTGGAGTTAAGGTGCAAAAGTTATGTTTTGGACCATATTGTACATACCTAAACATAAATATTCATTTTATTTATTCTTTACATTTTTATAATTTTATATTTTTATATTTTTTTTAATATTATTTACAATTTATGTACATGAAATAAAATAAAATCATAAAAATAAATTAAAATAAAAAATTATATAAAAATACATAGATGAATATACTATACTTATACATATGTAATATATACCTCTATTTATTAAGTGTAAAAAATACATAAGAAAATTATATAAAAATTATTTACATGTACAAAAATAAGTTATAATTATATATATTAAGAAATAAAATAATAAAAACAAAAATAAAAATAATAAAAATAAAATATACAAAATATAGGTAATTATACCTATAAATAAACCCTCAAAATGTAACTTGTAATAAATGAACTTGTAAAAATAAATAAAAGTCATATTAAAATACTAAATAAAATAATAAATATTTTTCATGTTTTAAACAAAAATTAAATAATTCATTTACTAATTTATTTTTAATTATTTTTGAATTTCAAAGTTTGTTTGTCCTTTTATGGGTCTCATGGCCCAATCAAGGCCCGTCACCTGTTGACCTGGGTCTACTCTCTGACCCATGTCGAAGACCTATTAGAGTAGCTCAACCCCCTTCCTTCTCAATTTTTCCCGGTCGATTCACTGCCCGAGGACCTTCAATTCCATCATGACATATCATGTCGATACATCCACCCATCACACGGACCCATCCTCTTCCTCGTACCATTCTTGGCTTGTATGAAATCAATAGGTCAATTGTCATGTTCGCTAGTCTGTACAAAGGCCACCTTCTCGCCATTCTTTTAAGGGGATTCCCTTTCTCCCTCTCTCAGCCCCTCGGATCCATCCCACCACCATGAGTGAGGTGACAACTAGCTTCCGGTGAGGTTCGCAGCGAGGAGGAGGGTAGAGGAGGAGTTCCAAGCCATCTCTGGCCACATTGGCCATTGAGGTACCATCTCCTTGGCTCCGGCCAAAAGAGGTTCGTTTCTTTAGCCCCATAGCTAGCTAGTAGTTCTAGGTTTTGTTTTATGCTTTTACTTTGTGCTTTAATCCACTGTTTGAGCTTAAGATTAGGAAAATAGCTTTGTCGAAGCTCTCGAGCTCCGATCACCATTCCCATCATCACCCTTCCTATTCCGACTACCACATCCACCCCATCTTCTTTTCTCAACGCTTCTCCACTTGTCGTGCCACTAATCCAACTAGATCGATCATCGATCTGGACTAGAGAGGCCCAACTCCACCATCATCATAGAACCTCCTCCACCCTCGCCCATTTCACATCGATCCTTCGCCAATAATAGCGAGGCATGCCCCTCTTTCTGCTATCATTTCTTTCAACTACTTCACAAGTTCTAAAGGGTGTGTCTGAGCACCTATTTTTCCAAAGAAAGAACTTTAGGTCCTCCTTTGAACTTATGTGCTCCAAATCTCGAACGACGACCTCCTGACTCATCTACGATATCTGGGAGCTGCAGGAAGCCTGCACCAACATCAAGAGACCATTGGGCAAGCTCCTGGTCACCGGAGAAGCGTGCAACACCAAATCAAAACTCGCCTAGTGCGAGTTTATCCTATGTTCTTCCTGGTATCTCGAGCACGGTCCGATCAAGATTTGCCTTCCAAATCCAGCAGTAGGAGTTGGATTGAAGATCTCTCAGTCGTAGGATCCTCGTACCGGATCTAATATTGGACATTAACTGTGAATTAGTATCATGGGCCTAAAAGATGACACATGTCAAGTCAATCACCCTCGGTCGCAAGATGGAGCGCATATAATGGGTAATTTATAGATCTCACCTTCATTTTATATGATTTTATTTTGGTCCAATAAATTAATTAAAACGTTTAATATTTTCTATACTTTTCACATTTGAAGCCTTGATCGTTATTATTATTACATCCTGCTCCTGGCCGCGTCACATCACATGCGGTCCCATATGAGGTGGCGATTTTGCATGTAAACCTCACATGTTTTGTAATTTCATTTTAGCCTCGAATATTTAAAATTATGCAAAAATAGGGTTAAGTGCTGCTGGTGTACACATTCATGCCAAATTTTTATTTTTTCATTTTAGGTATTTAACTATTTATTAAAAATCAAAAGGGCATATTTTATCCTTGTTTGACATAGAAAATACCCAAAAATATAAAATGTTTTGAAAAAATCGAATAAAAATATATTTTGTCTATTTTGACTCCAGACCAAAAATCCCTGAAAATAGAAATAGGAAGAGACTAAAAATTAAAAAGCTCCAAAATCCTGAAAAAATAGGAAAAATCATTGCAATTCCCAAAAATATTTATTTTTATTTCTGAATTTTCTTTATATTATTATTTATCTATTAAAATTATCTTGGATAAATTTGACATTTTTTTTAATCTTCAAATCAACTTGGCCTATTTATTTAATCCCTATTTTGGGAAATTTTTTACTTTAAAATCTCTAAAAAATAGTTAAAATTTCCCCAAAAATCTAGTAGAAAAATATATAAAACCAAAAACATTTTATTTTACATTTTTTATTTATTTTTAGTAGTATTTATAATTATATTACCTTACATTGTATATATAGTCTTATATGTTCCTATATTATATATTAAAAAGAAAAAGAAGTCAAAAATCAGAAAATATAAATAGATATAAAAAATATTAAAATTGCAAACTATTAAAAATATATAATTAAAATATATAAAAAATTACAAAATTAAAAACCCATATCTAAAAGATAATAAAAGACAAGAGACAAAGAACAAATTTTGGGATTCATTTTCTCGATCTACCATGTTTGCTCCATGTGTTCGACACTCGAAAAATACTTACACCTATACACACATTTGTAGAGTTATAATAAAGTTTTACTCCACATTTTATTTTGCTTTTCTTAATTATTTATTGTGGGTTAATTGTTGAATTTAGCAGATTTCTTGAGTGGTCAATGCAGCGACTATTGATTCGCCCTGTGGATTAACACGACCCTATCAAAATTTCATTATATCTAGAGAGTTTGGAGACAATGGGAGAAGGTGGGCACTCGGTGAGGCATGACGTGGGTATAGGAGTCATTATTGAGGTGGAAGATGAACGGGTTTAGGGTTTAGGATTCAGAAAATTTTAAAGACATAAAAATCATATAAATTATAAAATAAATATTTATAAGCTTCAAATCAAAAAGTATTTAACATAAAAGTTGTAGACATTTTGAGATCTACAAGTTTAATGTAGAACACAACGTCAAAATAGATCATTTGTATATAGATATATTTTTGTAAGTATTTTTAAGGAATTTTAAATATGTGTTTAAATTTCTTTTGATTTTTTGTGTGTTAAATTTGTATATAATATCAAAACAAATATTTACAACACTAATCTAACTTTTATGGCATTTTTGATAACTACTAAAACACAAAAATAAAGTCATATTATTTATGTACAATAAGCATTGTTAATTATATACATAAAGTTAGTTGTTAAGGTTAGTTAATTAAAGTCAGATTTTATTGAATAGTTTAAGTAAGAGGGATAATAGATGAGAGTTATAATGATAAATCATGGATTTATCAGGGTGATATGATGAGGTAGCATAGAAGTGGGGAGATTGTGGATTTGGACTTGCGTGTTGGAGTAGGAGTGAAGTGTAAAGCATAGAAGCAGCTGCTATGTTGTTTGTTTGTTTGTATGTGTGTCTGTTATGATGGGTTCAAGTGTGTGGAAGGTAGAGGGATCAATGAAGAAGATGGGTGTTTTATGGATGAATGTGTGGTGGTGGTGGTGGGTAGATGTGTAGTTGGTGCAAATGAGGAGGAGTGGAGTAAGGAAAAATACGATGAATAAGATGGAAAAAATTTGATCTTGCAATAGGGGATTTCAAGAGATTTATTTAGGAGCCTCTATGCTCCTAAATAAACAGTTTAAGAAAGTGGCTTGAAAATTTCAGGAAAATCATATTTAAGATTGGAAAGAATGTTTAGACATGAAATATATAAAATTTTTGGTGATTAGGTGAATGTATGGACATGGAATGATGAGAAAGAAAATAGGAGGAGTAGGGGAAGAAGAGTAATGGAGGAAGAAGGAGTTACCTAAAACGTTGTCGCCTGAGAATGCTAATCGTGGAGGAGTGCGATGATTATGTCCCGGAGGCCCAGGCAACAAGGACTGAAGCTATGTAGCTCGTACAAAGGGAGCTATTGAGCGGAGATGGTGTCTTGGTGGATCTCACCTACTAGCTAGAGGAAGTTGACATTGTTTGACATCTTCTTCAGCAATTTTCCCCTAAGGAAGCGAGGGAATTGGTCTCTCTCTCTCTCTTATCGACTGAGCATCATACGAAGAAGCACTAGCTTCTAGAGGAGCACCACCACCATTAAATAAGAAGAGAAGAAGGTGTAGGTGTGAGGGAGGAGGAGGTCAGAGGAGGAGGGGATGGAGTGGGAGGGTGGAGGAGAAGGGACTAAAGGTTGAGGGGAAGAGTACATGGTGGTCATAGGAGGAGGAGGAGGAGGAGTGGTTGGAGAGGGAGGGGTAGAGGATGAGGTGGTCGGAGGAGGAGGAATGGTTGGCGGGGGAGGATGAGGGAGGAAGAGTGGAAGGAAGAAAAGGAAAAGGAGAAGAAAAAGACGTGTCTACCATCGATTTTTTTTATCTAATTACCCTTGTGCCTCCAAAGTTAGCGTCTATTCGGGATGGGGAAAAATGACACCTAACCCACGGGATACAAATAATCATTGGGGAAGAAGTCGGGCCATAACTTATGCTGCAAAAAAGGGAGGGGTGCCATACATGATATTGCAATATCTAAGGAGGGCATAACTGATAGAAAGCCTTAGGCATAACTGATATTGTAATATCAAAATAGTCGGAATTCTTATTTAAAAATTGTATTTTGGAACCGAATTGCATATTGTAAAAAACCTGCTATGAAAAGAAGCGAGCTTCACCATCATTGACATTTTGAGTAATCCTACTAATTCAACGAAAAAGAAAGAGAGAGGGATGGGGAGTGATGAATCTGCATATCATCATCTTTAATCATTTATTTTATCTTAAAATCCTTTATAAAACACATGTAAATAATACTAACTCCATATTCTTAATAATTTTCATCTGTGTGGAAATATCGTACACATTACTATTTTAACCTAATATAAATAAAAAAAGAAAGAAAGGAAAAATAAAGAAAATAAAAAAAGGAAAAGAAGATTGTATATATGTAATAGATACAGGCTGACCCGAACCCCGAGAGAAGGTCAAGACTTGACTTGATCGACCAGGACTAAAGTAGGGGGAGATAGGATCCTTAATTAGAAAATTCAAAAAATGTGTCGTGTATATTTGTATACTTACATTATTTTATTTGTATATAGATTGACCTCAAACTAAATAATTTTCAAAATAGAAGTTGTAAATAAAAATGTTTTTTAATAATAAAAATAATTACAACATAAAATCACGTACAGAATAAAAGTAACCACATCTGGAAAAAGCCATTAAGCGATAATTGAAATACCAATTCCGGTTCCATATGAACTCAAATTAACCAAACTCACTTCCATTGTATTCTAAATTAAATTATCTTTAAAATGGTTGTGATTTTATAAATTTTGGAGTTAGGTTGAAAAATCGATTTTTTGGGGTGGTTTGTGCAATTTAACCATTTTTTATTGTATTTATTATTTTCTTTTTTTTACATATTATTTTTTTATAATTGTAAATATTGATGACTATAATTTAAAGTCAATAAAAAATCTATAATTTTTTTATTTTTTTATTATTTCCTTATTTGTACATATATATAATGTACTATATGTAGATATTACATGTATATAGCTAATTTCCTTAAATATCGACCACTAAAAAAAATAATTAACATTTATTAATTAATTAAATAAAGTGATGAAAATAATTCATTTATTTAATTAATTGTATATAAAAATATACCATATGTGTATAATTCAATAATTATCTTAAATAACCACAATAAAGTTGGCTCTTTAATTTTTGACAATTAATTATGATTATTATTATTATTATTATTATTGTTGTTGTTGTTGTAATTATGAAAATCATTTATTTATTTATTTAATTCCACAGTAACTTCTTTCCTTATTTTTCTATCCATTCAAAATTTGAAATTCAAATGCATATTTTTCTATTTAATTGGCTCCTCCTCCCTCATTCACATTGGATTAATACTTTAGGACAGGATCCTATACTCCTGTTTGGTTGCTGGGTTGGACTGGGTTGGGTTGGGCTGGGTTGGGTTGGGGTGGGTGAATAGTAATCTGTGAGGAGGAAGTACCCTTGTGAATAGTAACCAGGGTTGGGCCAACCCAGTCCAACCCAGCAACCAAACAGGCCCTCGTCGAGGTCATCAAATGTAGAGAGGTGCCTAGCCTTTGAGCCGACCACTCACAACGAGTCGGTCCTCGTCGAGGTCATCACGACGTTCATCTACTTCCATTCGGTGAGATCCATTTCATTGTATTTCAATCTTTTCATTACATAATTTTAGGATTAATTTACTTCTCCAATTTCATCGTCATTTTTTTAGTTCTCGATCATAGTAGTTAATCGGAGTTAATCATCATCCTCAAACAATCATAAAAAATTTTCCAATCCCACCCGACCCGATTTTTTCATCTCTCATTTTCTCGATCTCTCCATGTTCACATTGTATCTCACGCAAACACTCAACTCTGGTCATGCACGGTGACCAGAGACCCGGTTCCATCTGCCATTTTTCTCAAATCCACCCCGCTCACGTATCTTGATTTTATTTTTTTAATAAAATCATGAAGGAGCCGTTGTGCTTGCATTCACATTTATTTATGCAAAATTTAAAAAATAACGTTTTTCTTCTAACATTTGTTTTGCAGGGATAAAAAATTTTAAAAATAAAAAATAATAAAAAAACAATCTCTCCAATTTCTATTTTTTTAAAAAAAGTTCTTTTGATTCTGTTTTATACAAAACAATAAAAAATTAAAAAAGGGGGCAGCACGCAAGTGCCGCCGCTCATCCCACCAGCGGCGCCTGTGCCCCACCACCGGCCTCTCTCGTCGGCCACCTGCACCTGGCGTCTCCACCAGTTTAACGCCGGCCTCTGCTCACTCCAGCACCGTCAACGCCTCCTAGACCGGCCGCACACGCCGCCACCGTTGCCCTTGTGGGAGAGAAGAAAGAGGGGCGGCGCCCTTGCCCCCATGCTCCTTTGCGTGAGAAGAAACGTGTGAAGAACAGAAGAACCTAGGGGATTATTAAAAACATTTTGGGAAAAGTGCAATCAGACCCCCAATGTTTTCATATTTATAGAAAGGACCCTGCCCGAGCCTCAAGCACGTAAAATGCACGTGCTTTTAGGTTATTCGCACTTTTCATCCGTAAGTTTATTTTTGTTGTAATTTAATGCAAAAACAATAGCCTTTCAGTCCCAGTATACTTACATTTTATTTGCTTGCTTTAATCATTGAAATAAATATCATTTGTTGTCAATAAATTCATGTTATGTACATCTTCATTGTGTAAAAATTTCATTGCATTTTTTTATATTTGTTCTTATAAAAAATCAAAAACATATCATTTTTCCTTGTTTGAAAGTTGAAAAATAAAAAAAAATCGAATATTTCTTAAAATTTTCTAAAAAAATAGAGTACTTTACTTTTTATGTCTTATTTTATGTAAATTCAAAAAATTGCAAAATACAAAAAAAATATAAAAATCATAAAAAATGTAGAAAATCCAAAATAGTGATTTCAGTTCCTGTTTTGTAGTTAACTTCCTGTAGTTTTTAAGAAAAAATCATTTTCATAATTTTTGATTTTATTTGTTATTTTTAAATTGAAAAATAATCCTATTTTCTCACTATTTGCATTTTCCCTTGTTTTTATTCATTCATTTAAAAAAATCTAAAAAATCTAAAAATCCCTAAAAATTATAAAAATAGTAAAAAATTTATAAAAACACAAAACGTTTTTCTTTTGATATTTTTGATCATTTTTGTCATATTTTAAAAATCCAAAAAGAAAGGGTTTCATTTCTTTCATTTATATATCATTTGTTTTGAAAAAATAATCATTTTTTAAAATAAAAAATTTGTAAAATTAAAATCATTAAAGATTTGAAAATCAAAAAATATAAAAAGAATTAAATAGAATTAAAAAAAATAAAAAGACAAAAAATTTACAAAAGACCAAGATAGTTTGCCATTAAGATTCTATTTTTCTTTTAATTGATTTTTTCCGATTAATTAAAAAACCCTCGAGAATTATAGCCTCCCCAAGTTTGATCCTGTTGCTATACAGGTAAGTAAGTACCAAAAATCTCATGTCACATTTTCTTATGATTATTAGCTTGAGAAAACAAAAAAATAATTTTTTGCTGCAGGATATTTGGGTTGCAATGACCACTGTGCATTTATTTTCATATCTTGATTTAAAAACCCCAAAAATACTGCTCAACAAAATGACGATATTATCGAGGAGGCACGTCGAGGGTAGTTAGGTTTCTCTTTTGACCTGTTATTCTTGGTTGTACATATTTGTTTATATTTTTCCACCTTCAGTCCATTGTTCATATTCACTGTTTTTATTTCATTTTTCTTGCTCATATTTGATAATTACATTTCTTACATTCTCTCTTTTCTTTTTATTGTGAGGGCCTGCAGAGAGAAGGAGGCGATCCTAGGAGAGCCGAAGCACCCAAGCGACACGAAGACAGCTTGATTCTTCACCAAGCCGCAGGATAGCGTGAAAGGAGGAGAAGAAGAATTGAAGGAGACCAATCAAAAAATTAGACTTTCTTTTTTTCATTTTTAGAATTTGAACTCTTGTAAAAGGAAACTATAAACCTTGTTTACGGGGTTTGTTTCGCCAAGTGACGTGCACTTGGAGAACCTCACCGGTTTTGATCTTTCATCGTTTTATATTTATTTGTTTCACGCGGATTTTGTGAGCCACTTATTGATTGCTTTAATTAGTTTGCTTGAGCCAGGTAATTTATTAGGTCCAAAGCCCTAAAAAAGATTCTTTGCACCTATAGAATAGAGCATAATTTGGACTTAGTCAAATTAACCCTATTCTTGCCCGCTAATAGAAGCTATTGTTAGGATGGTTCACGTGCATCATATAGGTTAGTTTTTTGTGTATTTAAATTCAGCGTGGATCACTTGCATGTAGAGTGCTAGCGACAAGGTATGCATCTCTAACCCTTGCATGCATCATTTTATTTTATTACGCATTGGTATTTCCGATCTCCTTACTTGTTTTCACTCACATAAGTTAAAAAGGAAATTGGACACTCGGTAGGCAATTTATTGAAAAAAATCAAACCAAGTAACAACTTCCAAAAATTAGGACTGCTAATATCACTCGACCCTAAAATAAACGTAAGAAAAATCATTGTTTTGAGGAGAGTAACTCCCTCCTTGTTTGATTTATCTACAGCGAGAAAGCGACTCGTACACTAGGATAGAGTCATGCCTGAACTCTCTTCAGACTACTGGTCTTGTGATTAGTTATTCTCTAGTGAGGACTTCACCCATACTGGTTGGGAAAAAGTAGTTGTGAGATTGAGACAGTCTCGTGAGAGCATTGGGTTCCTAACAACTTGCTTAAACCGCTCTGATAGATTGATTCCTCACCATTATTCATGAGGCGTGGGAAAGATTCAAATATCTGATGGAGAAGTTCCCCCATCATCATATTCCAAAGACGAGCCTTGTGCAAAATTTCTTTGGGGGTTCAAGTGTAAAGAATCAGAAGCTGGTAGACGTCGCTTGTGGGGGGAGCCACATAAACAAGGACGACGATGTCCTTTATCAAATTTTTGAGGAGAGGGTGGAGAGTTCAGCAGCTCTTTCTTCTTCACGTGCTTTTCAGAAGCACCGCATCACCTCCCTTGCAGTACCCCACAAGGCTGTCAATATGACAGCATCACATGAATTGGATAGGGTGGACAGATCTGACCTAACCATCATTGGAAACCACCTATCCAAAGTGGACATTATTGAGAAATGATCCAAGGAGCTTGAGAAGCTTCAAGTAATCGAATAGAGGATGAAGAACCAGGATAAGCTGGATGAGATAACAAAGCACCTGGAGCTTCTTGTGAGTTCGATCAGTGTAGTTCACAGTGCAAGTGCAGCAGTCAATACCTCTACTAGGGAGCAGACTTATTCCATCAAGCAGAGTAGCGGAGGACCAGCCACAGTTCAGCATGTCTACTATGTGTAGACACCTGATCAGGTCCAGCAGCACTCATATCAGATAGTTCCATACCAATAGGAAGTATCCCACATTCTTGAGAAGTAGTCTCCACCTCCACATGTCATTAAGGAGGTAAACGGCATCTGGTTCGACCGTGAGTGAAACCAGGCCCGTCCATCAGGGCACGGTCGGTTGGGTTCACAGTAGGGTTAGAGACCTGCCCACCAGTTTCAGGGTGGGAGACAGCATCAGTACCAGCACCAGAAGTTCCATCCTCACTATCAGTCTCCACCACAGTTCCAAAACTAGAGACAAGGATAGCCACAGCATATTATGGACAGTATCCTCCTCCTCCTCATTATCAGAATCTATATGATTACCAATAGCCTCAACACTATCAGTCTCAGCGACAATCAATCATTGACCTCCTTGAGGCCCCTTCAGTCAACCCAGAACTTGACCAATCTGCATTGCTAATAATGAACATGAAAGAACTGACTCAGCAAATCGATGACCTAACCACCACCAAGATAGTGATCCTAGCACGGGTCGAAGCCAACCCAACAACTTTAGATGCAAAGAGCAGGTAGCCAATAGCCCACCCACCCCGAGATAGGTATGTCCCTTGATTTTACATGTTTATCTGACGCCATTCATCTCAGGAGTGGTAGGATATTGCATCCGCCTATGCACCAGTTGGGGTTGGGAGATCGAATCACTGAGAGAGCATCATCTTCCACATCATCTCCTTCACCAGTAGTCGAGAGGCCCAGTGTAGCAGTACCCAACTCAGGAGTTTCATCGCCTTTACCACAACCTTCACCAGGTAGATATAGATCACCATCAGCAAGGGAGAATATACCAGTCATGGATTCTTCCTCTCCCCAATAGCAGCATCCTGTTCTATTTTAGATTATCTTTTTCCTTCACCTAGTTTGGACAATGCTTTACAGACTGATTCGGGTGCCCTTTCGTACATGAGGATTCTATTTTGAATAATGGAAATGAATGTTTGAATGTTTATTCTTATTCCGTGCCATTTTCTTTCTGCTCTCAAATCTAAGAAAATTCAAAAATTAAAACATCACCCTATCTGATCCTGGAGTGGTTGAGATCTTACAGAACATCTTTTTAAAGATGCCACTCCTTAAAGCCATGGAATACATGCCTACAGTAAAAAAGTGAATGAAAGAGGAATGTACGCAAATGAGTCAACCAAGGTAGAACAGACTAAAGGAAATAGAGAAACACATCTTGACCATGGCCACAGTTCATGCCATCAGTAACCTTCCACCTAAAAAGAAAGACAAGGGAGCAACTCAAATTCGTTGCCATATCTTTGATCAGGAATTTGATAGAACTCTTCTCGATAGCGGTTCCCCCATTAATCTCATGCCTTCCTCTTTACTAACAGAATTTCAGTTAGGACCTCTTAAAATAACCAGAATGATCCTTCAGTTTGCTGATAGATCAACTAAGAGGGCAAGAGGTATTTTAGAGGACGTTATTGTAATGATGCAGGGAATGAAATTCCCTATTTATTTTGTTATCATGGATATGGACACTCCTGTACTGTTACTCCATACCCCGATCATACTAGGACGACCGTTCCTCCGAACGACCGAAGAAGAAGTTGATTATGGTAGTGGAGAAATCATCTTCCACTCTCGTAGTGACAAGGAGAAAATAGAGACGATCTCTGATCCTAGACCATCACCACCACCAACAGCATATGAGAGAGAGAAAGTTATATCAGAGCCAGATGACTATGATTTTCTTGCTAAATTCCAAGAGACGGATCTTTTCACTGATTTTATAGATACCCAGAAGTTCCTTTCCCAGTAGCAGAGGTTATTGTAGAGTCAATTCAGACCCCACCTGAGCTCAAGGTTTTACCATAACGTTGAAATATGCCTTCCCTGTGGGTCCCCCTCAAATGTTTCCGGTCATCCTCAGCTCGCAGTTGACCGTTGAACAAGAATCTCGTGTGTTAGAGGTTCTTGAGGGAAACCGCAAGGCCATAGGATGGAATATCTTGGATCTCCGTGGGATTAATCCAGTTTTGTGGTCGCATCATATCTACCTAGAGGATGACTGTAAACCCTCTCGTGAATGGCAGCACCGTCTAAATCCAAATCTAAGTGAGGTTGTCATGAAGGAGATCAGAAAATAGTGTGATGCTGGATTTATATATCCCATTTCAGATTCCAAGTGGGTCAGCCTTTACATGTGGTCCCTGAAGAAATCTGTTATTACAATCATTAAGAATGACCATAGTGAGAAGATTCTGACTCGGGTAGCGTGTCTGTGTAGATTACTGATGCTTGAACTCAGCTACCAAGAAGGATTATTTACAATGCCCTTTATTGATCAGATTATTGAGAGGTTGGAAAGGAAAGAGTTCTTTTGCTTATTGGATGGGTACTCGAGATACAACCAAGTTGCTAGCGCTCCTGAGGATCAAGATAAAACTACTTTCACTTGTCTGTATGGAACTAAGCCTTTAGACAGATGTCCTTTGGATTGTGTAATACCCCCGCTACATTCCAATGGTAAATGTTGGTCGTTTTTACCGTCATGTTGGGTAGTTTCCTTGGAGGGTCTTCATGAACGATTTCTCGTTCTACGGGGATAGTTTTGACACGTGTGTTGTTCAATTAGACAGTTCTTCAAAGTTGTTGTAAGTTAAACCTAGCGTTCTTATGGGAGAAGAGTCACTTTATGGTGACTAATGGGATTGTATTGGGCTATGTCATCTCCAAACATGGTATGGAGAATTGACCCGGCTAAGATTGATGTGATTTCCAAGTTAGAGCCACCGCAGAATTTTGAAGCAGTTGAGGTCATTTCTGGGACACGTAGGATTCTATAGGTGATGCATAAAGAACTTCAACAAGATCGTCATACCTTTGACTAAGCTTCTGTGTAAGGAGAGTGAGTTTGTTGTCGATGAGAAAGTCCTCCTTGCATTCAATCATATGAAAGAAATGGTTACTAATGCCCATGTCTTACAGCCACCTGATTGATCTCTTCCCTTTCGAGATCATGACGGACGCCTCAGATTTCCAGTTGGAGCTGTTCTAGGATAGAGAAGGGATGGGATACCATTTTATGTACACTATGCTAGCAAGACTCTAGATGAAGTACAACGAAATTATACAGTTACAGAGAAGGAGATGTTATCAGTTGTGTTTGGGCTAGAGAAGTTCAAATCTTACCTCATCGGTTTCCACATTATTATATACACGGATCACACTTCCATATGATACTGCAGACAAAGAAGGATGCCAAACCATGCCTTATCAGATGGATCCTTCTTCTCGAGAATTTGATTTAGAGATTCGAGATAAACCTAGGAGTGAAAAATGTTGTGGCAGATCACCTTTCCCGTATCAGAGATGCAGAGACCTCTGAGTAGAACATGATCCCCTATTTTCAAAACCTTTCCAATGAAGCCATTTTGGTCTATGGACTCACTCCCATGGTATGTTGATATTGTGAACTATCTTGTCTCCAAGAAAGTTCCATAAGATTAGCCGAAGTACAAGGTAGATAAATTTCTGTCAGAGATTCATTATTACCAGTGGGACGATCCATACCTATTCGCGAGGGTGCGGATTGTATCGGGAGAAGGTGCATTCCTCAGGAGGAACACACCAGTGTACTTGAAGCACTGTCACAAATTAGAATCTGGTGGGCATTATTCGGGGAAACTCACGGCAGCAAAGTTTTTACAGAGTGGCCTATGGTGGCCAACATTATTTAAGGATGCTACAGAATATGTTCGAGGTTGTACTAACTGTCAGAAAATGGGAGAAATCATTGGTTCCAAAGATACCATGCCCCTAAGATACATACAGATTTCTGATCTTTTTAATGCTTGAGGCATAGACTTCATGGGCCCATTTTCTATCAGTCAGGGATTTCAGTACATCTTGCTTGACGTGGATTATGTTACTCGATGGGTGGAAGCTATCCCCACCTGAGTCGCAAATAGTCGTACAGTGTGTTCCTTTCTCAAGAACCACATTATTACGTGGTTTGGGATTCCTAAAATACTGATTTTAGATGGGGGAAGTCATTTCATTAATAGATAAGTAAAGAAGCTTGTGAAGGAGTACGCCATTGAGCACCAAGTTGTGTTTCCTTACCACCCTAGAGTAATGGCTTCATAGAAATTTCAAATAGGGATATTAAGATGATATTGCAAAAACGTGTACGTCCAGATAGGAAGAACTGGTACCAGATGCTTGATTCGATTTTTAAGGGCTTATCGGACAGCGTACAAGTCTCCTTTGGGCATGTCTCCTCATAGATTTGTGTATGGAAAGCCTTGCCACCTGGTTAGTAGAATTAATTCACAAATCTTTATGAGCACTCTGTGTATGCAATCTTGATTATGAGAAGGCAGGAAAGAACAGAAAGTTGCATTTGGACAGATTACTGGAATTCCGAGACTCTCTACAATAACTCACTCATGTATAAGGAGAAAGTCAAGCGTTGCCCATGATAAACACATTCGAAGGAAGACTTTCTCTCCCTGATCAGAAAGTTTGGTATTTGATGCTATGTTGAAGCTATTTCGAGGAAAATTGAAAAGCAAATGGTCAGGGACGGTTCATCGTGAGAGTAGTGCGTGACAATGGGAGTATTCTCATATTTGGGTTGTCATCTGACGCACAACGATTTGTTGTGAACGAACAGTTGCTGAAGCCATATCTAGATCACGATACATTCCTGTTCATCATTGTTTTGTATCTGTGGTATAAAACGATGATCTTTTGATTCCATCTTCTGCGTCTCATACATGAGCTGGCAACCTTTTGTATATCATTTCGTTTCATTATTTCTTCTCCCGGTTTATCAATCATTCCACCCCTTTTCCGTGTGTATATATACTATACTTAAGATGTACTTTATCCTAAGTATAGGGGGTGAATTATTTGTGTTGTTCATATTCATCCTATTCATCACTCCTGTTGTCTATACCTAGGGATACTCTATGCTAAGTATGGGGATGATGTTGTTCATATCGTCTCTTTTGTGTTTTTATTCTTCTGTTCTCTCGGCTGTCCCCCAACTTGTTGATATTCTATACCTATGGCTATTCTACCCTAAGTATAGGGGGCAAGTCGAGCTGTTGAGTCCGTACATTCTCTTCATCGGTTTTTAACTTTTGTACAGTCTTCTATACTTAAGATTACTTGATCCTAAGTATAGGGGGAATCACCGACTTCTATTCTTTTCATCTTTTCTTTTGAGTTGTTGTAGCGTAGGATTCTATTCACTTTTCTATACTTAGCATGAGTTATGTCTTACTTTGCCGCTCTATGATCACCATGAGGACATAGTTCTATCTAAGTATAGAGGGGTGTCATATATTGTATATATACTTTAGACATAACTCGTACTTTTAAATATGATTATTTTTGGGGGTATGTATATAAATTTGTAAAATCCACGTGTGTGTGTGTGTATAGACTTTGATCTCCTTTAAAAAACAAAAAAAAACAAACAAACAAACAAAACAAAAAAACAACAAAATCAACAAAACAAAAAAATAAAAAAATAAAACAAATCAAAAAAACAAATAAAACAAAACAAAAGGCAAAACAAAAAAATAAATAAACAAATAAAATAAAAAATCCTTGTATATACTTGTATATATTTTACTAACCCTTTTTCTCTAAAAAAAACTAAAAAACTACAAAACTAAAAATTTATAAAAAGTTGCATTAAAAAAACACTTTTTCACATGTGCATCATTTTCCCTTTCTTTTCTAAAAACCCATCAAAAGTTCAAAATTAGAAAATTGTTTCAATTTTTTCTTTTTGCATTGTACATATTTTCTTGCATTTGCATGTGCATTTTTCATGATAGTATTGACATTTAAACTAAGTCTATAATCAAATTGAAGAATGGAGCTTAGTTGGGCCTTAATCCACTTAATTTGAGAGGAACCTTATAAGAAATGGAGTTAAGACAATTCAGGTCCTAGCGACTTAATTCTTTGAGTCCATAAGACTATGTTCACATGTCATCTTCATTAGTCTAAGTAGAATATTTAACAACATACGCATGACTCTTTTATATTGTGGCTTATCTTGGACAAGCACTCTACACATAGCTCTTCATGGAGGAGGTAGTGAGGAGGCAGAATCTTTTGGCTTGGAGTAGCATACGAGGGTAGTACATCTAGGCGGAACCTCTTGTCTTCCTCTAGGGAGGGTTGTGCATCTCAACCTAAACTAGTAGCCTTGAAGTCTAAAGACATGATGTTGTGGGGTTGCAATAATGCTTCAAAAGATGGATTGTCTGCTAGCTCAAGAAGAAAAACTCCTTATGTCCATTCTGCACCTTGTATTTATTTCAAAAAAAATGCAGAATTTCCAAAAGTGGACATGCCTAATTAAAAAATAAAATGCCTGCCGGAGTGTATATACAAGGATAAAAAAAGTAATAAGAGCTTCAAAGTCAAATTTTTGTAAGCTTGCAGCCGGATGACTTGGCTACACTGGTCATGCATCCATTGATAGGTAGCTACACTGGTTACCATCCATTCTCTTCTCCATCCCCTCTTCTTGAGCTGGTTGTACATGAACTTAGAAGGGAATATCCCCGCTCATCGAGGAAGAGTTGCTAGACCGGGGGACTAGAGTTACCTTGTTGACGGAGGCTGTTTCTTTGCTACTTTTGAGATGGAGAGCTATATTTCACTTACACTGTACAAGTAAAGATTCATACTCATAAGAATTTGTATATGTAGACTTGCTCTAACCTGACTATTGAGGAGACCTGAATGGGAATCTTGTGGAACTTAGAGGCTGTTAGATTTTAAATCCATTCCCCATTAAGGTTCCGCCACACTAATAATCCAAAGGTCTGACAGAGCTCCATACTACAATTTTTATGAAGATAAGTTTAATGCTTAATATTATCCTAATTTCTTAATTTTTTCCTTTCTTTTGCTTTTATTCACTTATTCATTCAAATAAATGTTTGCTAAGGGACTAACAAAGGTAAAGCATAGGGGATGATGAATCTGCATTTCATCATCTCTATTCATTTATTTTAGCTTAAAAACCCTTATAAAACACTTGGGTATAATACTAACTCCATATTCTTACTAATTTGCATCCGTGTATAAATATTGTACACTTATTACTATTTTAACCTAAAAATAAATAAAGAAAGAAGGAAAGGAAAAATAAAGAAAAGAAAAAATGGAAAAGAAGACTGTATATACGTAATAGATACAGGCTGACCCGAACCCTGAGAGAAGGTCAAGACTTGATCTGATCGAGTCCCAAAAATATGTTGTGTATATTTGTATTCTTAAATTATTTTATTTGTATATAAATTGCCCTCAAACCAAATAATTTTAAAAAAAAGTTGTAAATAAAAATCTTATCTAAATAATAAAAATATTGGAAAATAAAATCATGTACAGAATAAAAGTAAGATTCGGAAAAAACCATTAAGTGACAATTAAAAGACCAATTCTGATTCCATATGAACTCAAATTGAACCCAAACTCACTTCTATTGTATTCTGAATTAAATTATCTTTAAAATGGTTGTGATTTTATAATTTTTAGAGTTACGGTTGAAAAATCGATTTTCTAGGGTGGTTTGTGTAATTTTACCATTTTTTATTATATTTATTATTTTATTTGTTTCTACATATTATATTTTTATAATTGTAAATATTGATCACTATAATTTAAAGTGAAAAAAATCTTATAGAACTTTTTTTTAAAAAAAATATTATTTCTTTATTTGTACTATATGTATATATTAGATGTATATAGTTAATTTCCTTAAATATCACCACTAAAAAATAAAATAATTAACATTTATTAATTAAATAAATAAAGTGACGAAAATGAATCATTTAATTTATTAAATATATATAAAAATATACCATATGTGTATAATTCAATAATTACCTTAAATCACAATAAAAAAATTGGCTCTTTAACATTGACAAGTAATTATTATTATTATTGTATTTATGAAAATAATTTTTTATTTAATTACTTACACACTAACTTCTTTCCTTATTTTTCTATCCATTCAAAATTTTGAAATTCAAATGCATATTTTTCTATTTCATTGGCTCCTACTCCCTAATTCACATTGGATCAATCCTTTGGGAGAGGAGCCTATTCTCCAAGAGTGTTCTTGTTGTGGAGAGGTGCCTAGCCTCCGAGCCGTCCGATGACAGCGAGTCCGTCCTCGTCAAGGCTATCTCGACGTTCATCTGCTTCCATTCGATAGATACATTTCATTGTATTTCACTCTTTTCATTAGATAATTTTAGGATCATTTTACTTCTCCAATTTCATCGTCATTTTTTTAATTCCCGATCATAGTAGTTAATCGGAGTTAATCATCATCCTCAATCAGTCGTAAAAATTTTCCAATCCGATCTGCCCCGATTTTTTCATCTCATTTTCTTGATCTCTCCATGTTCACATTCTATCTCACTCGCAAACACTCAATTCTGGTCACGCACGGTGACCAGAGACCTCGTTCCATCCCCCATTTTTCTCGGAACTACAACCGCTCACTTATCTCGATTTTATTTTTTTAATAATAATCAGGACTGAGTCGTCGTTCTTGCGTCCTCATTTGTTTATGCAAAATTAAAAATCTTCTAACAATTGTTTTGGAGGAATAAAATTTAAAAAAATAATAAAAACGATCTCTACAATTTCTATTTTTGAAAAATATAAAAAAATAAGAACGTTCTCTTCTGATTCTATTTCGTACAAAATAATAAAAAATTTAAAAAGGGGCAGCATGCAGGGCGCAACTGCTCATCCCACCCGCGGGTGCCCGCGCCCCACCACCTGCGTCTCTCACCGGTCGCTTGCACCTGGCACCTCCACCGCCCTTCACCTCCCGTTTCGGCCAAAGAGGAAGGCAAACGCCGACCGACCTTTTGTTGCCAGAACCGTAGAGGAACCCATGCCGCCATCGCCTCCATCGTGGGGCGAGCGCCGCCTCTCCGCTGAAACAGTAGCCCCCCTCCAGCGGCCGCTGCGAGTAGCCTGGGGAGCAGCCATCGTTCGCCATCGCCTGGAGCGAGGTGTGTGTCGCCCCTCCTCCTTCGTGCCAGCAGCACCCACCAACGGCGCTCCACGGTCGCGCTCCGCGGACCTTCGCTCCGCCGTGCCTATGCCGAGCACGGCCACCAGCATCCGACCGCTGTCATACGTGCCCCCGCGTGAAGCATCAAATGTCCAGTCGTCCCCTCTCAGCCGCCATTCTACCGCCCGTCTCCCGAGCCGCAGTTCTCTGCCACCATCGCCCGTTCAACGCCGGTCTCCGCTCACTCCAATACCGTCAACGCCTCTTGGACCGGTCGCAAATGTCACCGCCGCCATACTTGTGGGAGAGAAGAAAGCGGGGCGGTGCTCTTGGCCCCCCTTTGCTCCTTTGCATGAGAAGAAACGTGTAAAAAAAATTTTGGTAAATTGCAATCCCCCCTAAAGTTTTCATATTTATAGAAAAGACCCTGCTAGAGCCTCAAGCACGTGTGATGCACGTGCTCTTGGGTAATTTGCACTTTTCACCCGTAAGTTTATTTTTGTTATAATTTAATGCAAAAGCATTAAATATTTTCCTTTCAGTCCCTGTATCCTGACATTTTATTTGCTTGCTTTTATCATTGAAATACAAATCATTTTTGTCAATAAATTCCTCAAATTTATTTTCAAATTCCTGTTATGTGCATCCTCATTGTGTAAAAATTTCATTGCATTTTATTTTTATTTATTTTTATAAAAAATCAAAAACATGTAATTTTTCCTGTTTGAAATTTGAAAAATCATAAAAATTCGAATATTGATTAAACATTTCTAAAAAAAATTAGAGTAGTTTTATATTTTGTGTCTTTTATTTTATATGCAATTTTCATATCGTAATTATTTATAATAATCCAAAAATTGCAAAATACCAAAAATCTTATAAAAACCATAAAAATGTAGAAAATCAAAAAATAGTTATTTCAATTCATGTTTGCAGATAATTTCCTTTAGTTTTTAAGAAAAATCATTTTTCATAATTTTTGCATATTTTTGTTTTTTTTAAATTGAAAAATAATCCTATTTTCTCATTGTTTGCATTTTCCCTTGTTTTTATCAATTTCAAAAATCCTAAAAAAATCTTAAAATCTCTAAAAAAACTAAAAAATGGTAAAAAAATTTGTAAAAACACAAATAGATTTTCTTTAGATAATTTTGTCATATATTAAAAATCCAAAAAGAGAGGGTTTCATTTCTTTCGTGTATATATCATTTGTTTTGAAAAAATAATCATTTTAGAAAATAAAAATTTTGCAAAATTAAATCATTAAAGATTTGAAAATAAGAAAATACAAAATAGAAAAAAATAAAAAAAAATAAAAAGACAAAAAAATTTACAAAAGACCAAGATAGTTTGCCATTGAGATTCTGTTTTTCTTTTAATTGATTTTTTTCGATCAATTGAATAATCCTCGGGAGTTGTAGCCTCCCTGAGTTCGATCTATTTCTATACAGATAAATAAGTAGCAAAAATCTCCTACCACATTTTCTTGTAAATATTGTCTTGAGAAAAAAAACAATTTTCTTTGTTGCAGGATATTTGGTTGCAACAACCACTGTGCATTTATTTTCATATCTTGATTTTAAAACCCCAAAAATCCTGCTCAACAGGGAGTAGCTGATATTTGCATATCTTACTATATATTATTTGTTGTGGCATAGATATTGTTCACGGTACTGTTCCCATGGCCAACCATTTCATATTTCCCAAATCAGAACCCCTTGCAACATTTGATTATACACTATACCTATTTGTTTTCTATTTTTAAGGGGATAGAATCGTACATATGGTGGGATAGACTTGAACTTAATTTATATATAAAGGAACCACTTCTCCAATACGTCTTCTCCAACAAATCTCACCATATATACTCAACATCATCCATATGCATTGACATGTAGAATATCCACGGCATATATATTGGTAATTCCCATATCTACACAAAACAACTCTTCCTTTTGCTACATTCCATTTTCTGATACTCATCTTTCCCTTATCCGAGTGATGAAGAGCATATTAAAGGGGAGGAAGGTCCCCAAGATGGAGTCCCATCTTCCGACAAGAGCATGGGGTTACAGTATGTGTGCACCTACGTGATTGACGGAGGAAGGCGACGGTAGCACACAACCACCGGAGGTCACAACACTCGGAATAGTACTCTGATGGTTTCCACGATATACAGCCCGACCGATAATGACTTGGCAGGTCCCATGAACGGGATTGTAGAGGACACGAGGCCATCAATGGAGAGGTAGATGCTCCAGGTTGGAAGGTAGGGTGCGGCTCTTACTCATATCCGAATAACATTATTGACTTTAAATGGGGTGTCTTGATTTGTGGGAGATAGGCATGGTTTGAGGAGTTGCATTTCTCATGTTTCTAAGTAGAAATGTGACCTCGACCTACAATGAACGGAGATGTGGCACAAGATCAATCCCAATGTCTTGCATTGATTTGGAGATGAAGTTGCATATATGGGTTTCTCCTTTAAAAAATGTAAACTTTTTCCGGTATGGTTGTTGCTTTGAAATTCCCTGATTCGGAGTTGCATGTTGTAGATGTGGTTTCCATCTACCAAACTACTCATTCCCATCTACCCAATTGCTTTTCTCTCTTCACCAAATCTAGGTCTTGTGAAGTAGACTGTGTTTGGGCAATCTCCTGTGTGCCCTCTCGAGCAGAAGCACGTCCGTCAATGTTAGGTTGTAGTTTAAGATTATATTTTCTCATTCATGGTGTAAGAATGTAGACCTGAATGGAATCGTACGGGCATTGTACGGAACAAAACTAGGAAATAGAGAGCCTCCGATCGAGGAGCTCCTAAGCCTACATATCCTGGGCATCTTCTGTAAGATCGCCGCCTCTCCTCCAACAACTACAACTGCTGAAAAAGAGAGGGGGGAGGATGAGAGAGATCGTCTGAGTCAGTATGTGGAGAGAGATGTAAATGGTGGCATTTGCCAAACAGGGAGACATGGGGAGATGCTAAAACATGGAAAGGAAAAGATTCAAAGGAGGCCACATGTCATTTGTTGGGTAAAAAAACTAGCTTTAAATAAGGTATATAGATTTTGCAAAACTGGCTAATTCCCCTATACTCATTTGTGTAGATTCTTTTCTTTCATTTTCTTTTCTTATAAAAAATTAAAGATGTGAAAAACTATAATAAATAAAAAAGATATTTATAAAATATTAAAAATATAATTTTTAATTCTCTGAAAAATAGCAATGCATTTCAGTACACATACTCGATAATTGCACATTGATTCGTAAACACATTAGACCGACCAAAGTTATATATAAAATTTTCATGGCTTCCTTGTATTCAACAGGTAAAAAAATAAAACCATACTTCACTTATACTATTTTGTGATATTTTTGATTTATTACACATTATCCATGCTACAATATAAGAATGACAAATTAATAAAGGACGGTCAGAGGTTTTTTCACCTTCTCCAGATAGGTAGTCTCATGTATGTCACCAAGAAAGTAAATCCCATTCTCATTTTGTTCAACATCTATACTCACATACTCCCCCTAGGAAAGTTCTTATGGAAGTATGACTCATTCTCAAAGAAAGTGATATCCTTACTCACATGAAGACGATGTACCACAAGGTCATAACATTTTGTATCCTTTTTGTATTCCAGAATAGACAACAAGGATGCACTTTGTAGCCCTTGGGTCCAATTTTTACCAGCCTAGTCCAGAGTCCTGAAGGATGCAGACACATCCAAAAAAACATGCATCCATACTGAAAGGAGAGGTATTCAGATGGATGACAGAGATAAGTTCTCTTCCCAATCATGACATAAGGTGTCCTATTGATCAGATACACAACAGTCAATGCATCTTCTCCTCAGTAATTCTTTGGCATATTTTGTTGTAGTAGGAGTGCTCTAGTGACATTCAATAAGTGATGATTCTTCCTTTCAACATCTCATTCTTTTGTGGCATGTAACTACATGAGGTTTTAGGAATGATACTCTTCTCATCAAGAAAAGCACGTAGGGAACTTTTTAGTTACTCCTTGGCATTATCAAATCTGAGCATTCTTACTCCCGTTGCATACTAAGTGCTAATCATAATTATAAAGTATGATACACAACAAGAACTTCACTTCTATGTTTTAAAAGGTACACATAAGTACTATGCGTAAAATGCTCAATGAAAGTGATATATCACATATGACCACTTCACACTAGATAGGCCCCAAACATTAGAGTGTACTAACTTGAATGCATAATTAGATTTATCGGTAAATGATAGAAATGTAGTCCATGTTTGCTTTGCAAATTGCCAAACCATACATTGTAAATCATCTTCAGACAATCTAGAGAAAATTAACGCTATCAACTTATGTAAAGAAAAAATGGATATGACCATAATGTTCATGCACTTTCAAAGTAAAGTGGAGTAGTCTTTCTCAAGTCAAGCTTGCATCACAGATGTAAGGGCTTGATTGACTCGAGCTCGAAGATGATATAGACCATCCTCAACTAATCCAGTTCCAACATTTTTACCTTTTTGCTAGTCTTCTAAAACACATCAGTCGTGATAAAAAATCAACCTGAAGTGTAATTCTTTGGCATTCTTACTGGTAGATAAAATATTTATTGGAAAACCAGGGACGTGAAGTGCAAAGGTAAGGAGGAAATGGCCGACAACGGAAATTGTTCATTTTCCATCAATGGTAATAAGAGACCAATTTGCAATGGTGACTTTCTCTCTTTCTGATAATAAATATAATCATGAAACAGTTGTGGATCACATGTCATGTGATCGAACACAACATTATTGATAATCCACTCAAATTTGGAAGCTCAAGCATTCTTAGTTCTCCTCGTATTAAGAGTTGAATAACTCTCTCTTGATTGTAAAGATATATGTCCTTTCCTAAAAGTTTCCTCTAGAGAATGATGGTATCCTTTGCCAAGTCATGTTCTTTGGATGTACCTAGCTCCTTAATGCCATTCACTAGCAAAAATGTATCCTTTAGACTTTGAATATCTCTCACAAACATTCCCTCAAACACGTTGAGTTCAATAACAATAGTAGAACACTCTTTCAAACCATCAAACACTTGGTGTGCTCGACTACACACACATAGCAGATCCCAACTTCTCAACTCGTTCATGTAAAAATAAGGGGCAAAGTCACCCCAACAACACTCAAGGTATATGCCCACAAAGACGAAGACAAGGATTTACATGAAAAATCCTATAGATTGAGAAAAATCATGAGAGCACACAATCCATTATCTCTATTTGTAGATATTAGGGCACTTTTCACTAGGATACATTCCAATGACGGGGATGATTACAATATATAGAGAAGTATGGGTTAACGGTCCCTCATCCAAAGATCTGTTTACCCATATAAGTACAATAACTCAAAAAGTATGATCAACATCCTAATTTAATGAATGATGCTCAATGTAACAAGTAGGAGTTGTTATTATTAGAGACAAATTAGGATTAGTAATTCTAATGGGATTGAACTCTAAATCCTAGTAGTATTTTAGTCGTATTCTATTTATAGTCCTATTAGGAATAGGACTATGGGGTTGTATTTAGGTTATATAAAGTGGAGGGTGGAGGCCTTGCCTCAACACCACCACCAGCAAGAACAATGTAACCCTAGAGAAAATGGGGAGAGGGAGAGAAGAGAGGAAGAGAGCGAGGGAACGAAGAGAGTTTTACTCCTTCTTCTTTTAGTGATCTTTCTTCTCCGGTGGTCGTGAGAGGTGACCGACCACTGTTATATCCAGTTGTTCTTACTTTCATGTGCTTTTGTGATAGTGGTCGATTGCACATCTGCATCTGTATCTATATCTGCTTTCGTATCCAGGGGTCCGGTATCCGAGAGGAGACGATATCAACAGGTTGTGTTCCCAACAACTGGTATCTGAGTAGAGTTGGCACCATGTTGTATCCCATCAACTAGTATCAAAGTCAGGTTCATCGTTGTCAGAAGGATACAACATGCCACATCAGAGCGATATTTGACATCGAGGAGACGACGCAGCAGGTGGGCTTTCTTCAGAGGCAATTAAGATCAACAGTTACGATGAACCATTGAGATCGGGAGCATTCAATGTCCGATTGAGGTGATGCAAGAGTCCAGATAGGGGTTTTTGCGCACTCTGGACGAGTTTGACGGTTGGGATCGGGAGGATTCTACTATGATTTTTCATATCATACAAGGAGGTATGATAAGAAAACAATGGCAAAATTTACATTGAGAGATGCATCATTCTCCGTGGAACCCTTCAATGGGAAGAATGACTTCATCTTATGGCAACAATGGGTGAAGAACATACTCACGCGAGAAGGACTTGTGAAAGCTCTCTAGGATAAAGAAAAGAAGCTGGAGAAGATGAAAGAGAAAGAGTGGAAGGAGATGAGGGATCTCATAAATAGTACAATATAATTGTTCTTGGCAGACAACACTCTTCCGATGTCATTGGCATGGAGGATCCAGCGGAGGTTTGGATGAATCTCGATGGATAATACAAGTCCAAATCTTTTGACGAATCAGCTATTGATGAAGAAGAAGCTCTATGGTCTAAAGATGACTAGCGGGACAAAGTTCGAAGTGCACTTGGATGAATTCAACAAGATTTTGACAGACGTGCTCACACTATAGGAGTAGAATGCGAAAGGAGAATCTCTTTTCAAGGAGGAGGATAAGATATTGATCTTGTTGAGTTCCCTTCCATCTTCCTATGATCATATTTTAGCAACGTTACTCTACGACAAGGAGACCATCACATTGGACGAGACAGTTGCTTCACTGCTTATGAATGAGTCTCGACTGAGGTCGATGGATGAGGCAATGAATGATGAAGGTCGTGTGCTGGCAACTGAGGGTAGACACTCAAGATCAAGGGAGACAGGATTCAGAGGTCGATCCAAGTCATGAGGTCCGATCAGATGCTTCTATTGTAAGAAGGATGATCACAAGATAGACGATTGTCCAAGACGTGAGAAGGAGAAAGGAAAGAAAAAAGGTTAGTGATTCTAAATCCGATCAAGAGGATTCCACCGTAGTCTGCAAGGGAGACTTGCTAGCGTGCTCTAGGGAGATGAAGGCAGATTCAAGATGGCTTCTGGGCTTAACATGTTCAGAACACGTATTCTCATCCAGAGAGCAGTTCAGTACATATCAGGCATGCAATGATGGCACGGTTAAGATGGGAGGTGGAGAGGTTCACCACGTCAAGGGGATTGGATCAATGCAGTTCCGCATGTTTGATGGAGCAGTACGAACTCTGACAAGTGTCAGACACATTCCTACAACCAAGAAAAATATGATTTCACTGGGAATGATCGAGTCACGAGGACATCGAGCCACTATTGAAGGGGGAGTTCTTAAAGAGGGAAAGGGAGCACATGTAGTGATGCGTGGGATGAGGATTCCGAACAAGGTGTATAAGCTCGAGGGAAGGGTCGTGACAAGTAATGGAGCTCCAGTTATTCCCAAGACAAGCAGTGCGATGAGAGAGCGGCATGTTATCGGCATCTCTGCTGCAGAAATGCACAAAAAGGAGAAGCGAATGCGATTCGCTTTACTAGAGGATGTTGGCACAATCTCTAGTCACGAGAGATTCATGGTGCCACGTCATGAGACACAATGTTGAGTTGTGCGAGTGCCCCAGAGGGGGCACGCCGAGGGCGCCCATTGACGGATGCGTCACTTAGAGTTGGTGAGATCTTGCTAATGAGATCTACAGATAGCGAGGATGTGATAAGGGCATAAATGAAAAAAAACATAAAAAGATAACTACAAAAAGGTCCCTGGGAAGGACTAAAAAGAAAATAAAATAATTTCTGAGGCCTTCCCTGTAAATTAACCATAAGCGTGGGGACCTTTTTGCAAAGTTGGAGAAGTTCAAGGGCGTCTCTGCAAAATGCCCAGATACACACGTGCACCGCACGTGCTCTCCAGGCTCGGAAGGAGGCTCGGCAGAGGCTTGGTTGCTGCTTCGGCTAGGCTCGGGTGGTCCGAAGCTCTAGCAGGCTCGGTGGAGGCTCGGGAGTGTCCAAGCCTGGGGCTCGGTCACTCGGCTCGGGGGAGCTCAGGTGTCGACGCGTGGCGGAATGTAGGCCGTCGGATCTAGAAGATCCAACGGAGGCTGATGTCGATGGCGTGGCCTCGTCTGGACCGTTGGATGGTCACCGGGGGTGGACCATCCAACGGTGGCTGCTCTTCTCCCCCGGCCGAAGGCGGGCGGTGCGTTCTGGGCTCCGGCGAAGGACTCCCTCCTCCGCCGCTTGTTCTCCGTCGCCATGCACCTCCCGAAGCTCGATGGATGATCGTCGAGGAAGCCCGGAGCTCGGGGAAGATGCAGAAGCTTCTGGCGTTGCTCGCCGAGGCTCGGAGAACAGCTACGGCGTCGATGAAGTTAGCTCCGGCAGAGCTCCGGCTATTGAAAGCTTCGAAGACCTGCAGCTTAGTAGAGCATAGCCGAAGCGAGAGAAAAGCGTGCGTGCGTGCATGGAATGAGGTGGGAGCTCATCGGGGATGGAGAAGGTGGAGAGCTCGGAGCTCCTCCTCCGCGAGGGCGGAGGAGATGGGTCGGGAGTTAACTAGGGTTGCGGAAGAGGGGAAGGATGATCGGAAGTTTGCGCGAAAAAGGGGGAACGGAGGCGAAGCTAATGGAGTGGTCATCGGAGCGAGGGGATGGCCGGAGAGGGCTAATTAATTCGATGAAATCAAATAAAAAGACAAAGGAAGATCAGAGGGGCTTACCTGGTCGTAGGCGGAGTGATGGCTTGGGCTGAGCATCAAGGTGGAAGCTCGGGTCTTCGCTGGACATGGCCAGCCGTTCCATGCAGCTCGGGCGGGCCTGGAGGCGCCGCAGCTCCGCCGTTCATGGCGGAGGGTCTCACCGGAGGGACTGCGTCGTCGTCACTCGATCCTCCGCCTCCCCCTGTCACAGGGAGACGGAGGAGGGCTGGGCGAGCCCTCGCGTAAAGGTGGACAGATTGGACTGACGGGAGGGGCAGCGTATTTGAAGGGGACGATGGCGGTCGTGGTGGTGGTTGACGCGATCTTCGAGGGTTGTTGAGGAGCGAGTGGGACGACGACTGGAGTCATGAAGTAGTGCGCGAGGATGGTGGATGACTGGGGAAGACCCGGCGGTGGTTGGCGAGGTGTGAGGGGCTCTGGAGTCGTGGAGAAAATTGAAAGGGGGAGAGGTGCGCGAGTGGAGATCGTGTGCGAGAGGGAGTCTGCTGGAGGTTGACGACGATGCGTGGCTGTTGGATCTGGAGATCCAACGGCGAGGATGAAGGCGCGCAGCGACGGCTATGATAAGATCCGAGGCGATGCGATCGAAGGGGTCATGTGCTGCCATGTGGCAGGCTGTACGAGAGGCGGTAGCGAATGGCTTGGATGGGACCAAGGGGTCGATCGGATGGATGAGATTGGCCCAGGAGATAACGGTGGTGATTGCACCTCCAAACGCCGATCTGATGGTGGAGATCTTTGACACGTGGCGCATGTAGAGCGAGGCGGGGACGTGCGGTGTAGATGGAGTGTGGAGAAGATCTGAGGGCTTAGGAGAAGAGGCGGATGTGGATAAAGCTGTACCGTTGGATCCAATGAGAGATCCAACGGGTGAGGATGGCGGCGGAGGAAGACAAGGGAAGGGGGCCACGTGGCGCACTCAGATCGGGCCACGTGGCCCAATCAGACTTATTCGAGGGTATTTTGGATTTTTGAGGGCTGAGATGGCCGAATTTGAGAAAACTCAAAACATGAAAGTTGTAGATCTTGACGAGATCTACAAGTTTCATGTTGGCCAAAACTGGATATGAAATCAAACAAAGGCCCGAAATATTTTTGAAGGTATTTTTGAGTCTAAAAAATACCACGAATTTTGCTTTGTTATTTTTTTGTGGTTTTTAATTTATTAAGGACTCTGTTAATTATAGGACATTAACAGGGTTTTATTGACAAAACTTTAAGCAAGGGGGTTAATTATACGAAATAAAGATGATGAAACTGAGGTTCATCACCCCCCTATACTTAAACTATGCTCGTCCTCGAGCATCAAAAAGAATGACTAAGTTGGATTAACCCCCTTGTGCATGTGAATACAGGATCCAATCTGATCAAGTCGACTCGGCTTCAGAGATCCAAAATTTTAGAGTTCAACCCAGCCTTAATCAAGAGGCTTCCAATTCCTCTACTTCTCTAGACTCTCTCTGATGTACATATAAACTAAAGGATATGATGTTTAGTGTTGACTGCAATTCTGAGAGTAGAGTCGATTCGTCACCCAAAATCTTGGTCCGAGAAAATCTCCTAAGGACCCAATCCTCAGCACTAGGGAATAAATCAGATCTTGCATTCAGTCCACCGTCTCTTTAGTTGTCAGACTTAGAAAATGTGGATGGCAGGCCAGAAAATGGAGGGCATGGGATTGTGTCAATTCTTCTCTCCCTCTCATTGGAACAAGGATTCTCTCTAGTGCCTTTTACGCAACACATTTTTTTGGTGTTGATCAGTGCGTCCGTCAAGAGAAGTTGGAGCCGTCTGCACTTGTTTTCCTGGGATTACACCGGGGTGTGTCTCTTTTGAGTACCTATCGTACCTTCGACACCCAGACTTGTAGCATTTACGATGCAGAGCCCTTTTTTGGTGCAAGCCTGACTCCTGGTCCTAATAGCGGTGGTCCAAGTGGACACTTTGAAAAGTTTGGGAGCGCTCGCCTTTGGTGGAAGCTCTTTGATATTTGACTTGGTGGAATGAGAGCTTTTCTTTGAATTTCATTGACTTGTATAATTTGTGGCTAGCTCCACTGCTTTTACCTAGAGTTGGCGCACACTGATCAACATTTTTTTATTTATTTTTCACACCCAGGCACTTAGGTTAATGTCAAGAGATTAGTATAAGAACCAAGTTCTCATACTGGCTAATATTGCTGACACTCAGGTTTCGTGAAGCCTCCAAAGATTTTATCCCATCCTCGAGCATCATTAGATCAAATCCAAATTCGACTTCCTCATCCCAATCCCTCAGGTGAAAAATCAACTCATCTCATCAAAAACCGCAGTCGTGTATGTGATGTGCTGATCATATTCTTTATGTCTGAGACTAAGCATGGAATATAGCATGCAAATCTAGAAACCTAGGGGAATGTGGAGGATTAAGTCTAAGACCCTGATGGCTAAGGCTGGTTAACCTAAAATCTCAAAGACTTCTAAAAGCTAAGTCTCCTTGACCAATTCAGATCCTGGGTGAAAGTGAAAATGTAGAGGACTAATCCAACTTCTTCATTCAAAAACAAAAGTTTTTTTTGAAACTTCAAGAGATATTATAACTGTCTAAACTCAATTAAGTAGCTACGTTCAGCCAGTATGGATGTAAGTACAGGCCTGAGCCCGTTGCTTGAGGACGGGGCCTTACGCGATGTCCTCTAAACCATCCAATCTGCTAAGGGCGAACCCTCACTGAACGCGGATTTCTTAATTGGGCTTAGTAGTCACTAATAGCTCCTAAAGGTTTTTAGGGGTTTTCTCATTTTTATGGATTTTAATAAAGTTAAAACACAAGTTAAACTCGACTTTCCTCGAAAATAGAAGGCAAATCTTTTCGAAACCATGTCACACAAGAATAAAAATTTTCAAAACATTTTCAAAAAATCATTTTCGAAAATATTTCTATAAAATAGTGTAACATAATATCGAAAAACCGTGAAATCATTTGAGTTCTCTTAGTCAAAAGAATTTTACCTTAGCCAAAAAGTTTTTAATTTTTCAAATTTTTCAGATTATAGCTAAAGTAAATATACGGTATATACTTAAACTTTGCTATGTCCTCATAGCACTAGATGTTACAAGTACATAGGTCCATTTAAATATAGAAGAATATACGAGAGCTAAGAGCCCCCCCCCCCCATACTTAGGTTAGAAATAACCTAAGTATAGAGGCAAGAAAAGAAGAGTAGAGAAAATCACGGGGATTTGGGTCCCCCCTATACTTAGGCTGAGATTAGCCTAAGTATAAAGATGATGATTGATGTTAGAAGGAACCCAAAGTGAACGAAGAAGAGGAATGAATTTACAAGTGAGCGGTTGAATCTTAGGAGACGAAATGGAGGGACTAAGGTTCTAGGGTGTGTGTCGCAACAAAGGCTCAATTCAAGCAAGCAAACCCTTAGTTTCACCAACTCACACATGAAACCAACCAAGGTTGGTTGATTATCTTGTCGGTTTTATTGGTGATAAAACGTTAGATAATTACGCGAAGAAAATGTGAATTGAAAATCAAGGCGTATGCGCGGGTGTTGCTCTCCCAAAACCGAATTTTACTCCATTTTATGTTGACTTGCAATTAACAGTCCCAATTTTATTTTAAATTGTCACTGAATTAAGGTTAGCACATCAATCAGAAAATCATCGTCTACCGTTCATTCCATTTTCCATTAGTCCTAGGTGATCAATCTAGGAAATGAAAGCCGTGAAAAACATGTATTCGATAAAGAAAAACACGATCTAGGCTAAGCGAGAAATCATGCAGTGATTTGACGAGAAACCCGCGAAAAAACTGGGGCCGTTTTGAAAATCAAATCCAACATGTATGCAAGTCGAAAAAGCCGCACCTAATCATGCATCTATTAGCGGTGATTGATCTTCATTAATTTTATCTAGGTGATGCGAGATTAAGTGCGTCTATATTTAAAGTGTGTCCTACCTACGATCAAGCACAAGAGAATATGAAAAATGAGCTCGGAGAGCCGCGTGCCTAGTCCTAGGTCGACACTCAAGTGGGGACGATCCCCACACAACCACAATCGTTTGATTACAATCGCGAGTCTTCGATCGAAGACCGCTGTAAAAGACGAATTATTAGAAATAAAATGCAACAAAAATGCGAGACATTTTTTTTCCTTTTCTTCCTTATTTTCTCCAAGCATGCTCCTGCGGCTCCTCGCAGCGGGGAACGTCCTGCTCCTCGCCTCCTTGATCCATCAAGGACCCTGCCACAAAAATAATGATTAGATATCAAAAAGGAAAGAAAAATTTTATATGCAAAATATGCGGTTAATTGACCTATAAAAAGGAACACTAAATTAAACACACAAAAATCCAAAAAATAAAAGAAATGAGCCGTGTCCCCGGCAACGGCGCCATTTGACGAGTCGCTAAATACTAGATTTAATTCGGTTACGTTGTAGCACGTGTACTTAGCGATTCGGTCAGAACCGAGAGAAGATCTCCGTGAAGAGTGTCTCGACTTTGATTTATATCCCGGGCAAGTCCGGGGTCGAACTCAGGGAGGCAAAGGAACAACTTGGGTTTTAATTCAAAAATAAAGGTCTAGATTTCCAATGCGTATTTTTTTAGATTTTTTTATGCAAGTAGAATGCCAAAAACAAGATGCGATTGAATTAAAACACTAAGAAAACATACAACAAGGCCAAATTAATTTTAATAGAAAAGAAGTCCAAATTAGCCAATTCATATTTTTCCTAGAGTCCTAATCCAGAGATGAACACAAAACACATTTTTTAGATTTTAGGGGTTAAAATGCAATAAATAAAAATGCACACTTTTTATGGGTTTTTTCGCAATTTCTCACACAAACAGTAAGTAAAAATTATGAAAAAATTACTTGAATGAAAACATGATGCAAGGAAGCTACAGTAATATTTTTGGAATTTTTTGACAAAATATGAATTTTTTATGGATTTTTTAGTGAAGACAGAGTGGAAATGAGTAATTAATTTCTATTAAATCCACGTTATCAAATTAATCAGAATGCGAATTATCTCAGAAAGATATTTAGATCTAGAATCCAGGAGAGTTGAAATTTCGCAAATAGAATATACGGGGATTTAATTAAAAATCAAAAACTAAAATCACTCTACAATTTATTTAAGGCACAAGACAACTCCATTTTGGATGAAATTTGGACTGTAAGCTCATCACATATCAAGGCATCATATATATTTTTTGTGGAATTTTTAGAGCAAATACGTATGAGATATAAATTTAAGAGCACGGAATGGGTAAAATATGTAAAATTTCAGTTAAACAATTTTAATTAATTACCCATTACTCAGAAAAATACAAATAAATGATCAAAATGTAGGCAATTAGTTGCTCGTCACAATGATATTTTTCTTTAAATAAAAGGACGCCAAAACAAGGTCCAGATCAACACACCAACATAGGGGTCTTTGCGCAATACAGAATTGAATAGAAAACTCAAACTTATATACAAGGACTAAAGTGTAATTACAAAAACTATAAAAATATAATTGCAATTTTTACATTAAAAGAAATTATTTCACCTTCTTCTTCTTCGTAGGTAGGGCATGGAGGAACCCAACCAGGTGGAGGGGTCGGCGGCCGCGCGCGGCCGCAGCGGCGCGCGGAGGCGGCACACGGAGGAAAGGGCCGCCGGCGGAGGGCGAGGGGGGCGGCGCGCGGGTGGCGCGGTCGCGCCTCACGGTAGGCAGGGCGGTGGCGCGGCGCAGCTCTGGGGGTGCGGCGGTGGCGCTCTGGAGGAGATGGCGAGGGCGGCGCGGAAGCAAGCGGGGCGGCGCGGAGTCGCGGGGGGAGGGGCGGCGGCGCCGCTCGCTTGGAGCTGGGGGCGGCGAGGAGGCCGCCGGTTGGAGGGCCGTGGAGAGAAGGAAAAAGGGGGGGGGGGGCGGCGGCGGGCTGGGGCCGCTGCTCCCTCCTGTTCGTTTTTTTTATTTTTTTTTGATTTTTTTTTTAAAATTGCTGCTGTAATAAAACAAAAGGATTTTTTTGTTTAATTTTTTTAATTTTTTTTTAAATTTTTTATAGTTTTCTTAAACAGGAAATATGTACAAAAAAAATAAAATGGTAGATGATGAGTTGTGGTGGTAATGATGATAACGGTGAGGGTGATGGTATGATGTGGTTCGTGAATGATGGGGAAGATGATGAAAATGCTATGATTTAAAACAAGAAAATAAAAATATTAGATAAAATAAAGCAACAAGATAAATGAGGAGATTTCCTTACCTGATCTTCGCCGGATTGGCGGAGCAGCTACGCTGGACTCCTGTTGTCGCCTCGATCCGATTGGCGAAACAAAAATCGGAGAAGCTACGCGAGCTCGACGGGGAACTCGTGACGCGAAGCAGAGCTCCGCGGATCTCACCTGAAGGAGGTCGTCGCTTGAGGACGATGCTTCGCAGCTGTCACCAACAAAACACTCCAAGCTCTCTCCTTATTCTATAAGAATGGTGGATGGGGAAAAAATGTGGATGTGGAGATGATTATAAAGAGATGAATAATGGGAGTTAGAGAGGTGGTGGTGTTGAATGAGAAGTTAGATTATTGGTGGAGTTGAATGGGAGGTTATATGAAGAATGTGGAGTGGAATGGAGGTTGAAAGAAGACTTGGAGGTTAATGGAGAAAGGGAAGTTATTGTAGAGAATGTTATTAAATAAATAAAAAATGAAATGAAATAAAGTAGGCTACTAAAAAGAGAAAATAAAATAAAGAGAAGAAAAAGAGTGGGGAATTTACAAAAAGAAGATATACAACATGTACATTTTTGTTTTCTTTTCTTTTTATATTTTTTTGTCTTTTTAATAGTAGTTATGTACAATAGGAAAATACAATAAAATAGTACAATCAAAATACAAGACCACAATGATTTTTTTGGATTTTTAGTAATTAAGAAAGATAAAATAAAAAATGAAGAAAGAAAGAATATATACATAATATACAATGTACATCTAGGTCCCAAAACCCAACTTTTGCAAACGAGCTCCGATTTTACTGAAACCACTTCCGTTGGATAGATAATTTTCTAACTTGAACTTTAAAAGTGAGTTTGGTGAATTTGGAGTTCATACGGAGCGGGAATTTAGCTTGGAAGTTGGTCTTTACGGCTTTTTCCCATTGGGATCTAGGAGCATTTATTTGAGATATAATTTGTTTTGTATTTTTATATTTTTATGTACATTTTTATAAACAAGTTAGAGAAAGAATTAGGCAAAAAGGAGTTGAAATGAATTTATTAAAAATCCATGAAGTTTTGGCTATTTACAAGTATAAAACTCCTTTATTTTTGCGGCTTTTTAGTGTTAATTTATTTTGTACAATCTAATATACAATAATTAGTGTGTTTTATTTACAAGAGTCATTTTGTTAATTTATGGATTTTATGGATATTTTTATGGGATTTTACTCGGGGATTTTGCTAAGATCAAGATATTGAGATGATGAATCATGGATTCATCACCCCCCTATACTTAAACTTTGCTATCCACATCCATTTGACGAACCGCAAAATCGGCCCTTTAAGGATGCGTTCTTAGCACCTCAACATGTCGATGCAGTCGGGCCGATTTCGGTCGTCAAAGAGATCACCTCATTTAAAGATATGCGATGATCAATCAAAATGAGGTGATCGTGATTTATTTTACTTGGCAAGATACCAAGGTCGAACTCAGGGACACGAGCCTCTCTCGTATTAGTAGGATTTGAGTCTATTTAACTAAGTGTTGAAATAAAGCATATAGGTCAAACCATGCAGAGATACAACAATGCACTAAGATTAAACATGCATTTTTTAAACATTTTTTATCATGCAAGTAAATGAACATGCAAAGCGAATGATATGCCCAGTATAATAGTCACTTGAGCCATAAGAAAATCGCGAGTCAAACCGAGTTGAAACAAAGAAGCCTCTACACATATGAAGCAAGTAGGCATGATAAATAAAAAAATCAAGACACTTAAATAATAAAATAATACATCACGGTTCATAGTGTCAAATCTGAACTTTAAGCATGCCATAATGAAGAGGATGAGAAGAGCTTCAAAACGAAACTGAAATCAACTCGATTGGAGCTATGTAGCTCAAGATACACATAAAAGAAGACAGGGGCATAAATGCAAGAAAACATGAAATGATAACTACAAAAAGGTCCCTGGGAAGGACTAAAAAGAAAATAAAATAAGCTCTGAGGCCTTCCCTGTAAATTACCCATAAGCGCGGGGACCTTTTTGCAAATTTGGAGAAGTCCAAGGGCAGCTCTGCAATTTACCCAGAGTAGCACGTGCAATGCACGTGCTATCTAGGCTAGGAAGGAGGCTCGACAGAGGCTTGGTTGTTGCTTCGGCTAGGCTCGGCTGAGGCTCGGACCCGTTGCAGGCTCGGAAGAGGTTCGGACATTCCAAGCCTGGAGGCTCGGCGGCTGAGGTTCGGTGAAGCTCTGGCGTTGCCACGTGGCCGAATGTCGGCCCTTGGATCGTGATAATCCAAGGGTTACTGGTGAAGGCGCCCCTGGGCAACGTGGCTGCACAAAGGCCGTTGGATCGAGACGATCCAACGGATGCTGGAGAAGACATGCGTGGTCGAATCTGCGCCGTCAGATGAAGATCATCCGACGGCACCTGCTCCTTTGTCATCCTCCGCAGCTGGCGGCGCTTCTGGAGCTCCGGCAAAGGAGCTTCAGCTCTGCCGCTCTTCCTTGGCGATGATGGAGCTCGTCCGATGCTCCTGAGAGGTTGTCGATGAAGATGGAAGCTCGGGCGAGGAGTCAAGTATCTCAGCTCGGCCCATCAGAATGCTGATGATGAGAACGTCGGTGCCGAAGTCGGGTCCGATGACACTCCGGCCATTGAAGGCTTTGGCTATCCTGCAGTGTTAGTCTAATGGCCGAAGCGTAGGGAGATGAAGGTGGATGGATTGGGAGCTATAAGGGCGGAGAACGCGTGAGCTCAGTGCTCCTCCGCCATGGGTGGCGGAGGAGATGGTCAGAGGGTGACGAGATTCTGAGGAAGAGAAGGAGGATGTCGGAGATGGGTGCGTGGAAGGGGGGTTGAAAGCGGAACTTGTAGGAAGTTCATCTGAGGTTGAGGATGAACAAGATAGCATAGAAAATTAATGGAAATTAACGAAAAATACAGAGGAAGAAGAAGAAGGACTTACCTTGTCGGAGATGGAGCGGGAGCTTGGGCTGGGCTTCGCAGTGGAAGCCTCGGTCTTCGCTGGACCTCCGCAGCGACTGGAGGCAGCTCGAGCGGGCTCGGAGCGCCGCGACGACGCCGTGATCGGCGAAGGGTCGACACCGGGGGCAGTGGTCGTCTTCGCTCGATCCTCCGCCTCCCCCTGTCACTGGGAGACGGAGGAGGGCTGGGCCATGCCCCTACGTAAAGGTGGACGCCGGCAAATGGAAGGGGGACCGGTGTATTTGAAGGAGTAGTCGGCGGTGCAAGTGCTGGAGGTCGTGGGTTTCGTGATGAACATGGGGCGACTGGGAGTTTGTTATGGGTCGTGGAGGCTTGCGCGGAGTAGGTGGATGATAGGGGACGACCGTGGGACGGTTGGCGAAGGAAGAGGTGGTCGGAAGGGCCGGCGATAATGGGAAAGGGGAGAGGGTTTCGCGTGGTGGAAAACGTGGGCGAGTGGGCTGACCGAGGAAGACGAAGACTGTCAGCCGTTGGATCTGGGGATCCAACGGCTGATAATTGGGCGCGAAAGAGTGGCGCGGATGAAATCTGGGCAGAGCGATCGGAGAGCTGCGCTCACGCCACGTGTCGAGCTACGACCACGGCGCCAACAGACGGTTTGGATGGAAAGTGAGGGCCGATCGAGCGGATGAGGATCGAGGCGGAAGCATCGGCTGAGATGGCCGGGTGAAGATGCCATCGGAAGGACCAGAAGGTGACACGTGGCACACGATGGGAAGGGCGCTGGTGGACGGTAGAGATGAGTTGTGGGGGACGATCGAGTGGCAGAGGAATGAAGCGTGCGTGGAACGTTTTGGACCGTTGGATCTTAGGAAGAGATCTGACGGTCCAAATCACAGGCGGATAAGACAAGAAGAGCCGGGCCACGTGGCGCCCCCAGAATGGGCCACGTGGCCCAATCAGATTATTGAGAAGGTTTTTCTGATTTTTGAGAGCCATATTGGCCGAATTTGAGAAAACTCAAAACATGAAAGTTGTAGATCTTGACGAGATCTACAAGTTTCATGTTGACCAAAACTGGAAATGAAATCAAACAAGGGCCCGAAATATTTTTGAGGGTATTTTTAAGTCTAAAAATACCACTGATTTTTGTTTTGCCATTTTTTTGTGGTTTTTAATTTCTTTAGGACTCTGTTAATTATTAGACATTAACAGGGATTTATTGACAAAATATTAAGCAAGGGGGTTAATTATAAGAAATAAAGATGATGAAACTGAGGTTCATCAATGGCCTAGTGCAGACTCAAGACAATGAAGAGATCGTGATGGAATTCAACTCAAGGAGGAGATTGTTAGGATTAGAGTCAAATTATGATTTGGAATCCTAATGAGATTGGACTATTAATCCTAATAGTAGTTGAGTTGTATTCTGTTTATAGTCCTGGAGTTGTATTTGGGCTATATAAAGAGGAGATGGAGGCATTGCATCAACAATACTACCAGCAAGAACAATGTTACCCCTAGAGAAAATGGGGAGAGGGAGAGAAGAGAGGAAGAGAGCGAGGGAACGGAGAGAGTTGTACTCGTTATTCTTTTAGTGATCTTTCTTCTCCGGTGGTCGCGAGAGGTGACCGACCACCATTATATCCGGTTGTTCTTTCTTTCATCTGCTTCTGTGATGTAAAAAATTTATTGAAAGGCTACCACGCAAAGCGCTGTAATATGCTCAAATCTTAATATAAACTATATCTTCCAAGGTCCCATTCCAGATGTAAACAACTAAAAAATAATCACAGATTTCAAATTCCGCTTGAATCAAAGTTCAAAACTTGTGAATAGTATGACAACGGGTAATGGTTTGCAAATGAGCGGTCTCCCTCCATTGATATTATTTGCTGAATACAATAGGTAATCTTTGTATAAATTTATTCCTCTGTGCGGATTAAATTGGATTTTACTTAAAGGGGTTGCATTGCATGAAGACAACTTTGGACAAATGTTCCCAAGATTTTACACGTGACCAGAAGATGGCAACAGATAGTCATATCTCGTAATTAATTAGAGGAGCCTTTGGTCTCATCAACGGGGAACCAATAGCGGTTATGAAACCACAAGGAATCCGCGACGACCGCATTGCTGTCGTGATTCCGGTGCCAAGCATAGTGGGCGTGAGTCCGGTTCCTGATGTCGAAAATCGCGTGGCCAAAGCTGGACTCTCTGAAAGCTGAGTACTTCGGCTGTGGTTGCGTCATCCTGTAGAATGGTAAAAACAGAGAGATATCAATCAACTGCCTACATATAGGAGTTGACATGAGTGCATTAAAATCAGTGAAAAAATCAGTAGAAGCTCGTTCTAATGGTACTTGTCAGCAAGGCCTTCTATGTTGCCTCCATCACCAATGGTGATATAAACAGGAGCTGCATTGTTTGAAACAGGAGAGCATTGCCCATTAACGATGTTGTAATCAATATTTGAAGTCCGTTCCTGCGATGAGATTGTTCATTATATATAGGGCAAACATTAGAAAGTAAGTTGTCGACTGCCTCGTGGGAAATCTACACGAAGAAAATGCGTAGTTACCGAGCGTTCGTAAGCATGAACATGACCTGCAAATACAACATCGACTTTGTATTGAACAAACCACGCCTCGAACATCACCCTCATGGTCTCTCCTTCCATATAGTGGTAGCTATTACTGTTGTACCAGGGCGAGTGCATAAGCACGATCAACCACGGTGTTTCGCTCCTGTTCACCTTTGGGAACTCTTCAAGGAGCCACTGGTATTGTGGAGTATACATACCTAAATAAGAAAATGTGATGCAGTCTTTAAATTGCGGATCAAGTCACTAAATCAATTTAACGCCTATGATAGTATATATGCATGACCAAGGATCTATGTATAAGTGCATACCATAAGCAGAATACGAAGACAAGACAATTATATATGCCGAAGCTCGTTTAACAGAGTACCAAAGAGGTGAACTGCTATTTGATGATCTATATGGCACATGATACCTGTGTAAGTAGGGCTTAAAAGGCTCCATTTCTCCCTGGAAACATATAGAAGATAGTTAAAAAAAGTCAGTAAATATGGTTTCTTAGTCAAAGAAGGACGATTTGTTATGATCATCTGAATAGATCCTTACGTATTCAGGTGCATAATCGATCTCGTGGTTTCCTGCAGTCCAAATCCATGGGTGATATGCGGCGTTTCTCTCGACAAACCTCGCCCAAGTATCCCACCTTCTATTGTCATGTGCAGGGTGATTATCCGCATAAGAGAGGTCGCCCACGTATAGAACTGCCTGCGCTTTAGGATTAGCCTCGTAGTGAGAAAGTGTGATGTTAGAATCATAAGTCTGTCCAAGATCACCTGCACAAGATCTTTAATTTCTTTTAGATGCCCTGAAATGTTATCAACACTAAATTCACAAACAGCTATTGATTAAAGCACATTTCTACTGGCGAAGTAAAGCACATTTCTACCTATGACACCAAACGTACAAGGAACATCAGGGCCAACTCTAGGAGGAGTGGTAAACCAAAAGAGTCGTGTGGTGTTGCCCCTTCCTAGCTCGTAGAAGTACTTCTTTTTGTACTGTATTGAGAAAAACCAGCCTTAATCCTTAGGAACAATTCGTCGCCGATGGTACAAAACTAGCAAGTTTAAATGAAAGGATATAAGATGGTTTACCTTCAAATTCTTGAGGGTGCAATGATGGATATATCCTGAATCGTAGTTATAGTATTTATACCTGGTGGTCATGCCTTGTGCTCGAAATTTTAGCTTATGCTGTGAGGTCCCGTAGTGTACGACATTGGATCCAGGTTCATCCTCGGTAACCCAAGATATGATAATACCAGACCCACCATTGTCCCCTTGTGTGATGTGAACCTTCATAGAGGGACTCATTAACAAATTATTCACTTGCATTCAACCGAAAAGCAAACATGACTTTTAAGAATGGACGATCGCCTGGAGATCTAAAACTTTGTGCACATGAAATCCAAATTATTCGCGCTGTTGTTAGTGGCGTCTACCTGCTGGGGTGCATTGTAGCCGTGAGGGATGCGAAAGACGTCGCTGTGGAGAGGCATGTCGACGGACTTCTCCTGCCTGCGGACGTAGTAGCTTGTGACCCCTCCATTACACAGCAACACTTGAGCATGAATAAGGAGCAGCAGAGCGAGAAGAGAGACCACCATGGGGGACCAGGTGGTATGAAATTGACGCTCTGTGTGCCCGTCCCTCTCCTCTCTCTCCACCTATTTATTTCTATTTTGCAGGCAGGAAAGGAAAAGGAGGCTGCACAGTCACCTCACTCCTATGGCTTGCTGGCAGCTTTATTTTTGATTGGAGGCAGCACTTCTGATTTGTATATTTTATTATTGTATTATTGAATGATTGTTTAAACGATAGTGTCGTCCACAGAAAACTTGTAGTGGGAATATGATACCAGCAAAGGAGCATCAGGGAGGCAGCCCGAAAGTTTACATCGGCAGAGCCAAATATAAATACAAGTAAAATAATAGTCAATAATTTTAACTGATCTTTTCAAAATTATAATTTTGACATTATGTATCAATCACGATTTTATAATTATAATGTAAAAATAAATGAAGAAATAACTTATAAAAACTAAAATAGATAAATATAATCAATTTATAAAACAAGTAATTATAAAATAATAATTCTATATACAAAGAGGTTAGCACTCAACATATATCAATCATCTTCATATTCAAATCCATTATTATCATAGAAATGGCAACTATAATAACATATAAAAATATCCTAAATAATTTATTTTACAATAATCAATGCAACTATAAATTCTTGTTTTCTCATGAGAGGAGGAGAAGTTATTTTTAAAGAAAAATGAAAAATTAAATATTACACATCAGTATATGAGGGTCCTTTACAATACATGCATTTGAAATAACTCAAAATGAATATACATTATATCTTCAAATTTTTATTCATTTTTAGTAATCACTACAACAAACTTGACTTATGGTAATTAATAACTTAATGTATATATTTTTGCTTATCTTCCCTTGCTAAATTTATAACAACAATTTTTTATTATTTCATTCATAAATTCACAATGAATTATCGATTTATTACAAGCAATGAATCATATAATAACGATCATCCTCTAACTTTTTAATAATAGTTAGTACAAAGTTTAACAGAAAAGTCAATGTATAATTCTTTTATATAAACCAAAAACAAATGGTAATTTTTACTACAACAAAATGGGTCTATAATGATATTTATAAAACTGATCAAAATATTGTTTGTTGTAGATATATAATCACAATACTAATCGTTGTAAAATTATTTTTTATACTTAACATTATTGATAATATTCAAATCTGTTACCTATATCATTAGCGACGGTCCATATAACAATATTTTTATGATCCTAATTTTTAAAATTTTGAGTAATTTTAATAAACTTTTAAGTAAAAATTTAGCTATAATTAGCTAAATTTTGCGAAATAGAAATAGATAAGTGTTGTTATATGCATCGCCACTAATGATATAACAATGAATATGACATTCATTGCTAATTTAGACTAGGGTTTTTATCAGTTGTGCCCTTCTGAGATATTGCAATATCAGTTGTGGCCCTCCCTTTTTTGGTTGTGCACCCACCTTCTAGCAAAATTCACAGTCTTACCCCTTTGTAATATCAGTTACGTCCCTTCTTTACCTTAACAAGAGGGCAAAAGCTGTGAATTTTGCAAGAAGGTAGGGGCACAACTGATATTCCAAAAAAAGGGGGTATAACTGATATTGTAATATCTCAGAGGGGCACGACTGATAAAACCTTTTCAAGTATAAGTAATAATTTCTCAATTAATAATATCATCACCATATGTTTACCAATAGCTGAAAAGATGTTTGATTGATTAAAACATGTGATAATAAAATAAAAAAAACAAAATTTCATAACCACCTCACATCTCCTCTGGTTAGATAATGAAGATATAATAATGATAAAAAGAAAAAAGATAATAAATTTGCCAACAACCTAAGTTACTTATTATTATCATTCCCTTAATTTCACCTTATTTTATTGTTGTTAATTATCTCACTAATTGTGTCTATAAAATCCCTGAGGTTCCAACAACTTCCCCGCACATTTCCTTCCACGTGTGAGAGATAGAGTGAAGAGAGAGAGAGAGAGAGATTGATATCTTTCGTCGACGCCTTTTTAAATTTCGAGAATGACAATATTTTCCATCGACGTCAAAGTTTTGATTCGGCAAAACCAGAGGAGCAACGACGTGGTTGACAATGATTCGGATAGGCGGAATCTTTGTTGAAGGATTTCTTGCGTTGTCGAGGTATATGTCAAACACATAGGATCGCTAAGTGGTGCTTTGATGTTAACCTATGGTTTAGATTGAAAACGTAGGAACATATTCCATGTTACTATCTTTTGACGATTACAAAAGATGACAAATTCAGATAAATGTATGCCGTCATTTTCTTATTTTTTGACATCATCCGTAAACAGATATTGTCGTATATTTGTCCAATGTCAATGAATTTAGTAATGATGCAGTCCGTATATTCACCATGCATACTAGTGAGATTTGTTATGTGATTTAGAAAGTAGAAAGCATCACCATATCATACTTAGTTATATCAATAATGCTTCATAATTCTTTTAAGGAAAAATAAAGTACTAAAGCAGTAAACACACGATAGGAATAATGATTGATTTCCCAAATATTCTTAAGTAGAATCTAGTTTTATACGCATGTTCCATAATACATGGAAATTTTCGAACATATACATTATGCTTTAGGCATATGCCTAATGATTTACATGGAATTACAAGAGAGATAATGTTACTTTTTCTTAGTTCAATAATGTAATTCTGCCATTCAAACTCACTTTTACGAAAACGGGTATATCTTGGATTTAAATTTCTTTTCGCATAAAATAATCAATAAAGACATGCACGTGAAAATCAAAAGTTGAGAAATTCTGTAATTATGATTATACCTTGACATGCAACCGTAAGTGGTTAGTTTTAGAAATATTGTTAACACATCGTAAGTTATTAATAGTCTTATTTTCTACAGTATTGTTGATATACACTTTGCACATTGTATTCATCACAAACTTTGGATGAATAAAAATGAAGAAAGCCCGAAAAATGGGCAATTACTGTTCACAAGGTGATATTAAAATAACAATAATATTTTGGCATTGACTCGAATTAAGGGGTTGTAAGGGCCAAAGGGCCAACGCCTACCAGGGGCGTGGGGAAAAAGATAAGTCCTCTACCAATGTAGCTACACTATCATGTTATGTTTATGGACGCCTATGCCAGCGGTAAATCCATCAAAGACATCAAAGCCACTTATAAAATCTAAAAATCAAGACAACTATAAAAATTGTTAATGTTAAGGGCATGTGTGTAATTTTGTTAATATTAAGTGCATATGTGTAATTTATATTAATTATTATGGGCGTACATGTAAATATGGCAAAACTCAATGGTATATACGTAAGTATGGTATGCGATGCATGAATATGAAAACATATACTGTATATGCATAATTAAGTTAATTAATGATTAGTATGATGTTTTTATATATATCAAGTCAAACATTTTAAGCAACATGACAAAGGTGTTGAACGAAAATTTATGTTTTTATTGTTGAAATAATTACCCTTATGCTATAGATGGAATAGTTGGATATGACTTGATTTCTAGGCTAGGCGGATTGACCACAACTCGGCACATACCGAGCACTAAGCTCATAACATATAATGTTACTCTTTTTCAGGGGAACATGAAGATTAAGTTATTTACGATTCAAGGGAGACTTCATTGTCTTCAAGAAGTAGAATTAGTACGGGACTACTGTTGAATCGTATGGAAGGATGCCATTATGCCGACTGGAATAAGGAAAGTAGATATTATTTCATCTATTTTATTTACCTTTTGTATTGTTTAAGGAACTCTTGGATCTTTGTCCTTATTAGCAAGGAAAAGTTTTTTTAGTTGGTTCTTTACTGCTCTTATATGGTATGATTGATGCTATAAGTAACGCTCCCGAGATGATCCATTGTGTTCTCGCTTCTGCATCATTTTTGGACAATCGGGTCTGTTACACATTTTTTACGATGTTTGTTACTAACCACAAGAGTAAAAATGATTTATAATAAATAATATTTGTTGTGAAAAATTAACTTCAAAAGGTATAATAATAAGTATAAAAATTATCCATTGTTGTAAGCTGATTTCATTGTAGTATGTTCATACGTGTGCGTGGAGTTGTGGATGTTTATGTGTGTGCATACATGCTTGTATAAGTATTTTTAAGCATATATACTTTCATATTACCATAAGGTTGAATATCCCTAGCAAGATTTCCCAAGATGGAACAAGAAGCCAAGGGTAGGGTCGTCCCCCTGCTGCGACAACTATGCAGTAAGCTCACAAGAGGGACCACATGGGGGGAGTGGGGGAGTGGGTTCTTGTACACCATCACCATGACAGCCCATCGCAACCGATAGAAGAATATGGCGAGAAGTACAAGATGAAGGATATGGAAAGATCCTTAAGTGCATCACGGAAGCATGAGTATCACATAGTATGCGATCGAGAGCGACTAGTCCTACTAGTTGCTCGAGACAACGGAATTTAAAAAATTTCAAATGATGAAACATGATCCAAGAACAATTCTTGGATCGTTTCGTCTAAACCACAAACAAGTATTAGGTTTACCTCTTGAAGCGTGGTTGCGATCGAGTCTCTAAACGAAGAGACCTTCTGTCTCAAGTCCGATCCAACGGAGGAGACGCTTGCAAGCACGTTGATAAGATGTGTGCTCCTTGCAATCCATGTTGATGATTCAAGTGACGAATCTCCTGATTTCGTCACACAAGATGCAACATCTTCTTCACGAGTGACATGCACCAATGGAGACATAGATCCATGAGTAAACAATCCGACATCATAACAACGATGATGCGATGATGACGACTCTCTCTAGGGCTCCATAGTAGACAACCACTATGAGAGAGAGTAAGAGAGTCGGTGTGTAGAGAGAGAGAGAGGGAGAGAGTTTAATTACTCTTGGAATTATATGTGTCCTCAAAGGCAAGGGTTACCATTCCTTTTATACTAGTTTGATGCATATGGATCTCAATCCATATCCTCTCTTAATCTATGGTGTAGATTAAAAGTTCATTAATCAATAATCATGATTTGTTGCTACAAAAATTAAACAATAATTAGTTTAAAATAAATTAATTATATCCTTTTCAAGATAATAACTTATTCATTTTAAAATATAATTAATATGTCTTGATAATATAGAAGACAATGTCTCTTTACTATCAATAGAGTGGCTGTCCACTCCCTTGAACAAGTCAAGGTGGACGACCACCATTAAAGAGATAATATATTCATTTATCTATACATATAAATTAACTAATATACACTAACAATTATTGCATTTATCTTCACAAAAATAATTCCAAATTAAATTTATGAAAACTTTAATCATGGCATTGATAAATATGAATCATATTCATATATCCAATATAATATGTAAATTAAATTTACAATTAATTGTTTCTTGTGAATCCCATTCACAACAACATATAATTTGTATATTCTATTTACAATTAAATCTCTACATCATATTATAAATTATATTTATAATATCCATGATTATTGTGGATAGTGTTATCCGCATTAATCATATCATGTATAATTAAATCATATTTAATCATCTTGGATCTCTAATCTCATGTTCCCAATAACATGAATCACATTCACATTATTCATATCTTCATAATTAAATCATATTTAATTATTTTAGATAAATCTCCTTATATGGTCAAATAATATGAATCAGATTCATATTATCATGATAATTAAATCATATTTAATTATCAATATCTTAAAGCTCAGATACATAATTCAACATTGGAATTATTCTTGAACTATTTCAAGAACAATGCATTTTCTCCGCGGATACTTGGAGATAAGGACAAGGTGATTGTATTGTTCCACATATAGTGACCTTAATACTGAGATTACATCTCAAATCCATTTCCAATATTTGGACTAAGAACATATTATTTCTTTATGAGAGGAATCACTAAAATCCAGACCTGTTTCATCACTACCTCGGAATGGAAGCATCATGGTTATACGATCGTTTATGATCACATCACCCTCCGGTATTCCTAATACATGTACATCCTGCATATTGGAATACCCAAATTAAACGTGAAGTTTTAGATCTCTTTTTAGACTATCTTCTTCAGAGTTTTTATCATTAAGTTTCTCATGTGACTATTTGGAGTTGGTGTCGATCATATACTTTCCGAAAGCATATATCATACCCAGTTTCAAAAGCATATATCAAACCTACAAATTCAATCAAGCTTCCAAAGCAAGATGATCGTGCAGGGAATTTGATCCTTCCCAATATCTCATGAGTGAGCTCATGTCTTTTGGTTCAGTAAATGAACCTGTATGATCCCTTTGAGAGATCGTATTACTCATATGCCCTTGCATGCACACCAACGCACACGTGTATAGACATTGGTTAGGTCATCAACCTATTTGTCTGCCAAATTTACATACTCAGATATCTAATAACACATCTGTCTCCGGTCAGAGGATGCATGCCTATATCATGACAGTATATGACATAGGTTTTTGGTTATCTTGATCTCATTAGGTCAACTCTTTGACCTGACTAGTCTGACAACTCCGAATCTCGATTTCTATGCAGAGAACCTATATCTAGAGGTCAGTCAAATATCAACCTTTAGAGAAAGGATTGCCATCTCCTTCTCAGATCGGAGATCCTCTCTTAATAATCACTTGACGGTGCTTGATGAGTCTTTAATCTAACTCTTTAGATATTCATCCAAGCACCATCTTATATGATTCAACAATTGAATCAATAGATGTATGATCATTTAATTATACTAAGGGACCTATTATGCAAATTAGTTATTCTTCATTTTAGATCAGGGAATGATATTTTCAATAACATTTATTGCAAAATGGCTCATTGTGGGCTCGCATATCCAACAATCTCCCACTAGCCCAAAGAGCCATTAATGGGCTAATATGTAAACCTGCACTCATGTAACAATCTTAGGCTATAAAAAAATATCTAGGTAAGCTTATCGGTCACTCTATTCCCAAGAGACTATGTGATGAATCGAAAATAGTCATCGGTCGTGTGTTCCACACAAGGCGGGAGCACAGTCGTCGAGGTGACAGACGAGAATCCCGAATTCAATCAACAGAAAACCCACAATAATTAATTAAGCAATGAATATCCAAAAATGTGGAGTTAAAATTTGTTATAACTCTACAACAAATATGTATAGGTGTAAGTGTTAGCAATGTGAGCCCGAGGCGAACCATTCCTACAATAAATGTTATTGTAATAAATGATTTATCAATAAAAGTTATTGATTTTGTTTCACTTCCTCTCTGATATTGAATAAATGAATGCACTATAAGGGCCCTCTGTACGATAAGGGTTATGTACCATGGCCAACTTGATAATCATATAACTGTTGATTCATTGAATCATAGAGGCTGATGCTTGGATGGATATCTAAGGAGTTAGATAGAGGACTCATCAAGCATCATCAATGATTGACAAGTAGTGATCTCCAGTCTGAGTGGGAGATGGCAATCCTATCTCATTAGACTGATATCTGATCGACCTCTTGATGCAGGTCCTCTACATGGGAATATTGATTCGGAGGTATCAGATTAGTTGAGTCAATGAGTTGACTTAACGAGATCGAGATAACCAAAGACCTATGATGAATACTGTCACATCACAGGCAAACATCCTCTGACCAGAGACAGATGTATTGCTATATGTCTGAGTATGTACATTTGGCAGACCAATAGGTTGATGACCTAACCAAGGTCTATACACCGGCGAGTTGGTGTACATATAAGGGCATATGAGTAATATGATCTCTCAAAGGGATCATACATGTTCACTTGTGAACTGGGAGACATGAGCTCACTCATGAGGTATTGGGATTGACCAAATTCCATGCATGGTCATCATGCTTTAGAAGCATGATATGAATTTGAAGGTAAGATATATGCTTTGTGAAAGCATATAATCTGTACCATATCCCAAGGACCAAGATTGAGAAACTTAATGATCAGACTATGAAGATGACAGTGTAAAAGTGATCTATATCTTCATGATGATCATGAGTCTTCCAATATGCAGGATGTACAGGTATTGGGAATACCTGAAGGGTGATTTGATCATAAACGATTGTATAACCATGACGCTTCCATTCCGAGGGAGTGATGAAACAGGTCTGGATTTTAGTGACTCCTCTCATTAGAGAAGTGACCTAATCTTAGTCCATATACTTGACACTGATCTGAATGAGATTCAGATGCAATGAGAAGATTAGGTTTACGGTCTTGATTTAATCAAGCATCTATGAGAGGTCCATGGGATCTAGATTTGAGATGTGATCTCAATATCCAAGTCACTATACATGGAACAATACAATCGCCCTGTCCTTATCTCCAAGTATCTGCAGAGAGATTGCATTATTCTTGAAGGGTTCAGGATTAATTCCATAAGATCTAAGCAATGAAGAAATCATGGTTAAATGTGATTTAATCATCTTGATGTATGAAGAAATTATCCTATATAATTAAATGTGATTTAACTAATGTGGATAAGAATAATGTGGATAGAAATATCCAATTATAATATATTAAAAATGTGATTTATAATGTATTAGAGAGAGCTAATTATGATTTATATGTGTTGATTAATTATTATGTGTATTGGATACACATTGTGTAATTAATTGACAATGTAAATTATATGTTGTTTTGGGTTGTGAATATGATTCACAATTTTTCTATGGCAAGATTGCAATATTCTCAAATATAATTGTGAATTATTTTTGACGAATAAAACCCAACAAATTTGTTGCAAATAAATAAAGAGAGATTTCCATGGAGATGTGTAATCTCATGAATTATCATGAGATTGCTCTCCCCATGGAAAGAGTGGACGACACATCATTCCTAATAGGAATGTGTGGCCGTCCACATGGAAGGTGCATGGAGATGAAATCTCCATGCACATTCTCTCCTTATTTATTGGTTTGATTTAGGACTAATTTATATTTGATTTTGTCAAATATATTTTAACCTAAATTTGTTGGTTTTACCAACAACAATCTTGACCATTGGATTGACATAAATCAATCTCATCCATTGATTTTACATGTCACATGGATTGAGATCCATGGATCCCAAAACCCTATAAGTAGAGAGGCATACTATGCTCTCTATTTACATGCATTATTGGAGCTCTCTCTCTCTCTCTTTCTTCATACACAACAGCCCTCTCTCCCTCTAATATTGGTGGCCGTCCACCATACCCTAGAGGAGAGGATCGTCGACGCTCTCGCCACCGCGCCACCGCTTTGACGTTCTTTGGTTCTCCATCTTCTTGGAGTGCAGCACTCATGAAGGAGACATTCGATCTCGTGAGACGAGATCAGGAGCAACTACGCTTGGATCAACTTCTTGGATTGCGATGACAACCCGGTTCATCCTCGCGCTCGCAAGCGGTCTCACCGACGATCGGACTTGAGATAGGAGGTCTCTTCTCTTAGAGACTCGATCAACCACGCTTCAAGAGGTATTGCATTATACTTGTTGTGCTTATAGATGAAACGATCTGAGAATCGTTCTCGGATCATGTGGTTTCATCGAATAAAATTTTTAAATTCTCTGCACCGAACAACTAGTGCGACTAGTCGTTCTTCGTCGTATCCGATACGATTCTCACGCTGCCGTGATGCGCTTGAGTATTTCTTAATATCCTTCAAGTGTTATCAGAGCCTTAGGTCGATGGTTTCGAATAATGATTCGCTAACCAAGGACGACTTGGGTTCATTAAGGTCGCGAAAGTTTTCATCGCATTTGATTTCGCAGATCTGTTTAGTAAATAAATTCGGAACTGTTTACCTTGTTTAAATACGAATTTAATACTTGGATTTTATTCCCCATTAAATAAGAAAATCATAGGATCTGAGTTTGCGTAAATCGGATTTCGTATGCTCGAGATATGGTTGTTTTAATGAACATGTATGCACTGTTGCGGGAATTGTAAATATGAACGTGATTAAAATATTAATTACTATTTACACTTGTCTCGAAATGCGTGAAACATCACTTGAGTTCTATCCTAAATCAAATTAACAATCCTGAAAATTAATTTTGTCTAATTTGGATTTAATATGATTGAGATATGCTAATTTTAGTAAGTAGGGGCCACTGCTGAAATTACAGTCCTAGTCAAGAACCAAGTGATCGTCAATTAATGAAATTAATTGTTAATTTCGAGAAATAATTATGGAAAATATTTGAGAAATATTAGAAGATGATTATTTTCTTAATTGACTTGGCCCCAACCAATTAATTGATTAGATTTGATCTAAATCATAATTGGAATCACAATCATCAAACTCCTTGCTTGAATAGGATTGAGAATTTGTCTAGCAAATTTCCTTATAATCAAAATTGTTTTGATTACTATATGGTATAATTTTCGGTTGAATAACCGATGATCATATGAAGTACAAATTAATCAATTTGGCATTATCCTTTCTCGAGGCGGATATGATGTCTAGTCGGGGATCGCTGGGGTAGCGGGTTGCAACGTATGCGGTCCATCCCACTCCCGCCGGTACTGGCCATGACAGCGTGTAGGGCCGGGATAATGTCCGAGGGATTAAGTTGTATTTTTCTAATTATTAAAATACGAATTAATACGTACATTGAGAATAATACCATATATATTCAAGCATAACAATCATGTTTGATTGATTGAATTGGATTGATAATTAATTTAATATGATTAAGTTAATTATGTCCAATTAAAATACTCTAATATGATTAGAGTTAATAATTCTCTTGAAAGAATTAATTATATGAATGTGATTCATAGTAATTAATTAAACTTGAATAAGAGATGGACGATCACATAAGTGACATCCATGGTCTCCGGTCAAGGCGAAGGGTTTCATCGCCCGATATTATATGTGGGAGACGCCTGTCCGAAGTGACAGCTCCTGCATATGATCCATTTGGATCGGGCTCGTCTCTTCTCGAAAGAGTAAGGACATATACGTAGTGACCCCAATATCGAGTCCTCATATTATTGGGGCGATATTGGATTGCGCATAGCGAGTTGTATTCCTGTTGACGGTTGGTTCAATTAATGACGGGTCAACATCACCTTAGGGGTGGTGGGCCTGGGTATTAAAAACCGAATTGGGAAATGCAAGTTGGACTTGCAAGGAATGTGTTCCTGCTTTTCTTTATTGGAGTCATAAGTTCTCATATTATTGGGATATGGCTAAGATAAAGAGGAGATCACTGTTCTTGCTTGAGATATATTGGTAAGTATATCTCCTACTTTGAAAGTGAATAAAGAAATAAACTTTCATAGTTGACATAGCAAGACTAATTTGATTTAAAATACCTTGATCAAATAAAACTAAATTGAATATATGATTATATGTTCTAATATAGTGCATTCTCAATTTCAGAAAATGAAGTCCATGAACCCACTGAGCAGGCTTCTGGAGGTCAACCAATTGACCGGACCAAATTACTCGGATTGGATCCGTAATTTGGAGCTTGTACTCTCGGCGGAGCGCATCAGCTATGTGCTCTCTGAAGACAAGCTTGAAAACCCTAAATCTAAGGAAGATAAAGCATACAATGACAAGTATGATGAGGATGATGTCTTGGCTAGATGCTACATCTTGGGTTCTCTATCCAATGTTCTTCATAAACAACATGTGGAGATGAGTACTTGCCAGGAGATCATGCAGAACCTGAAAGATATGTTTGGTGACATTAACCGCACCCAACGGTACAATGTTATGAAAGAACTCGTTCGATGCAAGATGCAGGAAGGGACTTCGGTCCGCGAGCATGTACTCAAAATGTTTGGGTACTTATCGGAGCTGGAGACTCTGGGGGCAACGATGAATGCAGACATGCAATCTGATTTCATTCTGCTGTCATTGCCCAAATCTTTCAATAACTTTGTGGTGTCATTCCACATGAATAAGTTGGAATTGACAAATGCTGGGCTTCTAGCTGCATTAAAGTCTGCACAAGACATAATGAAGAAAGATGGTCCCACTGGCACTGCAATGGTTGCACAGGTCAGAGGGAAGCGCGGTCAGAAGCATGGTTCTTGGAAGGGCCCGGCCCAGAAGAGAAAGAAGAAGGGACAATGTGTTGGCTCATCTTCCAATGCATCCACTCTAATGGCGTCAAAGAAAATCGACGTCTGCCACCACTGCAAAAAGCCGGGGCACTAGAGGCATAATTGCCCGGATTACCTGAAGTCGGTCGACAAAGGTAAAGCCCCAGCAGGTATGAAATCTACTTTCATCATTGAAACCAGCTTTCTCGTTGGAAGAGAAGGAAGTTGGGTTGTTGATTCTGGTGCTTCTGTTCATGTATGCAATTTTTTGTATTTATTTCAGGAAACTAGAAAACTTGAAGAAGGGGAGATAGTCATCCAGATGGGATGTGATGCAAGTGTTGCAGCAGTCGTCGTTGGGACTTGTCGGCTATCATTATCTAGTGGTAGAGTCCTAGTACTTAAAGAGTGTCTTTATGTACCTGAAGTCAGGAGGAATTTGATATCTGTATCTACGCTAGTTAGAAGTGGATACTCATTCCTGTTCTGTAATAAGTTAGTCATAAATCATTATGATAAATATATTACAGATGGTATTTTAACTTCTGGAGGACTCTAGGAATTGTGCATTAATGAGCATGTCATGAATGTTACAACCACTAATAAAAACCCTAAAAGATCCAGGAATGATGAAAATCATTCAAACATGATTTGGCATCAAAGGCTTGGTCATTTATCTGTTGATAGGATCAATAGATTGATAAAGGATGGACCTTCGGATTTTCTACAGGTTCAGTCTTTACCTATCTGTGAACATTGTATTCGAGGTAAAATGACTAGGATGCCTTTCCGTAACAAGGTTACTAGATGCGAAGGTATTATTGACCTAATACATACCGATGTATGTGGTCCCTTCAGTACCGCGACTCGAAATGGATATCGATATTATTTGATATTTATTGATGACCATTCACGATACGAGTTTCTCTTCCTATTACATCATAAATCTGAAACCTTTGAAAAGTTCAAAGAATTCAAGGCTTTGGTTGAGAACCAAACCCGATAGGAAGATTAAACGAATTCGATCTAATCGAGGTGGCGAGTACCTCTCTGACGAATTCAAGGAATACCTTAAAGAGAATGGAATTGTCTCCAATATCACTACTCCTGGAACCCCCCAACTTAATGGTGTTGTTGAAAGACGCAACATGACCATCATGGATATGGTCCGTTCAATGATGAGTAAAGCACATTTGCCACTTAGTTTCTGGGGATATGCAGTAGAGACTGCAATATATATCCTGAATAAGATTCCTAGCAAATCTGTACCTAAGACTCCTCATGAGCTCTGGTATGGAACCAAACCTAGTGTTAAGAACTTAAGGGTTTGGGGTTGCTTGGTCCATGCAAAGAACGTGGATGCAAGTAAGCTGGAATCTCGCACTCGTGAGTGTTACTTCATTGGGTATGTTAGAGATGGTATAGGATACCAACTCTATGACCCTGAGACCCAAAAGGTTTTTGTCTCTAGAGATGTGAAATTTCTGGAGGATGATTTCCCTAAAGGTCAAGACAAAAGTGAAGTCGAGGAACTCATAGAGTCCTCTGAGGATTCTGAGCTTCCTAGACCAGAAACTGAAGAGATAAATAAAGATGAAACACCCATATCTCTTCGAAGGAGTTCAAGGGTGGTTGCACCACCTGAAAGGTATGGATTCCATGTGTCAAGTGAAACTGACAATGATCCTACTTCATTTGATGAAGCACTCGCGGATCATGACATGGATAGATGGATGCTAGCTGAAGTCAGAAATTGACTCCATGCATAAGAATGGTGTATGGACCCTAGAGGATCCACCTAAAGGGGTAAAACCCATTGGTTGCAAATGGATCTTCAAGAGAAAGAGGGGACCTGATGGGAAAGTAGAGACTTTCAAGGCACGACTCATAGCCAAGGGCTACACACAGAGAGAAGGCATTGACTACGATGAGACATTCTCTCCTGTGGCTATGCTTAAATCCATCAGGGCATTGCTGGCTATAGCTGCATATCTTGACTACGACATCTGGCAGATGGACGTCAAGACGACTTTTCTCAATGGATACCTCAAGGAGGATATCTACATAGAGCAGCCCCAGGGCTTCATGACTGAGGATGTATGCAAGCTGAAGAAATCCATATATGGGCTCAAGCAAGCTTCTCGTAGCTGGAACATCAGATTTGACGAAACCATAAAGAGTTATGATTTTGTGCAGAATCCCGATGAACCTTGTGTGTACAAGAAGCTTAGTGGGAGTGCCATTGTGTTCATCGTGCTTCACGTAGATGACATCCTTATCATTGGGGATGATACAGGGATGATGACCAGTGTGAAGGTTTGGTTGTCCTATATCTTTTAGATGAAAGATCTTGGAGAAGCCTCTTACATCTTAGGTCTGAAGTTGTTCAGAAACTGAGAAAAGAGGATATTGGGATTATCACAACATGGATACATTAAGAAGATTCTTGAACGATTCTGTATGGATAGTTCCAAGAAAGGATTCCTACCCTTAAGACATGGTATCCACCTGTCTAAAGGAATGGCTCCTCAAACTGTTGAGGAAAAGAAGGCCATGGCTGGATGTCCTTATGCATCAGCTGTAGGAAGCTTAATGTATGCCATGATGTGTACTAGGCCAGATATCTACCATGCAGTGGGAGTGGTAAGTCGTTACCAATCCTGCTATGGAGAACAACACTGGAATGCAGTAAAGAACATATTCAAATATCTAAGACGGACGCAAGATTACATCTTGGTTTATGGAGATGGTGATCTCCAAGTCTTGGGATATACAGATTCTGACTTCCAATCGGATATTGATGATGACATCAGGGTTTGTGTTCCTGTTGAACGGTGGTGCTGTGAGCTGGAGAAGCAAGAAGCAGGACACTACAACAGATTCAACAACAGAAGCCGAATACATTGCCGCATCGGATGCTGCAAAAGAGGCGGTGTGGTTGCGCAAGTTTGTGCAAGAGCTTGGCGTAGTTTCCTCTGATACTCTCATCCTGCTACTCTGTGATAACATGGGAGCCATTGCCCAGGCGAAGGAACCCAGATGGCATCAGAAGAGCAAGCACGTAGAAAGGAAATACCATATCATTCGGGAGATTCAAAAGCGTGGTGACATCATCATCATCAAGGTGGCCTCTGCCGACAACGTTGCTGATCCTCTTACCAAACCTCTGACACAGAAGGTTTTCGACCATCATGTAATGAGTATGGGTTTAAGGATTGTTCCTGAATGGTTCTGAGGGCTAGTGGGAGATTGTTAGCAATGTAAGCCTGAGGCGAACCATTCCTACAATAAATGTTATTGTAATAAATAATTTATCAATAAAAGTTATTGATTTTGTTTCACTCCCTTTCTGATATTGAATGAATGAATTCACTATAAGGTCCCTCTGTACAATAAGGGTTATGTACCATGGCCAACTTGATAATCATATAGCTGTTGACTCATTGAATCATAGAGGCTGATGCTTGGATGGATATCTAAGGAGTTAGATAGAGGACTCATCAAGCATCATCAATGATTGACAAGTAGTGATCTCCAGTCTGAGTGGGAGATGGCAATCCTATCTCATTAGACAGATATATGATCAACCTCTTGATGCAGGTCCTCTGCATGGGAATATTGATTTGGAGGTATCAGATTAGTTGAGTCAATGAGTTGACTTAACGAGATCGAGATAACCAAAGACCTATGATGAATACTGTCACATCACAGGCAAACATCCTCTGACCAGAGACAGATGTATTGCTATATGTCTGAGTATGTACATTTGGCAGACCAATAGGTTGATGACCTAACCAAGGTCTATACACCGGCGAGCTGGTGTACATATAAGGGCATATGAGTAATATGATCTCTCAAAGGGATCATACATGTTCACTTGTGAACTGGGAGACATGAGCTCACTCATGAGGTATTGGGATTGACCAAATTCCATGCATAGTCATCATGCTTTAGAAGCATGATATGAATTTGAAGGTAAGATATATGCTTTGTGAAAGCATATAATCTGTACCATATCCCAAGGACCAAGATTTAGAAACTTAATGATCAGACTATGAAGATGACAGTGTAAAAGTGATCTATATCTTCATGATGATCATGAGTCTTCCACTATGCAGGATGTACAGGTATTGGGAATACCTGAAGGGTGATTTGATCATAAATGATTGTATAACCTTGACGTTTCCATTCCAAGGGAGTGATGAAACATGTCTGGATTTTAGTGACTCCTCTCTTTAGAGAAGTGACCTAATCTTAGTCTATATACTGGACATTGATCTGAATGAGATTCAGATGCAATGAGAAGATTAGGTTTACGGTCTTGATTTAATCCAGCATCTATGAGAGGTCCATGGGATCTGGATTTGAGATGTGATCTCAATATCCAAGTCACTATACGTGGAACAATACAATCGCCATGTCCTTATCTCCAAGTATCTACGGAGAGATTGCATTATTCTTGAAGGGTTCAAGAATAATTCCATAAGATCTAAGCAATGAAGAAATCATGATTAAATGTGATTTAATCATCTTGATGTATGAAGAAATTATCCAATATAATTAAATGTGATTTAATTAATGTAAATAAGAATAATATGGAAAGAAATATCCAGTTATTCATAATATAATATAAATGTGATTTATAATGTATTAGAGAGAGCTAATTATAATTTATATGTGTTGATTAATTATTATGTGTATTGGATACACATTGTGTAATTAATTGACAATGTAAATTATATGTTGTTTTGGGTTGTGAATGTGATTCACAATTTTTCCATGGCAAGATTGCAATATTCTCAAATATAATTGTGAATTATTTTTGAAGAATAAAACCCAACAAATTTGTTGCAAATAAATAAAGAAAGATTTCCATGGAGATATGCAATCTCAAGAATTATCATGAGATTGCTCTCCCCATGGAAAGAGTGGGCGGCACATCATTCCTAATAGGAATGTGTGGCCGTCCACATGGAAGGTGCATGGAGATGAAATCTCCATGCACATTCTCTCCTTATTTATTGGTTTGATTTAGGACTAATTTATATTTGATTTTGTCAAATATATTTTAACCTAAATTTGTTGGTTTTACCAACAACAATCTTGACCATTGGATTTACATAAATCAATCTCATCCATTGATTTTACATGTCACATGGATTGAGATCCATGGATCCCAAAACCCTATAAATAGAGAGGCATACCATGCTCTCTATTTACATGCATTATTGGAGCTCTCTCTCTCTCTCTTTCTTCATACACGACAACCCTCTCTCCCTCTAATATTGGTGGTCGTCCACCATACCCTAGAGGAGAGGATCGTCGATGCTCTCGCCACCGCGCCACCGCTTCGACGTTCTTCGGTTCTCCGTCTTCTTGGAGTGCTGCACTCACGAAGGAGACGTTCGATCTCGTGCAACGAGATCAGGAGCAACTACGCTTGGATCAACTTCTTGGATTGCGATGACAACGCAGTTCATCCCCGGGCTCGCAAGCGGTCTCATCGACGATCGGACTTGAGACAGGAGGTCTCTTCTCTTAGAGACTCGATCAACCACGCTTCAAGAGGTATTGCATTATACTTGTTGTGGGTATAGATGAAACGATCTGAGAATTGTTCTCGGATCATGTGGTTTTATCGAATAAAATTTTTAAATTCCGCTGCACCGAACAACTAGTGCGACTAGTCGTTCTTCGTCGTATCCGATACGAAGCTCACTCTTCCATGATGTGCTTGAGGATTTCTCAATATCCTTCAGTAAGTACGTGTAGAGGTCAAACACAGGGAGCAAACGTTAGAAGGAGGCAAAATGATGTTCAAAAAATTATCTTGTATCTCTAGTCTATTTTTTATTATTTTGTAGGGTTTTAAATTTTTAATTTTTTTTATTTTCTCTCTTTTTTGTTTTATATATTTTTATTTGATTTTTAATTTTCTGTTTTTATTTTTTCATTTTATATTTTTCAGATTCTTATATTTTTTCCTTTTAAATACTTAATATAGCATATATAAGGCTTTATATATACCATATACAATCGTACATTTATAAACACTAATAAATATAGATAAAATATTGAAAATAAATTGTTTTTTGATTTTACATTTTTTTCTAATGTTTTTGTAATTTTTCTGGAAATTTTTCTAATTTTTATGTATCTTCAAAGTAAAAAATATCCCAAATAAGGGATTAAATAAATAGGCCGAAATTGAATTTGATTTTAAAAATAATAAATAGGTCCCCAAATAATCCAAACCAATTTAAATATATAAATACATATATATATAGGAAATTATAAAAATAGAAAACATATTTTTAGGTTTTTAATGAATTTTTATATTTTAATGAAAGATTTTGGGTTTTTTTATCTTTAGGTTTTTTATTTTTCCATTTTTAGTGATTTTTGGTCTGTGATTAAAATAGGAATATACTATATTTCTTTTTCTTGGAATTTTTATACATGTTTTTATATTTTTTGGGTAATTTCTAAGTTAATCAGGGAATAAATAAGCCTCTTTCATTTTTAATAAATAATTAAAATGACAAAAAATGTAAAGTGAACGCGTAGCGTGGAAGTACATGGCATGAGACATTGAATCATATTTTTTGTCATGAAAAGCATAAAAATATATGTCATGGAAAGGGCATTTTTGCAATAAAAAAACCTCTGGGGGCTACAGTGCAAATATGCCAACATAAAACAACATTTATTTAATAATTAAGAACTATTTTACAATATGCAAAAGTGTTAGGGGCTTCAATGCAATTTCACCACCTCACGTGCAACGGCACGTGGGGTGACGTGGAAAGGACCCATATGCAATTCAAAGAAATACAGGGGCCGCATTGCAAAATTATTCAATTATTTAAATGCTATATTTTATTTACAGAATTAAAAATTAAATGTTCAAAAATATGGGGTGAAAATGTAAATTAGCCCCTAAATAGCGCGATCAGACGGCATAGCGTCATCACTTGACCACGTGGCACGACACCAACGCAAGTTGATGCTTTGCGCTCGACGATATGGATTAGATCTTCAGCAGGAAATCGACGGTCAAGGCGCGCTGCATGGACGACATATGTATGACCTGGAGGTGGATTCTTGATCAAACGACGAAGGAGAAACCATGAAGAATAGGACAAGAAATCGCCTGGGGCGAGTTTCCATCTGTCCCCCTGAGCTTCTCCAACCATCTGGAAAGCTTGCAGGTGGTGCAAAAGGGAGCTGGGACTCCTTCGTGTCAGGTGTATCCTTCAGGAGGCTCGCTGGAGCTCAAATGACGGCGAACGAGTTCTAGAAAAAACGGAGCTCCAACTACCTCTTTCCTCTACAAAATCGACCCCTCCACAGGGTCCTTTGGCTCATGACCCTGCAAGCAACGCTCAAGCAAGAAAACGAGGGCCTCGGGGCCTTATTCGGTGGATAGGAATGGAAGATTGGGTGTGGCGGCAAGGTCCGACGAGGTGGCGGAGTTAGACCTCGTATTCTAGATTCGAGGGAGGATCTAGGGAAGCGAAGGTGTGAGGGATGGAGTGGAAGCGAACGGGGAAGGCTGTGAAGGTGGAAAGTGAGGTGAAGAAAAGGGTGATACACGGTAGGACGTTCACCGGAGCAGAGCTCCTGCGAACTACGAATAGTCATTTTTACGCTAAAAGGATACACTAATGACTAATATAATGACAAAATTAAAATGCTTGAATAAAAATCTAACTAAAATGAGGAAATTGCGCAGCTCGTACCTGGCCTGGGGCCAAGGAGCAGGTCATCGCCGGAGCTACGCCGTGGGTGCACCTCCTTCATCCGCGAGCAGCCGTGGAGCTCTAGGGACCTCCCCCTATCATGGAGATGCATGGTAGTCTGAGCCCAAGAGAATTATGACTTAGGAAAATGACCAAAAGTGCATGGAGGAAGGAAGCAGTTATTTATAAAATAAGTGACGCACCCTTATTGATCGACGAATGAGAGAGATTGGGCGTATGTCCAAGATATACAAAAATCTGACGTGGATCATGGGCTATACAGGAGAAGATCTCATGAAGGGATCGACGTTGATCGACGAATGGATTAGCCGGGAAATTGGGAAGAAAACATGGGATGAGACAGATCTGCGTCAAATCAGAAGCTGGGGGAGCGTTGACCAGCGGTCAACAAGCAACCTGATGTGATTGGTCTACGTCAGGTCGCTAAACGACAAAACAACAATTTTATTCGAGAATAATTATTTAAAAATAGTATTTGATTTTATTAAATTTTTATTATAAAATATAAAATGTTTATTATTTTATTTAGTATTTTATTATGATATTTTTTTTATTTTTTCGACTTTATTTATTAGTAGTTAATTTTTAATGGTGTATATATAAGTATATTTTAACTATTTTATTTTTTTTTTGTATATTGTATTTTATTATTTTATTCTTTTATGTTATATATTTATAAATTATTTTTATGTTTATAACTATATTTTTATTTTATTTTTATGATATAATTTTTTATACTTAAATAAATAAATATATGTAATTTATAGGTATTCTTATAGGTGTTTTATCTATGTTTTATATACACTTCTTTTTATTTTAATGTATTTTATTTTATTTTATCTTATCTATATATTATTAGTAGAATATAAAAAATATTTACAATATTATAAAAATATAAATGAATAAAGAATAAAAGAATGAAATTCACTTTTAGTTATATAAATGTGATATTATAGATATTTTGCCTATGTTTTCACATAGACTTATTTTATATTATATTTTCTTTTTGATTTGTATTTCGGTTTTAATATGTACATAAACTATAAATAATAATTATATAATTATAAAATTGTGAATTTGTAAAAATATCGAAGGATGAATAAATTGAATCTTTTAACCAAGTATTATGCAGTAAGCGTCCAAAACCTAACTTTCACACTGTAACTCCAAAAAAATGAAACCATGTCCATTAAATAGCTTATGAAAAGTTATATACAATCAGAGTGATTTTAATACATTTTGAGTTTTCATTTGAAAGATATGGGTCTGTGAAGTTGGGATTTTGGCTTTTTTATTTTGTGTATAAGATGTAAACTGGGTATTAACTTTGTGCAAACTCAATTTTGTAATTTTATTTACGTTATTATATACAACTTTTGTGTTCAATGTTTCTTCATTTGATGAATAAATAATAAATAATAAAATAGGTGTTAAAATGGATAAATAATGAATAAACGAATTGGGATTTTACTCTATTTTGGCCCTTATCTCTCCCTACTTTATTCCTCGTCGATCAACTTAATTCTTGACTTGATCTCGGAGTTTAGGGTCATAAAATATCTTCGATTTTTTATTCTTTTTCTTTTCTTCGCTTTATTTTATAATTTTTGTATTAAAAACCACATTATTTACACAATAAAAGCAATTAATGAATGCTATTTTATACAAAGTGAGGCTATTAACGTGCATTAGTTAGGGTTTTTAAGTCCAAAATGATAGAATAAAGGTGATGAAATGGAGATTCATCACCCCCCTATATTTGCATTTGCTTGTCCCTAGCAAACACTTATGCAATAAGTATAAAAAGAATTAAAGAAGAAAATAAAATGAAAGAATAAATAGAATTTATTTTAATTATTAAACTTGTCTTTACAAAATCAAAGTTTGGTGCTCATATTATACCTTGGTGTGAGAATGTGTGTGGAACTTGGCTGAAAACCAAATTTAAGACACAATAGCCTTTGAGAGTCATAGGACTCAATTCAAACCACCTCAATAGCCAGGTCAGAACTAGCCTACATCTACACATACCCTTATGACTATGAAGCTGACTTGTATAGTGTAAGTGATAGTGTATCTCCTCAACAGGAATGACAAAGGATCTGACTTTTCCGGAATAACAACCCAATGATTCCCTAATCCAGCGACTCTTTCCTCGAGGAGCGGGGTATTCCCTTCTAAGTTCAAGTGGCATATGACTCAAGAGGTGGGGGTGAAGAGAAGAATGGACGGTAGCCAGTGTAGCTGCCTATCCCGAGATGCATGACCAGTATAGTCAAGTCATCCAGTTTCAGGCTCACATGATATAACTTTGATGCTCAAGCTTTCTTATTTTCTATACAACATATATACATACTCTGGTAGGCATTTTATTTTCAATCAGGCATGTCCATTTTTTTGGTGTTTTTTTGAAATACTATATACCGTAGCATTTACATAAAGAATTTTTCCTCTTGAGCTAGAAGACTATCCCTCTTTTGAAGCATTATTGCAACCCACACTCTCCTGTCTTTAGACCTCATGGCAACTGGATCGGGTTGGGGTGCACTTCCCTCCCTAGACGAGGATGAATGTTTCCACTCGCGTGTGTCTCAAACTAGAAATTCCTTCCCCTCACCACTCTAACTGAGTTGAGCCAAGTGAAAGGTGTAAGTGTCCAAGTTAGGTCACGACTGACAAGAGTCACACGTGTGTCTCGAAAAGTTCTAGTTAGTCAGTTGAGGTAACTTGAACCCAGCCCCTAGTCTCAAAGAATTAAGTTTGAATAGACCTGAAGTACCTTAAATCTAGTTCCCAAAAGGTTCCAATGCAGTAATATCCAACCAAGCTCCGATCTTCAACTTTATTGGACTAGTTCAATCATCAAGCTCAATTCAAAAGAATATGAATGCTATGCAAATCTTATGTACAATGATGCAAAGAATGATGCAATTTTTTGAAGAATTTGAAAAAAAATAAAATATTTTTTGCACACAAAAAGATAAAATATGCACAACTATTTACACGAGTGTGTTTCTTTTTATTTACAATAATTTAAAAAATTTACAGGTTTGAACTATTATTAATTTTTATTAGTCTGTGTATATATCCAATTGATAAAGACTTATTATATTTTGAATATTTTATTATTTTATATCGATATATGTATATATTCCTCAACTTTATTTGAAAACAATTTTGAACACTATAGTTTAAAATAATTTTTGCAAATATTTACAAACATTTGAAAACTAATATGCAAAGGTTTTTCAAATAGTAGATATAGACTTTTACACTATTTTTGCAACCATTTTCCAGACATTTACAAAGAGGTTTTCAAATAATTTATTTCACACAAAGAAATAAATTTTATACATAAAATCTTTTTGTACAAAGATTGAAAACAACTTACAAAAAGTTTTCCAAACATGTCAAACCCTTTTTCAAATCATTTTGCAAAAACATTTTAACCTGATTTATTAATCAGTATATACAAAAAGAATTTTGAGGAATATATATATATATAAATATATATATCATTTTATTAATTTATTTAATGAATTATATATATAGTGTTTCAGTAATTTAGCCATATTAAAAATACAAAAGTACGAGTTATGGCTAAAGTATATACATAGTATATACGACCCCCCTATACTTAGCATGAGCTATGTCCTCATAGATCGAAAAGAAAAGAGAAGACATGAGTCGTTCTAAGTATAGAAAAACATATGCTACAACGACTGAATAAATGAAGGAATAAATTAATAAGAAGTTGACCGTCCCCCAAGACTTAGGATCAAGTAGTCCGAAGTATAGCAGACTGTACACAAAGCAGGGAAGGTCAAAGGTGGGAATGAACATAACACAGCTCGGTCTATCTCCCCTTATACTTAGGGTGAGATATCCCTTAGTATAGTAGAGCAAATCATCAAGAAAGGAGATAGTGTAGGGGATCAAAGAATGAAAGAACTCGGGATGTGCCCCCTTATACTTAGGATAAAGTGCATCCTAGGTACAGAAAACTGACACAAAAAGGGGAGAGTCCCTTTTTTTTGTAAAAAATGAAAATGAAAAGAAGAAAAGATATATAAAGACATATGAAAAGATCACAATGAATGTATGCATCACTCCCCCTATACTTAGGGTGAAAGATCCCTAAGAATAAGCAATGACGGGAGTGATGAAATAGAACGGAGAAAGAACAACACTATGTGTACCCCCCTATACTTAGGACAAAGTACATCCTGAGTATAGACATAAAGATATGACACATGATCTGGTGTACACATAACATATGGGAGAAAGAATGAATGAAATGTTAACACATATATACAAAGGGTAAAGACCGGTGAAGTACAGGACTGTATCTGACAAATGAATACCATGCTCTCGCCATTGTCTCCCTGTGAGAACGACGATGCAATCAAAAAGTGAAAAGATACCCAGATATACATGCATGTGGTTGTCAGCAATTGGGGCAAGATAGATCGAAAGCAAAGGCAGGGTCCAGTAGTATGAAGTAGATTATCGGTTCATAGGATCATCATGAGGGAAGAGAGACGGTACCGTAAGACTTGGAGGAAGAGTGAGCAGTACAGATCCCTTCAAGTCAATCATGGTCTCAGAGAGCTATAAGAAGTGAAGAATATGATACTTTTCCAATGCAACAGCATGATATCCGGTGGTCGTAAGATCAAAAAGGTAGGAGGACCACACTGAACACTACGAGACATGGCTTAACCCTGCGAGGGTCGTCAAGGTGAGCAGACTCAAATGAGTCAAAGATATCAGAAGACTCAGCTTCGTGCTGAAACAGAAAGGAGATACAACCAGAGAGGAGACCGAGCTGGACTTCATGCTCAAACAGAATGGAGACACCATAAGTGAAGCTGAGTACATAGAAAATGATATACCCTCCCGTAGATAACCCTCAGGAGTGGTACATGCTAATCGATGAATAATCAGAATAGAGCTCACCCTTGCGAGGGTCGTCATGGTGAGTGGACTCAAAGGAGTCAGCAATCCATCAGGCGGATCAACAACAACGGTCTCGGTAGGAGACAGATCGGCTACCAACCGAAGTAACCGAAAGATCTAGAAAATGTGGCAGCATCCTACAGACAACCCTCGGGGAGCATACTTCCAACTATGCAGAGAGGTAGAATGCGCATCCTTGCGAGGACCATCAAGGAGAGCGGACTCAACGAAGTCCAGAAAGATGGGTCCCATGATCCATCAAATCAGATACATAACCAAAGCAGTGGTGACCAGAAAATATAACAGATGACTCGGTTCTGTACTCTGCTAGATTAGAGGCATAGTCAGCTAGGGGAACTGAGCGTAAAGAAAGTGTCGCATCATCCCGCAGATAGTCCTCGGGGAGCAATGCAAACTAAGAAGAGAATAGTCAGAATAGAGCTCGTCCTTGCGACGGTCGTCAAGGAGAGAGGACGCGAAGGAATCAGATCCATTAAACGGATCCTCGGAGTTGGTCTCGATAGGCGACAGATCAACTACAATCAGAAGAGACCGACTGAAATAGAAAAATGTCAGTCTCTCACAGATAACCCTCAGAAAGTACTATGAACTAGGCAATGAATAATCAGCAGACTGAAACTCATCCTTGTGAGGACCGTCAAGGAGGGAGAGAGAGAACTCAAAGGAGTCCAGACAAACCGGTCTCGTGCTCCCAAAAATAGGAGACACAATCAAATAGTGAGACCGACACTCATATCAGACGATGCAGTTTCATGCCCTAGCAAGGTGAGAGAACATGTAGTGTATAAAACCGATTGTAGAGAATGTGTTGCATCCTCCCATAGATAGTCCTCGAGAGTAATGCAAACTAGGTCAATCAAATCATGGGAATGTAGGCATCAGATCTCCGGTCCTTGAAAAAGTCAATCGATCACATAATTGGAGGGAATAGGATCGTGTGAGGGTTAAGAAATAATCAGGTAATTCACAAAGCATCCCTCAAGTTAGTCAGACCAGTTGAGATGGCTCAAGATGTCAGAAGAAACTCCTCAAAGTGCTAAAGTGGATCGGATAGTCAGGAGATAGAGGATGAATTAGTAAGGTAGATGAGTGAAATCATGTGGGTCCCGACATCGTCACTATGAAGCACATATCAAGATAGTCAATCTAACCTCTGAAATCAAGACGAGTTGAACCACAAAATAGAACCGATTAGTCATAGCTCATGAATCAGCATCGAATCATCAAGAAACATCACATCCTCAATCCGGTGTGCGAAATAAAAAATCCTCGATGAAGAGTCACACCTATGAGCGTGCCAATATTAGAATCCTCAAAAATATCCAATCATATATCAAGTCCGGATCCAAAATAGCAAACCAATCTCAACATCCTCGAATATGCCCAGCTTACGCAAATAATCAATGTAACTCAAAAATCCTTGATGCGGACCTCATCTACTAGCACATCATTTTCGGTTGATAGAAATGATGAGACGAAGGGAGACGAGGAGGGAAAATGGGAAAAGAGCGGGACAAAGTCAAAAATTGTGTGTTCCACACAAGGCAGGAACACATCCAAAATTGTGGTTCAAGGAAAGTGCTTCCTTGAACCGGACCAGAGAGAATGTGATATGGGTGAGATGAAAGCCGAAGAGTGGCGAAGGTGATGAGGACCATGACCCAATCACGACTTGGATGCAAATGAGGAATGATAGAGACAAGGTAGAAAGAAGGACTCAATGATGAAAATACGCACACACATGGGACTGGAGACTCGATTGAATGGATGAAACGCAGATGGACTCAAAGTCATAATCAATACACAAAGCAAACCCCTAGTTCACCTACTCAACACAATGAAGACCGAGATATGATCTTTTATCTTTTCATTTTTAGAGTTTAGGTGATCATTACAAAGTTATACACACTGAAGTCAGGATTGGGATTTGGGCAGTTATCCTTAGCATGTATGTAGACATAAAATGCATAGACAATGAGGGTGTTTCTCTCCCCAAGACAATGAATCCATTACGTTTTATTTTAAGTCCAATAGAGTTAGCAGTCCCGATTTTATTTAGATTATCACTTTTTTTTGTTTATTTTTCAATGCACGCCCTAACGGTTTTCCAATTCCATTTAACATCCTAGGTAGTCAAAAGCAGATGGAGAAGATCGAAAAAGCCATGTAAGTCAGAAATTGATAATGCATGCAAAGTCAGAAGACCTACAATGCTTCCCGGCTCTCTCAATGCGGGATGCATAAAAGAATTTAAAAACCAAACTATATGAGATGCAATCCGATGAAATTGCCCGAGGAACAGAAATTGCTACTATTGTTAATAACCATATGCTAAATATCTAGAGATGAGATCCAAAAGTACGATCTCTGAAGTGCATCGGTGTCCGCCACGACGGATCCTACAAGTGTTGTATAGCACTTCTCTCAGTGATCGATCTCAATTCTAAATAAACAACAATTCAAAATTTGACTAAGTCCAGAAGCGAAGCTATAGGGACATGCAAATAAATTAGAGGATTCGGACCTTATTCTATCGTGCAAACAATTCCTAAGCTAGGTCTCATCCACATAAAATAATAAAAATAAAATAAAAGTGAAAAAGCATCAAAACCACTAAGGCCCTTGAGGGAACAATCCCTCGGGCAGTGGACCTCGGGAAGTCGAAGTGTGGCTGAGAGTCCTTAATTATTACAGTTATATAGGTCACTCTCTCACATGAATATACATAATAAATGAATAAAATGTGGAACAAAATAGGCTGTCTTCAAAAGCCTTCTCAGCTTGTCCTTGATGCTCTCTCCTATCGGCTAAATCAGAAGGCGGGCTCTGCCTTGCTCGGGTGCTTGGGTCCTCCTAAGATAACCTCCTTCATGCAGCGGTCCCTCTCATCAAAGTCAAACAAAGAAGGGTCAGGACAGTCTAAAATAAATATCAATAAATACTGAAATAAATAAAGAAGAATATATGGATAAGAGAGAATAAACAAATGAAAGAATCTCAAACTATTCAGCGTTGCTCCATGGCAACAGTGCCATTTGATGAATCGAAAATAGTTATCGATCATGTGTTCCTCATAAGGCAGGAGCACAGTCATTGAGGTGACCGATGAGAATCCCAAGATTCAATCCAGATAACCCACAATAATTAATTAAGCAATGAATATCCAAAAATGTGTAGTTAAAATTAATTATAACTCTACAGTAAATGTGCATAGGTGTAAGTACGTGTAGAGGTCGAACATAGAGAGCAAACGATAGGAGGCAAAATGATGCTAAAAAATTTGTCTTGTATCTCTAGTCCATTTTAATTTTTTTATGGGTTTTTAAATTTTTAAATTTTTTTGTATTTTCTCTCTTTTTTTGTCTTATATAATTTTTATTTGATTTTTTATTTTCTAGTTTTCTATTTTCTTTTTATGTTTTTCAGAATTTTATATTTCTCTTTCTTTTAAATATTTGATATAGCATATATAAGGATTTATATATAAAATATACAGTCATACATTTATAAACACCAATAAATATAGATAAAATACATAAAATAAGTTGTTTTTGGATTTCACATATTTTTCTAATGTTTTTTTTTTATTTTTTTGGGGTTTTTTTTCTATTTTTTATGTATTCTTAAAGTCAAAAATATCCAAAATAAGGGATTAAATAAATAGGCTGAAATTGAATTGGATTTTAAATATAATAAATAGGTCCCAGAAAATTCCAAATAAATTTAAATATATGTATATATAGGAAATTACAAAATAGAAAAACATATTTTTGGATTTTTATTGAATTTTATATTTTATAAAAGATTTTGGGTTTTTTTTATTTTTAGGCTTTTGTTTTTCCATTTTTAGTGATTTTTAGTCCGTGATTAAAATAGGATAAAATATACTATATAGATGTTTTTGGAATTTTTAGACACGTTTTTATAATTTTCTAGTATTTTCTAAGTTAAACATGGAATAAATAAGCTCCTTTTCATTTTTTAAAAATAATTAAAATTCTCAAAATGCAAAATGAATACATGGCGTGAATATGCATGGCACAAGGCATTTAATCCTATTTTTATGTATTTTTCGGAGCACATTAGCTATATTTAGTAAATAGATGAAAAACATAAAAAATATATGTCCTAGCAAGGGCATTTTTGCAATAAAAATAAACTCCAAGGGTAAGTGCAAATATGCCAACATAAAACAACATTTATTTAATATTTAAGAACTATTTTACAATATACAAAAATGCTAGGGGCTTTAATGCAATTTCGTCAACTCACGTGGGACGACACGTGAGGTGATGTGGTGAGGACCCCTATACAATTTAAAGAAATACAAGGGCCACATTGCAAAATTTCCCAATTATTTAAATGTTATATTTTATTTACAGAACTAAAAATTAAATGTATAAAAATGTGCGGTGAAAATGCAAATTACCCAAAATAATGCGATCGGACGGCGGAGCTTAATCACTTGAACACCTTGCACAACACAATGCATGATGATGCTTCGCGCTCGACAACATGGATTAGATCTTCGGCGGACGATCGACGGTCGATGCACGTTGCATCGAAGGACATCTATGCGACCTGGAGGCAGCTCTTAATCGAACGACGAAGGAGCAACCAGGAAGAACATGACAAGAACTCGCCTGGGGCGAGTTTCCATCCGTAGCCTTGAGCTTCTATGGCCATCCGGATAGCTCGGAGGTGGTGCAAAATTGAGTTGGGACTCCTACACATCAGGTGCATCCTTCAGGAGGCTCGCCGGAGCTCGAATGATGACGAACGAGTTCTAGAAAAAACGGAGCTCCCGATACCTCTTCCCTCTGCAAAATCGACTCCCCATGGCTCCTTTGGCTCCTGACCTACAAGCAACGCTCAAGCAAGAAAACGAGGGCCTAGAGGCCTTATTTAGTGGATAGGAATTGAAGATGGTATGTGGCGACAAGGTCCGACGAGGTGGCGAAGTTAGACCTCGTATTCCAGATCCGAGGGGAATCTGGGGAAGCGAAGGTGTGGGGGATGGAGTGGAAGCGACGGAGAAGGTTGTGAAGGTGGAAAGCGAGGCGAAGAACATGGTGATACACGGTGGGACGTTTACTGGAGAAGAGCTCCGACAATCTACGAATCGTCGTTTTTACGCTAAAAGGATACACTAATGACTAAGCTAATGATAGATTTAAAATGCACGAATAAAAATCTAACTAAAATGAGGAAATTGTGTAAATCGTACCTGGCCTAGGGCCAAGGAGCAACACGTCGCCGGAGCTATGCCATGGGTGCACCTCCTTCATCCGCGAGCAACTGTGGAACTCAAGGGACCTCCCATTGTCACGGAGATGTGCGCTAGGCCGAGCTCATGAGCTTTAGGACTTTGGAAAATGACCCAAATTGCATGGAGTATGGAGATAGTTATTTATAAAATAAGCGATGCACCCTTATTGACCGGGTGAATGGGAGAGATCGGGCACATGTACAAGATATACAAGGATCTGGCGTGGATCATTGGCTATACAGGAGATCTCTAGAAGGGATCGATGTTGATCGACGGATGGATTAGCAGGGAAAATGGTAAGAAAACACGGGATGAGACAGATTTACGTCAAATAAGAAGCTGCGGGGGAGTTGACCAACGGTCAACATGCGACCTGACGTGATTGGTCCATGTCAGGTCGCTAAACGATAAAATAAAAATTTTATTCGAAAATAGTTATTTAAAAATATTACTTTATTTTATTAATTATTGATTATCACATAAAAAATGTTTAGTATTTTATTTAGTGTTTTATTATGATTTTTATTTATTTTTTTGAGTTTATTTATAAGTAGGTAATTCTTAATGGTGTATTTATAGGTATATTTGCCTATATTTTGACTATTTTATTTTTATTTTGTATATTTTATTTTATTCTTTTATTATTTTATGTTATGTATTTATAGCTTATTTTTATGTGTATAAATATATTTTTATTTATTTTATGATATATTTTGTATACTTAAATAAATAAGTATGTTTAATTATAGGTATACTTATAGGTGTTTTATCTATGTTTTATATACACTTCTTTTTATTTTAATGTATTTTCTTTTATTTTATTTTTTATTTGTATTTTTAATATAATATAAAACAATATTTACAATATTAGAAAAATATAAATGAATAAAGAATAAAAGAATGAATTTCACTTTTATTTATGTACATGTAATATTATATGTATTTTGCCTATGTTTTCACATAGACTTATTTTATTTTATATTTTCTTTTTGGTTTTACTTTAGTTTTAATATGTACATAAAGAATAAATAATAATTATAAAATTATAAAAATGTGAATTTATAAAAATAATGAAGGATGAATAAATTGAATATTTTAATCAGGTATAATGTGCAATGAGGGTTCAAAACCTAACTTTCACATAGTAACCTCAAAAAATATGAAACCACTTAGCTTATGAAAAGTTACATACAATCATAGGTGATTTTGATACATTTTGAGTTTTTATTTGAAAGATATGGGTCTTTGAAGTTGGAATTTTGGCTTTTTATTTTGTGTATAAAATGTACACTGGGTATTAATTTTGTGCAAACTCAATTTTGTATTTTTTACATTATTATATACAACTTTCGTGTTGAAAGTTTCTTCATTTGATGAATAAATAGTAAAGAATAAAATAGGTGTCAAAAATAGATAAATTATGAATAATAGAATTGGGTTTTTATTCTATTTTGGCCATTATCTCCCCCTACTTTATTCCTTGTCGACCAGCTCAATTCTTGGCTTGGTCTCGAGATTTAAGGTCATAAAATATCTTTGATATTTTATTCTTTTTCTTTTCTTCTCTTTATTCTATAATTTTGGCATTACAAACCACATTATTTACACAACAAATGAAATTATTGATGAATGCTATTTTATAAAAATTGATGCTTTATACATGCATTAGCTAGGGCTTTTAAGGCCAAAATGATAGAATAAAGTTTATGAAATGGAGATTCATCACCACGCCAAGTCCTTTTACGACAATTACATATTTCCTAGTAACTGTGCTCACATCCAATGCGAATGTTTCTTCTTTTGTAACCATCACTCAGCATTGTCAGTTATAGTGTCCTTGACACTATAACTCAATAATCAATATAACCAGTATTTCTATTATCCTTATCAGAATATCCTTATTCTCGGAGATAGAATCTCTATCTCCTCGGGTATATGTAGTTAAGACCTTTTTAGATCACTATCTATAAAGTCTTAAGTTTCTTGAAGATAAGACTTTGATATCACTATCTCTAAGTCTTGTCATCTTTGAAGATATTGTGACTACTACAATCAAGTGTTTCATCTCCATAGTAGAATTAGTAACAATATACTACTCCCACTTCATGAAAGACATCTGACTTTTGTGCACATTTAGTATACACTCAGCTTCTCGTAACTGATGCACAAAGGCAAGCAGTTCTAGCATTTACTTCCTCAACTCTTTGAGGTACTATCCCTTTAGATACGTCGGTACCATATCTTAAGGGAAAAAAGCTTTACTTGGATTTTCCAAAATGTGAAAATATCCTAGGTATACAACTAATGTGATGGCCCCAATACCCTCTTTTCGTTGCTTCTTAACGACTTTAGAAATAAGATCTAAGAGGTATCCTTCAGATCTCATCTCAAGGTATGAAACAACCCAGATTATAAAACACTTATTATTATCCTTATATCATTCCAAATGATTAGGATATCATCTACATTTAACACGATGAACACAATGGAACTCTCACTAAGCTTCTCATGACTTATCAGGATTCTATCTGAAATCATAACATTTATAATTTCATCAAATCCAGTGTTCCTACTACAAGAAGCTTATTTGAATCCATAGATGGAGTTCTTCAGCTTGCACACCTTGCTTTCCTCAATTATAAAGCCTAGGGGATACTTCATATGAATATCCTGAAAAAGGTATTCATAGAGGAATGCAATCTTGACACACATATTGAAGATGTCATAGTGATGATTGAGATCTTGTTGAAGTTTCGTCACTCCACAAGGCGGACTGACCGTTTTCGAAGCGACCACAGACGGAAACCTCAATCAATCAACAATTAACCCACAATACGAATCAAGCAATGAATATAAAAAATATGGAGTTAAAATTTATTATAACTCCACAACAAATGTGTATAAGTGTAAGCATGTGTAGAGGTCGAACTCAGGGAGCGAATAGTAGATTGTGCAAGATAATGCACACAAATTTGTTCTTTTTCCTTTTGTCCATTTATTGTTTTTATGGGTTTTAATTTTATTTTTAAATTTTATTTTTGTTTTATATATTTTTTATTTTGTTTTTAATTTTATTTTTTTATATTTTCTTTTTATATTTTTATATTTCCTTTTCTTTTTATTAAAAGCATATATAATATATGTAAGGCTATATATGCTATATAGGATAATATAATTATAAATGCTAACAAAAATATATAAAATACAGAAAATACATTGTTTTTAGGTTTTATTTATTTTTATAATGTTTTTGTAATTTTTATGGAATTTTTGCTAATATATATATATTCAAAGCCAAAAATACCCCAAATTATTGTCAAAATAACATGCCAAAATTGATTTGAATATCAAAAATTAAAAATTAAGTACGAAATTATCCAAATCAATTTTTATATAAAGATAATTATTTAAAGAAAATTAAGAAACATAAAAGCATGTTTTTCGAATTTTAGTGATTTTCAAGATTTTTATGAAGGATTTTGGGGTTTTTCATTTTTTGAGAGTTTTGTTTTTATATTTTTAGTGATTTTTGGTCTGAAGGATAAAAATACTTAAATAAACAAAATATTTTTCTGGAATTTTTCGAGATGATTTTATATTTTTGCTATTTTATAAGTTTGACAAAACAAAGATGAACTCTTTTAGATTTTTAATAAATGTTTAAAGTGCTAAAAAATGCTAAATAAATATGGGGGCGTGAAAATACATGCTACCAGGCATCTAACCCTATTTTTGCATGATTTTAGGAGCAAGGGTGCTATTTTTAATAAATGAAATCCAAGCACCAAATTTCATAAACCGTTAAGGGTATAATTGTAAATAAAATAAAGTCTAATGACTCTAGTGGAATTTTTCCAAAAATATACAATGTATATAAAAATTTATTGGGCTAAAAATAAATACAAAATGTTACAAGGGGTTCCTTGGAAATTTCCCAGCTCACGTAGGACTACACGTGAGCTGAGCTAGACATGACCAATTTGTAATAAACAATAAGTGCGGGGGCCTTTATATAAGATGTCCAATTTTATTTACATTTTACATTTTATTTACAAGATTATTTAATATATACTAGAAGTTGGGGTTAAGATCTACAATTTATCCCAATCATACGTGCGATCGAACGTTTGATGGACTTCACTTATGCCACATGTCAACATCCGTGCAACTAGTGTCAATTCGGCCTTGGACGGAGGAGATTCGATCACACAATGTGATCTGACAGCTCTGGCGTGCTGCATCAAATGACTCCTAGAAAATCTCGTGGTTGAGGACGATCGGACGTCAGAGATGAAGCCTCAGAGAACAGGGAAGAATTCCCATGTCCCCGATCTTCTATCCGGTGGCGTGCGTGCTCTCGACCTTCCCTTGAGCTACTACAGGTCCAGAAAGATGTCTGGTTGTCTCGTCTATCATTTGTTGGGCTCAACAAGGACCGGGGGTCACTAAAGATCTCCAGCGGGGTCGAAGAAGATGAAAGCCCCGGTATCTCAAGCGAGGAACAAAATCACTCCACAACGCCTCCTTGGTCTTCGAACCTGCAAAGGATAAAAAAGGGGCTGAGGGCAAAATGCCATGGCATGTTAAACGACAAAATGATGCTGTAGGGGGGACATGGTGGAGATCTCCGACGGAGGGTGTAGGAGGGAGATCTGATATCCAGCTCCAGGAAGGAGGCAAGTTAATGGAAGGTGGAGCAGCGTGAAGAAATGTCAAGGGAAGATAATGAAGGTGAAAGCTATCGGAAACCAGTGGATAGACATAGTGGAACATGGCCGGAGCTCGAGAGCTTCGGCGAGGTGCCCTATGGGCTCTATGCTAATTTACTAAGTAAAATACAAAAGTAAATGCAGAAAATGAATCGTGGGAATAAAATCTACCTAGAATGTAAAAGAACATTACTCTTATACCTGGGTTCGATGACAGGAAGCATGGGGGCCAGACGGCCATCGTAGGTGCACCCCTTTCCTCCATCGTCCACTTCAGACCGCGGGGGATCTCCAGCTGTCACCGGATGCTCGCTTGGCCAGAGTCGAAGAGATTCAGGGGCTGGAAAGTTACTAAAGAGGAGGAAATCAGAGGTGTTTATTTATAAATAAGAGGAGCACCCTTATTAACCGGCGATTAGGGACGAAGATGAGCTATGCACACGCAATCTACAAGGTCGGTGTGAATCTTGGAGTATCAGGGAGCATATCTCATTAAGGGCTTGAGGATGATGGAGGGATGGAACGAGTGGGAAAAGGCATGAAAACCGGGGAAGAGATTGGTCCGACGCAAGTTAGAGGCGCCAGGGGGAGTTGACTGGAGGTAAACGAACCATGAGCCCTGATTGGTCCAGATCAACCCCTAGAAGATAAAACTGCAATTATATTTGTATTTAATAATTACATATAGTAAATTATTTTATTACCTTTTGATTATAAAATAAATATTTTATTATTTTATGTAGTGTTTTATTATGTTTTTTATTTATTTTTTGGTATTATTTATTACAAGTTAATTTTCAAGGTGTATTTATAGGTATATTCATCTATGTTTTGGCTATTTTTTGTATATTTTATTTTTTTATTTTATTCCCTTATTTTATGTATTTGTAAAAAACTTTTAGGTATATATATATATATTTATTATATTTTTGTGATGTTATTGTATATTTAAATAAACAAGTATATACATTATATAGTTATAAATGTAGTTATTTTATATATGTATTTGGTTATTATTTAATTTTGATGTATTTTCTTGGGTTTTATGTTGTCTTTATATTTTTAATAGAATAGAAATGATATTTACAATAGTATAGAAATATAAATAAATAAAATAACAAAAATAGGCTTCAGTTTTTTTTATTAAATGAATAAAAATTTGAATTGCAAAAATATTAAAGAATAAATAAAATGAATATTTTATTCGCGTATGCTATACAATAAGGGTCCAAATCCTAACTTTCATACCATATCTCCAAAAATATGAATTCACTCATTAAATAGTTATTAAAAGTTATATAAAATTAGAGGTGATTTTGATATATTTTGAGTTTTTATTTGAAAGATATGGATCTGTAAAGTTGGAATTTTGGATTTTTATTTTGTGTATAAAAAATGCACTGTCTATTATTTTTGCACAAACTTAATTTTGTATTTTTATTTACATTATTATCTAGGGATTTTTACCCAGCTGACCCTATAGATGTTTTAAAATGCTTCTACGACCTTTTGCATAACGTAATTACTCCATCGACCCTATAAATTACCCAAAGAACCCCCACAGGCTTAAAACATATGACCCGGAGGGTTCAAGGGATAAGAGTTGGCAAGTTTAGGGGGTCTGGGGGGGGGGGGGAATTAGGTTGTTTCAAAGGTCATGGAGGTGATTGACAAAGTTTATAGGGTCTGCCAGGTAAAAATCCCTATTATCTTCAAGTTTCATGTACAAAGTTTCTTTATTTGATGTATAAATATTAAATAATAAAATGGATGCCAAAAATGAATTATTGATGAATAATTAAATGTGACTTTTATTGTATTTTTAGCCCTTATCTCCCCCACTTTATTCCTTGTCGACCAACTCAATTCTTAACTTGATCTCGGAGTTTAGGGACATAAAATAACTTTGGTATTTTATTCTATTTTATTCTTTTTCTTTTCTTCTATTTATTTTATAATTTTGGCTTTAAAAAAAGTATTATTTACACAATAAATGCAATGAATAATGAATGCTATTTTGTACAAATTAATGATATTTAAATGCATTAGCTAGGGTTTTTAAGGCCAAAATGATAGAATAAAGGTGATGGAACGAAGATTCAACACCCCCTATACTTGCCTTTACTAGTCCCTAGCAAACACTTGTGCAACAAGTACAAAAATAATAAAAAAGAAAAGAAAAAATAAAGAATAAATAGGATTGATTTTAATTATCGAACTTCTCCTCACAAAATCAAAGTTTGGAGCTCAAGTCATACCTTGGTGTGAGAATGTGTGTGGAATTTGGTCGGGAACCAAATTTAAAGACAACAACCTTTGAGTGTCACAGAACTCGGTTCAAACAACCTCTATAGCCAGGGCAGAACTAGTCTACATCATATGCAAACCCTTATGACAATGAAGCTGACTTGTACAATGTAAGTAATAATGGCTCTCCCCAACTGATATGGCAAAAGAACTAACTTGTCTAGAAAAACAACCCAATGATTCCCCAATCCAACAACTCCTTCACCAAGGAGCGGGGTATTCCTTTCCAAGTTCAAGTGGCAACAAGCTCAAGAGGAGGGGATGAAGAGAAGAATGGACGGTAGCCAGTGTAGCTACCTATCCTAGAATGCATGACCAGTGTAGCCAAGTCATCTAACTGCAGGCTCACATGATATGAATTGGAAACTCAAGCTTGCTTATTGACTGTACAAATATACACTCCTGCAGGCTTTTTATTTTCAATCAGGCCTGCCACCTTTTTTGGAGTTTTTTTTCTGAATACTATATACAACAACATTTACATAAGGAGTTTTTCCTCTTGAGCCAGAAAACTATCCCTCTTTTGAAGCATTATTGCAACCCACACTCTCCTATCGTTATACCTCATGGCTATTGGACGGGTTGGGTTGCACTTCCCTCCCTAGATGATGACGAATGGTTACACTCGTGTACATATCAAACCGGAAAATCCAATATCCTCACCACTCCAAATGAGTTGAGCCAAGTGACAGGTGCAAATATTCAAGTTAGGTCACGACCGAAAAAAGTCATGCGTGCGTCTTAAAAAAGTTCTAGTTAGTCAGTTGAGCTGTCTTGAACCCAACCCTAAGTCTCAAAAAATTAAGTCTGAATAGACCTGAAGTACCTTAAATCTAGTTCCCATAAGGTTCCAGTGAAGTTATGTGCAGGAAAGTCCAACCAAGCTCCAATCTTCGACTTTACTTCGACTAGTTCAACATGAAGATCAATCCGAAAAATGCGAATTCTATGCAAATGCTATGTAGAATGCAGAAAATGATTATGATGCAATTTTCAAAAGAATTTGAAACAAAATTTTTTTTGTCACAAAATAAGAAGTTTGTGCAACTATTTACACGGTCACACTTCTTTTTATTTATTTACAAGAATTAGGAGTTGAAAGAATTCATAGGTTAAATATTGGATTTTGTTATAGGTATATATATACAGTTCATAAAGATTTTTTATTTATAATTTTAATACATATATTTTGATAATGCATTTATTCCTCAAACTTATTTGGAAACAATTTTGAAAATGATAGTACAAACTAATTTTTGCAAATATTTACAAACATTTGAAAATCATTTTGCAAAGGTTTTTAAAATAGTATATATAGATTTTTCAAAATATTTTTGCAACCATTTTCAAAACCAATTGCAAATAGTTTTTAAGAACATTTTATTTCACACAAAGAAAATAATTTTTACAAATAAAAATGTTTTATAATGGTTGAAAACATTTTACAAAAAGTTTTCCAAATGGGTCAAACCAATTCCTTTTGCAAAAATATTTTTAACGTGACTTATTAATCAATATATATAAAAAGAATTTAGGAAATAATATGCATCTTTTTATTAGGTGATTTTAATGAATTTAATGGTATATGTATAGTATTTTGTACAGTATTTTAGCCATTTATATATTATTAAAAATACGAAAGTACGAGTCAGGGCTAAAGTATATACACAGTATATACGACCCCCTATACTTAGCTTGAGATATATCCTCATAGATCAGAGAGAAAAAGAGAAGGCCTAATAAGAAAAGGAGGGGGTTGTATAATAAACGAATGAACGAATCAATGAGAAGTTGACCTTCCTACTATATTTAGGATCAAATAATCCTAAGTATAGCAGATTATACACAAAGTAGGGAGGGTCAAGGGTGGGAATGAATAGATCGTACTCAAATTGTCTCCCCCGATACTTAGGGTACGATATCCCTAAGTATAAACAAGAAGAGGAGACCGTGGAGGGGATCAAAGAATGAAAGAACTTGGGGTGCACACCTCCACTATACTTAGGACAAAGTACACCCTAAGTATAGAAGCCTGACCAAGAAGGGACGACACCTCTTCGGTAGAAAAAGAAAAAGGAAAACAAAAAGAAGAAAAGTCAGATGAAGATAGAAGAAGATATCGTGGAGAATGTACACCTCACTCCCCGAATACTTAGGGTAAAAGAGCCCTAAGTATAGGCAATGAGAGGAGTGATGAAACAAAATTAAGAAAGAACAACATGGTGTGTACCCCCTAAATTGAGGACAAAGTACGTTCTAAGTATAGACACACAAATATGATGAATGATCTGGGGTACACATGACATACGAGAGAAAGAAGGAATGCAAGGCAAAACACGTATATACAACAGGTACAAAATAGTGGAGTGCAGGATGGTATCTGACAATGTAATATTGTACTCTCATCACCGTCTCCCTGTGAGAATGGTGATGTAGTCAGAAAGAGAAAGACATCCCAATAGGCAATCAAGTGGGTGTTAGATACCTGGGTCAATAGATCAAAAACGAAGCCAGGACTCGGTAGCAAAAAGTATAACATCAGCTCATAAGAACAGAGTGAAAGATCAAAGCCGATACCGTGTGATACAGAAGAGGAAGGATCCATAATGATTCCTCCATGTGAATCATAGTCCCATAAAGATACAAAAAAGGAAGAATAGGAGACTCTCTATGGAGCATGATATCTGGCAGACATAAGTCAAAAAATCAGGGATACACCGAATACCATAAGACATGGCTCAACCCTGCGAGGGTCATCAAGGTGAGCAGACTCAGATGAGTCAAATATCTCAAAATAATCAGAAGACTCGATCCCGTTCTCCAAAATATTGGAGATACAACCAGAGAGGAGAACGAGTGCACAAATCAGACGACTCGACTTCATGCTCCACCAGGGAGGAGACACCAAAAGTGAAGTCGAGTACCCATAAAATGATGTATCCTCCCGCAAATAACCCTCGGGAAGTGATACATACTAGTCGGTGAATAATCAGAATATAGCTCATGCTTGAGAGGGTCGTCAAGGTGAGTGGACTCAAAGGAGTTAGATCCATCAGATGGACCTATAAGAGCGGTCTCGGTAGTGACAGATCGACTACCAGCAGAAGAGACTGACAGAGCTAGAAAATGTCACAACTTCTCACAGATAACCCTCAAGGAGTACTGTGAGCTAAGCATGGAATAATCAACGGAATGACTCATCCTTGCGAGGACCATCATGGAAAGAAGACTCACAAAGGAGTCTAGTCAGCTAAAATAATTGGTCTCGTGCTCTAACATATTGAACACACAAGCAGACAATGAGAGCGAAAGCATTTCTCTGACGAACGGTTTCGTGTTCCTACAGATCAGAGACACAATCAACAAGTGGAATCAAGCATAAAGAAAATGTTGCATTCTCTCACAGATAGTCCTCGGGGAGTAAAGCAAACTAAGCAGTGAAGGTCATGGGAATGTAAGAATCAAATCTCAGGTCCTCCAAAATAGTACCAGTTACCAATAAGAGGGAATAAGATCATGGGAGGAATAAAAGACAACCAGGTCAGTCTCAATGCTGCCCCTCGAGTCAATCAAATCAGCTGAGATGGATTGAGATGTAGAAAGAAATCCTCGAAGCGTCAATGGTGGATGGGATAGTCAGGAAATGGAGGATGGATCGCTCAAGAAGATGAGTGAAGTCATGTAGGCACCTAGCACCGTCGCTTTGAAGTATTGAAAGAGATAGGACATAAGGCATCTGCATCAAGACGGATGGAGCCACAGAAAAGATTAGGTAGTCAGAGCTCATGGAATCATCACCAAGTCATCATGAATCAATCACATCCTCAATCTGGTATGCGAGATCAATTAATCCTCAATAACTGATCGTACATGCGATCGTGCAAAAATAAAAAAATCCTCAATAATCTCTATGCACAGATCCGAAGTCATATCCACCAAAAGTAGCACATCAACCTCAGCATCCTCAAATCTGCCTGGCTTACTCAATTAATCAATGTAATCCATAAACCTTAATGCATGCCTTGTCTAATAGCACAACAATTCCAGGTGAAAGAAAGGATTAGACATGGAGGGATGAGGAGGGAGGGCGAAAGGTAAGCGAAACATAGACAAAATTGTGGCTCAAGAAGGGTCTCCTTGAACCGAACCATAGGTATGGTGATATTTGCAAGGCGAAAGTCGCAAAAATCTGGTGATGACGATGGAGATCAAGACCCAATATCATGACTCAAATGCAAATGAGAAAATATATGAACAAGGGAGGGAGAGGACTCAATGGTTAAAATGACTCACACTCATGGCATTGAAAACTCGAAGAGAGATGGAACGCAGATAAACTAAAAATCACAATCAATGTACAAATAAAAACACCTGTCACCTACTCAACGTAGTGAAGACCAAGATGGTGGTCTTTTATCTTTTCCATTTTAGGTGGTCATCAAGAAGTTGTACAAAAACGAATATAGGTTAGGGATTGGGACACTAATCCTTAGTGTGTACGTAGAAATAAAATGCTCATACAATGAGGGGGTTTCTCTCCCTAAAGCAATGAATCCATTACATTTTTTTCTAAAAGTCCAATAGAGTTAGAAACCCCGCTTTTTTTAGGTTCATTTTTTTTTATTTTTCAATGCACGTGCCTAACGAGTTTCCAATTCCATTTAACATCATAGGTAATCAAAATCAAAGGGAGAAGGACGAAAAAGCCATGCAAGTCAGAAATCGATGATGCATGTAAAGTCAGGAGACTTATAGTGCTTCCCATCTCTCTCTATATGGGATGCATAACAGAATTGAAACCTACACTATATGCAAACGCAAGACGATGAAATCACCCTAGATCAGAATATACTATTAATGTGAAGTAACAGATGCTAATTATTTAGAAGAGATACCAAGATCCGTTCTTCGATGCCACTCGGTGCCCACCACAATGGGTCTTGCACATGTTGTATGCAACCGCTCTCAGCACGCGATCTCAAATCCAAATAATTAACAATTATGATTTGACTAAGTCCAAAAGCGAACCTATAGGTACATGCAAATATATTAGGGATTTGGTTCTTAATCTATCAAGCAAACAAATCCTAAACTAAAGTTCATACAAAAAAGTAAATGAAAGAAAAATTGAAACCAACATAAAAAGAAAGCGAAAAAAATGTACAAAAGATGACGAAGCACCCAAGGGAACAATCCATTGAGCAGTGGACCTTGTGAAGCAGAAGTGTCTAGGAGAGTTCGAATTATTACATATTATGTATTTCTCTCTCTCACTTTAATTACGAAATAAAATAAAACAAAATAAATAAAATAAAATAAAAATGTGAGAAAAATGTCTTTAAAAATTCCTTCATGTCCTTGTAGTTCTCTACTGCCGGCTAAGCTGGAAAGCTAACTCCACCTTTCTTGGGTGCGCAGGTCCTTTTAGGAAGTCCTCCCTCACGTGGCATTAACTCGAAACAAAGTTAAACAAGGAGTGTCATACAATTCGTAATTAATATCAAACGAAGTATGAAATAAATAAAAAAATGAAAAAAATAAATAAATGCCAGAAATAGACAAGAGATCATGAAGACATAAATAATCCCAATCTATGCGCCGTTGCTCTCCAGAAACGACACAATTTGATGATTGAGATCTTGTCAAAGTCTTGTCAATCCACAAGGCAGGCCGTTAGTCATCGAAGCGACCTCAGACGAAAACCTCAGTCAATTAACAATTAACCCACAACATGAAACAAACAATGAATATCAAAATGTAAAGTTAAAATTTATTATAACTCTATAACAAACATGTATAGGTGTAAGCATGTATAGAGGTCGAACTCAAGGAGCAAACAGTAAATTGTGCGACATATTGCGCAACAATTTGTTCTTTTTCCTCTTGTCCACTTATTATTTTTGTTGGTTTTTAATTTTATATTTATTTTTTTATTTTTATTTTATATATTTTTTATTTTGTTTTTAATTTTAAATTTTTTATTTTCTTTTTATATTTCTATATTTCCTTTTCTTTTTATTAAAAGCATGTAATATATATAAGGTTTTATATACTATATAGTATAATATAATTTTAAATACTAATATAAATAAATAAAATACATTTCTTTGAGGTTTCATATATTATTTTAATATTTTTATATTTTTTCTGGAAATTTTGACAATTTTTATATATTTTTGAATCCAAAAATACCCAAAATCAAGGTTAAAATAATAGGATGAAATTGATTTGAATATTAAAAATAGATTATTAAGTCCAAAATTATCAAGAACATGTTTTATATAGAGATAAATGCATAAAGAAATTTAGGGAAAAACATATTTTTGGAGTTTTTAGTGATTTTCTAGATTTTTATGAAGGATTTTGGGGTTTCATTTTTAGAGTTTTGTTTTTCTTTTTTTAGTGATTTTTGGTCTGAAAACGAAAAATACTCAAATAGACAAAATATATATTTTTGGAATTTTTCGAGGTAATTTTATATTTTTTGGTATTTTATAAGTTAGACATAACAAAATGTGCTCCTTTTGTTTTTTAATAAATGGTTAAAATGCTCAAAAATGCAAAATAAATATGGTGCGTGAAAATACATGCTACTAGGCATCTAATACTATTTTTGCACGATTTTAGGAGCAAGGGTGCTAATTTTAATAAATGAAATCCAATTGGAAGGGTATAATTGCAAATAAAACAAAGTCTAGGGGCTCAAGTGTAATTTCCAAAAAATATAATTTATATAAAATTTTATTGGACTAAAAATAAATACAAAAAGTTACAAGGGGTTTCTTACATATTGCCTAGCTCAAGTGGCAGTAAAAATAAATATAAAAAGTTGCAAGGGGTTTCTTACAAATTTAAGGACCAAGTTGAAATAAACAATAAGTGCGAGGGCCTTTATACAAAATGTACAATTTTATTTACATTTTACGTTTCATTTACAAGACTATTTAATAAATACAAAAGGTGGGGTTAAGATCTACAATTTACCCCAATAGTGTGCACGATCGGGCGATTTATGGACTTCACTTATGCCACGTGTCAGCATCCACGCGGCTGGTGCCGATTCGACCTTTGTCAGTAAAGATTAGCTCATCCCATGTAATCTGATGGCTCTAGCATGCTACATCCAACGACTCTTGGAAAATTAGGAGGTCAAGGATGATCGGACGACAGAGACGAAGCCTCAAAGAATAGGGAAGAACTCCCCCATCCCCGAGCTATGATCTGGTAGCACACATGCTCTCGACCTCCGCTCAAGCTGCTACTAGTCCAGAAAGATGCCTAGAGGTCTCGTCTATTAGCTGGAGGGCTCAACAGGAATCGGGGGTTGTCAGAGCTCTCCAGCGGGGTCAGAGAAGATGACGACCCCAAGTATCTCAGGCGAGGTGCAAAATTGCTCCCTAGTGCCTCCTTGGTCTTCGGACCTGCACATGATAAAAAGGGGGCCGAGGGAAAAATGCCTCGGCCCGTTAAATGGTGAAATGGTGGTGTAGGGAGGTCATGGCGGAGATCGCTGGCGGAGGGTGTAGGAGGGAGATCCGACATCCAGTTCTAGGAAGGAGGCAAGTGAGTGGAAGGTGGAGAAGTGTGAAGAAATCTTAGGGGAAGAGAATGAAGGTGGAAGCGCGTCGGAAACAAGTGGATAGACGCGGTGGAACACAGCTGGAGCTCGAGAGCTCCGGCGAGATGCCGTACGGGCTCTACGCTAATTTACTAACTAATATACAAAAGTAAATGAAGAAAATGAATCACTGGAATAAATCTACGTAGAATGTAGAAGAACACAGCTCTTATACCTGGGTTCGACACCAGGGAGCAGGGTGGCCAAACAGCCGCCGTGGGTGCACCCCCTTCCTCCATCGTTCGCTTCAAACCGTAGGGGATCTCTAGCTATCACCTGGATGCTCGCTTGTCCGAAGTCGAAAGGATTCAGGGGGTTGGAAAGTGACCAATGAGGAGGAGGAAATATGAGGTGTTTATTTATAAACAAGAGGAGAACCCATATTAACCGACGATTAGGGACGAAGATGGGCTATGTACAAGCAATCTACAAGATTGGAATGAATCCTAGAGTATCAGGGAGTATATCTCATGAAGGGCTCAAGGATGATGGAGGGACAGAATGAGGGAGAAAAATGCATGAAAATCGAGGAAGATATGGGTCTGACGCAAGTCAGAGGCGCCAGAGGGAGTTAATCGGAGGTCAACGAAGCCTGGGCCCTGATTGGTCCAGATCAGCCCTTAGAAGACAAAACTGCTATTATATTCGTATTTAATTAATTAAATATATTATATGATGTTATTATTTTTTATTATAAAATAAAAAATGTTTATTATTTTTGTAGTATTTTATTATGATTTTTATTTATTTCTTGATGCTATTTATTACAAGTTAATTTTTAAGGGTGTATTTATAGGTATATTCATCTATGTTTTGGCTATTTTTATTTTTATTTTGCATATTATTCACTAATTTTATATATCTATAACTTATTTTTAGGTATATAAATATTTTTATTATATTTTTTGATCTTATTTGTATATTTAAATAAATAGGTCTATACATTATATAGGTATAAATGTAGGTATTTTATCCATGTATTTGGTTATTATTGTATTTTGACGTATTTTCTTGGGTTTTATTTTATCTTTATATTTTTAATAGAATATAAATTATATTTACAATAGTATAGAAATATAGATGAATAAAAGAATAGGTTTCACTTTATTTATTTATAAGTATTAGCAATGGTATTTTACCTATGTTTTTATATAGACTTATTTTATTTTGTGTTTTCTTTTTGGTTTAAATATGGTTTTAATATATACATAAGTTATAAATAATAACTACAAAATTATAAAAATATGGAATTGTAAAATAATAAATAATAAATAAAATGAATATTTTATTTGAGTATGCAATACAATGAGGGTCCAAAACCTAACTTTCACATCTTAACACCAAAAAATATGAAACCTCCTTAATTAAATAGCTCATTAAAGTTATATATAATTAGAGTGATTTTGATATATTTTGAGTTTTTATTTGGAAGATATGGGTCTGTGAAGTTGGAATTTTGACATTTTATTTTGTGCATAAAAAGTGCACTATGTATTATTTTTGTACAAACTTAATTTTAAAATTGGTGTAAAAAATGAATTATTGATGAATAATTAAATGTGACTTTTATTGGAATTTCGGTCCTTATCACCCCCTACTTTATTCCTTGTTTGACCAACTCAATTCTTGACTTGGTCTCGGGGTTTAGGTATTTGAAATGCCTTTGGTATTTTGTTCTTTTTCTTTTCTACTCTTTATTCTAAAAATTTGGCATTAAAAATAGTATTATTTACACAATAAATGTAATAAATAATGAATGCTATTTTTTCATAAATTGATGATATTTACATGCATTAGCCAGGGTTTTTAAGTCCGAAATTTTAGAATAAAGGTGATGAAATGGAGATTCATCACATAGTCAAGTTGTGTAGCTATAGTTAGTAATATTCTGATGGGTTTAAGCATGGCCATTGAAGAGAAAGTCTCATAGCAAGCGATGTCTTCTCTTCGGTGTGTATCTTGAGGATACAAACCGTGCTTTGATGGTCCCAACCTTCTCGTTAGGTTCCCTCTTTCTCTTGAAGATTCATTTACATCTTAACGGGTCTTACCCATATAGGTGGATCCTTGAGGGTCCATATACAACACTTGTATATGAAGTCAATTTTAGATTTTACTGCTAACATCCAACTTTCAATGTCATGATCCTCAGAAGCTTCATCACATGAAGTAAGATCATTGTTAGACTTAACTGGCACATGGAATCCATCGTCAAACTCATTTGAAGAGGTATGAGTGTTTAATCTTTAATTATCCTTTTAGTTTCTGATTTTAGGAGCCTCATTATCTTCTCAAGGTTTAATGAGTTCCTTCACTTCATTTTCATATTGACTCTCAAGAGTTTAATCATCTAAGAATCATATCCTTAGAGGTGAAATCTTCTAAGAATCTCAAGGTCATAAAGTAGGTATCCAATTCCTTTCTTTATTTTACTAATGAAGTAGCACTCTCTTATGCTAGATTCCAGCTTACTTGCATCCATGACAAAGTTATGGACCAAACAAGCCTAAATCCTCAAGTATCCAACACTAGACTAGGTTCCAAACCATAGTTTATGAGGATGTCCGGGTTTAGATTTGTATGAAATATTATTAAGGTTATATATTGTAGTCTCTACTATATATATACCATAAAACTCATATGTAATTATGCTAATATTCATCATTGATAAAACCATGTCACACATGATCGAATTGTATCTCCCTACAACTCTATTGAGTTGAGGTACATTAGGAGGATTGAGATAGGAATGATATTCCTTTCTCCATAAGGCATTCTTTGGATTCATATAATAGGTACTTGCTACCTAGGTTAGATCAAATTCATTTCATCTTCCTTCAAACTTTGGTTCTAAACCAAAATCGTGAAATCGTTGAACATTTCAAAACTTTCTAAGGTGAAGGGAAGAAGTCTCACATCACAAATAATCACCTAATAATATCACATATCATCAATGTTTATTATGATACAGATGCTCCACATACATCAATATGCATGAGATCTTGAATACCTTGGAATCTTACACCATTCCCAAAGAAGGGTGTATTGGACAATTTTACTTCTGAACACAATATTCATAAGTATGTAAGTTTTGAACCTTTAGACAATATAAAGTTCAATATCTTACTAGTCTATTGATCATATCAATAGAAAAATGTCCAAGGCTATATGCCATATCATTGTCAAATGATCTTCATCCCCTTATTGATCTTTAAAGGTTTAATTTTCAGTATTAGAAACACTAATGAATCATTCATTAATTTCTATTTTGGTAGAGTCCTCTAGATGTCAGATTACTATCGGAAATATATCCATCATAACCATTTATGATAGGTCTATTCCAGAATTCATGTTTAATTTCAACATTTAGAAATAAACTATGAGTGTATTCTAGTATCTATTGTAGAGACATTCTCTAAGACTAAGGGCTCTCCCACTGAAAATATGAAGTCTATTTATCCAATAGAGATTGTTGCAACAATTGCATCAATATCCAGGGAAATGACTATTAAACCTCCTGATCAAATTTTCTAGTCTTCTAAAACATATGCAACCCATTGCAAGTGTTATTAGAAGAATGAGATACAATTATTAGACTTTGATCTTATCAAATAAGATAGTTAATTTTAATGATTAAATGTAGATTATTCCGATGCACTATCAGAGTCCTTCTCTAAGGATCCTAGATAGTCTAGATAGTCACACTATCAGTACATCGACTTATTATAGTATTGGTATTTATCCATCTCTTTAGATGTCAAATGTGTGGAAACCATAAAAGTACAGTCAACTCTTTGACTTTCCGTCTAATTTCAGTCTAGCCCATGCTTCCACTGCATTCCTTTTATAAACAACCATTTCTTAAGACAAATGATCTCTTATGTTGAATTCAAAAGATTTAAATATAAGAGTATGTCAACATTTATACACGCTTCATTTAATTCATACAATATGAATATTATTAAGTTTTATGAATGAATAGAATATAGATAGTAGGTTGATGACACTCATCATATCTACATACATCTTAACTCTTAAAGACTTAGGTTCATGTAGGTACTCAAACATTTTGAATACATTATCTCTTATAGAGCCACCATTCTGCATGATGCAGTGAACCATGTCATTCTGATTAAATGTCAAGAGCACATATCTATGCTAGAACATCTTCTTAGATTTTTATAAGGATTATTTGACAATTGTGATCATCATCAACATGTCACTTCCAAAGTACATTCTATGAGAGATCGAGACTATAGAGACATTCAAATCCTAGGGTTGTAGAACTATTGTCTATTTAATTATCATTCCTCATTATTATGAGGTAACTTGCACATTGTAACCACATACATTATGTGTCCAACTGCAAGTACAATATCTTGATCATGGATCCAATCCATGATATTATACTGGTTATTATTGAGTATATTATTGAGTGGGTTTAATGAGGATTATCTGAAATATGAAATTTGTATATATATATTACATTGATTTAGGAATTTTGATATCATAGTTGTCTTGCCTTTTCAACACTGAAAGTTCATTCTCTTAATCACTTTCAATGTAAGAGATATACTTACCATTATATCTAAAGCAAGATATGGGATCTCCTTCCTTATCTTTATCACATCCCAATAATATGAGAACTTGTAACTCAGATAAAAAGAAGCAGGAACACATTCCGCCTTGCAAGTCCAACTTGCATTCCCAATTTGGTCCTTAACACCTGGACCCACTACCCCTAAGGTGATGTTGACCCATCATTAATTGAACCAACTCTCAACAAGATTAGAACAATTTCACCCCAATAATATGAGGACCCAATATTGGGGTCACTACGCATACGGTGTTGCTCTTTCGAGAAGCAAAGAGTCCGATCTAGATGTGCTTGTTTGCAGGACCTGTCACTTCGGACATGCGTCTCCTGCATACAATCCCTAGCGATGGAACCCTTCGCCTTGACGGGAGACTATGGATGTCACTTATGTGATCCTCCATATAATGATCAAATTCTAATTAATTATTATGAATCATATTCACATAATTAATTCTTCCAAGGGAAATAACAACTCTATTCGTAATAGAGTGATTTAATTGGATATAATTAATTTAATCATATTAAACCAATTATCAATCTAATTCAATCAACCGACATACAATTTTTATTTATTACTTGAAGGATGGTATAATCTCAAAAATACGTATTATTCGAATTTTAATAATTGGAAAAATACATCATGATTGCTTCAAACATTATCCTTCACTACCCTCTATCGTGGCTAGTTCCGATGGGAGTGGGACAAACCGCTCATGGAGCAACCTACTACTCCAACGCTCCTCGACTAGACACCATATCCGCCTCAGGTCAGGATAGTGCCAATTATTCACTTTGTACCTAAGATGATAATCAGTCTTTCAACCGAAATAGTAATCAAAATATTTTTTTAACATTATAAGGAGTTTTGCTAAACAAATCCCCAATACTATTCAAGCAAAATTGTTTGTTGGAAGGTCATGTAACCAATTGTGATCTAGATCATATAGAATCATGTTTTGATCACGGTTAATGTCATTCAACGAATTAAATATTTCATAAATATTCATCAATATTTATCTCAAGAAATTACCCTTAATTTCCATTATTTTTAATTGAACGACAATTACAAGGTTCACGATTAGGAATGCAGTTTCCAGCAGTGACCCTCACTTACTAAAATTAGCATGTCTCGATCAATTTAAATTTAAATCAAGGAAAGTAAGTTTCTATAGTTTGCTAATTTAATTTATAATAGAACCCAAGTAATTTGCAAGCATTTCAAGGCGTTTCAAAATAGAAAATAACTCTTTAATTACGTCAAAATTCACCATCCCTGAAACAAGATATATGTTCATTAAAAAGATCATATCTTGAGCAATGGATCCCAAATCACACAAACTCAAATCCCACGATTTCCTTATTTAATGGGGTATCATTATCCAAGTGATAGTCGTGTGTCTAACCACTTTAAACAGGGTGAAAAAACACACTAAACAGGGTTGCATGAATGAAATGCGATGAAACATCACACAACAAAAAAATACCCAAGTCATCTTAGCCTACATGGGGTTCTTTCATCACGATCTCCCAGAGGTTTGGGTTTAGCCTACACTGAACACACGGGAAGGTCTGCAATAATCTTTGAGATAGATGTGGAACGAGTACAATGATTAATTAATCGCATAGAGATCCGAAATTTTCCAGCCAATAGCCTTGCGGTTTCTTTCTAGAACCTCGAGCAACTGAGATTCTTGGTACGCGGTAAGCTGAGAATTGATGTTGATCAAGAACATGTGTTCTTTGCTTGCAAGGAAGGTGTACTTCATCAATGAAGGTAAAGACTAGGAGGATCAAAATTCAAATCTGGGGAAACTTCAACAACAGTGACTGGTGTAAGCTATCTCTATAGTGTGTTGTCCACCTGGAGTAATTATGACTCCGAGATCAAGTCCTCTAAAAGATCATGAAGGAATTCATCTTACTTTGATAGGGGTGGATCATTATTAGCCAGTTTAGAATACATATCAGCATGGACCTCATATTCAAGGACATATGGGAATTCGATTGTGCTTTCCTGAGATCCCTCCTTGGAGAGGAATTCCTATGTTTCAATATCATTGAAAAATAAACCTATATCTCTGATCTCAACAAGAAAATCACAGTCTTTTATATATTTCTACGTATTGTCACTCTCATCTGATACTGATTTTGTGAGTTTGGGCACTTGAATTATCTCAATGAGTACCTTATTGCTGCTCGAGCAAAGATGATCTTCCCGGTGCCATAGTCAACCACTGCTTCAGCCATTCGAAGGAATGGCTGTCCCAGTATGATCGAGGTCTGCAGAAGGGGTGCTAAGGTGTGCTTATCAAGCACAATAAAATCAATAGGGAATTGCATCCCTTGGATAATAACAATGATGTCCTCCAAATTTTCCCTTGGCCGCTTCATGGATGTGTCTGTGAACCGCAGAATCATTCTTGTGGATGTCAACGATTCTAACCCAAATTCCTTCAATAGTCACGTACGAATCAAATTTATCAATGATCAACAATCAAGGAGTTTTCTCTCAAACTCCTAGTTGAAAATCACACTTCTGATGAGAGGTTCCCCCATATCCTTATTTCTAGGGAGGTTACTGATTGCATGAACATTTGCCATGGTTAAAATGTGTTTCTTTGATTTTTTGTGTCTAGCATAGCGAGGTTGATGCTTAATAGTACATGCCTCCTTCAGTCCTTTCTTCACTACTAGCATGCACTCAATTGCTTTCAGAAGTGACATCTTCAACATAATATTTTTCAATATTTCATTGATGCTTGGATCAGACAAGGTATTTTTCATTTTTTAATAATTTCAGACTTTAATGCATAAGGAAATGAAACATGCATGTCATCAAAAACCTCATTTCTTGGTAAAATATTATTTTTACTTGAATGGTTGAACATGGTACAACCGTAAAAAAACAGGGGATAAAATAAATGCAAGAAATTCATGACGACCTCACTTCTGTCAAGGCAGTAATTCCGACATATGTGGAGGAGAATCCCAACAACTTCAAGAGAAAGGAACAGGTAGATAGTAGTGCAATACCACCTCCCTAGACAAGTATAAATTCATTTATGTTGTTTAAGGTTGCTCATCTCAATAGCGGTAGAACACTACAGCCGTCTTCTTCAGCAAAAGGGAAGATTCAAGCTTTTATAAGCAAGTCTTCATCACATGAAGCTGAGCCCACACTAGAGTCTGGATTTGATGAGCAGAGAGGAGTGGCACCACTTCCATCACAACAGAAAATACAAAAGATTGAAGAATATCAAAAATAGCCAAGCAATAACAACAAAGGTTATGTTGATGCAGCCAAGGAGAAACCAGCTCCAATAGTTGATACTGTTGGAAATGCGAGCCCACGGCGAGGCATTATGCAATAAATGTTGTTGCAATTCACTCCTTGATCTGAAATGAAGAATACATAATTTGCATAATAGGTCCCTTAGTACAATTAGGGTTATGTACCATGGCCATCTTAATGATCATACAGCTGTTGATTCAATTATTGAATCATAGAGGCTGGTGCTTAGATGAATATCTAATGAGTTAGATTGAGGACTCATCAAGCACCGTCAAATGATTATTGAGAGATGATCTCCAGCCTGAGTAGGAGATGGCAATCCTTTCTCAGTTAGGCTGATATCTGACCGACTTCTTGATGCAGGTCCTCTGCATAGGAATAGAGATTCCGAGGTGTCAGATTAGTTAGGTCAAAGAGTTGACTTAACGAGATCGAGATAACCAAAGTCCTATATCATATGCTGTCATGATATAGGCACACATCCTCTGACCGGAGACATATGTGTTACTATATGTCTAAGTATGTACATTTGGCAGACCAATAGGTTGATGGCCTAATCAAGGTCTATACACCGGCGCGCTGGTGTGCATATAAGGGCATATGAGTAATACGATCTCTCAAAGGGATCATACAGGTTCACTACTGAACCGGAAGACATGAGCTCACTCATGAGATATTGGGAAGAATCAAATTCCGTGCGCACGGTCGTCTAGCTTTGGAAGCTTGACTGAATTTGTTGGTTTGATATATACTTTTGGAAAGTATATGATCAAGACCTAGGTATGATATATGCTTTTGGAAAATATATGATCAATACCGACTCCCAATGATCGAATGAGAAACTTACTGATAAAAACCATGAAGTAGACAGTATAAAGTTGATCTAATACTTCGGGTTTAATCTGAGTCTTCCAGTATGCAGGATGTACAGGTGTTAGGAATACCTGAGGGTGATGTGACCATAAACGGTTGTATAACCATGACGCTTCCATTCCTAGGGAGTGATGAAACGGGTCTGGATTTTAGTGACTCCTCTCAGTAGAGAAGTAATCTGATCTTAGTCCAAATGTTGGACATTGATCTGAATGTGATTCAGATTCAATGAGAAGATTAGATTTGCGATGTTGATTTAATCAAGCATCTATGGGAGGCCCGAGATCTGGATTTGAGATGTGATCTCAATATCCATGTCACTATACGTGGAACAATACAATCGCCCTGTCCTTATCTCCAAGTATTCGTGGAGAAAGCGCGTTGTCCTTGAAAGAGTTCATGGATAATTCTATTGTTGATATATGTATCTGAGCATTGAGAAAATGGATAATTAAATGTGATTTAATTATCATGAATAATATGAATTTGATTCATATTATAAGGAGAGTTATCTTAGATAATTAAATGTGATTTGATTATCAAAGATGTGAATAATGTGAATGTGATTCATATTATTTGAACACATGAGATAAAGAGATCCAAGCTGATTAAATATGATTTAATTATCAAGGATAAGAATAATGTGGATAGTAATATCCAATTATTCATAATATATTATAAATGTGATTTATAATGTATTAGAGAGAGTTAAATATAATTTATATTAGTAGATTAATTATTAATGTGTATAGGATACACATTGTTTAATTAATTGAAAATGTAAATTACATTTTGTTTTGGGTTGTGAATGTGATTCACAATATTCCAATGTCAAGATTGCAATATTCCCAAAATTAATTGAGAATTATTTTTTGGTGAATAATTGTTGGAAAATAAGTTGAGAGAAAAACAAGGAGATATGCAATCCCATGGGAATCCATGGGATTGCCCTCCCCATATGAGAAGAGGGGGGCGACACCAATTCCTTTATGGAATTGGTGGCCGTCCACTCCTCCCAATAGGGAAGGAGGCTCTCATTTGTTTTTTCACTCCTTATTTAGTTGGTTTAATTTGGTATTGATATATATTTGATTTATCAAATATATTTAATCAAAATTAAATCACAAGTTGTTGGCTTTTACCAACAACAACCTTGACCATTGGATTGTCATAAATCAATCTCAACCATTGATTTTATATGACACATGGATTGAGATCCATGGATCCCAAAACCCTATAAATAGAGAGGCATACCCATGCTCTATCTTTACACACAATGCTTGAGAAGCATCTCTCTCTCTCTCTCTAGAGGTCAGCCCTCTCTCTCCCTCTCATGGCCGTCCACCATGGATGCCATGGAGAGGTTCTCCATCGCCGCGGCATCGTCGCTATGCTGCCCGTTCTTCTGCTCATTGATCTCCGTCTTCCTCGGTGCGCCTCGCTCGTGAAGAAGACATTGGATCTCGTGTGTCGAGATCAGGAGATCCGCCGCTTGATCATCAACTTGGATTGCGAGAAGCACGCGGTTCATCCCCGCGCTCGCAAGCGTCTCCTCCGTCGGATCGGACTTGAGACAGGAGGTCTCTTCGTTTAGAGACTTGATCGCAACCACGCTTCAAAAGGTAATCCTAATTACTTGTTTGTGGTTTAGACGAAACGATCCGAGAAGTGTTCTTGGATCATGTGGTTTCGTCGTATAAATTTTTTTTTAAAATTCCGCTGCATAGAGCAACTAGTGCGACTAGTCGCTCCTCGTCGTATTCGATACGAAGCTCACGCTTCCGTGATGCGCTTGAGGATCTAACCATATCCTTCAAGTGGTATCAGAGCCTTAGGTCGACGGTTTCGAATAGTGATTCGCTAACCGAGGACGACTTGGGTTCGTTAAGGTCGCGAAAGTTTTCATCGCATTTGATTTCGCAGATCTGTTTAGTAAAGAAATTCGGCACTGTTTAAACTGTTTAAACACGAATTTTATACTTGGATTATGTTCCCCATTAAATAAGGAAATCATAGGATCTGAGTTTGCGTAAATCGGATTTCGTATGCTCGAGATATGGTCGTTTTAATGAACATGTATGCACTGTTGCGGGAACTGTGAATCTGAACGTGATTAAAATGTTAATTACTGTTTAGACTTGCCTCGAAATGCGTGAAACATCACTTAGGTTCTGTCCAAAATCAAACTAGCAAACTTTAGAAATTGACTTTGCTTAATTTGGATTTAATATGATTGAGATATGCCAATTTTAGTAAGTAGGGGTCACTGCTGAAATTGCTTTCCTAATCTAGAACCAAGTGATTGTTAATTAGTGAAATTAATTGTTAATTTCGTGAAATAATCTTGAAAAATATTTGTGAAATATTGAAACATGATTATTTGCCTAATTGACTTGGCCCCAACCAATTAGTTGATTAGATTTGATCTAAACCATAATTGGAATTACAATCATCAAACTTCTTGCTTGAATAGGACTTGGGAATTTGCCTAGCAAATTTTCTTAAAATCAAAATTGTTTTGATTACTATATGGTATAAGTTCGGTTGAAGAACCGATGATCATCTCAAGTACAAAATAATCAATTTGGCATTATCCTTTCCCGAGGCGGATATGGTGTCTAGTCGGGGATCGCTGGGTCAGCGGGTTGCAACGTATGTGGTCCGCCCCACTCCCGTCGGTACTGGCCATGACAGCGGGTAGGGCCGGGATAATGTCCGAGGGATTATGATGTATTTTTTCTAATTATTAAAATACGAATTAATACGTACTTTGAGAATAATACCATATATATATTCAAGCATAAAATTAAGTTTGATTGATTGAATTGGATTGATAATTAATTTAATATGATTAAGTTAATTATATCCAATTGAGAATACTCTAATATGATTAGAGTTAATAATTCCCTTGGAAAAATTAATTATATGAATGTGATTCATAATAATTAATTAAATTTGAATAAGAGGTGGAGGATCACATAAGTGACATCCATGGTCTCCCGTCAAGGCGAAGGGTTTTCGTCGCCAGGGATTGTATATAGGAGACGCCTGTACATAGTGACAGCTCCTATATACAAGCGCATCTGGATCAGACTCTTTGCTTCTCGAAAGAGTAAGGCCGTATGCGTAGTGACCCCAATATCGGATCCTCATATTATTGGGGAGATATTGGATTGCGCATAGCGAGTTCTATTCCTGTTGACGGTTTGTTCAATTGATGACGGGTCAACATCACCTTAGGGGTGGTGGGCTCGGGCATTAAAGACCGAATTGGGAAATGCAAGTTGGACTTGCAAGGCGGAATGTGTTCCCGCTTCTCTTTATTGGAGTTGCAGTTTCTCATATTATTGGGATGTAACAAAGGTAAAGAGGAGATCCCAGATCTTGCTGAGATATAATGGTAAGTATATCTCTTACATTGAAAGTGATTAAGGGAATGAACTTTCATTATTGACATGGCAAGACAACTTTGATATAAAAACTCCTAAATCAAAGTATAATATGTGTATATATATAAATATATACCCTTATGCAAATTACTTATTTCAGATAATCCTTCATTAAACCCACTCAATGTTATACTCATTAATAACCAGTAGAATATCATGGATTGGACCCTTGATCCAGATATTGTAATTGCAGTTGGACACATAATGTATGTGGTTGCAATATGCAAGTTTCCTCATAATAATGAGAAGTGGTAATTAAATAAGACAATGGGACTAAAACCCTAGGGTTTGTATGTCTCTATAAGTCTTGATCTTATCGAATGTACTTTTGAAGTGACATGTAGATGATGATCGTAATTATCAAATTAATCCTTATAAAATCAATAAAGATATTCTGGCATACATATGTGCTCTCGACATTTAATCATGAATGATGTGGTTCTCTACATCATGCAGAATGGTAGCTCTATAAGAGATGATGTATTCAAATTATTTGAATACCTACCTGAACCTATGTTTTAAGAGTTTAGATGGATGTAGTTGATGAGTGTCATCATTCTACTGTCTATACTCTAGTCATTCATGAAGTTTCATAATATTCATATTGTATGAATTGGTTGAAGCATGTATAAATGTCGAAATGCTCTTACATTAAATTCTTTTGAATTTAACATAAGAGATCCTTAGTCTTAAGCATTGGTTGTTTATAGATAAAGGGAGTGCAGTGGAAGCATGGGTTGGACCCAAGCAAGAAGTATAATCAAAGAGTTGACTGTACTTGTGTGACTTCCATATGACATTCAAAGAGTTGGATAAATGCCAATGCTGCAATAAGTTGATGTGTTGATAGTATGACTATCAAGTCTGTCTAGAATCCTCAGAAAAGGACTCGGATAGAGCATCAGTATAATCTACATATAATCATTGAAATTGACTTACTTATTTGATAAGGTAAAGTCTAATAATTGTATCTCAAATTTTCTAATGACACTTGCAATTGGTTGCATATGTATTAGAAATTTGATCTTAAGGTTTATTGGTCATCCATGTTGAAAGTGATGCAAGTGTTGCAACAATTTCCATGAGATCAATAGACTTCATATTTTCAGTGGGAGCCCTTAGTCTTAGAGAATGTCTCTATGACCTAGATATTAGAATACACTCATTGTTTATTTCTAATTGTTGGATATAAACATGAATTCTGTAATAAATCTATCATAAAGAGTTATGATGGATATATTTCAGATAGTAATCTAAAATCTAGTTGACTCTATTAAATTAGAAAATTATTGAATGGTTCATTGAGATTTCTAATACTGAAAGTCAAACCTTTAAAAGATCAATAGGAGGATAAAGATCATTTGACAATGATCTGGCATCAAATTTTGGACATATGTCTGTTGATGAAATCAATGGACTGGTAAGACATGAAACTTTAGATTGTCTAAAGATTCAAATCTCACATACTTGTGAATATTGTATTCAAAGTAAAATGTCTAATACATCCTTCCTTGGGAAAGGTGTAAGATGCCTAGGTATTAAGGATCTCATACATATTGATGTATGCAGATCATCTATATCATAGTAAACATTATGGATATGTGATATCTGTTAATGATTATGTATGATATGAGATCTCTCCTCTTCACCGAAGAAACCTTTGAAATGTTCAAAGATTTCGCAATTTTGGTTTAGAACCAAAGTTTGAAGGAAGATGAAATGAATTTGATCTAACCAAGGTAGCCCGTACCCATTAGATGAATTCAAGAAATACCTTATGGAGATATGAATATCATTCCTATCTCAATCCTCCTAATGAACCTTAACTCAAAGGAGTTGTAGGGAGATACAATTGATCATGTGTGACATGATTTAATCAATGATTAATCCTAGCATGATTATCTCTTAAGTTTCCAAGATATGTATGTAGTAGAGACTGCATTATATACTTAATAAGGTTCCATGCAAGTAAGCTGGAATCTAGCACTAGAGAGTGCTACTTCATTAGGAAAATAAAGGATGGTATTGGATACCTACTTTATGACCTTGAGATTCTTAAAAAATCTCATCTTTGAGAATACGATTCTTATAGGATGACTCTCTTGAGAATCAAGATGAAAATGAAGTAAAGGAACTCATTTAATCTTGAAAAGATAATGAGACTCCTGAAATTGGAAACAAAAGAATAATTGAAGATGAAACACTAATACTTCTTCAAATAAGTTTGAGGATGTATTCCATGTGAAAATGATTGGACTTCATATGATGAAGCTCCTAAGGATCATGACATGGATAGATGGATGTTAGCAATAAAAGTCTAATGTAGACTTCATATACAAGTGTTGTATATGGACCCTCGAGGATCCACCTATATGGGTAAGACCCATTAAGGTCTAAATGGATCTTCAATAGAAAGAGGGAACCTGATGAGAAGGTAGAGACCTTCAAAGCACGGTTCGTAGCCATGAGCTACACACCGAAGAGAAGACATCGCTTCCGATGAGACTTGCTCTCCAGTGGCCTTGCTTTAACCCATCAGAATGTTGCTAACTATAGCTACACAACTTGTCTTTGACATCTTCATGATGTGAGTCAAGATTGCATTCCTCTATGAATACCTCTCTAAGGATATTCATATGAAGTAGCCCCAGGGCTTCATGGTTGAGGAAAGCAAGGTGTGCTAGCTGAAGAACTCCATCTTTGGACTCAAATAAGTTTCTTGTAGTTGGAACATAAGATTTAATGAAATTATAAATGTTATGATTTCAGATAAAATCTTGATGAACCATGTGAAGCTTAGTGGGAGTGCCATTGTGTTCATCGTTCTTAATGTAGATATTATTCTGATCATATAAGAATAAATGATAAGTGTTTTATAATTTGGTTGTTCCATACCTTGAGATACGATTTCAAGGATACCTCTTAGATCTTAATTCTGAAGTCGTTCAGAAGCAAAGAGAAGAGGGTATTGGGACTGTCGCATTAGTAGTACACCTTGGACTTATTCCATTTTCTGGAAAATTCCAAGAAAGGCTTCCTTCCCTTAAGATGTGGTAGTGACCTGTCTAGAGGGATAGCACCTCAAAGAGTTGAGGAAGTGAATGCTAGAACTGCTTGCACTTGTGCATTAGTTAAAAGAAGCTGAATGTATTCTAGATGTGTACAAGAACCAGATGTCTACCATGCAGTGGGAGAAGTAAACTGTTACTAATCCTACTGTGGAGATAAAACGCTTGATTGCAGTAATAACAATATCTTCAAAGATGATGAAACTTAGAGATAGTGATCTCAAAGTCTTATCTTCAAAGGTTTAAGACCTTGTAGATAGTGATCTATAAGGGTCTTGACTGTAGATACCTTAGGAGATAGAGATCTCCAGGAATGAAGGTATTCTAAAAGGATTATGGGAATACTGGTTATGATAATTAATAAGATGTAGTGTCAAGAACACTATAACCAACAAATTTGAGTATCGGTTGCATGAGATGCAACATTCGCATTGGATGCGAGCACTGTTACTAGGAGATATGCAAGTGCCGTAAAAGGACTTGGCGTAGTCTCTTGGCAACAGAGTGACTGATCAGCTTACCTAGCTATTTTCTAAATAGCCTATGATTGTCACATGAGTGTGGGTTTAAATGATTAGCCCATTAATGGCTCTTTGGGCTAGTGGGAGATTGTTGGAAATGCGAGCCCACGACGAGCCATTATGCAATAAATGTTGTTGCAATTCACTCCTTGATCTGAAATGAAGAATACATAATTTGCATAATAGGTCCCTTAGTACAATTAGGGTTATGTACCATGGCCATCTTAATGATCATACAGCTGTTGATTCAATTATTGAATCATAGAGGCTGGTGCTTAGATGAATATCTAATGAGTTAGATTGAGGACTCATCAAGCACCGTCAAATGATTATTGAGAGATGATCTCCAGCCTGAGTAGGAGATGGCAATCCTTTCTCAGTTAGGCTGATATCTGACCGACTTCTTGATGCAGGTCCTCTGCATAGGAATAGAGATTCCGAGGTGTCAGATTAGTTAGGTCAAAGAGTTGACTTAACGAGATCGAGATAACCAAAGTCCTATATCATATGCTGTCATGATATAGGCACACATCCTCTGATCGGAGACAGATGTGTTACTATATGTCTAAGTATGTACATTTGGCAGACCAATAGGTTGATAGCCTAATCAAGGTCTATACACCGGCGCGCTGGTGTGCATATAAGGGCATATGAGTAATACGATCTCTCAAAGGGATCATACAGGTTCACTACTGAACCGTAAGACATGAGCTCACTCATGAGATATTGGGAAGAATCAAATTCCGTGCGCACGGTCGTCTAGCTTTGGAAGCTTGACTGAATTTGTTGGTTTGATATATACTTTTGGAAAGTATATGATCAAGACCTAGGTATGATATATGCTTTTGGAAAATATATGATCAATACCGACTCCCAATGATCGAATGAGAAACTTACTGATAAAAACCATGAAGTAGACAGTATAAAGTTGATCTAATACTTCGGGTTTAATCTGAGTCTTCCAGTATGCAGGATGTACAGGTGTTAGGAATACCTGAGGGTGATGTGATCATAAACGGTTGTATAACCATGACGCTTCCATTCCTAGGGAGTGATGAAACGGGTCTGGATTTTAGTGACTCCTCTCAGTAGAGAAGTAATATGATCTTAGTCCAAATGTCGGACATTGATCTGAATGTGATTCAGATTCAATGAGAAGATTAGATTTGCGGTCTTGATTTAATCAAGCTTCTATGGGAGGCCCGAGATCTGGATTTGAGATGTGATCTCAATATCCATGTCACTATACGTGGAACAATACAATCGCCCTGTCCTTATCTCCAAGTATTCGTGGAGAAAGCGCATTGTCCTTGAAAGAGTTCATGGATAATTCTATTGTTGATATATGTATCCGAGCATTGAGAAAATGGATAATTAAATGTGATTTAATTATCATGAATAATATGAATTTGATTCATATTATAAGGAGAGTTATCTTAGATAATTAAATGTGATTTGATTATCAAAGATGTGAATAATGTGAATGTGATTCATATTATTTGAACACATGAGATAAAGAGATCCAAGATGATTAAATATGATTTAATTATCAAGGATAAGAATAATGTGGATAGTAATATCCAATTATTCATAATATATTATAAATGTGATTTATAATTATTAGAGAGAGTTAAATATAATTTATATTAGTAGATTAATTATTAATGTGCATTGGATACACATTGTTTAATTAATTGAAAATGTAAATTACATTTTGTTTTGGGTTGTGAATGTGATTCACAATATTCCAATATCAAGATTGCAATATTCCCAAAATTAATTGAGAATTATTTTTTGGTGAATAATTGTTGGAAAATAAGTTGAGAGAAAAACAAGGAGATATGCAATCCCATGGGAATCCATGGGATTGCCCTCCCCATATGGGAAGAGGGGGGCGGCACCAATTCCTTTATGGAATTGGTGGCCGTCCACTCCTCCCAATAGGGAAGGAGGCTCTCATTTGTTTTTTCACTCCTTATTTAGTTGGTTTAATTTGGTATTGATATATATTTGATTTATCAAATATATTTAATCAAAATTAAATCACAAGTTGTTGGCTTTTACCAACAACAACCTTGACCATTGGATTGTCATAAATCAATCTCAACCATTGATTTTATATGACACATGGATTGAGATCCATGTATCCCAAAACCCTATAAATAGAGAGGCATACCCATGCTCTCTCTTTACACACATTGCTTGAGAAGCATCTCTCTCTCTCTCTCTAGAGGTCAGCCCTCTCTCTCCCTCTCATGGCCGTCCACCATGGATGCCATGGAGAGGTTCTCCATCGCCGCGGCATCGTCGCTATGCTGCCCGTTCTTCTGCTCATGGATCTCCGTCTTCCTCGGTGCGCCTCGCTCGTGAAGAAGACGTTGGATCTCGTGTGTCGAGATCAGGAGATCCACCGCTTGATCATCAACTTGGATTGCGTGAAGCACGCGGTTCATCCCCGCGCTCGCAAGCGTCTCCTCCGTCGGATCGGACTTGAGACAGGAGGTCTCTTCGTTTAGAGACTTGATCGCAACCACGCTTCAAGAGGTAATCCTAATTACTTGTTTGTGGTTTAGATGAAACGATCCGAGAAGTGTTCTTGGATCATGTGGTTTCGTCGTATAAATTTTTTTTTTAAATTCCACTGCATCGAGCAACTAGTGCGACTAGTCGCTCCTCGTCGTATTCGATACGATGCTCACGCTTCCGTGATGCGCTTGAGGATCTAACCATATCCTTCAGATACCTCTTGCTTTGTGTCAGCAGATCCAAGCAGTCCAAGGCATGATTCATCAAATCGGTCTCTAAGGATTCTACAATCAGGCAAAGGGCTGGTGGTACTTCGACTGTTGATGAAGTACTGAGATTGATGAGGAGGGAAGGACTGTTGCTGATAATGACGAGGAAAATATTGGTGTTAATATTGAGTAACCAGCTACAACTAATAGTATGGCTGGCGATATGCTGATTGCTGGTACTGCTGTTGTCTCTATTTATTTCTATGGTGTGGGGACTGGTGATGTTGCTATAGGTGCTGGAAGTTCCATCAACCCTATTGGGGAATAAATGGCTAGATTGCCATGCTATGACCTTCAGGTTGTCTACCAGGACGGGTCGAAGCTTGTTTATTGGCCCATGCGACATTCACCTCATGAATCTTTGGTGGTGGAGGATATAAAGGCTCATAGTAAGCTTGGGGATTTGGATGGTAAAATAGCATTTGCTGCTATGATGGTGAAGTTTCCTGTTTGGGTGTCTACCATAGTACATGTGATTAACTAACTAATGATACCATTGACTCTAATGGTGAGATGGCTCCTTTGGCTTGGTAGATTTTTTGGTTAGTTCCGTCACAAACTGGAAGGCATGGATAGTTATCACAAGAAGCTCAAGGTTCTTGGAAATTCGGTCGAGATTGTCCAATGACTTTATCATCTGTCCGATCACATTAAGTTTTTTGAGGTCTTGTGATCATTTCTCTTTGATGTCCACCTTAGAGATATGGTTCTCAATGATGCGGAGGTTGGAACTCATCTCTCTTTCTTCTTCATGGTGTTAGCTTTGTGAGCCCAAGGCAAACCATTTCAACAATAAATGTTATTGTAATGTTTAATATATCAATAAAATTTATTGATTTATTTCACTCACTATCTTAGATTAAATGAATGAATGCACTATGGGGTCCCTTAGTATAATTAGGGTTATATACCATGGACATCTTAATGATCATACATCTGTTGATTCAATGGTTAAATCATAGAGGAGGGTGCTTGGATGAATATCTAAAAGGTTAGATTGAGGACTCATAAAGCACTACCAAATAATTATCAAGAGATGATCTCTAGCCTAAGAAATAGATGGCAATCCTTCTCTACAAGCTGACATCTAACCGACCACTTGATGTAGGTCCTCAGCATAGTAATAAAGATTCTGAGGTGCCAGATAAGTTAGGTCAAAGATTTGACTTAAGAGATCGAGATAACCAAGACCAATATCATATTGTCACGATATAGGCATACATCATATGACCAGAGATAGATGTATTACGATATGTCAGAGTATGTATATTTCACAGACCGATAGGTTGATGACCTAATCAAGGTCTATACACCGATGTTCTGGTATGCATATAAGGTCATATGATAATACGATCTCTCAAAGGGATCATACATGTTCGCATGTGAACCAGAAGACATGAGCTCACTCATGAGGTATTGGGACCAATCAAATTCCATGCACGATCATCTTACTTTAGATGCAGGACAAGAATTTTTAGGTATGATATAGTCTTTTGGAAAGCATATGATCGATACAAACTCCCAATGATTGAATGAGAAACCTAATGATAAAACCCTGAAGAAAATAATATTAAATTGATCTAAATCTTCAGATTTTTTCTAGGTCTTATATTATGTAGGATGTACATGTATTAAGAATACTCGAGGGTGATGTGATCACAAATGATTGTATAACCATGACACTTCTATTCCGATGGACTTATGAAACATGTCTGAATTTTAGTGAGTCCTCTTAGTAGAGAAATCAGGTCTTAGTGCAAATGTTGCACATTAATCTAAATGTGATTCATTTACAATGAGAAGATTAATTTCAATATGTGATCTCAATATTCAAGTCACTATACATGGAACGTATAATCGCCCTACCTTATCTCCAAGTATTCATCCATTTATGTAATGTATATCCAAGAAATGAGAAATAGATAATTACATGAGATTTAATTATCATCAATAATGCCAATTTGATTCATATAGTTTTGATGCATGAGAATGATGATCCAATATAATTAAATGTGATTTAATTATTATTGATATGAATAATGTGGATAATACTATCCATATTAATCATATATATTATAAATGGTATTTATAATATATAAGAGTGAGCTATTTGTAAATAACATTGACCGACCACTTGATGTAGGTCCTCTTCATAGTAATAAAGATTCAGAGGTGTCAGATAAGTTAGGTCAAAGATTTGACTTAACGAGATCGAGATAACTAAGACCAATATCATTTTTTCATGATATAGGCATACATCTTATGACCAGAAATAGATGTATTACTATATGTCAGAGTATGTACATTTTGCAGACTGATAGGTTGATGACTGAATCAAGGTCTATACACCTATGATCTGGTATGCATATAAGGGCATATGAGTAAACAATCTCTCAAAGGGATCATACATGTTCGCATGTGAACCAGAAGACATGAGCTCACTCATGAGGTATTGGGACCAATCAAATTCCATGCATGATCATCTTGCTTTAGAATAGGACAAGAATTTTTAGGTATGATACATGCTTTTGGAAAGCATATGAGCGATACGAACTCCCAATGACTGAATGGGAAACCTAATGATAAAACCCTGAAGAAGATAGTATTAAATTGATCTAAATCTTCAGATTTATTCTGTCTTCTATTATGTAGGATGTACGTGTATTAGGAATACTTGAGGGTGATGTGACCACAAACGATTGTATAACCATGACACTTTTATTCCGATGGACTGATGAAACATGTTTGATTTTTAGTGAGTCCCCTCAGTAGAGAAATCTTGTCTTAGTGCTAATGTTGGACATTGATCTGAATGTGATTCATATACAATGAGAAGATTAATTTCAATATGTGATCTCAATATTCAAGTCACTATATGTGGAACGTACAATCGCCCTATCCTTATCTCCAAGTATCCATCCATTTATGTAATGCATATACAAGCATTGAGAAATAGATAATTACTTGTGATTTAATTATCATGAATAATGTGAATTTGATTCACATAGTTTCAATGCATGAGAATGATGATATAATATAATTAATTGTGATTTATTTATTATTGATATGAATAATGTTGATAATACTATCCATATTAATCATATATATTATAAATGTTATTTATAATATATAAGAGCGAGCTATTTGTAAATAACATATACAATTTAAATGTTGCTGTGAATTGGATTCACATTGGACAACTAATTGAAAATGTAATTTACATTTTATTTGGGGTTGTGAGAGTGATACACAAATTTACAATGGCATGATTGATATTTCACAAAATATTTCGAAAATATTTTTTGTGAAATAATATACAATAAATTTTTTTGTATATAATGAAGGATTATATGAGATATAAGATCTCAAATAATTGGAATGAGGGGCCTTCCTTCCATATAAGGAGGGTGCATGGAGTCCTGATTTAGGAGTCAAGGTGGTCGTCCCCCCTTAATTGGAAGGAGGCTTGCCTCCTTCCTAATCCTTCAAGGCATATTGATTTGATTGTATTAATTTATATTATTGATATATTCAATATATTAAATTAAACTAAATTAAATTAATTGTTGTGTTTTTACAAAAAATCATGACATTGAAAGAAACACAAATCAATCTCAACAACTGAATTTGTGTTGTCCATGGATTGAGATCCATGGACTCCTAAAATATTAGAAAAGAGAGGAAACCCTATATCTTCTTCTACAACATAGAATACACAAGCTCTCACTCCTTCTCAAGATCATTCATGCCCTTCTCTCTATCTCTCTAAGTGGTCATCTACTTCTTGACCTAAAGAGGTTTGCCGTCGTCGCAACACCGTCGTGCCAGCGCTTCAACTGCTCGTGGATTTTTATCTTCCTTGGTTCTTTTGATAAGCAAAGAAGGCCTTGGATTTCATGTGATGAAATCAAAAGATCCATCACTTGGATCAAATTCTTGGATTGTGAGAAGGATGCATCTCATCAACGTGTTCGCAAGCGTCTATTCCGTCGGGACAGACTTGAGATAGGTGGTCACTTAGTTTAGAGACATCAATCGCAACCATGCTTCACAAGGTATTTGTATACCTACTTTATGATTTAGATGAAATGATCTGAGAAGTGTTCTCAGATCACGTGGTTTCATCATTTTAAAATTTTTTAAATTCTGCTACACCGAGCAGCTAGTCCGGCTAGTCGCTCACGTTTGCATATGATGTTTCTTCATACTTCTGTGATGTGCTTAAGTTTTTTACATAAACTTTAAGTGGTATCAGATCCTTGGTCAGGTCTTGGATGAGATCCAAAACCCAGGTGATTAAGGTTCGTGTTTCAGATGCGCGTGACTCATTATTTCTGCATTGAATGCAAGTTTCCAATCAATTTTCTCTAAAATAAAACCTATTGTTTGTGAAATATTTGGTCATATTTTTTGGTTATTAACATGTATTTAGAATGTCTACATATGTCCCAAAATTGAACCTAATATTGGCTCCAAAAGTGCATGAATATGATTTGAAGAGATCCCGCCAAGATTATTTTTGCATGTATTCACAAATATGTAAGAAAATTATTTTTGCTTAATGTTTTTCCATCATTAAACATGAAATAAACATTAGAATAAGTATAGAATGAAACCATAAAACTGCTTGAATTTATTTCACGCAATTCCGACTTTATTTACCCTAGATATTTCATATTTAGTGATGGTTTGGAAGATGATTAAATCATCAAATCTCTTTGCTTCATATGTTTATTATTCAATGGAAATCATGGTAATTACAAATTTGCTTTGATTAATCATGGTGCCTAATAATTATGAAAATAATTGATTAAACATCATAGGACATTGAATGAACGTTTCATGAAAATCCTAGTTTATCCTACAATAGTTGTAGGACAATCTTTACATAAAAAAAATGGTTGCTTGATATGCTTATAAATTTTAAGATCTCAAAATTGCATTAAGATGCCTAAATTTTCTGAGTGATTATTATATACTATAATACTAGTCATCAAAGTTGATTGATAGAACCATAAATACATTGTCATTATTTTGTATTGTTATCACTCTGAATGGTGAAGGTTCTAGTTCGGGTATGTCGGCTTGGTTTATTATAAGCATCTTGCATGACAAGTAAATGCCTCCTCCCTGCATAACTGATAACACAGATATTTCGCGAGGGTCACCATAATATATACATAGTGTTGCTGAGGAGACCACTCACAAAATACCATGTTAATCAGCAATTAACCCACAATAAAAGAATGAATGAATTAAGTCCAAAAATGTGAATTAATATGTATTACTCTACAACAAAATGCATAGTGAACAAGCATGTAGAGGTCGAACCACAGAGAGCAATACAAAAGTGCAATAGCCTAAGATGTGCATGTACCACAGAGTCATCCTTGTGTGAAGCATATTTTTGTGGGTTTTATTATTATTTTTTATATAATATAGTGATATAATATATATATATACAAATTATAGAATATAAATATATAAAGATATATATATATATATATACCCATAGAGGGTAGGTATATACCATATAATACATACATTAGATATATATATATATATAGATAAAATATATTTTCTTCTTTTCTTTTCTTTTCTTTTTAATTTAATTTTAGATTTTTATATATAAATAACTGTGTATATCCATATATATAGGAAGATATATATATATATATATTATTTCCTTTTTCAATAGAGAATATATATATATATAAAGGGGTGATATGAGTGATACAATATTTATAGAATATATAAATACACTCAAAAATATAGAAATAAAATCTTTTCGGTATTTTCATAATTTTTTACTGTTTTTGTGATTTTTGGGCATTTTTCAACATATTTTTGGTATTTTTAAATAGCAAAGTAAGGGAAAACAAGGATTAAGCTACTGGCTGGGGATAAAATGGAAATTAAAAAATACAAAACAACCACAAAAGTTTTCCCAACTATTTTTAAAAGAAAGAGGATAAAATGTAGAACCTACAGGAATTTTTTTGGGTTTTCTAGAATTTTTTATATTTTTTAGAAGTTTTTGAGTATTTATGAATTTTTAAGGTTTTTCTTTTGAAATTTTTAGTGATTTTTGGACTTACAATAAAATAAGTTAAAATAGGCAGTAGGTAATTTTTTTTGGAATTTTTAGAGGTGTTTTCTATTTTTTTGGAATTTTACAAGTTAGACAGTAAATAAAAGGCATGTTTTTGATTTTTAATGAATGAAAAAATGCAACAAAATTAAATATTAAAAATATGGCGTGCAAGGGTGAACTAACAAGAGCTTATATCCATTTTTGCAAAATTTTTCAAGTTAATATGAGGCATAAAATAAATGGACAAAGCATACAAAAATATATGGCCTGGCAGGGGCATTTTTGCAAATAAAAATAAACTCAGGGACCTCAGTGCAAAAATCACAGCAAAAATAAACATTTACTTTCATTTTCGGGGCCATTTTACAATTAATAAAACCCGCCAGGGTTGAAATGCAAAATTCACGCGCCTCACGTGGGACTGCACGTGAGGCGCGGATGGACCAATATGCAAATATGAAAACTCTAGGGGGCGTACTGCAAATGAAACAATTTATTTACAATGTGGCATTTTATTTTTGGCATTAAACTATAAATACAAAAAGCCAGGGGGTTATGTCTGAAATTTACCCCCAAAGGCGCGCGATCCAACGGCGATGGGCACGCCACTTATACACGTGTCGAGCATCTGATAAGGGATACCGGTTCGCCGATGAAGGGCTGAGATCAGATGCGCCTTGCAGATCTGACGGTCGTTGCAGGGCTGCATCGGACGGCTCTCTTTCAATCTGGGCCTCGCCTCCTGATCCGACGGTACTGGAGGTGTCTGGAAGAACAAGGAAGAAGATCGCCCCCGACAAGCTTCGATCGTGAAGCTTGGGCTCCTCCGGGCATCTCCCTCGCATCTGAGATGGTCTGCACGTAGCTGGAGACTCCCCGCGTCGTCTGATGGTCTCGCCATGGCTCCTGGAGGTCCCAAGCGCTCATACGAGGTCGATGAAGGTTGGACCCTCCAGGAGCCTCTTCCTGGTTCGATTCGAGCCCAGATGGGCTTGTTTCTTCGTTTGACCTGCATAGGAAGAACCGAGGGAGCGAGGGCTTCTTCCTCGACCCCGGGTTTTGAAGCTCTACAGCAAGATGAGGTCTAGCGGAGGAGCTCCGGCGAAAGGCGGAGGTGGAGCTCCTATTCGCCAAGACTAGAGGTCCTTGGTTGAACGAAGATGTGCGATCGATGGAGAATACGATGGGGAATGAAATGGGAGGCGAAAGGCGGTCGGAGACGGTTGATGGCACAATGAAGAAGTCGCCGGAGCTGAGCTCTGGCGAACTTCGATTTTTTGGATTTTACACTACTCTGATTAACTAAACACTAAACTAACAACAGGAATCAAAAGCTAACATTAAACCTAACTAAAATGCAATAAAGGAGCAGCTCTTATACCTGGGGGCCACTAGGGAGCAGGACGGACGCCGGAGCTCCGCCGCGTCAAAATTGTCCCTCCTCCGGCCGATTCGAGGTGCTGGAGCACTCCCCGTGTCACGAGAAACGTCCCAGGATCGAAATCAAGGAGTTTTGGGTGGATGAAATTGGCCAAATTTGAGGAAGGGAGTGGAGCTTCTTATTTATAGACAATGGCCTGGAGCCTTATTGACCGGCGATTATTGCTTAATCCAACGAGTATCGGGTGTATCTAAGATAACGACGGGGATCAGTAATCATCAGAGATTATTTCGTGTGAAGAAAGCGAGCTCGATCTATGGAAGAGATGGCCGTAAAAAAGGGAAGAAATCTGGGGAAATGACAGTTCAGAGGCGCCAGGTTCCGGATGGGACAGTTGACCGGGCGGTCAACAAGGGCTGGCGCCCCATTGGTCCACGTCGGCCGCAAGAAGACAAAATAGGAAACTTTACTCAAAATTGATTTATTTAACCTAGTAGATGATTTTATTATTTTTTCCTTATAAAATAAAAAAATGTGTATTATTTCATGTAGTATTTATTTACGTTTTTTTTTTAATTTTTTGAAGTGTTTTATTACGGGTTCATTTTAATAATGTATTTATAAGTATGTTTATATGTTTTTTTTATTTTGTTTATTTTATTTTATTATTTTATTTTATTATTTTATAAATTTATACTTGTTTTTATGAGTATAAATATATTTTTATTTAATTTTTATGAGTTTATTTACATTTTTAAATAAATAGGTACATGTATATGTAGTTATACTTATAGGTATTTTACTTATATATTATGTATACTTTATTTATTTTGATGTATTTTCTTGGTTTTTATTTTGTATTTGTATTTTTAATATATTATGTATAATATGTACAACATTATAAAAATATGAGAAAGAAAATAATTAAAGAATGTTTTCCCTTTTTCTCTATGTACATATTGGATCATAAGTATTTTGCCTATTATCTTGTATTTACATATTTTATTTTGTAAATCCCCTTTAGTTTTATTCTAATTTCAGTATGTTCATGTAATGTATACATTATTTACAAAATTCTAAAAATATAATTTGCTAAAAATACTGGTCAATGAATATATTGAATATTTTAATCAGGCAGGCTGCACAATGAAGGCCAAAAACTTAACTTTTGCAGATGGACCTCCAAATATTATGAAACCAATTTTTATTAAATAGTTCTTGGAAATCTATATACAATTAAAGGTGAGTTTGGGTGATTTGGAGTTTTTATTTACAGGATATGGGTCTGTGAAGTTGAGATTTTGGCTTTTTATTCTGTGTATAAAGTGTACGCTGAGTATTATTTTTACACAAACTCAATTTTTTATTTTTATTGACATTATTATCTACAACTTTCACGAACAAAGTTTCTTTATTTGATGAATAAATAATTATGTACAAAATAGGTGTCAAAAATGCATAAATAAATGCATGAATAAATGAGGTATTTATTATACACTAGCCCTTATCTCCCCCTACTTTATTCCTTGTCGATCAATTCCATGCTGGCCTTTGTCTCGGGGTTAGGGTCATAAAATATTTGCAATATTTTATTCCTTTTTCTATTCTTCTCTTTATTCTATAATTTTGGCATTAAACACCTTATTTAATGTATAATTAATACAATGAATGATGAATGCTATTATGTACAATTTGATGCTATTTACATGCATTTGCTGGGGTTTTTGAGGCCAAAATGAAAGAATAAAGGTGATGAAATTGAGATTCATCAATAACTCTAGTGTACTAGTCGGATCCGTTCTTGGGGAAAAAAATAAAATCAGTAAGTCAAATTGTACTATAATTATAAAATACAAAATTAATGCGTACTTGAGAGGGTGTATACTATATAGTAATATAAAGCAAACCCTAATTGTTTTGTTGGTTACTGTAATTAGATTGATAATTGATTTAATATGATTAAATTAATTAGATCTAATTAAACATTCTATTATGAATAGAGTTGTATTTCCCTTGGAAGAATTAATTATGTGAATATGATTCATAATAATTAATTAAAATTTGAACATGATATGGAGGATCATGCAAGTGACATCCATGGTATCCCATCAAGGCGATGGGTTCCATATCCATGGATTGTTTGTAGGAGACTATACAAAGTGACAACTCCTGCATACAAGCGCACATGGATCAAGCTCTTTGCTTCCCAAAAGAGTAAGGACGTATATGCAGTGACCCAATATCGAATCCTCATATTATTGGGATGATATTGGATTGTGCATAGCAAGTGCTATTCATGCTGACAGCTGGTTCAATTAACAATTAGTCAACATCGCTTTAGGGTTGGTGGGCCTTGGAGTTAAAGACCGAATTAGGAAATGCAAGTTGGACTTGCAAGGAGGAATGTGTTCCTACTTCTTTTTATCCGAGTTACAAGTTCTCATATTATTAAGATGTAACAAAGGTAAAAAGGAGAACCCGGTTCTTGCTAGAGATATAACGGTAAATATATCTCTTGTTTTGAAAGTGATTAAGGGAACAAACTTTCAGAGTTGAAAAGGCAAAATTAATTTGATTAAAAATACATAATCAATGAATTTAATATTGAATATATAATTTTTTATATGTTCAAATATAATGCATTCTTAATTTTAGACAATGAAGTCCATGAACCCACTTAGTAGGCTCAAGGAGGTTAATCAGTTGACTGAACCAAATTACTCAGATTGGATATGTAATTTGGATCTTGTTCTATCTGTGGATCACTTCTCCTACATGCTATCCAAGAACAAACACATAAACCCTAAAAACCCGAATAAATTAAGTTCAATGAAAAATATGATGAAACTCATTCATCGGCTCGGTGTTACATTTTTGGATCTCACTCCAATGTACTTCAGAAGCAATATGTCGAGATGGATACTTGCTAGGATATAATGCTGAATCTCAAAGAGATATTCGATGATGTCAACTACATGCAACTTTATAACGTTATAAAGAAATTGTTCGCTACAAAATGAAGGAAGGGACTTCCTTTCATGAACATGTAATCAAAATGTTTGGTTACTTGTCAGAACAAGAAATTCTTGGGGCAGAGATGGATGCATACCTGTAGTCTGGACTTCATTCTGCTATCTCTCCCCAAGTCTTTCAATAATTATGCGGTAACGTACCACATGAAAAAGTTAATTTTGACTAACGCTGAACTCATGGCTTCATTAAAGTCTGCAGAAGACGTAATGAAGAAGAGAATCCCTCTGGCAGTGCAATGGTTGCACAGGTCAAAGGGAAGCATGGTCGGAAGCAAGGATTTCGGAAGGGCCCGAGCTAGAAGAGAAAGAAGAAGAGTCAAGGAGTTGGTTGATCTTCTAATGCTTCCACTCTGGTGGCATTAAAGAAGATCGACGTCTGTCATCAATGTAAGAAGTCAGGGCACTGGGAGTGTAACTGCCCAGATTACTTGAAATCTGTAGATAAAGGTAAAGCCCCAACAAGTATAAATTCTACTTTCATCATTAAAACAAATTTTCTTATAGGATGAGAAGGTAGTTGGGTCATTGATTCTGGTTTTCTATTCATGTATGCGATTTGTTGCATATATTTCAGGAAATTAGGAATCTTGATGAAGGGGAGATAGTCATCCAAATGGGATCTTATGCAACAGTTGCAGAAGTCATCGTCGAGACCTGTAGACTATCATTATCTAGTGGGAGAGTGCTTATGCTTAAATAATATCTTTATGTTCCCAATGTTAGAAGGAAACTTATATATGTCTCTATGTTTATTAGAAATGGATATTCAATTCTATTTTGTAATAAACTTGTCATAAATCATTATGATAAACATATTGCAGGTGGTGTTCTAACTTCTAGAGGACTCTATGAATTGTGTATTGATGAAAATGTCATGAATCTTACTACCACTAATAAAAACTCTGAAAGAACCAGGGATAACAGAAAATCATTCGAACATGATTTGGCATCAAAGGCTTGGTCATTTATCTATTGATAGTATCAATAGATTGATAAATGATGGACCCTTAGATTTTCTACAGGTCCACATTTTGCCTATTTGTGAACATTGCATTCGAGGTAATATGACTAGGATGCCTTTTCGTAATAAGGTTACTTGATGCGAGGGTATTCTTTATCTAATACATAATGATGTATGTGTTCTCTTCCATAGTGCGACCTCAAATGGATATCGATATTATTTGACATTTATTGATGACCATTCGCGATATGGGTTTATCTTCCTACTACATCATAAATCTGAAACCTTTGAAAAGTTCAAAGAGTTCATGGCTTTGGTTGAGAACCAAACCGAAAGGAAGATTAAACAGATTCGATATGACCGAGGTCGCGAGTACCTCTCAAATGAATTTAAGGAATACCTTAAAGAGAGAGGAATTGTATCCAAACTCACTCCTCTTGGAACTATCCAACTTAATGGTATTGCTAAAAGACGCAACAAGATGATCATGGACATGGTCTGTTCGATGATGAATAACACACGTTTACCACTTAGTTTCTGGGGATATGAATTCAAGACTGCAATATATATCGTGAATAAGATGCCTAGAAAATCCATACCTAAAACTCCTCATGATCTTTGATAGGGAACCAAATCTAGTGTTAGATACTTGAGGATTTGGGGTTGCTTGGTCCATGCGAAGAACATGGAGCTAGAATCTCGCACTCTTGAGTGCTACTTCATTGGGTATGTAAAGGACGGTATTGGATACAAACTTTATGACCCTGAGACTCAGAAGGTATTCATCTCTAGTGATGTAAAATTTCTAGAAGATGGCTTCCTTAAGAGTCAAGACTACAAAAAAGTATGGGAACTCATTGAATCACTAGAGGATACTAAGTTCCCTGAAACAAAAATTGAAGAAGTAAATAAAGATGTAACACCCGTACTCTTAGAAGGAGTTTGAGGGTGGTAGCACCACCTGAAAGGTACATATTCCATGTGTCAGGTGAAACTGACAATGATTCGGCTTCATTTGATGAAGCACTCGTAGATTATGACATGGGTAGATTGATGCTAGCAATGAACTTTGAGATATACAACATGCATAAGAATAGTTTATAGACCATGGAGGATCCACTTAGAGAGGTAAAACCCATTGAATGTAAATGAATTTTCAAGTGAAAGAGGGGACCTGATGGGAAAGTAGAGACTTTCAAAGCACGACTCGTAGCCAAGGTCTACACACAGAGAAAAGTCATAGACTACGATGAGACATTCTCCCATGTGGCAATGCTTAAGTCCATCAGGGCACTGCTAGCTATAGCCACATATCTTAACCATGACATCTGGCAGATGGACATCAAGATGGCTTTCCTCAATGGATACCTTGAGGAGGATATCAATATGGAGCAGACCCAGGGCTTCGTAACCGAGGATGGAAAAGTATGCAAGATAAAGAAATTCATCTATGGGCTCAAACAAGCTTCTCATAGCTGGAACATCAGATTTGACGAAACCATAAAGAGTTATGATTTTGTTCAGAATCCTGATGAATCATGTGTATATAAGAAGCTTAGTGAGAGCGTCGTTATGTTCATCGTCCTTCATATAGATGACATACTTATCATTGGGAATGATATAGGGATGATGACCAGTGTTAAGATTTGGTTGTTCCATACCTTCGAGATGAGAGATCTTGGAGAAGCCTCTTACATCTTAGGTCTGAAGTTGTTCAAAAATAGAGAAAACAAGATGTTGGGATTGTCACAAAATGGGTACATTAAGAAAATCTTGGTACGTTTGCATATGCATATTTCCAAGAAAGGCTTCCTTCCCTTAAGACATGGTATCCACCTATCTAAAAGGGATGGCTGCTTAAAGTGTTGAGGATAAGAAAGCCATGGTTGGATGTCCGTACGCATCAGCTGTGGGAAGCCTAATGTATGCAATGATGTGCACAAGGCTAGATATATGCCATGTAGTGAGAGTGATAAGCCGTTTCCAATCCTGTTATGGTGAACAACACTGGAATGCAGTGAAGAACATCTTCAAGTATCTAAGTCGGACGCAAGATTATATCTTGGTCTATGGAGACGATGATCTCCAAGTCTTAGGATACACAGATTTAGACTTCCAGTCGGATATTGATGATCAAAAGTTGACATTAGGGTTTGTGTTCCTTTTGAATGCTCGTGCTTTGAGCTAGAGAAGCATGAAGCATGACACTATAGTCGATTCAACAACATAAGATGAATACATTGTCGCATCAGATGTTGCAAAGGAAGAAGTGTGTTTGAGCAAGTTCATCCTAGAGATTGGCGTAGTTTGCTCTGATACTCCAATCCTGCTGCACTGTGATAACACAGTGGCCATAGCTCATGCGAAGGAACCCCGATGCATCAAAATAGCAAGCACATGAAAAGGAAATACCCCATCATTCAGGAGATATAAAAGCGTGGTGACATCATCATCACCAAGGTATCCTCTAATGATAACGTTGCCGATCCCCTTACCAAAACTTTGACACAAAATGTTTTTGACAATCATGTTATGAGTATGTGTTTAAGGATTGTACCATAATGGTTTTGAGGGTTAGTGGGAGATTATTAGTAATCTGAACCCGAGGCGAACCATTTTGACAATAACTGTTGTTGTAATGTTTGATATATCAATAAAATTTATTGATTTATTTCACTCCATATCTTATATTAAATGAATGAATGCACTATGAGGTCTCTTAGTAAAATTAAGTTTATGTACCATGGCCATCTTAATGATCATACAACTGTTGATTCAATGGTTCAATCACAGAGGCCGGTTCTTGGATGAATATCTTAAGAGTTAGACTAAGGATTCATCAAGCATCGTTAAATGATTATTAAGGGATGATCTCCAGCCTGAGAAGGAGATGGCAATCCTTCTCTACAAGTTGACATCTAATCGACCTTTTAAAAGTAGGTCCTCTGATAGCAATAGAGATTCAGAGGTGTCAGTAAGTTAGGTCAAAGTGTTGACTTAAAAAGATCGAGATAACCACAACGTATAATGTATACTATCATCATATAGGCATGCTTCCTCTGAACAGAGATAAATGTATTGCTATATGTATGAGTATGTACATTTGACAGACTAATAGGATGATTGCCTAATAAAGGTATACACACATGCGAGCTAGTGTGCATACAAGAGCATATGAGTAATACGATCTCTCAAAGGGATCATACATGTCCACTTGTGTACTGGAAGACATGAGCTCACTCATGAGGTATTGGGACCGATCAAATTCCATGCATGGTTGTTTTGTGTTGGAAACATAACACGAATTTGTTGGTATGACATATGCTTTTGATAAGCATATGATTGATACCAACTCCCAATGACTGAATGGGAAACTTAATGATAAAACCTTGAAGAAGATAGTATTAAACTGATCTAAATCTCCGGGTTTATTCTAGGCCGTCTAGTATGTAGGATGTATGAGTATTAGGAATACTCGAGGGAGATGTGATCATAAACGATTGTACAATCATGATGCTTCCATTCCGAGGGAGTGATGAAACATGTCTAGATTTTAGCGAGTCCTCTCAGTAGAGAAAGTTGATCTTAGTCCAAATGTTGTATATTGATCTGAATGTAATTTAGATACAATGAGAAGATTAATTTTCATGAGAGGTCCTCGAGATCCGGATTTGAGATGTGATCTTAAATCCAAGTCACTGTACTTGGTAGATACAATGGCCCTGTCCTTAACTTCAAGTATTCGTATAAAAAGCACATTATTCTTGAAAGAGTTTGAGAATAGTTCCATTGATGTAATGCATATTCAAGCATTAAGAAATAGATAATTAAATGTGATTTAATTATCATGAATTATGTGAATTTGATTCATATTAATTTTATGCATGAGAATGATGATCCAATATATTTAAATGTGATTATTATGGATATGAATAATGTGGATAGTTGATGAATCATCTACCAGTAATATTAATTATTACTCATTGTAGTATAGCCGATTCACCTTCATACAGAACTGAGTCAAGTATCTCCATCAAGAGGAGTCAGTGTTAATTTATATCCTGGGAAATTACAGAGTCGAGCACAAGGACACATGCTATTAACATAATTAATCAGTCAATAATATCTATGCTAAGTGATTAGTATTCAATCTAGGTCAAACATTGCAAAATAAAAATGCATCACAAAAGGAATGTGAAGACATAATGTATTTTCAAGACATTTTTATGCAAGTTATACAATAAATAAACAGAAAAAATGATACAAGTTTAGCATATGCGAATAAACATATAAATATGCCCTAAAATCATTTCTCACACTTAAGCAAATATTTGATTTAAATCTAGGCCTAATTGAATGATTCAAACAAGAGTCAAGTTATATTTAATGAGCACGAAAGAATCTATATGGTCTCTAATGAAATAATCCTTCTTTTGCTATCTAATCACAAAATTAATCATCTCATATTGAAGGCAATTAAATGAGGATCAGAATGCCACTGAAATCACTTTATTTGGATAAAAGATGCTCAAGTTATTCACGATTGAATCCATAGGCATAAATGACTATTAAACATAACCAAAGTTTTACAAATAGGTCCCTATAAGGACTAAATAGTTTTTACTAAAAATTGGCCGCTGAATTTATTTCAAAAATTATGATGGGGGTATTTTGAAAATAGGAGATGTTAGTGATGCTTGGCTGCAAATTACCCAAGCTCGCACACGCCCAACATGCACGACGAGTATTAGGTCAAAACTCGGGGTGGGTGCAGGTGCAGAGGCCGGTGTAGTGACCTCCATGCTCCGGGCATTAGCTCGTTCCACCAAGGCAGTTGGTTTGACTCCATGGCTCTAGCGGACTATGGACCGTCCGATTTTGGGGATCGGATGGTAACTGCCTATTTATCTCATCTTCTTCCATCTTCCGCAGTATTGGCATGGAGAATCTCCGATGAGGCTTGAAAATCTCCTCTAGCGTTCTTCCTCCTCACCAAATGTTGTGGAATTTTTCTGAAGATCTCGTGAAGATATTGTAATCTTGAAGTTCATGTGTGAGTGTTTGGTTCCTTGCAATCATGCTCCTTCATCGGAGCTCAACCTCTAGAATAGACCTTACTCGAAAGTTCTGACCATTGAAAGATTCTAAACCTGCATGTGTTAGCTGCAACCAAGAAAACACATGTGTGCGTATGTATGTGAGGCAAAGTGGAGGGCAACATGTGGAGGACGACAAACCCTAATGAGTCACTACTCTTTGCAGACGGAGGACATGGAGAGAAATGATGGAGATAATGGACAAGGGAACACAAGAGACCGAAGATCACGCATGCATCAATGATGCATGTTGGATCTAAGGTTGAAGTCAAATGAAGGTGATTTCTACAGAATCTCTTTATTTATTCAGGGGAAAATCAAAGAAACTACACCTAACATACCTGTATATTGAAGAACTTCATCGACGATGTATGTTGTAGCCTGAACTTGAGCTTCGAGGAAGCTGATGAATCTACAATTCTCATTCTTTATTCCTTTCATTTTAGCTTCATCTTTTAGCAAAACTACATGTAATTATATGTAAATACAATAATTTATCATTGTACATGTATGTGTAAATATAGCATAATTAGCACTTATTGCCTAAAAATAACAGAATAAGGAGAAAAAAAGATGTATTAGAATAAATACAGATTGACCCAGATCCCAAAGAGAAGTCAAACTACGACCTGATCGACAAAAGAGATAGCGTACATTGTATATTGCGTATAACACCTATACCTATACAAGTAAAAATTCATATTTACTTTACATTATGTGAACACCATATTATTTTTGAATACTTGTATATAGCATTAATAATAAAATAAAATAAAATAAAAATCAGAAAACACAAAATAAAATAAAAATAAAGATCAAGGTTCATTGTACAAGGGTGACATATGTATATAATGTATACATACCTATTTATTTAACACCCTTAATTAATTTATAAAAATCAAATAAATATCATTTTATATCCCTCAAATTATTTTTTAAATAAATAAAATAGAAATAAAATATATTTTTGTAAAAATAATAAAATGAAAATACATGTATATAATACATAGGTATAGTATACCTACACATAAGACTCTATAATATATATATCATAATAAATTAATTTATAAAAATAATTAAAAATCATAAAAAATACTTTAAGAAATAATAAACATTTTTTTTATTTTATTCACTTTTTATTTTAAAATCATTTACTATTTTCTATTTAATATTCTTTTAATTTGTAAATCTGAATTAAGATTCGTCTACGTGGGATTGTTGACAACGGTCAACCCTTCCTCCCAACCGGATAGACCCGACTTCTGTTTGCCGGAGTCTATTTCTGATTTTTCTTGATTGAACCTGACATCCATTCATCTCAATTCCATCGTCCGACTGCGCTCCTAGGATTCATGATACTCGCGGATCCTTAGGCGCAACTGGGATCTTAGGGTTTCGTGCTTCCCTTCGATCTTTCCAAAACCTCGGGCATCCCTATATATTCTTTCTTCCACCTCCAGAGCTCGGGAGCTCGTTCCTCGCCACCCTCTTGCCCCCTAGCTACCACTAGTTGAGTGACAACTGCCTGGATGGACTCTGGAGCTCTGTTTGGTGGTCAATGAGCGAAGCTCAGCTCGTGGCTGGAGCTCTCTGCAGCGACAAGCCTCCCAGCCTTCCGCAGCTTGATTGAGGCTACAACCATGCCATCTGCCTCTCCTGACATCGTTGATTCCATCAGGAACCTCAAAGATCGGTGACATGGCCAGCAGCAAAAACAGAACTGATGAGCAACCACAGACATCATCGTACGTACTTGATCAGGCCACCATCAACAATACATTACTAGCTTCTCTAGAGACCATGCATCGACATATTCGGGACCAGGGAGTGTTCATTGCAGAGATGAGGAGAGAGCTCACATGGATGAGAGCTGGACAAGAGGAGCCGTAGAGACCAGCAAGCGGTGGAGAGATACTGAGAGCCCATGGCAGAGATGGATGCCAGGACGAGCCATAGGATCTAGCAAAACCACCAAACACCATGAGGCAGTTGCACTATCCTGGTGCAACTCTCACCTACAGATGGATCCAGCTGCCCGAGATCCTTGGCACCTTTGGGTTGCGCCCCCGGACCATCCAGTTACTGTAAGTACCTTGGGCTAGCAACCGAGGAGCCACATCTTCATCTGCAGGAGTTTGAGATAATCCACAGCACCGTCTACGACAGACTAGTGGACGAAGATACCATCAAGCTGATTACCTTCCCCCTTTTCCTTAGTAGACAGAGCAGCCTACTGGCTGAAGCATCTGGGGAAGACTGTCACCACTTGGGAGCAGCTTTGGACCGAGTACTTGAACAAGTACTATCTACTTGGTAGGACCAATGCAGTGAGATCCATGATCAGCAACTTCATTATTATTCCAAATGAATAGTTACATGAAGCTTGGGATCATTTCTGAGAGCTCATCGACAGGTGTCCCCACCATGAGATCAGCAAGCCCAACCTCATCCAGAGTTTCTTTTGTGGACTGACACCTGAGTTGCAGGGGCTTGTGAATGCCTCGTGCAGAAGTTCCTACTTCACCAAGGACGAAGACTAGGTCTGGGCCATCTATGAGGAGATGGCAGAGAACTACACAGTGTTGTCCCAAACCCGCGTCTACAATCTAGGGAAGCCTCTCCTACAGGCGATTTCTTACTAGTGGAATGCACGCTTCGATGCCAATCCTTACACATCTTCTTCTGCAGTAGCATAAGCAGAGTCTTCAACCGTCGATATGGGTATCATTAGTCGGAAGTTGGACCGGATAGAGATCATTGAGAAGAAGTAGTACCAGGGCTTAGATAAGCTCAACAAGATTGATGAGTTGGCCCAAACCTTGAGTGACCTGAAGACCTGGATCATGTATCTCCAAGAGGCACAGACAGCTTCTCAGCCCCGTCTCAGGTCACGAACTGATCAAGGGACAAACTCTTCCCAACCCTCTGCCTCGTATCACTAGGTTCACCACATTTAGGCAGAGCTGGTCTAGTCGCTTCAACAGTACCAACCACCACCACCATCTTTAGACACTCATATGGTGGTATACCGATTGGATCAGCCCCTGGAAGCCCTTCCCCTGACACTCCACAAGTAGCAAGAGCTGTTGATGGAAGTCAATGAGATCTAATACTCCTAGTACCGACCATAGTACAAGATCCGTCATGACCACCCTGGCTTTCGATGGCTACAGGAGGCACTTCATCCTAGCAACAACCTCCGTCATAGGCATGACAAGGCAACCAACCCGCAGCGCCAATACTCCCATAAGCAGCAACAGCATGGTCCTCATCCCCAGTATCGGGGACAACAGTGAAGGCAGCAAAATCCTCATCAACATTACTCCCAGCCTCCTCCTCACTACAAGTAGCAGTCTCAACCTCATTTCCAGCGAGGCAAACCGTCTGGTTCTCACACACCATCTTGTGAGAACCCAACACTTGATGATCCCTCTTGATGTATGACTAGCAGGCTTCCTTCTAGCGAGAAAGGGATGAGTTCTGAGAGGAGATAAGGGAGATAATAAAGGGAAAGGCCGCCATACCTACTCAGATTGAACCTAACCCGAACAATCTGAAGAGGAAATCTGAGCAGGTACAATCTACAGAGACCACAACTCCTAGTGATATTTTGGATGACATTTCTTCTTATATATTTCATGTTGATTTTGTGACACTAAGGAGCGGTAGGAAGCCAACCGGTGGTGACTCATCTAGGCAACATCCTGATGTAGATTCCAGGGCGCCAGATGAGGACAAGAGCGGTACTCATGCTGCTTACCATGATCATGATGATGGTGGTGCTGAAGCCACCAAGGATGTTGATCCATACGACGATGTTGAGGCTGTCATATTTCCAGTTGCAGATGGTGTGATGCTGATGCAACCTGTATTCCAGTTGCTAGGCCAGAGTCCAATACTGATGCTGCAAGTCCAGATGTTGTCGGTGGTACTGATGCCACCAAGAGTCCTTCTGTTGTGTTGACTCATCTTGTACCTGAGGAGTTTTATAGAAAATACAAAAAAATAAAAAAAAACATCAAAAACCAAAAATATGAATAAAGGAAAGGTTTTTGTATCTCGTGTGAGTCCATCTATTGTGCTTGATGATCTTTTCATGGATTCTAGCTTATTGAATGAACATGAACCTACTCCTGACCCTCATCTCTCTGGAGAGGGTCCTCCTATCCCCTTCCCTCAAACACTCCACTTAGTTAAGGGGTCAAAAATAGAAAATAAAAAAAGGCACCAGTTAGAGTTCAACGAGCAGATGATAGACAGATTTCAGATCCAGCTGACTCTTCAGGAGGCACTTGAGCACATCCCTCTATTCCATAAGAACTTGAGAGAGAAGACCACCATCTGTAGCATGAAGAGGAACCATAATGCAGAAATCAAAGTGCTCACCTGTGCCACATGCTTTGCTATCCAGAACCGATTTCCAGCCAAGAGACCCGATGTAGGAGCTCCCTATGTCAGATGCCATATCCATGACCAGCGGTTCGATCATACTCTGTTAGACAACAGTTCCTTGATTAACCTCCTCCCGACTGCCTTACTCGACTGATTCGAGTTTGGACCTCTTAGACAGAGCAGTACAATCCTCCAGTTTGCTGATAGATGTGTTAAGAGGCCGAAGGTATTATTAAAGGATGTTGTCATCACAATTCAGGGCCTGAAATTCAACGTGGACTTTGTTGTACTGGACATGGAGATCCCTGAATATGTAAGTGATACCCTCATCATCTTAGGATGACCTTTCTTGGCCAAAACCAAGGCAGTGTCCGATAATGATCGGGAAGGCATACATTCGTGTCGAGGGTGAAAGTATACAATAGATACGATTGAGGAGACTAGAGCCTGAAACTCAGCTATCTCTGAGCAGAACACCGACTCTGAGTAGATAATAGATGCATAGCTAGACGTCCACCTGGAGTGTGATTTTGTCATTACATATGATGAAGTAGTTTGGGTAGATCCAACATCATGAGCTCGTGTCACACCTTCAGACACTACAGAGTTACAGATGATAGCTGATGAGAGTTCAGAGAGCACACTCGTGACACACGACATTTTGGAGGCTGATGATTGCAATCAGGGTAGCGAAGTAGATTATATTTCATGTGATTCAGACTCAGGTCCCTTCATCTCATACACTGATTTTGATTAGCAAGATTGATGATTATTTTCCATGTTTGATGTCCATAGAGCCACCAGCTAGGACAAAGAGCAAGCCAGCACAGTTAAAAGATACACCATCAGGGCCATTTTCATCAGATTTGTAGATTTAGCGAGAGTTCTCACATGCAAATTTGGTAGCCTTTACACAGACTTTTCAAAAGCTAGATCTGCTAGCTCCCACTTGTCCTAAGTTGAAGACCTTATCGGAGAGCATGAAGTATAGATTCCTTACGAGTGCGCCCGATATGTTCCTAGCCATTATCTCAACAGATTTAACTGAAGACTAATAATCTCGTTTGATGGGGGTTCTTGAAGAAACCGTAAGGCATTCAGATGGAGTGTAGCTGATCTCTAGGGGATAAGTCCAGCTCTGTGCTCCCACCACATCTATGTTGAGGAGGACGCCAAGCCATCACATGAGTTCCAGCGAAGTCTGAACCCAAATCTTTTAATGTGGTCATGGAGGAAATATCTAAGTAGTGGACCATCGATTTTATCTACCCCATCTCCGACTCTAAATGGATTAGTTCGTTGCATGTGGTACCTAAGAATACATGTATCACCACAGTTGTGAGCGAGTCTGGATAGGAGTTAGCTACCTGAGTGCTCACTTTCTAGAGGGTCTGTGTGGACTACAGGCGATTGAATTAGGCCACCAAGAATGATGATTTCCCTCTACCATTTATTGATCAGATTATCGAGTGGTTAGCTGGGAAGAGTCACTACTATTTTCTTGACGGGTACTTGGGGTACAATCAAGTGGCCATAATGCCCCACGACCAGGAGAAAACAATGTTCACCTGTCCGTTCAGAATGTATGCTTTTAGACGGATGCCCTTTGGTTTATGTAATTCCTCAGATACATTCCAAAGGTGCATGCTTTCTATCTTCTCGGATATGGTGGGCGAATGTTTAGAGTTCTTCATGGATGACTTTTCCATCTACGGCGATGGGTTTGATGCTTGTCTTGACTACTAGATCGAGTACTTCAACCCTGCATAGAGGCCAACCTTGTTCTATCTTGGGAGAAGAGTCATTTCATGACGACTCAAGGGACAGTCCTTGGCCACATCATCTCCAACTGGGGAATGGAGGTTGATTCAGCCAAGGTGGATATCATCAAGAAGCTCAATCCACCATCCAATTTATGATAATTGTGGTCTTTTCTGTAGCATGCTAGTTTCTACCGATGGTTCATACAAGACTTCAGTCGAATTGATCGACCGGTTAATAATTTGCTAGTGAAAGACACTGAGTTCCTAGTAGATGATAGGTGTCTTGCATCATTTGAGACTATCAAGGGATTAGTTGTGCAGGCTCCTGTCCTTCAGCCACCCGATTGGTCCCTGAAGGATATGGTATAATCCTCAAGCGCATCACAGAAGCGTGAATGTCGTATCGAATACGACGAGAAACGACTAGTCGTAATGGTTGTTCTATGCAGCGGAAAATTAAAAAAAAATTCATGCGACAAAACCACATGATCCAAGAACACTTCTCGAATCGTTTCGTCTAAACCACAAACAAGTAATAGGGTTACCTCTTGAAGCATGTTTGCGATCAAGTATCTAAATGAAGAGACCTCCTGTCTCAAGTCCGATCCCACGAAGGAGACGCTTGTGAGCGCGGGGATGAATCACGTGCTTCTCGCAATCCATGTTGATGATCCAAGCGACGGATCTCCTGATTTCGACACATGAGATCCGACGTCTTCTTCACGAGCTAGGCGCATCGAAGGAGATGAAGATCCACGAGCAGACGATCGGGTAGCATAACGAAGATGCTGCGGTGATGGAGAACCTCTCTAGGACATCCATGGTGGATTGCCATGAGAGAGGAAGAGAGAGTAGGCATGTAGAGAGAAAGAGAGAGAGATGTGCTTCCAAAAGCATGTACGAAGAGAGCATGGTATGCCTCTCTTTTTATAGGGTTTTTGGATCCATGGATCTCATTCCATGGGACATATAAAATCAATGGATGAGATTGATTTATGTCTAATCCAATGATCAAGATTGTTATTGGTAAAAGCCAACAAATTATGATTTAATTTAGATCAAATATATTTGACAAATCAAATATACATCAACCCTAAAATTAAATCAATCAAATAAGGAAGCAATGACATGGAGATTGCATCTCCCATGTCAACATGGTGGACGGCCACCAATTCCAAGTAGGACTTGGTAGCCGTCCACATGTTACCATGTGGAGGCAATCTCATGAGATTTCATGAGATTGCATATCTCCATGTATTTCTCCTTTATTTAATCTCAATAACTTTTGTTCTAATTTATTCTCCAAAATAATTCATAATTAATTTTGAGAATATTGTAATCTTGCCATTGGAAAATTGTGAATCACATTCACAACCTAAAACAAAATATAATTTATATTTTCAATTAATTACACAATGTGTATCCAATACACATTAATAATCAATCAACAAATATAAATTGTAATTAACTGTCTCTAATACATTATAAATCACATTTATAATATATTATGAGTAATTGGATATTGCTATACACATTATTCATATCCATGATAATTAAACCACATTTAATCATCTTGGATCTCTTTTTCTCTTGTGCCCAAATAATATGAATCACATTCACATTATTCACATCTTTGATAATCAAATCACTTTTAATTATCTAAGATAACTCTCCTTATAATATGAATCAAATTCATATTATTTATGATAATAAAATCACATTTAATTATCCATTTTCTCAATGCTCGGATACATATATCAACAACAGAATTATCCATGAACTCTTTCAAGGATAATGCGCTTTCTCCGCGATTACTTGGAGATAAGGAAAGGGTGATTGTATTGTTCCACATATAGTGACTTGCATATTGAGATTACATCTCAAATCCAGATCTCGGACCTCCCATAGATGCTTGATTAAATCAAGACCACAAATCTAATCTTCTCATTGCATCTGAATCACATTCAGATCAATGTCCAACATTTGGATCAAGATCAGATTACTTCTCTACTAAGAGGAGTCACTAAAATCCAGACCCGTTTCATCACTCCCTAGGAATGGAAGCATCATGGCTATACAATCATTTATGATCACATCACCCTCAAGTTTTCCCAATACCTGTACATCCTGCATACTGGAAGACTCAGAATAAACCCGGAGTATTAGATCAACTTTATACTGTCTACTTCAGGGTTTTATCAGTAAGTTTCTCATTTTGATCATTGGGAGTTGTTATTGATCATATACTTTCCAAAAGCATATATCATACCTAGGTCTTGATCATATACTTTCCAAAAGTATATATCAAACCTACAAATTCATCAAGCTTCCAAAGCGAGACGACCGTGCGCAGGATATTTAATTCTTCCCAATATCTCATGAGTGAGCTCATGTCTTCTGGTTATGTCGTGAACCTGTATGATCCCTTTGAGAGACCGTATTACTCAAATGCTCTTATATGCACACCAGCGCGCAGGTGTATAGACCATGGTTAGGTAATCAACCTATTGGTATGCCAAATGTACATACTCAGACATATAGTAACACATCTGTCTCTGGTCAGAGGATGCGTGCCTATATCATGACAACATACAATATAGGACTTTGGTTATTTCGATCTCGTTAAATCAACTCTTTGACCTAACTAATCTGACACCTCCGAATCTCTATTCCTATACAGAGGACTTGCATCAAGAGTTGGTCAGATATCGGCCTAACTGAGAAAGGATTGCCATCTCCTACTCAGGATGGAGATCATCCCTTAATAATCATTTGACGGTGCTTGATGAGTCCTCAATCTAACCCATTTGATGTTCATCCAAGCACCAGCCTCTATGATTCAATATTTGAATCAACAGCTATATGATCATTAAGATGGCCATGGTACATAACCCTAATTGTACAAAGGGACCTATTATGCAAATTATGTATTCTTCATTTCAGTTTAGGGAATGATATTTGCAATAACATTTATTGCATAATGGCTTGCCGTGGGCTCGCATGTCCAACAATCTCCCACTAGCCCAAAGAGCCATTAATGGGTTAATCATTTAAACCCACACTCATGTGACAATCATAGGCTATTTAGAAAATAGCTAGGTAAGCTGATCAGTCACTCGATTCTCAAGAGACTATGCAAGTCCTTTTGCGGCACTTGCATATCCCCGAGTAACAGTGCTTGCATCCAATGCGAATGTTGCATCTTATGCTACCAATACTCAATTTTGTTATAGTGTCCTTGACACTTTAGCTCGATAATTATTACAACCAGTATGCCCATAATCCTTATCAGAATACCTTTATTTCTAGAGATCTCTATATCCTAAGGTATCTACAGTTAAGACCCTTATAGATCACTATCTACAAGGTGTTAAACTTTTGAAGATAAGACTTTGATGTCACTATCTCTAAGTTTCACCATCTTTGAGGATATTGTTATTACTGCAATCAGTATTTTATTCCATAGTAAGATTAGTAACAGATTACTACTCCCACTACATGGCAGACATCTGGCACTTTTGCACATATAGCTTACACTCAACTTCTCGTAACGGATGCACATGTGCAAGCAGTTCTAGCATTCACTTCCTAAACTCTCTGAGGTGCTATCCCTTTAGATGGGTCACCACCATATCTTAATGGAAGGTTGCCTTTCTTGGATTTTTCCAGAAAATGGAATAATTCCAAGGTGTACTACTAATGTGACGGTCCCAATATCCTCTTCTCTTTACTTCTGAACAACTTCAGAACTAAGATCTAAGAGGTATCCTTGAGATCATATCTCGAGGTATGGGATAACCAGATTATAAAACACTTATTATTATCATCCTTAGATCATTCCAAATGATTAGGATAATATCTACATTTAGCACGATGAATACAATGGCACTCCCACTAAGCTTCACATGGTTCATCAAGATTTTCTGAAATCATAACATTTATAATTTCATCAACTCTTATGTTCCAACTACAAGAAGCTTATTTGAGTCCAAATATGGAGTTCTTTAGCTTGCACACCTTGCTTTCCTCAACCATGAAGTCCTGGGGCTACTTCATATGAATATCCTCAGAGAGGTATTCATAGAGGAATGCAATCTTGATTCACATCATGAAGATGTCATAGTCAAGTTGTGTAGATTTAGTTAGCAATATTCTGATGGGTTAAAGCAATATCACTGGAGAGCAAGTCTCATCGCAAGCGATGTCTTCTATTTGGTGTGTAGCTCATGGCTACGAACCGTGCTTTGGAGGTCTCTACCTTCTCATTAGATTCCCTCTTTCTCTTGAAGATCCATTTACACCTTAATGGGGCTTACCCATATAGGTGGATTCTTGAGGGTCCATATACAACACTTGTATATGAAGTCTACATTAGACTTTTATTGCTAACATCCATCTTTCCATGTCATGATCCTCAGGAGCTTCATCACATGAAGTCAGATCATTGTCATATTCAACTGACACATGGAATCCATCCTCAAACTTATTTTAAGAGGTATTAATGTTTCATCTTTAATTATCTATTTAGTTTCCGATTTTAGGAGCCTCGTTATCTTCTCAAGGTTAAATGAGTTCTTTTGCTTCATTTTCATCTTGATTCTTAAGAGAGTCATCCTCTAAGAATCACATTCTCAGAGATGAGATCCTTTAAGAATCTCAAGGTCATAAAGTAGGTATCCATCCTTTGTTTTCCTAATGAAGTAGCACTCTCTAGTGCCAGATTCCAGCTTAAGCATATGGAACCTTATTAAGGATATATAATGTAGTCTCTACCACATATATATACCTGGAAACTAAGAGATAATTATGCTAAGATTAATCATTGATCAAATCATGTCACACATGATCAATTGTATCTCCCTACAACTCTATTGAGTTAAGGTTCATTTGGAGGATTGAGATAGGAATGATATTCACATCTCCATAAGGTATTCCTTGAATTCATCTATTAGGTACGAGCTACCTTGGTTAGATCAAATTCATTTCATCTTCCTTCAAACTTTGGTTCTAAACCAAAATTGTGAAATCATTGAACATTTCAAAAGGTTTCTTAGGTGAAGAGAAGAAATCTCATATCATACATAATCATCAATAGTTATCACATATCCATATTGTTTACTATGATGTAGATGATTCACATACATCAATATGTATGAGATCCTGAATACCTTGACATCTTACACCTTTCCCAAAGAAGGGTGTATTGGACAATTTACTTTGAATACAATATTCATATGTATGCAAGTTTTGAAATTTTAGACATTCTAAAGTTTCATCTCTTACTTGTCCATTGATCTCATCAACATACATATGTCCAAAACATGATGCCAGATCATTGTCAAACGATCTTCATCCTCCTATTGATCTTTAAAAGTTTAATTTTTAGGATTAGAAATCTTAATGAACCATTCATTAGTTTTCTAATTTAGTGGAGTCCACTAGATGTTAGATTACTATCTGGAATATCCCCATCACAACTCTTTATGATAGGTCTATTTCAGAATTCTTGCTTATTCCCAACATTTAGAAATAAACTATGAGTGTATTCTAATATCCAGGTCATAGAGACATTCTCTAAGACTAAGGGCTCTCCCACTGAAAATATGAAGTATATTCATCCGGTGGAAATTGTTGCAATAATTGCATCAATTCCAACATGGATGACCATTAAACCTCAAGATCAAATTTCTAACATTCTAATACATATGCAACCAATTGCAAGTGTCATTAGAAGATTGAGTTTACAATTATTAGACTTTATCTTATAAAATAAGTAAGTCAATTTCAATGATTATATGTAGATTATTCTGATGTGCTATCCGATTCCTTCTCTAAGGATTCTAGACAGATTTGATAGTCATACTATCAACACATCAACTTATTGCTGTATTGGCATTCATCCAACTCTTTGGATGTCATATGGAAGTCACAGAAGTATAGTCAGCTCTTTGATTATACTTCTTACTTGGGTCCAACCCATGCTTCCACTACGCTCCCTTTATCCATAAGCAACCATTGCTCAAGACCAAGGATCTCTTATGTTAAAATCAAAATTTCAATATAAGAGTATTTCAACATTTATACTTGCTTCATTCAATTCATATAATATGAATATTATGAAGCTTCATGAATGACCAGAGTATAGATAGTAGAATGATGACACTCATCATATCTATATCCATTTAAACTCTTAAAACTTAGGTTCAGGTAGGTACTCAAACACTTTGAATACATATTCTCCTATAGAGCAACCATTCTGCATAATGAAGACAACCATGTCATTCATGATTATATGTTGAAAGCACATATGTATGCCAGAACATCTTCTTTGATTTTATAAGGATTATTTTATAGTTACGATCATTATCGACATGTCACTTCAAAAGTACATTCGATGAGATCAAGACTTATAGAGACATACAAACCCTAGGGTTTTAGTCCTATTGTCTATTTAATTATCATTCCTCATTATTATGAGGAAACTTGCACATTGCAACCAAATACATTATGTGTCCAATTGCAAGTATAATATCTGGATCATAGGTCCATTCCATGATATTCTACTGGTTATTCTTGAGTATATTATTGAGTGGGTTTAATGAAGGATTATCTGAAATAAGAAATTTGCATAAGTGTATATATTATATATATACATATTTTACTTTGATTTAAGAATTTTTATATCAAAGTTGTCTTGCTATGTCAACAATGAAACTTCATTCCCTTAATCACTTTCAATGTAAGAGATATACTTACCATTATATCTCAAGCAAGATCTGGGATCTCCTTCCTTATCTTTGTTACATCCCAATAATATGAGAACCTGTAACTCGGATAAAAAGAATCGGGAACACATTCCGCCTTGCAAGTCCAACTTGCATCTCCCAATTCGGTCTTTAACACCCGGGCCCACTACCCCTAAGGTGATGTTGACCCGTCATTAATTGAACCAACCGTCAACAGGAATACAACTCGCTATGCGCAATCCAATATCGCCCCAATAATATGAGGACCCGATATTGGGGTCACTACGCATACGTCCTTACTCTTCCAAGAAGCGATGGGCCCGATCCAAATGGATCATATGCAGGAGCTGTCACTTCGGACAGGCGTCTCCTACATACAATATCTGGTGACGGAACCCTTCACCTTGACGGGAGACCATGGTTGTCATTTATGTGATCCTCCACCTCATATATTCAATTAATTATCATGAATCATATTCACAGAATTAATTCTTCCAAGGGAAATAATAACTCTATTCATAATAGAGTATTTTAATTTATATATAATTAACTCAACCATATTAAATTAATTATCAATCCAATTCAATCAACAAACTTGATTTTACTTGAATATATGGTATTATCTCAAAATATGTATTAATTCAAATTTTAATAATTAGAAAAATACATCATGATCTCTCAGGCATCATTCGTTCCCTACCCGCTGTCACGACCAGTACTGACGGGAGTGGGACGGACTGCATCCGGTGCAACCCGCTACCCCAGCGATCCCCGACTAGACACCATATCTGCCTCGGGAAAAATTAATGCCAAGTCAATCACTTTGTACGTGAGATGATCATCTGTTCCTCAACCGAAATTATACCATATAGTAATAATCAAAACATTTTTTATTATAAGGAAATTTGCTAGACAAATTCCCAATCCTATTCAAGCAAGGAGTTTGATGATTGTGTTTCCAATTATGATCTAGATCAAATCTAATCAATTTATTGGTTGAGGTCAATTAAATTAAGGAAATAATCATCATTCAATATTTATTAAATATTTTCCATAATTATTTCATGAAATTAATAATTAATTTCACTAATTGATAATCACATGGTTCTTCATTAGTAAAGTAATTTCAGCAGTGACCCCTACTTAATAAAATTAGTATATCTCAATCAATTTAAATCCAAATTAAGCAAAGTAAGTTTTCAAAGTTTTCTAGTTTGATTTACAGCAGAACCTATATGATTTGTACACATTTCAAGGCATTTATAAACAGTAATTAACTCCTTAATTACGTTAAGATTCGCAGTTCCCGTAACAGTGAAATCATGTTCATTAAAACAACCATATCTCGAGCAAACGGAATCCAAATTACGTAAACTCAGATCCTATGGTTTACTTATTTAATGGGGAACAAAATATAAGAGCTATTTTTGTGTTTAAACAATTTGAACAGGGCCAAAAAATTACACTAAATAGAGATGCGAAAATGAAATGCGATAAAACTTTCACAACCCTAACGAACCCAAGTCGCCTTCGGTTTTATGGATCGTATCCAAAACCTTCGACCTAAGGCTCTAATACCACTTGAAGGATATGGTATAATCCTCAAGCGTATCACGTAAGCGTGGGCGTCGTATCGAATACGACGAGGAACAACTAGTCGTACTGGTTGTTCTATGCAGCGGAAAATTAAAAAAAAATTCATGCGACGAAACCACATGATCCAAGAACACTTCTCGAATTGTTTCGTCTAAACCACAAACAAGTAATAAGATTACCTCTTGAAGCGTGGTTTCTATCGAGTCTCTAAATGAAGAGACCTCCTGTCTCAAGTCCGATCCGACGGAGGAGACGCTTGCGAGCACGGGGATTAATCGCATGCTCCTCGCAATCCATGTTGATGATCCAAGCGACGGATCTCCTGATCTCGACACACGAGATCCGACATCTTCTTCATGAGCGAGGCACACCGAAGGAGACGGAGATCCACGAGAAGACGATCGAGCACCATAACGACGACACTACGGTGATGGAGAACCTCTCTAGGACATCCATGGTGGACTGCCATGAGAGGGGAAGAGAGACTAGGCATGTAGAGAGAGAGAGAGATGTGCTTCCAAAAGCATGTACCAAGAGAGCATGGTATGCCTCTCTATTAATAGGATTTTGGGATCCATGGATCTCAATCCATGGGACATATAAAATCAATAGATGAGATTGATTTATGTCTAATCCAATGGTCAAGATTGTTGTTGGTAAAAGCCAACAACTTATGATTTAATTTAGATCAAATATATTTGACAAATCAAATATACATCAATCCTAAAATTAAATCAATCAAATAAGGAAGCAATGACATGGAGATTACATCTCCCATGTCAACATGGTGGACGGCCACCAATTCCAAGTAGGAGTTGGTAGCCGTCCACATGTTACCATGTGGAGGAAATCTCATGAGATTTCATGAGATTGCATATCTCCATGTATTTCTCCTTTATTTAATCTCAACAACTTTTGTTTTGATTTATTCTTCAAAATAATTCATAATTAATTTTAAGAATATTGCAATCTTGCCATTGGAAAATTGTGAATCACATTCACAACCCAAAACAAAAAATAATTTACATTTGCAATTAATTACACAATGTCTATCCAATACACATTAATAATCAATCAACAAATATAAATTATAATTAACTCTTTCTAATACATTATAAATCACACTTATAATACATTATGAAGAATTGAATATTACTATCCACATTATTCATATCCATGATAATTAAACCACATTTAGTCAACTTGGATCTCTTTTTCTCTTGTGCCCAAATAATATGAATCACATTCACATTATTCACATCTTTGATAATGAAATCACATTTAATTATCTAAGATAACTCTCCTTATAATATGAATCAAATTCATATTATTCATGATAAATAAATCACATTTAATTATCCATTTTCTCAATGCTCGGATACATATATCAACAAATGAATTATCCATGAACTCTTTCGAGGATAATGCGCTTTCTCCGCGAATACTTAGAGATAAGGAAAGGGTGATTGTATTGTTCCACATATAGTGACTTGGATATTGAGATTACATCTCAAATCCAGATCTCGGGCCTCCCATAGATTCTTGATTAAATCAAGACCACAAATCTAATCTTCTCATTGCATCTGAATCACATTTAGATCAATGTCCAACATTTGGATCAAGATCAGATTACTTCTCTACTGAGAGGAGTCACTAAAATCCAGACCCGTTTCATCACTCCCTAGGAATGGAAGCGTCATGGTTATACAATCGTTTATGATCACATCACCCTCAGGTATTCCCAATACCTGTACATCCTGCATACTGGAAGACTCAGAATAAACCCTAAGTATTAGATCAACTTTATGATGTCTACTTCAGGGTTTTATCAGTAAGTTTCTCATTTTGATAATTGGGAATTGGTATTGATCATATACTTTCCAAAAGCATATATCATACCTTGGTCTTGATCATATACTTTCCAAAAGTATATATTAAACCTACAAATTCAGTCAAGCTTCCAATGTGAGACGACCGTGCGCACGGAATTTGATTCTTCCCAATATCTCATGAGTGAGCTCATGTCTTCCGGTTCAGTAGTGAAGTTGTATAATCCCTTTGAGAGATCGTATTACTCAAATGCCCTTATATGCACACCAGTGCGCCGGTGTATAGACCTTGGTTAGGTCATTAACCTATTGGTCTGCCAAATGTACATACTCAGACATATAGTAACACATCTGTCTCTGGTCAGAGGATGCGTGCCTATATCATGACAGCATACAATATAGGACTTTGGTTATCTCGATCTCGTTAAATCAACTCTTTGACCTAACCAATCTGACACCTCTAAATCTCTATTCCTATGCAGAGGACCTGCATCAAGAGGTTAGTCAGATATCATCCTAACTGAGAAAGGATTGCCACCTCCTACTCAGAATGGAGATCATCTCTTAATAATCATTTGACGGTGCTTGATGAGTCCTCAATCTAACTCATTAGATGTTCATCCAAGCACCAGCCTCTATGATTCAATATTTGAATCAACAGCTGTATGATCATTAAGATGGCCATGGTACATAACTCTAATTGTACTAAGGGACCTATTATGCAAATTATGTATTCTTCATTTCAGTTTAGGGAATGATATTTGCAATAACATTTATTGCATAATGGCTTGCCGCGGGCTCGCATGTCAAACAATCTCTCCCATTTGAGATCATGATGGATGCTTCTAATTTTTCCCTAGGGCTATGCTCGGACAAAGGAGCGATGGATTAACTTTTGCCATTCACTACGCTGCCAGAACATGGATGCCGCTCAACGGAACTATGTTGTGACTAAGAAAGAGATGCTAGCCATAATTGTTAGGCGTTGTATAAGTTTCAATCTTACATCCTTGAATCTAGAGTGATGATTTACACATATCACACCGCCATCCGATAAATTATGGCAAAGAAGGATGTCAAAGCCAGATTAACCAGATGGATCCTTTTACTATATGAGTTTAACATATAGATTAAGGGTAAACCTGGAGTCAAGAATGTGGTGGCGCATCACCCCCCTCGATTAGAGTATCTTGAGAATTCAGAATAGACCATACCTATCACAGAGACTTTCCCAGATGAGGCGATTCTTGCTATCACCTCGCTTCCATGGTATGCTGACATTGTGAAGTATCTTGTTGCCAAGAAAGTTCCAGAAGGTTGGCCCAGACAACGTCTTGAGACCTTCCTTACGAAGGCCAAGTCATACCATTAGGAGGATCCAACCCTTTACCATGAAGGGGGGGGGGATAGTGTCTGGCATCGGTGTATTCCTCAGGAGGAGAACCATAGCATACTCACCTATTAACACAAGCTTGAGGCAGGAGGACATCACTCTGGGAGATGGACATCATAGAAAGTTCTCCAATCCAGCCGTTGGTGGCCTTCCCTCTTCAAGGATTTAGATGAATTCATGAAGAAGTGTACTGACTGTCAGAGGATGGACACTTATGTACAGAGAGATATGATGTCGATGCAACCCATTCACTTCTGTGAGATTTTTGACGCATGGGGCATCGATTTCATGGGTCCATTCCCTAAGAGTCGGGGTTTGGGTACATTCTGCTTGCTATAGATTATGTTAGTCATTAGGTTGAGGCCATCCCCGCCTGAGCTGCAGATGCAAAGGCTGTTTGCAAATTTTTTAGGAAGAATATCATTTCACAGTTCGGGGTATCTAGTGTTTTGATTTCTGATGGGGGGACTCATTTTATCAACGATAAGGTAAGGGCCCTTGCTAAAAATGTCAACATTGACCATAGAGTTGCCACTCCATATCATCCACAGACCAATGGTCTTGTTTATGTTTTGAACATGGAGATAAAGACTATTTTACAGAAGGTTGTCTGTCCAGACTGAAAGGATTGGTCACAACTTTTGAACTCGGTCTTGTGGGCCTATATGACTTCCTTCAAGACACCTTTGGGCACACCTCCCTTTTGGCTCGTTTATGGAAAGCCATGCCACTTATTAGTAGAGATGAAGCACAAATCACTTTGTGTAGTGACTAAGTTTAGTATTGGATCCCAACAGTGTAGGAGAGCAGAAGAAAGTAGAATTGGCAGCCCTGGAGGAGTTGAGAGACACAACCTTCTCAAGTAGCTCACAATATAAGGATAGAGTGAAGATATGGCATGATTTTGACATCAACCATAAACAGTTTGAGCCGAACCGGAGAGTATGGCTATTCAATGCTAGGTTGAGGTTATTTCTAGGGAAACTACAACTTAAATGAAAGGGACCATACTTGGTCAGAAAGGTGCATGAGAGTGAAAGCATTGGTACATCTGAGTTGTCATCTGATTCCACCTTTCGAGTCAATGGTCAGTGCCTGAAGCCATATCTAGATTATGAACCGCTGATCGTTACATATTCATTTTGTATGAGATGTGATCTTTGACTCGCATCATTGGCATCTGATACATGAGTATCACTTCTACTCTGCAGCTGTATAATTCCATATTGTCTATATAATTAATTCTTTCTGTTCAACACCCCAGTCTCATCTTATGATTATGCTATACTTAGGGTGAAGTTTTCCCTATGTATAGGGGGTATTGAATATATGATTGTCCATTGGATTCTATTACCTCTGTTTTGCTGCCTATACTTAGGGATATTTTACCCTAAGTATAGGGGAGGTAATATCTGCACATCCTACTCCTCGGTTTTCCCTTGAGTGTAAAATCTTCTATACATAGGATTATTTGATCCAAAGTATAGATGGATCACCGACCTCTATTCATTTGATTCTTTTATTCTTTTTTTCGTCATTGTAGTATAACATTCTTTTCACTTCCTCATACTCAACACGAGTTATGTCTTCTTCCATCGCTCTTCGATCACTCTAAGGACATCGTTCGAGCTAAGTACAGGGGTGTGTCGTATATAATGTATATATACTTTATCCACAACTCATACTTTGTGTGTTAATAACATGGATATTATTTATAAAACATAAATATTTTTTTGTAAAAAAATATGTTTGTATAAATTTTGTAAATTTTTTTGTAAAAATGTTTTGTTCACAAAAACATTTGTAAATTATTTTCTGTATCAAAATTATGTATATAGTATAAAATTTTTGAGAACTATGTGAAAATAAAAAGTTTTTAAAAACAATTTGTAAAAATACATTTGTAAACTACTTTGCAAAACTATTTTGACACATAAAGGAATATGCAAGGGGTATAAAAACTACTTGTATAAATGTGTACATTAAAAACCAAAATCTACCCCTAAAGTCTTTGTATATAAGTATTATGCAAATAAAATTCATATTGTACATATCTTTGTAAAGATCTTTCCTTTGAAAAAAAATCAAAATTTTCATAAAAATTGCATATTTTCGAAAATTCCCTACAAAAAGAGTTTTGTACATACTTGCTTTCTTTAGAATCTTGGTTGGCATTTAAACTCGTCCAGAATTAAATTGAAAAATGGAGCTTGGTTAAGACCTTAATCCACTTAACTTCAGAGGAACCATATATGATTCAAGGTTAAGACTTTTCAGGTCCACAGTTACTTAATTCTTTGAGTCCACTAGGCTATGTTCACATGTCATCTTGATAAGCCTATGTAGAACACTTAACAACACACGCATGACTCTCAGAGACAACGGCTTGACTTGGACACGCACCTTACACGTAGCTCAACACGGATGAGGCGGTGAGAAAGCAGAATCCTTTGGCTTGGAGTAGCATACGAGTGTAGTACAGCTAGCCGGAACCTCTTGTCTTCCTCTAGAGAGGGATGTGCGCCTCAACCTAGTTTAGTAGCATTGAGGTCTAAAGACAGAAGACTGCGGGTTGCAATAATACTTCAAAAGAAGGATAGTCTACTGGCTCAAGAAGAAAATCTCCTTATGTATATGCTGCACCATGTAGATTTATTATACATATGCACATCAAAAAATGTGCAAAAATGTAAAAAACTCCAAAAAAGGGGACATGCTTGATTGAATATAATGCCTGCCAGAGTGTATACAGTGAACAAGTAAAGCTTATGTATTCCATTGTCACATCTCATGGAAGCTTGCAGCTGGACACTTAGCTACACTGGCCAAGCTCCAAGGGATACGCGGCTACACTGGTCATGGTTCATTCTCTTCTTTCCCCCTCTTCTTGAGCTGGATGTACTTGAACATAGAAGGGAATACCCCGCTTCTCAAGGAAAGAGTTGCTAGACTAGGGGATTAGAGTTACCTTGTTGAGGGAGGTTGTTTCTTTACCATTTATGAGGTGGGGAGATACATATCACTTACATAGTACAAGGAAAGATTCATAGTCATTAGATTTGCGCATGTAGACTTGTTCTAACATGGTTAATAAGGAGTCCTGACCATAGAACTGTGGAACTTAGAGGTTGTTGAGTCTTAAGCCTATTTCCTAATAATGTTTCGCCAAACTAACCAAAGGTCTGACTGAGCTCCATACTCCGATTTAATGAAGATTAGTTTAATAGTCAACTTTGGTTCTTTTTCTTTTCTTCTTATTTCCACTTCGTTTTCAAATAAGTGTTAGATAAGGGACTAGCAAAGGTAAATTATAGGGGGATGATGAATCTAGGATTCTCATTCTTTATTCTTTTATTTTAGCTTTATCTTTTAGTAAAACTACATGTACTTATATGTAAATACAATAATTTATCATTGTACATGTCTGTGTTAATATTGCATAATTAGCACTTACTATAAAAAAATAAAAGAACAAAGAGAAAAGAAAAAGAAAGATGTATTTAGAACAAATACAGTTTGACCCAAATCCTAAAGAGAAGGTCAAACCGTGACATGATTGATTAAAAATAAGTAGAGAGAGATAGGATACACTATATATTGTGCATAACACCTAAACCTATAAAAATAAAAACTCATATTTACTTTACATTATGTGAACAACATATTATTTTTGAATACTTGTATATAGCCCTAATAATAGAATAAAAATAAAATAAAAATGAGAAAACACAAAATAAAATAATAATAAAGTTCAAAGATCATTGTACAAAGGCCACATATGTATATAATGTACACAATACCTATTTATTTAATACCCTTAATTAATTTATAAAAATCAAATAAAAATCAATTTATATCCCTCAAATTATTTTGTAAATAAATAAAATATAAAATAAAATTTATTCTTGTAAAAATAATAAAATGAAAATACATGTATATAATACAGAGGTATAGTATACCTACACATAAGACTATATATTGTATATATCATAATAAATTAATATTTAAAAATAATTAAAAATCACAGAAAAATAACTTCAAAAATAATAAACATTTTCTATTTTATTAACTTTTTATTTTAAAATCATTTAATATTTTTATTTAATAATCTTTTATTTTATAAAATCTTGAATTCTGATTCGTCCACATGGTATTGTTGACCACGGCCAACCCTTCCTCCCAGCCGGGTCGACCTGACTTCTGTTCGTCGGAGTCTGTTTCTCCAATTTTTCTCAGTTGAACCCGACATCCATTGACCTTGATTCCACTGCCCGACAACGCTCCTAGGATCTGTGATCCTTGCAGATCCCTAGGCGCAGCCGGATCACCTTAGGGTTTTACACATACCTTTGATCTTTCCAGACCCTCGGGCATCCCTATATATTTTATCTTCTGCCTCCAGTGCTCGGGGGCTCATTCCTCGCCACCATCTTGCCCCCTAGCTGCCTCCAACTGAGTGACAGCTACCTGGAGAGACCTGGAGCTCTGTTTGGTGGTCAGTGAGCTCAGCTCAACTCGTGGCCAGAGCTCTTCGCCGCAACAAGCCTCTCGACCTTCCATAGCTTGGTTGAGGCTTGAACCATGCCGTCTGCCTCTCCTGACTTCATTCATTCCATTAGGAACCTCAGGTATCCCCTTCCCTCGCTTCTTTTCCTATTTCGTTACAATTCCCATTCTCATCTCCGCCACAGTTCACCTACTCAGACCAACCAGTCGGAGCTTTGTCTCACCCGCCTACACCTGACCTCCTTAGACTCGGTCTTGAGGTTGAGATTTAGGCCCAACTTCTTTCCCCCACGACTGCCGGATGATGACCAGAATCCATCCCCACTTCTCTCATTTTCTGTACGAAATAACCTTCGTCGCAGCTTTGCTCCAAGCAGAAGATACTTCATGCATATTCAAGCATGCAAGGCGACCCATTTTGAGCCCAAGCTGCTCAGGCGGAGCAACTCCAAATGGAGCTCCACCATACCGATCATCCGACAGAAAATCCATCCATTGAAGCCGCCCACTCAACGTGAAACACTTCCACGACCGTGCTGGACCTTTTAGCTTCTTCATTGGTGCACCGGAGCTCCCGCCATGCTCGGTTGAAGTTCACTTGAGCCTTGTTATTACAACCACCTCCTTTGCCGTTCGAGCAGGAGATGAGTCCCAGATCTTATCAGGACCGTACGAGTACGCCTTATTCCTAACGGTCTGATCAGATTTTGGGGGGAATCTGAGCCGCACGCCACCACCACCTTTATCAGCCAACAGATCTGTACTAGTATTGCAGATCAGATCCACACGTCCCTGATTGCATCAAAGCCGTCAGATTCTTTTCCAAGGGATTATTAGAGCCATCGGAGCCCTCCACGTGCCAGTCACGTGTTTGCAAAGGTATACTTCACCTACTACCCTATTATGTATTTTATTTCGTTTCAGTCCAGAGAATAAAATGTGTAGTTAGGAATATTTATAGTAAGGACCCTCTAGTTTTTGTATTTTCAAGTTAGTCCAATCGACTCTGAGTCACGTGCATCTGCACGCTTATTTTGGGTTATTTGCATATTGTACCTCGAATTTTTGATGGTAATGGAATGAATTTTATATTTTCATATTTGCATTTATACCCATGTTTGTTGTGGATCACGTGTTGCACATGAGCTTTCTGGGCAAATTACATCATTGGTCCCTGAATTGTTATTACATGTTATGCTTTGACCCAAGAATAAAAATTATTTACATCTAGATCCCTATTGAACTATTTTTAATTACATGGCTTTTATTACGTAATAAATATTAAATAAACTCTAAAAATTGTCTAAAAATTACCTATAGCTCATGCTAGCATGTATTCATTGTGGTGATTTTTAGGTATTAATTTGCATGCATTTTATATTATTAAAAATTCAAAAACCCCTAAAAATTGTCCTATTTGTCTTATAGAAATTATAAAAATTCGGAAAATTACCTAAAAATTCTATAAAAATTAGAGTAGTTGTCTTTTGTTACCTTTTACTTTTAGTATTATTTTGTTTAAAAGTACATTATAAAAACCCTAAAAATTGCAAAATTCTTAAAGACTTATAAAAATTATAGAAAAAAATCAAAAAATAGTGTTTTCAGTCTCTATTTGTAGATATTTGCTTCTATTTTATCATCTAGGTTTAATTAATTTTAATTTGCAAATTGCTTCTAGTTGCGCATTATTAGCTATTTTTGCAACCGTTTGATTTTTAGAAAATCCTAAAAACATTTTAAAATTACACAAAAATTAACAAAAAACATAAACCATATAAAAACCAAAAAAAACTTATTACAATTTTTAGGTATTTTTGACATATTAGAAAAATACAAAAATAGTGTGTGAGTACTTTGTGCTTATTGCTTCTATATTGAAAATTTAAAAATTTGAAAAATTACCACTAAAAAGATTTTTGTTTCCTACATCACTACTTAGCTTTTTAATTGTGCTCCTTGTGTTCGACCCTAGTCGCTATACCCGGTAAATAAAATAGCAAAGCTGCCTACATTGATTTCCTTAGTTTTGATTGGTTTGATTTTCTTATTGATCGATTTGATTGATTGAGGACAACGACACTTGACTTATTTATTCCACCTTAGTCGATCATCACCATGTCATCATAATCTCTGGTCTTAGTTTCATCTCCTTGGCCAAAGAAGAAAGCTCGAATGGCCATCATTAGATGCCGTGACATTGCATGTACACCATGGGTCGACAACGGAGAAGGAACCCCTCTTCGCGCTTCATTCCTCAATCTTTCTTGTCATGAAATGGTGGAGAATTCTAGGGCCGATCTTTACATTAGGGTGGACAATCACCACCTACGGTGGAGAAAGATTATTTGAAGGAGAAGCACATGATGGTTTGGATGGTCTCAACTCATATGAGTCGTTAAGGGAATTAGGGGTTCAAGAGGGTGAAATGTCAGCAAGGGTGAAGGAAGTTAGATGAAGGTGAAGGCGGGTGTAGTTGACTGAGATGTTTGAGGTGGTTGGTAAAATGGGGTGAACCTGGGTGGTTGTTAATGTTATCATCGTAGGTGGAGGTTGAATAAACCTTACAATCTTTGGATCTTTTCGATCTAATGGTTCTAAGAGGAGTGGGTGGCCTAGATGAGATCAGATGATCTCATCAAGTGGCAGGGAATGAAGCATGTACGGGTGAATTCAGGTCGTCTGATTGAATGATCAGACGACCTAAAAAGGCGGGTGGCAAGCCAAGGCTGAGCCTTGTGGGTGGCCTAGAGGGTGCCATGTGGACTAATCATAATTAATAATGATACAGAATATAAAAAAATTAGAAAGAATTAAGTAGAGGATGAATTAGGAAAACTCATGAACATGAAAGTTGTAGATCTCGATAAGATCTACAAACTTTTATGATGAAGTCAAAGAGAAATAAGTCATCTATACATAGATAATAATTTACAAATAATTAAAGCTAATAAAAACATTTTTTTATTTTCTTATTTTTTGGATGTTTACTTTATATTTTATGTTAAATAAATAATGTACAATATTATTCTAATTTTTATTTGATTTTTTATAATAAAAACACATAAAATAATAACACAATATTATGTTATATATTATAGTATAATTAGAGTCAATTATTTACTATACATAAAATATTAAATAGAGATAATTGTTAGAGAATTTTGGTGATTTTGCTTAAGCAAGAGAGATAATAATAGTATTTGATGATGATAAATATGTGATTTATCAATAGTACTAACCATATTAATCATATATATTATAAATGTGATTTATAATATATAAGAGATTGCTATTTATAAATAACATTTACAATTTAAATGTTGATATGAATTGGATTCACATTGGACAATTAATTGAAAACATAATTTACATTTTGTTTTGGGCTGTGAATATGTTTCACAAATTTGCAATGGCATGATTTATATTTAAAAAATAATTCAGAATTATTTTTTGTGAAATAATATACAATAAAAGTTTTTGTATATAATGAAGCATTATATGAGATATAAGATATCATATAATTGGAATGAGGATCCTACCTTCCATATAATGAGGGCGGACATCCACTCTTGATTTAGGAGTCAAGGTGGTCGTCCCCGCTTTATTGGAAGGAGGCTTGCCTCCTTCAAAATCCTTCATGGCATATTGATTTGATTGAATTAATTTATATTGATGATTTTTTCAATATATGTTTAATTTAATTAAATTAATTATTGTTTTGTTTTTAACAAAATCATTACCATTTAAAGAAACACAAATCGATCTCAACCACTGAATTTGTGTTGTCCATGGATTGAGATTTGAGATCCATGGACTCTTAAAATATTGTAAAAGAAGAGGCAACCTTAGATCTTCTTTTACACCATAGAATACAAAACCTCTCTCTGCTTCTCATCATCATACACACCCCCTCTCTCTAAGTAGTCATCCACTTCTTGACCTTGAGAGGTCCGTTGTCATCACTACGCCGTCATGCTGCCGCTTCGTTCGATCATGGATCTTTGTTTTACTTGGTGCCTTCGGTACGTAAAGAAGACCTCGTATTTCCTGTGAAGAAATCAGGAGATCCTTTGCTTGGATCAACGTCTTGGATTGGGAGAAGGACGTGTCTCATCAACGTGCTCATAAGCATCTCCTTTGTTGGGTCGGATTTGAGACAAGTGGTCTCTTCGTTTAGAGACTTCAATCGCAACTATACTTCAAGAGGTATTTCTATATCTACTTTATGGTTTAGATGAAACGATCCGTAATGTTTTCTTGGATCATGTGGTTTCATCGCTTTAAAATTTTTAAAATTCTGCTGCACCGAGCAACTAGTGCGACTAGTTCTCCAGATCGCATATGATGCGGTCTTCACTTTCGTGATGCCCTCATGGTTAGTTCCATAACCTTCACATGGTATGATGCCACATTGACTAACTTATGCAGGATCGTAGGAGGCTTTTGGAATACACAGGATGAAGATAGAGATGCCAAGCCCTCGACCATTTCTTCGGAGATTTGCCACACAACATCTTCATCAATGTTAAAGTGCGATCCACCGCATGTGACATTGACGAAATGCTGGCTTTCTTGATGCAATCCCCCAAAGAAGTTTTGAACTAGACTAGTCTTCAACAATTCATGATGGGGGCACTTCTCCATCAGATCTTTGAATCTTCCATGCATCTCATGAAACAATTCATGGAACATTTATGATAAGTTGGAAATCAACGATTGCATCTGATTAAGACGACCCATGGGATAATACTTATGCATAAAGGCTGATTTGAAGTCTTCCTAGGTCGTCACCACCTTCTCAAGGTGATTGATCCTGTAAAGAGTCTTATCATGAAGGCTAAAAGGGAAGGAATTCATCTTTACTATTTCCATCGAAATGTTGGGTTAGTGCATGGTCTTGTAGATCCAGTTGAATTACTGCAGGTGGTTGTAGGGTTCTTCATTTGTGTTGCCATGGGAGATCGACAAAAGAGGAACTAATGACATCTTCAACTCAAAATGTTTGTGGATCGTTGGGACTTAGATCGACTCATCCACCTGGCCAGCACCAGGTTTATATGTCTCTTTCAAGGTTTTATTGGCATGAATTCCTTGCTTTGCACCTCCTCCATGTCCTTCTCTTGGACTGAATTACTTGCTCTGCACCTCCTCCATGTCCTCCTGCAACCTGATTGTCATCATTGCCACCATTGTGTTCTTCGTCCTCTCCTAGTCATCTTTCATGGTTCCTCCTCATCTCCATAAGGATTTCACAGAATGGGACTTGGGCAAGAGCTTTGTTTGTCAATTGTTGATAGATGGCTTGAATGAATGCTAGCAACTAATTGGTGGCCTTGTTCTGGTCCACTGTCTCATCGGAAGTCGGTCATTTGTCTCAACTCTGAGGAGCCATCTCTGGTCAACTATTAGAGGAACTGATCTCCAGATCAGACTCTTGGTCTACAATAGGAAATATGCCATGATCTCTCTGGAAGCATAAACAAGATGAGGAGAAGATTTCAAACTCAAGGTCAATCCTGAACTTTATTAGGGATGGAGATGAATATAGGGTAAAGTTAATCTTCATCTAAAAAAGAGTGAATTTGGGACAAGAGTGATCCCGATTTATTTGAGGATGAAGTGAGGAATCTTGAGAGTGGATCACAAAGTCTGTACCGAGCTCTTTGGAATCACCCCAAATTATTGGAGATTTTTGTCTCGGGAATTGATATGGGTGTCCACGGAATCTGGACTAAACCATCTCAGAGTTGTCCTCTCACGAAAAAAGGGAGATAGATGAGGAATATAGGATACGGAAATAAGAATACAAGAGGGTATGAGAAGAGAAGGCTCAGAAGTGAGAAGGGAAGAAGAAGTGGTAAAAGAAGTATGAAATGCAAGGTGGAAAGGCACTATATTTTGATCTTGACCTACTTAAAACTAATCAATCAAACCAGAAAACAAGGGTTGATTCACCAACTCATACGATGATTTGTATGTGTTCGGTAATTACCTTTTAAATTTTATTTGTTGTATCAGGCAATATTGTCAAGTAGTCCTTAATGACTAATCCTATAGATGGGTAAGAACTGTTGGGAAATTATCATGTACTTCCCACTTCTTTTGTAACTAGTAGCCTATACTTTTTTAAGGTCCTTGTTATCAGATCTAGACCACTACTCAGCAAAAGAAGTAGATGTGGAAGCTGATAGGCAAAATTAATACCTCGGACCATGTCCATAAGTGGACAAGGACCTACTCGAACGTAGATAGATGAGACAGAAACTCCAAGAGGGAATGGAATAAGCTCAATACTTCAGACTAAGTCTACTAGCAGATGAAGACATACTCACCAACGTACGAAAAAGCACTAATACTTCGTGCATCTAGGCGATAGACAAGGAATACTAATAACTGAGCCTGACTTGTGGTTAAAGATGAATATCTAACAGACCATAGAAAAGAGACTCAGTTAATCAAACAAAAGATAATAAAATAGAAGAGAGAGAGAGAGAACGAATAAAAGGAAACATACTCTCTCATATTTTATTGTTCACTAATTATTATCCAAGTAAGTATCCCTCGGTCAAATACGAGGCAGAAAATATACTTGTATTTTAGTGGTCGAAATATTTTTGTGATTTTCATTTCTTCAAGAATAGAACTTTTTTGTTGATTTTAGTTTTTTATCTTTTTTATTTGATTTTATATTTTTCTAATTTTATTTAATTTTTCAAAGTGATGATTTGCAAAGAAGTGAGCTACTATATAATATGAAGGTGATAGAAGTATAGATGATACTATATAGGTAGTGTTTTCATCCACCAAAAAGAGAATGAGGAGTCGTATGCTCCTCACAAGGTGGGAGCGGTGTCGCTGAGCAAACCCCTCACAATGCCCTAGGTGGTAGAAACAACTCACATAGTACGAATCAATCAATGAATAAGCATATGTGAAACAAAATTTATTATAAATCCTACAAAAATGGCCGTATAGTGACAAATAGAGTAGGGTGTCGAATATAGGGAACACATAATGTAGCACTTCATAATATTTATAAATAAATAATATAGGTATGTATATATATCCAACTATGCTCAATATTGAGCTAAATAATGTGGGTTTTTAATTTTTATTTTTTATTTTTAATTTTTAATTTTTTTATATTTTTGTATTTTGTTTTTTAATATATAATATATGATATATAAGACTATATATACAATAATAGATATTATAGATATAAATATAACAAAAAATACTCAATACTCAGAAATAAAAATATGTTCGGGTTTTAAATATTATTTTACTATTTTTATGATTTTTTTGTGAATTTTGCTAATTTGTATATATTTTTAAAGTAAACAAACCCTAAATCAAGGATTTAATAAATACCCAACATTGAAATGAAGATTAAAAATATCAAATTAAGTCCAAAATTCATCAAATCAATTTTAATATGTAGATAATAATATAAATAAGATTATAGAATAAAAAAATATATTTTTGTTATTTTTAGGAATATTTACTCTTTTTATACTAGATTTTGGAGCTTTCAAATTTTTATGAATTTTCTTTTTATATTTTAGAGTTTTTAGTTTCTAATGTTAGAAAATCAATAAACAAACACAAAATATATATTTTTGGAAATTTCTAAAAATCTTAAATTTTTATTTTTTTGGTATTTTCTAAGTCAAATAGGGTCTTTTTATGCTCTTTTTGATTTTTAATAAATAATAAAAATTCCTAAATTGCAAAATAAAAATATAACATGGAAGTGTTGCATTTAAAAAACTACGCTAATTTTTTGGAGCAAAATAGCTCTATTAAATAAATAGAGAAAATGCACAAAAAATATTGAACTAGTAGAGGCATAATTGCAATGCAAAAATGCCAAAGTTTTTATACTATAGTTCAAATTTAAAGTATTAAAAATAAATTTACAAAAGTCATGAGGGTGTTCACACAACTTTTACGACATAAAATGTACGCATGACTTTTATAGGGACCAAACTACAATATTATAGAAGATTAAGGGGGTACTTGCAATTTGTCCATTACTTTTTTAACTTCATAAAATATTTACTGGAGTTTCTAGCAAATACAAAAAGGAAGAGGGAGGAATATGAAATTCACCCACTAATGTCTCAAATCCTACCGTTATGGTGCTACCACTTGTCCAATCCAACAGTCTACTTCATGTACCCCTTCACAAATATTACGCGGTCCAGATTATATCTGGACCGTTGTTGTTGATCGAATGCCTTTGAGGGGTATTGAAAGAACAACCAAGAACACACCCTCGAATAACTTGATCCTTCTTTTCTTTGTGATCCAATGGTGGAAAGCATCTTCGACAAGCTCAACAGGGAGCTGAGCGTTCTCCGCGTGCAACAACGGGGTCCAATGAATGTGATGGGGCTCTCGGTGCTCCGACAAAGTCGTAGCACTGGAGCCGCTCCAAATGGTCATAAATGTCCCAGAAACGTCCTTAGGCCTGCGAGTTAGCATTAAAACATTCCTGGGTGGGAGGGCTATCTCCTCGACCCAGGGATTGATCGAAATGAAGGAGGCAGTGGAATGGAGGGGGATCTTCGACGTTAGGCGGCGGAGGGAGCTTCAAAGTTCTTTAATTCAGGCAGAATCGAGAGGGCTTTTATGGCAGATTGTGGAGAAAGCGTGGGGAATCGAAGTAGGGTGAGTGGATGTGTCAATTAGGTTAGATCACGGTGAATTCGACCTGGAGCTCGAGCTACAGGTCAAAGGGGGATTTTGCTATTAAACCTGCTCCAAACACTTAATTACGAAAATAAATGCTTAAACGAAACCTAAGGGTTATAAAGTACCTAAGAAGTGAAGGAAATATGGCTCAACAAAGCCATGGGGTTCCATAGCAGGACCGACCATAGGAGCTCTGGTGGTGGGGTGGATGCGCCTCTGTCTTGGCCTCTCCGCATTGCAAAACACAAGCCACGCCCTGCTGTCACCACGGTGAAGCCTTTAGGTATGATTTGTGGGGCTAAAGACCAAGAAAGAGTGATAAACAAACAAAAGATGATTTGGGGGTTTTATTTATAGACGAGTTTTGAGCAAGTTTCGAGGATCGATTGCATGGAGATGATTGGTGGTTGGTGGAGATTCGTAGATGGGCGTGGATTAGGGATAAACTGGCTACAGGAAGGTGGAGGTCTCGAGGGTAATGGACGAAGAATGGGGGCGTGATAATTCGGCGAAGTAGGTGCCTCGTGACTTCTGACAGAAGTCAGAAGGGATGAGGTACAGTTGACCAAGGTCAACAAATGTAGATGCCTAGTTAGTCCACGTGGACCAACTAGGAAATTAAAGGCATAAAATACCTTGGAAGATGAATATTAATTGAATTTATTATTTTTAGGTTATAAAATAAAAACTGTTTCTAATTTTCTGTAATATTTTATGCTTATTTTTATTTACTTTTTCGAGGTGTTTTATTATAAGTTAGTTTTTAGGGTTTTATTCACAAGTATATTTAACTTTGATTTGAGTATTTATTTTTATTTTGTAATTTTTATTTTTTTATTTTATATATTTACAACTTATTGTTATATAAGTAAATATATTTTTGTTATATTTTTGTGATATAATATTGATAACGCGGTCCTGACCCTACGGTTAGGAGATCGTCGGTTGTAGAGATAACCACAAGAAGGAGGGAACCGCGTTGAATCAAACAAAAGTTACGGTAGAAACATGAGATAAAATCCTATTCTACTGTTGATGACCGAAATTCTCACTATCAGGATAAGGAGAGAAATATCAGAGTCGTTGTGACCCGAATAGCAAGATGTGATCAATCAAGAAAATGTAGAACCACCAAACAAAAGATAAAATTGATACAAAGAAGAAGTGGTCCTCGCTAAATTATTAACCTGGTATAGCAACCAGGATCGAACTCAGGGAGCACGAGTTGGCCTTGCGGCCTACGAAGTAGTCAAAAATTGAAAAATAAAGAAGAAAATATTTATGGTGGATTTTTAATGGTTTTTACTTTTTTTGTATTTTTAGTTATGAGGAAAAATAAGAAAAAGGGAAAATGAGCAGACACAACAAATTATTTAAACACACAAAAATACTCCAAAAATTATAATAAAAATATTTTTATGTCTATTAGGTTTTTTTGAGTTTTTTGGTGAATTTTTCAGATTTTTCTATTTTTTATACGATTTTCTAAAAATCAAGAAAGATGAAAAACAAGTGCTACTATGCAACCAGACTTGAAAGATCCATTAAAAATATAAAATGGATTTATAAAAGTCTAGAGGTATTTTTTATGTAAACTATAAACAAAAACTAAGCTACTGGAAAAGAGTTTATAATTTTTTTATTTTTATAGAATTTTTATAAGATTTTTAGGGTTTTCAATTTTGAAGGTTTTTATATATCCAAAGAGCTCACCAATTTTATAGAGGCTAAAATACACTAAAACTAACTATCACTAATTTTTCCAGAATTTTTAAAGGAGTTTTAATATTTTTATTTTATTTTTCAATTTATTCAGTAACAAAAATCACTATTTTTGAATTTTTAAAAATATCATAAGGCTTAAAAAATGTCCCAAAATTTTAGAGAAATTTTTACACAGTGGCAAGAGCCACATGTCCAAATTTCACCTAATTTGGATTTAATTTGCTATTTTATTCAATAAAAACAAGGCACACAGCTTCAAAGGGACCTAGATGCAAAGAAAAGTATTTCCAGGGGCTTAATCGTAACGCATGCTAAAACTATAGGATAAAAAGCGCAAAAAGCCCAGACATCCATCACATGTTTAATAAAACCACGCACAGGGGTATAACTGCAAATATGGAATTTCAACATTCATTTCATAACACAACAGTAACTACAGCCCTAAACATGCAATTTGTCCAACATAGCATGTGACGAAGCACGTGTCTCACACAGGCAGGGACGAAAATGCAAATAAAAGAAACATCAAGGTCCAATGTGTAAAATGTCCAAGAGTGCAAATTTATTTAATAGACTAAATTATAACTATTGAAAATGCAGGGGTATGGGTGCAATTACCCAACCGAGGCACGTGATGGCACACGTGAGGCGCCAGGTGTCGAGGCGTGGTTGACTGCTGATGCACGGTCCTGGTGAAGCCGTCTGGACAATCCAACGGTGGAGGCGCGTGACGAACGTGGGTGGAGCGTGCCCGTCAGACCATGATCTGACGGCCTGACTGTGCAGAGCGTGGACGGTGGGGATGCAAACTGGAGCGGCGGGAAATCTAACGACAGCCAAAGGATGAGGAAGAAAACCTCCCAGGCGATGTTCCCCGGCACACCGGAGATGATCCAGCGGGTCGATGAACAATCAGAAAGGAGGGTCTTCCTCGCGATGACTCTCCGCGTCGAGTGGCGGCCTTCGATAAAGCCTCCAACGGTCGGATCCTCCGGCAAGGGAAGAGCGACCTGGAGGAGCTCCGGCGAAGGGGTAAAAATGCGACCAAGGGGGGTATCTGCTCTTATTCACCTGCAAAACAAAGTTCTCGCTCGGAGGAGCACTCCGGTAGGGGTTATTCGCAAAAAGGGAAAGGGAAGCGACGACGGTGAGCGGGGGAAGGCTCCGGCGAAGGCGGCGGAGGGAGCCCAACTCAATCCTGGATCGGGTAGCCAGGAGCGAGGTGATCAGGTCGTGAGAGAAGGGTGACGATGAGTCGGAGAGAGTATCGGTACGGATAGGATGGGTTTGCAGAGCTCCGGCCACTAGGGCGGAGCTGGCGGAGCTGAGATGCGAGAATCTGAAATGGACGATGACAGAAAAGCTAACGGGTCTACCTGATGGAGGATGTCGACTGTGGATGAGCTGGCGAAGCTCTGGGGGTCTTTTCCTCAAGGAAACGTTGAGGTCCGAGGCTTGGCGCACCTTGCGGCGGCGCGCGGCGATGGACTCGCCAGATCAGTGGTTGGAGGCACCTCCTCCTCACTGCGACACGACCCTCGGCTAGCTGTCACTCTAGGGAAGGTCGTGGAGGTCCTGGGATGGGAAGGTGTAGCCAAAGATGGCATGAATTGTGCGGTTGAGGAGATGCATTATAGTGGTGCAGGTCTGAGAAGATGGGATCGGGCACGACTTGGTGAAGCACGGACCCCTAGGCAGATGATCGGGCGAAGATCTCAGATCACCAAGGGATAATTGGCACCCAAGGTTTGGATAAACGGAGGTCGGATCGAGCAGGGAAAATTAGGCTAAATCGGGTTTAGCGCCAGATCCGCGGGCAAAAGTGGTCCAGGGGGGAAGTTGACCGGAGGTCAACATTCCCCCGTGGACCAATCACATGCCTCCATTTGTTAATTCTTTGGAAATTCAATATAAAATAGTAAATGCTTTTATTTTGAAAAATATTAAACACGAAAAATGTTTATTTATTTTCAAATAATTATTTAGTGATATTTATTTATTTTTTTGAAATATAAATTATTTATATACATTTTATTATTATTATATATAGGTATATACATATATGTATTTTTTATTTTTATTTTTTATTGTTTATTTTTATACAATTATTCTAATTTTATATTTTATTTATTTATAACATAAAATTTGGAATAAAAAGGTATTTTTATTTTATTTTTATTATTTATTTACATTAGTTAAATAAATAGGCATCTATACATATCTACGTGGTATATGTACAATGTGGGAAATGATTTTTATTATTTTTATTTTTATTTTTCTTTTTCTGATTTTTATGTTATTTTTATAAATATGTATAATTTAACATAAAAACATTTTTATTTTTATTTTGAGTAAAATAAATTTATTTATATACATGGATATATACACACATGATTGACCCTATCTCCCTCTACTTGGATTCTTTTGCGGTCAGGCCCATACTGAGCCCTCCGTTGGGATTAGGTCGCTCAATATTTATTCTAATTATTTCCCTCTTTTTCTTTTATTTCTTTATTCTTCTATTTATGCACAAAAACATGCTAATTATTGCTATTTACACAATGCATGCATTTTGACAATTTATGATATTTACAGTTATCTACATGGTGTTTTGCATAGGTTTTTAGCTAAAATAAAAGAATAAAGAGTGATGAATGGGTATTCATCACCCCCCTATACTTAACTTTGCTAGTCCCTTAGCAAACACTTATTTGAAAAAGAAGTGAAAAAGAAAGGAAAAAGAACAAGAGGAGAAATGCATGGATCAATGTTGATTATTAAACTTCCCTTCATTAAATTGAAATATGGAGCTCGGTCAGATCTTTGGATTATTAATGTGTCGGAACCTTATTTAGACTCAGGTTTAAAACTCAACAGCCTCTAAGATCCACTAATCTATAGTCAAGACTCCTCAATAATCCAGATCAGAACAAGTCTACATACACAAACCCTGAAGACCATGAATCTTTCCTTGTACAATGTAAGTGAGGTATAGCTCTCCACCTCAGAAGTAGCAAAATGACAACCCTCCCCAACAAGGTAACTCTATGACCCTAGTCTGGCCACTCTTTCCTCGAGGAGCGGGGTATTCCCTTCTAAGTTCAAGTTCAACCGGCTCAAGAAGAGGGGGAAGAAGAGAATGGACCATGGTCAGTGTAGCCATGTATCCTTGGGAGCTCAACCAATGTAGCTAAGTCTCCTTGCTGCAAGCTACATAAAATGGATCATGAGTCTCAAGATTTGCTTATTGCACTATATACATACTCCGGTGGAATTATCATTTTCTCTCAGACCCACCACTTTTTTGGAGTTATTTTCCTGTTTGCATTTTTTTATGTGCATCTGTACAACATATTTACAATGTGCAGCATATATAGATAAGGAGTTTTTCCTCTTGAGCCAGTAGACTATCCCTCTTTTGAAGCATTATTACAACCCACAACTCCTATCGTTAGACCTCATGGCAACTAGACCAAGTTGAGACGCACTTCCTTCACTATAAGAAGAAGAGAGGTTCCGCCTAGAAGTACTACCCTCATATGCTACCCCAAGTCAAGGAAGACTGCCTCCTCACCACCTCATCTGTAGAGAGCTCGGTGTAAGGTGCGGGTCCAAGTTAAGCCATTGTCCATATGAGTCATGTGTGTGTTGTTAAGTGCTCTACTTAGGCTAATTGAGATGACATATGATCATAGCCTAGTGGACTCAAAGAATTAAGTCACCATGGACCTGAAAAGTCTCAACCCTAAGCCCTATAAGGTTCCTCTTATAATTAGGTGGATTAAGATCTTAACCATGCTCCATTTTCTAATTTAATTCCAGGCTAGTTTAAATGTCAACTATAATCTAGAAAAAAACTATACAAATATTTACAAAGATGCAATTTTAAAAATATTTACACATAGCACAAAATTTTTTAAAAATGTTTTGAAAACATGGATGTATGCATGAATGCAAGTTTTACAAAATATTTACGCAAATTTACACAAGGTTTTTGCAAACTTTTGATTTTCAAAACATTTTGGAAAAATTTTGTACTATGTACATAATTTTGATAAGAAAATATTTACACACTATTTACACAAAAAGATTTTTACAAACATTTTTACAAAAATAATTTGTACACTAGCTATGTATGTGCAATAAAAGAATGTTTATTTACAAGGAAAAAAATTTTAATTTTTATGGATTTTTGGATTTTAGCCATTTTTAATTATTAACACACTCACACAAAGTACGAGTTATGGCTAAAGTATATATGAAATATATACACCCCCCCTATACTTAGCTCAAACGATGTACTCAATGTCAAGAGCGATGAAGAAGACATAACTCGTGCTTAGTATAGGGAAGTGAAAAGGAAGGCTATATACAAAGACGAATGAAAGAATAGAAATCCAAGAGGGTCTCGGCATTTCCCCCTATACTTAGGATCAAATAATCCTAAGTATAGCAGGCTGTATATGAAGGGAAAGCCGAGTGAGAATGTACATGGTCTACTCCCCTATACTTAGGGTAAAATAACCCTAAGTATAGGCAGCAAAATAGAGGTAGAAATGAATCAATAGGATACCCGAGAGTCCGACATCCCCCCTATACTTAGGGTAAAGTACACCCTAAGTATACCATAATTATAAGATGAGAAAAGGGATGTGGGACTAAAGAATAGTGTGATATGGACATCTGGATCTATACAAGTCGGAAGAATAGTGATAATCAGGCATGAGATGCAATAGATGTGAGTCAAGAGACCACATCTCACGCAAAGTGAATCATGGCAACATCAACGACCCGCGGCTCATGACTTAAGATATGGCTTGAGCCGCTGGCCGTTCACACGAAAGGTACTCTCAGAAGACAACTCAGATATATCTATACTCCCATTGTCATGTACTTTTCTCACCAAATAAGGTCCCTTCCATTTGCTCTGTAGCTTCCCTGGAAATAGACGAAGCCTAGAATTAAACAACCATACTCTCTGTCCTGGCTCAAAATGCTTGTGGCTTATATGAGAATCATGCCACTCCTTCACTCTCTCCTTATAATGTAGGTTGTTTGAAAAGGCGGTATCACGAAGCTCCTCCAAGGCTGCTAACTCTGCGCTCCTCTGATCTCCTACACTCTCTGGATCCAAAAGTATATCAGTTTCAGCCCAAAGTGACCTATGTCTTAGCTCAACAGGTAAATGGCATGGCTTTCCATAAATGAGGCGAAAGGGAGATGTACCCAAAGGCGTCTTGAAAGACGTCCTATATGCCTACAAGACCGAGTCCAAAAGCTGTGACCAATCCTTTCGGTCGGGGCGGACGACTTTCTGCAATATAGTCTTGATCTCCCTGTTCGACACTTCAGCAAGGAGATTCGTCTGAGGATGGTATGGAGTGGCAACTCGATGGTCTATGCTGAACTCGCTAGCAAGGGCCTTGACCTTGTCGTTGACGAAATGAGACCCCCCGTCAGATATCAACACTCGAGGTACCCCGAACCGTGAAATGATATGCTTCCTCAAAAGTCGGCAAACAGTCCTAGCATTTGCGGTTCGGGCAGGGATGGCCTCAACCCAACGACTAACATAATCAACGATCAACAGAATGTACTCGAATCCCTGACTCCTAGGGAATGAACCCATGAAATCGATGCCCCATGCGTCAAAAACCTCACAGAAGTTAATGGGCTGCATCGGCATCATATCACGCTGTCCACAAGTGCCTATTCTCTGACAGTCAGTACACCTCTTCACGAACTCATCAGAGTCCTTGAAGAGGGTAGGCCACATAGGCTGGATTGGAGCACTTTCTGTGTCGTTCTCCTCCCAGAGTGATGTCCTCCTTCCTCAAGCTTGTGGCAGTAAGTGAGGACGATGTGGTGCTCCTCCTGAGGAATGCACCTACGCCAGACGCTATCCCTTCCTTCATGGTAAAGGATGGGATCCTCCCAGTGGTAAAACTTAGCCTTCGCAAGGAAGGTCTCAAGTCTCTTCCTGGGCCAATCCTGTGGAACTTTCTTGGCAACAAGAAAGTTCACAATATCGACATACCATGGGAGAGAGGCGATAGCAAGGACCGCCTCATCTGGGAAGGTCTCACAAATAGGCTCAGTCTGCTCAGAATCATCAAGATGCTCTAATCGGGCGAGATGATATGCCACCACATTCTTGACTCCAGGCTTATCCTTAATCTCTATATCAAACTCCTGGAGTAGAAGGATCCATCTGGTCAATCTGGCTTTGGCATCCTTCTTTGCCATGAGGTACCTGATGGCAATATGATAAATATAGATGGTCACTCTAAGATCCAATGATGTAAGATCTGAACTTATCTAGGCCAAAAACTACGGCTAGCATCTCCTTCTCAGTGATTGTATAGTTCCCATGCGGGGCATCCAATGTACGGCTAGCGTAGTGAATAGAAAATGGGACTCCATCCCTCCTCTGTCCCAGCACAGCCCCTACGGCAAAATCAGAGGCGTCCGTCATGATCTCGAATGGGAGAGACCAATCAGGCGGCTGGAGAACAAGATCCTCTACAACACATCTCTTGAGAGTCTCAAAAGATGATAGACACTTGTCATCGACAAGGAACTCGGTGTCTTTCATCAGCAGATCAGTCAACGGTCGGGAAATCCTACTGAAATCATGAATGAAGCGTCGGTAGAAACCGACGTGCCCTAGAAAAGACCGTAACTGCCGCAAGTTGGACGGTGGAGTGAGTTTTCTAATGACATTCACCTTGGACGGATCAACCTCTATGCCCCTGTTGGAGATGATATAGCCAAGCACCGTCCCCGGAGTCACCATGAAGTGACTCTTCTCCCAAGACAACACAAGGTGAACCTCAATGCATCGCTGAAGGACTCGGTCTAGGCAGTCAAGACAGGAGTCGAATCCGTCGTCGTAGACCAAGAAATCATCCATGAAGACCTCCAAGCACTCCCCCACCATGTCCGAAAAGATAGATAGCATGCATCTCTGAAATGTCGCCGGAGCGTTGCACAACCCAAATGGCAAGCGTCTGAAGGCATATGTCCCGAAGGGACAGGTGAAGGTGGTCTTACTCTGTTCCTCAGGCGCGATGGCCACATGATTGTAGCCGGAGTACCCATCCAAGAAGCAGTAATGGCTCTTCCCTACCAGTCTCTCAATGATCTGATCAATAAAGGGCAGGGGGAAATTATCCTTCTTGGTGGCCTGGTTGAGTCGTCTGTAATCTACGCAGACCTGCCAAGAAGTGGGTACTCAGGTAGCGATCTCCTCTCCAGACTCGCTAACAACTGTAGTGATGCCCATCTTTTTGGGCACCACATGCAACGGACCGACCCACTTGGAGTCGGAGATGGGGTAGATAAAATCGACGCTCCACCATTTCGAGATCTCCTTCATGACAACTTCTCGAAGGTTCGGGTTCAGCCACCGCTGGAACTCACGCGACGGCTTCACGTCCTCCTCGAGATAGATATGGTGGGAGCACAGGGCCAGACTTATCCCCTGGAGATAGGCTACACTCCATCCTATCGCCTTGCGGTTATTTTCAAGTACCCCCATCAGATGGGATTCCTGCTCTCAAGTCAAATCTGCTGAGATAATGACTGGGTACATCTCATGCTCACCCGCAAGGAACCTATACTTCAATGATGCTGGTAATGGCTTCAGCTCTGGATAAGTAGGTGCTGGCAGATCTTGCCTCTGAAAAGTCTGAATGAATGCTGCCAAATCTGCATGGGAGAACGGAAACTCTCGCTCACAATTAGTATCTGGAGAAGGCTGCCCTACTGGACTGTCTCTGCTTTGCATGGCATCAACCTCCTCCCTAACTGTAGGCTCAGTGGAAGTCACACATGGTATAAAATCATCAAACTCTGCCCAATCAATATCTAACTCCGAGGGATCTACATCAGACCCACAGAAATTTGTCTCGCGGTCAAGAACCGGCTTTGTTGCCTGAAAAATATCCTGGACCAGGAATGCGCTCTCCAAGATCTCCTCTACTGGCATCTCTGCATCAGCGAACTCTGAAGGTGAGAGGATGTCCTGTGCGTCTGGATCTGCCAAAACTGCCTCGTCATCTGTAATCACAAAATCGCAGTCCTAGTGGATGTCTCGCCACGGCTCTGTCATTTGCTCTGAATCGGAAGTCATCTTTGAGCAAGCTGAATCTCTGGCTCTGGTGTCCTAGACCGTCTCTATTTGTACACTCTCGCCCTCGATGCGAAAGTATACCTTCCCGCTATCATGGTCGGTCACCGCCTTGGCTGTGGCCAAGAACGGGTGTCCTAGAATGATGGGGGTATCGGTCACAGACTCAGGGATCTCCATGTCCAACACAACGAAGTCCACGGGAAATTTTAGGCCCTGAATCATGACGACAACGTCCTTCAGCAACCCCTTCGGCCTCTTGACAGATCAATCAGCAAACTGAAGGACCGTCTTGCTCTGTCGTAGAGTGCCCAACTCGAAGCGGTCGAGGAGGGCTATCGGAAGTAGGTTGATCAAAGAACCGATGTCTAATAGAGTGCGGTTGAACCTCTGCTCATGGATGTGGCATCTGACATACAGGGCTCCTGAATCTGGCCTCTTAGCCGGCAGACGGTTCTTAATCGCGAAACACGTGGCACGAGTAAGCACATGGATCTCAGACTGATGGTTCCTCCTCTTCCTCCTGACTGTGGTCCTGTCTCTAAGTGATCTCTGGAGTAGAGGGATGTGCTTCAAGGCCTCCTAGAGAGTTAGCTGGACATGGAATCTATCAATCATTTGCTGGCTGAACTCTACCTGCTGATTCTTTTTGGGATTTTCTTTTTTCTGCCCCTTACCCAAATGGAGTGCTCTAGGAAAGGGGACTATAGGGTCCTTCTCAGATGAAGGACTAGGATAGGTTCTAGGCTACTCAAGTACGACAGAATCCACACATACATCATCATGCACCACAGGTGGATCAGAATAAAATAAACCCTTTCCTTTATTTTATGAAAAGTCTTGAGATACATGTACAGATGGAAAGACAACATGACGAGAAGAAGTGGAAATGGTGGCCTCAGTACCACCCTCGGCATGTCGACTGGCGGCATCAACACCGCGCTCTGGCTCAGCAACTGTGGTGGCGTCAGTACCACCTCCTCCAACTAGTGAAGCGACGGCCTCAATACCGTCGGCGGGATCAACATCCATGGTGGCATCAACACCACTGTCATCATCTCTCGCGACATCAGTACTGCACTCCTCCTCACCTGGCGCTCTAGAAGTGGCATGGGGACGTCGCTCAAACGAGGCGCCGCCTGGTGGCATCCTACCGCTCCTAAGTGTAATAAAATCAGTATCAAACAGATATGCAGACATATCACCAAATGACTCACTAGGAGTGGCAAGCTCTGTGAAATCTACCTGTTCAAACTTCCTCTTCAGATTGTTCGGGTTAGGCTCACTCTGGGGAGGGATGGCGGCCTTCCCTCTTATGATCTCTCGCATCTCCTGGCGGAACTCATCCATCTCCCGTCTAAAGGTAACCTGCTGCTCTGTCATGAGGCGGGCTAGGTCGTCCAAGGCATGGTTCTCATAGGTCGGCCCATGAGAACCTACCAGGTGGCCTCGCTGGTAGTGAGGCTGCTGTGGCTGGTGCGGGTGAGAGGGGTACTGGGGATGATACTGCTGAGGCTGCTCTCGCCTCCATGACTGTCCCTGCTGATAGGGACGAGGACCATACTGGTGCTGTGCATGGGATGACTGTTGTTGGGGGACTGGGGGCTGTTGGTGCTGCTCTTGCCGATGGCCATACTGCCCACCCTGAACTGGAGGCTGCTACTGGGAACTGGTGCCTCCGGCCGACCGGCGGAATCCTGGATGGTCTCGTCAGATACCGGGCTGGGGGCGGTCGTACCAAATCTCGTTGACATCCATCAATGGCTCCGGCTCGTAAGAAGGTGGAGGGAGTACTGCTATGGGCTAATCCGGCTGGTAAACCACCATCTGAGTGTCTGGGGATGGTGGTGACTGGTAGTATGGTTGTGGCTGGTGGTACGGCTCCGCCTGTACAAGGTGAACCTATCTCGGCTGACTGGAGCGCTGGGACGAGCTACCACTGCTGCTCGGATCTCCTCGTTCCTGAAGATGGGCTGAGAAGCTGTCTGTGCCTCCTAGAGACACATGATCTGTGTCTTCAGGTCACTCAGCATCTGTGCCATCTGATCCATCTGCGTGATACCCTGGCACTGCTTCTTCTCAATGAGCTTGATCCGATCCATCTTCTCGTTGACGATCCCCATGTCTGCGGTTGTAGACTCGGCCTGTGCGGCTACCGCAGACGAAGTAGAAGGACCGGCATCGACCCGTGCTATCCTCTAGTACTGCACGGTCTGCAGCTGTGGCTGTGGGCGTCCCTGAGTGTAAAGACGGGTCTGGGACATCACTGTATAGTTCTCAACCATCTCCTCGTAGATGGCCCAGACCTGGTCCTCATCCTTGGCAAAGTAGGAACCGCCACAAGAAGCATTCACCAGGACCTGCAGCTCTGGTGTCAACCCGCAGAAGAAGCTTTGAACTAAGTTTGGCTTACAGATGTCGTGGTGTGGGCATCTATGGGTAAGCTCACGGAACCTCTCCCATGCCTCATGGAACTGCTCGTTGGGGAGCATGGAAAAGTTGCAGATCAGGGCCCTCGCTGCATTGGTCCGCCCGAGTGGATAGTACTTTTTCACGTACTCAGTGCGGAGCTGCTCCTAGGTGTAAACAAATCTCCCTAAGTGCTTCAGCCAGTTGGCTGCTCTATCAGCGAGGGAGAAGGGAAATGCAATCATCCGAATAGTGTCCTCGTCCACTTGATGATCGTGGACGGTGCTGCAGATCATCTCAAACTCCGGGAGATGTAGATGGGGCTCCTCAGTGGCGAGCCTGTGGAAGCGGGGTAGGAGCTGAAGTGTGTTCGGGGGGAACTTGAAGTCCCCCACGATCGCTGGAAGTACCACCCACCGGTGCGTCAGTGTTGATCCGGAGTTGTGCAACTCCCGCATCGGCCTCAGCTCTCCTCCTGTTGTTGTTGTTGTGGCTGCTGCTACTGCAGCGGCTACTGCCGGCTCATCGGGTCTCCGTGGTCCGTCTTCGGGCCCGTGCTGCTCGCGGTCGGCTCCCATCTGCTCCATCTCTCTCCTCAACTCTACCATGAAAGCCCCCTGATCTCGTATCTATCTCTGCATGGTCTCGAGGGAAGATAACAGGGTGGTTTTGATCGCACCCTGGTCCAGTACTTACGTGGTCGTTTCGGCTCTCTAACCCTTGGTGCGATCCACGCTGCTGGCCATGGTATCTGCAAAGGCAAAAGACCCAAACTCAGGTGTCGAAATATCAGTCTGCTGTCTTGCATCTGGCACTCGTAACTCAGGAATAGAAGGGTGGTTAAGGGGGATCAGGGCGGAATCGAACTTGGGTTCGGAGAGCGGGTCTCGGCTCTCATGAACCAACCTAGATTAGTGGGTTGGAGTGCTAAAAAGCGGTGCAGCCAGAGGCTGACTAAGAGACCTCCTGCCCATCATCTTGATCTGGCGAGTCGGGCGGATGAGATCTGGGAAACAAATAAGATGAGCAAACAAACCCCAAATTCACCTACTCAACACGAGCTGAAGATCGTGAGGGTTCGGTTAAATTATCTTGTCAATTTTTATTTAGGTGAACATGTCAGGATATATGAGCGGTTACGTGACCTGTTAGGAATCCGATTCCCCCAGGAGACTGTCCCGATCCCGAACTAGATCTTTCCCAGCCAGTACAAGCCGCGGACCGTTTACCGGCTACCAGATCGGCTCGCTCTGTTAAGGATATTGCGGCCTGTTTTACCGGAGACCGGTGCAATCCTCACTAGAGAACGACTAGACTAGAAGCAGTAGTCTGAAGAGGGTTCAGATATGGTTCTAGCCTAGGGTGCGGGTCACTCTCTCGCACAATCGAACCAGACAATGAGGGGGTTGCTCTCCCCAAGATAGATTTTTTAAGTGAGGTGTCTTTTAGGGTCAAGTTTGTTTAGCAGACCCAAATTTTATGGTTTTTGTTTTTTAAGTATTTTTCAATATCAAACAACACCTAACGAATTTTTTGATTCTCCTGGTTATTTAAGTCCAAAAACAGGGGGGAGAAGATGAAAAAGCTGATGCGTGGGAATCAATGATGCATGCAGAGTAAGAAATGCATACCTGACTCCAGCAGTCTACATGCAGAGTGATTCGCGCATAAATAAAAGACTGAATATAAACTACCTATATGATGCACGTTAAAAACCAGCCCTAAGCAAAGCAGTTCTACACGAAAGAACGGATATCTAAGTGGTTAACAGGAGGGGTCGGTGTCCGGTCTCGGATGCTGATCGGTGCCCGCCACAACGGGTCCTGCCAGCGCTGAATACGACCTCTAGCAGCTTGGGAACCATCAAGTGACCAAATAGCCTTTTCTTATAGATTTTATTTTAGTCCAATTACGATCTAATAAATAGAGGCAAATTATTAGGTGTGTGGATCCTAATTATTACGCCACAATCAATGAAACTCCTAAGCTAGGGCTGAAAACCGCGTAAATCAAATGGCAGTTTATAAACAGTCAAAAATCTGAAAATCATGAAAAACTGCGAAAATCTCAGTGAGGTCCCCAGAGCACACCGGTGCTCGGTGAAACAGACCGCGAAATCTACCATGTGTCCAAGTCTTTGTTCAGGTCCCTGTATTATTACAATAATAAATAGTCTGCTGAAAAGAAACCTAATCTAAGCTACTCCACGGCTATTCTGCGACTCCTGAACTTCGGCTCCTACTCCTCACGCTCTCCTGCAGCTTCGTAGAGAAAGAAGCCGCCTCCCACTCCCACAGTTGCTTCGGCTCTCTGAGAAGAAGCCGCCTCGGTCCTCGGGCCCCTCGCAAGAAAAAGAGACCAAAGTGTCAAACTAGATAAACAGAATAAATAAACTAAAACAGGATATATGCACAAAAATAGAAATAAACACACAAGACAAACAAAAACAAAATAAAAGAAAATAAAAGAAAATGAAAACAAATGAAAAACAAAAAGCTATGAAAAGCCGCGGATGATAGAAAAGCCGCGAAAAACCGCAAAAAATAAAAGAAAATAAAAATCGAGAAACGATGACTACTAAGCCGTGCTCCTTGGCAACGACGCCATTCTGATGACCGAAATTCTCACTATTAGGATAAAGAAAGAACTATCAGAGTCGTTGCGACCCGAATAGCAATATGTGATCAATCAAGAAAATGTAGAACCACCAAACAGAAGATAAAATCGATACAAACAAGAAGCGGTCCTCGCTAAATTATTAACCTGGTATAGCGACCAGGGTCGGACTCAGGGAGCACGAGTTGGCCTTACGACCTACGAAGTAGTCAAAAATCGAAAAATAAAGAAGAAAATATTTTTAATTGTTTTTAATTTTTTTTGTATTTTTAATTATGAGGAAAAATAAGAAAAATGGAAAATAAGCAAACACAACAAATTATTTAAACACACAAAAATACTCCAAAAATTCATATTTTTTTATGTTTTTTTAGTGTTTTTGGTGAATTTATCAGATTTTTCTAGTTTTTATACGATTTTCTAAAAATCAAGAAAGATGAAAAACAAGTGCTACTATGCAGCCAGACTTGAAAGATCCATTAAAAATATAAAATGGATCTATAAACTCTGGTGGTAATTTTTATGAAAACTATAAACAAAAACTAAGATACTGGAAAAGAGTTTATATTTTTTTGATTTTTATAGAATTTTTTCCAATTTTTATAAGATTTTTAGGATTTTTCAATTTTTAAGGTTTTTATATATCCAAGGAGAACAAAAATTTCACAGAAGATAAAATATACTAAAACTATCATTATTTTTTTAGAATTTTTAAGGTGTTTTAATATTTTTCTTCGATTTTTCAATTTAGATAGTAACAAAAATCACTGTTTTTGAATTTTTAAAATATCAAAAGGCCTAAAAAATGTCCCAAAATTTTAGGGAAATTTTTACACAGTGGTAGGAGACACATATCTAACTTTCACCGAATTTGAATTTAATTTGCTATTTTATTCAATAAAAACAAGGCACACAACTTCACAGGGACGTAGATGCAAAGAAAAGTATTTCCAAGGGCTTAATCGTAACACATGCTAAAACTGTAGGATAAAAAGCACAAAAAGCCCAGACATTCAGCACATCTTTAATAAAACCACGCACAGGGGTATAACTGCAAATATGGAATTTAAACTTTCATTTCATAACACATCAGTAACTACAACCCTAAACATGCAATTTGTCAAACATAGCACGTGACGATGCACGTGTCTTACACAGGCAGGGACGAAGATTTAGATCACTTTTAGACTGTCTTCTTCAGGAGTTTATTATTAAGTTTTTCATTTGATCATTGGGAGTTGGTATCGATCAACTACTTTCCAAAAGCATGTATCTTACCTAGGTATTGATCATATACTTTCCAAAAGCATATATCAAACCTATAAATTCAGTCAAGCGTCCAAAGTTAGACGATCATGTATGGAATTTGATACCAATAACTCATGAGTGAGCTCATGTCTTATAGTTCAGCAATGAACCTGTATGATCCCTTTGAGATATCGTAATACTCATATGCCCTTTTATGGACACCTGCTCGCATATGTATAGACCTTGATTAGATCATCAATCTATTGGTCTGTCAAATGAAAATACTCAAACATATAGTAACACATATATCTCCGGTCAGAGTATCCGTGCCAATATCATGACAGTATACAACATAGATCTTGGTTATCTCGATAATAGACTAAATTATAACTACTGAAAGCTGCAGGGGTACGGGTGCAATTACCCAGCTGAGGTGTGTGATGGCGCACGTGAGGCGCCAGGTGTCGAGGCGTGGTTGGCTGCTGATGCACGGTCCTGGCGAAGCCGTCTGGACAATCCAACGGTGGAGGCGCGTGACGAACGTGGGTGGAGCGTGCCCGTCAAACCATGATCTGACGGCCTGACAGCGCAAAGCATGGACAGTGGGGATGCAAACTGGAGCGGCGGGGAAATCCAACGGCAGGACAAGGATGAGGACGAACACCTCACAGGCGATGTTCCCCGGCACACCGGAGACGATCCAGCGGGCTGATGAACAATCAGAAAGGAGGGTCTTCCTAGCGATGACTCTCCGCGTCGGGTGGCGGCCTCTGATGAAGCCTCCAATGGTCGGATCCTATGGCAAGGGAAGAGCGACCTGGAGGAGCTCCGACGAAGGGGTGAAAACACGACCAAGGGGGGTATCTGCTCTTATTCACATGTAAAACAAAGTTCTCGCTCAGAGGAGCACTCCGGCAGGGGTTATTTGCAAAAAGGGAAAGGGAAGCGACAACGGTGAGCGGGGGAAGGCTCCGGCAAAGGCGGCGGAGGGAGCTCAACTCAATCCTGGATCAGGTTGCCAGGAGAAAGGTGATCAGGTCGTGAGAGATGGGTGATGATGAGTCGGAGAGGGTATCGATACGGATAAGATGGGCTGGCAGAGCTCCGACCACTAGGGCGGAGCTGGCGAAGCTGAGATGCGAGAATCGGAAATGGACGATGACATAAAAGTTAACGAGTCTTCCATATGGAGGATGTTGACTGTGGATGAGCTGGCGAAGCTCTGGGGGTCTTTGTCTCAAGGAAACGTCTAGGTCCGAGGCATGGCGCACCTTGCGGCGGCGTACGGCGATGGACTCGCTGGATCAGTGGCTGGAGGCAGCTCCTCCTCACTACGACACGGCCCTCGGCTAGCTGTCACTCTAGGGAAGGTCGTGTAGGTAGTGAGATGGGAAAGCGTAGCCAAAGATGGCGTGAATTGTTCGGCTGAGGAGATGCTTTACAGTGGTGCAAGTCCGAGAAGATGGGATCGGGCACGACTTGGTGATGCACGGACCCCTAGGCAGATGATCGGGTAAAGATCTCTGATCACCAAGGGTTAATTGGCACCTAGGGTTTGGATAAACGGAGGTCGGATCGAGCGGGGAAAATTAGGCGAAATCGAGTTTAGCGCCAGATCCGCGGGCAAAAGTGGACCAGGGGGGAAATTGACCGGAGGTCAACATTCCCCCGTGGACCAATCGCAGGCTTCCATTTGTTAATTCTTTGGAAATTCAATAAAAAATAGTAAATGCTTTTATTTTGAAAAAGTTTAAACACGAAAAATGTTTTTTTATTTTTAAATATCTTTCTAGTGATTTTTTATTTATTTTTTTGAAATATTATTTATGTATTTACATTATATTATTATTATCTATATCTATATACATATATGTATTTTTTATTTTTAACTTTTTATTGTTTATTTTTATATAATTATTCCAATTTTATATTTTATTTATTTATAACATAAAATTTGGAATAAAAAGGTATTTTTATTTTATTTTTATTATTTATTTACATAAGTTAAATAAATAGGTATATATACATATTTACATGGTATGTGTACAATGTGGGAAATGATTTTTATTATTTTTATTTTTATTTTTATTTTCTGATTTTTATGTTATTTTTATAAATATTTAAAAATTAAAAAAAACACATTTTTATTTTTATGTTGAGGAAAATAAATTTATTTATATACATAGATATATACACACATGATTGACCCTATCTCCCTCTACTTGGATTCTTTTGGGGTCAAGCCCATACTGAGCCCTCCCATGGGATTAGGTCGCTCAATATTTATTCTAAATATTTGTCTCTTTTTCTTTTATTTCTTTATTCTTTTATTTATGCACAAAAAACATGCTAATTATTGCTATTTACATAATGCAAGCATTTTGACAATTTATGATATTTACAGGTATCTACATGGTGTTTTGCATAGGTTTTTAGCTAAAATAAAAGAATAAAGAGTGATGAATGGGTATTCATCAACCTTTCACTACTAATTTAACCAAGTGAGTGTGCCTGGGTCGAACTCAAGGAAGCATAATGTCTAAACATGATTTTTGAGTCCAGGAATAAATTCCAACAAATTCTTCTTTTATTCTTGATCTTACAAGGAAAGAAATTGAAGACAAATTCAGCTCAAAACACACTCAAGAAAACAAAAATCAAAACCACAAAATAAGGCGACAAAAACTTCGGGAAAAATGTTAGAAAAATAGCTTGGGTTGTTATCAAGCTACCCTATAAAATTCGCGAAAAAATGAGAAAAATATGAGGTCGAAATGGCCCCTACAAGCCAGGTGCCTAACTGTAAGAAAAAGTATTTAGTTTTTATTACAAAACGGTCCCTATAGGGACTAAAATCAAAGGAAAATAAAAGAATTACAATTAGGTCCCTACATAGGGACCTAATTGTAATTTATGGAAACTATGGAGCGTCTAGGAAATGTCTGGAAGCTAGTTGGGTTTAGTAAGCAAATTTCCACCCCTTCAGATCTGACAGTTAGGATTAGATGGTGCAACACGATCTGGATCGTCCGTTCACACCACATGTCACCAGACTGTACGTTCTAGAGTTCTTGAAGTTCTTCAGCCTGTCACGTGGATGATGGAGGGGTCGTCTTCTCCGATTTATAGCCGGCGGTAGACAAGGTCCTTGGGCCTCCTGCAAGGCCAGAGGGGTGGTTCCTCCACCCCTCGAGCTCGCCTGCATGTGAGCACGGCCGGAGGTGGTTGATGACGATGGGAAAATGATGATGAAGATGACCAGTCTGGATGATCCTAGAAGTGATTGATGATGATTATTCTTTGAATTTTTAAGCTCCAGATGATGGGTAATTGCTCCGAATGAAAGATAGATAAACAAATAAGATGTATGTGCTCGATTCTTGCAAGAATCGACCAAGAATATTAATTTTGCTAGATCAAAATATGTGTCTCCAGAATTAAGAACGACGTGCGAGTGGAAGATATATGAGGTGATTTTAAGGGGAAATTCGCAATGGATTTGAGGTTTCGATTTGCTATAACGTCTAAGTAGGATGATTAGACTAACTAATGACATATTTCACTCAGCTAATCATGGCACACAACATAAGAAATAAAAGATAGAAAATGTATGAATTACTTGTGATTGCAGGGTGTAGAACCTCTGTCGGTCTTCGCTTGACGGGGCGGCTTCCTGGAGCTCCACACAGCTCGAAGCGGCGATGTAAGGGCAAATGAGCACCTTGGGACCTTTTCCGGTCAACCTTCTTCAACGCATGTAGGACACTAGGATCTGTCACCTCCTTGGATGGCCGGAGTCGTGGGAAAAAGTTGGGTAGTCGGCCAATTAGTTCTGGAGAAGGGTTGGTTAGGGGAGAGATAGTTAATGGCGTCAACTTTATGGCCCTTTTATAGACGGATTGGTTGAGCTCTGAAGCTAATCTAATGGTGGGCGTGAATGGTGTTTGTTAGGAGGAAGAAGTGGAGAGCTTGGATGGATCAAGGGCGTTAGAGGTTAGGCGGGAAAAATCAGTAAAAACGGCCGGTCAGAACAGTCTGTCAACAACTTGAGTTCTTGAAGGAGAAGAGCCAGGTGCTGACACGTGTAAGCACTTGGTTGGCCAAATATATAAAAATGTATAAATTATATAATAAATAGTAAATAGCGTTATTTTAAATAGATATAAAAACAAAAAATGTAAATAATTAAATTATATAAATTATGATAAAAATAATTTTTATAAATAATAAATATTATTCAAAATATAAATATTATATTAATAAATAAGTATAAATAACACTTAATAAATAAGTATTAAATTTTTAATTCAAAAAATAATTAATTTATTTGTTAATTCTATATTTTCTTAATTATTAGAGTAATAAATAATGTATTTAGGACTTTTTGTGGATTTTAATAAAATAATTTAGATATATTAATAAATACAGGTATAGGTTAAGCATTTCAATTTTATCTACAAATTAGGGTTTCGGTTTTTATTAAAATAATAAATAAGCTCCAAAAATTCTTAAATAAATCATGATGAAAATACAATATCATGAAAATAATTAGAAATTATAAATTTAATAAAACTATTAAGAATGTGTTCTAAATAAAATAAATAGCCCAGAAACCCCTTTGTCAATAGGTCCCAAAACTGACTTTTTGCAAACGGACTCTGATTTTACTGAAACCACCTCTCTTAATTAGAGAATATTATTTTATAACTTTAAATGTGAGTAGAGTGCAATTGGAGTTCGTTTGAGGAAGTTATGATGTTTAGAAGTTGAGATTTTGACAATTTAAAAGTTGGATTTATTGGCATATATATAGGATAATATTTTTAACTTATTTTTATATTTTTATATACATTTTTAAAAATAATTAGGAAAAGAGTTGGGTGAAAAATAAGTTTATATGAATTAATTAAAAATCAATGAAGATTTGATAATTATTAGATAAATAGTGAATAATGTATGGAGTATTATTTAATTAATTTTTTATGGTTTTCTTCTCTTATCTCCCCCTACTTGTTGTTTTGTCGACCAATCCATGCTGACTTGGTCTCAGGGGTTAGGTTATATAAATATATCTTTCAGCTATATTTACATTTTCTGAGTCATATTGTACATATATACTATCTACAATCTAGTCTTCTTTTCTTTTCTTTATTTTTTTATTCTTTACTTATTTACATATTTTTGATGAATAAAAGTGCATTTTTATTAATGAATAGGATTTGGATAAAATGTGGAAATTAATGAATATTTACATGTATTTGTTAAGGGTTTTAAGATAAAATGCAATAGAAAAGTTAATGAATCATGGATTCATCAACCCTCTATACTTAAACTTTGCTAATCCCTTTGCAAACACTTATTTGAAAAGTAAGTGAAAAAGAAAGAAAGTTAGAATGAATTTGTTTTCCTAAACCAATTCATGAGAACAGACAACGGACAGAGCTCGATCGGGCCTGAAACAAGCATTTTGTCGGAGCCTTAACTAGGATTTGGATTTTATCCTCAACAGTCCTCAAGTTCCACAAATCCTTATTTAAGATCACCTCATCAGCTAGTTCAGACTAACTTATTCATATCGCAAACTCTATCATCCTTGAAATCAATTTGTAAAGTGTGAATAGATTTATCTCTTTCTTCTCAAAGAAGCGAAGAAACCGTCCATCCCAATTATACACTTCCATTGATTCGTCATCTAGCTACTATATCCTCAGGGAGGGAGGTATTCCCTTCTGATGTCAGTCCGTGCTATGTCCACGATCGAATATAGAGAGAAAGTAGAAGAATGAGAAAAGAAGTGGAGTTCGACCAGTATAAACGCATCTCCTTGTGAAGCTCAACCGGTGTAGCTGTCTCCATGAGGATGTTCAGGCACTTTTGATGAAAGCTTGGACCATTGTGGTCGTATTTGTATTTGATGGCTTCTTCTTTGATTTGTATTTGTAATGTGCTTTCATTGCATTCATCTCTTTGTGCCTTGATGAATATAGACAGAAAGTAGAAGAATGAGAAAAGAAGTGGAGTGCGACCAGTATAGACGCATATCCTTGTGAAGCTCAACCGGTATAGCTAAGTCTCCACGAAGATGTGCAGGCACTTTTGGTGGAAGCTTGGACCATTGTGGTCGTATTTGAATTTGATGGCTTCTTCTTTGATTTGACTTTGTAATGTGCTTTCATTGCATTCATCTCTTTGTCCCTCGACAGATGTAGCATCTTTTGTTCCATCCCTTTTTTGAGGTCTTAAAAAAAATAGTGTCAGCATATCCTTCCCTCATCCAGAGCGACTATCACAACCCCAATCTCTCCCATCTTTAGACGTCAATGCTACAAAGACAAGGATAGAAATGCACTACCAAGATGTACTGCCCTTCGCAACTCCATGCAAGTCGAGCTAAGTGCAAAGTGCATGTGTCCAAGATTGGTTCGCTGGTGCAGAGTTGTACGGATGACACCAAATGGTCTACTTAAGCACATATGAGTTGTTTTCCCAAATATGGTCTTATGGAACCCAAAGATTTTAAGTCAAAAGGCCGGAAGAGTCTAAATTCTAGATCTTAACTAGGCTCCTTACAACGAGAGTTAAAGGCCATGATCAAGCTCCATCCTTTAGACTAGACTCAATCCTTAGTTCCAGAAATCAAACCTATTCTGAAAAATACGAATGCAAATGCAAGAATGTTTTTGTGAAGTATATTTTCTGAATTTTACTCATTTTTATGGATTTTAAGGATTTTGTAATTTTTATGAATTTTAGGACATCGTATTTTTTATGGATTTTCTGATTTTTATTAACAAATATTTGTACAAGAGTTTTACAAGATATATTTTTTGAATTAAATATCTAATGTATTTTACAGGTTTTTATATACAAAGATGTTTTAGAAGGATCAAATGATTTTTACATATATTTTAATAGATAAGATTTTAAATAAATATTATACATATTTCAAATACATATTTAAATACATATTTTAATTTAAGTCTTTTAAATACAGATTTTTACTTATTTACAAGGATTTTATAGTTAACAGATAAGTAGATAGATGGATTTTAAATTAACCCTCACCCACATTTTATGGATTTTATAGATATAGAAAATACATAAAAGTACGAGTTATGGACAAAAGTATATATACAATATATACGCACCCCCCTATACTTAGCTTGTGCTATGTCCTCATAGCGTCAAAAGAGAAAAAGGATGACATAACTCATGCTAAGTAAAAGTGAGTGAAAAAGAATAATATAATACAAGTCAGTCAACCCCCCACTATACTTACGATTTGGTCATCATAAGTATACTGGAAGAGCAAAAATGAGGTGACTATGGAAAAAGAATATACAACGAGTGAACAAAAGAAATAACAAAAAACAAGATCATCAAAATCACTTGGTCCCCCCTATACTTATGATAAGGCATCCAAAGTATAGAAAAGAATGTGACCAAAAATTAGGGATCGGTGATTTCTGAAAAAGGAAAGGATATACAAAAGAAAAAGAACAAAAAAATGCTAATCAACGAACAATCAGTCCCCCGATACTTAGGATCTGGTATCCTAAGCATAGAAGATGAGCAAAAATGGGGACGATTGTGGTCTATGAATCATATACAAGTGTTGTGGATCTCCAAAAATCGAATGGCTCAAAAGTCTTTGTACAAGATGAGATAAAGTGAAAGAATGATCATGAGTCCTTTACAAAATAGATCACTTCAACACGGGCCAGATGATCAGTAGTCTCTATGAAATGCTTCAGCATCTGCCCGTTAACTACGAAAGGATCTGCACCAGGTGACACATCTAATATAGCTATGCTTCCATTATCGTGCACTGTTCTAACTATGTAAGGTCCTTCCCACTTTCTTTTCAATTTGCCAGGAAAAATTCTCAGTTTTGCATTGAACAACCAGGCTTTCTGCCCAGGGACAAAGATCTTCTACCGAATATGTCTATCGTGCCATTTCTTCACTTTGTCCTTATAAATGAGAGTGTTCTCGTATGCTTGATTTCAAATATCTACTAGCTCATTCAGATCTATCTTTCTCTTGGCTCTTGCTTTCTGTGCATCAAGTGAAATTTCTCGAATAGCCCATTCAGATTTATGCATGATCACTACGGGAAAATGGCATGATTTCCCATAAACCAGTCTGAATGGTAAAGTACATAAGGGAGTCTTATATGCAGTACGATATGCCCAAAGAACTTGATCTAGAAGCTGTGACCAGTTCTTCCTATTCGGTCGTACTAAATTCTGCAAGATTGATTTCACCTCCCTATTTGAGACTTCAGCCATGCCGTTCGTCTGTGGGTGGTAAGGAGAAGCTACTCTGTGATCAATACTGTATTGCTTCACTAGGTTTTTCACCTCCTTATTAATGACATGTCTACCCCCATCTGAAATAAGAATACGTGGAATCCCGAACCGTGAAATAATATGTTCCCTTAGGAACTTGCAAACTATCTTACATTCTGCGGTTCGTGCGGGTATAGCCTCCACCCATCTACTAACATAATCTACAACGAGAAGAATGTACTCAAAGCTACTACTGGCAGGGAATGGTCCCATGAAATCTATGCCCCATGCGTCAGATATCTCGCAAATAATAACAGGTCGCATATCATTGCATCTCTAGCACTGACTGTCCCTACCGCTCTCTGACAATTCGGGCAACTCTTCACGAATGTGCAAGCATCTCTAGTAAGAGTCAACCACCATAATCTGCTCTGAAGTACTTTCTGCATTGTCCTCTTCCCTGAATGTTATCCCCCTGCCTCTAAGGAATGGCACAGAGTGAGGACACTATTATATTTCTTCCTGAGGAATACAACGTCTGTAAATACAATCCGGTTCCTCACGAAAAAGAATCGGATCCTCCCAATGGTAGTATCGTGCCTAGGAAACTAGTCTATTGACTCGTCCCTTTTGCCAACCCTGCGGACTTTTCTTTGTAACCAAAAATATCACTATATCTGCATACCATGGAAGCTCGGTAACTGCAAAGATACTCTCGTCTGGAAATCTCTCTGCAATCTCTAGCGTGTACTCATCTGATGGTTGCTCTATTTGTAATAGGGAGAGGTGATCAGTTACCACATTATTTACCCCATGTTTTTCTCTAATATACAAATCAAATTCCTGAAGTAAGAGAATCCATCTAAGAAGGCATGCCTTGGCATCCTTCTTTTCCATCAAAAATCGGATAGTGAATGATCTGTATAAACTGTGATTTTGGAGCCAAGAAGCTAAGATCTAAATTTATCTATGCAAACACTACTGCCAACATCTCCTTTTCTGTCACTATGTAATTACGCTGAGTATCATCTAAAGTTATGCTGACATAGTGGATAGCAACCGGAAGTCCATTCCTCCTCTGTCCTAATACAACCCCGACGGCAAAATCTGAAGCATCCGTCATGATCTCGAAGGGTAGAGTCCGCTCAGGTGGCTATAGGACATGAGCACCGAAATCATTTCCTTTAATGTAAGAAAGGTATTAAGACATTTATCATCTAACAAGAACTCGATGTCTTTGCCTAATAATTCAGTTAATGGTTGGGCAATCTTGGAAAAATCCTGAATGAACCATCTGTAAAAGCCGACATGGCCGAGAAATGACCGTAACTTCTTAATGTTGGATGGTGGTTCGAGTCACTTGATGACATCCACCTTGGCAGGGTCAACCTCCATGCCTTGTTGGGAGATGCCGTGCCCCAACACGATCCCGTGTGTAACCATAAAATGGCTCTTTTCCCATGACAGAACGAGATCTACCTCACAACATTTCTGAAGAACCTGGTCTAGGTGCGCTAAACAATCGTCAAAGAACTCACCATAGACCGAAAAATCATTCATAAAGACCTATAGAAAATTACCGACCATGTCTGCAAAATAACAAGCATACACCTCTGGAAAGTAGCAGGGGCGTTGTACAATCGAAAGGGCATCCGTCTAAAGGCATGCGTGCCAAACATACATGTGAAGGTGGTTTTCTCCTGGTCTTCAGGAGCAATGGTTACCTGGTTGTATCCGGAGTAACCGTCAAGGAAACAGAAGTATTCCTTCCCTGCCAACCTTTCTATGACCTTGCCTATAAAAGGCAAAGGGAAGTGATCTTTCTTTTTCACGGCCTTCAGTTTCCTGTAATAAATGCACACCCGCCACGACGTGGTTACTTTCTTTGGAATCTCCTCTCCACTCTCATTCTTAATCATATGAATTCCCGACTTCTTCAGGACAACATGTAATGGCCTAACTCATTCAGAGTTGGATATGGGTTACATAAACCCTGTGTCACACCATTTCGTAATCTCTTTCTTAACAACATCTCGTCAAACTGGATTCAGCCTACGCTGAAATTCTCTAGAAGGTTTGCTGTCATGATCGAGATATATATGATGAGATCACAATGCCGGATTAATTCCGCGGAGATCGGATACAATCCACTCAATAGCCTTGCAGTTTCTTTCAAGAACCTCCATCAGACGAGATTATTGTTCTTCGGTCAAAGATGAGCTGATAATGATCGAAACTGTCGATGTGGACCCGCAAGGAAAGCATACTTCATATTTGGTGGCAATAACTTCATCTCTGGTAAGGTAGACTCTAGCTCGGCTGAAACCTCATCTAAATGTGTATTAGGATATGTATTGGCAGTGGAATTATCTGTACTATGGTTATTCACCATCTCAATATGCTCTAGAGTCGGACTATAGAAGATGTCTAAAACATCATTCGACTCGCTACTATACTCATCCTCAGAATGACTAGAGGAAAACAATTCTCCTAAATGAAAATCAATCTCTAGTTCATCTGAAGTGGAGGAATTGTGCAAACACTTTGATTCTGAAAGATCTGCAATATACTCCTCGGAAGTATGATCCATCTGCTTCTCGTCATCCATACTGAAATATGAAGTACCCTCAAAAGAATTTCCAGTTGTAGTCTCGGACCCATCCTCTACTAGGAAGTCCTGGGTCTCTACTTGATACCTGTCAAGGTCGTAAAAATGAACCTCATCCATGTAATCACATGTGGCTAAAGAATTCTTGAAATCTGAAGATGCATCACTGGATGTGTTTGATTCTCTCACCACCTCTATATGTACCTTCTCACCCTCAGTGCGAAAAGATACCTTCCCTGTATCATAATCAAAGATAGCCTTCACGGTCTCTAAGAAAGGCCTCCCAAGAATGATCACGGTAAGGTGCAACTGTGTAGGGAAATCCATGTCCAGGACAGTAAAGTCCACTGGGAATTGCAGGCCCTACACGGTTACGATAACGTACCTCAATTTGCCCCTTGGTCTCTTTACGGATCTATCAGCAAACTGAAGGATCACGTTGTTGGACATGTGAGCCCATGGCGAGCCATTATGCAATAAATGTTATTGCGAATATCATTCCCTGATCTAAAATGAAGAATAAATAATTTACATAATAGGTCCCTTAGTACAATTAGGGTTATGTACCATGGCCATCTTGATAATCATACAGTTTTTGATTCAATTATTGAATCATAGAGGCTGGTGCTTGGATGAATATCTAAAAATTTAGTTTGAGGACTCATCAAGCACCGTTAAATGATTGTTAAGAGATGATCTCCAGCCTGAGTAGGAGATGGCAATCCTTTCTCAGTTAGGCTGATATCTGACCGACCTCTTTATGCAGGTCCTCTGCATAGGAATAGAGATTCAGAGGTTTTAGATTAGTTAGGTCAAAGAGTTGACTTAACGAGATCGAGATAACCAAAGTCCTATGTCGAATGATGTCATGATATAGGCACACATCCTCTGACCAAAGACAGATGTGTACTATATGACTAAGTATGTACATTTGGCAGACCAATAGGCTGGATTTGAGATGTGATCTCAATATCCAAGTCACTATATGTTGAACAATACAAACGCCATGTCCTTATCTCCAAGTATTCGCGGAGAAAGCACATTATCATTGAAAGAGTTCATGGATAATTCTATCGTTGATATATGTATCCGAGCATTGAGAAAATGGATAATTAAATGTGATTTAATTATAATGAATAATATGAATTTGATTCATATTATAAAGAGAGTTATCTTAGATAATTAAATGTTATTTGATTATCAAAGATGTGAATAATGTGAATGCGATATTATTTGGGCACGTGAGAATAGAGATCCAAGATGATTAAATGTGATTTAATTATCATGGATATGAATAATGTGGATAGCACTATCCATATTATTAATAATATATTATAAATGTGATTTATAATGTATTAGAGAGAGCTAATTATAATTTATAATTATTGATTAATTATTGATGTGTATTGGATACACATTGTGTAATTAATTGAAAATGCAAATTATATTTTGTTTTGAGTTGTGAATGTGATTCACAAATTTCCAATGGCCAGATTACAATATTCTCAAAATTAATATGAATTATTTTTTAGAATAAATCACAACAAAGGTTGTTGGATTAAATAATGGAGATTTCCAAGGAGATATGCAATCTCATGAATTCTCATGAGATTTCCTCCAAATTGGAAATAAGTGGCCGCCCACCAGGTTGACATGGGAGATGTAATCTCCATGTCAATTGCCTCCTTATTTGATTGATTTAATTTAGGATTGATTTATATTTGATTTATCAAATATATTTCATCTAAATTAAATCATATGTTGTTGGCTTTTACCAACAATAATCTTGACCATTGGATTAGACATAAATCAATCTCATCCATTGATTTTATATGTCCCATGGATTGAGATCCATGGATCCCAAAACACTATAAATAGAGAGCCATACCATGCTCTCTTAGTACATGCTATTGAAGCACATCTCTCTCTCTCTATCTCTACACACCTACTCTCTCTCTCCCTCTCTCATGGCCGTCCACCATGAATGCCCTAGAGGGAGTCTCCGTCGCCGCAGCGTCATCGTTATGCTGCCCGATCGTCTGCTCGTGGATCTTTGTCTCCTTCGGTGCGCCTCGCTCGTGAAGAAGACGTCGGATCTCGAGTGTCAAGATCAGGAGATCTGCTGCTTGGATCATCAACATGGATTGCGAGAAGCACACAATTCATCCCCACGCTCGCAAGCGTCTCCTCCGTCGGATCGGACATGAGACAGGTGGTCTCTTCGTTTAGAGTCTCGATCGCAACCATTCTTCAAGATGTAATCCTATTGCTTGTTTTTGGTTTATACGAAATGATCCGAGAAGTGTTCTTGGATCATGTGGTTTCGTCGCATGAAAAAAATTTTAATTTCCGCTACACAGAATAACTAGTGCGACTAGTCGTCCCTCGTCGTATTCGATACGACGCTCACACTTCCGTGATGCACTTGAGGATCTAACCATATCCTTCAAGTGGTATCAGAGCCTTAGGTCGAAGGTTTTGGGTACGATCCATAAAACCGAAGGCGAATTGGGTTCGTTAGGGTTGCGAAAGTTTTATCGCATTTCATTTTCTCATCTCTGTTTAGTGATTATTTTCGGCGCTATTTAATTATTTAAACACGAAAATAAAACTTGGATTTTGTTCCCCATTAAATAAGGAAACCATAGGATCTGAGTTTATGTAATTTAGATTCCATTTGCTCGAGATATGGTTGTTTTAATGAACATGTATTCACAATTGCGGGAACTGCGAATCTTAACATGATTAATGAGGTAATTACTGTTTTTATCTGCCTCGAAATGCGTGAAATATCATTAGGTTCTATCCTAAATCAAATTTGCAATCTTTGAAAATTGATTTTGTCTAATTTTAATTTAAATTGATTGAGATATGTTAAAGATTAGTAAGTAGGGGTCACTGCTGAAATTACAGTCCTAATCAAGAACCATGTGATTGTTAATTAGTGAAATTAATTATTAATTCATTGAATAATTATGGAAAATATTTGAGAAATATTGAATTATGATTATTTCCTTAATTAACTTGTCCTCAACCAATAAATTGATTACATTTGATCTAGATCATAATTGAAAACACAATCATCAGACTACTTGCTTGAATAGGATTGGGAATTCGTCTAGCAAATTTCCTTATAATAAAAAATGTTTTGATTACTATTATATGGTATAATTTCGGTTGAAGAACCGATGATCATCTCAAGTACAAAGTGATTGACTCGGCATTATTTTTTCCCGAGTCAAATATGGTGTCTAGTCGGGGATCACTGGGGTAGCGGGTCGCACCGGTTGCGGTCCATCCCACTCCCGCCGGTACTGGCAATGATAGCGGGTAGGGAACGAATGATGCTTGAGAGATCATGATGTATTTTTCTAATTATTAAAATTCAAATTAATACTTATTTTGAAATAATACCATATATTCAAGCAAAACAAATTTGTTGATTGAATTGGATCGATAATTAATTTAATATGATTAAGTTTATTATATCCAAATTTAAAACACTCTATTATGAATAGATGTATATTCCCCTTGGAAGAATTAATTATGTGAATATGATTCATGATAAATAATTGAAATTTGAATATGAGGTGGAGGATCACATAAGTGACATCCATGGTCTCCCGTCAAGGAGAAGGGTTCCATCGCCAGATATTATATGTAGGAGAAGCCTGTCCGAAGTGACAGCTCCTGCATACGATCCATTTGGATCGGGCTCGTTGCTTCTCGAAAGAGTAAGGACATATGTGTAGTGACCCCAATATAGGGTCCTCAGATTATTGGGGTGATATTGGATTACGCATAGCGAGTTGTATTCATGTTGACGGTTGGTTCAATTAATGACGGGTCAACATCACCATAGGGGCGGTGGGTCCGGGTGTTAAAGACCGAATTGGGAGATACAAGTTAGACTTGCAAGGCGGAATGTGTTCCCGCTTCTTTTTATCCGAGTTACATGTTCTCATATTATTGGATGTAACAAAGATAAGGAAGGAGATCCCAGATCTTGCTTGAGATATAATGGTAAGTATATCTCTTACATTGAAAGTGATTCAGGGAATGAACTTTCATTGTTGACATGGCAAGACAACTTTGATATAAAAATTCCTATATCAAAGTAAATTATATATTTAAATATGTTTATGTAAATTTCTTATTTCAGATAATCCTTCTTTAATCCCACTCAGTGTTATACTCAACAATAACCAGTTGAATATCATGGATTGGACCCATGATCCAGATATTGTACTTGCAATTAGATACATAATGTACGTGGTTGCAATATGCAAGTTTCCTCATAATAATGAGGAATGATAATTAAATAGACAATATGACTAAAACCCTAGGGTTTGTATGTCTCTATAAGTCTTGATCTCATCGAATGTACTTTTGAAGTGACATGTTGAAAATTATCATAATTATCAAATAATCCTTATAAAATCTAAGAAGATATTCTGGCATACATATGTGCTCTCGACATGTAATCATGAATGACGTGGTTCTTTGCATTATGCAGAATGGTGGCTCTATAGGAGATGATGTATTCAAATTGTTTGAGTACCTACCTGAATGTCATCATTCCACTCTAGTCATTCATGAAGCTTCATAATATTCATATTGTATTAATTGAGTGAAGCATGTATAAATGTTGAAATATTCTTATATTGAAATTTTTGATTTTAACGTAAGAGATCCTTTTTCTTGAGCAATGGTTTCTTATAGATAAAGGGAGCATAGTGGAAGCATGGTTTGGACCCAAGTAAGAAGTATAGTCAAAGAGTTGACTGTACTTCTATGACATCCATATGACATCCAAAGTGGATGAATGCCAATACTGCAATAAGTTGATATGTTGATAATATGACTATCAAATCTATCTAGAATCCTTAGAGAAGGAATCAGATAGTACATCCGAATAATCTACATAGAATCATTGAAATAGACTTACTTATTTGATAAGATAAGGTCTAATAATTGTATCTTAATCTTCTAATGACACTTGCAATTGGTTGCATATGCATTAGAATATTAAAAATTTGATCTTTAGGTTTAATGGTCATCAATGATGGAAGTGATGCAATTGTTGCAACAATTTCCATTGGATCAATATACTTCACATTTTCAGTGGGAGCCCTTAGTCTTAGAGAATGTCTCTGTGACCTGGATATTAGAATACACTCATAGTTTATTTCTAAATGTTGGAAAATAACATGAATTCTTGAATAAACCTATCATAGAGAGTTATGATGGATATATTTCAGATAGTAATCTAACATCTAGTGGACTCTGCTAAATTAGAAAATTAATTAATGGTTCATTAAGATTTCTAATACTGAAAATTAAACCTTTAAAAGATCAATAGGAGGATAAAGATCATTTGATAATGATCTGGCATCATGTTTTGGACATATGTCTGTTGATGAGATCAATGGACAAGTAAGAGATGAAACTTTAGAATGCCTAAAATTTTAAAACTTGCATACTTATGAATATTGTATTCAAAGAAAAATTTCCAATATACCTTTCTTTGGGAAAGGTGTAAGATGTCAAGGTATTCGGGATCTCATACATATTGATCTATGTGAATCATCTATATCATAGTAGACATTATGGATATGTGATATCTATTGATGATTATGTATGATTTGAAATTTCTTCTCTTCACCTAAGAAACCTTTGAAATGTTCAAAGATTTCACAATTTTGGTTTAGAACCAAAGTTTGAAGGAAGATGAAATGAATTTGATCTAACCAAGGTAGCTTGTACCTATTAGATGAATTCAAGGAGCCATCCTCCTAATGTACCTATTACGTTATCTTGATTTAACCAAGGTAGCTTGTACCTATTACGTTATGGAGATGTGAATATCATTCCTATCTCAATCCTCCTAATGTACCTAAACTCAAGAGAGTTGTGGGGAGATACAATTGGATCATGTATGACATGATTTGATCAATGATAAATTTTAGCATAATTACCTATTAGTTTCCAGGTATATATGTAGTAGAGACTACAATATATCCCTAATAAGGTTCCATGCAAGTAATATGGAATCTGGCACTGGAGAGTGCTACTTCATGAGAAAAATAAAGGATGGTATTAGATACCTACTTTATGACCTTGAGATTCTTAAAAGATCTCATCTTTGAGAATATGATTCTTATAGGATGACTCTCTTGAGAATCAAGATGAAAATGAAGTAAAGGAACTCATTTAATCTTGAGATGATAATGAGGCTCCTGGAATTGGAAACTAAATAGACAATTAAAGATGAAACATTAATACCACTTCAAAAATATTTGAGGATGGATTCCATTTGTCAGTTGAATCTGACAATGATCTAACTTCATATGATGAAGCTTCTAAAGATCATGACATGGAAAGATGGATGTTAACAATAAAGTCTAAAGTAGACTTCATATACAAGTGTTGTATATAAACCCTCGAGGATCTAACTATATGGGTAAGACCCATTATGGTGTAAATGGATCTTCAAGAGAAAGAGGGAACCGGATAAGAAGGTAGAGACCTTCAAAGCATGGTTCATAGCCATAAGCTACACACCGAAGAGAAGACATCGCTTGCGATGAGACTTGTACTCCAGTGACCTTCCTTTAACCCATCAGAATATTGCTAACTATAGGTACACAACTTGACTATGACATATTCATGATGTGAGTCAAGATTGCATTCCTCTATGAATACCTCTCTGAGGATATTCATATGAAGAAGCCGCAGGTCTTCATGGTTGAGGAAAGCAAGGTGTGCAAGCTAAAGAACTCCATCTTTGGACTCAAATAAGCTTATTGTAGTTGGAACATAAGATTTGATGAAATTATAAATGTTATGATTTCAGATAAAATCTTGATGAACCATGTGAAGCTTAGTGGGAGTGCCATTGTGTTCATAATGCTGAATGTAGATTATATCCAAATCATTTGGAATGATATAAGGATAATAATATGTGTTTTATAGATTGGCTATTCCATACATTGAGATATGATCTCAAGAATACCTCTTAGATCTTAGTTCTGAAGATGTTCAGAAGCGAAGAGAAGAGGGTATTGGGACCGTCACATTAGTAGTATACCTTGGACATATAACATTTTCTGGAAAATTCCAAGAAAGGCTTCTTTCCCAAAAGATATGGTACTAATTAGTCTCAAGGGAAAGCACCTCAAAGAGTTGAGGAAGTGAATTCTAGAACTGCTTGCACTTGTGCATCAGTTACGAGAAGCTGAGTGTATGCTAGATGTGTACAAGAGCCAGATGTCTACCATGCATGGGAGTAGTAAAGTGTTTCTAATCCTACTATGTAGATATAACACTTGATTGCAGTAATAACAATATCTTCAAAGATGATGAAACTTAGAGATAGTGATCTCAAAGTCTTATCTTCAAAAGTTTAAGACCTTGTAGATAGTGATCTCTAAGGATCTTAACTGTAGATACCTTAGGAGATAGAGATCCCCAGGAATAAAGGTTTTCTGATAAGGATTATGGGAATACTGGTTATAATAATCTCGAGCTATAGTGTCAAGGACACAGTAACAAAATTGAGTATTGGTTGCATAAGATGCAACATTCGCATTGGATGCGAGCACTGTTACTGGGGATATGCAAGTGTCGTAAAAGGAGTTGGCATAGTCTCTTGGGAACAGAGTGAATGATCAGCTTACCTAGCTATTTTCTAAAAAGCCTATGATTGTCACAAGAGTGTGGGTTTAAATGATTAGCCCATTAATGGCTCTTTGGGCTAGTGGGAGATTGTTGGACATGCGAGCCCACGGTGAGCCATTATGAAATAAATGTTATTGCAAATATCATTCCCTGATCTGAAATGAAGAATAAATAATTTTCATAATAGGTCCCTTAGTACAATTAGGGTTATGTACCATGGCCATCTTGATAATCATACAGCTGTTGATTCAATTATTGAATTATAGAGGCTGGTGCTTGGATGAATATCTAAAGAGTTAGATTGAGGACTCATCAAGCACCGTTAAATGATTGTTAAGAGATGATCTCCATCCTGAGTAGGAGATGACAATCCTTTCTCAGTTAGGCTGATATCTGACCGACCTCTTGATGCATGTCCTCTGCCTTGGAATAGAAATTCGGAGCTGTCAGATTAGTTAGGTCAAAGAGTTGACTTAACGAGAACGAGATAACCAAAGTCCTATGTCGTATGCTGTCATGACATAGGCACACATCCTCTGACCAGAGACAGATGTGTTACTATATGTCTGAGTGTGTACATTTGGCAGACCAATAGGTTGACCTAACCAAGGTATATACACCGACGCGCTGGTGTGCATATAAGGGCATATGAGTAATACGATCTCTCAAAGGGATCATACAGGTTCATTACTGAATCGGATCTCATGAGCTCACTCATGAGATGTTGGGAAGATCAAATTCTGTGCACGCTCATCTTGCTTTGGACGCTTGACGTAATTTGTAGGTTTGATATATACTTTTGGAAAGTATATGATCAAGACCTATGTATGATATATGCTTTTGGAAAGTATACGATCGATACCGATTCCCAACGATCGAATGAGAAACTTAATGATAAATCCCTGAAGTAGACAGTGTAAAATTGATCTTATACTTTGGGATTATTCTGGGTCTTCCAGTATGCAGGATGTACATGTATTGGGAATACTTGAGGGTGATGGGATCATAAACGGTTGTATAACCATGACGCTTCCATTCCTAGGGAGTGATGAAACGGCTCTGGATTTTAGTGACTCATCTCAGTAGAGAAGTAATCTAATCTTAGTCCAAATATTGGACATTAATCTGAATGTGATTCAGATTTAATGAGAAGATTAGATTTGCGGTCTTGATTTTATCAAGCATCTATGGGAGGTCCGAGATCTGGATTTGAGATGTGATCTCAATATCCAAGTTACTATACGTGGAACAATACAATCGCCATGTCCTTATCTCCAAGTATTCGCGGAGAAAGTGCATTATCCTTGAAAGAGTTCATGGATAATTCTATCGTTGATATATGTATCCGAGCATTGAGAAAATAGATAATTAAATGTGAGTTAATTATAATGAATAATATGAATTTGATTCATATTATAAAGAGAGTTATCTTAGATAATTAAATGTGATTTGATTATCAAAGATGTGAATAATGTGAATGTGATTCATATTATTTGGGCACGTGAGAATAGAGATCCAAGATGATTAAATGTGATCTAATTATCATGGATATGAATAATGTGGATAGCACTATCCATATTCTCTATAATATATTATAAATGTGATTTATATTGTATTAGAGAGAGCTAATTATAATTTATATTTGTTGATTAATTATTGATGTGTATTGGATATACATTGTGTAATTAATTGAAAATGTAAATTATATTTTGTTTTGGGTTGTGAATGTGATTCACAAATTTCCAATGGCAAGATTGCAATATTCTCAAAATTAGTTATGAATTATTTTTGAAGAATATATCACAACAAAGGTTGTTGGATTAAATAATGGAGATTTCCAAGGAGACATGCAATCTCATGAAATCTCATGAGATTGGCTCTAAATTGGAAACAAGTGGCCGTCCACTATATTGACATGGGAGATGTAATCTCCATGTCAATTGCCTCCTTATATGATTGATTTAATTTAGGATTTATTTATATTTGATTTATCAACTATATTTGATCTAAATTAAATCACATGTTGTTGGCTTTAACCTACAACAATCTTGACCATTGTATTAGACATAAATCAATCTCATCCATTGATTTTATATGTCCCATGGATTGAAATCCATAGATCCCAAAACCCTATAAATAGCGAGGCATACCATGCTCTCCTAGTACATGCTATTGAAGCACATCTCTCTCTTTCTCTCTACACGCCTACTCTCTCTCTCCCTCTCTCATGGCCGTCCACCATGGATGCCCTAGAGGGAATCTCCATCGCCGTAGCGTCGTCGTTATGTTGCCCGATCGTCTGCTCGTGGATCTTCGTCTCCTTCGATGCGCCTCACTCGTGAAGAAGACGTCGGATCTCGTGTGTCGAGATTAGGAGATTTGCTGCTTGGATCATCAACATGGATTCACGCGATTCATCCCCACGCTCGCAAGCATCTCCTCCATCGGATTGGACTTGAGACAGGAGGTCTCTTCGTTTAGAGTCTCGATCGCAACCACGCTTCAAAGAGGTAATCCTATTGCTTGTTTTTTATTTATACGAAACCTTTCGAGAAGTATTCTTGGATCATATGGTTTTGTCGCATGAAAAAAATCTAAATTTCCACTGCACAGAACAACTAGTGCGACTAGTCGTTCCTCGTCGTATTCGATACGACACTCACACTTCCGTGATGCGCTTGAGGATCTAACCATATCCTTCACACGTGGGATTTGTAAAGAGGACCTTGCTCGAACCCGTCGAGTAAGGAAGATGGTATGAAATTGATCAAGGAACCATTATCTAATAGAGTGCGATCGAATGCGGCATTGGTGATCTCACATCTGACATAATGTGCTCTTGAATCCTTTTTCTTCTTAGGTAACTTGTTCTGTATTGCGCAATATGTAGCCTTGGTCAAAACATGTTTTTCTGTATGTGATCTCTTTTTCCTATGCGCGGTGCATCGATTTTTCAACTGATTCTTGAGCGTACGAAAATAATCCAAGGCATTGTAAAGAGGGATCTTCAAAAAGATGTAATCTTTTAATAGTCTTTCAGTCTTTGGAGTCACAACATTCTTTTTTGTATTTTTCTTTCCTTTTCCAAACAAAGCATCAGGAAAAGGAACAATATTGGGAATGAAAAAATCAGACTTTTTATGAATTCAGAATCAGCTTGTACATCGAGATTTCAGAATTATGTACAAAACTCTCTAAAACCGGGAAAGAAACATTTTTATTGGGAGTATCTGCATGGTCTGGCGTGATATCATCGTCTGACTCACCGGTGTCCATGTCAATAGTTTCGGCATCACTCCGTTCTCTCTGTTCTTCATGATGGTCCTTATCCTTGTGAAAGTTCTCCTCCTCAGCATCAGAATATGGCTGCTCATGGATTTTCTCTCGCTCCTCATCAAGTGCCCTCTCCTCTACTCCATCAGGTGCTCGTGGTGATCTACCGCTCCTGAGATGAATGAAGTTAGATAAAAATTCAGGAAAAGAGATCATACATGAGTGGTATCTACATGATCTGGATGCCTCCTCTTGTTATTCAGATTCATTTGAGGATGGGCTAGGAGAGTGGTCTTTGGCGCGGTTAACTCATCCATACGATGGTTAACCTACTCCATCTCTGTTTTGTGTGCAATTTGGAGCGTACTCAACATATCCATGATTTGATTTAGATCGTGGGCCTGTGAATACATCTCAGGTTTGGTGTGGTGACCCTGGCTTTCTACTCTCTCCTGCCTTGGCGTGAATTGCTGCGAGGTATAAGGTTGGGAGGATCTCTGCGGTGTAAAGGAAGATCGCTACTGCTGATAATGATATGGCTGTGAATGGATAGCAGGATATTGATATGAATGTGGTCTCTGATATGCATACTGGTGAGACTGTTGCTGCGTGAATTGTTGTCGGTGCTGGAAGAATGGACATCCATGCTGTGGGTGACTGTACTACTGTTGCTGTTGATGATGATGAGGTACACTCGGTTGCTGAATCAGAGTATACCGAATCCCGTTGATCTCAAGAGTGACTTGAGGCTCAACATCCATATCCGCAACACTGGTGATCTGACTGGGATTGGCATGAGATTGATTCTCATGCCAATCATTCTGGGAGTCTCGGGCTCGCTTTGAACAAAATGTATCTGTCGGGTGGGTGGATTGGCTAAAGTCCTCCGTGCAGGTTATGCAGTCAAAGAAGATTGGGCCTGCTGGTATTGAAGTTGAAGCTCTGAAACCTTCTTTGTGAGATCACTCAACTACTGAGGCAAAGATGAGAGTTTCTCCAACTCTCGTAGCGGCTGTAAGTCCTGAACTTGCTTCTGAATCACATCCACCAACGTTAATTTCTCGCTAATGAAGCCCATGTTTGTGTTGGATTCAGACTTTGAAATATTAGCCACCTTATGATGCTCTCGGTAATGTAGTGGTTGAGGGGTCGTCTGGAATGCCTGAGTAGAGTCGACGATACTCAAGTTCTTCGCCATCCCTTCGAAGATGGACCAGACTGTCTCGGCATCCTTATTCAAATAACTACCGCCACATGCGACACTCACCAGCCCCTGAATGCCTGGCTGGAGTCCTCCAAAATAGTTTTGCACCAGCACCTTCATCGGTATCTCATGATGCAGGCATATCTCCGTAAGATCTTTGAATCTATTCCCAACAACATCGCCATTTTGATAATGTTGTCCCGACCCTGCGGTTAGGAGATTGTCGGTTGTAGAGATAACCGCAAGAAGGAGGGAACCGTGTTGAATCAAACAAAAATTACGGTTGAAATAGGAGGTAAAATCCTATTCCACCATTCACTACTAATTTAACCAGGTGAGTGTGCCTGGGTCGGACTCAAGGAAGCTGAATGTCTAAACACAGTTTTCGAGTCCAAGAATTAATTCCAACAAATTATTCTTTTATTCTTGATTTTACAAGGAAAGAAATTGAAGACAAATTCGACTCAAAATAAACTCAAGAAAATAAAAATCAAAACCACAAAATAAGGCGACGAAAAATTCAGGAAAAATATTCGAAAAATAGCTTGGGTAGTTATCAAGCTACCCTAGAAAATTCATGAAAAATGAGAAAAATACGAGGTCCAAATGGCCCCAACAAGTCAGGGTCCTAATTACATGAAAAAGTATTTAGTTTTTTATTACAGAACGATCCCTGTGGGGACTAAAATGCAAAGGAAAATAAAAGAATTACAATTAGGTCCTCTCATAGGGACCTAATTGTAATTTCTGGAAACTTTGGAGTGGCTTGGAAATCTCTGGAATCTAGATGGGTTTAGTAAGCAAATTTTCCACCCCTAATGTGATTTAATTATCATGATTAATACGATTTTGATTCTTATTATAAAGAGAGTTATCATAGATAATTAAATGTGACTGTACGTTCTGGCGTTCTTGAAGTTCATCAGTCTGTTCGCGTGGATGGAGGGGTCGTCTTCTCCAATTTATCGCCGGTGGTATACGAGGTTCTTGGGCCTCCTTCAGGGCCAGAGGGGTGGCTCCTCCACCCCTCGAGCTCGCCTGCGGGTGAGCACGACCAGAGGTGGCTGATGACGACGAGAAAACACTGATGAAGGTGACCGGTCTGGATGATCCTGGAAGTGATTGTTGATGATTGCTCTTCGAATTTTTAAGCTCCAGATGATGGGTAATTGCTCCGAATGAAAGATAGATCTGCAAATAAGATGTATGTGCTCGATTCTTGCAAGAATCGGCCAAGAATATTAATTTTGCAAGATCAAAATATGTGTTTCCAGAATTAAGAACGACGTGCGAGTGGAAGATATATGAGGTGATTTTGAGGGGAAATTCTTAATGGATTTGAGGTTTCGATTTGGTATAGCGTCTAAGTAGGATGATTAGACTACCTAATGATGCATTTCACTCAACTAATCATGGCACACAACATAAGAAATAAAAGATAGAAAATGGATGAATTACCTGTGATTGCAGGGTGTAGAACCTCTGCTGGTCTTCACTCGACGGGGTGGCTTCCCAGAGCTCCACGTAGCTCGAAGCGACGATGCAAGGGCATATGGGCACCTTGGAACCTCCTCCGATCACCCTTCTTCCACGTGGGTAGGACACTAGGATCTGTCACCTCCTTGGATGGTCGGAGTCACAGGAAGAAGTTGGGTAGTCGGCCAGTTAGTTCTGGAGAAGGGTTGGGTAGGGGAGAGTTAGTTAATGGCGTCAACTTCATGGCCCTTATATAGACGGATTGGTTGAGCTCTGAAGCTAATCTAATGGTGGGCGTAAATGGTGTTAGTAAGGAGGAAGACGTGGAGAGCTTGGATTGATCAAGGGCGTTAGAGGTTAGGCAGGAAAAATCAGTGAAAATGGCCGGTCAGAACAAACTGTCAACAACCTGAGTTTTTGAATAAGAAGAACCAGGTGCTGCCACGTGCCAGCACCTGGTTGGCCAGATATATAAAAAACGTATAAATTATATAATAAGTAGTAAATAATGTTATTTTAAATAAGTATAAAAACGAAAATTGTAAATAATTAAATTATCTAATCTATGGTATAATTAATTATTATAAATAATAAATATTATTTGAAATATAAATATTATATTAATAAATAAGTATAAATAATACTTAATAAATATGTATTGAATTTTTATTTCGATAAATAATAACTTATTTGTTAATTTTATATTTTCTTAATTATTAGAATAATAAATAATGTCTTTAGGACTTTTTGTGGATTTTAATAAAATAATTTAGATATAATAATAAATACATGTATTGGTTGGGCAGTTCAATTTATCTATACATTAGGGTTTTGGATTTTATTAAAATAATAAATAAGCTCCAAAAATTCTGAAATAAATTATGATGAAAATACAATATCATGAAAATAATTAGAAATCATAAAATTAATAAACCTTTAAATAATGTGTTCTAAATAAAATAAATAGCCCAGAAACCCACTAGTCATTTGGTCCCAAACTGACTTTTTGCAAACGGACTCCGATTTTAATGAAACCATCTCTAATAATTAGAGAATATTATTTTATGAACTTTAAAGGTGATTAGTGTGAAATTGGAGTTCGTATGAGGAAGTTATGATGTTTAGAAGTTGAGATTTTGATAATTTAAAAGTTGGATTTCTTGGCATATATACAAGATAATATTTTTTAACTTATTTTTATATTTTTATATACTTTTTTAGAAATAATTAGGAAAGGAGTTTGGTGAAAAATATGTTCATATGAATTAACTAAAAATCAATGAAGATTTTATAATTATTAGATAAATAGTGAATAATGTATGGATTGTTTTTTAATTTTTTTTATGGTTTTCCTCTCTTATCTCCCCCTACTTGTTGTTTTGTCGACCAATCCATGCTGACTTGGTCTCGGGAGTTAGGTTATATAAATATATCTTTCAGCTATATTTATATTTTCTGAGTCATATTGTACATATATGCATATCTACAATCTGCCTTCTTTTCTTTTCTTTGTTTTTTTATTCTTTATTTATTTACATGTTTTTGATGCATAAAAGTGCATTTCTATTCATGAATAGGATTTGGATAAAATGTGGAAATTAATGGATATTTGCATGTATTTGTTAAGGGTTTTAAGACAAAATGTGACAGAAAAGTTAATGAATCATGGATTCATCAAATATATACACTTAAATAAATGTAGAGTATATTATATATGTATAGTTATTGTATTTTCATCTACGTATTTAGTGTTCATATTTTACTTTAATGTTTTCTTAATGGTTTTAGTTTAGTTTTAATATGTAATCATGACATAAATAATATTTACAAAATTGTAAATTTTAAATTTTAAAAAAATAATGAAGAATAAATAAAACGAATATTTTATTCGGTTGTATTGTACAAATAGGGGTCCAAAACCTAACTTTCACATGCTAACTCCAAAAAATATGAAACCACTTCATTAAAAAGATTATTAAAAGTTATATACAACTAAATGTGATTTTATACATTTTGAGTGTTTATTTGGGAGATATGGGTCTTTGTTGTATAAAATGTTCTTTGCATATTATTTTTGTACGAAATAAATTTTGTATTTTTCTATACATTGTTAGATACAATTTTCATGTACAAAGTTTTTTTATTTGAAGTGTTAATAGTAAAAATTAAAATATGTCCCAAAAAGTAATTATTGGCCTATTGTAGAGTGATCTGACTGTAGTTTTCGTACAATTAGCCGCCCTATATCCCCCTACTTCATTCCTTGTCCACTACGTATCATGATGATTGAGTCTTGGGGGCTAGGGTCACTTCATTTTCTTTGACACTTCACTCTTTTTTTTCTTTCCTTCGTTATTTTATTTTGATAATAAATGCAATAAATGTATTGTATTTTATACAAATGAATGAATGTTTATTTTGACAATTTAATGATATATTCATGCATTTAGCTAGGGTTTAAAGGCCAAAATGAAAGAATAAAGGTGATGAAATGGAGATTCATCACCCCCTGATACTTTCCTTTGCTAGTCCCTAGAAAACACTTATCTCTGTAAGTGCGGAGAAGAAAATAAAGAAAAGAAAAAGAAATAACATGGAATAATTTTTGAACTTTTAAACTTGTCTTAATAATGTCAAATTTTGGAGCTCAGAGAAAACCTTTGGATTAATAGTGTGTTCGGAACCAGTTTGTGGTTAGGATCTGTGACACAACAGCCCTTAGGTTCCATACTCCTATTATTCACTCCAATTCACAGTCAATTCAAAACCATCCTCTGAGTCTCATTCTCTTGCTACTTCGAAATGATTATAACCATGTGTGTGAAATTGTTTAGCTCTCCCCATACAAAACTAGTGCACTACCATGGTGTCTGCTATTCTCATAACTCATCCTTGTGGAGGTAGATATTTCCTTCTAAGGTCAGGTTCTCCCATCCTTACAACTGAATGGGATAAGAAATTAGAAGAATAGGAAGAGAAGTGACAATGGACTAGTGTGGTCTTCATTCCCGTGTGAAGTCGCTCAGTGTAACCAGATTTTCACTAAGAAGCATGCTTTTTCCGAAGAGCATATTTGTGGACTTTTTGGCTGAGGGCTTCTTTGGATATTTTATTTGACTTTGCCTAGCATCTGTATGTTGTTTGCGCCTCGGTGGATATAGCATCTTTTGTTCCACCCACTTTTTCGGGGTCATAGAAAAAGTTGCATCGACAGATCATCCCTCATCTGAAGCATTGTTTCAATCCATATCCAGTCTTTAGATATCATTATTATAAAAAGAAGTGGGTTGGAATACCGGTGTCGGCAATCCCCAAGAATGGTTCCTAAGTCACCATTAGCGAAGTGGCCTTGCATCATCCCTAATTAGACCCCGAGATTTTTCAACATTCCATCTAAGTTGAGCTAAATGCTAGGTGTGAGGTTTCCTGTCAAGTCACTATCTCAAGAGTCGTATGGATGATATGAAGGGTTCTATTTAGGCATATTGAATTGACTCACGAAAATAGTCTTCGGGAATCTAAAGAATTAAGTCAAGGTGACCTTAATTATTTCCAATTCTAGTGCTCAAAGGGTTCCTCCGAAATTAAGTGTATTAAGGTATATTTTAAGCTTCAATCTTCAACTTTATTTGGACTTGTTCACTTGCCTATATTACTCCGAAAAATGCACATGCTATGTACAATGCAGGAAAGTAATTTTGTAATGTAATTTTAAAACTTTTGAACTTTTTATGGATTTCAAAAAAGGTTTTGCAAATGTGTTTTTTAACTTTTGAAAATAAAACATTTTTGGCTCAGAAAATATGGATAAATATTTATACGGGGATGCATCTTATTATTTACAAGAGTTTGGGTTTTTAATAATTTACAAGAGATATGTTAGTCAATTTTTTAGATATTTTTATACAATAAAGAATTTTGGTGTGATTTATTCCTTAAACTTATTTGAAAAGTGATTTTACAAACAATTTTGATAACTATAGTCCAAAATAATTTTTACAAATAATTTTTACAAACAATTACAATCATTTGAAAATCATTTTGCAATGGTTTTTTCGAACAATATATATATATATATATTTCAAAATATTTTTGTAACCATTTTTCAAAACCATTTGCAAATAGATTTTCAAGAGATATTTACTTTACTCAAACAAAATATTTTACGGGTTGAAAATATTTTACAAAATATTTTTCAAATAGTTTTCAAAAGATTTTGCGAATAATTTTAAACTATTTTCCAGACATTTTGCAAAGCATTTTTACTTGATTTATTAATCAGTATACAAAAAGAATACGAGGAATAATATGCATCTTTTTTTAAAATAATCTAATGAATTTATATATATATGAAATGTTTTAGCCATATTTATTGAAAATTCGAAAGTACGAGTTATGGATGAAATGTATACAAAGACTATATTAACCCTCCTATTCTTAGTTTGAGTTATGTCCTCATAGATCGAAGAGAAAGGAAGACATAACTCGTACTAAGTATAAGAAATATATACTACAACGACTCAAGAATAGGAAGTAGGCCATCCTCCCTATACTTAGGATCAATTAATCCTAAGTTTAGCAGACTGTATACAAATGCAGGGAGGGTCGAGGGTGGGAACGAATAAATGAATAAATCAAGGGCTCAGCTTATCTCCCCCCATACTTCGGGTAAAATATCCATAAGTATAGAAAGAATGTAAAAAGTTGAGGAGACAGGCGAGGAATTAAAGAATGAGCCCCCGAATGCACTCCTCCTCCCTAAGATGAAGCATATCCTAATTATAGCAATAATGTATGGTATGAATGCTTCTTTACGGAAGAAACAAGAATAACGAATGAAAAGAAAAAATGAAGAAAAGAAGAAAATGATTAACTATTCAAAAATGTTTTTGCTGCCCTCATCTGATTGAGTAGATGCCGCGATTGTGAGTTCTACATAAACCTCCAGAATTGAATCAACCACGGACAAAAATATATCATGTTCAAGATACAGCTTCAGGAGTTGTCCGTTGATCACAAATGGTTGTGCGTCAACTGACAAACCAGATATGACTATACTTCCATTGTCATGCACTTGTTTTACTAAGAATGACCCTATCCACTTGCTCTTTAATTTTTCCAGGAATCATTTGTTCTTTGCATAGAACAACCAAACTTTATGTCCTAGCTCGAAGGTATTGCGATGGATGTGCTCGTCTTGCCACTTCTTGACTTTTTCTTTATGCATTCTCACGGAATTCAAGGAGCCGATTCAAATCCACCTTTCTTTTTTGTCCGACCTTGTTTGCATCCAAGTTGCAGATCTTAACTGTCCACAAAGATTTGTGAATGAGTTCTACGAGAAAATGGCAAGACTTGTCGTATATTAGGCGATAGGGAGACATTCCTAACGGTGACTTGTACGTTGACCGATAGGCCTAATGTCTTGAATCCAGCAACTGCGACCAATTCTTCTTGTCGAAGTGTACGGGTTTCTGCAAAATTGTCTTTATAATCATGTTTGAACATTCAGCCTGACCATTGGACTATGGGTGGTATGAAGAGGTGACACGATGTTCTATGCAGAATTCCTTTGTCAGCTTCTTTACCTATCATTGATAAAGTGGCTACCACATCAGATATCAGAATTTTAGAGATCCCGAAGCTAGAAATGATGTGCTCTCTTAGAAACCGGCAGACGGTGTCCCTGTCGACAACTCAGGTTGGGATAGCCTCAACCCAACGGCTTACATAATCGATAACGAGCAGAATATACTCAAATACCTGACTTCCCTATGCGTCAAACATGTCTGAAATCTGAATGTATTTCAGGGGCATTGTGTCTCTCATTCCAACATTACTGCCTATTCGCTAACATTCAGTGAAATGCTTGGCAACTGGATCTTTAGATAAAGTTGGTTAAAGGCTGCATAAAAGTAAAACTTTCGTTGTCGTTCTCCTTCCATAGTATTATCCTCCTGTATTTTTGGAGTGACAATGCTCGAGGACACTAAGGACTTCTTCCTGAGGAATGCATCTTCTCCAGATGAAGTCTACTCCCTCACGAAAGCGACATGGATCCACCCACTAGTAGAAATGGATTTCCGACAAGAACTTGTCTCTTTTTAGTTTAGGCCAATCTTGTGGAGTTTTCTTGGATACTAGATAGTTCACAATATCAGCAAACCAGGGGAGTGAGGTGACCTATAATATGGCTTCATCTGGAAAAATCTCTATGATCTGAAATAGGCTCTAATCGGGAGTGTATGGCTCTGGCAATCTGGACAAGTGATCGGCCACCACATTTTTGACTCCAGGTTTATCGTGAATTTCAATGTCAAATTCATGGAGCAGAAGGATCCATCTGATTAACCGTGGTTTGGCATCCTTCTTAGCTTGTAGGTTTTTGATGGCCGAATGGTCTGTAAACATTATAACCTTGGATCCAGGAAAATGGGATCTAAATTTCTCCAGGGCAAATACCACTAACAGTAGCTCTTTTTAGTGACAGTGTAGTTTCTATGGTCTTCATCGAGAGAGTTCTGCTGGCGTAGTGAATAACAGATGGAATATTCTCTCTCCTCTATCCTAAAACCATCCAATGGCATAATCAGAAGCATTTGTCATGATCTCAAATAGTAGAGACCAATCTGGCGGTTGAAGGATAGGGGCATGAGTGATTTTTTCTTTCAACTGAGAAAATGCTTGTGGGACTCCGTCGTCTACAATAAAGTGAGCCTCCTTGCCCAGAAGCTTAGTCAAGGGTCGGACGATTTTTCTGAAATCTTTGACGAATTAACGGTAGAAACAGACATGCCCTAGGAATGATCGGACGTGCTTCAAATTTGTAGGTGGCACTAGCTTTTGAAATCACTTTCACCTTTGTCGGATCTACCTCCATGCCATTCTTCGAGATGACATGGACAAGCACAATACCTTTGGTCACCATAAAATGGATCTTCTCCCACGAGAGCACGAGTTTCACTTCACAACATCTTTTGAGAACTCGGTCAAAATAAGATAAACATTGATCAATGATGTATCCGTAGATCGAGAAATCATCCATAAAGACCTCGAGAGAACTTTCAACCATATCTGCGAATACTTCCAACATACATCGCTGGAACGTCGCTGAACTGTTGCATAGCTCGAACAACATTTTGGAGAAGGTATATGTACCAAATGGATAGGTGAAGGTTGTCTTTTCTTGATCTTCAGGACAAATTGTGACTTTATTATAACTAGATTATCCATATAAGAAACAAAATTACTCCTTCGCGTACATCTTTCGACTATTTGATCGATGAAGGGATGCATGAAGTGGTCTTTCTTGGTTGCTAAATTCAATCGTCTATAATACACACAGACGTGCCAAGATGTCGCATTTCTGGTTGCAATATCCTCTCTTTTATCATTATTGATCATGGTGATCCCCGACTTCTTTGGCACAACATGAAGGGGCTCACCCAGTTTGAGTCGGACATGGGATATATGAATTCATGCATCACACCATTTGTGATCTCATTCATCACAACCTCCCGAATGTTTGGATTCAATCGACACTGCAATTCGTGAGAGGTCTTGTTATCTTCTTCAAGGTATATGTGATGTGAGCATAGTGACAAGTTTATCCCATGGAGATCTGAAATCTTCCAGCCTATGAACTTGCGGTTTCTATATAAAACCTCGAGCGGACAAGATTCTTGTTCCTCGATTAGTTGTAAATTGATGATCACAAGAACATATTCAGCGCACCTACAAGGAAGGCACACTTCATATTTGCCGCAAGTGGCTTGAGCTCAGGTGGAGTTTGGTTCATCCCGGTGGTGACTTCAGCTACTATGCAGGGCAATGGTGTTGGTTCTTTCATCTGCATTGTCCACCATTGGCACTATAGGCTCTGAGTGTAGTGCTGCATAGAATTCTTCGATGATCGAATCTTGTTCACAAAAATCTGCAACGATGTCCTCTTCCTCTGTCAAAGACAGATGGCCATAAATACATTCATCAGGCAACTTAGCAAAAATTTCATCATCAAGGATATATGGGAATTTGATTGTGCTGTCCAAGAATTCCTCTGTTGAGAGGAAATCTTGGGTATCATTGCCATCGATAAATAGGTTTGTTTCATAGATTTCAGCCAAAAATTCACAGTCTTGTGTCCGCTACTATGCCTGCTCACTCTCATTTGATGTAGATGATGAAGGTTTAAGTGCTTGGATCATCTCAATCAGCACTTTATCAATGTTCGAACAGAAGGTTATTTTCCTGGTGTCATAGTTCACCACTACCTCGTCTGTTCAAATAAATGGCCATCCAAGGATTATCGTGGTATACAGAAGAGGAATTGAAGTGTCCATATCCAGAACTATGATGTCCTTAAGAAACTATATTCCCTGAATGGTGATGATGACATCTTCCAGAACTCCTCGGGGTTGCTTAATGGATGTGTCTGCAAACTGCAGAATCATTCTAGTGGACTTGAGCGGTCCCAACCAAAATTCTTTGAGCAGTGAAGTGGGCATCAGGTTGATTGAGGATCCACTGTGAAGTAGAGTCCGGTCGAACTCTTGATCAAACATCTGACATCTTACTAAAGGAGCTCCCATATCCTTCTTTACTATAGCCGCAGTGAGGATATGCTCCACATTTCTTTCACATGTTTTGTGTAACTGTATCTTTGAGGTACATGCCTCCTTTAGACCTTTCTTAATATTAGGCATGTACTTGATGGCTTTGAGAAGAGGCATTTGAAGAACAAGATTCTGAATTATTTCCACCATATCATGGTCAGACAAGGAAGTTTTTATTTTTTTTAATTTTTAGGATTTTCTAGTTGTGACAGGAAACATAATATGTACAGAATCAACATCAACAATAGAAATAGTGTTCTTATTTACAACAAAATCTGTGTCCACATCAGACTGTATATGTGGATGACTAAAATGAGCAGAGTCATCCCGGAAAGGCAGGCATCCAAAATCTTCAAGTGGGTCTCCATCAGCTGATGTGGGATCAACTACGAGTGCGGTTTCCTCCGAGGCTGGCCGGTTGGTGCTTCTAATGCTACTGCTAGTGCTATATTTTTGTCATTTTTTATTTTCTTGATTTTTTTTGTTTTTTGTTTGTGGGTTTCTCCTTCTTCCTCACCCGGCCTGGCTACTGATCCGACTGCTGCAGAAGAAGATGACTACTCGCCCACGGTTGCTTTATTCTTCCCCTTGCAAGTGGCTGATGGCTGCAAGGTCCTATTGTTCCTGAGATTGACAACATTATATAAGAACAAATCATTCATATCTGACTCTCTAAGACCAGAGGGAATTTCACAAACCACCTGTTCTTTCTTCTTAAAATTTTTGGGGTTTTGCCTCCACTTGTGTGGGAATGGAGGTCTTGGCTGCAATGAAATCAACCAACTTCTGGCTGAGATCTGCAAGGCCCTTGACAAGCTGGGATAGGCAGTCCAAGGCAGAATTCATAGGAGATGCAGTGTCGGATACATCGACGTGCTGGACACGCTGATATTGTTGATGGTGTTGAGACTGTTGGATGGTGTACTGAGAATGGTACTGAGGAGAAGGGTGATGTTGTTGGTACTCCTGATTGTGTTGCTGCTAATACGGTACAACCGCGTACTGCTGGTTTTGCTGGTACTATCAGTATTGCAGTTGAGGCTGGCTGTCCTGGACAAACCTCCCTCCATGTTGTTGAGGGAGCAGGCAGGAGTTAGCACTCTGACTCTGCTGAGGTCCGCCTAGACAGGTTGGCTGCATATCATTTGACCATACGTCGTTCACCACCAGAATGAGGGGTGGTGGAGGGGAGAACTGCTCTAGAAAGTACTGAGGCTCCGACTAGTAGACGACGAGGTACTGCTATTACTGCTTTGGAGTGGATGGATCTAGAGCTTGCACGTAGTAGATGTGTTGAATCCGTGGATGCGGTTGACTCAACTGAGGAGGATGTGATGGTGCATGCTCCTTCATATCAGCTGGAGTGGGAGCCGATGCAGACACAAAGTTAAGGGAGCTGATTGTGCTCACCAGCAACTCCATATACTTGGTGATTTGATCTAGTTTGTCCATGTTTTGCGTCCTCCGTCCGATCAAAGCAAGTTTTTCTAGGTCTTGTGACCGCTTCTCGATTGTGTCTACTTTGGAAGGTGGCTCCCAATAATGCTTAGATTGGAGCTCTCGTCCCTATCCGGCTCATAGGATTCTTCCATATGCACATGCTTCTGAATATTCTGGGGTAGGCACTGATGGGCACGGGATGACGATAAAGCGACCACTCCTATGGCCATCACCTTAAAGATCTGCCAGACGAAGTCCTCATCTTTGTTGAAATACAAGCTGCCACATGCAGCATCCACGAGCTTCTGACTTTTTATTGCGAGTCCCCAAAGAAGTGTTGGACTAAGATGGTCCATGGAATGTCATGATGGGGACATTTTTCTTATAGCTCAGTGATCCTTTCCCAAGCCTCGTGAATGGACTCGTGTGTGGTTTGGGTGAAGTTTGCTATTCGGGTGCTCATCTGTTAAGTCGCCCCAAAGGATAATACTTATGCAAAAAAGGCTGACTTTGATTTTTCCCATGTCGTGACGACCTTCCTCAAGTGGTTGATCCAATGAAGGGCCTTATCCTGAAGTCTGTAGGGAAATGTCGTCATCTTGACTATGCCTAGTGGTATACCAGAGTAGTGAGTTGTACCACAGATGCGCCCGAACTGTTGTAGATGAATATAAGGTTCTTCATTGGAATTCCTCTGAAAAGTTGGTAAGAGTGCGAGTAGTTGCAGCTTTAATTCAAATGTGCATGGATGGCAGGATTCTGGACTCATTCAATGATTTGTCCCGCCCTAGGATTGTATGTCTCTTTATGAGTCGGCTTGGGTCGCTCTGCTCTAGGCTCGTCTGTTGGGCCTCTACCGCCTCCACCTTCGGGGTCCTCTTCAAATCCTCCTCCCTGGTTTCTCTTCTTCTCCTCAATTCATTGAGCATGTCTTGAGATGCGACCTGTGCTAGGGCTTGGTCAGTGAGTTGCTGCTGCATTGCCTGAACAAAAGGCAAGGATCTGAGCACTCAATACATTCTGATCCGACTGTAGACCCTGATCTGGAATGAGGTGGTGGTTACGGTCCCTTCCCTTTTCCTCTGAGAGCCATCTCTTTTTCTGATCCTGAATATAGTTCTATCATAATTTCTGGCTCCATATTGGGCTCCTGATATGAAAATGGAATAATGCCTCGATCAGTCTGTATGGAGGCACAATAAGTAACAAATTGGTTTGTGTTAAGATCAACACAGAACTTCATTAAGGATGGCGATGTGTGTGGAGTGAAATCAATTGCCATCCAAAATGGGCAAATTTCGAGATAAGAGTTATCTCGATTTATTGGAGAAGGTGGAGAGTCTGGATATCTGTTCACAGAGTTTTGGACCGGGTTCTCAGGAATTACCCCGAATTATTAGAGGTGACGAGCATATGGAATCGATGTTGGTGTCGGCATGGTCCCAACCAAGCCATCCATGAGACACCATCTCGATGGTCAAGAGGAGATTGAGAATGGAAGAATAATACGGAGGCAAACAAGGAATATAGGGAGCGTAAAAGAGTAGATGGCTCTAAATGAGCAGTGGTAAAAGGAGGATCCAAATAAAAGAAAGTGAAAAAGAAACACACTGTGCAGGACCGATCTTTGAACCTTAATCTAATTCAAATAAACACAAAACAAGGATAGGTTCACCCACTTAACTCTTGTGAACCCACGAGAGTTCGACTATTTTTATCTTTTCAATGTAATTGTTATTTTTAGGAAATCTTATAAGTCCTTAAGTACGCTAACCCTACAGGAGCGTGTGTACTACCAGGCCAGTGCCTCGTACTTCTTTAACCTCCTTTGTAACCTATGATCTATGTGCTTAAAAGGTCCTTACTTGTGCTTGGGAGGCTACTCAACCAAAGAAATAGAGAGGGTAAGCCGATAGGCGAAACTAATACATAAGACCTCGTGCGCAATAGAATCACCCATGAGCATACAAGGACCTACTCAGACGTAAACCAATGAGACAGATACACCCATGAGGGCATGGCCTAAGTTCAGTACTTCAGACCAAGTTAGATGCTCTACATAAGGTGGGAACACCATGCTCGACGAGGCCCTACTCGGTCACGTACGATAGAAGTGCCAATACTTCGCCTACCCAGGTGATAACCAAGGTGCCACAGATCGGGATTTGGGATCTTATCCTTAGTGGTAGCGCTTGGGCTTTATGAACCCCAAACACTGAATAGTTTGTTATGAATTTTAATCAAGTCCATGTTTATTTAGTAGTCCCTTTTTAACTTTTGGGTTTTTACTTTTTTTAGTATTTTTCATAGCAAGCCGTCTAACGATTTTTTTGTATTTTTCTTTTATTTCCTAAGTTATATAAACACACAGGGGAGAGGATGGAAAAGTCGTGCAAGTCGTCACTAAGATGGAAATTTTGCCTTAGTGACTAATGATGCATGCAAAGATAGAATTACTTATAGTGCTTCCTAGCTCTCTCCATTGCAAGATGCAAGGCAAAATTGAAATAATTACACTATATGGCGATATGTAATAGTAAGAAAGTGTCCTAAACAATAGCTGCTATTATCAGGAAGAACCAAATGCTAATTACTCAGAAATGATATCCAAAAGTCCAGTATCTAAAGTGCATCGGGGTCCGCCACAACGGATGCTATAAGTGTTGTATAGCACTTCTCTCGGTACTCGTTCTCAATTCTAAGTAATCAACAATTAATTTTGACTAAGTCCAAGCACGTATCATTATAGGTGCATGCAATGTTGTTAGGACTTTGGACCTAGCTACCAAGTCAAGCAATCTACTATCTAAGACTCACTCAAATAAAACTAATATAAAAAAGGAGGAAAGCTCAAATCACAGAAAACAAATAAAATAAAGGCGATAAAACATGAAAAAATCCAGTACGAGGCCCACAGGTGAATAGACACCCGGGCACTGGACCTCATGTAGTGTATAGAGTAGTGTCCAAGTTAATTTCAAATTATTATGCAAAAATTATATCTCTCTCAAAAATAGAAAATGCTAGGCTAAGTTTGCTCCTTTCCTCATTCCATGTTCATCTCTCCCGCTCTCTCTAGTTGGCCCACAAAGAATAACCCACCTCTACTCGCCTCGGACACGCCTACCTCCTAAGAGATAGCCCTCGCCAAGCAGTCCCTCGCAAGAAAGATTAACAAGAAAAGTGATTAGAATAGTTAAATAATTATGAAAGAATAAATATCAGAAAAATATGGGTAAATAGTGAATAATTATATATACAACAATAATGTGCTACAATTTTGTTGCTCCGCGGCAACAGCGCCATTTGTTTTCGTCCACCTAACACAAAGATGATGAATCGTACTCTCCTCACAAGACGGGAGTGTGTCGCTTGGCAGACCCCGTGCAATGCCCTAGGTGGTCGAAACAACAATCAACCCACACAGTATGAATCAATCATTAAAGAAGCATATGTGAATAAAAATTTATTAAAAAACTCTACAAAAATGGATGTATAAGGACAAGCAGAGTAGGATGTCGAACA